>OX422140.1:368039218-369538792 GCA_949129095.1 Volucella bombylans | reverse complement strand
CAGCATTTATGGCGACATCGAATATGTGGTTATTCCAACGTAAACTGTCACTGACACACACACCGAGAATGGAAAGTTTTTCGGTTTAGACGATGCAAGTGCTAAATTTCGCTTTAGGAACAGCTGACAGCATTGTGTTTTGGATGCATTAAGTTATACTCTGTTGATAGTTCCCCAATTGGTTATGCTTATGATGTTTCCGTTCTACAGCCGAAGAGCAGGGACGTGAGTCCGGGAACAAATATGAAAACCAGAAAGTACTGTCCTCAGCAAGGGAATATATTGGAATTAGAAGTGGCCGACAAGAGATTGTTGATGAAAATTAAAAAGAGTGTCGGAGACAGAACAGAGCCCTGGGGCTAATCCATTGAAGAAGAGAGTCATCGATCCCAACGCATTTTCGACAAAAGAGCCTGATGCCCAATTCTGTCAAATGCCTTCGAAATATCAAGTGCAACTATCTTGCTTTCACCAGATTGATGTACCCTTTGGTTCCACTTTTCGGTGAGACATGCCATCAAATCACCAGTGGACCTATTGCTACGAAAATCATACTGCGGATCATTAAGAAGTTTTCGTGTTTCGAGATATTTCATGAGCTGACGGTTTATCAGTGTTTGCATGATCGTGGAAAGAAGGGACCTAAGTGCAGTGAGTCTGTAGAAGGAGAAAGAAGAAGACCTGGCTTTTTTAGGAACGGGCTGGACAAACGCTGTTTTCTCACTATAAACAGGGTATTGAAGCTATTGAACATCGCTTGGTGTATTGAACTAAAAGGATACTACGTAGAGAGATAAACATATTTTTTCCCAATTTTTTTTTTTGTGTTTTCTTTGTTAGGTCGGGTATTTCTGCGACTAGCCTCAGATTGGCCTTGTCCAAAGCGCTGATAGCTGGAATTTCATTATAAATGAGCGATTTATACCCCTTCGTTGACGTGTCTGATACGTTAAACCATCGGTCATTCAAGTACATCTTTTCTGGTCACCCGCATTTCATTCATTCATTTTATATGCATTCTTATTAAACAAAAAAATACTTAAACATTAGCTTGATCAACCTATACTATCTTACAATAACTTACTGGCCCATGCGGGCGCTCTAAGTTAAATCTAACACTTATACTCATTTTCCCTTAAAAACCACCAGAATTCTACCTATATTATGTAAGCCGACCATGGCTTGAATATCAAGTAAGTTAACCAACCTCGCAGTCAAAGGGCTGCATAGAAGTTGAAGGAAACGAGGAAGAAGTCTCTGAAACACCCGAATCTTTTCCATTAAACTTGCTCTCACGTTGAACCACACGGGACACCCATATACCAGCATGGGCCGGATGAGGGACATGTAGCAGATCACCTTCACCCTCGCATCGAGTTGGCTGTTATAAAACAGTCTCTTTGTAAGGGCAAAAGCACCTTTGGCCCTGGCCAGAGCAGCATCTACATTCTTGTTAAAATATAGATATTGGTCTAGCCAGATCCCAAAGTATCTGCTACATTTCGACAAGCAAGTGACTGGCCGTGTTTTCCAATGATCGAGAATTTTCGCCAGTTCTTTCTGGTATCCCTAGAGACCCCAGACAAAGGCGTCCTAAACAGAATGGTTTCCGACTTCTGAAAGTTCATTTTCAACTTCCAGTCATCGCAAAATCGCCTAATTTGCTCGAAGTCACGTTGCAAAAGCATGTTAATGACCTTAACCTTTGGACCTGTTCTGTACGCTATCAAGTCATCTGCATAAGCTATGCTATGGGGAAGTGAACCTATCAGATCACTCGTGTAGATGTTGAATAGGATCGGCGAATTCACCGTTTTGAATGTTAAATGTTCCAGCAGAAGTCACATCGCCATTCGTCACGATGAACTGTCTACTGGAGAGCATATCAAAAAGAATATACAGCAGTGGTTTACTAATGCCCAACCTGTCCAATTTGAAAAAGAGTCCCACTAACCATGCGGTATAGAAGGTCTTCTCCAAGTCAATCAGGCAGGTACCAGTGCACTGTTTCTTGCCTTTGTTCCATTGAATATCAGCAACCAGTTTAGACGCGGCATGAATGATATGATGCCCCACCTTGAAACCGAACTGATTATCCAGAACTATATGTTTGTCCTCAACCCACTTAGTCAGGACACACCCCTTCGAACACCTTACTGATATTTGGAGGAAGACTGATCAAGCGGAGATTCGCCGAATTGGAAGTGTCTTTATCCCTTTTGGGGATGGAATGTACCACCGCATTATTAAGCAGTGTGGTATAAATGTTGTCACTGAACTGGGTGAAACCCGAGCTCTCGAATCACCAATTCACTATTTCATTTCGAAGGTAGAAATTCGCCTTGTACACTTCCTGGAAAGGCGCTCCTATAGCCTCCACCTGCTCCTGCGGATCCTCGATCACAAAGAAGTTGTCATCATCAACGGCCTCATTTGGATCGATGCCTGCTGCTATAAGTATGTTCTCGTTGTTCGTCGTTCGGGCGATTTTAAGACATGGAAGGTCGTTCTGATTATTTCTCCGAAATATTTTATTTATTTGCGGGAACATATTCGGGTTACTGGTGCTTACAGCCCGCATTTTATTGTTCCAATACAAACTTACAGAAGACCTGTAATTTTCCTTTATTAATGTTTGGAGGTTTTTAATCGACGATTTCAGTGTCATAATCTCCGGGTTATGTCTGTCAGTAAACTGTCTGTACAAGGTTTTGAGTCTTGACAGCAGTCTACTTTTATGTCGGTGCAGTGCGTCACTGACGTCTTCTTCGTCAGTGTGTTGGTACCGAGGTATCGGTTTGTCCATTGTTCGTTTGATTGTCTCGTGTAGCGATCTTTATTAGAAAAAATTTAAATTCAGAAGAATGTACAAAGGTGTTTTGCATGGGTTCCGGGTGCTAGAGGCATGTGTTGTGCGCATCCCTCTCCGTAGCGGAAAGTGGCTGTTCACGGTCTTGGTCTACGCGCCTGATGCTTCTCAATCCAAGTTGTTCATCTCAGAGCTCGATAAGCTTTTTCGACTCCTTCGACTGGAATCGGAGGAGAATTATTACATAATCGGAGGGGATTTTAATGCCAAACATAGAGATTGGAGAAATCACGTACCAAATACTAGAGGGAACCTACTACTCAATTGGTGGGCCCATCACAGTGTCATGTATAGACTTGGTTTGAAGGTGACGGACAGTCCGTCATTTCCCAGATACGGCTCTTATCTGGATCTATTGCTGTACGACTTACGGATACAACTGACGGGGAGTAATCTACAAACGTTAAACTGTCTGCATACATTCGTGTACGACAGTGACCATTGCGGTTTTAGTACCGAAATAACAATTCCTAATGAAATTGCGGAGTTGAAGGAGTTTGTTCCTAAGTTTTCTTACAATTACAGTAAGACTCGCTGGACACGCTTCTCCAGAACCTTGACAAGAGCACTAGCCTCGAATTCGCTCTACCCACCGTCCAATGGGAATCTGTCTAACGGGGAGCTTGACAGGTACCTAAAAAAAATGGACCCAACAATTAAACAGACGATGGACATTACAATACCTCGGTATGAACACACACCCAACGAAGACCTATTCCGCAATGCACTGACACAAAAGTAGACTGCTGTCAAGACTCAAAACCTTGTACAGGCGGTTTACTGACAAACATAACATGGAGGTTAGGACACTGAAGTCGTCGATTAAAAACCTGCAAATGTTGATAAGAGAGAATTACAGATCAGCTGTAAGTTTGTACTGGAACAACAGAATTCGGGTTGTAAATTCGAGCAACCCGAGTATGTTCCCGCAAATAAACAAAATATTTAGGAGAAAAAACCAAAACGACCTACAGTGTCTTAAAATTCCTCGAACTACGGACAACGAACGAATACTGACTACGGCAGGCATAGATCCAAATGAAGCCGCAGATGATGATAATTTCTTTGTGATCGAGGATCCTCAGGAGAAGGTTGAGGCCATAGGAGCGACTTCTCAGGAAGTTTATAAAACCAATGACGTCATTGGTTCTAATCACGATCTGGAGAATCGAGTCCTTCTGCACAATTTCTACTTGCGAAATGACATACAGAACTGGCGATTCGAGAGCTCGGCTTTCACCCAGTTCAGTGACGAGAATATGGCAAATAATGTCATCACCAACGATAGGGTACTACCACCGTTCATTTCGAAAGAAGAGCTCCAAACAATCTTCGAATCGTTTAGAAGTAAGAAATCAGTGGGAACCGATGAAATACCGAACATTGTGCTTCGACATCTTCCTCTAGGAGCGGTGGACATCTACACTACCCTGTTTAATAATGCAATGAATAATGCACATTATCCAGCGCATTGGAAAACGGCGGTGGTTCAACATATCCCCAAAAAGGGAAAGGATATATCCAATCCGGCGAATCTCCGGTCGATAAGTCTCCTTCCGAATATCAGTAAGGTTTTTGAAAAAGTAATCAATAGAGCTCTGTCTAGGTGGGTTGAGGACAAACATATAGTTCCGGATAATCAATTCGGTTTTAAGGCGGGACATGATATCATTCATGATGCGTCTAAACTGATTTCTGATATCCAATGGAACAAAGGCAAGAAACAGTGCACTGGTGCCTGTCTGATTTACTTGGAAAGGGCCTTCGACATCGTATGGTTAGAGGGGCTTCTCTACAGGCAGGCCAGACTGGGCATCAGTAAACCACTTTTGTATAGTCTTCATAATATGCTCAGCAGCAGACAGTTCATCGTGAAGAACGGCGATGTGACTTCTGCTGGAACATTTAACATTAAAAACTGTCTGCAACAAGGTGCGGTTAATTCACCGATCCTATTCAACATTTACACGAGTGATCTGATAGGTTCACTTCACCATACCATAACGTACGTAGACGACTTAATCGCCTACAGATCAGTTCCAAAAGTTGAGGTCATTAACATGCTTTTGCAACGTGACTTCGAGTAAATTAGGCGATTTTGCGATGACTGGAAAATCAACTTCCAGAAGTCTGAAACCATTCTATTTAGAACGCCGTTGTCTGGGGCCTCTAGGGATACCAGAAAGAATTGGCGAAAGTTTTCTATCGTCGTACAACACGGACAGCCACTCGCTTGTCGAAATGTAGTCAGATACCTTGGGATCTGGCTAGATCAATTTCTGTATTTTAACAAACATATAGATGTTGCTCTGGCCAGAGCCAAAGGTGCTTTTGCCCTTACAAAGAGACTGTTTTATAACAGCCAACTCGATGCGAGGGTGAAGGTGATCTGCTACATGTCCCTCATCCGGCCCATGCTGGTATTTGGGTGTCCCGTGTGGTTCAACGTGAGAGCAAGCTTAATGGAAAAGATTCGGGTGTTTGAGAAGGCTTGCCTTAGGGTTTGTCTTCACCTTTACAGAACACCAGAATCGGAGTACATAAAATTCTATCCCAATGAGGTCCTATACAACAGGGCGAATCTAATAAGAGTGGACATCTTCGCTATTAAGTTGACTCGACGGCATATTGCAAGAGCTATGACTTCGGCCAATAACCTGATATCTGGGGCCTACTACCCCAACTACTTATATCATGAGAGTGCGCGCTTGAAAGGCTTCGTCCCCCTTTGAAAGCTTTGGACATGAAAGGGCTGATCCAGGATAGGTTTGCGGTGCCGCTAATCTTCCACGTAGCTCGTGCAGTTGGTGAGGGGCGACTCAACTACAACAGAGACGTCGCACACGGCAGCACTGAACGTCTCAGGTTTAGCAGGGCGGTTTCAAAACGCGACAAAATATTTGGTGAGAAGACCCGATTTCTTCATCGCTTCCTTCAAGTCCAGGTTAGCCTAGTCAGAAGGCAAAGTGGGCCATATTTTCCTTGCTATGTTTAGCAAATGGCCGACTTACATAGGTTAGGGTAGTTTTAAGATATGGAAGTTGTTAGTTAGCATGTAAGTTTAGTAAATTTAAGATCAATAGAATAAAATGCATTGAAAATGAAATGAAATGAAATGTCTCGTCTTAGTCTTAGATACCTATCAATCTCCTCGTTTGACAGATTTCTGTTGGACGGTGGGTAGAGCGAATTCGAGGAGAGTGCTCTAGTCAGTGTTCTGGAGAAGTGTGTCCAACAGATTCTACTGTAATTGAATAAACTCATCCACACACGAAAGTGCGTAGACGATTTATAGTTTGTTGCTTCGTGCCGTGTGGTCGAACAACAGAAGATGCAGATATTAGCTGTGTCTCGGACTATCCGTCGCTTTTAGACTGAGCCGGTACATAACACTGTGCTGGCCCCACCAATTGAGCAGCAGGTTCCCTCTAATGTTTGATATATTGTTTCCCCAATTTCTGTGTTTGGCGTTGAAATCTCCGCCAATAATAAAGTAGTTCTCCTCCAATTCCAGTCTTAGGAATCGAAAAAGTGTCTCGAGCTCTGAGATGAATAAAGTGGATTGAGTTGCCTTAGGTGCATAAACAGACACCATGCATAACCGCTTTCCACTACGGAGAGGGAGGTACACGATAAATGATTCCAGCACCTGAAACCTACGCACTACATGGCTGTACACTCTTTTAAATCGCAAGCCTTTTCTAATGAAGATCGCAACGCCACCTCCTTCTACGGAGTTGGGTCGATTTCTTCTTACAATTTTATATTTTCTATGACGCTAACCAAAAGCACGTCAGGGGCTTGGTCTTTGAGTAACTTAAATAATACGGCTCTTCGCTCGATCCTTATCATTGAATTCACGTTCAACGCAAGGACCTTTAGGGTTCACTCCGCCATGTTCGTACCCATTACAACTGGAGGTACTTTAGGCCCAGCAGGAACGCACGCGCGTGGTGGAAGTTGTAGGGCCAACAGGTTTGTTGTGAGGATGTTGATTCACGCTACTTGAAACACAATCTTCGCCCGATAACGATTCACGTTGCTTTTTTGCAATACAGTTTCTACATTTGTTTGTTTGAATTTTTCAAGAACTCTATACCTGCTGGCATCTCATTAACGCATGCTGCATGAAAATCGCTATTGCAATAGCGACAGACCACCTTTAGTTGCCCACAGTTCACTTTAATTTCACAAGTTCTACAAGACATGTCATATTACTGCACAGCGATTTCAACGTAATAGAGGGATAGAAAATGCTTCCGACGCAGAGTACGTCAGCTTGGTAATGGTGCCGTTCAGGTTCTGAACAGCTCCCTCTTCCTTTAACCCATTGCTTCCCGAAAAAAGCAAATAAAACGTATCCGGGCTACTCCTACATATTTGGAACTCAAGACGGTAAAGACTTCCGAGGAAAAGCCAGGATCTTGGAAAAGAAATGGTGGCGGATGAGTTCTTAATGGACCAACGGCAGCACTCACATCTCCGAACTGGCTTCGATCTAACCGATCCCTCATCCTAGGAGAACTACGACTACCTACACTGTCAACAATGCAACTGGCCATCAAGGTTGGGGGTTGTGCCAAATGTGATGGCATGGGCCATCCTCCTATTTGGATGCGTACTTTTTGTTAGGGCAGACTTAGGCATGCCAGCTAACGCCTCGTAACAATCCGTATTAAGACTAAATTTGCCAACATTAGTCTTATATACGCGCACGCCCCACAACAAAGAATAAAGATGCCGACATCAAATATAGCTTCTACGACCTCTTGGACAAGACTTACGATCAGTGCCGGAGCTATGACATTCAACTATGGATGACCGAACGTTCCGAAAGGCCAACACCGACTCGGATCACTACATTTTTGTACCGAAGGTACTGTTACAGACATCCTGAACATAGCAAAGGCAAGCTAATAGTGTGAGAAATTTTGACGTCGGACGTCGATCGCCAAATCCGTTTCAAATCGAGTCTAACTTAATCTCTTAAGAGGTCTTACGCCGCCAGCAATAAATACCGCCAGAGATGCCGCCTCTGATGGGATGAGTTTTGCTCGACCACCACAAAGAAACCCCTGCTTTGACTACAAGTGCCGGCAAGCACATGCAGCTAAGCAAGAAGCATACAAAGCGGTGCTGCATAGAAGCTGCTCACGTGCTCTACGAGCAGAAGAGGAGAGACGAACACCGTCTTCCCAGGAGGGAATTGAGAGTTGCTAGTTCCCAGGAATGAGATTCGGTAGTTTTACCAAAAGGCGAAATGAACAACCTCGAACCGAAGCCTGTAGAGATGAACACGGGAACATAGTAAAGTCGCAGTCGATGCTGAGGATATGGAAAGAGCATTCCTGTAGAATATGCGAGTATAAAGGCGATAACGAACCAATTACCGCTGTGAGGCAGAATGAACCTTTCAACCTGGACGTTGTAGACCAGTAATTTTGTCCACCCGACTTGGATGAAGTGCAGATAGCCATATCTACAGCTTACTTGGCAAAGAGCATACACCAACTCATCTCATGCCCCATAAATCGGACTTCAAGAAAGAAGACCCTCTGAACTGCGACAACTACGAAGGTATCAGTCTTCTTAACTTCGCCTACAAGATCCCTTCTCTCGTATTCTATGAACGCCAGAAGCCGTGCGTCAACAACCTCATTGGCTTCAGGCTTGAAAGCGCACCATCGACCAAATGTTCACACTACGGCAGATCCTGGAAAAACCCATGAGCTCCAAATCGATACATACTACATATTTATCGATTTTAAGGCCGCGTGTGACAGCATCTATAGAGACGAGCTATACGGAGCAATGTCTAGTTTGGCCATCCCTGCCAAAGTCGTCCATTTGCTCTATGCTGCTCTATCAAGGTCGGTAAGGAGATCACCGCGACCTTTAATGTCAAAAAGGGATTGAGATAAGGCGATGCGCGTTTCCTTTAACATCATTCTTGAAAGAATAGTGCAAAACTCACGCGCCAAAACTCACTGGGAAGCAGGCAACTGTCAGATGTCAGTGGCACTTTCGTGACTATTGAGGGTTAAGTGGCGAATATGGGTTTAACGATCAATGAGGGCAAGACCAAGTACTCGTATATGCTGTCAACAACACAGGACAACCAACACCGATGTGTCGGACCGAACGTCACCTTTACCACAGGAAGACCGCGACTCAGGTGGCGTTCGTAAATGAAAGAAGACCTCACCCAGCTTAGCGTGCGAAACCGAGGACACCCTTTTTTTTTTTTTATAATGAGCGCGCGCTCAAGGGGTTTGAGTACCCTTAAAGTGTTTGTACACAGCGCGGGCAAAGGAAATTTAGGGAGGAAGAAAAGAGAGGTACCGATGTACATTGCTTTTAAATGTTTGCAAGTTATGACGACCAGGAAATACAGAGATCGGCAGGGCATTCCATAAGCGAGTTGTACGGCTTAGGAACGAATCACGATATTTTAGAGTACGTCCGAAAATGGGCTTGAGGGTATACTGATGAGCATTCATAGCGAGACGGGTGTTACGGTTGAAAGTTTGAATGGGCGGAATGCTACTGGCGATTTCAGTGGACCACTGTTGGTGGAAATAGCGATAAAACAAAGTGAGACAGGAGACATTACGTCGGTGTTCGAGGGTGTCAATTGATTGACTGGTATTAGTATCATCAATAAGTTTTATCGCACGGTTTTGAATCCTATCTAGCAGGTGCAGAGATGTTTTAGGAGCACCTGACCAGATGTGGGCATTGTACTCCAAATTTGGCCTTATATATTGAAGCCAGATCAGAGGGGGTAAAATATTTCTTACATCGCTTGAGGAAACCTAGACATTTCGCAACATTTTTGGCGACATCAGGGTGTTAAATTTCGCTTTAACGACAGCAGACAGCATTGTGTTTTGGAAGCATTAAATTACACTCTGTTGATTGTTTCCCAATTGGTTATGCTGTGGATATCGGAATTTAATGAGCTTAACATACGCTGGCGTTCTCGTTCTACAGCCGAAGAGCAGGGCCGTGAGTCCGGGAACGAATATGAAAAGCAGAGAGTACTGTCATCAGCAAAGGAATATATTGGATTAGAAGTAGTAGACAAGAGATCGTTAATGAAAATTAAAAAGAGTGTCGGTGACAGAACAGACCCCTGGGGCACACCAGCATTTATTTTGTGAATATCAGACTTGAAACCGTCCAAGACAACTTGAATTGAACGTTCCGAAAGGTAATTTCTAATCCATTGAAGAAGAGAGTCGTCGATCCCAAATGCACGCATTTTCGACAAAAGAGCCTGATGCCAAACTCTGTCAAATGCCATAGAAATATCAAGTGCAACTGTCTTGCTTTCGCCAGATTGATGTACGCTTTGGTTCCACTTTTCGGTGAGACATGCCATCAAATCACCAGTATTGCCGGTCAATGAGAAGTCGTGTTTCGAGATATTTCATGAGCTGACGATTTATCAGCATTTCCATGACCTTGGAAAGAAGGGACGTAAGTGCAATGGGTCTGTAGGAGGAGAGAGAAGATGATTCGCCTTATTTTAGGGACGGGCTGGACAAATGCTGTTTTCCATCTGCTCGAGAAGAGTCCTAAAGTGTAGGATTGATGAAAAAGCCTACGCAGTGGTTTTGCCAGCGAGGAAGAACACCTCTTCAGAAGAAGGGGAGATATACCATCTGGACCAGCGGATTTATGTACGTTGAGATCTTTAAGTACTCTTGCTACTACACGAGTGCGAAAGTAGATTCGTCCCATTGAAGGTTCGACGCACTCAAGTGTAGGCGGAGACAAAGCACAATCTGGGAGTGTTGAGCTGGCCGCAAAGTGTGCAGCAAGTAGATTGGCCCTATCCAAAGAGCTGACAGCTGGAATGTCATTGTTGGGATGGAGGATGAGGCGGAATTTCTAATGTTTTTGACGAACGACCAAAAATTTTTACTGCCTTTCGGACATTGCAGTATTTTTTGCCTCAATTTTTGGTCGTATAGGAATTTCACACGCTTAAGAAAGGCGTTGCAGTCATTTCTGGCTCGTTTGAACTTTCTTCGGTTTTCCTCTGTCCTGGCTAAAGATCGAGCTCGCTGGAGACGCATGGTAATTGATGCCCATGTCCACCCCGGACTGCAACACCACCTAAAGTAAGTAAGTAACTTTCTGTTGAAATGAACACTTCGGAATCGTTTAACCCCATTTCACTCATCGGAAGATGTCAAAGTGCTCGTAGTTCTAGGGATCCATTCCAAAAACTTAGTTTTGACCTTGATCGACAGTCAGTAACAGGAGGTCCACCATTTACCCTATTCAGCTTTCTAATTTCTGAAGGTATTCCTGGATTTAACCACACGAAGGAGCTTAGGAAGACTTGGTGGGTGAGCCGCAAGATGTTTAATTCCAGAAGTGGAGCCTGCATCTTTCGTTAGAAACTACTTACCCATCCATTGCTATACTACGAATATTAACAAAACAAGTCACGGTTAGATAGACACCCATCAGATTGCAGGTGTTACAACAGTTTCGGAAAATCATGAGACCATATGGAAAGCTTCCGTGTACTATCAGCAGTGCAAAAGCCCCATAAAATTGCGTCACACGCTTCGCAACAACTCAACCTTTCATTGTCAATTGTTTCATTCAATTAGCCCAATTAATTTACAAGTCAGACATTGTCATCAACATCGCCTTTTGAGTCGCACCGCCACCTACCCAGGGACATTGCACAACTCAATTATGGCTGCAACGTAGCTGAACAATCGAATCGTTTAAGTCGCGCCTTTTGCCCAGTCTCTACCGCCAACTGGCTCTTCACCGCTAAAATCAGTCGACTATTGGGTGCGTACAAATTGTGCTGAATCATTTTCGCATTATCAAATAATATTGCGAACGCGCGCGACACAAACCGAAATTCAATTATACGACCCACTGAACACAACCCATCCTCCCCCCATCGACCGTCGAAAGTGGGTTTGCTAAAATTCTCTCTCTCAGTCACCTATCTGTGGATCTTAACGACATTGAGTAATATGCTTATGCGTACCGCGATTGTTGTAGGCGTTCAGCAGTCGAATTGCAGGGGGACTTTTGGGGAAATTTCAACCAAAATCGGCCGCTTAACATATTTTCCCGTCGTCTGAATGGAATAAGTGTACTTGCGTGCACAAAGGAGTGAAAGTGATTTCCATGTTTGCTTCCTCCTACTGACTGACAGTACAGTACCAGTACGAATAGCATCACACCAGATACAATTGCCGCAGTGTACTCGTATCTCATAGCAATTGCGCAACAAATCATCTTTATGTGGCAACGGGTTGAATCTCTGTTTTTTTTTTTTTTTTTTTTTTTTTTTTTTTTTTTTTTTTCTGTTGACAATCGAGGGTGTGCTGGAACAAATGATTTACATCGACATGTCTACTCGTAATCCCTGCTGAGTTATCACTCGTGGGTGCGCTTTGTTACAATACATTGTGGAGCATGCCTGCGAGTACCATATGAATGTTCGCATGCCTGCCCCATGGATGCCATGTATATCAATCTAAAGCTCAGATGGAATGGAGAAATGGAAAAAATGCCTACGCATTGTCTGGACTGTACGTCGAAAGGCCATTGAAAGTGAAGTTAAAGTTCTGTCAGCGATGGAGTTATGCTGATTAGCATTCGCTTGGGGTTTGCACAAAACAAAAGAGTTGATGTGCGAACTTGTCATCTGAAACTCTCCATAGGGTCTGGGGGAAGACCCAATGTTTCAGTTTTGCAGAATTGTCTAGAGTGACGCATTTGTAATAAATGCACGATGCTAATGTGTTACATGCCATTGTTATGTTGATTTGAGCGGAGTTTTATTTACTTTCATTCCGATGTGCGTATTTTGTGGTTAGGCTGCGGTTTCTGTGGGTTTTTAGCACAAAATTCAGTCAATCCAATGAATCAAGACAAAGCAATTAAAATAAATTAATGAATATGCGACTGAAGGAATGAGTTTGGAAAGCTTAATCGATGGTAAGTTGGCACAGTGATGATTTAAGCAGCAATATCTATGAGACTCTAACGCAATTCTCATCTGATTCATCTGAACACTTTTTTAAAGGAGTTGGCCATGGAATGTTAAAAAGTGTTACAGATATGCCTGCATAACGAGTTTCTTTTCGTAGAATGCTAAGTGGAGGGTAATTTAATTATCAACAGTGTGCAGTGATTCATGGAGCTCAATCAGTTTCTCCTCGAAGATAAAGCATAACGATTGAGTTGACTCACTGTGATTTTGTCTTCATCCTTTCGACTCCAGAAAGGCCTACCTTGAGACCCTCAATCGACCCAGTGGATTGGCCAACAGTACTAATTATTACTTCTCTGCAGTTAGTTTCGAGGCAAGGAATGTTTGAGCGACACACAGGTTGGCGATTGTGTGTGAACTTAGCAAAGTGGAGTAGGACCCAGACTATAGCAAGGCAAACAAAAGCATCGGATTCCGCATCTACACGTGGAATGTTGTGTCCCTTAATAGACAGTCTTCAAGCCAACAATAAACGAAGGATTCAGACTACTGCAAAACGGACATTTATTTGGATTCAGATTTGTCATTGGAACCAGACTCAGGATAGTGTACAGACAAGTATTCAGGCTAATTGACCTTATGGTTGAGCGATACATTCTAGTGGGTAGTACATGTCTTCATCAGCTCAAATTTTGCAAACGAAAAGACCCCCTTCTTTCAGCCAAATTACAGTTGTGGATATTCGAAACATCTCGATAAGGACAAAATATTATATTCTGAAGGAGCTTGATGTTGGACGGCTTAATCACAAGAGATCACTGGTTAGAGTGACTTGCTTAATGCTTTTCATATTGCAAGACTTTTGAACCTAGCTAGAGCAAACAAACTTTCTTTTTGTCAGAACAGAGCACTCAGTCAAAGAACTACTCCATTCTACTCTTTGTAAGTTCCTCTTAGCGAAATCTTTCAGTCTTACGAAGAAAGATGAGCAAGCACCTCAGTGATAAGCTACCTACAGTACCAGCACCCACCTCGTCAACGCCGAGTACCTGCAGCCTGAAACGAGCATCATCATCGTCATCACTTTCACAGCAAGTATCGCAGGATGTTGTGTCACTTATGCCCAACGCATTTAAGTGATTTGCAAAAGTGTTGTGTACGGTCACGACGCCAGTAATCAACCTGCTGAGGGACCCCAGAAAGGCCGCTGACTTCCTAGACACGTCGGGAAGAATTCGTTTGGTCTGCCTGCATCCTGGGGTGCTATGCCATTTGCAGTTGTGTTCATATAAAACCCAATCGAGGATGCAGGCAGACCCAACATAGGTTCGGGTCCTGAAAAACTCTCCTCTGAATCTTGACTGGCAAATTCGTCGGTGATTTCATTGTAACCTGGGACCCAGACAAGGGTCACTGAGTTTAGCTTTCCGACTACGTTCAGTGATCTCTTGCATTCTTGAACTACCTTGGAAGTTGTAACAGTATTCAGCAAGGCTCTAAGCGCAGCTTGGCTGCGTAAACCTCCGCTTGGAAGACAGATGCAAGTTTTTCTAACGTGAAGTGAAATCTAACGTTGTCTTCCTCTAGAAAGACACCAGCGCCACATCCTATACTGGTTTTGGAGCCGTTCATGAAAACCCGACAGGAGTTCTGGTGTCATTGCATCGGACGACATGTCCAAAAGACCAAAGTCATAAGACAGCCGACGCGCAAGGTCATCAAAACTCCAGTGCGTGTTGCACCATATGAATATCAAGGGGAGGTAGATTCATCAATGCGTCTAAAGCGAAGCCAGGATAGATGGAGAAGGCCTCCATGCATCCGAGACAAACCGTTCTTTAGAGTCTGGTAAAAGCAGCAATCACGTATTTTCGAGAGAGTTTATTCCACCAGACAACCGACGCATAGGATATAATTGGCCTTATCATAGCCGTGTAGATCCAAAGGATCCTTCTCGGTGACAGGCCACGACGCCTTAGAGGCTTGCGACGTAACATGTTTATCCAGGATGACACCCAAATAGTTAGCTTCTTTGCAGAATTGGATGGTGATGTCTTTAAGTACTAGATGAGTCGGACCAGGCAGCTTCCTCCTTCTCGTAAATAGATCAACCTCAGTTTTGAGAGGATTGACTGAAAGTTCATTACTACTGCACCAGTGGTCGATCCCGTCTAGATCGCTAGACACGATCCAAAAAAAAAACAGTACAACTACATCATTGGCTTATGCCTGTGCATAGATGTCAGAACTATTGAGAGCGCTGAGCAGTGAGGCAACCAACATGCACCATAGCAGTGGAAATAGAACGCCGACTTGCGGGCAACCTCTGTTCACACCTGACGCCACATATTGGCCGCTGCCAGCATCCGCAATCAATGTCCTATTCACCAGCATTGCTTTTATCCAAGAAACTAGTGATTCGTCTACGCCTTCAACGCCTCAATGTTGATGAAAATGCCCAAGGCGTATTCCTTCTTATCGAGGGAGCCTTCAATTCTGCCTATCAAATTCTGAAGCGCAATCTCGCAGGATCTTCTGCGTTAGTAGGCGTATTGCATCGCCGACAGAGGATGCATTCGCAGACAGTTTTGCGCCCATGGATCTCAACCATTCTCTTGATGTTTTTCAGCATGAAGGAAATTAGACTTATACTCGTAGGTCTGAAGCGCTTGGCAAGCGTGTAGGTCTCTTTTCCAATTTTCGGTATAAAGGCTACTTACTCGTATACTACTCGAGTTCCGGTACGAGTATGTATGCCAGGCTACGAGTATGTGAGAGGCTAGAAGTGAAGATTCTCTTCAGAGTTACCAGCAACTGATCTATACCTTTTTGTAACATAACCGGGTAAATACTATCTGTGCCTGGATACTATCGGAAGCCATCAAAGGAAGCAACTGCATGTTTAATGGCCTCTTCCATCACCGTAACTGATGATATATACCAGCTACTGCACGTTGTGTTGTTCAGTTCACTACCAGCTTCGTTGATAGGAGCTAGTTGTGTGCTGGTTCCGATAATGTTACCATGGAAGTGAGACTCAAGCATGAGATTTTCTGAGTGGTTCCAGCCTGGTTGATCTTCGCCTTTTGAGGACTTTGACCAGCCCACTAATTTCACCGATAGGTTCGATCTTTTCGCAAAAAGCCTTATAAGAGGCTCAACTCAACTTCATGACTTCATCTATGTGACAAACACCTCCTTAATATCGCCGTATTGTATGGACGCCTGATGCCAATTACCAACAATATGATTGGTCTCTATCAGTAGTGGTGGAGACGACTCTGGAAGACTGTAGCAATGATACGGTTCCTCCAGATTAATCTCCACCACTGAAAAAAGGCATCGGCCGCACTCATTCTGCGTCTTTCTAAAAACACAGAAGACACAATCCTAATCCAGGAACCATGGATTGTAGAAGGCGTGGTTCGTGGAATTAGGACACCCGCATACGCTCCGCTCTATACAAGACACAAAGGTAAGATCAGAACTTGTATATTAGTGAAACTTGTATATTGCTTCCCGACTTAACCGTTGCCAGACTAGAGACTGCCAAAGGCTCCTACTGGCTGGCATCGGCTTACCTGTGGACCCTCTCCCTCGTGATAACCTAGAAAGGGTGGTACTGGAAGCTGGAAGGCAAAAAACTGGCCTCATAATCGGATGCGACGCTAACGCACATCATACGGTATGGGGCAGTACCGACATCAATGATAGAGGGGAGTCACTTTTTGACTTTTTGACTATATTTTAAGTACTAGCCTCTTAATTTGCAACATTGGCAATGAGCCCACTTTTATAACCAGAAACCGACAAGAAGTGTTAGATATTACTCTTGTCTCCGACAGCATCACTCACTCCTTTTCAGACCACGGATACATTCAATTCAGCCTGAGTGATGCTCCCCCCAACCAAAAAGCTTTCCGGAATTACCGGAAAACTGATTGGCCAAAATACAGAGGAATACTGTCAAAAACGTTATCCTCTGAACTATCAAGTCCCCCGCGTGACACCAATGAGCTTGACATGAAAGTCAAGGAATTTACTCAGGCTCTCAATCAGGCTATGGCCGCTTCCTGCCCTCTTATTCAACCAAGAGGCAAGAAAAAGCCACATTGGTGGACATCGGCACTGGGACTGCTCAGAAATGCCTGCAGAAAACTTTTCAACGCAGCAAAAAGCACAAGAAAAGTGACCGACTGGGACTCATATAAAGAATCCCTCAAATTATACAAAAAAGAACTGAGGAAGGCAAAGCGACAATCCTGGAGGTCATTCTGCGACAAAATTACAGAAACCTCTGAGGCATCGCGGCTAAGTAAAATCCTCTCCACAAATCCTATGATGCCCAGCTGTTTGAAAAAAACCGATGGCTCTTGGACAACCTCAAGTGATGAATCACTCAACCTGCTTCTGGACACCCACTTTCCAGGTAGCTCCCAACTCGCGGCCAGTAGCAGCCCAAACAGGCCTACTGCAACCGCGACCAAAATTCATGGTCTGATTACGAGAGACAAACTGCTCTGGGCGCTGCATGGCTTCAAACCATACAAGTTTGCTGGTCTGGACGGTATTATACCGAACTACAGAGATCCTCAGATATTATTCTACCAGTGTTAGAAAATATTATGAGGAGCTGTGTAGAACTTATCCACATTCCACTGTCATGGAGAGAAGTCAATGTAGTATTCATTCCCAAAGCTGGAAAATGTTCTCATGTGGTCCCAAAGGACCTCAGACCTATAAGTCTATCATCATTCCTTCTGAAAACTTTAGAACGACTGATTGATATCCATATTCGAGCTAAAGTTTATCCAAGACTTCTGTCTACGACTCAACATGCCTACTGTAAAGGAAAGTCGGTGGAAACAGCTTTGCACTCTCTGACTAGCCACATCGAACGATCCCTGCAATATAAGGAGTACACAATGGTTGCTTTCCTAGACATAGAGGGTGCTTTTAACAACGTCAACACATCCGCAATCACGACTGCGCTGTCAACTTTGCAGGTAGACTTGGGGAGTTGATCGGTTTAATGCTAAAAAGCAGGATAATCAACTCCGAACTGGGTGAGGCTTCTGCTAAAAGATGTGTCAGCAGAGGTACGCCGCAAGGCGGTGTCATCTCTCCCCTTCTCTGGAACTTAGTAGTCAAGGAACTACTGCTATACCTGGAAGCGGGTGGTAGCAGAGTGATTGCCTATGCGGATGACGTTGCCATAGCCGTTTCAGGAAAATATCTAAATACCATTAAAGAACTCCTCCAAGTAAATATTAACAGATTAACCTGCTGGGCAGATCGCTGTGGATTGGGAATAAACCCCCATAAAACTGATCTTGTCCTCTTTTCTAGGAAATATAAAATTCCAATCATAGACCCTCATGCAATAAACGGTACCAGTTTAGTTTTCTCCGATACGGCAAAATATCTGGGTCTCATTTTTGACAGGAAACTAAACTGGAAACCTAACATCCAAGAAAGAGTCAATAAAGCTACAATAGCTTTATTCTCTTGCAAAAAAGCCATTGGGAACAAATGGGGCCTTCAGTATCGCATAACTCACTGACTATACATCTCGGTCATAAGACCGATACTTACTTACGGGGTGGTTGTCTGGTGGACGGCCTTGGAAAATGCAGTCAACCGCATTAAATTAAGCAGAGTCCAAAGAACAGCATGTCTATGCACAAGCGGAGTCTTGCGGTCTACCCCCTCTGCGGCATTAGATATTCTGCTTCACTTGACACCCCTCGACATTTTTAGCAGGCAAGTAGCTGCGACTGTGACATTTGGCCACGTCAACATTCTTAATACATTAGGAATCCTCACAGAGAACATCGATTACACTATACCCGAACTTTGGTTTGACAAAAACTTCCATGGGGAAGCTTACCCCTCTAGATCATTCTGGGAGGAGGATGCTTTCATGGAGGACAAGTCAATCCATCTCTACACAGATAGATCTAAAACCGATAGCAGAGTTGTTGGCGGTGTTTTCTCAGATAAGCTAAATCTAAGCCTCACTTTCCGTCTTCCAAATCGCTGTAGCGTGTTCCAGGCGAAAATTTGGCGATTGAAGAAGCTCTGTCTTGGCTGAAGAAAAACGTGATATCTGCAAAGGATATCCACATATTTTTGGATAGTCAGACCGCCATCAAGTCCCTGGACTCGGTCTCATTATATTCTAAAACCGCCCTTGAATGTCGATCATCTCTCATGGAGATGGCAGAGCAGTTCAACATTCACCTTTGTTATATGCCGGGCCACAGAGACATTCCAGGGAACTGCAGAGCCGATGAACTCGCCAAAATTGGAACCACTCTACCTATCCTACCGGACAAAGGTAGTATAGGTATACCAATCGCTACGTGCAAACTAACACTAAAGCTAGATGCCAATAAAAGAACGGACCTTAGGTGGACTGCTGGACAAACATGTCTAGCGACCAAACAGATCTGGCCAAGGCTGGATCTGAGTCGATCTAAGTGTCTGATCCTTTTAGATAGGAAACATCTCAGCGCCATAATAGGTGTCATTACCGGACACTGCCTCATAGGCAAGCACGCAAGAAGGCTTGGCGAATTTACTAACGATTTCTGTAGAAGCTGCATGGACGAGGAAGAGGAGGAGACAATCCCCCACCTACTCCGCACATGCCCAGCTCTCTCTCAGAGAAGGAAGCTTCATCTAGGAGCTTTCTTCTACAACGACCTAAACGATCTAGAAAAAATAGACGTTAACAGTCTCCTACGCTTTATTATAAGCTCAAACTGGTTCCAGTAGTAAGAAGATCACAGATCCACGTGGCATCACAATGGGCCAACCTAACACCGTCTTAATCCACAAGTCAACTGATTCATCTACGCCGCCGTAATATTGAATTTCACATCCCGTCAGTGTGTCATCGGTGTCGATTAAAATTCCCAGCCTTCTTGTCGAATAGACATTCCATTCTACCCACTAGTCCCACACGTATCTCTTTGTTATTAAGCATCCAATACAACCATTCTCTCCATTTCCGTCAGCAGGAATGAAATCAGGCGAACAGGTCAAACTCTGAGCGAATGAGTAGTCATTCCTGCTCGCCAGGGCTTCAGTATGAAGGACAGTGGATTGAAGATTCTGTTCAGAGTTGGCATGAGCTGATCTATATCTTTTGGCGCATAATTGCAAATACACTCGCTCTTTCGATTCCCGGTGGTTTGGAGCCATTCGAGAACGAAGCAACCTCATCAGTCACCAGAAAGAACTGATGACAGATACTAGGTACGTGTACATTTCGCTGGTAGAAGCTGGCTTTCAACATCTTATAAGGTTAGGTGGGAAGTGGACTTCGCGAGCATGAGACTAAGAATCTTCCAGTCTGAGTAATTGGTTTAATTGGTAAAGAGTCTCAAGAGCTGTCAGAAGCTTTCTAATTTTCTACGATTCGGAGTAGTTATTTCTGGCAGAACACGTCAAACAAACATTTGATGAAAGCACCTGTCATGATTCCTCTACTTTCTGTCTTGTCCCGCTCCTTAAAGCGTGCTAAAGTGGTTTTCTTGAATTTCTCCCATTCAGCAAGTTCAAACTACAGCTCTGATACGTATTCTAAGCACTGACATTGCACCATATCATAATACGATTGAAAGTGTACCTAATTTCTTCATTTAACAATGCTAACATAAGTATCTGTTACAGATCGCTTGCAAGATGTCTTGGGCGGACTTATTTTCAAGAAGTTTGTGATGACAATCAGAGCATTTCGGTGGCAATTTTAAACTAACTATCTTCCTACCTAAACAGTGTAACCATTTCCTCAACCTAATAAGCTACAAGATCTTGCGAAAGATAAACGCCTTCAGAATCAACGAACCACTATACGGAAATGACATCTAAATTAGCCGTCGCAAACACACACGCACACGCAATTGCGAATCCCACACACCCTTGAGCCAACACCTGTGGTGCTTACCGCATTCACTCGCAATCTCTAACGCTCTACCATACTTTATGACGCAACATCTCGTCTTCAGCAATCAAGAATCCTACACAACATACGCCTGTGCATTATACCAAATAGTCGTAACCTTGGAACTGGATATACCACTACAAATGCGAGTACTAACCATCCGCATCTAAGGAGTCCTCTGTTCCGTGTGATTATCGTCTAACAACTCCATAGACTCCAATAATCCAACTTCAGAGTAACTTCCAACTCCCAAGACAAATACTCGTAATCATAACGAATTATTCGCCACCAAGGTATCTAAATCGTTTTCAATAGTCATCCACGGCCTGCAGAAGATGTCGAGAGATAAATTTACGCTCCACAGCGGATGTCAGACGGATGGTCTATCTACCGTGGCATCATTAGACGTCTACGTCTGTTGAATTGATTGAGACCCGGGCAAATGGAGGTACCAAACCAGTCACAGATACAAATACACCAGAAGGGCGGAATTATCCTTAATCCCTTTGCAGTTTGGTTTTCTCTTCGAAAATCTTTCGAAATTACTCGTTTACTGGTCTGTTCTTCGTCTACTCATCTACTCGTCTACTCCTATTCGCGTGCGATAATTTGATTTTCATTTCATTTGGTTGCGCATGCGCTATTTACGCGCTTTTATACTGCCATCTACCGCCGGCTATCTTTCGTTTACAGTCGGCCATATTCGTAGCGCCGCCGCACTTAGGGGGCAAATTATGAGCAATTTGTGAAGCGAAATGTTGACATGCTAATGCGTCGGTTGTACTAAACGTTATGTCATGAGCCTGGCATCCATTACCGGCAGATGGGCTCGTTAATGTGGAGATTTTTAGGAGTAAGTGGTCATTACCGCGTAGATGAAGTACCCTTAAACCGACCACAAGTCGTTGAGTTAATAGACAAAAAACTAAAGAGAGCATTAAGTGTTCAATTGTGGGAAGACCGTGAAGATTGATGTTCAGATCTTTGAATGTCTATGTCTAGGACGTAGGCTTTTTTTTGGTAAGGGAGGAAGTGAAACTAAAACCCCTCTCGGGCATTAGCATTACTTCAGGATAGAACAGTAACGAGCAAGCTCGTCTCTTAGTCTAAACGACACTGCCCGCAAGTACTTGAAAAAGTAACATCGTCTCTTATCGGTGGGCTTCTATTCAGGCCTCCCACAACGACTTCGCGTTCTGGCGTTTCACTCTGCTTTCAACCCGGTGGAATCAGCGCAGCCGAAATATAGAACAGACTAACCCCACCAGCGAAGTTTGTCTCCATGTCAACCTGCAGCTAAGCGTGAGGAATCGAGTCACGCAGGCCCGCCCACCGACTTTTCCTTTATTACCAACGATCCTCCATACACCCTCGCAATTCATCATCACGAGAACGATATTTTCGGGAGTGGCTACCAGCCTCAGCCAGCCCACAAAAAGCTGTCGTTACTGTCGTTAGCTTGAGCAAAGGAAGAACGGGTGCTCGGCGATGTCACCCACCGCAGGGCAATAATCCGAATGCGTCTACCCGCATGCGGTATAGTATACATGCGTTGAACTGGGTGCTGTAGTATATCACCTCACCATGACTTCACTCCAGCCTCCACATTAGCACGTCCTATCAACACAGCTATCGTGTTCGACTTCCAGGGACAGAAATTTTTCTCTGCGGTCCCGAACTAACAGCACAAGACGCACAATTCTCGCAATCACCATAAAATCTGTCACGCTAAGCGCACGCGATCCAAAAGGACCCGACGAGTTCTACCGAGGTAAGGCAGACCCTGTATCAACAGCGCATCCGCTCTCATCTTGGTGCCGAACCGCAATATAGAGTTGGTAATCGCCGTTAGTAACCTTCTCTTCTGTTCTCGCGGGCTTCCAGCATTGAGTATCAGCTTAAACAATCCAGGTAGCTCTTTCAGCCGACCTTCCAATGTGCTCTTGGAAGGTAGATAGTGAGTCGGGCACCCGTGGACCACTGCACTCGCGACTTTCACACTGAATTCCAGCAGAGCCATCATTGCCTTTTGAGTTGCAAAGTCGATCAGCCACTAGGTTTCTGAAATTATCCATCCCTTCATGGTGTCATACTGGAATACTCGATCCTAGAGATAGTTGTCAAGTATCTTTGTAAGGCAGTCCGGTACATTTTGCCGCCTCAAGGCCTCCCGGATTTCGGTTCATCTTGAAGAGTTAAATATGCTCTTGAGGTCGAGCGTTAAAGGAATGCCGATAATCGTCATCTTGTGAAGGACTTGCCAAGCCTCCTTCACTATCCCTATAACCTCGCCAAACACCATGCACATCGAACAGCCTTCCCGAAACTCATACTGATTGTCGGAGAGTTTGCAGCACTCTCTTATGCCGGCTCGTAGAATCTTCTCCAACTTAGACGCAGTCAGAATGGCTATGTATTCAGGAGGTTTAGTTTGTCCGGCACGTAAATATGCATTGAACATGACCAGGAGTACATGCAGTTTCTCCGCAGCCACGATCTTAAGGACTTCGTTAGTACCAGGAGCCTTGTGATCCGGCAAGCACGATGTTACTCTTCTCAGTTCTTCGGGTGTAAAAGGCAAGACCTCGTCCGTTATGATGTCCGCACTTCTCTCTTCAAGGTGATCAGCGAACAGGACCAGCTCCTCCATGAATGGTGGTTCCATCGTGGAGCTTACGCCATATTTTTCTTCGCTTCTTTATACACCGCCACTGCCAACTCCGAGTCCCTGTGACTTCTGTGCCTCTAGAAGGCTCGTCGAAGACATTGACATTCTCTGCGCACGATTTCCTGGCTCCACCAGTAGCTCGGCGGTTCTCGCCTGAACCTAGGTGACGTTGCATGGTGCGGCCCTCGGCTGCTCGTCTGCTCGGCATCCAACGCACTTGACATTGTATTGAAACCAACAGCGGCGCATCAGCCGGAGCTTCACGAAGATCTTCTCGGTTGAGCCGTGCTAGATTCCATCTTTCGGCGTCCACGGACTGCTTCCATTGATCCCACACTGCGTTCGTTCCCAGCCCCGAAGGTAATGAACTGGTGGTCATTCGATAACACGCGTCGATCACCGACCCCATGGTGCAAATCCTGAACGTCGCCTTATTACCAGAATTCAGCACCGTGAAATTAAGCCTCGCGACTATCTCTGTCACTGCCCGTCCTCTGAGATTAGTCCTAGTTTCCCTCCATTCGATGGCTTTGGAGTTGAGATCGCGGGACGACGTCGTCACCTCTCTTCCCCTAATTCAGGGGCTGCGTCTTCGAAACAGTCAAGTCATTCCCGGAAGACGCCCATCGTAATATTCGGAGATAGATAGCAACTCACATACTCGTATGCCACGACAGCGTGCCGGCAGCTCTGATATCCGAAATGGAGAGTTTTTCGGTGTTGTAGACCAGAACGGCCCCATGCTCGTACTATCACTGTACTAGCCCCGTTCCGAACTGTACGGTACTGCCACCTAACAGACCTCCCAGGGTTTCCCTGTAGGATTAGCGCCATTCTCGGCGGGTGATCATATAGCAATTGCAGCTCCTTGCACCCAACTGATCCTGCAACACGTCGGACGCCTAAGCCAGGGTCAATGCCTTTACAGAGGTAGCAGCTACTAGCTCCAGATCTGTCGAGCTCCTTGCAGTTGTTTGCAACGTGGATGCCATTTTACTCTGGGTCGAATCCTACAATTCACCCAGTCTATTCTGAGGTGATCTCTCTAATCAAGAATCTCCGCGGTGGACGCCGGTGCATCTACTCAGGCGACCCGGCTTCCCCTAACTGCGGCAGCGAACAGGTTGGCAACCACTTCAGGGGAGGTTCCTTCTAGGAAGCTGCTTTTTACTGCTGTTTCCACCTCTTTCTTTGTCACCGTGACGTAAGAGGTGAAGTACGGAGGCGTGAGTCTCCTCAATCAAGCCTAATCCCAGACTTTACTGTCTGACTTGAAGAGCTAGGCCCCCTAGTGCGAACGTCACTGTGGGTGTAGCTTAAACTTAGAATGCAGAAAGGGTTTTTCTTTTGGTTTTGCCACGGTAAGATACCAAAGGTGGAGCTTGTGTCCCTTAACACATGACGGAGGGCGACGGTAAGGCGTATAAAAGATAGGAGCTCACTGTAAATACAAGGTAAGTTCTTACGTGTAAGCAGCATACTTCTGTCCCAAAAGGCTTCGGAGTTTTCGTGCCATTTAAGGGTCCGCTCGTGTTCAAAAATGTAACTCATCTGTGTCTTGAGCTACCTAAACGATATACTTTTGCTCATCTTACCTATTTCAAAACTGCTTGCCTCAAAAACATTGTGTTCCACTTCCCTGACTTTACATTTCTGATTATTTCACCTCTTTGACACACTACCGTTGACAGTATCGTGGTGAAATTCACTCAATTTGACACTTAGCACCCAATATGACAGTTCCGGAAACAAACTTCCTTCGAAAAAGTTCATAAATCCGTTTTTCCAGCCTGTGCCGCCACTCAAAAATGCGACCCATATATGTGAACTCGTATTTAAGGGTAAATGTGTCCAAAAGTGGTAGTGGAATCAGAAACAGGAAACGAAAAACCAGTTAAATTCATTATGGAGGAAATTGCTTCCGCGCCACATATTCGTATTCGTGCAAATGCTGACCCCTGGTGCCACTTACAATTCATCAATTTATTAGCATGGCTTCGCGGATAAATATTTTCCAATTATCATATCGTCAGAGAACAGCGGTGGGTCGTGCTCTTAAGCCCTCGCCACATCGCCACTTCATCACTGCTTCGCTACATGTACGAGACTCGTGTTTTGGTTTTGGAGTTCCGAATATATCGTTGGAGTTGGAATCTTGCCACAACTAAGGCGAGGACAAAATAGATCTATGGCATTACATCCAAACTGACCATCAAGCACCGGTAAGAGCTCCAGCTTTGGTCATAGCTCCAGCGCCAATTCTGGTACGTGCACTAGTACTACCAGCACATAGTGCAGTCTGGAACGTCGTCACCGCATCGCTGGAGCGCGAAATGACAAATGCTCATGTGTGATAGGGAAATGGTTTTGTGATGATGATGACGATGATGATGCTCCTTTGCGCGCACCCCAAAGCGAAATTGGTGCAATTAATTACGAAGCCGTTATGGGGAAGACCCCTTGGCGTTGTGCTGTGATCCGTACCCAAAATTTATTTCCTCCTTTGACAGTTCCAAACAGCTGGCCGGCTGGTTGTCTGGCCTGTCTTGGAGCCTTAAATTCTCAGTGAAATGTGCCATATTTGGTTTGGTGGCGCAGTTGCGGTGCGAGTTTAGAGCACCGTATGGGGCTGTTAATTTATGCAGGCATCATGTCGAGGTTTAGGTAAATGCACTTGGCACTGGAATGTAGCGTGGAAATATTGAACACAGCCCGACGAGTATGTTTTCCTAAGATGGTCACCGACATCGTCATGGTGTGGTGGAGCTGTAGTGTAGTCGGGCGCATGGGAGTGTAAATCAATAGGTCAGTGGGTAAATGTGAAAATTCACATAAATCGTTGGGCAGTAGAGGACATGGTTGGCGAGAGGTTAATGGGAAGACCTGTCATCGCTGTCAGAGATATTGATGAATAACCTTGTTTAAGTCTTAGGGTTCAAGTTTGATTACTTATTTGTGATAACAATACTCGAAAGGAAGAGTAAAATATCGGTAGCTTTACTATCTTTCATATTCCTTAAACATTGAAGACTTACAGTTAGGAAATGGTTTTTCATTAGATTGAATTCACGCATGCCATCTTTTGGCAGATATCGTATTTGTGTACCAAATTGTCTACTACTTCACAATGGAATGGTATACATAGTAGTTTCAAATAATTGTAGTAGATCACTAACTTGGAAATTTATATGCACCCTGCACTCTGAGATAAAAACAGGAGAACTGTCAAAAAAGAAGAAAAGAATGCAGATTTCATAGAAAAGGAATTGGCGACAGTCAAAAGTAGTAAAACCTTGTGGCATCAGTATTTAATTCAATAAAATGAAGATGGTAAAGATGCAGCAGCGTTTGCCAATTATCCCAACTGTTTATCAAAATTCACGGTCAACGTAGTCGTACGCGCATAACCTACAACTTTTGCCCATTATTGTCGTTTCAGCTATTCAAAAATGTTACAGTTACAGTTAATGTAGACCACCATCTCTCCATGTTTACCGATTTTTTTTTGGGATGAATTACGAGTAGAACTAGGTACCTCATCACACGTTTGACAGCTGTCCAGTGCGCCATACCTGGATTCGTACCAAATCTACTAAGCAGATTCACGGCGTAGGAGATGTCGGGACGCGTGATTTCAGCAGCAAAGAGTAAACAGCCTACTGCCTGGATATAAGGCACATCCTTCATTTGTTGTTTTTCATTTTCATTTTTGGGACACATATCTGAAGAGAGCTTTTGATTCAGGTCTATCGATGTGGAGATAGGATTGCACTCATCCATGTTAAATCGTCTCAAAATATCTGAAATGTACTGAGATTGATCAATTTTTAAAAACGACTTACTTCTCTTGATCCGGATGTCTAAAACAACTCATCCTTCAAATGATTCACCGGCTCAAGTGAGTTCGAAAATATCAGAACGTCATCGACATAAATGGCAATGAATAACATCTGGTTTCCAGAATATTGAAAATATATGCACACTCGACTGGATTGTTTGAGTCCATAAAGGGATTTACGCAGCTTACATACACGATCAGAACCATCTTGGCTGAGTCATATAAATATCTTCCTTTAATTCACAGTTCAAAAAAGCCGTTACAGCATCCATCTGATGTACAAGAAGATCATGTCTAGCCGCTAGTGCCAACAAGTAACGGATTGATGTGTACCTAACTACAGGTGCAAAAGTTTCCATATAGTCGATCCCTTTCTGCTGACGAAAACGACCAATTACGACCAATCTTGCCTTCCGTCGAATGGGTTTTCCTTCAGTATCAAATTTTGTTTTGAAAACCCATTTGGAACTAATAGCCTTCTTACCAGCCGGCAACTCAGTTAAGGTCCAGGTTTCATTAGAAAGCAATGAGTCAAACTCTTTGTTAATACCTAATATACATTTTTTTTTTATATACTACATGTAAACCCACTGTGGTAAAACAAAACGATCAATGGTGAATTGTAAACCCACTGAGGTAAAAACTGAATGATCATCTGTCATTTTTTTTTTGTTATAAGATCTTCGTCTCGAATCAAGCTCCAACTTATAAAGATATCGTCAAATAAATCGATTTTTTTTTTAAATAATCCAGCCGCGTTGTGCGCTGTTAAAGAAGCCAAAGTCAGGAAATCAAAAAAGCTTGCATTTTCTCAACATATTTTTGGAGGCCCCGGCGAGATATTATTTTGAAGGTATCATTTATTTTTACACGTGACTTGTTTAAACCATGCCGTCTGGAAATGAGGATACATCCGAGAAGAAATCAGCGGAGGAAAATCAACCAGCATCCACTGATGCCGCTGTGTCTAAGATTAATCCAAAAAGGTTCAAGACATTGGAAACTCTGAAGATGCGACGAGTGGTAGTAACGAGCCAAATCAATAGACTGAGTGAATTTACTATCAAGGCGACTAGCAGTCCGTCATCAATTTCCATTCCCGAACTCAATGTACGCATAGAAACACTGGAGTCCTCCTTTCGCCTATTTAACGAAATTCAAGCCAAAATTGAGGATAACGATTTCGAAGAAGTTTGTAAGCCGGATCGTTCGAATTACGAAGAGATGTACTATGTCACCCTTGCTTAAGGTTTTAGTCAATCAATTCAAAGAAGAAATGTCCAAGCCAATGAATGTATCACAATTCTCCAATACTCAACAACTTGATTCAGTTAAATTGCCAAAGATTGAACTGCCTTTATTTTCAGGTGACGTGACTACGTGGATGAGTTGGTACAATCGATTTGCATCCTTAGTGCACGACAATCCTAATCTTTCAAAGCAATCCAAATTTCACTATCTCGTATCAAAATTAAGTGACACTGCAATTGCGCCAATTGAAGGACTTGCAATTGAGGATGAAAACTACGATGTGGCAATAGCAAGACTTAAGGAACGGTTTGAGAACAAAAAAATCATAGCTCAGGAACATCTCCAACGCATTTTTAATCACCCGAAAGTCCAGAAGCCATCTGCAGTGGAACTAAGAAGTCTCATAGATAAAATCAGCAATCATCTGTCCGGATTAAGAAACCTTAAGCGACCAGTCGACTTCTGGGATGATCTCATCATATTCATCATAACATCGAAACTGGATGAACACACCCTAAGTAAGTGGAACGATGAAGCTCCTGTGGATAGACTTCCTAGCCTTGTTGAAGTAATCAACTTTCTGAAAAAGAGGGCTCAGCACCTAGAAGGTAATGTAACAAATAATTTATACAGTTCTGACAGTTCCATGAAAGGCGATCTTAACAAATACTCTAAAAAACACCCTAAGAACAGTCCGAAGATATTCGTTGCCTCTAAGAACATCTGTAGTTTTTGCTCTAGCCCGGGTCACTTTATTTATCGGTGTCATAAATTTCAAAATCTATCTGTATCAGACCGTGTACAGCAAATCAAAGCTCTCAATTTATGTTTTAACTGTCTCAAAACTACTGAGCACATAAGCACTAATTGCCCATCGAGTTCTTGTCGTGAATGTGGAAATAAACACCACACAATGCTGCACATAGGCAAAACCTCTTACACACAAATAGATAAAAATCCACGTAGCTCAAACAGTCACTTAGTAGCTTCTTCTAACGATTCACATCAATCTAAATTATTTTCATCCGACGTGACAAATCTGTCCCAAAGCTGTTCCATGCATGCCACTTGTGCTGACGGCAATCTGCTCGGAACTGCCATTGTCAATGTTTTTAACCGATTTAAACATCCAGTACCTTGTCGTGTCTTGCTGGATTCCGGCTCTCAAATACACATGATCTCTGAGAGAATGATGCAGATTCTAGGAATGCCACGTCTTCATTCTAAAATGAATCTAACATGTGCCAATAATACCGAGACTTTAGCTAAATACAAAACAACAGTTGTAGTAGAGTCTCAACTCACTGGATTTAAAGCTACACTAGAAGTGTATGTAATTAACCGAATCACTGGTCTTCTACCTGATCACACAATTGACATTCATAACTGGAACATACCAAGAAACATCAATCTATCAGACCAACAGTTTAATGTCCCACAGCGCATCGACATACTTCTTGGCGTCGACTTGTTCTATAGTATCTTGCGTGTTGGTCAAATTAAGTTAGGTCCGAATTTACCTGTTCTACAAAACACTCTACTTGGATGGATAGTAGCGGGCAAATATTCTAATTCCAAGAGATACAAAACATACAACTTTCATGCTCAAGGTTCACTTGAGGACTCTGAGTTCGACGAATTACTTAACGATTCGTTAAGGGCGTTTTGGCGTGTTGAAAATTTCGATCCATTGCCGTCAACTTTAACAAAAGAAGAGAAGGAATGTGAAGATCATTTTTGCACACACTTTAACCGTTTGGAGTCTGGGCGATACCAAGTGAGATTGCCTTTCAAACAAAGTCCGAGCTTATTAGGAAATTCGTATGATATCGCCTTGAAGAGATTTCTATCTCTTGAAAGAAAATTTCGCAAAAATCCAGAGTTGTTTCAGCAGTACTCTGAAGTTATTAACGATCTTCTTGTGCAGTCGAATATGGAGATAACTTCGCTAGATTTCACCAAGCCACATTATATTCTGCCCCATCATTGCGTACTGAAATTGTCAAGCTCTACCACAAAGTTACGGGTAGTATGTGATGCATCTGCAAAACCAAGCTCTGGCAAATCTCTCAATGACATTTTAATGGTGGGTCCTGTTATCCAACCTGATCTTTTATCCATTGTATTAAGATTCCGTGTTTATAAATATGTCTTCACTGCAGACATTACAAAAATGTACCATCAGATACAGTTAAATCCAATCGATAGAAACTTTCATTGCATTTTGTGGAGAAGGAACAAAGATGAAGATGTCGCTATATATCGACTTTGTACTGTGACATTTGGTACTGCCTCTGCTCCCTTTTTGGCGACCCGTGCTCTGAAGCAGTTATCAATTGATGAAGGTTATTTATATCCTCTAGCTGCAAGGTCCGTAAACACAGATTTCTATGTAGATGACGTTTTGACGGGTGCAAATTCATTGACAGAAGCAAAGTCACTTCAGCGTGAAATAGTTGCAATGTTAAGCAAGGGCAAATTTAATCTTACGAAATGGTGTTCAAATTCAGAGGAGCTTTTAGAAGGTATTCCTACAAATAATCGAGAGAATTTGATAAACTTTGGAAACGGCAGCTCAATTAAAACATTAGGCATTATTTGGAATCCTCAGATAGATTGTTTTCATTATGCCGTAGCTCCTGCTTGTCATAAAAAGATTACAAAGCGGACTGTACTTTCGGACATCGCACATTTGTTCGATCCCCTTGGTTTAATAAACCCTGTTGTCGTTTTAGCAAAAATATTTATGCAGCAGCTGTGGAGACTTAAGCTCACATGGGATGAATCTCTGCCACAGGATTATCACCAGCGCTGGACCTTTTTTCGGAAGAATTTACATAAACTCAGCGACTTGCAGATTAAACGACGTACGTTTTTTGGCCATCTCGATCACTACCAACTGCATGCGTTCTCTGACAGCTCGGAGAATGCATATGGAACCTGTGTATATATACGGTCTATCGACGAAGACGGCATGGTAAAGGTTGAGCTCTTGTGTGGTAAATCACGAGTAGCACCAGTCAAAAAAATCAGCCTACCACGATTGGAATTGTGTGCTGCAATAATGATGGTTCAGCTCGTGCAGCGTTTAAAAAAAATGTTTAATTTCAAGTTTGAGTCTATAACATATTGGACAGATTCGGCAATTGTCTTGAAGTGGATTGCGGAAGAACCATGTAATTGGCAGACGTTCGTAGCAAACAGGGTTTCTGCAATTCAGCAAAGTTCTCGGGCTTCCCAATGGCGACATGTACCATCGGAGTCGAACCCTGCCGACATCATCTCTAGAGGAGCTTCTCCGTCAGTGTTACTTGAATGCAATTTATGGTTTTACGGACCACATTTCTTATCACTATCAGAAGACAAATGGCCAAAATCCGATTGCACAACAGTAGTAGAAAATGATCAACTGGAGCGAAAAAAACTTAAGATTATTCTTACCGTTGAAGTTCAATCAAGTTTTATTGCAAGCATTAAATATCATAACAATTACAATTCGTTACTAAGGATCGTTGCATATATTTTCAGGTTTCAGGCAAACTCGAGAATCAAAGACAAAAAATTGCGCCTTTATGGAAATGTGAACGTACGAGAGCTCGAGAGGGCACTCAAAGGTCTTGTTAAGTACGTGCAGCTTAAAAATTTTAGAAGCGAAATATCAACCATAGCCAGTGGCAACTGCTTGCCGAAAAGAAATCACATCAACTCTCTGTCACCTTTCTTGGATGCTGAAGGAATATTACGCGTGGGCGGTCGCTTATCAAATGCATCTTTGGATTATGATGCTAAACATCCCATCGTGTTACCGAAAGATGAACTCTTTACAACAATTCTTATCAATCATCTTCACATAAAGAATTTGCATACAGGTCCACAGACACTATTGAGCATAGTACGACAAAGATTTTGGCCAATCCACGGAAAAATTCTTACTCGCAAAATAGTACGTAGCTGTGTTCTTTGTGCTCGAGCTAAGCCTGTGACCAACACTCAACTTATGAGTAACTTACCTAATCTACGTGTACAACAAACGAGGCCATTTAATGTCGTCGGGATAGATTTTTGTGGTCCTTTCCAAATTCACTTCCGTCGGCGTGGGACGTCACCATTAAAGTCGTATGTGGCAGTATTTGTATGTTTTGTCACTCGAGCCGTTCATTTGGAATTAGTTGAAGATCTAACCACCACTAATTGTTTTCTTGCTGCCCTCAAGCGTTTTGTTGGTCGTCGAGGGCTATGCTCGGTTATTCATAGTGACAACGCAACTAACTTCATTGGAGCCCGCAATGAACTTCGCGAATTATATCAGATGTTTCTCAAGCGTGAAACTAGAGAAGCAATAATAAGTGCTTGCGCTGCAGACGGGATTGAGTGGAGAACCATTCCTCCAAGATCTCCGCATTTCGGCGCAAAATTTCACATGAAACGAATTTTGAAAAACTCCTCTCTTACTTATCCAGAACTTAATACTCTTATTATACAGATTGAATCTATTTTGAATTCCAGGCCAATCACAGATATGTCGGAGAATCCAAACGATACCCAAGCAATTACACCTGGGCATTTCATCATCGGGACGGCTCTTAATGCTGTGGTGGAACCAAATATGCAGCACATCACTAATGTCAATACCCTCAAAAGATACCACCAGCTTCAATGGTACTTTCAGCAGTTTTGGTCCAGGTGGTCACGAGAGTATCTTCAGAACCTTCAGCTTCGTACCAAATGGACAAGGTTGGGTACACCGACATCAGTTGGCGACATCGTTTTAGTTGAAGATGAAAATATGCCACCCCTAAAGTGGAAGTACGGGCGAGTTGTGCAAGTACATCCTGGTAAAGATGGTATTGTGCGCATGGTCACACTCAGCACAAGCAGCGGTCATATTCAGCGAGCTGTTACAAAATTCCGTCGACTTCCTATTGAAGGATCCGAGTCCGTTCAAGGGCGGGAGAATGTTAATGCCTAATATACATTTTTTTTTATATACTACATGTAAACCCACTGTGGTAAAACAAAACGATCAATGGTGAATTGTAAACCCACTGAGGTAAAAACTGAATGATCATCTGTCATTTTTTTTTGTTATAAGATCTTCGTCTCGAATCAAGCTCCAACTTATAAAGATATCGTCAAATAAATCGTTTTTTTTTAAATAATCCAGCCGCGGTGTGCGCTGTTAAAGAAGCCAAAGTCAGGAAATCAAAAAAGCTTGCATTTTCTCAACACTCTTCTTGCATCGCGTTCCTCCACAAATGGGCATCACAACTCGAAAGAGCTTCTTTTGGACTTCCAGGATCACTCTGAATTTGATCTGTTGCTATGAGATTGTAGTTCGGTCTTGGCAGCGTTATAATTCGCTCAGAACGCCGTATCATTTTATCATCTTCTAAGGTAGTGACATCCTCATCCGGAACAAACGTTTTGTCATCAGCATCATCACAGTCTGAATAATCGCTTATAGGGGTTTCATGATTGGATACAGCTTCGTGTGGATTAGCTTTCAAACTAGTCGTTGGCAATTCCAGTAACACTTGTTCCCCTGAATTGACAATAGTATTCTCTTCATCGTTCGAGATGTCAACTAAGGGTGAAATAAAAGATTTAATATTGCTGTTGTCATTGGTAGTTACCTTGCTTTCAGACTCCATGAATATAACATCACGACTCGTTACTATTTTCTTCGTCAAGGGATTAAACAATCGATAAGCTTTTGAATTTGTGCTGTATCCAAGTAGGATACACTCCACGGATTTGGCTTCCAATTTTGTACGCTTTTGTTTTGGAACATGCGCCATGGCTTTGCAACCAAAGATACGAAGGTGTTCCAAATCTGGCTTTCGTCCTGACCAAATTTCTTCTGGTGAACAATCGTTGTTCCTACAAGGTACTCGATTCACCAAGAAAGCTGCAGTAGTAGCCGCTTCTGCCCAGAACTTGTTATCCAAATCGGAATCCAACAGCATACAACGCACTCTTTCAATTATAGTGCGATTGATACGTTCCGCAACGCCGTTCTGTTCGGGCGTATAAACAACAGTTTTTTGGTGTAAAATACCATTCTTAGCTAGAAAATTTTGAAAAATAGTTCCAGTGTACTCAGTGCCATTGTCGGTACGGAGCACTTTTATTTTCTTTGAACACTGATTTTCAACAAGGTTTTTGAACCTCACAAACTCGGCAAACACAACAGATTTTTGCTTAAGGGGCACCACAAATACGAGTACTTTGCGACTAAAGTCGTCGACGAATGTGACCAAAAATCTTGCACCAGAAAATGATTTATACTTCAGCGGGCCAATGACATCAGAGCGGACTAGGTCAAGAACACTTTTTGCACGAGTTCCAGTGTCTTTAAACGGTGCACGTGTTTGTTTACCTTTAATGCAAACAATACATTTTACATCATTTCCCGCAAAGAATTTGACACCCGATGATGAATTCATTACCTTGATTAGGTTATTAGCACAAATATGACCTAACCTGCGATGCCATAAATTATATGTATTAGACACTGACAATGCTTGTTCGTACTGCACCGAAACACTCGTGGGTTCACAATTTAATCGATACAAATCGTTTATAGCACTTGCTGTCGCAATTAATTTGCTTTCATTATCATAGATATTACGAGTACAAACATCATGCTCAAAAACCACTTTGTTGCCATTTCGTGTCATCTGACGAACTGAAAGGAGGTTAGCACATACTCGTAGTTCAGGCAAGTGCTCAACATTTTTTAACCTCATTAAACTTTGTATCTTTCAATTCACAGACATTTTGTGATTATTCGCTACGATTACCTCTTTGTTTGCGAACGGCTGTTTTTTATTGTATAATAAATTTTCCTCATTTGTCATATGAGTAGTAGCTCCTGAATCGATAAACCAGTCTGAGGATCTTTTGTTGTTGACAAAGAGGGGCCCCCGCCCAATTATCAAGGCTTCGCCCTTTAATGACGTTGTCTAATAATGAACGGGGGCAGAGCAAAGTACTGGTCTTATCGTAAACATCTTCAGATGACGCTACCGAAGGTTGCTACGATTTGATCAGTCACAAGCTGCCGGTCATAGGTCTTGTTGGCGGCTGGACCACCGGTAGTCCCTACCAGGACTTAAATCACGGTACCATGGGAGTCAGGAGCCCCCCGGATCTCGGTCCGGGCCTGACTTGTTAGAGGTGGTCCCCCTTGTGGGAGCGTCATGGTGGCTGTGGTTTAAACCCAAAATCGCGGGTAAGAGTCTTCCTATGGTTTTCCTTTGGTTTTCCTTTGGTTTTCCTTTGGTTTTCCTTGGTTGACTCAATGTGGAGTTGCAATAAGTGCTGGGTGCTGTGACCCTAAGAACAGTAAGAGGTTTTAGGTCGGCCTTGACTCATACCAAGGGTGGAACTTGTGCCGGCAACACAGTTCCGAATTGGTATCAATGGATTGACGGTGAGCGATGGCAAGGCGTATCCTTGCTCCCATGGATGTATGGGCATCCCGTAAGTTTAAGCCCACACGGCAGGTACTTACGTTAAAAAACATGAGACATCTGTTGACAAAGAGAGAAGCAAATAACAGTTTATCTCTCCTATTCTTGTCGCTGCTGATGTTTGATATCTTGTTTTTATTTGGACAAGCTTTGCTAAAATGAAAAAACCTGCTTACACGTGTGGCAACGATATTTGGTTTGAAATGCTTTCTTTTTGTATAAAGTGCACTATCAGCACTTTTATTATCAAACTTTACGTCTTGGAGCAGTAAATTCTTCACAACGTCCACAGTAAGCTCCTTTTTGGAACTTTCCACTGCTAGAACTAGTGCCCGAAAGTCATCTGGCAGCCCTGCCAGCATCAGAGATGCTGTTAATTCGTCATCTATATTTAAGCCGGCGTTTTCTACTTTGAGTGACGTTAAAACCATGTAATCCTGCATGGATTCGCAGTCGGTTAACTTAAGTTGTACCAATTGTTTAAGCTGTTCAACTTTTCGCGTTAGCCCACTGTCATCGTACGCTGAAACCAGAGCATCCCAGGCTGCTTTTGCTGTTGTAGATGTTGCAATATGTGCAAAGTTATTCGGCTCAACCATTAAGGTTATTTCAGCCAATGCACGCTCATTCGATTCCAACTCTTTCTCTTTTGGATCTGCAGATAATCCTGTTTCGATTATCTTCCAGCAATTTCTTATAACCAGGTATGACTTCGCATGTCGCTTCCATATGTCGAAATTCTCGCGACCACGCAGCTTCTCAAATGGAAATGAGATCGATGATGAAGCCATTTCTAACCAATCCGTATAATAATCCACAAAAAAAGATGGAATCGCTTGCGATTAGTTACAAAGAATTACTTTGTTTTGAAGAAAAACGTTTCAACTTTCTAATCACACATTTATTTTACTAAATTTTTAATGAAACTAATTTAATTCGCGACTTTAAGGGCCCATAACCTGTTAAGAAAAAGGTGCAACAGAGTAGGTTATAAATTAGAATAAGTTTATTTGACATAATTCATAAGATGAAGTATTACAATGTTTACATAATTGATGAATGTATTCAGTGATAGTTTTTCATTCTCAACAAACTAACAGGTGACCAGATAGCAATGATAGTCTTTCCAGTTGTTATGTTTCAGCAGCTGTCAAAGTTACCAATGACATTTAGCTGTCAAAATATTCAGTAAGGTTTGCAATTTCATCATTCATCATTTTACGCCTGCCGAACGTGCCTAGATTATTAAAAAATATCGAAATTCCGGCTCAGTTGTAAATACGCAAAGTGAATTTCGTCGTGAGGTCGGTCGTCATCATGGCTTCAGTGTGCAGGCAATTCGTCGCACCGTGGAAAAGTTTGAGCATGAGTGCACTCTGGATGGATCTTAAGCGACCAACCAGACAGAGATTGGTGCGAAATGAAGAAAACATAGCCGCCGTAGCGGCCAGTATTGGAGAAGACCCAGAAATGTTGATTCGGCGACGATCAGCTGAATTGGGAATCGCCAGATATGGATTTGGGCTTACATCCGTATAAGATTGTGTTAACGCAAGAATCGAAGCCGAATGACCATAGACAACGCCGTGAGTTCACTAACTTGGCGCTGGAAATGTTGGCCGAAGATCCGGATTTGGGCCAAAGAAATCATCTTCTCAGATGCGGCACATTTTTGGCTCAGCGGCTATGTGAACAAGCAAAATTGTCATTATTGGAGCGAACACAATCCACAAATATTCGGCCACGCATCAATACATCCACCAAGATTGACTGTTTGGTGCAATTTATGGCATGGCCTCATGGCCTCATAATCAGACCTAGGAGACACCGTTACCATCAATGGTCACAAGTATACAGCGATGTTAACCGACTTTCTGTGGTCAGAGTTCGACAACATCGATACATCCGAGCAGAGGTTCCAACAAGATGGCGCTATATGCAATACAAGCGGCGCAACGCTCGAAGTTGGGAAGGAGAAATTTGATTGGCCGCCACGATCATACCATTTTACCACCACTCGATTATTCCCTCTAGGGCTACATCTAATTTTTTTTCCTTTCGTTTTTATCTGGTCACCCTTTAGAAGCCTTTATTCTGCCTAGGAGATGGTGCAAAAGCTTTCGGCTTAACACCATCCACTCCGAAACCGCTTCCGCATTATTTAAGAGTGTTTTCGTTTTCTTTTCCCTTTGGTGGCCGGCATTTTTTATTCTAACTTGCCGGTGAAATTTTCATCAGTCTGTTAAAGGTATATTTGCGTCCTGCTCTCTCTTTTTTGTGCTGAGTGTGACTTCTACAATACGAAGGAACAAATTTGGCACAAGGTCTGATCGGACGTCAACATCTTTTCGGTCATACTTTCTGTGCTGATTATGCCGATGCTGCTTTCCAGCTCACGTCGTTGAGGTTCCCACCTCCTCCAAACGGAAATAGTGTGGGTTGGATCGTCTACTGGAGAGTCCCCGTACTGACAGGCTGGAGTGTTTGCTTTACCGATCTTGTGAAGGAAGGCATTGACTGGGTGACGTAGTACTTTACTTTGCAGTGTTTCCGTCCATTCCATTTAGCCACGTCCTTGATGGACTGTGACCATTGCCCTCTTCTCTCTGAGTTCCAACGCTCTTCCCATTGCCGTTTCGGTAACGCCGTTACCTTTTGTCGTAGACGTAATTTCTTTCTGCCACTAGGAGATCGATAGGAGTCACTTCTGTGACTTCAAGGACGGCTGATTTCGAGAGCTCCGCGTCTCTGCGCTGCTGCCATATGCTTCATGTTCTTTTCTTGTCTGAGTCAGATCTCACAGCCATATACAATAGAAGAATGGCATGTGTGATTGACATTAGTAGCCTTTGTTTGCTGGCCGTAGGACCAGCTACGTTTGACATCATCGATACGGACTCAGTCCCAAGCATTTTACTGCTTCCTTGCTTGTTATAATTTATAAATTAACGATGGTCGGGATCCTCTTTATCTCGGTTTTTTCTGTAGCTAGGCTAATGGCATGTTCATCCATCCATGAGTTAACCAATCTCATCACCTAGGTCAGCTTCATTTGCAGCATCTTAGCGTTTTTTGCGGTAATCATCGCGGCATTATCATCTACGTACCCTACAAAGAAGGCATCTTCAGCCGTCTCCATGCAAAGTATGCCATCGTATGAGGTGTTGCATAGGTTAGGTCCCAGAATCGTATCCTGTGCTGCTTCGAAGGTGATTTTGTTTCTTCGAGGGCCTTCTGTGGTATGGTAGATCAGTTCGTGGTCTTTGAGGTAGTTGTTCATCATCATGAAGGCATTTCGCACATCCAGAGTTGCCAACAGTACGATTTTCTTTGATTAGTGGCTGCTCTGATGGGCGATTTTGGCAACTTTTACTACTTGTCCGATAGCACCCATCGTAGAGTGGCCCTTTCAGAAACCATACTGTCTCGTGGATAGGTCACCTGATCTTTGTACTGCATCTGTGATCCGTGGTTTCAGCATCTTTCCTAGGAGTTTCCCTGCAAAGTGGTCCTCCAACTCCTGAGAAAGACCCCTTCCTCAGGGCAGCTGTTGTATTGAACATGTTCAGCAGTAGCTGTGGCATGTCCGGGGTCTTTTCAGTTTTGTGGGGTCTTCACCACTGGAATCCACACTTTTTCGCTGAAAGCTGGAATTTCCTCTCGTAGGGTCAGAGTCGTGTTGGGTCCCCTGACAGGTTGAGTTGGGAAAAGCCTGTCTACTATCCATCTTTTCTTCACTTAGGGCAGTGTTGGTTCGCCGAGCTCCTGGTTTTTGCATGATCACCTTATAGCCTAATCCCTAGAACTATTTATACTTATTTACTTATTGTCGTCGTGTTCGGACGTGTTTTGGTTTTGCTCCGCATTAAACTTTTAAATATTATTTATTTCTTCCCCTTCCATATCTCTACTTTTGATATCAGTTGCGCGACATTATTACATTACCCCAAGTGCTGACTGTCTCTTTGGTTTGTTTTGTTTTTTTGGCTGACCTCAATCTCTCGCGCTCAATAACTGCCGCTTTGCCACTTCTGATATCGGTTCCGCATATATTTGGTGCATTACCCCCAAGTGTTGACCAATTTTCCGATTTTGCTGAATTTCATTGTTTACCTTTTTGTTTACTTTTGATAAATTTGCCATGTCTTGCGGACTCACTAACTGTCTAATCTTTGATGTCAATGCTGACTTTGTCACTTGTAAGGGCATCCGTGGAAAATCATTCCATGCAATTTGTGTCGCATTAAATAAAAGGAGTAGTGTATTCATCAACAACCTGCGTGAAGATCTTGAGACTCATTTTCAATCTACCTCAAAGAAACAACCATCTCTAATGCAGCCTGATCCAATGCTCGAAGTAATCTTTGACAGAATCAACAGTGTTGGTGACGATCTAGCTGCCGCACAATCAACCATTTTCGATATTGAGAATCATATCGAAACGGTAAGCAGCAAAATTGACGATTTACCATTCCACACACAACACCATCAGAATGTCCACTACAATACATCAATTTTGACTGAATTACTGGAAACCGAAGTCGACCCACTTTTACCACCACCTCCTCGTCCACCACGGTTAATTAAATTGTGGCATACGCAACATCTGGCAATGCCCCCTCATAAATATAACAACAAGAATTATATGTAAATAAACTTGACATTTAGACGTGTAAAAGAAAAACTAGGTTAAGGTAGAATAAAATCAGTCATTCAGTTTTGTTCTTCAGAGACACATGCGTTTCCTGCTATAAGTACTCCACATATTGGTGACCCCGATATAAAAAAAAAAGAGCACAATGGCGACCGACAATAAAAACTCAGCAACAAATTCGGCAGAAGCATCAGCAGAACAACTGGGAAACGACAACGTACAAATAGCAAAAGTTTCCATAAGGATACCACCCTTTTGGCACGCTAAGCCCGAGTTGTGGATTGCACAAGTGGAGTCGCAGTTTATTGCAGCAGGCATATCGAGTGACAAAACCAAGTATCATACAGTCGTTGTAGCAATGGAAAGCAATATCCTAGCGCAAATAAGCGATATTATACTTAACCCTCCATCAAATGACATGTATATTACCTTAAGAAGTCGCCTCATTGAACAGTTTGCAGACTCAGAGCAGAAACGAATCAAGAAACTGCTACAAGACTTGGAGTTAGGTGACATGCGGCCATCTCAGTTGTTGCGTGAGATGCGTGACTTCGCAGGAAATGAAATGAACGAAAGTATGCTGAAATCTATCTGGATGAACAGATTGCCACCAAACATTCGATCCATTATATCGATCAGCAATGATGCCCTGGACAAAGTAGCGCTCCTCCTAGCAGAACTTACTAGGGAAATTGCCACTTTAAAAGCGGCAATAATTCATCACCCGAGAAATCGAGCAAGATCCCGATCGCGCCAAAATTCACGTTCGACTTCGACCAAACAAAATTACGAACTTTGTTGGTATCATCGAAAATTTGGTGAAAAAGCAAAAAATTGTAGAAAACCGTGCAGCAAATCGTTAAACTGAAAAGTCTGTCATCAATGGCGGTTAGTGACAGACAGAATTTCGCAAACCGCCGGCTCCTCGTGGTCGACACGAACTCTAACCTCAGATTTCTAGTCGACACCGGAGCAGATGTAAGTGTCTTACCACCAACCCAGTCACAAAGAAAAAACGTCGATACGAATGTTTGCTTGTACGCTGCTAATAAAACCACGATTAAAACATTTGGAGAAAAAACGATAACTCTTAACCTTGGACTTCGTCGACAACTAACATGGACTCTCATCATAGCGGATGTGTCATACCCGATTCTTGGAGCTGATTTTCTATCCCACTTCAATATATTTGTCAGCCTGCGTCATCGGAAATTAATTGATGGGTATACAAAAAGCAGTCAATGTTGCAGCGTAGTTCACACTAAGGAAGTATTACAAAATTTGTCTTGTATTAATCATTCACTCCCATTCCAGGACTTACTAAGCGAGTTTAAAGATATTACACACAGCAAGACTATCTCAACCCTCAAACAACATAATATAACTCATCACATCATAACAAAGGGCCCCCCAGTTTTTGCCAGACCGAGACGACTATCACCCGAAATGTTAAGAGCAGCTAAAGCCGAAATTCAACTCCTCCTCGACGCAGGTATATGCCGACCATCTCGGAGTCCATGGGCTAGTCCACTCCACATGGTTAAGAAGAAAAACGGGGAGTGGAGACCATGCGGGGACTACAGGCGTTTAAACAGCATCACCGAACCGGATAGATACCCCATCCCCCATTTGCACGATTTCATTCACACTTTGCACGGCTGCACCATTTTTTCGACGATTGATCTACGACGAGCGTACCACCAGCTTCCTCTCGAGCCTGCGGACATACCAAAGACTGCAATAACGACACCGTTTGATATGTACGAATTCGTATATATGTGCTTTGGACTTCGCAACGCTGGACAAACCTTTCAACGCTTTATGGACCACATCTTGCGTGAATTCGATTTTGCTTGGCCATATCTAGACGACATTCTGATCTCATCAAAAGACTTGCACGAACATCATCGACATCTTCGTCTCGTGTTCCAGAAGTTGCCAGAGTACGGCGTCGTAATCAATTTACCAAAATGCGTACTAGGTCAGTCAGAAGTACAATTTCTTGGATACAAGGTCAGCAAAGAAGGTGTCAAGCCACCAACCGAAAGAATTCAAGCATTGCGAGACTACAAATTACCAGAGCGAGTTTGCGACTTACGACGTTTTCTTGGAATGACAAATTTTTTTCATCGGTTTTTACCAAACGCAGCTGAGAAGCAGCAACTTTTGTCAAAGCTGATAGTAGGCAACAAGAAAAAGCCTCACCTAGACAGATCCGTTACCTCGATTTCCTCGCACAGTTTACGACAGATATTCGATATATGCCCGGTAAAGATAATATCATTGCAGACACCATGTCAAGAATGGAAGCGATACACGTGGCAGACACTATTGATTACGATCGTTTGAGCGAAAGTCAAAAACAAAACGACGAGCTTCAGAAATTATTAATGAATAATACCACGAATTTAATTTTAAAACCGTTTATCATTCCAGGCTCAAGCGCAGAAGTCTTATGCGATGTTTCCGCTGGCAGTATTCGCCCATTCCTAACAGAAGACTTTCGAAAAATAGCGTTTAATTCTATCCATAATCTATGCCACGGTGGAGCAAACAAAACAACAAAGATGGTAGCAAGCAAGTTCATCTGGCCAAACTTAAGAAAGGACTGCACAGCATGGACTAAATCGTGTCTACCCTGCCAAAAATCGAAAGTCCAACGACACAACAAAGCACCAATATCAACATACCTTCCACCTGGACAACGATTCGAACACGTTAATATGGATATAATTGGACCACTACCACCATGCAAGGGATATCGCTACTGCCTAACTTGCATTGATCGGTACACTAGCTGGGCGGAGGCCTACCCATTGGAAAACATAACGGCCGAATCGATTAGCTCTGCGTTTGTCAACAACTGGATAGCAAGATTTGGAGTTCCCCTCAGAATAACCACGGACTTGGGACGGCAGTTCGAATCATCACTGTTTCGAGATCTAACCAGACTTCTCGGAGTCAAACATCTCAAAACAACAGCATACCATCCAGCTGCAAATGGCATAATAGAACGCTGGCACAGATCACTAAAGTCCGCAATAAAATGTTATCAAACTGAGAAGTGGGTCGACGTCTTGCCACTCATACTCTTAGGTTACAGATCTTCATACAAAGAAGAGATCAGAGGAACTCCGGCTGAAATGGTATATGGCGACACTCTTCGGTTGCCAGGTGAGTTCATACAACAACAACCACACGTTATCATTTCAGAAAGCGATTACGTCGAACTACTCCGCACACAAATGAGGAAATTGAGACCGACTGCAACATCTAATCATGCCAAATCTTCACCGTTCATCCAGAATGAACTAGCTAGCTCACCAGCAGTGTTCATTCGTACCGATAAGGTTCGCCGCCCTCTACAACCTCCATACGAAGGTCCATACTCAGTTATTAAACGTTACGACAAATACTTTACAGTGAACGTCCGAGGGAAAAAGACCAACATCAGCATCGACAGATTGAAAGCAGCATTTACTACACCCAACGTTACAGAAAATCAGCAGAGATCAACCGAAGAGCCAGAAGCTTATCGTACACGCTACGGGCGAAAGGTGCGATTTCGTTTACCAGCTAGGGGGGAGTAATGTGGCATACGCAACATCTGGCAATGCCCCCTCATAAATATAACAACAAGAATTATATGTAAATAAACTTGACATTTAGACGTGTAAAAGAAAAACTAGGTTAAGGTAGAATAAAGTCAGTCATTCAGTTTTGTTCTTCAGAGACACATGCGTTTCCTGCTATAAGTACTCCACAAAATCTACAAATTCTCCCGCTGCCACTTCAATCCAGGAGACCGAAACTGTTTTACTGTCAACTCCTCCCGTCGCCGCCCCACGCAAGCTAATCAAACATTTTGGTACTACATGGACACCTTCCGTATGGAGGCGTAGACTGGAAAAAATTGAAACCGATATGAGTACATTCTTCATCAAAGGCACCCCCGTAAACGCTGATATTTCTTGGATCACGAAATTCTTCGCAGACAAATACGGCATCACCATCAGCAAATGTGAAATGTTCCTGCCATCTCACCACAAACGTAATCGAAGCTTTAAATTCGATCTCCCTGCCAGATACGAATGGTTATTTAAAAACCCTGCTGGTACTAATTTCAACGTTGGAAAGATGCGCATCTGTAAATGGATCGAAACACCTACCAAGAAACAGGATAAAACGAAACTTAATTCTAAGTTACCTAATACCGATTCTAATTCCCATCCCAAACCGGACTCTAATAAAATACCGAAACCCGTCCCAAGCCGTAGCAAACCTGACTCTGTACCGAAAACCGTTTCCAACTCCAGTTCCAAATCTGACTCTAATTGGAGATTTAAAACTAATATATTCCCCAATTTCGCCCCTCCCACTCACATCCCGAAACGACTTCATCGGTCCTCTAATTATATTGCACCTGCAGCCTCCGTTCCACCCAAGCCACCGCGTCAACGCGTCTCTTTCAAATTAGCACCAACCGCTCACAATAACCCCTCGCAAAAAGTCTCAGACGACCTTGCTGCTTTCGGTAACTATGTGCACTCAAAAAGGATCTCACACCTCCAACGGAGCAGCGCTGACAACGACAAATTTTTTCGTCCCTAACGTGCTACCATTGCCAGTGTTTCGACCATCCACTCCTAGGCCCTCTCGTAATAACCTTCCTCTTACCTTTTACTATCAAAACGTAAGAGGACTGCGATCTAAGACCCGTGCCGTCTTGCGCCAATCTCACGCTCTCCCATTTGAGGTCTACGCTCTAACCGAAACTAATCTAATTCCCGATATAAAGAATCAGGAATTATTCCCCTCTAGTTTCAATGTTTTTCGGGAAGACGATCTTACCCGTCCAAATGATGATGCTCCGTGTCGAGGCGTCCTATTGGCCGTCCGCAATGACCTAAACTCTTCACCAATCGCTGTTTCTACTTCCTCTAAGCTTGACTACGTTTCAATAAAGATAACACTCCCCAGCAGGTCCCTACGTTATGTGTTTTTACATCCTACCGGCGCAACCTATCGAATGCTACCAACTCGCTATCGATGCAATTGATCAAATAATTAATTTATCTGATCTTCTCGATGATGTCATCGTATTCGACGATTTCAATCTACCTCAACTGCGCTGGACTCAATCAGAAGATGAATCTTTTTTTACCGCAAACCCTAACTCGAGTAAAGAATGCCTCTTCTTGGATGAGCTCACAGACTCTAGCTTATGCCAAGTTAGTGGGGTGTCTAACTATATGGGTAGGCAATTAGACCTAATTTTCAATCTTTTGTCAATAATTCCTTCGTACCGGATGCCTCTTATTTCAAATACCTACTTAACTTCCCCATTGGCCCCACTACTTCTCAAAGCTTTGATCATACAGTAATTGAAAACAAATTACAACAACTTAATACTTACCCGGCCCAGATGGCCTTTCATCCATATTTCTTAAAAAGTGTTCCTCAACTCTTTCCCGCCCCCTTGCAAATCTCTTCCGATTATCGCTCTCTCAAGGTGAATTTCCACAGATATGGAAGTCCTCTTTCATAACACCCATACACAAAAAGGGATTAAAGAGCGAAGTCACTAATTACCGCCCTATAGCTAAACTTTCTCATATACCCAAACTCCTCGAAAGCAATTTGCATGAAGCCTTAAGTTTCCAGTGTAAATCTTTTATTTTCCCCAATCAACACGGCTTTCTGAATGGTGGATCAACTACCACTAACCTCCTAGAATTCGTGTCCTCTGTTCTCTCAGCCTTAGAAAGTGGTAAAGAAGTTGACGTTATAACAACTGATTTCAGTAAGGCTTTTGACAAGATATCTCATAAACTAATCCTGTTCAAATTGTCCGTCCTGGGCTTTGAACCCATTTTGCTTAAATGGATATCTTCTTACCTGGATAATCGCTTTTATAGTGTTCGATTCAAGACTGCCCTATCGGCCCCTTTCTTGGCCAATTCAGGTGTTCCTCAAGGTAGTCACCTAGGTCCACTTCTCTTCATCCTAACTATTAACGATCTCGAAGGGGTCATTCAACACTCAGCACTTTCTCTCTATGCTGACGATACCCATTTCCTCACAACACGACTCCAGCCTCCTTCAAATAGATCTAAATAGTTTTTCCATCTGGTGCATCAAGAACTGCTTAGAACTCAATGTCTCCAAATGTCAATCGATTCTTTCTCACATAAATGCAAGAAGTCTCCTCAACGAATTTACCATCTCCACGGCCAACCTATACCCCTTGTTGAATCTATCCGCGACCTTGGCATATTATGCGACAGGCAGCTTAATTTCCGCTCGCATATTGATGAGATAATTTCTAAAGCAAACTCATCACTCGGCTTCGTTAAAAAATGGTCCAAAGAATTCTGCAACCCGTACGTGACCAGATCACTATACATCACTTACGTTCGCCCCCTTCTCGAGTACGCTAGCCAAGCGTGGTGTCCCTTTCAACGAGTTCATGTATCTCGTATTGAGAGGATCCAGCGTCGTTTTCTTCGATTTGCTCTTCGAGGTCTACCTTGGAACGATCCTCTAATCTTGCCTCCCTACCGAGGAACGAAGGGACGCAGCAGACATTCTGTTTATTCACCGACTCCTCTCAGGCTCCGTCGATTGCATGCCTCTTTGCAACTCCATTTTCTTTAACACTAACCCTCGTAATCTATGTTCCACCCGTCTTTCTTATCTACCTATCCACCGCACCACATATGGCTCTAACGAACCAATCTCCCGTCTGCTGCGTAAGGTAAACTCCAATTTACCAGCACAATTTCCCTCAAGTTCGATCTCCTTCACCATCCTTAGCTTTAAGCCCTAGTAAACCTTATTTTATTAGTTTAAGTCATAGTTTTTAAGCTTGTATTAAGCAAAATAAATGGGGGCGTTAGCCCCCACCAAATTTAAATTTAAAAAAATATAAGGCTTGCAGGATATGCGGTATTAATAGGACGATGCAATTTGCTACACATTGCGTGCCGCCACGAAAGACTTATTGAAAACGAAGTTCGCTGATCGTGTTATCAGTACAAATGGTCCTGTCAATAGTCCGCATTAAGGGCGTCGTCATAGACCCTATTCTTTAGTCTGAACGAGCTTTTGGAAGTTGTGCATACTGTGACATACGCTAGACTTTGAACTTGTTAGAGCGTCTTGAGATAACTAGTCTTTTCCGGGGCTTTCCACCACACCAGCGCACCATAGGTAAAAACGGGTCTAACTATGGCCGTGTACATCCAGTGTATTATACATGGCCTTAGCCCCCAAATTTACCAAAGGTTCATTGGCATATGTTGAGTGCTCCTAATGCTTTTTTGGTTGTTCCTTCTACTCTTTTCTTTTTCTATGGTAGCTACAGCCTCGTGTAGTGCCGTCTCTACTGATTTACTTTTTCGAGCATATTGGCTGATATGTCACTAACAACACGTGTAATGTTGTCTTCCAAGGCTGCAATTGGCGCTCGTTTCTCGGCATAGACGAGAGACTGGACGTATCCCCATAAAAAATAGTCTAAAGCGGTCAAATCGCACGATTTAGCCGGCCAATTCACCGATCCAAAACGAGAGATAAATTGCTCATTGAACTCATTTCTCAATTGGTACATCGTACGTCTTACTAGAACCACAAGTCGACCAGGTTCAGCTCGTGCATTTTGAGCGAAAAAAAGTTGGAAACCATTGAACAATAGTTGACGCCATTAACAGTAACGTTGTTCTCACGGTCATCTTTGAACAAATACGGGCCAATGATTCCGCAGAGCCATAAACTGCACCGAACAGTGCATCTTCTTCTAGCTTTTCTAAGGCCCACTCACCGAAAATTCGACGCTGTAAGGTTTTAGACCAAGATCCTGGCGTAAAATCTTCCACGTAGTCGAGTAACACAATCCAAATTGTTGCTAACGGTAATGAATGGACAAATCACGGTCTTCATTAATACAGCCGCAATATTTTCCTTAAGATGTCCAATATCGTCAAATTGGTGCGAAATATGGTCACTATCTCTTGAATTGCTTGCTCAGTACGTCAATTATAACGACCGTAAAATGGTCGAAGTGCGCGAGAAACATTTTTCACGGAGCACGAATCCTGATAATAAAATCCAATAATTTGTAAGCATTGTTCGGGTGTAAGTCTTTCCATGATGAAATGGCAATGCTAACTGAGCATGTTTGACTTTGACATATGTCACGAATCACGTGTGAACTGTCAAAGAACACTGAAAAAAAATTCACCTTTTATTATTCTTGCGCTGTTGTTATTTTTTGTTGTTGTTTGTTGATGTTCTTTGTTCCTTCGTTGGAGGTTGTCATATGTCTTAGCCGTCCGCCTAAATGCCGCTGCTGCTCCTTCGGTACTACTTTGCTACTCCATGGGGTCGTCATCGCTGCACTGAGTTTTAAAGCTGGTACGTTGGGGTTTGCTTGCTTATACTAGCCGTCCGCCTGCACACCAGTGTTGCCCTTCTGTTGCTGCTACGTTAGGGTGTAATTATAAAAGAGATCGTCGGCTCTTCACCCTTCTACTAGCTTCATCCACAACAAGTTTGGGATGTGGTGCTTCCTCCAGCCATTCTGTCTCTTGACTTTTATTAAGGTTTAAGCTCCAGAGATCATCCTCCCTCAACTGTCATCATCGTATTGGATTGTATGGCTTGAAAGGACCGTCCATCCCCACCTGTCGATGACTTTCGGACATCATACCCGATACTGCCAGTTGCGAGTCTCCCGTCCCTTGAGCTTCTGATTAGTCGTGAGTCTTCCTACCGTCCGACCGAACCTCTTCGTTCTCCCATAAGGAGAAAAAACCCCTGTGAAATCTACGTGGGTTGTTTTCCGTGGCCTGGGTCTCGTGGACCACTGGCTGATGGGACAATGGCTGGCCTTCACCTCCACCAGAGCTCCTTAGTCCCACCCAATAAAAAAAGCAAAAAGGATCCGAAAGGACTTTGTTTTATATGCAGTCTTATGGTATACGTATGCTGTTCTCCAGTTGAACGGAGACAGACGGGTCTGTAGTCCTTGGCAGAGGAGTGGGTAGATCTTCCTGCTTTGGGAATGAAAACCATTTTTACTTCTTTCCAGTTGTTTGGAACGTAGCTCAGCTTTAGACAATCGATAAAGCCAAGGTTTGCTGTAACATGGCCGGGATTATCTAGTCTGTTCCCCTTGATTTCTAGGCATCGAACGATTTATCCGCCATGTTATTCTACTCTCTGTGATCAGGCTACGGATTATGGGTTCGTTGAGAGTTGATGTTCTGGTGCCAGTTAACACCTGTTCGCCAACATTCTTAGTCAGTGAGTGTTAGTGTCCAGACTCTATTGAGGTCTTTCAGATATCCCGGGGCTATTGCAAAAAAGAGCTCAAGATTGTTTCGTGGCCATTTTTACGTTTCTTGTTTAGGAGTTGAGTTCGGACCTACTTATATTTGATCCAATTCTCCTCACTTCTATGCGTGTACCTAGGAGGAAAACTGACATGTGGCAGGGCTACAATGGGGCACTACAATGTACTCTGTTGGACCTCGACAACGTTAGCGACAAAATTCGAAAAAAGTCCAGAATCAACAGCTTTCACGATTTGGCTCTATAGAATAATGTATAGGTACTCGTATCATTAAGCTGATCCAGATGTCACCTGATTACGCGAAAACCACCATATAAGGTGTGGAATCTGGGAGGGGGCTGCTCTTAAAACAGACTCTGTGCATTAAATTGGGGATCGTCACAATAGATATGTTTGACCTCCTCAAAGATCAGAACCCTTCAAGTGGCATAAAGAGCTTAAAAGTATTTGAGGAGCAAAAGATCACAGAGTTCATCAAAGTGAGTCGATATCAATCTATTCCGTTCCATTCTCAAGAGCAGGGACTTGGTTATGCGCCCTTATAAGATCATATTGTCCCAAGAGGTGAAGCCCAATGACCACCGCGCACGATGAACTTTCAATGATTGGGCTCTACTGCAGATTGAAGAAGATCCGGTTCATCCTCAGAGGCACGTTAAATTTATTTGCTAACGAGCAAAATTACGGTATCTGGTTAAGCGCGAACACTTTGGGGTGTTCCAACAGCTGCCATTGTACACGTGGTTTTCATGCTGGAGGCGTAATTGAGCCGTGATTATTCCGAGATAAAGCCAGCGAGTTGGTTAAAATCAAAGAAGACCGCTATCGCTCCATGTTAACCAAGTCTATATTTTGGGGCAAATTTTACATGTTAAGTACCTGGTCTATACCAACAAGTTCGAAGCTTTTGACGACTTCGAAGCAAACATCTGATCTGAAATTGCTGAAATATCGGACGAAAAAATCATGAAGAAGTATGTCCATCGCATCCTCTCATGTGAGCGGTTTCCTTGATACCTTAAGCACTCGTCTGTTTATTTAAACAACAAAGTATCTAAAGCAACACCCAAATAGAGAATGCTCCAGATAATCTCACCGTCTTTCAGGAGTAAGACGTCTGTAACAAGCACCTTAGGCATATGGATAGAGCAAGACTTTGACACATAGACTAGGCAGCCTAACAATTCATCAAGGATCAATTGCATTCGGTACGTATACTCTATCTAGTTACGTACTCGTATATAGGTAATTACTTAATTTTACCTTTTCAGCACTTGTCATACCCTCCAGATCCAGACAATGAAGACACAGCAACGGCTATCTAGTGCATGTCTACTCAGATTAATTGTTTCAATTATTGGGATCTCTAAAGGTTACCACAAGTCAAGCGCTATGGACTTAACAAAACCGTCTAACGAGATGTGTCTGTTGAAATTGTAGTAAGCTGTCATGTCTTCAAAGATCTTCATTCTCCTTGGTTAGAAGATGCAAAGCGAACAAATCAATCCGTTGCGTGCAAATTTATAAAGTCAAGATCAATCTGAACAGCATGCCATCAGCTTCAGGACATTTCGAATATCTTTATCCTCGTTCACCCTTAAAACGACTCACCAAACCCTTCATTACGTACACCGTTATGACATTTATGTACAACAAGGCGAGCCTTAACCACCTTTTCATTGAAATTACAAAAATTGTTGATGTTGCTTCTTACATGAGAGGAGGATGATACCAAGACGAAAATTGTTGCATTGTGGAGTTCGTCTGTTGCTTGGGGAGCAGAACATGTCTGCTAATTCGACAAAATTTCCAAAACGACAATAATTATAGGATTCCGTCCAAGTTCATGGTATTCACTTGGCGTTGTATGTAAAAACAAGAACGACTTTGAGTTCTTTCTTTTTTGTAAATTGCTTGTTGCGTGTCTCCAATTATTCGTACAAGACATCCTGCACCTGTTTCAGATTCTGGACTTCGATGAAGCTGTGTGAGGAGGCCAGGAATGGAAGAACCTGCTCATGTTTAAGATTAAGCAATTGACAATGGGTCTCTTGAACTGAAAAGAGCTATTAACTAACGTATGCTCATGAACAGTCGCACACTGAAGGGGTGATGATTTATTTTTTTTTTTTTTTGAGAAAGGATTACTGAGAGACAATCACTGGAATGGACCTTTTGCAATTGATAATTATACATACACTCATAAGGAATATAACACAGATGTCTCCAACCACAGGAAGAGATCCTACAATGTGGTCCTCATAGGCCTCTGTAATGAGCTAATAGGCGATCTTATTTGCCCCCCTTTTAGCACCAACCGCCTAAGATCAGTCAAGCTGTAGACAACGAAAACTTTTCGATGTGAAATCGAAAGAAAGACCATCAGAATGGAGCATTTACCACAACAAGAGGCGGTAATCAGGATAGATGGTGCTCGAAACACAGGACCACAGGCCTTGCAAATACTTATGCTTCCGAAGTTTAGCTTTTTTTTTTTTTTTTTTTATTAATTCATTATTCTCTTTTACAAATGAGTACCTACATAATTCTTAAGTTCATACTTATAAATAATAGCAATAAATAGTGTTAAATGCCACTTTTTTTTTCTTTTTTTTTATCATTGTGGGGTGACAATATTTAAATTCTTATTTCAAAAGCAATGAATGTAGATTAAAAATACACACAAATATAAAAATAACAAAATTCAAACAATTATGCAAGGTAGGTGAGCAAAACTTCGATCTCATCATGGTTAAAATCAAGAAGCCATAATTTAACTTTATTTAAAAATTTGTGAAGGGATTCTATGACTCTTATATTGAAAGGAAGACTATTAAAAAGTTTACAGGATACAACTGGGTATGAGTTTCTGTAGTGAGTAGTGCGAAAGGCTGGAATTTCAACAACATGGCGTGTAGAGCTACGTAAATTAGGATTATCAGATATTGGACTCTGCATATAGCCACCTCTCATAAAAAATATTTTAGAGACTCTGAAATAGAATAGATGTCTTACTGGCAGTACTTTCAAAGATCTAAACAGCACCATGGAATGGGTCAGGCGGTGAGCATTACTAATTCTTCTTATGGGACACTTTTGCAGGACTACGAGTGGCTTTAGATTGGTCATATAAGCACCACCCCAGCAGCTTATCCCATATTGCAGTTTCGAGTGAAAAATTCCATGATAGACAGTCTTAAGAGTTTTATTGGAACAGCATTTTCTGAGGCGATAAAAACACCGAATGGAAGAGCGTAAGTACTGCTTCAATACCAAAATATGATCAGTCCAATTCATGTTATGGTCGATAGTAATACCAAGATATTTAAAGTTCCTAACTACTTCAATTTTAAAACAATTCGAGTTACATGTGGCATTTTCATTAAAAATTGATCTTGATAATTCAGCAGTACAAACACAATTAATTAAGTGGAAACGCGGACAATCAAAGGAGTGGAAAAAGGTATCGACATCTGGCGACTCGGGCGAACTCAATCTAAAAAACATTAACTTTGTTTTGCTACTTACAAGTAACCTGTGTGCAGCAAACCACACTCTCATCAGATGAATATCATGGTTAATTTCTGCTATTAGATTTAGAGGGCTTGTTGAGCCGTATGCGATGCCAAGGTCATCTGCAAATGCCGCGACTCTACCTGCAAAAGGTAGCGCAAACAAGGAGTTTATAAAGATTAAAAACAAAATGGGACCCAACACAGACCCTTGGGGTACACCTAAGCTAAGTTCCTGAGGGCTGCTAAGAGAATCTTCTATTATTACTCTTTGTTTGCGATCCTTTAAATATGACGGAAACCAATTGTAGATAAAGCCACGAAAACCTGCACCGTACAATTTGTCCAAAAGAATATCATGAACAACCATGTCAAACGCTTTCGTAATATCAACAAAGAGGCCAGCGCAAGATTTATTACCGTCCAAAGCTTTGCTGATAAAAGAGCAAAAATACAAAAGTGCATCTTCAGTAGAACACCCTTCCCTAAACCCAAACTGTACCGGACTGAAAAATTTTATTTTTTGTAGATGAGCACACATTCGTTTTTTTACAGCTTTTTCAAAAACTTTCGAAATTGAGGAAAGCAAGGAAATAGGCCTGTAATTGTTTTTTTTCCTTTCGATCGCCCTTTTTAAAAAGAGGTAACACGTTAGCACATTTCAATTGATCAGGAAAAATACCACTTAAAATACTTAAATTAAACAGATGTGCTAGTATGTCAACTAAATAGGGTGCAATTTCCTTAAGCGAAGCATTACAAATGCCATCATTCCCACAAGATCTCGAGTTGTTGAGAGAGTAGATAATCTTTAAGACTTCTAACCCCTGAATTTCATCAAAAAAGAAGCTGCTTGTACTCGTCGATTCTTCCACCACTTGATCCCTTGCACAACGATTGCAAATCGACTTACTGTTTGGTTGCACTGTTTGCCCGACAGAAGCAAAAAATGCATTAAATGCGTTAGCTACTGCTACAGGCTCCACAATCTCGGCACCTTCGGCACTCAGCACAATGGGATTGGAATGATAAGAAGAGGTGTTATTAATTATACTATTGACAATTTTCCATTCCTTTTTTGGGTTACCTTGTGCATCACGAAATTTAGACAAATAGTAGTTGTCACGGCAGTTTGAGATTTCCTTATTAATATTCTTACTCATTTTCTTAAACCGATTTTTTAAATTGGAGTTAAGTGGATGTCTATGACACAATTTGCGCATTTTGTTTTTGAATTTAATTTTTTTCAGAATATTAGCATTTACCCAGGGCTTTAACCTAGTTTGCGAAGTTTTTACGTTTACAGTGAAGCTAGAGGTTTTAACATAGTTCTTGAGGATGTTCAAAAACGAGTCGTACGCTTTAGCAGCATTGGCCACGGCATAGACTTCTTCCCAATTCTCAAAACGCAATTGGTTTTTTAGCAAATCATACCTTATTTTAGTAACCGACTGTGGAGAATTACTACAAGTTTGGTTCATACCAGTAAAACCTTTAAGTAATATACCAGTCATACAGTGGTCAGTTATTTGCAAGTCAAAGTTGATACCAAAACAATCACTTAGGAGGATTTTCGAAAAACGACCGAAAACATGATCAATACACCTACTTGAGTTGGGCCTTGTAATTTCGTTTATAAAGGATGTAAGACCATGCTCAGCTGTAAGGGCAAGGTAGTTGTCAGATACAGTACTGGAAGTAAGTATGTCAATGTTGAAGTCACCTAATATGACAAAATTAGACCCTTTCTCATTACTTAAAAAATCTGAAAAGTCGTCCAGAAAAGATTGAGGAGTGGTAGTTTGTAATCTATACACACAAACAAAATCCAGAAATACACTGCGTACACCGATAGTAATTTTAATTAGATCTGCACTAGCCATGCTGCATTGCTCCACATTACAATCTTCACTTGTGTATATATCTCGCACAAAAACTCCTACACCACCTGCTGGATATAATTCATTTGGGTTTGCATAAAATTTATAACCGGGGATAGAATAGTCGTCAATTTCACAAGAGAAAATCCATATCTCAGAAATGAATATCAAATCAGGCAAATATTCAAAAGCTTCCAGATTGCAGACGAGTAGATCGAAATTTTGCCTCACACTACGGATATTTTGATGAACAACGAAAAAGGGTTTGCTCTCATTTGAATTAAAGCGAAAAATGTTATCACAGTTACTATTAATGGTCGAAGTGATTGGGTTATTGCTATCTAGATCGATGTTATTATTAATGTTAAACATAATAAAAAATCAAGAACAAGACAAATTAGTCTTGGAGTTTTACTAAATCATCGAATGATCTAATAGCAATAACCCTACCATTATCAACCTTACGCATCAATATTTGGGAGTTTTGAAATCACAAATATTTAAATTTATTAGCTACTTTTACTTTTTTTGCTTCCATAAGTAAAGCACGATTAAATTTAGTTAAATTATCATTCAAAAAAATATCACCCCTTTTCCCCTCTACAAATAAACCAGCATTCAGCTTCTTGTTTGCAATCTTCTTTCCCTTCATAATCTTTTGTTTCACGGCTTGAGATGAGAGATGTACGCATAAAACGTCACGACATGCATCTTTGCTGGATCCCGCGGTGTCGGTGGGACTGGTGTTTGATGAATCGATGTTCTTCCGTACTCGCTTCACAAAGCATTTTGTTATTTCTGAGGGTTCAACAGAGATATTCAGCCCGTCAATAAGAATCTTCTCCAAACATTCGCTGGCATTGTTGTTGTTTAAACCCGGCACACCAACGATCTCAATTGAATTCTCTAAACATTTTTGTTCTCTCCTTGTTAGACTCTCATCCAAAATTTGGAGAAGAAAGGCGTACGAATTGGATAAGGAGTTGGTACTGATGGTGGACCCAAGATACGAGTAGATGGCTGGCTGCTAAACTGTGGGGGCCAAAGAACGAGACCAAAATCCCTCAGCGAACATTTCGGAAGACTGTGTTTCAACATTTTGGCTTCGGAAACACTTCGAAGAGGATCTAGAGAAATACATGTTCGAGATGAAAGTAATTGTTTCCTGTGGACACGTCATGTTGATAAAGTACACCAACCAAAGCATTGCGGACGGAGAATACATGGAAGGACTGTAATACATAATCACTTATATTGCGCCAAACTTTGGTGTAAACCTAGCCCTCCAGTTACCGCAATCAGTTGCGCACTGTAACTTGGTTGAGGACCACTTTCACTTGCGAGTCCGCCTTAGGCGAGGTCTTCCTCTAATGCTTTTTGTATAATCAGCGCATACTCAAGAGATTTTGAGGACTCTCACAGAGTGACACAACGTGAGCGAAGAAAAGTTGGGGAGGAAAGAAAGAGAGACACCTATGTACGTTGGTCTTAAATGTTTGGAAGTTACAATGACTAGGAAATAGAGGGGTCGGCAGGGTATTGTACGGCTTAGGAAAGAATCACGAAAAGGGGACTTGATGGTAAACTTATAAGCGAGACGGTTGAAAATTTGAAGGTGAGGAAGCTACTGGCAATTTCGATGAAGAACTCTTGGTGGAAAAAGCGATAGAATAAGGTAAGGTAGGAGTCGCATTGTCGGTATTCGACGGTTTGGGTTTTATCGAACGGTTTTGAATCCTATCTAGCAAGTGCAAAGCGGTATTAGGAACGCCTGAGCAGATGCGAACCTTGTACTCCAATTTGAGCAGATGAATGTCTTAAACCAGAGGGGACCTGCATCGTGCCTGATCGGGAAACTTGGTCTGGGTCAGTCACGATGAAGTGCTTGTTTTACCTCCTTGTGGTAGCCCCAGGCAACTATTTGCGTATCCCTATATACGTAAATAGACTAAGATTACAAGTGCGATAGGCCTAGATATCTAGGATAGGTTAAGGAGGTTAGCATTCTTCGTAACCACGACTCGGATAAGGAATGACAACACGTTGACGAGATTTGGCTATTGTACCCGAACAAAGATTCGTTTCTGGAATGTAAAGACCCTTCTCGACAACGAAAGTGAAGATCCTCAAAATGCCAGATTCCTCTAATTAGAGAAGGAGTTCATGCGGTATAAGACTGATATCTTAGGGATTAGTGAAGTTAGATGGTTGGGCTCGGGGAAGTTTAAGTCTCCAATTCGTAGCACAGTACTACTCTACTCCGGAAAGGCACCTGAAAACTCTCGGGAATCTGGCGTTGGATTGGTACTTTCGAAAATAGCTCTCAAAAGCTTAATTTCCTGAGAGCCTTTAGACGACATGATACTAGAGTATGTCGCGTCACCATCATACAGTGTTACACCCCAACGGAACTCTCTTCTCTCGAGGAGAAGGACGCCTTTTATAACCGGCTGAGTGCTGCTTATGATAGTCCACCGCGCGGAGACATCATAATGGTAATGGGAGCCTTGAATGCCAAGGTTGGCAAATTATGGGAAATCATGGTGTAGGCGACCGCAACGACAACGGAGAACATTTTGTCGATTTTGGCAGCGCCAACCGCCTTGTAATAGGAGGGACCATGTTTGAGAGCAAGACGTCCAGTTTTGTGTCGGCGGACAGACAAGCAACTTCCAACCAAATTGATGACTTTGCGATCAGTCGGCAATTTAGAAGCAGTCCCGAGGACGTTCGTAACACAAGCAGTGCTGAATGGCCCGGGACCACCATCTGATGGTTTCTACCGTAAGATTAAGTACAATTGCAGTTCGGAGATCCCACGAAAACACTCGAATGCCTAAGTTTAATACCGAGAGACTAAAGGATCTCGCAGTCCGCCAACAACTAGAGGAGCGCCTTTCACAAGGATTGAGAGCAATAAGTAGCACGGAACCCACTTCTATCGAAAGCCATTGGTGTGTTGTGTAAAATGTCTTCATATCCGGTGCTGAAAGTATAGTCGGTCGGTCGCAAGGAAGAAACAGTGCTTGGCTTTCCGAAGAAACTTGAGCTGGGATCGAAGAAAGAAAACACCTCAAAGCTCCCATCGCAGCTACTCCAGCAGCAGGGAGAAACGAGATAGAGTCTGCGTATCGCATGAAGATGAGAGTAGTTCACCGTGGCGTGCGACGTGATAAGGGTAACTATATCAACGCATTGGACAGAAGCAGAAGATGTCGCTAGTAGATGTAACAGTAGGACCGTCTACAGAATTACCAAAGAGCTCACAGGTGTTCAAAGCTCTAAACAACACCTGGTAAAAGACACAGGCGGATCTCTGCTAGTTTTAGATGAGGACCAGCTCAAAAGTTGGAGCACTTGTTTGCGGTTTTTAACCGCGTTTTCGCCAGTGAAATGAACCCAACGCTCAATGACCCGTCCGTAATAATAAATTTCCGAATACACACTGCATCCCAGAGTAGAGAAAAAATCTTTACCGCAATCAAAGCACTGAAGAACAACAAAGCGGTTGGATTTGACGGTATTCCCTCAGAGCACTTGCGAGTCAAAAACATCGACTGAACTCATTGAGAGAGCTTGGGAAACAAAGAGTTTTCCTGATGAGTGGAAAAAATGAATGACTGTCAAGCTCCCAAAGAAAGGAGACCTTACGCAGTGTGAAAACTGAAGAGGAATTTTTGTCCTGCCTGCAGTAGCCAAGGTAATAGCAAAACTCGTCCTGGAGCAAATAAAAGACCACCTTCAACACACACTATACGCCGAACAAGCACGATCCCGCACTGGATCTTCTTGTGTGGCCCACATCAACACCTTGCGGATCATCATCGAACACTGCGCTGAATATCGATTAACACGTCACCTGCTGTTCATCGAATTCGAAAAAGTGTTCGACAGTGTCAAAAGGGAATCTCTCTGGCTTTCTTTGCGCAGGAGGGGCATTCCAAATAAATTGATTGCTATTATCAAGGCTAGATATGATGGATCCAATTGTCAAGTTCTGCATAAAGGAAGATTGTCAGAGGAGTTTGAAATCCAAAGTGGGGTAAGGCAGGGCTGTATACTGTCACCAATACTGTTCCTGTTGGTGATAAGTGATGTACTGCATGCAGCTTTGTCGACTGGAAATGGAGGAATTCAGTGGACTCTGCAGTCACACCTCAAACATCTGGACTACGCGGACGACGTATGCTTACTCTCTCATAGGATCATGGATCTCCATCAAATTACAACAAGGGTCTAGAGAGAAGCTGAAATCGTTCATCAATATGCAAAAACAAAAAGGATCAGCCTTGGAACTTCCCCATCTAGCCAAGTGGAGATTTCTGGACAACCAGTAGAGATGGTAGAGGATTTTCAATATCTTGGGAGTATCGTCTCTACTAATGGCGAGACTGAACTACATATAATCAGCGGGATCAGGAAAGCAAAGGCTGCGTTCGGAATGCTATCCCAAATATAGAGAAACAACTGTATCAGCCTAAAGACCAAGCTACGACTGTTGCGCTCCAATGTTGAATCCATGCTTCTTTATGGATGCAGCACTTGGAAAGTCACGCCCGCTGTCACAAGAAAGCTGCAAGCGTTCCTGAATAGAAATCTGCGAAAAGTCTTGAGGATTTTCTGGCCCAACGGTGTCTTTAATGGTGAACTTCGAGTTAGAACAGGTCAGGAACCCATTGACTCTATCATACGAAGATGTAAGTGGCAGTGGATTGGGCATACTCTTCGTAAAGTCCACGAGTGCATTGCGAATCAAGCGATGCAATGGAACCCTCTCACACAGAGAGGCAGACTATTGGGTCGACCTAGAAGTAGAAGTAGTAGTAAAGGAAACCTCACGAACGTAATAGGTCCGAGGACCTAAGTAAGTAAGTAAGATCAGAGGGGCAAACGTATTTCTTACATCGCTTGAAAAAATCTAGACATCTCGCAGCGAATATATGGTCATTCCAACGTTCGTTGTCATGTGTCATATGTACGGAGAATGTGTAGTAGATTGGAATACTTGTAATAGATCACTAAGTTGTAAATATCATATACACCCTGTGCACTGAGGTGAAAAGAGAACTGTCAAAAAATAAGAAACAAAGAGGACTCATTAGATGGAGAAAGGATTGGCGTAAGTCTAAAAAATAAAATCTCAAGGCATCGTCATTCAATTTAACCAAATAAAAGCATTAAAAATGGAAAGTGCCATTCAGGGATATGGACTAAGTATTTAAATTTCCCCTGAAAGGGAGATGACAACATTGCATTTTGGAAGCATGACATTCCACTCTGTTGGTGGTTCCCCATTTAGTGATGCTGTTTACTCGTATATCGGAATTTAATAAAGTTAAACGCTGCCGTTTCTGTTCTACCGCCGAATAGCAGGGACGTGAACCCGGGAACGAATATGAAAAGCAGAGAGTACTGTCGTCAGCAAAGGAATATAGTGGATTAGAAGTGGCTGACAAGAGATCGTTGATGAAAATTAAAAAGAGTGTTGGAGACAGAACGGAGGCTTGGGGCTCACCAGCATTTATTTTACGAATATCAGCCTTGAAACCGTCCAAAACAAATTGAATTGAACGATTCGTTGATTCCACAAAAGAGCCTGATGCCAAACTCTGTCAAATGCCTTCGAAATATCAAGTGCAACTGTCTCGCTTTTTGCTCCACTTCACTTCAAATCACCAGCGTACGTGTTGCTACGAGAATCGTGCTGCCGCTCATTGAGAAGTTTTTGCGTTTCGAGATATAACGGTTTATCAGCGTTTCCATGACTTTGAAGAGACGGGATGTAAGTGCAATGGATCTGTGGGAGAAGAGATAAGGTAAGGTTAAAATAGGGGTGTGATGGATATGCCCTCACACAAATACTGGGCACCAAAATGGGCCCATTGCGATGCCTGTGGTACCAGTTGAATTTGTCTTCAAGTGGCAAAAACCTAAACAATCTCCCTCTAGGAGATTTTCGGAAAAGTATTTCCCTAAAAATTTCCTTCGAAAACGCGATATTGTCTCGCATTCGCGCAGTATGTGTGTTATGTCCTCAACAGCTTGCAGATCACCGTAAAATCTGCAAATATTCGTATCTGATAATTTGAGTCTTTTTGTGTGTTTCCACAGGAGACAGTGTCCTGTCAGGACTCCTATTATTGTCCTAAGCTTATCCCTGTTTAGTCTTATCAAGTCCCTAGATCTTTTGTTGTCAAAAAGTGGCCAGAGAGTTTGATGTTAGTAACCTCACTATTATCGAGTAGCCCTCCTCTTCTAACAAGCTCATCCGCTTGTTAATTTCTAGGTCCTGGCACCTAGCACAGTCTCACCCGGTTTTGACTGCATAATGCCTTGAGCACTGTGCGACAGCCCCTGACTATATCAGAATTGATGTTTGTCGATTTCATTGCCTTAAGTGCGGCCTGGCTCGAAGTTGGCCAAGGAAGGAATTTCATCCGTTAGAATTGGATTGCCTGGCAGTAGCTCCGCTACTACCGTGCCCTATCCAAAACTACTGCTCTTGAAGGAGAGAGATGATTGGATTTTTCTAGGGACGGGCTGGACAAATGCTGTTTTCCATCTGCTCGGGAAGAGTCCTAAAGTGTAGGATTAATGAAAAAGCTTACGCAATGGTTTTGCCAACGAGGAAGAACAATTCTTCAGAAGAAGGGGAGATATACCATCTGGTCCAGCGGATTTGTCCATGTTAGGATCTTTAAGAACTCTTGCTACTACACGAGTGCGAAAGTGTGTAGAAGTGTTGAGCTGGCAGTGTGCAGCAAGCAGATTGGCCTTGTCCATTGTAAATGAGCGTTGGGATGGAGGATGAGGCAGAATTTCTAATATCTTTGAGGAACGACCAAAAATTGTTACTACCTTTGGGGCATTGTAGTATGTTTTGCCTCAGTTCTTGGTCCTATTGGGATTTCACGCGCTTAAGAAAGACGTTGCAGCCATTCCTGGCTCGTTTGAATTTTTTTCGGTTTTCCTCTGTAGCCCTTCGGTTTTGTAGGACCGAAAAAACGTTTGTCTAACCCTGACTGCCTCATTACAGCTCGAGTCGTTAAAATTCCTAAAGCAGGTTTTAGATCCGCTCTAGTAGGCTTTCTCGTCCTGCCACACGGCTCTTTTGGGAATCTTTTCTCTAACTGTGTTGTCGGTGTTCGAGAAATTGGCTGATGTGAGACAATGGTCTGACGAGCCTAGAGGGGAAAGCACATCAACGGTGTACTTATCAAGGTGAGAAGTTAAAAACAAGTCCAGGGTGTTGGCGGTACGACTATCAACGTTTGGTATTCGCGTGGGCTCATTTATAAGCTGGGTCAAGTTCTTTTCTGCACCAAACACCTCAACACACAATCCATCGGGTCTTGCCCGTCCATAATGTCGAAGCCACCCAGAATTGTGTATATTGATTCACCCTTCTTAGGCCGAAGAAACAGCTATTGGCAAGGGCAACTCTTTGTTTGATTTCTGATGAGATGTCAGATTTAATAGCGAAAGCCGAGGTTCCTAACTAAATCAAAGTTATACCTGTCCATTCAGACGTTCTTTTTTGTTCGTCCATGCTGTGTGTCCCCTTTTAGGCTTAGTTTTCCCATCATTCATGACTAAACTCACTTTTCGCGCTTCTGTTCCTGTGAGCAAGCTGAAGATGACATGGCCTCCAGGACAGAGAAGAGCAAACAATTCCTGACATCTCTAAAAGTCTGAAGCTGAGCTGATTAGTTTCCAAATATTTGCACTGTTTTAACATTTCTCGCTGTCTGCCGCTCTTGTGGACGTATCCGAACATGCTGTACACTATGACACCAATCATTGCTTGAGTACCGTAAAAATAAAAGTACAAAAGTGCGTTGTATACAGCTCCTCAATCATACCACAAACCCGGTCCTCAAATATAACAAGCGGCCATTTGCATAGTCCATCACAAAACCACGGACAACAATTCATTTCTGACGCACAACCCTACAAAAACGAGAAAACTCATTTCCTCTGAGTAAGCCGCCTGGCGCTGTTTTAACCCAGAAACCAACCCAAGGAACACATCATAGTTATGAGTAAACTCTGACCAGGCGCCATAGCTGGTTTCATCTCTGCGCCGTAGAAGATGATAAACTCTTCTCATCTAATGGCAACCATGCCAGATGGTTGACGACTTAACTGATGATACTCGTTGACGCCTCTTTCAATATTTGACATTACAATGCATCCAACGAATTCACTCAACCGTCAATCACAATGATCAATCGCGCATCGGTCAGCAACATTTTAGGCCCATCCGATGGATTCTCAAGGGAATTGCCAACAAAACATCAATGCATCACCGATTTCGCGCTCATTTGTTGGACCATTGTTTTGATAGAAAGTGCATCATGTCTCCGTGTCTGCGGCCAAAATGGCCAACTGATTGATATCAATCAAAGGTATCCATAGTTTCGACTGACTTTGGGCCGAATGGCATTCTTTTTGGAGTGAAATTTTCATACAAGGCACTTTCATTTGAACTGGGATAGAGCCAGAGCTACACGTAGAGAATCATCACCACAAATGGCGGCACATCCATAGACAAAACCAAAGACGACGACTAGTGTTGAGCGCAGGATGATTAATGATGATTGCTGGGACACTTATTGCCTGATGGATAGTTGAATAGTTGGTTAGATTGGATTGGATTGGATTGGACTTGTCTGCCATGGTACAACCTACCAACCGATGACGGTAGCAAAACCATGGATAGATACGAGTACGAGTACGAGTATCTATCTACTCTATCTGGCTCTGATACCATTGAGGGGTTTCTAATTGAAACAGCAAAAACAAAAAAAGAAAAACAGAAAATCTTCGGATAATATGGGAATTTTATTACTCTGGCCTTTAAAGCGCATCACGAACAAGGAAAACGAGAATCAGAAATGGTGAGCATTTGGAAAATTTATGTGACACATGTTTGACGTTTCAGAAAGTGAAATGAAATTCGATTCGGGACTCGTTCGTATTTATGTGGAAGAGAAAATTGTAAAAAAAGTGAAAATCACGATTTTTATCTGCAACACCCCAGAGGCTTGATGATTTATGTTGGGAACCGATAAGCAAGTGAGAGTGTTGCCAAAAAATATTTCGATTAAGTGGCGCACGAGCAAAAACCTTTGTGGCAAAGTCAAATCTCTGGAGTAGGTCTCATAAAGACGGAGATGGTCTTGACGACTTCTGAAATGCTTTATGTTTATAATATTTTTGAGTACCCGCTGAATTGTTGGTCAGTCATTTGCGGCACCGCCAATCTGTCCTGGATCAGACCTTTGCTATCTAGATAGAGGAACGCTTCTGGAGGAATAAAGCCATCAAAGCGAACTCTCTCGTGATACATATAATTGGGGTAGAAAGCCCCGGAGCTCAGGTTGTTCGATGAGGTTATTGCTCTTTCACTGATCATCAAACTGATTCGTCCATCGACCATCGAGGCGAAGAGAAGTGTTTCGGATTTACTTGTGAATTATAACAGTGCACATATTAAAAATAAAGTGTTTGACAAGAATTTCAAAAGAGGGAAGTTGGCCTAGTGCAAGTGACAATCGATCGGCTATAAAGTGAGTGAGTCGAGTGCAACTCCTGGTGGGGTAGAAGCTTACCTTTCTTTTTTTTTTGTTCTCTATAATTAATAGAAAAAAGAAAAGAAAAAACAAAGACATAACAACACATAAGAATATCCATCACGTGATGGATAAAGACGAGCGGTCCGCTCACGCAATAGCGGATCCAGCATATGGCATGATCAAATCAGCCGATGAGGCAATAATGCCGAACCAGAGAGGTACATCAGAGAGCGGGGGGGGAGGTAAAAAGAAGGAGGAAGCTAAGCCCAACTATTATTGTTAAACGCTTTCCCTATCAGCTTCAACCGAAAAGCTGCCGGTTGAAGCCAGGAGAGAGGCGAAAACGTCATCTACAGCAGCTAGCAAGAAGGACACACCTGTGGTCGCTGAATACCCTCACGTCTCCGACGGTGGTGAAGGCCATTACATGGGTGCCCATAATAACTTCGCCTGTCTAGCTGCCTCCGAATCAGACGACGAAGAAGAAGAGGTAGAAAATATAAATAACAGCATACAGCAGCTGCAACAACGAGATCTGGATATTAAAGCTAAGCAAATAGCGAGAAGGGCGAGGGAACAGCAAGAGCTACAGAGCTCTCAACAGCAACAACCCCAAACTAAAACTCAAAAACATCCGCAACAGCAACAACAAGTAAAGGAAACAACAAAAAAACTAGTTTAGCTAGAAAACCAACAACAACAAAAGCAACTACATCAGCAGAAAACAGTCAAGCAAAGGGTACCACCAATCAACACCTTCAACATGGAATTAAAAGACACCATTGAGCTATGTAAGTCGGCTATAGGAAATAAATTTTTTATAAAGCGTTTAAGTATTAATAGACATGCGATCCACTGCAAAACAGTGGAGCGCTATAATAAGATAAAACAATAACTGAAGGACACGACGACGGAGTTCTTGTCCTTCACACCGAAGGGTGAAAAGCTGCAAACTATGCTGCTGAGGGGGTTAGAGCCGTCTACTGATCCGGAGGAACTCCTCGCACTGCTGAAAGAGAAAGAGTGCGAAGGGCTCAAATTCGTGGGGGTCAAGCCGTTTGTCACGGCTAGAGCTAAAAGGGAGAAGCGGAAACTACCGTTCTTCCCGGTCCAACTAAGTCCCGACAGCAATCTGGATGGTCTAAAGAGTATCAAAGTCCTAGACTACCAGGTTGTACACTGGGAAAAATTAAAAAGGAGCGAAAACATTTTACAATGTGTTAGCGAAACTAAGCTTACCAAAAGACACAAAATGAGGCACAGAAGATACAAAATAGTACGAAGAAACCGACCCAACTCCATTCAGAGAGGTGGCGTTGCGATATTCGTACGAAAAGGTATACGGTTTAAAAGAGTATACAGTCGTGTAGTACGTAGGTTCCAGGTGCTGGAAGCATGCATCGTGTATATCCCCCTCCGTAGTGGAAAGCGGTTGTACATGGTGTCTGTCTATGCACCTAAGGTTACTCAATCCACCTTATTTATCTCAGAGTTCGAGACGCTTTTTCGATTCCTGAGGCTGGAATTGGAGGAGAATTATTTTATTATCTGCGGAGATTTCAACGCCAAACATAATGATTTGGAAAATAATACACCAAATACTAGAGGGAACCTACTATTCAATTGGTGGGGTCAGCACAGTGTGATGTATCGACTCGAGTTTAAGGCGACGGATAGTCCGTCGTTTCCCAGGCACGGGTCCTATTTGGATCTTCTTCTGTTCGACTCACGAATACAACTGACATGCACTAACCAACAAACTACAAACTGTCTACGCACTTTCGTGTATGAAAGTGACCATTGCGGTCTCAGCACCGAAATAACTGTTCCCAACGAAATTGCGGAATTGGATGAGTTTGTTCAAAGGTATTCCTACAATTATAGTAGGGTGCGTTGGACACACTTCACCAGAACACTGACTAAAGCACTCGCCTCGAATTCGCTCTACCCACCGTCCAACAGAAATCTGTCAAACGAGGAGATTGACAGATATCTAAGACTAATGGACGAGACAATCAAACGAGCAATGGACAAAACGATACCTCGGTACCAACACACTGACGAAGAAGACTTATTCCGCAACGCAACTATTGACGCACTGCACCAACAGAAAAGTAGACTGCTGTCAAGACTAAAAACCTTGTACAGACAGTTTACTGACAGACATAACCCGGAGATCATGACACTGAAGTCGTCGATTAAAAACCTCCAAACATTAATAAAAGAAAATTACAGGGCTTCTGTAAGTTTGTATTGGAACAATAAAATTCGGGCTGTAAACACCAGCAACCCGAATATGTTCCCGCAAATAAATAAAATATTTCGGAGAAAAGATCAGAACGACCCTTCGTGTCTTAAAATCGCCCGAACGACGGACAACGAGAACATACTTATAGCAGCAGGCATAGATCCAAATGAGGCTGTTGATGATGACAGCTTCTTTGTGATCGAGGATCTGCAGGAGCAGGTAGAGGCTATAGGAGCGACTTTCCAGGAAGTGTACAAGGCGAATGTTATCATTGGCACGAACCACGACCTGGAGAATCGAGTCCTTGTGCACAATTTCTACCTTCGAAATGAAATTGTGAATTGGCGATTCGAGAGCTCAGGTTTCACCCAGTTCAGTGACGAGAATATGGCAAATAATGTCATCACCAACGATAGGGTACTACCTCCGTTCATTTCGAGGGAAGAGCTCCAAACAATCTTCGAATCGCTTAGAAGTAAGAAATCAGTGGGAACCGATGAAATACCGAGTATTGTGCTTCGACATCTCCCTCTAGAAGCGGTGAACATTTATACCACCCTGTTTAATCCCATCCCCAAAAGAGATAAAGACACATCCAATCCGGCAAATCTCCGGTCGATCAGTCTCCTTCCAAACATCTGTAAGGTGTTCGAGAAAGTGATCAATAGAGTCCTGATTAAGTGGGTTGAGGACAAACATATAGTTCCGGATAATCAATTCGGTTTCAAGGCGCGGCATGATGTCATACATGCCGCGTCTAAGCTGGTGTCAGATATCCAATGGAATAAAAGCAAAAACCAGTGTACTGGGGCCTGTCTGGTTGACTTGGAAAAGGCCTTCGACACCGTATGGTTAGAGGGGCTTTTCTACAGGCTGGCCAGACTGGGCATCAGTAAACCACTTTTGTATAGTCTTCATAATATGCTCAGCTGCAGACAGTTCATCATGAAAAATGGCGAGGTGACTTCTGCTGGAACATTTAACATTAAAAACGGTCTGCAACAAGGTGCGGTAAATTCGCCGATCCTATTCAACATCTACACGAGTGATCTGATAGGTTCACTTCACCATGCCATAGCGTACGCAGACGACTTAATCGCGTACAGATCGGGTCCAAAGATTGAGGTCATTAATATACTTTTGTAACGTGACTTCGACTAAATTAAGCGATATTGCGATGACTGGAAGTCAAAAATCAACTTTCAAAAGTCAGAAACCATTCTGTTTAGGACGCCTTTGTCTGGGGCCTCTAGGGATACCAGAAAGAATTGGCGAAAGTTTTCTATCGTCGGACAATACGGACAGCCACTTGCTTGTCGAAATGTAGTCAGATACCTTGGGATCTGGCTAGATCAATATCTGTATTTTAACAAACATATAGATGTTGCTCTGGCCAGAGCCAGAGGTGCTTTTGCCCTTACAAAGAGACTGTTCTATAACAGTCAACTCGATGCGAGGCTTAAGGTAATCTGCTACATGGCCCTTATCAGGCCCATGCTTGTATTTGGATATCCCGTGTGGTTCAACGTGAGAGCAAGTTTATTGGAAAAGATTCGGATGTTTGAGAGGGCTTGTCTTAGGACTTGTCTTCGGTTATACAGAACACCAGAGTCTCAGTACATAAAATTCTATCCCAATGAGGTCTTGTACAATAGGGCGAACCTAAAAAGAGTGGACAATTTCGTCATTAAGTTGACTCGAGGGCACATTGCTGAATTGTTGGGGCTTCACCAAACGATGGCGGATTAAACAAAACACACGAGGTTTGGCAAAAGTGACAGACGTCATTTGTACATCAAAACTATCATTCTCTTCTCAGGGTGCGTTCACTAAATATGCAAACTGGACCCTCTTCGAGCGACATCTCTCTCGGAGGGCCGGGAGAAAAAATTATTGCCTCGGTAGCTGGGTACACGATCAATGTGAGCAATCTTAAATCTGGTCGGCGTGTCCTTTGAATCTTGATGGTCCTATCGTTCATAACTTCTATGACGCGATAGGTTCCATCCCAATCCGATTGAAACTTCGGGCTGATTCGAACTCGTCTGCGGGGATTGTGGAATCACACAAAATTTCCATTCTGGAATTTTGGCAAATTAGTTTCTAAGTCGTAGCTGGTCTTAATTTTTTGTGTCGATTTTGCTTGATCATGGATTTCTCGGAGTTGGTCCTGCAGCTGCTGGGAAATCCCCGATATGTCTTGGAGCGTAAATGGTGGTCTTTTGAAAAGCAAGTCTTGTGGTAATCGCATATCATTACCAAGGTTAGGTTAGGTTAGGTAAGAGTGACTGTTGGAAATACCAACCCATTTAGGCCTATTGGACCATTGTGATGCCACGTGGATCTATCATCCTCTTACTACTGGAATCAGTTTGAGCTTATAATAAAGCGTAGGAGACTGTTAACGTTTAATTTTTCTAGATCGTTTAGGTGGTTGTAGAAGCAAGTTCCTAGATGAAGAGAGAGAGCTGGACATGTACAGAGTAGGTGGAGGATTGTCTCCTCCTCTTCCTCATCCATGCAGCTTCTACAGAAATCATTTGTAAAAGCGACAAGTGTTCTTGCGTGTTTGCCTATGAGGCAGTGTACAGTAATGACACCTATTATGGCGCTGAGATCCAGCTTTGGCCAGATCTGTTTGGTCGCTAGACATGTTTACGCAGCAGTCCACCTAAGGTGGACCATCTCCATGAGAGATGATCAGCATTCAAGGGCGGTCTTAGAATATAATGAGACCGAGTCCAGGGACTTGATGTCAACAGATGAGTTTGTAGTGACAGATCAAACACGAACTCCAGCGGAGACTTGTTCAATAAAATCGGAGGCGACTTCGTGGTCAAATTTTACAATTCCAGTTCCATCCAACTTTGCTGACACCTCTGAAGCAGATGGAGAGAAACTGCCCGATACTTCGATCCCTCCGATTATTAAGGTACGTCCAGCATTGAATTTCGCTTCATTAACTTTGGAACAGACAATGATTAGTCCTTCGGAATGTCCAGAACCAGAACCAGATGGATTTAAGGGGAAGCCAGAGGAAAACCAAATACACCACAAGGTGACCACAGAGAAAAGGAAACGACCTTGCGCAATGAAAATGAGCTCAAAGTTCAGAAGGAAGAAGTTATTTTAGAAAAACAACCTATCACACGGCACACTCCTTCAATCACGGATCCCGATGGTATAGGAGAACAGGAAGCCAAAGTGATCAATGAAATGGATACAATAATCAACAATATTGAGACTATAATCAAACAGAAGCCTCTGTTTACCACTTTGGATCGATTCCGTGTGCCTGAGGGGCCGGATGAAGATGAGGAAGGCCTGAAGGGCAATAAAATCTACAAGAAACGCAGCAGCATCACTTTGAGCACAAATATCCTCAAGCATCGTAGCAGTATAACACAATCAGACTCTTTTCATTCGACCCGTCAACAACGGTACGAGGAAACTGCAGTACGCAACGTAAATGGTCTGCCTACACGTAGCTCGTCATTTCTTTCACTAGCCAAATTTGGATCAGAGTATCAGCAGAGTCCAGCAGTAGAGGAGAATCTTAATTGTCGACGATCGTCAAGTGAACTCAGTATTGGTGAATCACCCAGTCTCCAAAGCGTGCAGGTGATGAAATCTATTCTTAGCTCCCGCAAAAATAGTCTTACAAGCCAGAGCAGCACTGAAGAACAGAAAACGCAGTCCGTATCGAATGGAAATGCAAATAATTCCTCGGCAAAACCACAGCCATTACCAAAGAGTAAAATTTTAAGAACCCAAGTCTCAAAAGCGTCCGAGGAGAAAGTATATCGATACTCAGGACCGTCCAGTATAAATTTCTCGACTTGCAGCGAACGCCCAAAAGTCCAAGTCTCGATTAAAAACGAAGGAGACTACATCTTCGGTGGTAAGACCGGTGGACACAATACCACAACAACAGCAATTATAGAAAGAAATTATCGAAACTCGACTCCGCATCCAATAACAGCAACAAATCGTTTGCCATTCGTTAGGAGTGTGGAATACAAGAAGACCCCTGCCACCACAATGGCACCTTTAAAAGAGACCAATTCGAGATTTTTAATTGGAAAGAAACCTGTTACTCCACCATCAACACCGCAGCCACAACCACAAACAGCGTCTCCGCCGACGACGATGCCAAAGCCAAAGTTTATACTCGGTGGAAGAATGTCAAATTGAGCGCTCCAGCTCCTCAATCTATTAGCAGCAGCACGCTTCCCAGAAGTCATGGTCATTCGACGTCATCTCTTCTTAGATCCACATCGATGACACAAGCTGATGTCAAACCGACACCCAATGTAGAGCCGACACAACCAATCTTCGGCCAAGGTGGTTTGCGGAAAACTGGCCTAAAGGAGAAGATTCTAGGCAACCAGGAGAATGATGCCCCCAAACCAGCCCCTACTATTCTCACAGCCCCAGAAAGTGCCAAAATCGAGCTAAAGATCACCAACACTTACATTCCTGATGAGAAAAGTCAGAAGCGCGTTCCATACCTGACTACATCACCCCTTAAGCCGACGCTTAAAGCTACGGTAACATCGCCCGTAACACCATCTGCCCCGCCGCCACCTCCACTAATCACCCGAGCTGTTGTTACTTAACAGAACTCAGGTGTCTCACCAACTTCGCTCTCAATCGATCCCAGAGACCAACTACTTTCGGCGATAAGGAACTTCTAATGCGACGAACTCAAGAGAACCTATTTCTTCCGAATTTTTTCCGCAGGCATTCATACTAAGGGACAAAGTCACAAATAAAATAAAGCTCTTAAGCTACGTAAATATTACAGATATCACGTTTTTCTTCAGCCAGGAAAGAGCTTTTTCAATTGCCAAAATTTCCGCCTGGAACACGCTACAACGATTTGGAAGACGGAAAGAGAGGCTTAGATTTAGCTTATCTGAGAAAACACCGCCACCAACTCCGCTATCGGTTTTAGATCCATCTGTGTAGAGATGGATTGACTTGTCCTCCATGAAAGCATCCTCCTCCCAGAATGATCTAAAGGCGAAGCTTTCATGGAAGTTTTTGGTCAAACCAAAGTCCAGGTGTGGTGTAATCGATGTTCTCTGTGAGGATTCCTAATGTATGAAGAATGTTGGCGTGGCCAAATGTCGCAGTCGCAGCTGCTTGCCTGCTAAAAATGTCGAGGGGTGTTAAGTGAAACAGAATATCTAATGCCGCAGAGGGGGTAGACCGCAAGGCTCCGCTTGTGCATAGACATGCTGTTCTTTGGACTCTGCTTAGTTTAATGCGGTTGACTGCATTTTCCAAGGCCGTCCACCAGACAACCACGCCGTAAGTAAGTATCGGTCTTATGACCGAGATGTATAGCCAGTGGGTTATGCGAGGTTGAAGGCCCCATTTGTTCCCAATGGCTTTTTTGCAAGAGAATAAAGCTATTGTAGCTTTATTGACTATTTCTTGAATTTTAGGTTTCCTGTCAAAAATGAGACCCAGATATTTTTCCGTATCGGAGAAAACTAAACTGGTACCGTTTATTGAAGGAGGGTCTATGATTGGAATTTTATATTTCCTAGAAAAAAGGACAAGATCAGTTTTATGGGGGTTTATTCCCAATCCACAATGATCTGCCCAGCGGGTTAATCTGTTGAGATTTACTTGGAGGAGTTCTTTAATGGTATTAAGATGTTTTCCTGAGACGGCTATGGCAACATCATCCGCATAGGCAATCACCCTGCTACCACCCGCTTCCAGGTATATCAGTAGTTCATTAAATACTAAGTTCCAGAGAAGGGGACAGAGGACATCTTTTAGCAGAAGTCTCACCCAGTTTGGAGTTGATTATCCTGCTTGTTAGCATTAGATTAATCAGCTCCCCAAGTGAGCCGTCTACCTGCAGAGTTGACAGCGCAGTCGTGATTGCGGATGTGTTGACGTTGTTAAAGGCGCCCTCTATGTCTAGGAAAGCAACCATTGTGTACTCCTTATATTGTAGGGATCGTTCGATGTGGCTAGTCAGAGAGTGCAAAGCCGTTTCCACCGACTTTCCTTTACAGTAGGCATGTTGAGCCGTTGACAGAAGTCTTGGATCAACTTTAGCTCGAATATGGATATCAATCAGTCGTTCTAAAGTTTTCAGAAGGAATGATGATATAATTATAGGTCTGAGGTCCTTTGGGACTACATGAGAGCATTTTCCAGCTTTGGGAATGAATACTACATTGACTTCTCTCCATGACAGTGGAATGTGGATAAGTTCTACACAGCTCCTCATAATATTTTCTAACACTGGTAGAATAATATCTGGGGACCTCTGTAGCTCGGCAGGTATTATATCGTCCGGACCAGCAGACTTGTATGGTTTGAAGCCATGCAGCGCCCAGAGCAGTTTGTCTCTCGTAATCAGACCATGAATTTTGGTCGCGGTTGCAGTAGGCCTGTTTGGGCTGCTACTGGCCGCGAGTTGGGAGCTACCTGGAAAGTGGGTGTCCAGAAGCAGGCTGAGTGATTCATCACTTGAGGATGTCCAAGAGCCATCGGTTTTTTTCAAACAGCTGGGCGTCATAGGATTTGTGGAGAGGATTTTTCTTAGCCGCGATGCCTCAGAGGTTTCTGTAGTTTTGTCACAGAATGACCTCCAGGATTGTCGATTTGCCTTCCTCAGTTCTTTTGTTGTATAATTTGAGGAATTCTTTGTATGAGTCCCAGTCGGTCACTTGTTCTTTTTGCTATGTACGTTGAAAAGTTCTCTGCAGGTGTTTCTGAGCAGTCCCAGTGCCGATGTCCACCAATGTGGCTTTATCTTGCCTCTTGGTTGAATAAGAGGGCAGGAAGCGGCCATAGCAATATTGAGAGTCAGAGTAAATTCCTTGACTTTCATGTCAAGCTCATTGGTGTCCCGCGGGGGACTTGATAGTTCAGAGGATAGCGTTTCTGACAGTATTCCTCTGTATTTTGGCCAATCAGTTTTCCGGTAATTCCGGAAAGCTGGTTGGTTGGGGGGAGCATCACTCAGGCTGAATTGAATGCATCCGTGGTCTGAAAAGGAGTGAGTGATGCTGTCGGAGACAAGAGTAATATCTAACACTTCTTGTCGGTTTCTGGTTATAAAAGTGGGCTCATTGCCAATGTTGCAAATTAAGAGGCTAGTACTTAAAATATAGTCAAAAAGTCAAAAAGTGACTCCCCTCTATCATTGATGTCGGTACTGCACCATACCGTGTGATGTGCGTTAGCGTCGCATCCGATTATGAGGCCAGTTTTTTGCCTTCCAGCTTCCAGTACCACCCTTTGTAGGTTATCACCAGGGAGAGGGCCTACATAGTCGTGGCCAAGGTAAGCCGATTCCAGCCAGTACAAGCCTTTGGCAGTCTCTAGACTGGCAACGGTTAAGTCGGGAAGTAATATACAAGTTTCACTAATATACAAGTTCTGATCTTACCTTTGTCTCTTGTATAGAGCGGAGCGTATGCGGGTGTCCTAAGTCCACGAACCACGCCTTCTACAATCCATGGTTCCAGGATTAGGATTGTGTCTTCTGCGTTTTTAGAAAGACGCAGAATGAGTGCGGCCGAAGCCTTTTTTGAGTGGTGGAGATTAATCTGGAGAAACCGTATCATTGCTACAGTCTTCCAGAGTCGCCTCCATCACGGTGTTATTGAGGTTCTCCGATTCTGAAGATGTGCCCAAGAGCTCATCTTCTATCTCTGATCGTGTAGGACCTCTAATTGCTTCGTCATCGGTTTCCATTTCCGACAGGGTGTCAGAAGAGGAGACCGACGGCTTAATAGTCACCTCGGACAGTTTGGAGTCGTCGCTATCCATTTCTGGAAAGGATATCGACGCTCCGAGATCCAAGGTTATGTTGTCAGGTATTAAAGGAGGAGGAGGTTGCTTATCAGCATCCAGCTCATCCTTTTAGTATACCCTTAAATGTATGGACTCGAATCTGAACCGAATCATGCCTCTCGTCTACGTCAGAGGATTAAGGGATTCCTTATTGATCACGATTAACGCGCATCTGTAAGAGCCCCTTAGTTCCTCCAGTTTCGCGACTTTCCAGTCATGAATCGGAAGAGTCGGGTTACTGATCCGGATGATTTCCAGAATAAATTCTGGAGAGGAGGCTGGCACCCAGGTACGAGTTCGAGGTCTGCTAGGAATGTCTTCCTTAGACACGACCTCGAGTTTTGCACCTGGCCAAATCTCTCCTAAACCACCTAAGGCCTTGGTGAAGAGATCAAGAGATCTCTGGTTGGAACATGCGATGAGCTTGACATGACCTTGGTGCCAGTCAGCGTCGCTTGTGATAGGAGGTGATCCGGGGTTTTCCCGCATGATGGCCAAAAAGTTGCTCGAAAGCTTCAGCTTGACCAGCTGCCACCGTTTAGGTGTAATGGAACCGTCGGGATCGTTCCTATCGTTCCTATCGATCACCGCGATCACCAATGCGTCCTTTAGGACTTCATTGAAAGACCTTAGAGATGTGCTGTTGGATGGCCCAGGGGTTTTGGAACTATGTTTTTTAGGCCTCTTGGAAACCGGCACGGTTTCCTCCAACGATCTCTGGCGCTTGGAGGAGTTTTTTAAAATTTTGGGAGCAGTGGAAGCAGTGGGTAATCCGTCTTTTAGGATATTTTTACCCCACTCAACCTTGCTCTTTATGTCCGCACTTCTCTCAACCTCCGGAATGGATCTGAAGGTTCTGATAATGCGTGAAGCATTTAGGCGTCTTAGATAGAGCGCCTTAGATGGGGCTTGCCGATGCGGCTTGGCTGAGCTGGTCCTGCAGCTGCTGGCAAATCCCCGATATGTCTTGGAGCTTAAATTTGGTGGTATTTCGAAAAGCAAGTCTTGTGTTAACCGCGTATCATTACCGAACATCATTGCAAAGGTTTTTCTTAGTTGACTCCTGCGTCGATGTACGATAAACCAAAGCAAACAGTGGCAGAAGATCATCCCAGTCATTCTGCCCGTCGTCGTTCACAAATTTAGAGAGGTAGTGAAGTATTGTCCGATTCATCCTCTCTACATCTCTCTTTGTTCTGCCTCGGTACTGAACTTGGAGATTATATTGTTGTAGGCGCTCCGGACTGAAAATTGTCGTCCGTATAGATAAACATGGAAGTGCTCTATGGCCTTGACCAACGTTCTGATCTATTAAAAGCTCGGCTAAAATATGCGATAACTCTTTCCGTACCACACTGTGCAATAGTTCTGAGAGCACCGCTCCTAAATCATATTCACACTCATCGGTATCGAGCATAAGTTCTCCTTCTCCATCAAAATGACCCAAAACACGAAAAGATGTTAAGGGTACCTTCAATTCTTTAAAAGCCCTCTCGTACTGATCTGTTCATTTGAACATCACGTCTTTCTCGGTAAGTTGGTGAAGAAGGCGAGCAGTTGAAGCAAATTGGGGTACAAATTGGTGGTAATACGTGCACAGGCCTACAAAGCTACGTAGGTTTATCACATTTTCTGGGATCGGCCAGCTGTTAATCACCTCGATTTTCGCTGGATACGGCGAGACGCTGGACTTGACTTGACTACTTTACGAAACTAACTTCATTTCGACGAACTTAGCTTTAAACCGGAGTCTTTCAGACGGCTGTTAACATCTTTTCGAAATGATGTCATCCAAATAAGCAAAGCAAACTTCCAAGGGTAATCTCAAAAGTGGAAGGAGAATTCGTCAAACCAAAGCTTACCACTCTCAATTGCCGCAGACTATCTCTCGTTACAAATGCCGTTTTTCCCCCGGTCGAACGGATGAACTTCTACCTGCCAATATCCTGACTGACAATCGAGCTTGCTGAACCTGACACCGAGTCCAAAGTGTCGTCTGTTCTGGGCAAAGGAAATGAATCCTTAATCGTAACCGAGTTCAAGAGGCGATAATCAGCACAGAATCTCGTTGACCAATCCTTCTTTTTCACCATTCCGGTGAGAGACGCCTGTTCTTAAACAAATTCAAAAAATCCAAATTTTGTTAACGAAACTTTTCTTCACTTTATTTGCAGATATTTGCTTGGTTGCTTGCTTACAAAATTAGTGAATTGCCCACTTCAGCTCCTAGTTGTCGTCGCAACGGTGGAATCCATTTAAAAGCATTTTTCAGTTAGCTGTCATATGCCTGTCAGATGGCTGTCAGTTGGTTCAGTTCATTTTTATTCTTCTAGTAGCTGGCGTTGCCAACATTCTCCTCGCTGGTAAGAGGTCTCTTCTTCGCTGGCCGATTTACCATTAATAACGTCGACAACTGCCAACTTGACTGCTGGTCTCTCGTAAATTCCGTTTGGTGTTTGAACTGTCGCCCGTCTTACCCATCCTTTCCACAGATTGTGCTTATAACCCTTTCTTTGGGCCATGAGTTCCTCGGATTGGATTCATCTATGATTATAACTACATCGCCTTTAGCGATCGGCTTAACTGGCTGGAACCATTTTATTCGTCATGTTAATGTGGCTCACCCCGCGCTTCTAAAACGCGTTTGCGAACTGTTGAGACTTCAACCAGTTTTTTCTTAGAATGACAACATCGTCGCAGTTTATACCATCAGGCTTCTCACCTAACAAAAAATTATTGGGGGTCAGTACTTCCAAGTTATTTATATCTACCGGTATGTAGCTGAGAGGTCTTGAGTTCACAGTAAACTCCACTTCCAACAGCATGCTGAGTAGAAGTTCATCCGAGGGATTTTTTTTGTCAACATAATCTGGTTTAATGTCTTCACAGATTGAACTAGACGTTCCCAACTCCCTCCCATATGTGGAGAACCTGGAGGATTATAAATCCACTTGGTTTCAGCACTGGAAAACTCATTGGTCAAATCGTCGTTTTGATTTCGTAGCGCGCTCTGAAATTTGTGCCATTGCCGCATCTGATTTCTTTCGGACGGCCACGTCTGGCGATGAACCTTCTGATGGCAAGTATGCACGAATCCGAAGACTGCTTGCCACTTCAATGTGAGTAGCTCTTGTTCAGTTCAAACCGCCGCTGTATTCAGTCGCCCTCTTATTTTACTCCATAATTTGTGAATTTCCTATTTCGCTTATTCCAGTTAAATCAATCTAATAACCTTGACCAACTAGTCTGTTCATTTCGCGACAGTGCGTTTAGTGCATTTTTCATTTTTTTTTCTCCGCAATTTGCTTTTTGTTTTCCTGGTCTTCGTCATGTCTTCTTGTAGATTAACCAACTGCTCCATTAACGACAATAATGCTGACTTTGTTGCCTGTAAGGGGATCTGCGGCAAAATATTCCATGCTATTTGAGTCGGCCTAAATAAAAGAAACACGGTCTACCTTAAAGAGTTCTCCGAAAATCTACTGTTCTTCTGTGCTCCTTGCAATCAAGTGCCTCAGTGACTCCAATGAATCCAACCATAACTCACTCGTCAGACTGATAACGGACAAACTATCAATCTTTGAACAAAGTGTAAGATGTGCGGAAGACTTTGGTCATAGCATTGAAAAACAAGTAGCGCTTTTAATTGTGCTAGAAAGTGCAAGATCCAGAAATGAAGAAACATACAAGCACCACCTTGATACAGTCTTAAATGAATTTACATCAATCGGAAGCGCAATGATGGATTCAAACAAGAAAACTTGTAATTCCATCAACTCTCTCCTGGAAGACACATCAAATCTCCATCTCGAACCTGCAACAAACAATCACCGCCTCTCAAATCATTACGGGTCCATGCTTGATATCATATTCGATAAAATCAGTGAGATTAGTGATGAACTCACCACGAATAGAACAGTGTTGAATGATTTAGAAAATCTCATTGGAACAGTATGGCACAAAATTGATGATTTCCAACCCATTCCCCACCGCACAATAGTTACAATACTTCAATTTTGGCAGAATTATTACAAAAAGAGGTATGCCATCACCATCAACCTATGCACAATATTCCCAACATCTCACCACAAACACAAACTGAAATTCCGTTTGAATTATTATACCGGCTAAATACGAATAGTTATTTGTTAACCCATCCAACGCCAACCTCAAGCTAGGAAAGATGCGGGTCTCCAAATGGACGGATCAACAAACCAACAAAAACGTAGAAAAAAAAACGAAACAACATCTCATCAAAAGATAATTTTAAATCGCCCAGATCCATTCCCCATCCACATCCGAAACTTGACCCCAACTGGAGCCTTAATACCAAAATATATCCCAATTTCTCCCCTCCCGTTTATATCCCTAATCAACGCCCTTCACGCATCTCCACAAAAGCACCAAGTGCCTCTCTTCCATTAAAGCCCCAACGCGTTTCATTCAATTTAACCCCTGCCCCTGATACCGTCACTGGTTAACCACCCACACCCCCTCCCACGAATACTAACAACTGCTTTCCCAATTTTGACCTTTCAACAGGAGCCCTCGGTTTCACGGGCCTAAGTCCCTATTTTTGATCCCCTTTCGCCGCCTAACGTTAAATTAACCCAAAAGAATACAGACACCACAGAATGCCGCTACGCGCTCTCTAGGAAGGGATAAAAAGATATACGAAAATATACGTCTCTTTCTGGCATATCTTTACGACAAATCCGACTCTGTTTGCTTTGAGGGAAAAACCAAAACAAGTGTCATGGTCTCCATCCAACAGGAAGGCGTATAACTAGTCTCAGAAAGCTTTACAACAGGAATCACGAAATCTTCGACACACCTCGTCAAAAGGTTGCGGACGTAACAGGCTTGCGCTCTAAAACTCGTGCTGTCTTGTCTAAATCACACGGTCTCTCTTTCGACGTCTATGCTCTTACAGAAACCAATCTGATCCCCAACATAAAGAGCCAGCAGCTATTTCCATTTTTTTATAATGTTTTCCGAGATGACGTTCACTCTCTCCCAATGTTTAATGATTCTGCCATCCCTAAAGTTGATTCTCCTTGCTATTCACAATAATCTCAACTCCTCTCTCATCGCTATCTCTTCTTCTGTCAAACTTGACTTTGTTTCAATCAAAATAACACTTCCCAACAGGTCCCTGTACGTTATGTGTTGCTTACATTCTTCCAGCTCAACCCTATTGAATCCTACATCCTTGCCATTAAAGCAATTGCCCAAAGTGATTCCATCGACGATATCCCTATCTTTGGTGACTTTAATCCGCCCCTGCTGAAGTGAATTCCATCGGATGATCACTTATTTTTTACCGCGTCAAACGCCAGTTCATGCAAGGAATGTCGTTTCATTGATAGCATAACTGACTCAAGCCTGTGCCAAGTAAGTGGCGTCCCTAACTCTATCGGTAGGCAACCAGACCTGATTTTCACTAGTGATCCTATTAACTCCACAGTAACATTGTGCCCCTTTATCTTATCAACTGTCGACAATTTTAATCCCCCCTTTTCATCTCTCATTTTTCCATAACTCTCCACTCCAGCCCGCTTCTTCAACTACCATCTCTTCTTACAACTTCCATAAAGCTAATCAATACCTATCTTAGCAAATGTTCTTTTGATTTTAACCAAACCTATCCTTATCTGATGCTGTCTCCATTTTCTACGGTGAAATGTTTAATTCCATTTCTCTCTACGTCCCCTTTTCACGGTATAAAACATCATCTTTCCCCTCCATGGTACAACAGAAGACTTCGATCTTTACGAAACAGAAGAAACAAATTATGGAAAATTCTTATTATGACTACTCTAACTATCTTGGAACTTACATGCAATTCACTCAGCTCTATAACTGTCTCTATCAGCGCTTTCCCGACATAGCACAAACCAGCCTTATCAACGATCCTAAGACATTTTATCAATTCGTCAACTAAAAAAGAAAATCAGACGGTTATCCCCTCTCTCTCTCGTTCGATAATTCCAATAGGGACTTGACAACTTTGAATTTAATTTGTGAACGCACTCTTTCACTAATCATCAAACTGTCACTGTCAATTTATTCAGTAAACTCAACATCATCATCATGGTAAAGTACACGAACGAGCAACGTCTGCAAATTGTAAAAATTTTCTACCGAAGTTCGGGGTCGGTGACTGCAACTTTAAGAGCGTTAACTCCAAGTTTCCGTCGTAATTTTCGCCCTAGTAGACAGGCAATAACAAGTTTAGTGCAAACATTTGAGTCTACATATTCGTTGTGTGATGTTGCCGTGTCAGTGAGACAACGGGTTGGTCGAAGTGTCGAAAATATCGCTGCCGTTCAGGCGCCGTAGCAAACGATCAAAATCAGTCAATTCCACGGCGTTCTCAAGAATTGGGCATCGCTCAGACCACATTATGGCGTATTTTGCGTAAGATCTTGAAGCGACGTACGTTCTCCGATTGGGTTCTGGAGAAGATGCGCCAAGATGATGAATTTCATCGCAAAATCATCTTCAGTGACGAAGCTCATTTTTGGCTCAATGGGTTCGTCAATAAGCAAAATATGCGTTATTCGTCGGGTGAAAATCCACATGTGCTTCATGAATCACCACTTCATCCACAAAAAATAACTGTTTGGTGCGGTTTGCGTGCCGGTGGTGTTATTGAGCCATCTTTTTTCGTTGACGATAACGATCGTCACGTTACTGTGAATGGTCAGCGTTATCGCGTCATGATCACAGATCATTTTTAGCCCGAATTTGAAGATATAGACTTGAACGACATGTGGTTTCAACAGGATGATGCCACAAACCACACAGCACACGCTACAATCGATTTATTGAAGAGTAAGTATGGTGAGGGTGTTATCTCAAGAGATGGGCCAGTCGATTGGCCGCCTCGTTCGTGCGATTTAACGCCGTTTGACTATTTTCTGTGGGGCTACGTTAAGTCATTGGTTTATGCTAACACGCCGACGACGTTGGAAGAGCTCAGAGCCAACATTGAACGCGAAATAGCGGCCGTTTCGACCGAAATGTGTGGCCGAGTCATTGAAAATTGGGTCCAACGAATCGACCGCTGCAAACGTGCCCGCAGTGGCCATATGAACGAAGTCGAGTTCCATTCATAAATGTTTTGATTGTACTTCAAACCGATAATAAATTTTTTGAAATATCTCACATTGTTTGCGTTTTATTTAAAAAAAAAGTTGTCAAGCCCTTATTGGAAAACCCTATATGTGAATTTTTTGTTTGTAACTACTTGTAACATTATGACCTGGTTCAGTGGTCTTGGTTTTGATAATTTGCTCGGGATTGATGTTGAAGTTATGGAGGAGTGAATGGTGTCTGAAAGTACATCCGTTTATGCCACAAACCTTGTTGACTTTACATTGTGCTCTGCGATGCGATTTTAAGCACACTACGCTCATCGACAGATACGCAGATGTTATTGCAAATTTGACATAACTGGTTGCTGTTTGTGTTGTCGTGGTGAGTTTCTGCGTGTAAGTGAACGTGGCCTTTCTCCTTTGGGCGTTTGTAGTTTTTATACTCACTGAAATTTCTGTATAAATTGAAGCTATTCAATAAATAAAATCGCTTTTTGTTATTAAGAGTCAACGAAGTAGTTTCACTTAAAAGATTTCCCCCCACCAGCGGTAAGGAATCTCTTGAATTGAAAATTACGGAAGAAACATTGTGGTCCGGCTCGAAGGACCAGAAGTTTCACAACCAAGAAAACAAACACAAATGGAGATAGACTGTGAAGCGTTCTATAAAGAAACACACTACCGGAAAAACAATGGGAGATATGTAGTAAAAATCCCTTTTAATAAAGAAACAACTAATACCAGCAAATTAGGAGAATCAAAAAACAGAGCATTTGCACGATTTTGTCAACTTGAAGCTCAGTTCGATAGAAATCCACAACTCAAGCAAGAATACACTGATGAGGTGAACGAATTCTTAAGGCTCGGTCACATGATCGAAGTGGAATCAAACAATTGGCAGGAGAAAAAACCATACTATATGCCTCATCATGCTGTCATAAAACCGGACAGCTTAACCACAAAATTACGAGCCGTCTTCGATGCATCAGCTAAAACATCAACCGATGTAAGCCTAAACGATTTAATGCTAGTAGGCCCAAGGCTCCAAGATGATATAGCTACAATATTAATGCGATGGAGGAAACACAAATATGTCTTTAGTGCAGACATAGAGAAAATGTACCGCCAAATTCAGTCGTTCGCAGATCTCCGCAGAGTGTAAACGTGTTCGGCTTTTCCTAGAGTGAAAAAAAAAATAAAATAAAAATACAAATAAAAAATAATAAAAAATAGTGATACAGTTATAGCCAATTGGTTGCTATTCTGTTATCTGACTCGATAGCCAAGCAGTTAGCGGCGTCGATAAGCAAATCTGGGATACGGTTTCGATCCCAGATTGGGACTTTGTTTTTTTTCTTTTCTTTTTTTCTTAAATTGGATAAACAATCAAAAAGTGATAAGGAAATCGCGTGATGGATGGTGGAGAGCGCTCCGCTCTTCCCATAACGGTAGTTGCCAAAGGCAACAATAGTGTTGCCGGTGCCGTGGCGAAAGCCATTAAAAGGCGGAAGTTTTTAAAAACCACTCCTACAAAAATTAAAATGGGTGCTGCTTTAGCAGCAGACACAGTACAAACCAGACAACAAATGAAAAAACAATCGTCGATGTACATTTCTGATGAGTATTATAAGGGAGGCAACAACAACTTTGCCCCTCTAGCAGCATCCGAGTCTGAAGATGAGGATGAAAAATTAAAAGACCTCACGAGCAGCATTCAAAAACTGAATGAGGAAGTGCTTGATATTAAGCAAAGACAAACTGCACGCAGGCAGAGGGAGCAACTGGAAGTAGAAAGCTCCCAGAAACAGAAACAACAAAACCAGCAGCAGCAGAAAAAACAACAGCTGCAAAAACAACAACAGCTGAAACCACTGCAGCTGAAAAAACAGCAACAGCAACAACAACAACAACAACAACAACAACAACAACAACAACAACAGCAGCAGCAGCAGCAACAACAAAAGCAACAGCAGCAACAACAACAGCAGCAGCAGAAGAAGAAGAAGAAGGAAAAGGTGCCTCCGATCAACACCTATAAATTAGAGGTAAATGAAACCAAGGACCTGTGTAAGTTGGTCATTGGGAATAATTTTAATATAAAGAGATTGGGGAATGATCGCCATGCCATCCACTGTAATACAGTGGAGGGCTACGCGAAAGTGAAAGAGCTCCTAAGGGAAACGACGACGGAGCACTTCTCATTCACACCGAATTGTGAAAAGCGGCAATCTATGCTGCTGAAGGGGTTGGAACCGTCTTCTGATCCTGAGGAGATCCTTGCACTGCTCAAAGAGAAGGAGTGCGAGGGACTCGAGTTTGTTGGGGTAAAGCCATTTACCACAGCTAGAGCCAGGCGGGAGAAACGGAGTCTGCCGTTCTTCCTGGTGCAGCTCAGTCCCGAAAGCCGTCTGGATAGTCTAAAGAGTATCAATGTCCTAGACTACCAGGTGGTTCACTGGGAAAAACTAAAAAGGAGTGAAGGCGTTAGAGGTTCGGGTACGCCGCGTCGAACTGCCAAATGCAGCCTCGATGCGTGAAGTGCGCTAAGAACCACAGTTCCGAAGAGTGTGCTCTGGGTGTTGACGGAGCATCCGATAGGTCGCAGCTCTCGTGCGTATTATGTGGGAACGTGGGACACACCGCAAACTATCGGGGTTGTCCTAAGTTCACCGACATTAAAAAAGCAAAATTGGCTCGGCAGCAGAAGGTGGAGGTCAAACGTTCACCTGTGAGGTTTCAAACACCAGCCGTCACGCCCCAAATTTCCTACGCCCAAATGGCGTCAGGTAGGGGGGCTACGGTACAGCAAGGGACTGTTGCTTCTCCGGCGCCGATGCCGAGAACAACGGAAGCTGCACCCAACATGCTAGCCATCTTGCTCGCAATCCAAGGGCAGATGGTTCAGCTGCAAAAGCAGGTTCAAGAACAGGCCAAGCGGGTGGACCAGATCTACGCGTTGCTGCCGGTCCTAACGCAACACATGCCGTAATGGGTACGCACATGGTGGAGCAAACTTTGAAGGTCCTTGCGGTGAATGTGAATTCATTGATTAGGATCGAACGAAGAGCCGCGATGTTTAAATTGCTACAAGACCAAACTCCTGATGTGCTTTTCGCTAGCGAAACCAAGCTAACCGATAAGCACAAACTGGAGTACAATAATTATATTGTTAGAAGAAGAAACCGGCCCAGATCTAAACGTGGAGGCGGTGTCGCGATCTTCATTAAAGAGGGTATAAAATTTCACAGAGTGTACAAGGGCGTGTTGCGCAGGTTCCGGGTATTGGAGGCAGTCGTCGTTTACATCCCGCTCCGCAGTGGAAAGCGGCTGTACTTGGCCTCTGTTTATACACCTGAGGCTTCACAATCCACCCTATTCATTACAGAGCTCGACACGCTTTTTCGACTTCTGAGGCTGGAATCGGGGGAGAATTATTTTATAATCGGCGGGGATTTCAACGCTAGACATAGAGATTGGGGAAATAATTTGCCAAATACTATAGGGAACCTACTACTCGATTGGTGGGGTCAGCACGATGTCATGTACAGACTCGGTCTTAAAGCGACGGATAACCCGTCGTTTCCCAGAGGCGGGTCTTATTTGGATCTACTGCTGTACGACGAACGTATACGACTGACAGGTACGAATTTACAAACATTAAACTGTCTGCGCACATTCGTGTATGACAGCGACCATTGTGGTTTTAGCACCGAAATTACAGTTCCGAACGAAATTGCGGAATTGGAGGAGTTTGTCCAAAGATATTCTTACAACTACAGTAAGACTCGATGGACACGCTTCTCCGCAACCTTGACTAGAGCGCTCTCCTCGTACACGCTCCACCCACCGTCCAATAGGAATTTGTCAAACGAGGAGATCGACAATTACCTAAAACAAATGGACGAGACAATTAAACAAACTATGGACACTACAATACCGCGGTATCGACGTACGACTAACGAAGACCTGTTCCGCAATCCTACTATTGACGCACTGCACCGACAGAAAAGTAGACTTCTGTCAAGACTCAAAAACTTGTACAGACAGTTAACTGACAGACAAGACCCGGAGATTAGGACACTGAAGTCGTCGATTAAAAATATTCAAACGCTAATAAAAGAAAATTACAGAATTTCTGTAAGTTTGTATTGGAACAACAAGGTTCGGGCTGTAAACACCAGCAACCCGAATATGTTTCCGCAAATAAATAAACTATTTCGGAGAAAAAATCAAAACGACCTTCAGTGTCTTAAAATAGCCCGGACAACAGACAACGAACGGTTACTGACAATAGCAGGCATTGATCCAAATGAGGCCGCTGATGATGACGACTTTTTTGTGATCGAGGATCCACAGGAGAAGGTTGAGGTCATAGGGGCGACTTTCCAGGAAGTATATAGGGCCATTGATAACATTGGCCCTAATTGCGACCTGGACAATCGCGTCTTGGTGCACGACTTCTGCATTCGAAATGAAATAGGGAACTGGCGATCCGAGGGCTCTGGTTTCACCCGGTTTAGCGACGAAAATATGGCAAATAACGTCATTGCCAGAGAGGGTGGCCTACCCCCGTTCATTTCGAAGGCAGGACTCCATGAGATCTTCGACACAATCAGGGCTAAGAAATCGGTGGGGACCGATGGTATTCCGAACATCGTGCTTCGACATCTTCCTCTAGAAGCGGTGGACATTTACACCACCCTGTTTAATAATGCAATGAATAATGCACATTATCCAGCGCATTGGAAAACGGCGGTGGTTCAACCTATCCCCAAAAAGGGAAAAGATATATCCAATCCGGCGAATCTCCGGTCGATAAGTCTCCTTCCGAATATCAGTAAGGTTTTTGAAAAAGTAATCAATAGAGCTCTGTCTAGGTGGGTTGAGGACAAACATATAGTTCCGGATAATCAGTTCGGTTTTAAGGCGGGACATGATATCTCACATGCCGCGTCTAAACTGGTGTCCGATATCCAATGGAATAAAGGCAAAAAACAATGCACTGGTGCCTGCCTTGTTGACTTGGAGAAGGCCTTCGACACCGTATGGTTAGAGGGTCTTTTCTATAAGCTGACTCGGTTGGGGATCAGTAAACCACTCTTGTACATTCTTTATAATATGCTACACAACAGACAATTCATCGTGAAAAATGGTGATGTGACTTCTGTTGGAATATTTCAAATTAAAAATGGTCTTCAGCATGGTGCGGTCAATTCGCCGATCCTTTTCAACATTTTTACAAGCGACTTGATAGGTTCACTTCCCCATACTATTGCATACGCAGACGATTTGGTAGCGTACAGAACAGGTCCAAAAATCGAGGTCATTAATACTCTCTTGCAGCATGACTTCGATAAGATAAGACGATTTTGCGATGACTGGAAGTTGAAAATCAACTCGACGGCAATGACCTCGACGAATAACCTGATATCTGGGGCTTACTACCCCAATTACCTTTACCACGAGAGTGTGCGCTCTGACGGCTTCGTTCCACCGGAAGCATTTCTCTACCTAGATCAGATAGGGTTGATCCAGGATAGATCAGCGGTGCCGTTAATCTTCCATGTCGCTCGGACAGCTGAGGACAGGCGACTCAACTACAACAGAGACGTCGCACACGGCAGTTTGGATCGCCTCAGGTTCAGTAGGGCGGTGGGGAATCACGATAAGAGGGATGTCGTTCGGCAGCACCAGCATTTCTGGTGGTTGAATGATGGGGAAGATGTTTCATCGTCGTTTCCGTCAATTACGGACCAGCCTCACTAATGAGGCAGAGCTGACCAATCTATTTGCTCAGTAAATAGCGATGGCCAGCTTACATAGGTTTAGGTTAGCATTTAAGAAACATATACATATATCAGTGTATACAAAGGTGTATACTGATATATGTATATGATTGTGTATAATGACTATGTGTGTTTATGTGTGTATTGTGCGTTTAGGTTAGGTAGCCTAAGGTTTATTTTAAGTTAGATATTAAGTTTTTATAAAAAAAAAAAAGTCCATATGCTAAGTTTTGTTAACAATTTTTTTCTTAGCCTTAAGTATAGAGAATAAGTATTTATAAATAAAATGTAAATGCAGTCGAAAGACATAGATATAAGTATTCAGAGTAGCTTAGAGTGCCTGTGTGGGGCCAGTAAGTTAGTATAAGATTGTTAAGTAATTGTAAGCTAGCATTTAAGCATTTTTGTTAGAATGTAAGAGTTAGTGATTAAGAAAATAAAATGCATTTAAAACTAAACTAAACTGTACCGCCAAATTGAGTTACATAAGGATCATCAAGATTATCAGCGGATATTATGGCGAAGTGCCAAAAACCAAATCATCAAGGAGTATAAACTTACCACAGTTACTTCCGGACAGCGTCAGCACCATATTTGGCAATAAAAACGCTACAACAACAACTAGCTGAAGACGAAAAACTGCAGTTTCCAGTCGCCTCGGAAATAGCGAAAAATGATTTTTACTTTGATGACGTAATATCCGGACAAGACACAATCACAAAATGCAAAGAAGCACAAAGGCAACTCATTGATATGTTAGAGAAGGCTGGGTTTCACCTGCGAAAATGGGCTGCAAATGACAAAAGACTGCTTAAGGATATTCCAATCGAATCAATCGAAACAAAGTCGATTTTGCCATTGATGACACCATCAAAACATTAGGCACCCATTGGAGCCCAATAAGTGACACATTCCAGTTTAAGACCCACTTAGACGCAATCACTTTAAAGCAGATGTCACAGACAAAACGTCAAACTTTATCCGAAATAGCTAAGCTGTACGACCCTCTTGGCTGGTTAGCCCCAGTAACGGTAAAAGCAAAAATTCTGATGCAGCAAATCTGGAAGTCGGAAATCGATTGGGATGAAAAAGTTCCAGTGGAGTTACAAAAACAATGGAACAAGTTAAAGAAGAATATCACTGAAGTCGAAAAAATTAGAATTCCAAGATGGATAGAGTCGGACAATTGCAAGAAAATCGACCTTCATGGTTTCTGTGATGCCTCAGAGTTTCCTTGTCCAATGGTCACTTTGTTACCAGACTTATAAGCGCAAAAACAAAGGTTGCGCCGATACGCATGAAACTTCAACTTCCCAAATTGGAGTTATGCGGAGCTCATTTTTCTGTCAAAATTAATGACAGACACATTACGGACATATGGCACACAAGTTGGTAATGTATACGCCTGGACTGATTCCACAATAACCTTAGCTTGGATTCAGAAATGTCCATCGACCTGGAAGACGTTTGTTGCCAACAGGGTATCAGAGATACAACATGCAATCAAACCCGAACTATGGAAACATGTGCAATCATCAGAAAATCCAGCTGACTGTGCTTCTAGAGGTTGCTTACCTGAATTTATGGTGAACAATCAACTATGGTGGAAGGGTCCAAAATGGCTAGAAGGAAATTCTGATAATTGGCCATCACAAAACCAATATGCAACGGTCGACGTTCCCGAAACAAGAAAGGTTATGACAGTAAGGATACAAATCACTGATGATATAACGGAAAGATATTCTTGTTACAACAAGTTAATAAGAGTAGCGGCCTATTGCAGAAGATTTATTGCCAGTTGCAAAGATCACAAGCCAAAGCAAACTAGAGTGCAGCAGTATAAAAAAGTAAAGGACTCTCAAATTAGAATTAAATGCGCTATTAAGGAAATAACCACTTTGTCAGCTAAGGAACTCAAAGATGCTCGCAACGCGATCATACGAGCTATACAACAAAGAGTTTTTCCCGAAGAGCTAAGGTGCATTAAGACAAGAAAACAGTTGGATAAACGAAGTAAAATACTGTGATAACCACTCAAATGTGAGCAGCGACATCTAGCAGAAAATGTCGAAACTCGAAGACTAGAAGATTTCGATACTGGATTAGCAAAGTCTCGACTGGAGAGTGGAATCGAATTTTCTAGCAAATTGGAAATTGTATGGGACGCTGGATGGCGAGGATTGTTCTCGAAGTATGTCATTCGAGTATAAATACCAGCATCCCCAAGGTATGCAAATCAGTTCTAAAGTGTAATTTGAAGTGTTAATTAGGAGAAGTGATTAAGTGGTTTAAGTAAAAGATAAGAAATGTATAAGTGGTTGAGAAATTGGATTGTACTGAGAGAAAGAATTAAATAGTGAATTGTAACTGTACTGAATAAAGGGATTTGCATTGAAAAGAATAAGTTCTATTATTTGTACCCACACAAACATTCTACATTGGTGTCAGAAGTGGGATAGGACTTATTGTGTGTAAAAAAAAAAAAAAAAAAAACAGTGTTTTCTGACTATTTGAAAAAGCTAGAATGGGTCGAAAACTATTGCAGTTGACCCTCGTCCAACTCAAATCCGAGTTGAACAAGAGAAGCCTCAGCGCCAGTGGAGGAAAAAGTGACCTGGTGCTCCGACTTCAGGAGGCTTTGAACATGATCCTGATGCATATTCATTTGATGTTGACGAGTATGAACAGACAAGTACCGGCAATGGCATGGCTGCGATGATGCAACTCCTCTTGTTAAAAATGGACGAACAAAACAAAAAAATGGACGAACAGAAGAACAGTCTCGACCAACAAAAGAAAAATCTGGAAGAACAAAAGAACATTCTCCAGCAAAAATTCGAAGAAATCGATGACAAATTTGAAAGAATAGAGAAGAACGTTGATGACAAATTTGATAGAATAGAGAAGAATGTTGGCGAAAAATTCGAGGAAATGGACAGCAAAGTTCAGCAACTGGCAAAAGAGCTCGACACAGTGCGAAAACAGAAACTGCGAGAATGTTCTTTAAGCGGTCCAATGAGAAAAGAGTTGAAGCCTCCCTCATTCGATGGCCAGACCTCATGGTATACTTATAAGAAGCAGTTTGAAATGGCTGCCTGTGCAAACGACTGGGACAATAAGGAGAAGTGCTTTGCCCTAGCCATGGCTTTACGTGGTCCTGCGGCAGAATTGTTACAAACAATCGATATCGAAAAGAATAGAGACTATATGGTTTTAGTGCAGGCTATAGAGAAACGGTTTGGGGATAGTCACATGCGGGAAGCTTACAAGGTTCAATTGCAAGGCCGTATGCAGCAACGAGGAGAAACACTGCAGCAGCTCCAAGCAGACGTGAGTAGACTTGCGTATCTGTCATACCCCACCGCAGGCCAGGAAATTATCGACGAAATGGCAAAAGATGCATTTATCAGGGGAATTGCAGATTTGAAGCTACAATCAGCAGTAAGGATGGCCGGGAAAAGAACCCTTGCTGAAGCACTTGCCTTCGCTCTGGCGATGGAAGCATCCAATCAGGCTTCCAAAGGAATGCATTTCGTAAGGGATATAGTATCTGGTGAATGCTCCTGCTCAAGACCAACTACCATGCAACGAAATATCCCACAGGAGAGACGAAGGATGCGCTGCTGGAACTGCGATGAAGTAGGACATTTGCAAGGGCATTGTAAAGAACCGGTACGACGAGAAGGCTGCCTGCACTGGGGCTACAGGCAAATAGAAAGAAAAACCGGCAGAAACGGCTACCAAGAAACCGGTCAAATTTCCAGAAGCCATCAGTTAGGAAATGCTTACTTCGCGGGGCAGAAGTCTGTAGCAGGAGTCGACGACTCCAGGGTAATTATCCCAGTCTCACAGGTAAACAATGCAACCAAAGCCTCCCAGCAGAAGTAGTCAGTGGTAAAGAAGCGAAACAACAGGCAACTATCCAAACGATCAGGACTGAGCCAATAGAGGGTTGGAGTATAGACGAAATCCGTTCCTCCCAACAGGCAGACAATGACATTGAATTGTATGGGACACTGGATGGCGAGGATTGTTCTCGAAGTATGTCATTCGAGTATAAATACCAGCATCCCCAAGGTATGCAAATGAGTTCTAAAGTGTAATTTGAAGTGTCAATTAGGAGAAGTGATTAAGTGGTTTAAGTAAAAGATAATAAAAGTATAAGTGGTTGAGAAATTGGATTGTATTGAGAGAAAGAATTAAATAGTGAATTTTAACTGTACTGAATAAAGGGATTTGTATTGAAACAAATAAGTTCTATTATTTGTACCCACACAAACATTTTACAATACTATCATTGAGCCCCCAATTAAATGATGACGACATTTTGGTAGTTGGTGGTCGTTTGCAAAATTCAGAATTATCGAATTCACAAAAACACCCATATATTTTACCGCATGGTGAAAAACTTACAAAATTGCTCATGCAAGCACACTACACGGTGGTGTTCGACTTACACTTGCAAAACTGAGACAACAGTATTGGATAAGACAAGCAAAAAGAGCAATCCGAGAAGTTATACACAAGTGCATAAGATGTTATCGTTTCATTGCACAACCAAACTCTCAACAAATGGGTGTGTTACCAGCTGCTAGAGTAACCCCAGCAAGACCTTTCACGCACACATGAATTGACTATGCAGGACCCATTCAAATACTTATCAACAAAGGAAGAGGCAACCGATCAACAAAAGGCTACATTGCCATTTTGTTCTGCCTAAACTAACAAGCCAACTTCCATCAAACCAAGTAAAACGCGTGAGCTTTGGAGACCTTAAAGGTATAGAGCTGGCAGATCCAACCTACGATATTCCTGGAACTATAGACTTAATTATCGGAGCCAATATATTTGGAGATGTTATTCTCGATGGTATAAGAAGGGATGACGCAACTTCCCTAATAGCCCAAAACTCACGGTTAGGATGGCTTATATCAGGACGAGCAAAATCTGAAGTTTCTTGGAGTAAAGGAATCATTGGACTGGTAGCCCAAAAATCAGTTGATAAACAACAAGAACAATTTTGGGAGTTGGAGGAAGTTTCACAACCAAGAAAACAAACACAAATGGAGTGAATTCGACCTTATGTTGTTGATCAGTTGGAGTAGCTTTGACTGAGTTCATGATTCCTAACAGTATAAAAATCCAAAACAGTGAGCTAAGTTTCTTATTCGATGAGGTTTTAATAGTTGTTAACACTTGTGGTTTTCCTTTGCTTTCTCGAATATGTTTGATTGTTGAATCAGGTTGTCCTGACTCTATAGGTAACCGACACAATTTTGCTATGGGCCGTTTGATGTGTTTATTGCTGCTAAACACTGTTGCCGCTCGAACCTCATTATCCTTACCAGGGTGAACTTCAGAAATTCTACCCATTACCCAGGTTATTGGTGGAAATCGATCTTCCTTGATGAGAACAATGTCACCAACCTTGAAGTTCTCTTCCTTCTGTTTCCATTTCGTTCGCTGTTGAAGCTGAGACAAATATTCAGAAGACCAAGTTTTCCAGAAGTCTTGGGTAATTTTTTGTAGCAGCTGCCAACGGGAGCGGTATGTTTTAGTCTCATCGATAATTGGTTCGGGTGTTGCATTAATAGCGCTTCCTATGAGAAAGTGGCCAGGAGTAAGAACGGTCAGATCACTTATATCGTTTTCGATTGCCGTTAATGGTCGGGAGTTAAGGCACGCTTCTATTTGAGTTAGCACAGTTGTCTATTCTTCAAATGTCAATGTTCTGTCTCCAATCACTCGCTTAAGGTGATATTTGGTTGATTTTACACTTGCTTCCCACAATCCACCAAAGTGAGGTGACACTGGTGGTATAAAGTGCCATTGGGTTCCATACATTGCGAGTATGACCGATGTATTCCTTTCAGATTGTTTGATTGAAGCTCGTAGTTGCTGTTGAATTTCTTTACTGGCTCCAATAAACGTTGTGCCATTGTCACTGTAAAAATGCGAACAGTTACTTAATCTAGCTTACTGGCTCTTACCGAACGCTCTAAACTTAACAATTTCATTCAACTTTGCCTTTCGACGTTAAAAACTATCTTACGATTAATCTTATCTATAAATTATAAAATATGTAACATTTCCAAGAAAAATAGTTTTAGAAAAAAAAAACTTAGATGCCGTATCTTTTGAATTTTATGTAAAACTTAAAACTATGGCCCTTTTCTACTTAACCTACCTAAGCTACTTAACCTATCTTATCTATAATCGGGGTTGTGAGCACTCGTGGCCTCTCGCACAGGGTGGTCACCATCCCAATTGCGATTTCGGGCGCCCGTCATTCGTCAACATCGTGCTCACGCACCACCAAGACTTAACCAATGCGATAAACCACTGGTCACTTCTCAGAGGTGCGGCCTCATGCTAACGAACGCGGCCTTTCCACGAGATCCCCCTAACTATCCCTAATCTAACTTACAACTAAGAGGAATATGTTACCTTAGTAGCGTACCGACCTAGGAGAGCGAGCCATCCATTTCTCCTTCTTGAAACCACCAGAATTCGGGTACTGTTTCTCGGCATCGATCCGATCCCAGTCCGCAATTGCGGGACTAAAACGGAGGAGCTCCTGAGCATTGGCAACATACCCGTCGTAGGAGAAAAGCCTCTGGCGGAATAAAGCCCGATAGAAGTGAGCTCTCGTGGTACATTTCATTGGGGTAATAAGCCCCAAAGATCAGGCCATTATCGTTGGTCATTGCCCTTGCAACGTGTCTTCGAATCACCTTAATCAGGAAATTGTCAATCCTATTCAGATTAGCCCAATCGTAAAGGACTTTGTTGGGATAATATTTTGTGTGCTCTGATTCTGGTGTTCTGTACCAGCCTAGACAAGTCCTAAGACACTGCCTTTCAAACACCCAAATCCTTTCCATCTGATACGGCGCTACATTGAACCACACGGGACAACCATACGCGATGACTGGCCTGATTAGGGCCACATAGCATATGACTTTCACCCTGGAGACAAGTTGACTGCTGTGGAACAGTCTTCTTGTCAGAGCAACGTAAAGCCTTCTTGGCTCCAGCAAGACAAGCATCTATACGAGGGGCGTTCAACATATTCTCGGTATCGGGGTGAAGCTGTGGTTGTATATATAAATTGACTTATTTATCAAGTAATACTATTATTTTAGTGCATTCATGTAAAATTTCATATAAATGTGATTATTAATTCGCGTTTTATCTCTAGTTAAACAGAATCATAATGGCAACTGAGACGATGATGGTGAAAATTCAGCATCGCGCTGTAATTAAATTTCTCACTAAGCAAGGAAAAAGTCAAAAAACTATTCATGAAGAGATGGTGGCTGTTTACCAGGGTTCCGCACCTTCATTATCAACTGTGCAAAAGTGGTCAAGTGAGTTCAAGAGAGGCAGAGAGAGCATTGAAGACGACACCCGCTCCGACGCCCCGGCTACTGCTTGTACGGGAGAAAGCATCAAAGAAGTCGAAAAACTTGTTCTTGAGGATGCCCGAATAAAGGTGAAAATGATGGCAGAGATCACCAAGCTATCAATTGGTACCATTCACACCATTCTTCATGACCATCTTAACCTTTCAAAGGTCAGTGCAAGGTGGGTGCCACGAATGCTCACAGCGACTCAGAAAAAAGTGAGCATCGCATGCTGTAGAGAGCTTTTGGAGATGTGTAGTGAAAACGCGGACGGTGTTATGGATCGAATTGTTACTGGGGACGAAACATGGGTCCACCACTATGACCCTGAAAGCAAACAAGAGTCCATGCAGTGGCATAAAAAAGGAACAGACCCCCCGAAGAAGTTCAAAGCCACTCCGTCTGCCGGGAAGCTCATGGCCACAGTTTTTTGAGACTCAAAGGGAATCTTGCTCATTGAGTACAAAAAAAAGGTGAAACCATCAACGCCACATCCTACGCTTCCACTTTGCATAATTTGCGGGAGGAAATTAAAAAGAAAAGACGGGGTAAACTCGCAGCGGGTGTGTTGCTTCTTCATGACAACGCTCCTGTTCACACGGCGCGAGTTTCCAAGTCTGCTGCGCGAGATTGTGGTTTCGAAGAAATCCAACACCCACCCTATAGTCCAGACCTTGCCCCTAGTGATTATTTCCTGTTTCCGAATTTGAAAAAATGTCTTCGTGGAAAAAGATTTTCGGATGATGAAGAACTCAAGTCGGCAATAAATGGGTATTTTGCAGAGAAAGAGGAAATTTATTTTTTTGAGGGTTTAGAAAAGCTTATCTCAAGATGTAACAAATGCATTGATGTTAGGGGAATTTATATTAAAAAATAAAAACAATTTAAATTGAATTCGCATTTTCCTTCATATCGATACCGAGAATATATTGAACGCCCCTCGTATGTTTGTCAAAATACAAATACTTATCGAGCCAAATACCAAGGTATCTCACTACGCTTCGCACCGCTAATGGCAGTCCGTGCTGTCCAATGATGTCCAAATTTCGCCAATTATGTCTGGTATCCCTAGAAGCCCATCTCAATGGAGTCCTGAACAAGATTGTTTCCGACTTTTGAAAATTGATTTTCAATTTCCATCGCAATACGCCTTAATATGATCGAAATCACGCTGCAGAAGAGTATTGATGACTTCGATTGTTGGACCTGATCTGTAAGCCACTAAATCATCTGCGTACGCTATGGCATGATTGAGGGAACCTACTAGATCACTTGTGTAAATGTTAAACAGTATCGGAGAAATCACAGCCCCCTGTTGTAAGTCGTTTTTAATGTCAAAGATCTTGCTCGAAATAACATTGTTACATTTAACAAAGGTTTTGCCATACCCATTCTAGTCAACTTATAGAAAAGCCCCTCTAACCATACGGTGTCGAAGGCCTTCTCAAAGTCAACGAGGCAGGCACCCGTACACTGGTTCTTGCATTTATTCCATTGTATGTCGGAAACCAGCTTTGACGCAGCATGAATAGTGTCATGCCTCGCCCTAAAACCAAACTGATTTTCCGGAATTATATTATTTTCCTCAACCCACCTTAACAGCGCTCTATTAACCACTTTCTCGAATACCTTGCTAATATTCGGAAGTAAACTAATTGACCGAAGATTAGCAGGGTTAGTCCTAATTGTATCCCTTTTCGGGATTGTATGCACCACTGCTGTCTTCCACGTTAAACAGCGTAGTAAATATATCCACTGCTTCCAAGGGCAGGTGTCTTAATACGACGTTTGGAATACCGTCTACTCCCGAAGACTTTTTGTTTTTCAGAGACTTGAAGATGCATAGGAGTTCATCTTTTCGCACGAACAAATGCGAGGAAGCTCGCTCATTGGCGATGATAACGTTTGCAGCGTTTTCTTCATTGAATACGGTGAAACCGTGATTCTCGGATCGCCTATTTTGTAGTTAGTTGCGCAGATAATAGTGATTTACGTAGGCCCTGTTGTCAATGTCGTGATTACGGCGAACCGGATTGTTCACCGTATACACGGCCTCGAAAAAAGCTCCCAGCAAATCCACTTTCTCCTGTGGGTCTTCGACCACGAAAAGACCGTCACCTGAGTCGGCACTCTCTGGACTTATGCCAAGGGTCAGTAGTATCTGTCTGTTTTCTGTCATTTGTGGAATTCGGACACACTGAATTTCATTGTGATCTTTCCTCCTGAACAACTTATTTATCTGCGGGAACATATTCGGACTACTGGATTTTATAGCCCGAATCTTATTGCCCCAGTACAGCCTTACAGACTTACTGTAATTTTCTTTAATTAATTGTTTTAGGTTTTTGAGTGTTCTTATTTCCAGGTCGTTTCTGTCAGTGAACTGTCTGTACAGCTGCTTAAGCCTCGAGAGCAGTCTACTTTTGTGTGCGTACAATGCGTTGATTGTTGGAGTTTTGTATTTTTCCACCTGGCTTTCGTCGGAGTATTTTATCCGAGGGATAGTCTGCTCCATCGTTCGTTTGACAACGTCTTTCATCTGCAGTAAATTAAGGTCGATTTCTTCGTTTCTCAAGTTTCTGTTAGTCGGAGGATCAACTCCACTCAAACTTAAATTACGCTTTAAGACTCTGGAGAAGTATGGGTACACTTGATCATACTGCTCCAGCTGCGTTTGCTCGTTTGGGATCCGTATTGTGGCGGCAAGTCCGTAGTGATCACTATCGTACTCGAACTCTCGCAAACAGTTCCTTGTGTTTCCATCAGCGTTAGTCAGTTCTAGTCTACTGTCTATTAATGCCAAGTCCAGGAAAGAACCGGCTGATGGGAAGGATTGGATATTCGTCGCGTACAGTTCAAGTCTGTACTCAATCATATGTTGACCCCACCAGTAGTATAACTGGTTGCCCCTGGTGTTTGGCGGATTATTTCCCCATACCGCATGTCCAGCATTAAGATCTCCGGCCAAGAAATAATAGTTTTCTTCCGATTGAAGCTGAAGGCAACGAAAAAGTATTTCCAGCTCAATTATAAATTGAATGGGATTAGGTGCTTCGGTTGCATAAAGCGACACCACATACACTCGTCTTCGACTATGAAGAGGAATGCATACGATGCAGGCTTCCAACATCCGGCATCCGGAACCTCATCAAATCCCCGCTATATATGACCCTATGGCGCATGCCTTTGCGTAATAAGATACCAACACCACCCCCTTGTGAGGAGTGTGGACGGTCCCTTCTATAAATATTGTAGCTACTGTAGCCAATTTTATGATTCTGGTTACGCTTAGTTTCGCTTACCAAAAGCACATCTGGGCATTCACACAACAACAGATTTTGTAGGTTGGCCCTTCTCTCGATCCTGACTAGTGAGTTGACGTTTAACGCAAGAACCTTCAGATTAACCTCATTCAACGTAGCAGACATTATATCGGCGTGCCAGACTTGTCAAACAGCTTGTTCATTTAATTGTTTCTAAAAAAGATCGATTTTTCCGTGCAAGGACAGAAGGATCGCTTTCAAATCCATATCCGCTTCCGGCGCTTTTTCGGTTACCTTTGGCGTATTTTTTGCTGTCATTGTGGGCTTACCCGATTCAGATACCATTTGGGCAAAGGATACATTGGGCGCCACAGAATTAGAGAAAGCACCACTCTTCTGATGTTTCTCTTCTTCGATCAACTGTATTCGAGCCTGAACTTTCTTTTTCAGCCTCTGGAACCTAGGACAACCCCTGAAATTAGCAGGGTGCCCCGGGTTTTTGCAGAGTACGCAAAAGAGTTGACCCCTATCCACTACTCTATCGTTGCCTAAATGACATTCTCCATATTTGTGGTCCTTATCGCACTTAACGCAACTAAATTGCATATTGCAATTAGCCCCGGCATGCCCGATCCTCTGGCAGCGCATACATTGCAGTACACGATCTGCCCTCTTTAATTTTTCCCAACTTACAGCATGATAATACAGGAATTTGATTTTTCGCAGACTACCGATTTTGCTGGTGGGTGTTAACTGTACTAAGAAGAATGGTTATTTACGGTTACCATCCCTTGTTGCGGCCGTGGTAACCCGCTTGACCACCACGAACTTAAGGTCGTCGAGCTCCCCCGTCTTTGTTGCTGGATCGGCAACTCTTTTATAGTTTGCTGTAGTTGTTGTTGTTGTTGTCGTTGCTTTTGCTGCCGCAACTTCTCTCTTTTCTCAAGGAGCTCTTTTATAAGCTTGTCCAGCTTTGCCTCATCATCCTCTTCCTTTTGTTCTAATTTGTCATTTCGGAGTGGTGGACTTTGGGGAATTTTTTGCAAAATGGTGTTAATTATTAATTCTGGGCGTTCAAACAATGTTCGCAGTGTGGACACTATCCTTGGCACATTAGATCTTAGGGAGGGTCTATTTCTAACCACGTTAAGAGCTTTACCTTTAAGGCACTTCCTGAGGCATATCAGATTATCGTCGTTATTAAAACAACATACATTTGTGGTGCTGAAGAATAATGCCCACTCATCCGGATCTCCACTAAAGATAGGAAGCTCGGTTGGGAGCGACTGACGCCCTGCTATTTGATGCTGGTTTGGGTTCTGTATCTCTTGTTTAGGCATAACGTTATTATTGCTGAATTTATCAAAATATTGTAGATTGGAGGGATACGAAATTGTTGGTTGGGTTGAAAACTCTTGTTGATTACTTGCCTGAGGTGCGTTGAAAATTGCATTTTTGTCTGCATCGTTTCGTTGCTGTCCGTGCGTAAATCCTTGTTCGTTTTGCAAGCTTACTCTTGATCGCCATCCCTTGATGTTTCTTTGTCCTCTTCCTCCTGCATGAGAAGTTCAAACTTCTTCTGAAGATATTCTTCATCCCGTTGCTGCTGTAGTTGTCTGCGTTCTTCTAATAACCTGAGTTCGACTCTGATGCGTTTTAAACGCTGTGACTTAGTTGAACTGCGCACCACAGAAGGCATTTTGGATTGAATTCCATTGTTGGGCAGAACCATTGTGGTACATTTTGCGCAGCCCTAGTCTTCTTTTGAAATGGATGCGGTTACATTGACGCAGTTAAAATGAAAACACGCGTCACATTGATCGCATGCCACCATTTCATCAGTGTCGGCGTTGTTGCACATGGCGCAGTTTCTGGATTCTAGATCCTTCGACACCGTACCTTGTCCTGACCTTTTCGACATTTTGTTGCGTAAATGGCATATAATTTTGTAAAATTTTGGTAAAAATCCAAAAGCATTCTTCAATTAGCTGTCAGATGCCTGTCAGATGGCTGTCAGTTGGTTCAGTTCATTTTTATTCTTCTCATCGCTGGCGTTGCCAACAAGGCTGGAACTGGCCTCTATGATCCCTCGCTGCAGCATGCCATCGACTACTTTACGAGACTCGTCGGGGCGGTTTCTTAATGGTTTTAGCTGAACCCACGCCAACTCGGTGTTCAACATTCTCCCTAGATCATCTGGGTCCGTAGAAACGATGTTTCTAAATTCCCACGGCATATCCTTAACGGCTAACTATTGCGTTGGTTCGAGGCGTTCGTTTGAGCATACAAGGAGATCGGATAGATATTCCGGCAATGTTGTTTGGTTTGGTGAGACATTATTCAGACATTCAGCTTCCTTACAAAGTAAAAAAACCGGATAATCTGTCACATTTGCAACTCAACGAACACAACTCCATCGCAGTTTCTACTTAAGGACTTACCGATCAACAATCCTTTTGGAAGCTGATGTCCTATCGGGGAGACAACGCCTTCTGGAAGATTTCCGATGAGCATAGATGTCAAAATCATTGCTTCCGTTTGGGGTGGGATAACCGACTCATCAACAGCTCACAAGCATGCTACTCGTGCAGGCTTCTCCAACGATGTTTCCCCAGCCAAATCCCTTGCCTTGTCAACATCCTCACAGGTTGATAAGACGAAAAGTGCAACGATCGCTTTGTTATTTGAAGAGCATCGACACCTAGAATGCCATCACAGCCAGCGGCAAGAGAGAAATCGGACACAAGCAACTTTACGCGACATTTAAATCTATTTAGCAAGTGTAATTTGCGTACGCCAAGAATGAGAACTTTGAGGTGAATTGCCACATAAGATTTGCAGGCTTATGGTTCCAGTGATAAGACGGGTATTGGGAAGAAGAATAGATCGACTCACCAAAGTCACCGATGATCCTGTATAAACTAACATGGGAACCGTCTTCGAGTGGACGTTGAAAATTGGGGGCCGAATAGATGTAGTCAGCGTTGACCCCTTATCGCTGACTCTTGGTTGTTTCCCGACGCGTTTACAGTTTGGTCAATACCTCGATTTCTTCTGGTGAGTTGCATTCGATTTTGTTCAGCTAGCTGTACGTGCTCATTGTTAATTTTGATTGATCGAGTCTTGCAGATTGTCTGAGTTGCCCAACGAGCAGGGATCTAAAAGTCGTACATTTGCCTGAATGCTGCAATCGTATATTCCGTCAAGAAACTGCATAATGGCAATGCGATCTTGTGCGCTCGATGGGCAATGACTGACCACCATTCGCGTTAGTCGCTGTATATCACTTGCAAATGCACCAAGGTCTTCCTGTGCCCGCTGACGCCTAGAACGAAAAGTTTCGTGAGAAACGTGTTTCTCTTGACAGACAAAACTGAGCTCTAGGGCTGAAACCAGCTTATCGTAATTAGCACGATCATTAACATCCAAATTTGATAGGACAGCTACTCGTAAGCTTGCACCACGAAGTAAAATTGGTCCATACGTTGGCTTCGACGATGATGTTAAATTCAAATGGTGGTGGGAAGAGATTACACATATTTGGGGATGAACTGCTGTGACGATGCTGTTGGCAAAATTCCGTCCGGTTCTCCTTCTGGATTGTGGTTTGGTCTTTTGGAGTACCACTTTCAGGAGTTGAACACGCTAAAACCTTATTTGCAAAAGCTGTTGTGGTCATTGTTTTAATCTCCTCGGATTGCAGCTGCTGCTCGAAATCAGCACACAAGAGGTTGAGTTTTGTTAGCACTTTTTCGACTTTCTCTGATAATTGCTCCGCCATATCGAAATGGAAATTCCACTTCTGACACAAATGTTGCGAGTCTGCGGAGTTTTTGGCTCTTCACAAAACGATGGCAGAACAATTGGCGGATTAAACAAAAGACAAAAACAAACACACCAGGTTTTGCTTATTCAATTTGTGATCTACTTTATTCTCTGCTTACTTATTTCAAAAGTGACAGACGTCATTTTTACATCGCAACTGTCATTACCTTCCCAGGGTGCGTTCACAAAATGTGTAACAATACTTTGACTTGATGCCAGGAGCGTTTCAAGAAACTCTCGGGCTGATGTAGAAGTGGCCGCCAAGTGTTCGGACATTATCATGAATTTGTTCGGAAAAATTGCCTCGTCAACCTCTGCATCACGACTCGAAACTCCGTCTGTTGGAACAGAGCACTTAGACATGGAACTAGTATATGGTATTTCCTACAGCATCTGCAGCCTGATGCAAGGGTATGCAGGAGATACCAGTGAGTCTCCGAGGTGTCCTAATCACTCTCACAGCAAGCGTCACACGATGTTGTGTCATGGATACCTATCACACTTACTGATGTTGTGCCTCGTTACAATGCCGTTAAGAAAGGATAGTAGGAATGACCTCGCGAATAATCTGTTGCGTCTACCGGCATCTGGGAGACTCATACCATCTGCAATTATTCTCACATGAAACACAAATGACATTGACGCTCGGCAGTAACAACGGCAGTTTTAGTGTCATTGCATCAGACGATAAGTTCGTATGACCAAACTGAAAAGACAGTCGCCGCTCAGAGTCATCAAAATGCAGTGCGACCGTTGAGACAGGCCGTTGTTTGAAGTATGGTAAAAGCAGAAGTGGCGGATTTGTGACCGAAACAAAACAACCTCAGTTTTGAGAGGACTGATTCAAACCCATTTCTAATGCACCAACCGTCGATCGCGTCTATAGCTGTCTGCGCCTTAAAGCAGACCGTAGCTAGGCATAATCCAACAGGCAGTACAGCTAAATCATCTGCATGTGCCTGAGCGTAGGCACGTTAGAACTATTGAGAGCCCGTAGCAGTGATTCGACCAACGTGAACCATTGTAGCGGAGACAGGACGGCAACCCCTATCAAACAACGCCATCAAAAGAATCTGCCAGCATCTCTCAGTAATTCCTATGCCGACAGCATCCTGTCAACCGTATATCCTAAAGCGCAGGTGCTGTACTGGTGCCTTGTAAAGGGAGACCAGATAAGAACGGTGTGTGATATAAGATTGATTCCGGCTTTATTTTGAGGCTAAGTTCATGCCATTATATGTGGAATAGCACATCATTGAAATGACCGCCTCGACTTCGCTGGCAGTGCTTCAGGCGGTCGGACCAATTTTTTTATGACTGAGTCCAATATGAGAGGCCTTATTCCGACAATAGCGTGTCGAGTGTTGGCCCGAATCTCGTCCAAAGTGGTTGGATTATTCGCGTAGACTAAGGACTTGACGCAGCCCCAGATAAAATAATCGGGTGGTGTCAAATCGCATGATCATGGCAGCTAATTGAAATGACCCTATTCTCCTTCACAACTTGCGACGCTTATATGGCATGTAGCGCCACCTTGTTGGAACCACCTCACTGGAAGTGTAGACGCCACCGTTGATTCAGATTGGAGAATTCTTATGCTGCCATCGTTAGCTGGCATTAACAACCTTCCACAGGGATTCAGACCCTATATCCAACTCGTGGAGGTGAGAATGGAAGTCGGTAAACAGAGGTGAGTTTGGATAAAACCTGTAAGCGCATGTGAATGCACGTGTCCATCCTTTGGAAAACCGGTAAGACTTTTGTAGACGTTACAACAGAAATATAAAAGTGACTGTGGATTGGATATATTCGAAAAGATGACAATTCCATTTTGTCATGCTATGCATGACAGATGACGATTTGTCACTTCTCCGTAGAGTATAGTGCTTCGAGTTAAAACACGTTCTAAACGACTCATCGAATATATCATTGGGTTCTATCAGACCAACTACATTTGCCATCTGGAAAGGTTCGTAGAAGTAAGCCATTGTTCTCGATAAAGCGTGACGATCACCTCTAGAACTGCTACTCGTATTAGTGGCCCCAATTGGAAAAGCTGGACAATTTGAAGTTATGAAGCCGATATGGATAGCAGGACAGACAAAATCAGTGTCAATAACTGAGTTATCAATCTTCAACTGGATAATTTTTCCAACATCCTACTATCGTCGTTATAACCAGAGTATGATCCTCATTCTTCGTGTTATATATTATTACTAGACGAAAATGAGATAATCATCAGACTATCCGAAGAATCTACTGTTAAGCGGCTACCTGTTTGAAAAGAACGATCTTTACTTTGACAGCTTAGTCACAAGTTGAGGCTATTTCTCATGATCGCCCTTTCATGAACGCTCTGTTATAATTGTCCTTCCATGATCGCCTTCCCATTCTAACATTCACAAGATTGCCTTGCAGTGGTTGGCCTGCCATGATCAGTCTGCATGATCGCCTTGCCAAAATCGCCTGATCAGCCTGCTTTAACCGCATTGCTACGATTGGCCTTCCATGATCACTAAATTATGATTGGTTTGCATGATCGCATTGCCAAGATCATTCTCCCCTAATCGTATTGCTCAGAGAGTACTCATGATCTCACTTCCATGCTCAGCCTGCCCTAGTCGTATTATTAAGATCGCATTCTTATTATCAGACTTCCATGCCATGATCGCCATTGTATGATCGCCGTGCTACGATTGCCCCTTTTTGATCGCCCTACAGAAGTCACCTTTCTATGATCGTACTACTACAATCGCTCGGACATGATCGGTTTGCCATTATCACCGTGCCATGATCGCCTTACTATGATCTTCCTTCCATGATCGCCATACCAAGATCAGCCTACTCTACGTTAATCACATTGCTATGATAGCCCTGCCGTGATCGGCCTGCTTTCATTGGTCTGCCATAACCGGCCTGCCAGATCGCACTCCCATGATAGCGTTATCATCAGTTTAGTATCCTCTGATTCCGATAATTTTGGGTCGGTACCCGAAGACCAAAAAGAATGATGGGTACGCTGAGACACCCTAACCCAAAATCGCTATAATGCATAAACTGCTCATCCGAAGAGGAGGAGGTTGAAATGATTGCTCATCGAACATATACGACCTTCAGCATATTGCGACTTCGCTTAGGCTTTCCCCGTGTAATGCACCTTAACTTGCGCCGGGTGGCCGGCGCGGCGGTTCCATCTGTATATTCGGGTAATTCCATTTCAGATTCATTTGAATGGCAATCGGTTGACTCATTTAAACCTGCAAACCAGCTTTGTGAAAGCTCTCAATCTTGATGTTATCTCCAATCAAAAGCTCGAATGTATCCGCACACTTTTTAATTTGGAGACTGCTATGACTTCCAGACTATTTACCCAGATCAGTAGAGCATTCCGAGTGCAACAGTCACTACTTACTTAGTATCGTGTTATATCGAATAACAAAATCACTAAAATGTCGAAGACCGCATTAGTAATACTAGCACCTGGAGCCGAAGCATCCGAGTTCGTCATCATCGTTGATATTCTAAGAAGAGCTGAGGTGAGTTAAGAATCCATATCTCTTCGTATCAGAACTCCTGATTTCGCTTTTCGAACAGATTTCTACAACAGCTGCTGGGCTAGACGGCGTGGATCCAGTAAAATGTTCCACTGGTGTCGTGGTCATTCCCGATGCGGCACTAGAGGATTTCAAAGACGTAAGTATCCGTACTTCCAAAACAAATTTAAAAAACACTTAAACGTATGCGTACTTAGAGAACCTTTGACGCGGTAGTCCTCCCAGGCGGCTTCGAGGGTTCAGATATACTCTCAAAGTCCGAGCTAGCTGGAACAATTCTCAAGAAACAAGAGACCGAAGGGCGACTAATCGCAGCAATTTGTGCTGGTCCCACTGTCTTGGCGGCTCATGACATTTTTCCTGGCAAAACTCTGACGTCGTATCCGTTGGTTAAACAAAAACTGACCACAAAGTACAAGTGAGTGCTCCCAATCAAACTTTCAAGATCGTCCCAAGATAAATACAATAAACCAATCTTTCCCTCTAGTTATGTGGAAGATAGAAATGTCGTCGAGGATGGCAATCTGATTACTAGCCGTTGCCCGGGCACTACTTTCGAGTTTGCATTGAAAGTAGCCGAAGTTCTGGTTGGCGAGAAGAAAGCTAAAGCAGTGGAGCGGGGAATGCTGCTGACTAAAACGTGAGTCACTCCTTGGAAATTTTTGGCGGGGAATAACCACAAACCCCACTGCTATAGGGGACTTTAATTAATAGCATTTAACTCGTGTGTAGATCTGGCAATCAAATAAATAAATAAACAAAAACACAGAATTGTGATAAACAATCTCGGAGTATGTGCACATGTGCAGTGTACTTAGCTTGATTATGGTCTCTTTCAGTGGAATTATCTCGAATAGGTTGCAGTTCTTAGGCCAGAGCTTATACATGAATGGAATTTTGTAAAGCGGAACTTTTACGATCGCAGTTGATCCAATGTAGATAGATTTCTTAGAACCGTGACGACCTTTTGAAATGTTTCCCTCTTCGGTGCTCTTTCCAGCGCTGTAACAGGTAATGGTTGACTTTTGTCGTCAGGACAGCTCATGCAGAGCATATCAAATTCAGTAACGAAAACATCCCTATCACATTAGCATCGCAAAAACTAAGCCTTTACGAGATTAGATCACACAACAGATGGTTGCCTGCTGTAGAAATAGGGTAGGCACTGAGAGGTGTCACTGTCAACTTGGCTATGCCCAGTGTTGTAACTGCTCCTACACATCAATTGTGCTTATTTTACCTCCAAGATGGTGGCGGATGAGTACTTAATGAACCAACGACAGCTCTCACATTCCCAAACGGGTTACTGGCTTCGGTCTAACAGGCTCTTCGCCGTAAGGGTATCGGATTAACTGGCCAGATTAATCGGATTAAGAAAGCAAAGTTACGAACAACAACATGCCTAGGATACGGAGCGATCTACTGTTGACAAGCCCTGCAAACGAAACAAGGTCAAAGAACTTCGACCCACACGCGGAATGATAGGTCCCTTAATAGGCCACGTGCAGCCAAACAACCAGCGGTAGCCCTGAACTGCAGCAAAGCAGATATAACCGCTTCCAAGCAGCTCCTATTTGGAAGCGGATTTGTTGTCAGAGGCAGACTTGTGCAAAAAGTCTTGAGTTTCGGCGGGTCTAGAACTAAATTTACCAACGAATATGCTACAGAGGAGAAAGACGACGACATCCAAGAAAGCTTCTACGAACTCTTGGACAAGACTTACAGGCAGTCCTCGGCGATTTTAATGCAACGCTAGAAATAGAAACATCTTTGGTAGTACTGTCGGAAAGAATAGCCTACACGACACCACCTCCGACAACCGATTCAGGCTAATCGAGTTTGCAGCGGGGCGAGACATTGTGGTCGCTAGCACGCTGTCTCGATATTCATAAGGAGACTTTGAGAACTCCTAATTAATCAACTGTCAAACAAATTGCCCTGGAAGAATTTATGACGGACCTACATCGTCTGAACTTCCCAGAGGCTGCCGAATAAAGTAGGCTGAAGGTAATCTCCAAACCATGGAACGTTGCTGAAGGGGCTGCAACAAATGCAGTATTAGAAGGCCCAGCTGCGTGCATAAACGCCTTACGTAGCATGGGCAGATGCTACATCAAGTGGTTTTCATTCCCGGTAAGGGAGTACAAAGTTAGAGTGGGATGCTTCCGCTGCTTTGCTCAGGGGCATTGAGTTGCTGACTGTCCTCATAAAGAGGACATTTGCCGTCGCTGCGGACAAGAAGGCCATAAGGCCGTTAGCTGCAAGGCAGCTATGCAGTGCAGAAATTGTGCTGCAAGAAGACGTACGGCTGACCACCTTATGGGGTCAACCGACTGTTGGACGATAAAGATCGTCCAACAAAACTCTCAGGGCGCTTTTGCGGTAGGGGTCGATTTATGAGTTCAGATGGTTAGGCAGGGCTGCAGCATTGCCCTGGTTCAGGAGCCCTACACATCTGATGGATGTGTTAGGGGTTGATACCAGAGGAAATGCTGCGATTATTATAAGGGATGTAAACTTAGTTTGTGTGCCTCTTTCCTCCAGCGAACGAGGTGTTTGCGTAAGCGTAGAAGGCGCTTTTGGCAGGATTTTTCTTGTCAGCGTCTACTGCAAATACAGTGAGGCAATTGACCCATATATTGAGTATATGGTTTGTTTTCGATTGCCGGCAATGAACCCCTTGACGCCAATGCACCCTCCCCTCCTTTATTCAGTAAGGAATCCGGACCCCTAACGGGTAACTGGAGCCAGAATCGGGGGAATGTTCTTGGTGAATGGGTCGTTGCGCGCAATGCCCATGTTATCAACGAGCCCAGTGAGATGTATACCTTTGATGCGGTTAACGGTGGCAAAAGTGACATTGACCTTACTTTTGCCAACGAGGCAGCTTTTAGAGCGTTTAGCTTTAGGTGGCGTATTAGTGTAGGGGTGAGCGATCACAACTGGATTCAGTTTGAGATCGCTCACGCAATAGAAGAAAGCAACACAGTTTCCGACAGGAGATGGTGTGTGCGAGGCGCTGATTGGAGTGTTTATGGTGCGCGTATACTTGCGGAGGTTTCCTCCCTGACACCGCAAGTGTACGGTAGCTTAAGCATCGACCGGCAAATCGAGCACATTAATCAGTGCGTATGGCGGGTTAATGACGAACTCTTTGTGAGGAGCCGTAAGGCGAATCAAAAAAGGGTAAGTTGGTGGAACCGCTGTCTGACAGAGAAGCGAAGGGTTGTCAGAAACCTAAGGAAGCAATTTCAAAGGGCTAGGGCGGCTAATGCTGAGAACCTGGCTCAGCTGGGCATTGCCTTTCGGCAAGGGCTCGCTGAGTACAAGCATCTCATTGTCAGCACAAAGGTTTCTCACTGGAGAAACTTTGCCTCTAACAATAGAGATGATCTCTGAGGCAAACTCTATAAGATTTGCCGTAGTACTAAAAAGACTGCTGGCATTGAAGGCATTCGTGTGGATAATACGGTTTTATCCACATGGAAAGATTGCCTTACTGTATTGCTTGGTTAGTTCTTCCCGAGAGAGTAGCGCTTTGAAGAGTCCTCATATGAAGAGCCTCCGGTCCCTCCGGAGTTAAGGACTGAAGATGTCGAGTTTGGTGTTTCACTTCTTCGCTCCAGGAGATCTCCTGGAGCTGATAGAATGACAGAAGAGATGGTGAGAGCCATCTGGAAGGCCGTCCCAGAATACCTGCTTGGTCTTTATAGCAAATGTATTGCTTGCAGCTACTTCCCCAAGGATTGGAAGGTGGCAAGGGTGGTTGTGCTCCTGAAGTCCACCGATAAGAATAGGTCTGAAGCAGGGCATCCGCCTGCTTCCGGTACTAGGAAAAGTACTGGAAAGGGTTTCGGAGAGCATGGCGGAATCAATGCCCCCTTCCAATTCGGCTTTACAAGAGGCAAGTGTGTCGAGGATGCATGGTCTTTCCTAAAAGACAGAGTCCTCAGAAGCAGGGCCAGAGTGGTTATAGGCATCTTTATTGATTTTAAAGGTGCCTTTGATAACCTGAACTGGCCGAAAATAGTAACCAGGTTGCAGGAATTGGGCTGTCGGGAAATTGGGCTTTGGGGAAGCTACTTTTCCGACAGAAAAGCGAGTGTGGTAAGTACGCACGACAGCGTCTCAATTAATGTTGAGACAGGTTGCCCCCAGGGGTCCATCTGTGGTCCCTTTATTTGGACCCTGATGAACTCTTGCGGCGACTAAACGAGCTCTGTGGGTGCTGCTCCTCATCCTTGAAGGCCAGTTTAGGGCCGAAATCGAGGTATTAGGAGAAAGAGCTCTAGCAGTCGTCGCTGAATGGGGAGAAAACGTTAGGGTAAGTGTGTCACAGGATAACACTATTTCAATGAAGCTCAAGGGCAAATTGAATGTAAGACGTCGGGCTCCTGCGATACGTTTGAACGGCGTTGGCATTAGATGTGTGACTGAGGTCACATATCTGGGCATAACGATTCGTGAGTGTATGAACTTCATGCCTCACCATGCCTTTTTGTTGCCTATGCAACATATGGAGCATCGGTATGGTACGACAGGGTTATGACTGTTTATGGTCGAAGGCGGATCTTGATTTGCCAAAGAGTCGCCTTGCTTGGGTGTTTACCAGTTTGCCACACTGCAATGCAGGTGTTGCTTGGAGTGCCACCTCTGGATCTGGAAGTGATACGTCGTGGTATTGCTTTCAAGATCAGAAAAGGTCTCCCTCTAAATGGGCGCGATTGGGTTTCCCCGGAAGAAGTGGATGGCCTAACCTTGTGTTCTATCTAGATGGCAATCTAGATGGGATGCTAGCGAAAATGGCAGGGTTACTTACGGCTTCCTAAGGGATGTGCTAACCATTTTTCCTGAACAGAATTTTAACCTCAGCCTGGGGCTTTTGTTGACCGGACATGGCTCTCTTAATGCATTCTTGCACAAGAGGGGGCTTAGCGGGGTTGCGAGCTGCTCATGTGGAGCCACTTATGAGGACTGGCTTCATGCCCTATATGAGTGTCCCAATTAATGGTGAGGCCTGCGATGTCAGTGGAATTATCACTGATACCGTACGGTTCGAAAGAACTCGTAGTTTTGCAAAAGAGGTATTCAATAAAAGGTGCAGTAGGCTGCTAGCGCGTAGACTTTAGAAATTTCAAATTGTTGTAAGGCCGCCAGTCCTGGGCAGTGAGGTGCCCAACTGGAAGTAACCTCAAGGTTGCGAAGCTCGACCGGAAGCTATATTCTGGTACCACGGGAGATCAGGAGCCCCCGGAACTATGGTTCCGGGCTGACCTAGGAGTTGGCCCCCTTGTGGGAGTATCGTTGTGGCTGTAGGTTTTTACCCAAAATCGCGGGAAGAGTAGACCGAATGGAGCTTGGACATATCATGGCTTAGCAAGCCTTTCGGCTTGCTCGATGTGGAGTTGCATTGCAACCGGGTGCCATGACCCACAGAATGCGGAGGTATTAGATAGGCCTCGGCCCTTCACCAAAGGGGAAGTTCGTGCCTTACACACGACTTTGAATCCGGTACTGGTGGTAGTACTTGTACTACCCGAAGGGCGCATATCAACGCATTGTTTTGATATTTTGTGCCAAGTCGCACCGCAGGCTTAAGCCCTCACGGCAAGTACCTACGTAAAATACAAGAGACATCTGTCAAACAAATTGGCCACATTGCGATCGAAGTAACGCACTCCTGCAGTATTATGGATGTCCGAACATTCCAAGGAGCCAACATCGACTCGGACAATACCTTGTATTGTTATATCCAAGGTGCAGTTGCGGATATCCCGAACATCGCAAAGACAAAGTAATGCTGTTTGACGACGGACGGGTACAATTGCAAGAGATCGCTAAATCCTTTACCGATCGAGTCTCCCTTAATCTATTAAGAGATCCTAAGCCGCCTGCATGAAGTACCGAAGACCACTGACAATATTGCTAAAAGGCGTTCAGAGATGTCGCCTCTGATATGCTGGGTTTCACTCAGCCACCACAACGAAAGTCCTGCTTTGACGACGAATACCGGCAATCACATGAAGCTAATCAAAGTTATATAAAACAGTGCTGCATCCTCTTCTCCACAAGCAGATGAGGAGAGACAAACGCCAGCTTCTCAGGAGGAAATGCTATTGGAGATACTACTCCAGCAATGAGATTCGGAAGTTTTACCAAAACGTGAAAGAAACATGACACCGAACCGAAGCCTGTAGAGATGAACAAGGGAACATAGTATCAGAGTCGCAGTCGAAGCTGAGGATTTGGAAAGAGCATTTCTGTAGACTGTATCAAGGCGATGACGAACCATATACCGCTGTTAGGCAGAATGAACCTTTCAACATGGACGATGATGTAGATCAACTATTCCGTCCCCTCGACCTGGATAAAGTGAAGATAGTCATATCCAAGCCTAACAAATCTGCTGGAGTGGACAGCCTGACTGCCGACCTCTTCAAAGCTGAAGGCGATGACTTGGTAAGGAGCATACACCAACTCATCTGTAAAATATGATCGGACGAAGTATATCCGATGAATCGGACCTCAGGAAAGAAAACCCTCTGAACTGCCTGTATTGTGTGAACGCCTGAAGCCATTCATCAATAATCTGATTGTTGCATATCAGTGTGGCTTCAGGCCAGGAAAGTAACCCCAAATCGATACACACTACCTATTCATCGATTTTAAGGCCGCGTATGACAGCATCTATAGAGACGAGCTATACCGAGCAATGTCTAGGTTTGTCATCCCTGTCAAACTCGTTCGTTTGTGCAGCATGTCGATAAAGAACTTACAAAGACCTTTGATATCAAAAAAGGTTTTAGACGACCCAAAGCAAGACAAAACTTACGCGCCAGCACAAGAGGCACAATCTTTCATTGCATACGCCCATGATATTGACATGGTCGGTAGAAAGCAGCTTGATGTCAGTGGCGCTTTCCCGCTTCTTGCTGTCAACAAGAAAAGACACCCAACACTGACGTCTCAAACAGAACGTCACCCACGGCAGATATAATTTTGATGTTGTTAAGACTTTGTCTACCTAGGCTCCGCTATCAATTCAGACAACGATGCCAGCGCTTAGATCAAACTGCCAATCACTGCTTTTTTGAGCTATGAAGGCAATTGACCAGCAAAGCCTTCTCTCGAACAATAAAAGATGGTGCGCGTCTGTTTTAGTTGTCTGAAAACCTCGAATGTCGTAGTTTCCAGGGGTGAAATTATCGGCATAGATTTGTTCAACCACTCAAAAGTTCGCTGCGTGAATCAATTCACTTTCAGAGTTCCGATTTCCATATCGTAGCCCTCTGGTTGAATGCAAACAATGTTCAGACTGTTGTCGTTGCCAGCCTTCCCAATTCGGAGCGCCAGAGAGGAGATATGGACATCCTTATAGGTGTGCCTGCCTCGTCCCCTTTAGCATTTCGAAGTTTAGTTGGAGGTTACTTTTTCTGCGACGTGCGCGGGCAAAACCACCGCCAGAACTGCGAAATTTGCTGGTTGTAGCACTGGACTTATCCGGACATCTTGTGCGTGTGAAACCACCGCTGGTTTTGTTTTCGCCGATGGGTTTGACAGCTTCATGCGATTTGCCTCCAGTGGAACTGGAGCGTTTCTTGGTTGCAGCACCGGTTTTATCCAGGCATCGTGCGTGGGAAGATCCACCGACAGAGAGAGTGCCGGAAACTTGCTTCCTCTTGGCCCTGTTCGGGACAGATGAGAGCACGCAGTTTTAGATCCAAGAGGTTGGTTTCTCTTCTCTGTCACCGCTGGAGGAGTGAGACTTTTAGCACTCGCGCCTTCAACTTGCCGTCTCTTTGCGCTGTGCGTTTGCCCCAAGTCTCCGTTTCTTCTTCATCTGCCCCTTAAATGGTAGTCCTTCAGAGGCCTGCAGACCTGGGGTTTTGGTAGTATGTTCGTTGGGGCCTCCAGAATTCTTGTACCGGCCATACGTTTTTGGAGCTTGGTGATAATGATGCAATATGATCACGGGAAATAAAATCACCGATGAACTTGCTAGGCAAGGTTAAGAAGAGAGTGTTTCTGGTCCCGAACCAAAGTTACGTCTGTCTGCGTCCTCTGTTAAGCCTTCCAATGACAGTTGGATTTCATATGAGCACAACTGCAGATGGCATGACTCACCAGGTTGCAGTCAGACCAAGCGAATGCTTCCCGACGTATCTAAGAAGTTAAGGACCTTCCTGCTGTTCTTCAGCCGGAAAGACTGCATGCTGCTTACTAGTGCCATGACGATCTACTACACTTTTGCTAAACACTTAAATGTGCTGGCCATAAATGATACAACATCCTGCGATGCTTATGTAAAAGCGTGGGATATGTAGGAACCACCTCTGAAAACTTAAACGGCGGGGTCGATCCAAATTCTAACATCAGGCAAAACGAAACACTCAACTTCACCGATAAAAGCCAAGATTTCCGTCCGAATTGAAGTGAAGAAAGCACTATCCAAACTCAAATACAAAAAGTCGGGCGGCCTTCCTACCGATTTATTTAGGATGAATTGCTAGAGAGCACAACATGTTGGTCAACGGATGTCTTGAGTTAGGAAGTCACTGCTCATTTAGACCAGTACACCAAAGTCCATTGTACCTATACGAAGGCGGTAAAAACTTCTGACAACGAACCGACAAATTGGAATCACCCAGATACTCGTGATACCACTGTCAAGAGGTAAGACCACCAGCTCCGTGAAGAACTATCTTCCAAGAGTTGTCATTCTTCTCTCGGGGAGGGCAGAACAGTCACAAACCAGCTGAGCGACAGAATGAATGTTTTCCTTGTTTCTGCCGTTTCTGCACAAGCAGATGACTCATGTGTCTCAACGATTGAGCCTTAACTAGGAACTTTATTCATTCCCTCCCATAGCTCCTTGATCCATGACCTCATTCTTAATACTTCCACGTATATCTCCCGCGATTGATGGTACTTTTGATGAATAGGATGACCTCTAAAATATGCAGCAGGGAACCTAGCAAACTTATCAGCTCTCTCGTTACCTGGGATATCCATTGGTCCTGGTACTCAGCAAATTATCAGTCTATAACATTCAATATTTTATTGAAGAGATTCCTTCAGGTTTCCTCAATCATCGATTTGATTATCGCGTAGTCCACAGCTTTAATAGCTTCCTGGCTAGTCATGTAGACAGCAATTGACCTGTCCGCAATATTATTTTCCATAAACTATTGAGACCTAGATAATGGCAATTACTTCAGCTTGGAACACACTGCATTCAATCTTAGTACTAAAGGAGTCAACGGGATAGAAATCTAGTTCAAACACATCGGTTATTTGTCTATTCCTCTACTCATTGATATCCGAAATTCTACTGCGATCACTGAAGTCGTGAAACGGACAGTCAGCAAATCTTGAAGCTCAGTTTTGCCCCTCCACCGATTCTTCGCAATATAGTTCCTTGCCGTCAGTATTGGAAGAACGGCGCAAGTTTTCCTAAAGAGAGGTGAAAGGTATCGTATCCAAAAGACAACAGAGCTGAATCCTACATTGGTTTTTGAGCCATTCGTGATGACCCGACTACACCCCTTCCTGCCTCAGATTCCGGCCGAAGTCATTTCTGGACACAGGGAAAGTCAATTTCGTATTTCTTCAGCGAAAGGAGTTCTTGTCTCATTGCATCAGACGGTATGTCCATATGATCAGAGGTAAAAGACATTCGACGCGCAAGGTTACCAAAGCTCTAATGCATGTTATACCGAGACCACTTCTATTTAAACAGAAGATAGATTTGAAAGTGGAGAGGGAGACTCATTAGTGCGTGTAGAACAGAGCTAGTGCTAGGAAAAGCCACCATGTAGCCGAGACAAACAATTCTTTGGAGTTTGGTAAAAGCACCAATAACGTGTTTTCGAAAGAGGTTGTTCCATCACGGTGACAGGTCCCATGTCTTGCCGGCAGTTGCCTTGCACTGCCGATAGCGTCTTAAAGGCTTCCGACGTAGTCGGAGTAGTCCTCTTAGACCAATTAGTTTGTTATGGTAATGTCGATGAAAATGCCCAGCGCATATTCCTTCTTATTCACTGGAGGGCCTTCAATTCTGCCTACCACATTTTGAAGCGCACCCTCGCAAGATCTTCCGCGTTGATAAGCATGTGTAATCTCAGATAGAAGATGCATTTGCTAAGCAGTTTTGCGCACATGAATCTTAGCCATTTTCACATGAATGAAGTCAGACTTATAGGTCTGAACCTCTTTTGCAGTTTTCGAAAATATTGACTACACACTCGTATTGACCAGGCTTTCTGTATATATGCCAGTGCCAGGCTAGCAGTGAAGATTCTCTTCATATACATATTTGTAGTATTAGTGTGTACATGCCATCGCTATCAGGCGATGTGAAGACATCGAAGGAAGCAATAGCATGTTTGGTGTGTTTGGTGATCTCATCCATCACCACAACCGATGAGAGATACCAGCTACAGCGTGTTTTGCTACTCAGTTCAATAGCAGCTTCGTTAATAGCAGCTTCGTTAATAGCAGCTGGTTGTAAACTAGTTCTCATAAGGTTACCTGGAAAGTGAGTCTCAAGCATGGGACGTGGAGCTACTACTTCCGACTCAGTGTAGGTGCCATCAGGTTTTCTGAGTGATTCCAGTCTGGTTGACTTCCCCCTTTTAAGAAATTTGACTAGCCTATTGTTTTCACCGAGTGTTTCAATCTCTTCGCAAAAGACCTTAAAGGATTCATCTTTCGAGATCTGCATTAGCCTCGTATAGTCTTATTACTTCTATCTATTAAGATTTCAGTTTTCCTCTAAATTAGTCTTAACTGACTTGCTTGGAAGTTTCTTTACGTAATCGCTCCAAATATGTGTTTCACAATGAAACAAGGATCTACACAATTGTTTCTTAGCCAGTTCGAAATACTTGGAGAGAGAACCGTTCAACTTCCCTCAACTTTTGTTTTGTTTTGAGTCCCGGGCGAGCTTTAACAAACTGCTTGATCCCTCCTGCAAGCTTGTCTAGTTGGTTTTCCGCAGATTCCTGCTCTTCAAGAAGACATCACATTCGAATCTGAGTTTGATGTACGGTCATACTTAGTCCATAACTGATTGCCTTTTTCATTACCACTCTTTTCGTTTCATCGGTGCACAGCGATATTCATTTACTCATGTGGATCTCTGTCTTAGAAACACTTAGCAGTGTTTTTTCCACGAAATTCTCAGACTAACCTTAAGGAGCCAATGATTCCAAACATTTTGAAACATTTTAATTACTTAAGTTGATTTTTATCTAGCCTTTTTACGATTCCCCAAGATCACTTTACAGTCTTTTATTCGGTGCTTGGCGTTGTTCCAGCAGAAATGGTAGTCTATCCAGGATTGGTGCCCGCCCCTACATTATGTTGTTAGATGCCGCATTTCCTTAGTAAGCTTAATTTTTAGGATGAATTAGCCATGTAATGTGCGTGAGTTGAATGTATCTACACCCGCTGAATTCATATTCGCAGTCGATTTTCACCCTTTCATGTCCTATCCAAAAGTTTTGTTTCTTTTGTGATTGGCCCCTGCTTACGGTCCTAATATTATTCCAAATTTCGTCTTTAATTAGCAGTTTTACGGACATTACCCGGTCGCTGATGTTTGATTCATTTATCATGTTACCTACGAGTCCAACTGTCAAGCAACTGCGTTCATGTTTTTCTCCTTTCTGCAATTACGAATTCTATACGTTTTCGTTGCAAGTTATGTGCAATAATAAGCCCTGCTTCTGGCACAACGCCACTTGGTTTCTTAAACGCGTATAATATAGTTTTTACGTTGTCGTAATACGTTTTCTACTTCGAAACTTTTACCCGTCATTGCTGCAAGGTTTCACCTTGCGACTCTTCATTGTATTTCTATTCGGTACTAACATACACTTCATAACTTCTTACTCAAAACTAAATAATCAAAAATTTATATATTCCTTCAGCCGTCAATAATTGAGACAACTATTTCAGTTCGATTTGATTAACAACGAAATTTCGTTCATTACTGTTCCTACTTTGGCAATAACAAAAGCTTCTTGTCAACCAAAAGCTCTACATCCAATTTTTGACATTTCATTTGACAACAGACTTCAAAAAAATGCTCTCTGTTCTAAGGTCATTGCGGAGAATTTCTCATTGCCAAGGAATTGGGATCGCTCAACCACATCTAATCGTTGCTGCTAATTTCGAAAAATTCACAAGAAATATGTCGAAGACAGCATTGGTAATTCTGGCACCTGGTGCTGAAGAAATGGAATTTGTCATTTCAGCAGACGTTTTGCGTAGAGCTGGCGTAAGTTCAGAAGATATTTCAATCAATTTTCGCTCGCCACGAAATGTTAATCTTCGCTCTTCCATTAACAGATCACAGTTACAGTTGCCGGTGTAATGGATGCTGCACCGGTAAAGTGTTCCCGAGATGTTGTGATTGTGCCAGATGCAACATTAGAGGACTCTAAAAGCGTAAGACACAGGAATACCATTCAATTGGTGACGATATTTTGAGTGGCTTGTTCTTTCTTAGAAAAACTTCGATGTGGTCATTCTTCCTGGTGGGCTTGGGGGTTCCAAGGCAATGGCCGAATCAGCATTGGTCGGGGAGATTCTAAAGAAACAGGAATCTGAAGGTCGTGTCATTGCAGCTATCTGTGCCGCCCCAACTGCCTTAGCTTCTCATGACATCTTTCCTGGCAAGAGCTTGACTTCGTATCCATCAGTCAAGGGGCAATTGGAGTCTAAATACAAGTGAGTCAATAGAGAACAAGTCACTTCTATTGAGTAAATTATCTTTTCCAGGTATGTGGACAATGAAAATGTTGTCCAAGATGGAAATCTTATCACCAGCCGTGGTCCTGGTACTGCCTTTGATTTTGCTCTGAAAATCGCCGAAGTTCTTGCGGGAGAAGCGAAGGCTAATGAAGTCGCCAAGGGGATGCTTTTGAAGTGAAAATAGGAAATAATCTGCTCTGCGTCTGTCAACTGCTGTCCACTTGAATTTAAATTCGATTTTGATGTTAGAATGAAGCGAAAATAAAAGAACGGCATGCTGTATCTCATTAAAATGTTAAAATGTGTACGTCTCTTGGTTGTTCCCTTTTTTTTTTTGAGTGACGAAAGTCATTGCAGTTCCGCAACATTGACAAGCATCTCGACTTCCTGGTTCTCGACATCATCGTATTTTAAGGGCTTCTAAGCCGTTACACTGCATCTGAAACCAGCAGCAGTTTGGGTAGAGTTTAGAGTTATCGTCATTTGGGGTTCACATAGACCAGTTGTATGTACATTTTGTACCACTGTTAACTGCTACAATCATACGGGAATCTAAACGAAGTTGTCAATTTCGGTGATTTTTATACAGCAAAGAGGTTATAGATCTCGGAAGTGGTAACTCTCACGGAATACCATTCTGATGCGCGCTAAGGTATTCCATAAAAAGCGCACAATAACTACTCCAGCTGTGCAGCTCCTACGGAAATAATTGCGAGGAATCAAGTTCGTAGCGTAATGCTTTCCCTAGCTCCCCAATGGTGCTTCCCGGTAACAACATGAATAAAACCTTACTCATGTAGGCTAAAGTGGCGAGTGAGTGCTCGGATCTGCACGAGGAATGTTCAGACCCTTAACAAACCGCGTGGAGCTGAACAACTTCCGGGGGTCCTCTACGGATGGAACACTGTAATGGAGAATGCTACAGACAAAGACATCAGCGTTTATTTAGATGCGGATTCACCGTCAGAGGAAGACTTAGGGAACAAGTCTGAGCTCCAGGCCTGTATTGAATGCCTGACCATCGATTCGCATAAAGCCTAAATTCGCCAAAATAATCCTCGTACACGCCCACGCCAGTAAGGGGAGAAGGAATGTTAGATTGCTTCTACCAGCGCCTCGACAAATATTAATATCTGTATTTTAACAAACATATAGATGTTGCAAAGGTGCTTTTGCCCTTACAAAGAGACTGTTCTATAACAGCCAACTCGATGCGAGGGTGAAAGTAATCTGCTACATGGCCCTTATCAGGCCCATGCTTGTATTTGGATGTCTCGTGTGGTTAAACGTGAGAGCAAGTTTATTGGAAAAGATTCGTGTGTTTGAAAGGGGTTGTCTTAGGACTTGTCTTTGCTTATACACCAGAGTCTCAGTACTTAAAATTCTATACCAATGAGGTCTTGTACAATAGGGCGAACCTAATAAGAGTGGACAATTTCGTCATTAAGTTGACTCGAAGGCACATTGCAAGAGCAATGATCTCAACGAACAACCTGATTTGCGCGGCTTACTACCCCAATTATATGTATCATGAGAGAGTTCGCTTTGACGGCTTTATTCGTCTAGAAGCGTTCGTCTATCTAGATAGTAAAGGTCTGATCCAGGACAGATTTGCGGTGCCGCTAATCTTTCACGTCGTTCGAGCAGCTGCGGACAGGCGACTCAACTACGACAGAGACGTCGCACAAGGCAGTCCGGTTCAGTAGGGCGGTAGGGAGTCGCGACATGAGGGATGTTGCTCGGCAGCACCAACAATTGTGGTGGCTATATACATAAATACAAAAAAAATTAATAAAAAAAAAATATATATATATATATGTATATGTACTCGTACATTAGGGTGTCCCTTAAATTATTTTTTTTAGATATCGAAATGCATACCCCTATTTCTTTTTAAACTACCCAGACTTACTTAAATACAAAATTTCATCTTCCTACGTCAACGTTAACCCGTTCCGACAGAACTCTGAAGATTTTCGAAAATTGGTGTTTTTAACCCTTTCCGTTATATAGCTAAATCAATTGAAATATTAAAATTTTTATGAAATATTTATTAAAAAAAGATAAAAATACAGATCAGGCAGGATATTTTCTTTTGAGGGTCTCTTTTTTACAGTCTGGATACAGATTTCTATACTCCTGAACACAGCGTAGCAAAAATTGCTTCTGCTCTTCCTTTGCAGTGATCAAACCATGAAATTCTTGCATAAGTTTACAGCTCTTTCAGCCGTATCCGTATAATGAAAGCACTTTCCTTTTCGCCTCTGAATAGGCAACATCTTCATCCCATGTAGAAACGGGTCTCTGGAGGAAATTTTTATCAATTTTTAATCGACAGACACAAAATCACTTAATGATTTTCCTGCAACAATAAATAAGGCAGTATTATTAACAATTTATTGAAAATGGTATAAAAAATACTTACTATACAAATAATCAGACATATCTTCTTCAGATGGAATGTATCTTCTCCCAGAATCATACAAAACTGTCTCTTCACTACAATGTTCGTTTTGGTTTGTTCATTAACTTCATCATCAAAGAGTGATAAAATTGCAATTTCTTTTGACAAGAACCAAACTTGTTCAGGGCTGCTTTGGAAATCAATTTGTCAACAGTTTCATATTCCTTAAGCCTCTTTAAAAAGCACAAATCTTGATTTGGTGCCTTCACTGCCAGACTGCATACAAGCCATGGTTTTACATATAAAACCGCAATGAATAAACAGACGCACGCAGAGGCCAAATGCATGAATTCTTGGCAAAAATTAAAAAAAAAAAATTGGGGAAATCTTGAAAGAAAATAACTAGATTGTACAGTTAAATATCTAAATATTACAAACATGTGATAATTTTGATAAAGCTGTCTGCATTTTGACCACGTCAGTCGTTTGAACTTGTGCATTCTGTGCAGTGAATTTGCAGCTGTGTTTAATTTCAAAAAACAAGCAAGTGTTCAAGTCAATTTCTTAGCAGTGTTTTAATTTATATATATATATATGTATATTTTTGAAATGGATTCAACCCCCACAGGTTTGTCAACAGTATATATGTAAAATTATAGTCTTGTGTAACGAAATAAAATTTTGGTGAGTTTTTGAAAGTTGGTGTTAATTTTTGAAGAAAATTGTGTTTTTCTGTGTTTTCATGTAAAGTTCTACTTATGAACATGTCAAAGCATGTCTTCGAATTATGACTTGTTTGATTGTGTGTTATATGTTCTTCAATAAAAATTTGCGCCTTTTTGCGCTTTTTGAAAATATCGTTTGTAGAAAGTGTCCCGACTCAAAAAAAATAAAAAAAAAATTTTTTGTTGTTGTAGGATCAGGTTCAAGTGATATTTTCATTACAAGGCGCACATTGTTTGAACATACGAAGCAATCAGGCGATTTAATTTCGACAACCCAATCTTCAAGATTGAAGGAATACGTTGAAATTCGAACGAAATTCCCAGATCATGATAAACCTTTGTTGCGAAAGCGGATTTCATTTTTCATATCAGATCTCATACAAATATGGCAAAAATGCTATAGAAAAGAGGATAGGCTTCTTACTTCTAATAAGTCTTGGCTAGATTCTGCAATTAGTTTCAAAAATTATGCTTTTTCTAAGATTTAAGACAGAAACCCTCATCTGAGGAATTAGTTTTTGCTGCTCAAATGAATTTACGGTCTTCAGGGCAAGTAGAAGCATCTAAATTTGTGAGAGATGTGACGGCAAGTTCTCCTAAACGAGCTGCAAAATATAGGTTCGCATTCAAGAAATTTGAAGGTGCTAAGAAAAAACAACTTTCTGGAAGAGAAGCTTTGGCGATGTTTGTTGAAGCCAAACTTACTGGACACCAATACAACATAATAAGATTAAACGCTAAGTCCCGGTTCCCGTCCTATAAAAAAATGCAACTTGCCAAAAAAGAGTGTTACCCTGCGAAAGAACATATTACTGTTACGGACACTGTTGCTGATATTAAATTATAGGCTTTACTTAATCATACAGTTAATCAGCTATTAGATGTCCAAAAGGAAGTTTTGGAAGTCCAACAAACGGATTCCATTAACAATTTGAAGCTGATTTGTAAGCGGGGCTTGGATGGTTCAGCGCAGTCAGAATACAAACAGCATTTTTCTGATGCAAATGCTAAAGACACCAGTATCATTGTATCCTTTGTACCTTTTCAACATGAAACAACAGAAATAGCAAAGAACAAGGTTGAAGTAATGCGCAAGCAAATTGAAGAGCTACGGCAAGTGACATATAAAATGAATAACATCGAAATGCATGTTACGGTGGATGGAAAAATTTGTAATGCCATAACAGACACGATATCAACACAAAGATGCTTTATATGCGGACTAACGTCCAAAGATTTCAATAACATGAAAAAATTATTCAACACTCATGTAATAGACAATTCTCGATTAGAATTCGGACTATCTGTGCTCCATGCCTGGATTCGTTTCTTCGAATGTTTGTTGCATCTTAGTTATAAACTACGTCTAATGAAGTGGCAGGCTCGTGGAGAGAAAGAAAAGAAAATCTTTGCTGAGAGAAAAAAAGAAATCCAAAGCAAATTTAAAACTAAGATGGGATTAGTAATCGATAAGCCAAAACCTGGCTTTGGGAGCAGTAACGAGATGGAAATACGGCTAGGAGATTTTTCAGTGAGCCAGAAGTAGCCGCAAAGATTACTGGGTTGGATATTAATGTTATTCAAATGTTAAAAATTGTATTGCAAACTATAGCTAGTACCTACGAAATTAATGTGGACAAATTTCAAATATATGCTTTGAAACGGCCAGACTGTTTGTGGAAAAATATAAATGGTACCTAATGCCACCTTCAATCCACAAAGTTTTAACTCATGGCCCAGCCATAATAGAGCATGCCTTATTGCCAATAGGCCAACTAAGCGAAGAAGCGCAGGAGGCACGAAATAAGGAATTTAAAAAATACAGAGAAAATTTCTCTCGTAAAATATCGCGTGTCAAAACTAATGAACATATTTTGAATTCACTCCTTATTTCTTCGACCCGTTTATAACCAGTTTGAGAAAACTGCCTCAAAAACGGGCTTATAACATTGAAAAGGATGTTCTTGACTTATTAAAGGCACCTGACCTTCCGTTTACTTCAGATGCTTCCGATACATCAGCATTACATTAGTTCCGATAGTTCATCCGACACGGAATAATGATTATTGTACATTTAACTCTTTTCAATTTCAATATTTTCAATATTTTGCATAAAAAACATAAAATATTATTATTTAAAAACAAGATGTGTGCTTTTTATTCATTTTCCAAGGGTTTAGTGTAATAAAATAGTTTTTACCGGGAATTCATGCATTTGGCCCCTGTGTGAGACGTCTTGAAGTGCTTGCGTATCCTAGGCGCTAATTTTGAACTGGGATTGCAACAAACATATCTTTAAAGAGTAAATAGCTCTAGCCATCCACCTTGCTTGATGCATCGCTCCAGGAGGTCTAATTTGAATTTTTTTTTTTCACTGTCTCCTCGTAAGAAAATAATAGATAGTTCAATCAGTTCCCGATAATCGTCACGTCCAATGGTTTTTTGTAACAAATTTTCTATTGTTGTATTACAAAAATATCATGTGACGATATCGGTATATGTTTCAATGGCAGCAGGGTTAATAGTTTTCCAGTTGTCTCTAAACTTTTTGAACATTGGGATATCAGCGCTACTTGTGACTTGGTGGATTTTTGTTTCGAACACACATTTTAAAACCAGTTCGTAAACGTGATGGCGGCACGCAAAAAGTAGTAATTCCCTGTCTAGTTTTTGTTCCAAAAGTACACAAGCTCCTTTCAATCGCCCTGTATTAGACGCAGTTGTCTCACAGCACATTATTTGTACTTTGTCATCGAGGTTCCGGTCATAAAGTGCGTTCAACACAGCTTTAGCTTGATGCTGGCCGGAAGAGCTCTCCAATTTGGGTACAGCCAGAGGTTGTTCCTTTTCTCCAAATCAAATTAGAATTGGCAGCCGTTCTTCTTTAGAACTTCTCACGTCAAGTCCAGGTAATAATTTCCCATCCCAGTGAACGATCACCACTTCAGGCATATTATTCTGAAAATCTGATTTTATAGATTCCGCTCTATCTTTTCGACTCTGTGTGCGAATACGTTGAATAGACGATTTGTTTAACGGAAAATCATCACAGCTAAGATCTAGTGCTTCTACTACAGCCTGAAGTACTCGTATATAGACAGAATCCCTTATGCTTAATTGACATCTATTTAAAGCTGCAACTAACTTAGGCGTAATAAAGTTTTTCCTTCCTCTTTTTGTAGTAGTTTCAGAATATACCATTTGAGAGGTAGATGCCAAGGGTTCTTCAAGGCTTTAGCTGGTAAGTTGATCGTGATGTCCTTGCGTTTGAATAGAATCTTGCGTAGAAACAGATGACGATAAACCTCCGAAACACATTTGCTCACATCTTTTTTCTCTTCATTTAATTTCCTTTGTCTTGCCCTTTCTTCTTTATCGGCTAACTTTTTGTCTACACCCGCTAAAAACCCTGGACGCTCTGGTTCTCTTTGTTTTTGTAAAAATAACTCATCTTCTTCAATTTTCATCCGTTCCAAAGCATCAGCGTCGATACTGTCTTTAGTTTTGTTTTGATAGCTGATTGTTGTTGACGTTTTTGGCATCATGTTGAGTATGGACAAAAACGATTTTCGTTCTCTCATAAAACATTATTTTTTGAGAGGCAAAACGGCGAAGGAAACAAAAGAAAAGTTGGATAAATATTATGGGACTAATGCTCCGTCAGATATTGGTTTCGAGAGTTTCGTGGTGGCCGCACTCCACTACAAATCAAGTCCGCAGCGGCAGGCCCTCCGATTCGGTTACAGAGGACAATGTCAAAAAATAGATGAAATGATGTTGGCTGACCGGAAAGTGAAGGTGCGCGAGCTAGCAGATACCACACAGATTAGTACTGAGCGCACACGCCATATTTTAGGCAATATTCTGCATATGAAAAAGTTATCCTGCCGCTGCACAGTGTGAGAATTCGCCCATCTAGCGGAATTTAATTAAAAGAAATGACTTGCACAGATTGATGTAAAAACCGGTTTTGCTTGCAGCTTAAACCTTCTACTAAGCGATTATTAATGAACTGTTATGTGTGAGTCATGTAAAACAAAAATAATTGGTCTTGAAGTTGCAGTTACTTATAATTTCAGTGAAAATTGGCTTGTGAAGGAATTTTTGTTATATTTTTTTTACGAGTACTTAGTGTGTTATAAGTTTTGTTTGTATTTTATAAAAACGATATCAAGAAACTGGAAAGTAAGTAAAATTATATTCCATACGGTGTTTATATTATTTTTTTTTGCATTTATGAGAGAAAAACTTTAAGTGTTCAGTGTTGTTCGGATGGGAGACTATATGCATTTTAAAGCCTGATATCTGTTCTATTATTTAGCGCTTTAAGTTGCTGCGCATAGGTGCGACGTCTATACACTTTTTTTTTACTTTCGACTTGTGTGTGTTACCTACATTGTTACAAGTGTTACCTACATTAAGTAACTGTCGTACTAAGTTTCATCCAATGTGTTGTGATTTTGTTACTTACGAGTATATTTATGTCACCTGTGACTTCATCATCTCAAATATGTTACATATGCGGCGCAAAGCCATCTGAGATGAATAATGCTAGTATTATTTCCAGAAAGTCTGAGAATCTGTTTTCAATGCCCTTTGGGCTAAGTCCTCTCCATTCTTCGATTCGATTCATGAAATGTATCCTTCACATTGCATACAGGCTTAATGTGAAGGTTTGGCAAATCAAAACCAAGAAAATACGGAAAAATGCAAAGCCAGGAAAAAAACTTATCCAAGACAGATTTAGCAAGGAAACTGGCTTACTCGTTGATATACCAACCCAACAAGCTGGGAATACGAACGATGGGAATACGGCAAGGCGGTTTTTCCGAGACGAAAAGAAAACGGCTGAGATAACTGGTATTGATATAGAGCTTATAAAAAAGTTCCATATTATTTTAGAAGCTGTGGCGTCTGGGTTTCCGATTAAGTTAGATGCTTTTGACATATGTGCGACAAGGACTCGGAATTTGTATCTTGAGAAGTGCGGGTGGTATAATATGCCAGTAAGCGTCCATAAAGTATTGTTTCATGGCAGACAAGTGATTGCTTTTTGTATTTTTCCGATTGGTCAACTTTCAGAGGAAGCGCAAGAAGCCAGAAATAAAGATAATAGAAAATATCTTGAACTATTTACAAGAAAAACTTCGCTGTTGGACACAATGACAGATCTTCTTCATAGACTGTTGATAACTTCGTACCCTTTACTGGCAAGTCTTAGGTGCATTCCGAATAGAAAGAAAAGTGTTATTGAACACGAAGTCCTGGAGCTTTTAAATGTATGAACCTAAAATAGAAAAGTTCTTTAAGAGTCTGTAAATATGAATGATTCTTTACTTAATATATGTATTTAATGATTATTTTTAATAAATGTTAGCAAATATTAACACCAGTTCAGTTCAGTTTCTATGCATTTTTTTATTTATGTCACTTAAATTACTCTTACTTGCCAGACAAAAAAACGCTTAAATAACTTAGAAATATCTTATTATAACTTACTGGCCCCATACGGGCACTCTAAGTTAAACCTAACCCTTAAACTATGTCTTTCGACGTATCTTACAGTCCAATTTTATTTATATTTTAACATTAATTAATACTAAAACTAAGAAAACATTTTTTAACAAAAAACTTAGTTCCATGACCTTTTTTTTTATTTTATTATAAAACTTAAAACTAAAAACTTACAGCTATCTAAAAATAAATCTTAATCTGCTTAACCTACTTACATCTAACACAAAAGAAGACATACAATATATGTATATATTTAATACATAATATATATATACTAAATATATAAATACATATAAACATAATATATATTTTTTTTTTCATTTTTTTTTGTTTTATTAATTTTTTTTTTGTATTTATGTATTTTTTTTCTTAAAAACTATCTTAATCATACCTAAAACTATGTAAGCCGGCCAAGACTAATAAAAATAGTCAGACGACCGACTTTGCTTCCTATAGAGCTACCTAGTACTGGAAGAAATGGACGACGAAACTTCCCCTCCTTCAACTAGCCACCAAAATTGTTGGTGCTGCCGAGCAACATCCCTCATGTCGCGACTCCCTACCGACCTACTGAACCGGAGACGCTCCGCACTGCCATGTGCAACGTCTCTATCGTAGTTGAGTCGCCTGTCCGCAGCTGTTCGAGCGACGTGGAAGATTAGCGGCACCGCAAATCTGTCCTGGATCAGACCTTTACTACGAGGGCGGGTCAATAAGTCCGTGACTTTTGGAATAAAACACAGATTTTTTGATAAAAAAATAATTTCATTTTTCAACGTGGTCTCCCTTGAGCTCTATACACTTTGTCCAACGCTTCTCCAATTTTTTTATCCCTTCCAAAAAAAATGATTTGTCGAGGGCCTCAAAATAGGCCTTTGTTTGCGAGATGACTTCATCATTGGAGTCAAATCTTTTTCCACCAAGCCATTTCTTCAGGTTTGGGAACAAGAAGTAGTCGCTCGGAGCCAAATCTTGAGAATAGGGTGGATGAGGGAGCAATTCATAGCCCAATTCATGGATTTTTGCCATGGCAACTGCACATGTGTGCACCCTTGCATTGTCTTTTTTCTCCTCAAATTAGTGAGTAGTCTGATTAAAAATAGCTGTCAAACACAAACTAACTGACGCAGCAAGTTTAAATTTTGACAGGAGTCAACTGACAGATGCCTGTTGACAGAAGCAGTTTTGCTGTTTCAGTAAAGAGGTCAGAAATTCAAAAAGTCACGGACTTATTGACCCGCCCTCGTATCTAGATAGAGGAACGCTTCTGGAGGAATGAAGCCGTCAAAGCGAACTCTCTCGTGATACATATAATTGAGGTAGAAAGCCCCGGAGATCAGGTTGTTCGATGAGGTCATTGCTTTTGCAATGTGCCTCCGAGTCAACTTAATGACGAAATTGTCCACTCTTATTAAGTTCGCCCTATTGTACAGGACCTCATTGGGATAGAATTTTATGTACTGAGACTCTGGTGTTCTGTATAAGCGAAGACAAGTCCTCTCAAACACCCGAATCTTTTCCAATAAACTTGCTCTCACGTTGAACCACACGGGACATCCAAATACAAGCATGGGCCTGATAAGGGCCATGTAGCAGATTACCTTCACCCTCGCATCGAGTTGGCTGTTATAAAACAGTCTCTTTGTAAGGGCAAAAGCACCTCTGGCTCTGGCCAGAGCAACATCTATATGATTGTTAAAATACAGAAATTGATCTCTGACTACATTTCGACAAGCAAGTGGCTATCCGTGTTGTCCGACGATAGAAAACTTTCGCCAATTCTTTCTGGTATCCCTAGAGGCCCCAGACAAAGGCGTCCTAAACAGAATGGTTTCCGACTTCTGAAAGTTGATTTTCAACTTCCAGTCATCGCAATATCGCTTAATTTTGTCGAAGTCACGTTGCAAAAGCATATTAATGACCTCAATCTTTGGACCCAATCTGTACGCGATTAAGTCGTCTGCGTACGCTACGGCATGGTGAAGTGAACCTATCAGATCACTCGTGTAGATGTTGAATAGGATCGGCGAATTCACCGCACCCTGTTGCAGACCGTTTTTAATGTTATAAGTTCCAGCAGAAGTCACATCGCCATTCTTCACGATGAACTGTCTACTGGAGAGCATATCAAAAAGAATATACAGCAGTGGTTTACTAATGCCCAACCTGTCCAGCTTGAAAAAGAGTCCCTCTAACCATACGGTATCGAAGGCTTTCTCCAAGTCAATCAGGCAGGCACCAGTGCACTGTTTCTTGCCTTTGTTCCATTGGATATCAGAAACCAGTCTAGACGCAGCATGAATGATATCATGTCCCGCCTTGAAACCGAACTGATTATCCGGAACTATATGTTTGTCCTCAACCCACTTAGTCAGGACTCTATTGATCACCTTCTCGAAAACCTTACTGATGTTTGGAAGAAGACTGATCGAGCGGAGATTCGCCGGATTGGAAGTGTCTTTATCCCTTTTGGGGATAGGATGTACCACCCGCAGTTTTCCAATGCGCTGGATAATGTGCATTATTCATTGCATTATTAAACAGGGTGGTATAAATGTTCACCGCTTCTAGAGGGAGATGTCGAAGCACAATGTTCGGTATTTCATCGGTTCCCACTGATTTCTTACTTCTAAGTGATTCGAAGATCGTTTGGAGCTCTTCCTTCGAAATGAACGGGGGTAGTACCCTATCGTTGGTGATGACATTATTTGCCATATTCTCGTCACTGAACTGGGTGAATCCCGAGCTCTCGAATCGCCATTTCATTTCGAAGGCAGAAATTGTGCACAAGGACTCGACTTTCCAGGTCGTGGTTCGGGCCAATGATGTCATTCGCCTTATATACTTCCTGGAAAGTCGCTCCTATAGCCTCAACCTTCTCCTGCGGATCCTCGATCACAAAGAAGCTGTCATCATCAACAGCCTCATTTGGATCTATGCCTGCTGCTGTAAGTATGTTCTCGTTGTCCGTCGTTCGGGCGATTTTAAGACACGAAGGGTCGTTCTGATCTTTTCTCCGAAATATTTTATTTATTTGCTGGAACATATTCGGGTTGCTGGTGTTTACAGCCCGAATTTTGTTGTTCCAATACAAACTTACAGATGCTCTGTAATTTTCTTTTAATAATACTTGGAGGTTTTTGATCGACGACTTTAGCGTCATAATCTCCGGGTTATGTCTGTCAGTAAACTGTCTGTACAAGGTTTTCAGTCTTGACAGCAGTCTACTTTTATGTCGGTGCAGTGCGTCAATAGTTGGGTTTCGGAATAAGTCTTCTTCGTCAGTGTGTTGATACCGAGGTATCGTTTTGTCCATTGTTCGTTTAATTGTCTCGTCCATTAGTTTTAGATACCTGTCAATCTCCTCGTTTGACAGATTTCTGTTGGACGGTGGGTAGAGCGAATTCGAGGAGAGTGCTCTAGTCAGTGTTCTGGTGAAGTGTGTCAAACGCACCCTACTATAATTGTAGGAATGCCTTTGAACAAACTCATCCAATTCCGCAATTTCGTTTGGAACAGTTATTTCGGTGCTGAAACCGCAATGGTCACTGTCATACACGAAAGTTCGTAGACAGTTTGTAGTTTGTTGGTTAGTGCATGTCAGTTGTATTCGTGAGTCGAACAGCAGAAGATCCAAATAGGACCCGTAGCAAATATTAACACCAAACTTTTCTCTGTGAGCGTTATTAATTGTTTGTATGGGTCCACTTATGTGCAAAAAAACGTGTACTTTCAGAACTCTGTTCATCAAAAATTTGGCAAAGTATATAAAATATTGTAGTTTAATTTCATACTTTAAATATTTATGATGAATCCTAAAAAAAAAAAATCATCAAAAAGCTTAACTGTGCGCTGGGTGCCGCGCATGCTCACTCCTGACCAAAAAAAACGAACGCGAGAGCACTTCGAAAGAGTGTTTGGACTTGCTGATGCGGAATCGGGCAGCCTTTTGGGGTCTATTTGGCTCGCTCGGACTATTATCTCTTCCCAAACCTCAAAAGATGGCTCATCGATAAAAAATTCAGCTCATGCGAGGAAATTATCGACGCCACGGAGGAGTATTTTGCAGACCTTCCGGAAAATTACTCTTCGGATGGGATCAAGAAGTTGGAGAATCGCTGGAATAAGTGTATCAAGCTAAAAGGGGACTATATTGAATAAAATAAGGAGGTTACTTTTCACCCCGCCTAGTAATTGTAGAAAGAAAACCTCGATTGATGAACTGAGAAGTGAAAATTGATGAAGAAAACACCGTTTACTAGTTAACTTAGTTGTAGGTTTATTTTTAATAATTATTTTGTTTAATTTTAACATGCTTACTCTTAAACTGTTTTGTTTTTTGTTTTTGTTTATTTTTTATTTTTTTGTTGCTGTTGCTGTTGGTTGTTGTTGATTCATTTTGTTGTTGGTTGTTGCTTATTTATAATTTTACTTGCTTAGAAATTATCGTTATTATTATTTACTTTAAAACTTTTATCTTTACTTTAAGTTTAAGTTTACGCGTATTATTATTTATTATTTATTATTATTATCATCATTTATTATTATAAGTATGTTCTTGTATATATATAAAAAATATCAAAAAATGTTTGTTTTTTTTTTATTTATTTTATTTTTTATTTAATGTATAATTATTTTTATTTGTTTGTTTCAGTTAATCGGAACTATGGAGTCAAGGTTTTGTTTGCATTTTGTTGTTTCTGTTGTGTGTGTGTGTATGTTTTTTATTATTATTAAACAAAATTTATCATTTTATAGACATATGTATGCGCATTAATATACTATTTATATTTAAAACAAAAAAAGAAATACAAAGTAAATAATTTACGAAACTGAACTTTTACAATTGTTTACGAATCGAATTGAATTGTTTTTGTTTATAATATAATTATTGAATTATTTTATAAAATAATAAGAAAAGAAATAAAACAAACAAATAGATTAGAAAAATAAGATGTGGAACAAGAACAACGCAAGAGTAGTAAAACAAAAGAACAACAAACAAAAAAAAACTATATAGTCACACGAGTCGCATGTAAAGGAACGAAACTCTTGTTACTCAGTTACATCTTCTGGTTTTTTTTTTTTTTTAAATTTTTACTCTATTACTCTCTATTCTGTTACGCTGTTTCTCTGTTACTTTACTACTAAGTTACCCGGTAATCTGTATACAACTCGTACTTATGGATGCTTATCTTCGCACTATGTGAAGTTTATTATAATTTAAAATGTTCTCTCTAAGAATTTTGCTTAATTTTGTTTCTTTTCTTCTTTTTTTCGCTTTCGTTTTTATTTATTATTAAGTGTGTTTCATTTCATTATTGGTGTGTGTGTGTGTATATTATATATTACAGTAAAAAATAATAGTAATGGTAAATTGTAATTTGCTATTGTTTGTTTTGCAATGAATTGTAACAAATTACACATTTACTGATCCGAATTGCGACTTCTTAATCTATTGAACGTTGTTGTGTTTTTTTAGGTTTTTTTTTGTTTTGTTTTTTTCGTTTATTAAATATAGAGTATAAAATATATTTAGCTTTAATTTTGTTTTTTTCTTTTTTTAACTTAATTTCACATTTGCATTTGCAAATTTTTTTGTTGTTTACATTATTCTGTTGTTGTTTTTTTTTTGTATTTTTTGTTTGAATTTTTTTTTTGTTTTTTTTTGTGTTTGTTTTAATATTTTTATAGCTTTTTATGTTTTAATGTTGGTTTGCTTAATTTTAGGTTTCTAAGTTCTATTGCATCGACGTAAGTCCTGTTGAACTACTGATGTGGGATGATGTGCCTAATGTAGATGCCATATCCTGGTAGCTGAACTATAATTAACAAAAAGAAAAGGAAATCGGTTTTATTATAAAAATACCGAGTACAGAAAGGACTACATTTAAATATGTATATAAAGGGTCCGGCATCTAACGTTTTTTTTTTTTCAACTAGTGCTTATTTCGTGAATGGTAACACTTAGCTCATGTCTGATTTGACAGATACGAGGGGCGTTCAACATATTCTCGGTATCGGGGTGAAGCTGTGGTTGTATATATAAATTGACTTATTTATCAAGTAATACTGTTATTTTAGTGCATTCGTGTAAAAATTCATATATATGTGATTATTAATTCGCGTTTTATCTCTAGTTAAACAGAATCATAATGGCAACTGAGACGATGATGGTGAAAATTGAGCATCGAGGTGTAATTAAATTTCTCACTAAGCAAGGAAAAAGTCAAAAAACTATTCATGAAGAGATGGTGGCTGTTTACCAGGGTTCCGCACCTTCATTATCAACTGTGCAAAAGTGGTCGAGTGAGTTCAAGGGAGGCAGAGAGAGCATTGAAGACGACCCCCACTCCGGCGCCCCGGCTACTGCTTGTACGGGAGAAAGCATCAAAGAAGTCGGAAAACTTGTTCTTGAGGATGCCCGAATAAAGGTGAAAATGATGGCAGAGATTACCAAGCTTTCAATTGGTACCATTCACACCATTCTTCATAACCATCTTAACCTTTCAAAGGTCAGTGCAAGGTGGGTGCCACGAATGCTCACAGCGCCTCAGAAAAAAGTGAGAATCGCATGCTGTAGAGAGCTTTTGGAGATGTGTAGTGAAAACGCGGACGGTGTTATGGATCGAATTGTTACTGGGGACGAAACATGGGTCCACCACTATGACCCTGAAAGCAAACAAGAGTCCATGCAGTGGCATAAAAAAGGAACAGACCCCCCGAAGAAGTTCAAAGTCACTCCGTCTGCCGGGAAGCTCATGGCCACAGTTTTTTGAGACTCAAAGGGAATCTTGCTCATTGAGTACAAAAAAAAAGGTGAACCCATCAACGCCACATCCTACGCTTCCACTTTGCATAATTTGCGGGAGGAAATTAAAAAGAAAAGACGGGGTAAACTTGCAGCGGGTGTGTTGCTTCTTCATGACAACGCTCCTGTTCACACGGCGCGAGTTTCCAAGTCTGCTGCGCGAGATTGTGGTTTCGAAGAAATCCAACACCCACCCTATAGTCCAGACCTTGCCCCTAGTGATTATTTCCTGTTTCCGGATTTGAAAAAATGTCTTCGTTTAAAAAAGATTTTCGGATGATGAAGAACTCAAGTCGGCAATAAACGGGTATTTTGCAGAGAAAGAGGAAATTTATTTTTATGAGGGTTTAAAAAAGCTTATCTCAAGATGTAACAAATGCATTGATGTTAGGGGAGATTATATTGAAAAATAAAAACAATTTAAATTGAATTCGCATTTTCCTTCATATCGATACCGAGAATATATTGAACGCCCCTCGTAATTAGTTTTATCCTTCCGCTGAACGAATATGGTTGTGTATACGCTTGAACAACGCTGGGAAATATTGCGACATTACTTTGAAAATCATGGTAATGTTGCAGAATGTGTGCGAAAATTGCGTACGGATTTTGGAAGAAGAGAAGCACCGTCAGCTCCGTATGTTCGTTATCTAGTGAAAAAAGTGAAAGAAACTGGCATCCTCATCGATAAACCAAAGTGTGAAAAGCCACAAACAGTGCGTACACCCGAGAATATTGCTGCTGTGGCAGAAAGTGTGCGTGAAGCGCCATCAACATCAATTCACCGTCGTTCTCAACAATTGAACATTTCGGAGACATCATTGAGACGAATTTTGCATAAAGACTTTGGTATGACGCCATACAAAGTCCAATTGGTTCAGGAGTTGAAGCCAACTGACCATCCAATGCGTTTTCGCTTCGCTAAGATGAAGCTCATTTTGATCTTGGCGGGTATGTAAACAAGCCGCATTTGGGCACAGAAAACCCGCACGCATACATTGAAAAGCCGATACACCCAAAACGAGTCACTGTTTGGTGCGGATTTTGGTCCAGAGGCATAATTGGGCCATTTTTCTTCGAAAATGAGCAAGGAGTGGCCGTTACAGTCAATGGCGATCATTATCGGGCCATGTTGATAACATTTTTGTTCACAAAAATTGAAGAGGAGGATATTGGCAACATTTGGTTTCAACAGGACGGCGTTACGTGCCACACAGCCGAAGCTACACTCGATGTTTTGCGCACTGTTTTTGAAGATCGCATTATCAGCCGCAGAGCTGATGTCGTTTGGCCACCTCGGAGCTGCGATTTGACACCGTTGGACTATTGTTTGTCGGGTGCCGTAAAAGATGTGTTACGCCGACAAGCCAGAGACAATTGACGCTTTAAAGGGCAATATTCGTGAAGCCATTGGTGAAATACAGCTGCACACAATCGATAATATGTGCTTAAAAATTGGACCGATCGTGTAGGCTAACTGCATGGCCAGCCGAAGCAGCCATTTCAATGAAATGATGAGCATTCATAGCGAGACGGGTGTTACGGTTTAAAGTTTGAATGGGCGGAATGCTACTGGCGATTTCAGTGGAGCACTGTTGGTGGAAATAGCGATAAAACAAAGTGAGACAGGAGACATTACGTCGGTGTTCGAGGGTGTCAATTGATTGACTGGTATTAGTATCATCAATAAGTTTTATCGCACGGTTTTGAATCCTATCTAGCAGGTGCAGAGATGTTTTAGGAGCACCTGACCAGATGTGGGCATTGTACTCCAAATTTGGCCTTATATATTGAAGCCAGATCAGAGGGGGTAAAATATTTCTTACATCGCTTGAGGAAACCTAGACATTTCGCAGCATTTTTGGCGACATCAGAGAGTACTGTCATCAGCAAAAGAATATATTGGATTAGAAGTAGCAGACAAGAGATCATTGATAAAAATTGAAAAGAGTTTCGGAGACAGAACAGAGCCCTGGGGCACACACCAGCATTTATTTTGTGAATATCAGACTTGAAACCGTCCAAGACAACTTGAATTGAGCGTTCCGAAAGGAAATTTCTAATCTATTGAAGAAAAGAGTCGTTGATCCTAAATGCACGCATTTTCGACAAAAAAGCCTGATGCCAAACTCTGTCAAATGCCTTAGAAATATCAAGTGCAACTTGCTTTCGCCAGATTGATGTACGCTTTGGTTCCACTTTTCGGTGAGACATGCCATCAAATCACCAGTGGACCTGTTGCTACGAAAACTGTAATGCCGGTCTTTGAGAAGTGTGCGTGTTTCGAGATATTTCATGAGCTGACGATTTATCAGCGTTTCCATGACCTTGGAAAGAAGGGACGTAAGTCCAATGAGTCTGTAGGAGGAGAGTGAAGATAATTCGCCTTTTTTATGGACGGACTGGACAAATGCTGTTTTCCATCTTCTCGGAAAGAATCCTAAAGAGTAGGATTGATAAAAGAGCTTACGCATTAGTTTTGCCAGCGTGGAAGAACACCTCTGCAGGAGAAGGGAAGATATACCATCTGGACTAGCGGATTTATGTAGAAAATTCGACGCACTCAAGTGTAGGCGGAAAAAAAGCACAATCTGGAAGTGTGGAACTGGCCGCAAAGTGTGCAGCAAGCAGATTGGCTTTGTCTGAAGAGCTGACAGCTGGAATGTCATTGTAAATGAGCGTTGGGATGGAGGAAGAAACAGAATTTCAGATCTTTTTGACAAACGACCAAAAGCTTTTACTACCTTTGGGACATTATAGTATTTTTTGCCTCAACTTTTGGTCGTATTGAAATTTCACACGCTTAAGAAAGACGTTGCAGTCATTCCTGGCTCGTTTAAACTTTTTTCGGTTTTCCTCTGTCGGGTTGGTCTTGAAGGACCGAAGCCGAAGCGGCCATTTGAATGATGTGCTATTCCACACATAATGAGCATTAATGTAGCTTCAAAACAAAGCTCAGACGGAGTTCCTTGCCTTTAAAGAAGTTATCATTTGGGTAAAGTGCACGAGGGAATTTCTCAGTCAAGTTACGATGCACCACAGTTTGGATCTTGAAAGAGTTTCAAGTTGAAATCGATTGAATTCTTACCGGACTATAAACGCAGGGTATTCACAACATTGTTTCCATATCCAGGAATGGGATTATCATAGCATAGACCCATTTTTTGCCTTCATGTGTATCGATGGCACGACCGTGGAAATTAATTGGTAACATGAATTCTGAACGTGAATTCTCCCATGGGTTATTATAAGGTAACCAAACCGTAGTCAGCCAAACGACCAAAACCTCCATTACCCAAACAAACCAACATCCTCTTCCCTATCTTCAAGGGATTCGATATCAAGACCAATTTAGTACATAGCCTCCTCGCATTCACTTTGGATTCCCAAATTAATCATGGTGTTCTGTAGCGAACGTACCATGTAGTACTCCAGAGAGAGATTGTAGACACGATTAGGATCCTACTCATAGTAGTGTTGCTGTGTACGGATCCATCTTGAGACCATGTTATCTTTATCGGTGTTACCCAAGGCAAAGTAGTAACCCCTAAAGGTGGCCAAATGACGGTCCTTGGCCGGTGTGTAATGCAAGTAACGATTGAAGCTCTTCTTGACTTCCGTCACATTGCCAACTTTAACAACACCGCGAACACTGATGTGCTTCCTAAGTTAACCGTCATCGGTTAAGGGGTTTCAACATTTTGGGATTCTTCCTTTATTTTCTCAGATTTTACAACAAGGATTTCTTTTATTTGTTATTTTTTGAAGTAAGGACACAAGTGATTCTATCTATTGCCAGTCGATAGTGTCTATTATGAGAAACTTACCTGGACAGTTTCGGACTATACTGGCTGCTGCGTTGGTGGGCTGTTTTCTCGAATACTAGAGCACTTCTCCGTTAAGATTGTATCTCACAAAATGTCAGATTTTCACTTCAGTCTGTGTTCTCGAGTGAAGATCTATGTCGAAAGGTGAATTTTTTTTATAAAATAAAGTGGTAAGTGCGTTTGAGCCCTGAGACTCTTATTCGGACTGTTTTCCTTTAAGAATTTAAGCTGAGGCATAATGCGTCTCTAGCAGCGAGAAACACTTATGTCGCAATTAAGGATGTAGAGGGCACCTTTCGGTAATGGAAATGGTAATTGACAAGAACGAAATCACTTTGCATTGAAAATGGGGAAAATCATATTCAGACACTTTAATACCTTAAAATGAGTCTGAGGCACATAAGCATCTTTTGAGATTTACCAAAATCTGTATGCGGATAACCATTCATACATGCACGTATACCAGCGCCACAGGGACGAAAGAAGACATGAGTACGCTGGGCGACTCGTATCCGAGAGATCTCATTTTCGATGACTCGACCGCATAAAGCAATGACATTGATGGCATTGGTTATTCTAACTTTGAAGGCACCAATCGTCTGTGACTTATTCGCAGAGATTCGTGATATAACTTAGCCCCGCACGAAAAAGTCTAATGGCGTTAAATCACACGATCTCGGTGGCCAGTTAACGTCGCCAAAACGCGAGATAGCCATGACGTCGAATTTTTTCGTGCAGAAGACACTTCGTGCATGCGATGTGTGGCGTCGTCTTGTTGGAACCACATGTCACTGAGATCTATATCTTCCAATTTAGGCCACGAAAAACTGGTTATCATTGACCTGTACCTCTCACCTGCGACAGCTTCATTTTGGAAGAAGTTCGAGCCAATGACCCCGCCAATCCACACCAAACAGTGACTCATGTGGATTGTTATCTCTACAAATACGACAATTGTGCTTGTTAAAATAGCCATTCATTTAAAAATATACCTCCTCCCTGAAGATGATTTTCCGTCCGAAATCGGAATCCACTTCTTCCAATTGCTCCAGATCCCAGTCAGCGCTCGACGCTGCATATGGTCAATTGAATTTTGTACGAGTGCAAGATTGAGTCATGACGCAAAATTCGCCAAGTTGAGGTTTGCGAAAGGTCAGGTTTTTGGGCGCTACGAGGAATTGACTGTTTCGGGTTATCCTGCACATTATTGTTCACTGCAGCAATGTCTTTTGCAAACCGCACATTTCTACGACGTACAAGTTTACTTGATTGTTTACTGAACCATTTGATTCGAATTTGCTTTGTGTGGCGTTGCAAACATTAACCCGGGTGCTATGGCTTAAAGGAGAATTATAGGTAGGCCTCGACATCTAGAAAACATAAAGTCTATGCCTGCATCTTTTATGAGGCGCTAAGTGCATATTACCATCCTTATGTTGGCGTATTTTCCCATTAATGCTCGACTGGGGGCGACAGTCCGGGGTCGGGGTGGATTAAACCTCTTACACTCAATCTTCGGTATTTGCCCTTTTGCACAGAAAAATGAAAGATTTCACTTTTGGAGCTTGAAGCGGACGAATATGCAATGAAATGCAAGTGGTAAGACAAGAATGTGACGAAACTATAAAATGCAATTGTTTCAATCGTGTGCAACAGTAGTAACGAAATCGATGAACTGCATATATCTTGCGTTAGAATACGGAGCTAAAACACGTACGATAGTCATCGAGGCTAAAAGATTTTCCTTCGTACTCAACTGCTTGACAAGCTTCGGAAGAGGGGCTCCGTCGTGGCACAAGCAAACGGGTGATAATTTGTTACATGTAACTCACCTCGGATTCTGTACGATCAAAATAAAAAGACACTGACAAGCATCAAACTTGCGATGCCAGTGCTGTAACTATAACTACACATCAATTGTGCTTATTTTACCTCCCCGTGTTAGTCACCGGCTGGGCGGGCTTATGCTCTCGTACAACTAAATTTTATTTGCTAAACTTAAAGCGTGAGTATAGAGCAAGAAGAAAAGGGAACACTTTAACGTTCTATCAAAATCAAAAATGGCTTATCCTCAGAAAGAAGACGTATGACGGATGAATTTGATTGAATAAATGGCGGGGTCAACAGTCAGCTGACTTCTTATAGGAACTACTTCGACGATTTAGTCGTAGAGTGGGGATTCTTAGGACTAGTTGGTGTTACGAAATAGTGACCGTGACAGATGAGCCGTAAATTCATCAAGAGCAGCTTTCATATCATCGAAAGATACGATTTCCCAGATCCCCATATCAGGACTTCTATGCAGAGTTACTCAACACTTTTGCGAAGCAACCAAAGGCCTCGGATAAGGAAACGAAACGAAATATGGACAATTATGGACAAGATCCCAGGCCGGTCGGTTTATGTATATAAATATAAACGCCATCCAAGAAGTGGGGTAGGACGTGAAAAAAGAGAACGAAAAGCTGGGACATATACTACTGAGATTGCTATCGGCAACAGTAGTTTGTATTATTTGGATGCGGATTTGTTGTTGGAGCCTGACTTGGGTAAGGAATCTTGAGTTTTTAGACCTGTGATTTGGTCAAATTTTGGCAGACAACAAAGCCAACGATATCACAAAAAGACATGTTTTTCAATGCTATGTTCCCATATGTGTGATGTTAAGATTGTCCTGGGCGATTTAAACGAAAATGAAATGAGGGCATCTTTGGTGGTAGTATTGGACAGTGTAGCATGGACGACAACACCTCTAATAGTGAATTTAGGCTAATAGGCTTCGCGGCGGGGCGAAACATTATTGTAGCCAGCCAGTACGCATTTACTGCATTTTAAAATTTACAAGAGGAGATGGAAGACTCCCAATCAAACCAATCCTCAACTAAATTGATCATAACTTGACAAAGACAAATCCTTGATTCCGCAAAGAATGGTGGCAAAAATTACAGAACAGTAACATGCAGTAACAGACCTACTCGTAACCTTTACAGAATGATTACCACATTCTTAGGAGGAAAAAGTAAAAACAATGAGGAGCATGCTATCGAGGAAATATAGAGGGGCTTTTGCTAGAACGTAAAAAGAATGTATCAATGCTACAAGCGCTGTACCAAATACTGCAAAGCCGAGCAAGTCAATATAATAATACAATCGCAGTTGATTATAAAAATATTGTACAACCATTCCTGCTGTTAGGCAGAAATAATAATGGACAACGTAAACTAGCCATGCAAATGAGCGTGAGATGACTTGGTAAGGAGCATACTATAACTCGTGTCCGAAATATAGTCGAATAAATGTGCTCATTACAATGAACTTTAACTGTGGCCGATGATAAGAAAAGAAGAGCTTTTGGATCAACTTTTCTTCTGAACTTTCGTCAGTTCAAATTACTTACAGCGCAATTACTATACAAAATACATAAACTGAAAGACGATTTTTCTCCAGGTCCTGATGGATTGCCCGTAGTTTATTAAAAAAAAAATGTGCTGATAATCTAATTTACCTCCTCACTAGCATTTTCAAACTATCTTTGTCTGAAGGTCTCTTTCCTCATCTTTGGAAAAGCGCTTTTATTACCCCATTTCACAAAAAAGGGCCAAAGCTTGATATCATTAATTATCGCCACATTGCTAAACTATAATATCCTGTATGCCCAAGGTTTTTGAAAGTATTGTTTATGATGCACCATATTTTCAATGTAAATCTATTTTTGTAACCAACCAGCATGGTTTTCTGGAAGACACTGTGCGCCCTAGAGCAAGGGAAAGAAATAGATGTAATCGCCAGCCACAGACTTTTGTTAAAATCTCGCACAAGTTAATTCTATTCAAACTCAAAGCTCTTGCTTTTGGAACCTAGACTTATCTCTTGGATTAATTCCTACATTAAAAAACGCTACTATCTTGTCCATTTTCGTTTCCTTTTCTCTGACCCAATTCTCGCCACTTCAGGTGTTCCACAAGGCAGTCAACTCGGTCCATTCATTTTTATTTTAACTATTAACGATGTTGTTAACATATCTATCTATGCCGATGATATGAAAATCTATAGACAGATTCTCGATATGGTGCCATAAAAACTTTCTCCAGCTCAACATAGACAAATGCCAAGTTACGAGTATTTCTTACTCCCGGAGGCGTTAAACACTTCCAACACGCACCTATTATTTATCAAATCAAAGAGAAGCTGCAGTTATTTAAATGCGGGACTTGGGTGTCATTTGTGATATACACAGCTCAATTTTCGCATTCACATTGACTCCGTAATTAGCAAAGCTAACTCCGCTCTCGGATTTGTCAAACGATGTTTAAAAGAATTCTCTGATTCCTATGTCCCCAAATCCCTGTACATAACTTTTTTTCGTTCACTTCTCGAGTACGCCAGCGAGATATGGTCCCCTTACTACGATTTAGAGATCTCTGCGATTCGCATTACGTGGGTTACCGTATGCTGACCACAATATTCTACCCCTATGTTAATCGACTCAAACTACTCGATCTCCTATCTTGGGAAAAACAACGGGAATCCGTCGATATTCTCTTCATCCACAACCTCTTAACCGGCATCATCGACTGTCCCACAATACTCTCCGAAATAAAATTCAACACCAACTCGATCTGTCCTACCATGGGCTGACCACAACATTCTGCCCCCAAACTACTCGATCTCCTGTCTTTGGAAAAATGTCGGAAGTCCGCCGATATTCTCTTCATCCACAAACACTTAACCGGCATCATCGACTGTCCCACAATACTTTCCCAAATCAAATTCAACACCAACCTGTGTCATTTCAGATCTGTCCACCTTCTTCGTCCGAATAATCATAGGACAACTTATGGTCTCAACGGATCGGATACATCTTGTGTTCGATTTCTCCACTGCAGTAGTTCCCTGAAATTACTTCGAAATTCCCTGAACAACCATTTTTCCGTTCATTAGACCTTAGTTTAAGTAATATTGGGTGTACCACATGAAATGTCTGATTTTCGCTCAGTCGGAAATAAGAAATTCTCGAGTGAACATCTGTGCCGAACGTTAAATTTTCTTTTTTTTGACATGCTGTCGGCTGTTCCAAATCGAACCCTCTTCCTTTACAAACTTAAAATGGGACATCATGCGTCATTAGTAATGAAAAAGATTAATGACGCATTTGAGGATGTAGCGGTAAGCGAACGCACTATACTACATTGGTTTGGAAAGTTCCATTCGGGAGATTTCAGTCTCAAAAATGAACCACGTGGGAAGCCGGAAACGTTAGTCGACGATGATATCTTAAGAGCAACGGTGGATGCGGACCCAACGAAATCGGTGCGGGAGATTTCACAAAGCATGGGAGTATCCCCGATGACAATACCTTTCTCTCATAGGAAAGGTAAAGAAACTCGATAAGTGGGTACCCCATGAACTGGACGAATCCGAAAAACTACGGCACCTAGAAATCTGGGCATCTCTTACATTAAGAAACCAAACTGAAACGTTTTTGCACCAGATAATCACATGTGATGAAAAGTGAATACTGTATGATAACCGTAAAAGATCTGGGCAGTGGTTGGATGCACATGAAAAGCCAAAACACACCGCCAAGCCCGATCTCCACACAAAAAAGGTTACGGTGATAATTTGGTGGACATTGAACGGACCAATCCACTTTTCATTTCTTCAATTAAGAGAAACGATAAACGCTATCAAATATTGTGAGGAAATCGACATATTGCATGCCAAATTGGCTGAAAAGCAACCTGCGTTGGTCAATAGGCACGGTCCGATCCTTTTACATGACAATGCTAGACCCCATACCTCACAAGTAACGGTGCAAAAACTATTGCAGTTGGGATTTTAAATTCTCCGGCATCCACGTCAATCTCCAACTTTCACCCCAACGGATTACCACCTTTTCCACAATCTGGATTCATTTTGCCGGCAGAAGGTCTTCTGGAACAGAGCATAGGTCATAAAAGCCTTTGAAGAATTCATTGCCTCAAAAGTCAGCACTTTTACAAAAAAGGAATACCACCTTGATCAAAATGTTCACGGAGTAATGGCGCTCCCATTTTTCCGATTTGAGTTCTATTTTTTTTTTTTTTTTGCTAAGTTGGTAAATCTTTTGTTGATATTCCCTCTAAATCTTATAGCTTGACATTTGCAAAAGTTACGTAGCCAAGAGTACATCTATCTCTGTGTGTGTTGGCGATTTTTTACAATTTTAGAAATGGATTTAAATTTACAACAACGAACTTGTATTCAATTTTGCGTAAAAAAAAACCGGATTTAATGGTGCGCGAACGTTGGAAATGTTGGAAAAGTATTTCGGCAACGATTCTCGAAAGAAAAGGTTCAAAAGTGGTCGTGAGTCAATCGAAGATGATGAACGCAGTGGCAGAACATCGACATCGAAAACCGACGAAAACATTGATGGAGTAAAAGTAAACCATCAGAGAAAGAGCGGAGGACTTGAACATTGCCTATGCATCGTCAAAGACATTTTGGTTAATGATTTGGGTTTCCGTCGTGTAGCAGCAAAGTTGGTGCCAAAAGAGCTCAATTTCGTGCAAAAAAGAGACCGTGTTGACGTCGCAAAAGAGATGATTTGCGAGGCTGAATCCAATCCCACATTCATCAAAAGGATCATTACTGGAGACGAGACGTGGGTTCACGAGTACGACACGCAATCCAGACATCAGGCAAGTGAATGGCGTTCACCAAATGAGCCGAGACCAAAAAAACCACGTCGTTTTCAGTCAAAAAAGAAGGCAATGCTCACGGTTTTCATGGATTACAACGGTGCAGTGCATTATGTATTTTTGCCAGAAGGCCAGACAGTAAACAAAGAGTATTATTTGGGGGTTATGAGACGTTTGCGTGAAACAATTCGCCGAAAGAGACCAGAATTGTGGGCAGAAAAGTCGTGGATTTTGCACCATGATAACGCACCGTCGCACAGTGTCATTATTATTCGTAATTTGTTGACGAAAAATGCAACAAATACCATCCCAACAGACACCGAATTCACCTGATTTGACTCCCTGTTACTTCTTTCTATTCAATCGAGCTAAAAAAAACACCACTACGGGGAACGCGTTTCAGCAGCCGAGAGGATGTAATGGAAAAATGGCAGGAAGCACTGATGGACATACGGAAAACCGAATATAAAAAAATGTTTCGAGGATTGGATCAAGCGCTGGCATAAGTGTGTTGCAGTCGATGGGAATTACTTTGAAGGGGACAGTATAGATTTAGATGAATAAACTTGTATTTTTAATTTTCTGAATAAATTCCACGAAATTGATCAAATAACATGACCTAGAACATGTTATCAACACCTTGATTGGTCTATTTCAGTGTGGCTTTACGACAGGAGTCAACTAGCCACAGAATTTTCACACTCGCAACACTTTGGCGTTCCTATCAAACTCGTCTGAATTCGCAGAATGAATGCACGTTAATCCATAAATGTAGGTAAAGACCTCACAAAAACCTTCGATTTAAAAAACGACGCGCTCCAGCAAAGTTCTTGGAAAAATTGTGAAAAACTCATGCTCAAACATAAGGACGTAATCGGAATAACACAATCGTGAGTATCGGTTCAGAAACGGCGAAGATTAGTCTAGCAGGCAACGAAGAAGAACGTCCACTCAGACAGTTAAAGACTTTATCTACTTAACCTCCGCTATAAATTCTAGCAGTGACACCACCGCTGAAAAGTAACTAACTCTTGCTAAACCCTTCTCTCAAGCACCTAAAGTAATTTTATGTAAGACTATCCCAATCCTGCTATATCAATGACGTAGTCTAGTAATGCATTTGGGGCAGAGCAATACTCGTCATATCGTAATAGCTTTCAGATTAACGCGACTGAAGGTTGCTACGATTTGACAAGTTACATTATGAGCGGCTGGTCATAGAGTCCTGTTGAGCGGCATGAGAAGTCAGAGCCCCTCAGACATGGTACTTCTACCCCTGGTGGGAACGTCATGGTGGCTGTGATTTAAACCTAAAATCGGAAGGGTCTTCCTCAAGTTGGTTGGTTCGACGTGGAGTTACAAATATGTGCTGGATGCCTTGACCCTAAGATCGGCTTCAACTCAAACCAAGGTGGAGTTTGTACACTCAACACAGGTTCCGACTTTTGTATTATTGAAACACATTAAGCGATGGCCATACATGTAAGGGCATCCCGTGAATCTAAGTCTCCACGGCAGGTGTTTACGTAAAATACTGACTTAATCTATGGCTTAGAAGTATGACCTTTACCAAGAATGGATGAGACCGGCCTAGATTGTTTTGAGACAAAAACTCCTCTGCGTAGACAGTGAATGGAAAAGAAGATACAACGACGAATTGTACATAAAGTGATAAATACGATGGCTGAGTAGGCAATAACGCTCTAGCTGGATGAATCTTCGAAACCACTTCGGTTACAACGCCCTCGTAAAGAAACACTTCGACTTAGGTGAAGCAAATGGAAAGAAACATCAATTAAATCGGATAGAAGGGATTGTTAGTTGAGGCCCAAGTTCACTGTATCTCATGTCAATCTTATGTTGACCGAAAAAAATTAAACTTGCCTTGACCGTATAATTTTCTCATAACAAATTGTACATCACTTGGAGACAATAGGACAATAGTTACGAGTAGTAAATAAGATTTAAGGAGTTCGGTAGGTTACATTAAAACAAAAAAAGACTTACCTGTGGGAAAAGAGGTTCTTCTTGAATAGCGTCTAGCTGGGCAGTTGGATCTGGTGGTGTCAATTCAACACTTTCGCCTGTAAACTCTGATGCGAAATATCTCGTATCAGTATCTGAGGTGACCAGAGGCTTGAACGGTGGTGGAAGCTAAAAATAAAAACACAAATTTCCATAGAAACCAAAGCAAAGAAAAAAAAAAATAAATAAAATAACAGAACGTTTATCATTACCTTCTTCTGCACTAATTCAGTCCAATTAATACTTGAAAAGAACGCATGTGCTTGGATTTCTTTTACATCGTCTTGTCCACCACCAAGTCGTCTATTTGGATTCTTGGCCAGCAAGCCACTTAAGAGACTTTTTGCTTCTTCCGATATCGTTCGTGGGAATTTAACTTCCTCCAATAGAATCAACGTAAAGAGAACATCATGATCACGATTATAAAATGGAAGACGACCACATATCTAAAAAGACACCCCCAACAACCGCGCCCACAAAGAAATTAATTTCTTTTCGATGGTTTAACACAAGTGAGTTTACCATTTCATACATAACCACACCGGTGCCCCACCAATCGACTGCCTGCCCATAATCGTTGTCCTCAAGCACTTCGGGTGCCAAATATTCTGGCGTACCGCAGAACGTTTTCGTTGTGCGTCCATATGTGATGTCTTGCTTACACAAACCAAAATCGGCTATTTTAATATGACCATCCTTATCTAATAGAAGATTTTCCAACTTCAAATCGCGATAAATGATTCCCTGTGAATGCAGGTAACCCAAGGCTGAGATTATTTCGGCTCCATAAAATCTAGTACGCTCCTCAGTAAAGACACGTTCACGACTTAAATGGCAAAACAGTTCGCCACCATTAACGTACTGCATCACAAAGCACAGGCGATCAGCGGTTTGAAACGAATATTTTAGTGACTACAAAGATGTGAAACAAACAAAACCAAACCAAATGAATTAAATACAAGAATATGCGAAAATAATTGAAAGAATATGTACTCACAATTAAGAACGGATGATTTGTAGTTTGAAGAACTCTACTCTCTGTTAGAGTGTGTGCTATTTCGTCTTTTTTAATGATGACTTTCTTTTTGAGAATTTTAATCGCATATAACTTGGCTGTTGACTTCTCACGACATAGGATCACTTTACCGAATGTTCCCTTACCAAGTACTTTCAAAAATTCGAAGTTTTCCAGTGTCTGTGAGTGAGAAGATGGTTTCATTAAAGCCGCCTCGAGTTGTGTGGGCACTTTTGGACCGCTACTTACAACTTTCTTAATGCCACTGACTTTCCCCGTCGATGTGCCTTGTACGGAGAATTTCTCCGAAAATTCTATTTCGGCTATGGACGCCATTTCGACGTCTGTCATGTCTGTTGATGTTGATGGTGACATTGCAGTTTCACCCATTTCACTCAAGCGACTAGCCACCCTTCTGTAAAAATAGAAGAAATCAACAAAAAAAAATTTTTTTTTTTTTAGCAAAACAAAAAACCAGCTGATCTTAAATGAAATGGAAAGAAGCAACCCTGAGGGCCCTCACTGCGGGTTGTTTTCTACACAACGCATCCTGCATATGAGATTTCAGTTGAGCAAGAAGCAGAAGAGGAAGAAGAAGAGAAGGATCAATAACAACTAGGAAGAATCGATGTCTTGATTGGATTTTGTAGACAGAAGAACTATGGGACGATGTCTTCAGAGTGTAGGTGTAGAGCAAAGTGTTGCATGTATCGTATATAAAGCACGAAGCAGCACTGCAGAAGGATTTTCTTGATTTTGTTTTTGATTTTGATGTTGAAAGTAGATAAGTCAGCTCTTTTGCGTTCTCCGACTAAGAAGATTCTTAACCAGTGATTCTTGCACGCACAGGTACACAAAAGCCTATTGGTCTAGTAGGGCCGGGGAGGGATTCGATTCATATCTTTATGAATGGACTTCTTCTTTGCTGTTATCATTTCAAAATCGGGTCGATTTTATAATTTTAAATAGAAGCGGACAGAAGACGGAACCTTTTGGCACTCCAACAAAAACTGAAGTAGCACTCTACATACTTGTGTGTAATGTAACGTAAACCTCAGTTCGATCTTTGTCCACGTAAGGAAACAAATGCGAAGTTAAAAGCTGGAATATTAGAACTAGTACTCGGAAGACATCGAAATTGAATTGTGCATGTGAGACTCCAAATATTTGTCGTGTCGTTGTTGTGCGCACGCATCATGTGGATACTCCCTTAGCAAAGAAACGACGACTATTAAAACACCTCCATTCAGCAGCAGGATATCTAACTACAAATTACAAACACAAAACACAAAGCAAACTGCATTACAATTAAAAATAAAGAGAACAAACTTACCTGATGGCATCGGTCCACTCCTGACGGTCGCTTTCCTTTTCCACATGGAAAGTTCTCTCAATCACTGTGGTCCATTGTAGACCACGTATAATGAACGTATATGGCTTTGGTCTATCAACTGTCATTATTTGGCAACCTTTCACTGTGAAATTATTCAATCTCTCCGATGGGGTATTGGCATCCGGTCGACTTCTATATCCCATTAAGGTGCCATCATCACGCAATACAAAGTAACGTGCTCGCCAAGTTTTTATGTGTTCGCCACGTTTGAATAGCCAACCCTCTTTGACAATGGCAGCCGGTGCTGAGCCAAATGTCTCAAATGCCAATGACATCTCAACGGGCGGTAATAAGTATGGTGGGAAAAATGGTACTGACACAGATTGGGCGCGCGGCGGAGGCGGTTGAGCTGCGGGTATTGGTGCCGGGGCAGAATTGTTGTTTGGGCTCGTGGCCGCTGGCGCGTACTGTGACCGTGAGAACAACGTTTTGGCGGCTTATATTTATATCCTTTGGAAGCTTGTTACTCTTATTATTCTGTTTTTGTTTGCGTTTGGTTGGTTTTTTTTTTTGTTTACTTTGTTGGCGTCGTCCTCTACGCTGTCTTCAAAATGTGCAACTGAAATGAAAAAGACAAATGTTAGATGTGAGTGAACATCGTTATGGATAATATTGAATGAATGACGAAATAATTACGGGGAATTACACGGCGCCCGATATGTAGTTACACTGGTACAGTAATACTCCTCTAGTAGGCAGTGCAAAGCGCGATCGAGGTAATTAGTTGCGGAAAGTAGCAAAAATAAAACTCGAGGTAAACAAACGAAACGGAAAAAACAAGCAAAACAACGACCAGTCGAACATGAAAGCAGTTGGAAAAATGTTTTCAAACTTCAATTAAAATGCATTGGCGAAAATAACAACGAGTCGGAACCCTCAACTGAAACAGCACAGAAATTCATGTTGCCTGGGTAGTGTAGTCTGATATGGTTGTGATGATTATGGAAGTAATTGAGGTGGTATCGCACGATGACACTGCTGTCCAATGGTGTGGTGGGGTCGGTTACCCAAAAACAAAATAAAAAAATAAAAACAAGCGAGGTGCATACTCCGCAGTGCTTTTACCCGCTGTGTCATCAGTTATTGTTTTGTGTCATCATTGTCATCGTTGTCGCAATACTACTCGTAGAGTACTACACTTTATTTTACACTACTCTACACGGTTTTGTTCTTCTATTATCGCTGTTTACTATTGTAATTATCTTTTGTTTTCGAGGTTCTTCACTGTCGGGCATCCGATGGTCACTGCAGGAGGACGGAAACTGGGCCGCACATCGGACGCACATCATACGAGTACACTAGTACATTCGCAGTGTACTGACTCTGACCATGATGATGGGGGTTTTCGACGTCGTCACTTTAGTTAGTCATTGTTGGTGCTGTTAGTGAAATGACGGCTAAATATATAGAGGGGGCAGCCAGCAAGCGGGGTGATGTTGTTTGTTTCCATTTTGAACTTCGATCCAAAAATGCAGTTCTGCATGATTCATTGGCGAACGTGTGGCCAAACCAGTGGTAATCATCGCAATTCGATGGAAAATTGGGGAAATTATCTGATTAATTTATTGGTCGCACCTTTGGAGTGTGAATTTTAAGCGATTGGTTTTGGGAATAGCAATCGTTTCTGGGTATTCACCTGGACGGTCGATTGGTTAATTATGAATAATTGGATTTAAGTTGCATGGACGAGAGGCGGCATTCGAAATGCCGTAGGGACGTAAACGAAAAATTCAAAGATACAAAATTAAATTGAAAGTTTTTTTTTTTTTTTTTGTGCCATTCATTTATCAGCACAACGATATCGAGTAGTTCAAAGTCAAACGTAAATAACAAGTATTCCAGGTAGCATTCGACTTGTGAAAATAATGATTCTTATCGCACGTGTGGTGTGGCCTATTTTCAGAATTACTATAAATATATTATTGGGGAGGAAAAGATTTCGCAAGTTCTGAGGAAATTTTAGGGACAATCTAATAGGGTCGTTGTTTTGAACTTATACTGTGCCATGCTGATTATTGATAAGCCATGACGATAAGGCCAAATGATGGCAATCAGCAAGACAATATGAACAGAAATTTGGCGTCACCTCTATCGATAAATTGAAAGAAATGACGACCTAGTTTGGAGCTATACTTAAACGGACGGCAGGATTCTATTAAACATAGTCAATGTGTTGTTCGTTTTATATTGTATCATCTATTTGCACAAAGTATCGTACTTGTGATATGCTGATACGATTGTCACGTATGTATATCGACAGTCTTCTTGGAACATAAATATATTTCGTGGAATAAGTTCTGAAGTTCTGTATTGCCTAAGCTAGATTAGAAAAGACCGGTCGTCAAATCGGATTTTCCAACAATTCTACAATTCTGTTTGTGCACAAAATTATAATTTAATCACGCAATGTTCTCCTGCGATGCCCGAATATTTTATGTAGGTGTCATAGTACAAGAATCTCTTCTTGCTACTATTTTGATTATTTCAATGAACACATATTCTTCGAATCTGACGCTGTTTTTTGAATAAGTTCATAAATGATTGTGTGTTCTGTTCCACAAGAGACAATTTTAGGTCCCAATGTTTCAACTGAAATATACATTAACGCCTTAGCCCTCTAAATCCTATTGAAGACTTGGTACGATGTCAAAGGTTGACGCCGTTGGTTACAAAATTTGGAATATTGTAAACGTCTTTCGACCCAACTAGTGAGCAGCGAGCAAGCAGGAACAATAATATTTTACAGCGACTTTGTTGAGCTTTTAAAAGACTTTTCAAGACTATTTGGCGCAGAATTCCCCAGACACGTCGAAGAATCAAATTACAAATACGAAGACTGCCATGAAGGAACCGGTTATGGAAAGAGAATGCGAAAAAGGCTATAAACTAATAAGAATAATTTATCGCAGAAAGAACAATGACTTATCGCACAAAGAAGAATAATTTATCGCACTAGGTGTGTGGAACAACTTTGGTGAGAGTAGCGCGGCAAATCTGTTTAATATTTCAAACGGCCGGCCCCACATAAATCACGAAATGTGTTGGTGGAACCATGGTACGACAATGGCGGGAAAGAACAAAGGACAAACCTTCAAGCGTGGTCGAAGTACAGCGGAAATAATGCAATCGTTAAACTGAGTTTTGAGTTAAACTGTGAAAGTTGCAAAAAAGAAGCGCAAAAACCAGTAGCAACCGCACGGGCCATAGCAGGAGAGGCATTGTATTGGGAATTAGAAGAAGTACCTTCGCAACCTACTCGTTTACCCTTCGAAGCACGGGTAAACGACCTAATAACTTTGAGATTGCGAGAGACTGAATAATCGCCGAAATTAAATGAAAATTGTCAGGGAAACGTACTAACGGGGGACCACGAAATTTTACAATAGATGGAATGAGGACTTTAACGTCATACTAAATGAAGTACCATTCCCTCGGAAGCCGAAGTTAGCGAAGCTACAAAAAGAATGCACCTCGGTCGTGTGGTCGGACCCGAAGCGTGGATATCAATCGGAAATGTTGCGTTTAAATAGCTTGTGATTTTATTCAATAAAAGGATGAGAGGTTAACCAATGGCAGAAGAGCTCTCTGGTTCCACTGTATAAACGCAAAGAAGACACAACAACTACCGATCGGTGAAACTAATGTCGCCTATCAGCTCTGTCGCTTTTCTGAACCCTGAAACCCAACTCCTGCATCTAGTTAGGCTCTGACATTAACCACTAAGTTAAGGTTTGCTATACACGACAGCCGCTCGTCAAGCTTTAACATACGCATACCCAATATGCATCCCAAAATATGCAAACCAATATTCATAGAAGAATTTTAACCTGATGAAATCATCTAATTTTGACATGTTTTACGAGGTTCCAGCCGAAGTTCGAAGGGAGGCTGAAGGAAAAATAATTAGATCACTCAAATGCGAAGATATCAGCAAATTCTTGGCCTCCATTACCAGGTGATCCAAAAAATAGCAGCCTGCTGAATGGTTCTAAGGACAGCACATTTAGCTAAACTAACGACGCAGTGGCTATGAGAAATATGCGTTGCGTCACGTGAAATCGATCGACTAAAGATTACTACCTCAAGTTTTAAAATAAACATCTATGAACTGGAGTCAGATTACACAGTTGTCCATGTGAATTGTGGATATGAGATTACTTACATATGCGGAACGACAGCTTGGATAAACAATCCACGTGATAATTCCAAATGAAACTTGAGTTCATCCTTTCCAAACGTGGTTTCTTAAAAATATAGTGATTGGGTGCCAGCGCATTTGCGTCTACTCATTTTTCTCGGGAAAGCTGAAGAAGGCTTGATGAATAAAAAAAGAAATGAGAAATGAGCACCGTCAAAAACGCAGCACCGAGCGGAGATACCGCCATTGCGGTTGGAAATCTAGTTGCCCATGTAAACATCGACAATTGCTCGAGCATGTGAAAAACAAATAAGATCTTCCGATACTAGAATGACAATGGCGAGCGTTGTTTACGAGTATAATAACAATTTAATGGGGGCGATCATGTTTCAGAACGAAATCTGTTGGATATCATCTAACAGCCGAATGGAAGCCCAGATCGATCATTTGGCGATAAGTGAAAGATATTTTCAAATAAACTAACAAACCAGCAACTTATGATAGCCATTCTTCGCGGTCGGCACTGTCTGAACATCGTAGGAAAGACAGGGCACCTGGCTTTCGGAAAACGTTTGGGAATCGATCAAAGAACAAAAACTTCGAAGAGCTGAAATCACAGCAATTGCTATAGCAGGAAGAAACGAGAAACTATACGGAATGAAAATAAGAGTGTTAAAGTATAGCATGCGACGTAATAAATCTGACTACATCAATTTTTGTGCCGCAGAAGGAGCATAAGCAGCAATTAAGTACAATAGCAGCTGAGTCCGCAAAATCACAAAAAAACAAAAACTAAACATTAGCCGCCTTTCTAGTCAACATCCAATTTAGAAGATAGGAGCAGCAGCATTCTAGTACCCTTTTGAACGAGAGCCTCATAGAGAGACGAATTGAACTTACTGTCTAACGCCCCTTTAAACCGCAAAAGGTTATCGTTTAGATCTGCCAGAGCCAAGCTGCGCTTAAAGCTGCAATCTCTAACATATATCAAGTTAGATCGAGAATGTAAGACTTCACTGAACGCAGTCGTTTTTGTTTGGTTCCCGGGTCACAATGGAACCGCTAGGCAAGGGTCAAAGAGGAGTTTCTCACAATTCGAAACTGCCTGCGTCCTCGGTTAGGGTGTCCATTGGTAGTTGGATTTCATATGAGCATAACTGCAGATGTCATGACGATCCAGGTTGTGAGCAGACCAAACGAATGCTTCCCAACCACTCGAAGAGGTCAGCGTCCTTCCTGCTGTCCCTCAGTAAGAAAGACGGCTAGTTGCTCACTGACGTCATGACGGAGCACTAGCTTTTGCTAAGCATCGAAGAGTGCTGGGCATAAGTGACACAACATTCTGCGACGTTTGCTGTGAAAGTGATGATGATACCGCGGAGCTCTTCCTCTGTGAGTGTACGGCCTACGCTCGTATCGTGGATGCTGCTACTGCAGGCCCTTTATGACTGACGCGCTTACTCATCTTTCTACGAAAGACTGGAACATTTTAGTAAAAGGAAAGTTGCTACTCCAAGAACAAAAGTTCGGAAAGTTTACCAATAGGTTAAAGAATGTGTACAGCCAGCAAATTTAATAGAAAAATTACAGTGGGTGCTGAGGATATGAAAAAACCACTTCCGCAGGCTTCCCAAATTCCACTCTCAGGCAGAACGAACCATTCATCTCGGGCTAATAAAGACACAAATATCTAAAATTAAACATAACAACTCTGCCGGTCCATACGGCCTTCCTACTGAGTTATTTAAGGCCGCAGAATATAACTTGGTAGAGAGCATACACTAAGTCATTTCTAAGATTTGGTTGGAATCAGGAAAGGATGCCTGAGATTCGAACCTTAGCATCGTTTATGCGATCCACAAAAAAGGAGACCCTCTCAACACAGTAAAGTGTAGAAGCATCAGACTCCCTAACACAAAATAACAACAAAATGTTGTTTGCCGTATTTTGTAAACGCCTGGAAACATTGTCAACGATCTGATATCAGTGCAGATTTAGGCGGGTAAGTCTGCAATTGATCAAATGTTTACACTACGTCAGATCCCAGGGAAAACCCAAGAAGTCCAGATCGATACGCATTACACACCTCTTTAGAGATTTTAAAACCGAATCGCCAGTTTGTGAAGAAATACAATAAAGAACGCTCATTGATCCGAAATATTCGAAAGAAATTGGGACTTGGGAAAATGATAATGACACCTTGTCAGAAATCAAACGAAGAATTACACTTGCTAGTCGTTGTTTCGTTGGCCTACGTATGCAATTGAGCTAAGAAATACTACAGAGACTGTATATAAGACCCTAACCATCCCAGTCCTGCATTATAGCGCAAAAGCATGGATGTTTACGAAAGTGGATGAGGATATTCTTGGTCTTTTTAAGTGCAAGATTCTTCGATTGAATGTTGTTCTCACTTGCATTAACGTGACTTGGAGGAGGAGATAGAACAGCGAACTTTACGAGCTGTACAGCGTCATTGTCCTGATCGAAAAAATGCACATCAATTGCTTAAAATACCTTAGAGAGCGAATGAAGCTTAACGCTCCGGCCCCAAGAGTCTTCGATTACTATCCGGAGGGACAATGCAATAGAGGAAGAACTTGCCATAGGTGAAGGTCGCAAAAGAAGTGCACCTTAACTATTTTTGAGCTTGCAACAGGAGACAGCTGGACAAGATTGAGCTGACTGGAGAAACTTACGTATGGGTCAGGTCCATCCCGAAGTGACGCACCATCTAAGTAGGAAAGTAAGCTCAAGGTAGAGGTGAATTATATCGAACTATGTTAGCAATATACCAGCACCTAAAATGTGACTTCAGCGTTGGTTGTAGTACAAAAAGAACTAACCTGCTACACTCAGTTTGGCAAACTAGAAACCCCTAGAAAGTAAAGGAAGGTTATTTGGTTGAGTCGACTAAAATGCATTACTCACAGAAGTGACACGTAAAGCAATGTGGAATTCAATCAAAGAGAACTGCTGAAGTACTAAACGCTTCCGAATTCCTCATGTAGAAGTTCGAATTCTAGTAAAACAGCGTCAAAAATGCCCTTGCTTCAGTGACAATGCACCGCAAAAAGCCGTATTCATGAATCATATGTATCATGAAATGACTCCAACCAAACATAAAACAAGATATAAAGTGCGGTATCGGCACGAGCAATGATTCTAAGTATATGAAGACTATAATGGAACAAACAAGGCCTGGCCGATTTCTGTTTGAAATGCTCTTCACTTTGTCAATTGGTTAAGTCACCTGCTCAATTAAAAATTCATTAAATCCCTCTACTTACAATCCAACAGCAAACGAACCTCATCAACTATATTTAAATAGCAAGCCCTCGTGCATCGACTACCTATCACATGACAAGAAACTATGACGAACTAATAATCTAGTCAGCTGAAAACCATTGCCAATTTCAACAATCACCAGTCCTTCTAAACGACGTCAACGTCATCTTGCCCTAATTTCATGAATCAAAGACCAAAAAGACCTGTCACAGACCGACAAAAAATATCTTGTACTGGCGTCAGCAAATCGTGGAATCTACAAAAAAGAAAGAAAGAAAGGGAACACTTTCTGCAGTAGTTACGTGTTCGTAGCTCATAGAATATTTTCAAGTAGCACTCAATCAAGTGTAGACATCCTCCCCTAATACGGTCGCTCAAAGATAGATCGCCCCCACATGACTAATTTCCCTCCCATCAAAACAATTCCACGTAAATGGTTTAAGGTAAGCCCCCACAGAGTAGCCCCCGCATTCCATACAAAATCTATGACTACTGGTACCCAAAAAAAAAACTGCATTCACAACCGCTTCGATTGCAAATTTTCTTTGGCTTTACAAATGTTTATCCGCAGAAATTGAAAAATCGAAAAATAGAGAGAAAAAACTAAAAACACGAACCCCTCCTCTTAGATAGAGATCAACAATTCCATTAACTAATCTCGAGTGTGGGGCATTTGTGCCAAATTCCAATCATTCTACCGCCAAGCTTGCCAAGCGTTTCTTCGATCACCTGGTCTCGACCTCTACTTACATCAAAGGAGTGTACGACGAGCAAGTACTTGTGTCTTGCTGTGTGCAGTACCTACGTACGTACAGAGTAGAGTAATGGCGTATGGGGTACGTGAAGGTTCCCCTTTCACCCCCATTCTTTTTATTATTTTTTGTTGTTATCTTGGAATAGGTGATAATTCTACACTGTTCAAGAATTTTCACGCGAATTTGTAACGGGAATAACAAATGACTCATCGCACTTGTTTTGAACGAAACTTGCAACGAGGGAATGGAAAACGACAACGATACTGATACCGGCACCGACACCGACACCCGCAATTGCCATTACTATTGATACTACGAAAACAACAGGGACCACGTCAATGTGTTATTCCTTGAAATGTTGTTGTTGTTTGCCTGAGTGTATTTGCTCTGTCGCTATTCAGAATCCCAAACGCCGCACGCTGAATGATTGTGAGGTGTAACAGGGGAGCTTAAAAGTCATCAATTGATTTTTAGAAGATGCGGCGTCTTGTTTGTTTTGTTTCAGCTGCACAGGCAGGAAGTGCCACAGTGATTCATGAAATGTTTTGCTCAAATTAACGATTCATTGGAAATCTCGTCGGTTGTTTTGTTAGCCCCATTCACAAATGCGTTTATTTGCATTTGGCCGAATTTGTGCGATGTCATAAAAAATGAGTTGATGGAACTAAAATAAGACATGAGGTATTATATTGACCACCTGGTCGAGTTTTACATGTTGTTTTCAGATCGAATTTCATAGATACTGGGGCAGATTAGACAACGTGTGCTTCACATCTGCTTCGTACGTCTAGGAGATCGTAATCGGTAATCGCAATCTGATTACACTAGTTGAATGTTTCTCTACCGGTTAGACGTCAGTGCCTTAACACTTCAGTTTTAATGACCACTGTCTTGCAGAAGTCCAGAAACTGTTTACATTGTCTTCAAACCACTTATCACGATTATAGGCATATCGTTGGTTTGAACTGAAGTATTACACCTTATCGACGACATGTATGGTCATACTAAGGAAGTTCTCGACGTCACTTTAGTCTCATATGAGACACAAATGGAAAGTCTCAGAAGAACCATCTAACAGTTCAGCATATTGAACAAGTAATTGGTTCCCGCTTTCATCCACTCGAATCTTCGAAAGACGAACTGCGAGAAATGCAAAAATATCGCCAAGCCAAACCGGCTGGAAATCACATTTCGATATCCAAGCTAGAGCTTGACGAAAATGTCTTTATCTCATTCGGTCCTACAGTAAGAAGGATAGAAAATAAGCGCCCTGCAGTAGTATCCTACGGATCTCTAAGAAGTGAGCTGTCACTGTGCAAAATTATTTAAGTCAGAACGTGACTAAGAAACTTACAAGGCCACCTACTACTGGGAAACCTTTAGACAAGAATTAGGCCCATAGTATGTTCTGGTGTACTTTTTGAAAGTTCTTCTGCAAGTTCTGTTTCAAACGCCACAAATTTCGAGCGCACCTAAGCACCCGAGTGGTATCTACATTGACTCCGAGCAGAAACCTTGGATATAGTTATGAACGCTTATTTCCCTTGATGGACTTCAGCAATCTACTACACATCTTCTCCGAGACTCCTACTCTCCTACAGATCCACCTGGACATAATCTGCGAATGGACAAATTTGAAACCCGACAAGGCACCAGAACAGCATTTTTAAAATCTGTCTAGCTCTCGGTACAATACACAGTGTCTTGACCTAGGTAAACGTAGTTTTAATATCCAAAGCATGTAAAACTTGCTTCCATAAGCTTCCGAAGGATGATACCTATCAGACCCATTGTATATATTTTTGTTGAAAGTCCTCGATTTTTACATCAAACGCAGTCTCAATCAGAGAGGACTAACGATCTACCAGCATGACAGTTGATACCGCACTACATTCTCTCTTACGATCAATTGAAAAATCAATCTCTATTAAGGAGCATACGATGGCGACGTTCTTTGGTATTGAGGGAGCTTTCAACAGCGTTAAAACCTCTTCAATCCTCATCTCTCTTCAAGAACTATACATGAATGACTCTTCTCCAGCTTGATCCAATTCATTCTCAACAATATAATCATAAATGTAATCTTTGGCCGCTGCTCTACAAGTAAGAAACCACAGAGGCGAAGATGTGTTCCCATCCCTCTCATATGGTAACAAAGCTCTTTATGGGTTAAGCAAATACCCACAGACAGTATACTTTGACGCCTAGATTCTAGGGTAAAGTAAGGAAAGCCATAATTTTACAGGACCACTCTGCAGAGAACTAGATGCCACCTACAATACAGCACCCGTAAACATGGTCATCGTAATGGTACATATACTGAAATGTTAAGGAAGACATCGACAAAAGGCAACAGCGAGCATTTTGTGGATTTCTGCAACACTTATCGCATTCTTATTGGAAGCACCATGTTATAGGACTGGACCTGTCAAAAAACGAATTCGGTTTCACCCCCAACCCGATCGACTTCTTAACAATCCGTCGGGGGTTAAGCAATTGTTCCTTAGACATCCGTTACAAGCTTATAGCAGCTAATTGTACTGCATCCATTTGAGGCAACTACACCAAAGTCTTTCGAGTTTCCAGAGGTAATACGGACAGGTTTGGGGTCGCATAGTGCACCCACATTGTTGCCAGAACCTAGACGAGTATTGGTAAATGTTGGACAACATTTTGTCATTGTTAAAACCGAGGATTCACAGCGCATTGTTATCTGAAGAACTACAAAAAATAAAAATAAAAACCAGAGACGAATTGAAGGGCGTACAGCACTTCAGCAGTAGAGAAGCGAATTTGAGACCCAATATCGCATAGTTGTGTACAAATAGGCCATAGGATCCATATCAACGGCTTTGTATCAAAAAAGGGTTAATGAGTGGCCATAACTTCATTTTATCCAGTAAAGTGGGTATGGAACCCATCTAACTTCGAAAAAGGATTAACTCAAGATATAGGACAAGCATATCAACCGTTTAAACGATAGTGTTCTATCCCAGAAAGTTAATCATTAAAAAAATTCCCGATTACTCAGAACGCAACAAAAGAACTGAAAAAAGACGATTGGGTTTGATTCCTGTTGAGCCTTTTCAAGTAAAAACTATAACAGAGCTACTGCATCCACTCATTGCACAAATGTCGGAAACCGAAATCGTTTTGGATGCATAAATCAAAGAGAATCACTCCTAAAAGAAAGTCTACGTCATAGAGAGCGGAAACTACAAGGTGTGGCAAAAGTAATGTCATAACGTGAATGTGCCATAATTTTTGCAAATGGCATCCAGTGTCATTGTGCTTTGACATTTATGTTATAGACAGATAGAGAATTAGTTGACAACAACCAATCACTTCCGTATCTGAGAACGTACAAGAGAATCCACAAACATCGACGATACATCGATGCTCACAATTTGGCATCAGCAGATGTTCGTTGCGTCAAATTTTGGTGAGAAACCTGTAGATGTTCCCTTATAAAGTGCAAAACGTTCACCAATTGCTGCCTGCTGACCGCCAATTGAAGTTAACTGGTGCAAGAAGAGGATGGTTTCGTATCCAAAATCATAATGAGCGACAAAGCCGCTCTATTTCCACTGAATTAGTTATGTGAATAAACAAAATTTGCGTTCCTGGGGGGGCACGGAGAATCTACATGAAATGCACGAAGAGCCATTTCATCCCCTCAAAGTGACCGTTTAGTGCGGCATTTGCAGTGAAAAAGTGATTGGTCTTTATTTTTTTGAGAATGCCGACGGCACTGTTAAACTATTTTTTTTTTTTGCTGCATGTTGCTGAATTGGGTCTCGAGCATTGTTGGTTCCAGCAGCATGGAGCACCCGCTCACACAGCACGGGCAACAATCGAGATATTGAACCACCAATTTCCAGGTTGTATGATCTCATGTTTTGGCAATTTGAACTAGTCTTCTTTCTTTGGGGCTTGGCGTCTACCACCACAAAACTTGGAAGTCTTAAAACCGAACATTGAAGAAGAGATCACCAATTGAGAGCCAGATGTTTTACGAGCAACAATTCAAAATGCCGTAAAACGAACACAAATGTGCGGCCTCAACTCAGGAGGTTGTCATTTGACCGATATCATTTCTTCAACGTAATTTTACACCTACGAATAAACTTTTCGTGAAAATAGAGCCTCATTTTTTTCATTTCTAACAAAATGGCAGCTAATTCACATTATGACATTTCTTTTGCCCTACCTTGTACAAGTTTTGAGATATGACAATACCGGTGTAGATACGTCAAATCTGATATCAGCATCGTAGAGTTTGACATTTATAATGGTAGGAGTACACGTGCGCAGAACGTTTTGTCATACGGAGTGCCAGATATTTGCGTTTTTAACAGAGACTTGAAAAATTCATCTCACCCAAAACATGGTATTAAGTCATAAACATTTTCGTGCGATGATTTTCGACATGAATTAACTCAATAACAGTTTGTCGATCAACTCGCTTCGACTTTTGGTGACTAAGCACCATCCCGGGCCACCGTGTTTCGCTGGTTTTCCGAATTCAATCATAGTTGTCGTTCGCTCCGGGACGAATTGCGTGAATGTCGCTCAAAATCAGTTGTTGTGCCACAAAACATCGATGCTGTCGTCATGTGACTTATCGAGAAATTGAGGCATGCTTGGGAATTAGTTCCACTTGCATACATTTAACATTGCATGAAAATTTGGCCGTCAAAAGAGATTTTTTCGTGTTAGAGACTGCATAATTTCAAAATTACTTTAAAAAAGACTTGTATCGATTGGTCCAAAGAAATGTTGAAAAGCGAATCATGGATCTACGCATATAAGTCTGAAACTGTACTGTATAGGTCTTTCAAGACGAGCCAAATCCAACAAAAGTTGTTCGTGCACGAAGCTCTCCAAAGCGTCGCCACCGTGCTATTAGAGCAACGTAGAACGGTCAATTCGGATTGTTACACTACTATTTGTTTGCCAGAAGTCTTAGGAAAAATAAGGAAAAGCACCCGCCGAACACAGATCATTCTCGACCAAGACAATTATTCCCGCGCATCAAAAATAAATCGCGAGATCAAGGTGTCTCGACGCCTGAAAAAGCGGTTGATACGTTTAAAAGGCATGTTGTGGAGTTACCACCTCATTCTGAGTGGAAAAAGTGCTTCGAAAATTGGTTCAAATACAAGCAAAAGTGTATTAATCTTCATGGAGAAGACACAAAAAAAAAACCTACGTATCAGCGTCTTATTTGTGGTTGCTTAAATAATGGCTATTCCGTCCTATTGCGCGCTATTGATGTCGAGAAAGCATTCCGCAACGTTAACCGTCCATGTACACAAAACAAAAGTAAAATCCAGACAACTTTGAGGAACGCACCCAAGTGCAAAACGGCTAAAATATTGTAGCAAGTGCGTGCTCGACCTGTAGCTTAACCCTTTTAGTGCCATACATACTAAAATACTAAAGAGGGCAGCTCGACGGTACTCCTTGGCACTAAAAGGGTTAATACAGGTCTACTGGTCTGCATAGGCCTCAAAACCCGGTAGGGAAGAGATAAAAATACGATGAACTAGCTAAAAGCCCCGGATAATGGCGGATTTAGTGTTGATGAACCCTTAATAGAACGCATGTAGTGAAACAGCTAGTGAAGATCCTCGATTGCTACAAAGCAGCCATAATCGCTATCAAAGAAATGCGGTGAGGTAAACCGGACAAAAAGAAGATAAAAAAAACTGTAATATCTACCAGCATGACAAGGGCAGTAGGCATAGTGTTTATTCGGTTGAGGATTCGCCTTCAAAGGAAGACTTAGGCAACAAGTCACGAGCTTCAGGCATGTGAGAGAACGCTTGACGGCGATTCTCCTACCTACGGAAGAGGGCGAATTTCCTTCTCCTCGACAAAACACTCACGTAATGCCCTAAATATGATGTAAAATTCGTTCTTTCCGATTCACTCGTAATACCAAGCTAGGCAAGCAAATAATACAGTCGGAAAGTACAGCCTCAGACTGGCTGACACCACCTGATCAATAAACCGACGACCAAATATATTCTATTATGATCGAGGCAAGGAATTTTGGATGTCGCAACATCGACTTGGTTGAAGCCAAGATTCGATAACAGCAAAAATCCTGGGAATTTAACGTCAAACGGCTCCAATGGCAAGAGAAGTCCGATGCCGCCAACATCAAACGTAAGAGACCATTCCCATCACCGCCAAACGCAGCATCATCAAAGAAACCTCTGGTTCTATGACGAATGCAGACAGGCAAATTTGGACAACAGTGGATGTATAGAGCAGACCCGCAGAAAAAAACTAGAGAGGCTCGCGAGCTCTATGAGGAGAAAAGCAGGGAAGAACGTAGGCTCATCAGAAGAAAAAAAGCACAGGAAGCGCTCGATCGAGGCCTTGGAGGGATGTTATCAGCATGAATTTCGAAAATTTTACCAAAAAATACAGCTAATGCTGTAAAGCTCCAACTGAAAACTGCAACAATGGAGAAGGAACTCTCACAGTGGAACCACAGTAGGTGCTGAGAAAATGTAAAGATTATTTTTTGCAGACTGTTACCATCAAACACGCTGACAGAATGAAACAATTAATTCGAACAATGACAGACGGAATTTCCGTTCAGCAGTTGTTTAAAGCAGACCTTAAGTCTGGGTCGACGAAAGTGTATATCCGATCCTAAAGAAAGTAGATCTCCTGAACTGCGATAACTACAGTCTCCCCAACATCGCATAAAAATACTGTCTGCGGTTTTATGTTGACCCCTAAGACCCCACATCAACAGACTAAACTTCACGTTAAGCAGCTACAACTTTGGGGTAGTAAGGAACTTTATCTACCTCGGCTCGACTACCCACTATGACAACGACATTAGCACAGAAATCATGCGAAGAATTATTCTTGCTAATCGCTGCTTCTTTGGGCTTAGAAGGCAATTGAGTAGTAGAACTCTCAAGAAGGACTGACCTTCCTAGTTCTCCTTTAATGCGCAGAAACTGTAACACAAATGAAAATGCTCTCGTGCGCTCGGAAGAAAGGTTTTTCGGGTAATTTTCGGTCTCGTTTTTACCAATGAAAAATGAGGAAATCGTTTCAACACCGGAATGCACGGACTGTAGTTCGATGACGGCCTCGTCAGAAAAGCTCAAACAATCCGACATAGACGGCTAGGTCACCTTGAGTGGGTGGTGCACACAAGTGGAAAAAAGTGCCTGAGCCAATTTCGTGTGCGCGACTGTAGGCAACAAAAAAAAAGATATCATATCATATGTACAGTTGCATTTATATGTCGCGCGTTCACAGAAGCCCTTTCATATTGATGAACTCTTTTCTTGAGGTTCTGACTGAAAATTTGAGAAAGATCGCACCATTAGTTAGGCATTATATTCCTGATCACGCTTTATGGTGATTTCACAAATAATTCATGGGCTACGTGGTTTAGATCACAACACTCTTCTCGTCTCTAAACAGTGATAAAATTCAAAACAAAGAAAACCCGGGCTACGCTTCATATTACAGTGTTGGACTCATTAATCCACATTTAAATGCCATGTGTTGGAAAAGCGTTAAAACGCTATGCGTTATACGTGCCCTTGACATTACCGTGAACCAGCTTCAACACACATCCAATCTGTATCTTCAATATGGGCAATTTTGCTCGATACCAAGGAGATTACCTCAACTGGCGACAGAATATTACTAAATACCAGAAGCGAATGTGCGTCATCTACTTGACTTTGGTCTCGTCTGCGTACGAATTAAAACCGTCCCTTGCGTCATCAATGAAAGATGCGAATAAACCACAGCTCCACTACACTACAGTGTCAGCGCAAACAATTGTCAAATTCACACTGAATTCACATCGAGTGCACAGTCTGGAAGATGACTTTTGGACCAGCCTGTGTTTGAGTGTTCAAGTGTTTTGTTCAAGTGTGCGCATAGTGACATTTGGTAAAACCCTGAAAATCTGTTTGAGTCGAAAGTTTCGAAAGACAAACAAACACGAACAAATCAATCGATCTAGGTTAATGGAACAACAAAATCCAAAGCGAAATAACAAATTGCAGTTGTCATCAACAAATGGAGCGCCGCCAGACGTTAGCACTAAGGCTATCCGAGAGCTCTAGAGCAATCAAAAGGCCATGACATGGATTTCTTCTTTTTGTTTTCAAAATTTCTTCTTTTTTTTTCTTTCTCACAACCTACTGCACAATTTACAATATTTGTCAAAAGTTAAACGAATTTCAATTTTTGCTGTTTGGGGCGTTCGGGTGGCTTTGTAAGTGTTGGGTTGTGCAAGAGCTTGCTGCTGCCACCCAGCCACTTGGTAGTGTCATTTGCAAAAAGCAACAACGGAGAGAGAGTAGAGTCATTGAACGATAAAAAATCAAGCAGATCTCGGACGGTGTGCCTTAGAAAAAGGGGAGCCGCTCATGGACAAAGTAGAGTAGAGTGTGAGTATTGGTCAACAATTCGATTGGATAACGTCCTCTTCATAAGAAAGTGACTTGGATGACACATTTTTTGTCATTTCACAATGAAAGACGTCCGCGTCTGTTGTCGGATATTCGATGTGAAAGTGTAGATGTGAGAGCTAATGACTTGTGTTGGGGCAACTCTTTTCAATGTTCACCTCCGTCACGGGGACAGCATTGACGTCAAGAGAGAACAGAGCACGTTTCGATAGTTGCCCATATCGTGATTTGTGATCGTAACTACTTTCAAATGTAGCCATGTTGGAGTGCGATGATCTCAAGGGAATTTTTTGCCGGAAATCTAGTCTTTCTGTCGTCGTTGGAATCGGAGTCGAAGTCGCCGTTGTCGTTGTAGTCGTCGTGATGGTTGCCGTTGTCGGCATTTTATTTTTTTTAATGGAACAGATGTCAGTTTTGCCGGTTAATGATGAAAACAGGTTTACACGGATTTTGTCAGTGCTATTGACTGACCATGTGACCTACATAGAAGGATGTTCTGTTGTATGAGTGCAGATTTAAAGAGGGGAAATGCCATTCGCAGAGACTGTATATAGAGATTTTGCAGATCGTAATGAACAGAATGGATGGATGAAAAATAGATAGAAAAACCGGTGAATTGAACGGGATAAAACCTTGAGGAAAAATTCAATTCAACAAAATTAAAATTCAAGAACGGAATTCGCAAGCATATCTAACTCCAACGAACTGAAACAATGAGTCAGCCTGAAGTGGTATCATTTGGTTCTGCGTTGGCTTTTCGTTTTGGCTTTTGGACATTGTTTCATTGTTTAACAGTAAGATAATGTGGATAAGAGCACGGTAATATTGAGCCTTGTGCGACTACGAGAAAACTAGAAGATATTGAGTATTTCATTCAGAAAAAATAATTTATAACCATCAAAGCGGCATTTCGAAATAAAGATGGTGGTGGAGTGTTGAAGCGATAACTAGCCTCGAATATGGAAGATCTTAACTTTCAAGACCCCCATACAAGACTAGAGGCACAAACTTTTGTTTGTAGGTATAGCTGCTTACATGCGGTGATGCTGTCGGAAAAAAGACTACACAACACCGATGGCTAGGAACCTAAATTTCAAGAGATAGTTATACATTTGACTTAGTAAAGTATGCATGTTGTAAGAGCCAACTAAAAGCCATCCGAAGAATTGGTCCGTTCGGTACTGTCGTGTATTCTTGATAGAGCCACCCTTTGTAGTGAGGTCAAAGTTGAAAGATGACATTTAAACGAAATGGAGACGAACTCTGGGAACGTCAGTTGCATTGTACATTGTGCTGACGGAATATGGGCGACATTATCTCCAACCAGCCCAGATGAAATTGAATGGCAGATGACCGCGTCATCCATTCACATGTACAAGCATTAAGTGTAGCTAGTGAGATGAGTCAAAGAAGGTATCAGTATGAAACGTGGACACCAGACATTGCAAAAATTCCGTTATCCGACGGAATGCTGGAATAAAATGCATCCACGTTTATAGCCGCTAAACAGCACTCAAGGACTACTTGAAAGTATACATAGAACTCGATATATTTCCTCTTCTCTTGAAGCCATTGGCCGTGAGTACACCTCGACAACGGACATGCATTTGGTATCGCACCACCCAGTCTAGAATGAAGCCATCAACGTTGAACTGCTTCCATGTTTCGTCGTCTAGACTGATTTCTGGATCACTGTGGGTCAGGAGTTGAATGTCGTTTTTAGTGCAGAATTCTTTTAGTGGCAGGCGTACAATACAAAATGAAGGCAAATTAATCCGAGCAATTGATGAGTGGATCTTTGAGCTCTTGTACATTTCGGTGAGAGTGTCCGTATCTCAATCAGATACTCCAAGCTGGCAGATTTTCTTATTCTCTGAGAATTGCTCTAGTTGTGCCCATAGATCGTGGCCGACTTTTCGTTCTTGCTGCTCCATTTTAAAACGCCATATGAACTGTCTGCTTCTGTGATTGTCGATGGCTTTGGATGGTATGCCAACACAACGTTATCGATACAACTGGCTTCTAGAACACTTAGAAGTGAGTTCATTGCCCGATTAAAATTTTCGGCGGAATTATTATTTAGGAAAAATTTTGGTTTGGCCGTCTCCTTTAATTCGTTTACATTGCGGAGGAGCTCGCCATTTTATTGCTGAATCTTAGAGCATTAGTTTAAGACCATCTATTAGTTCCTCGGTGGATTTGCTTCCGGGTTCTTTGTCAATGTTTAGAATGTTTCCAGTGCTGATAACGATAGTGTTCTGCGACGGGTTGATAAGCTTCATTTTCTTTCCTTTCTTTTGGTAATTTTCTACGATTGTTCACTGACGTGCCAACGATTTAACTGAATACTGAGTGCACGGGTACCGTGAAGATGAATTTATAAGATTTGAAATTTTAATGAATCAGGCAGGGGGATGAGGAACAAGGCAACTATAACTTGTGACAAAAAAAAACAACAAATTCCATGAAAGTACTGGAAGAAATCAAAGCTGACACGTGAGGAAATCACTCTGTGGTTATCGCTGTCAATTTAACACATTATCTTCTGAATAGCACATGACTGCGGATACAAGGGAGCGAACAACTTATGCATAACTTAACATGAATCTGACCAACAACGGTGCAAAGGACACGTTTCGGAACGTGTCTATCCTAGATGTTATTTACATGAGTGACTTGCTCCTGCACAAATAAAATAGCGGCTCAGAGAAGAAAAACATTCAACCTTGGCATAGAGAATCCCAGGCAGTGCCCCAAAATAGCAGAATCAAAGTGGAAGGACAAATCTTTGCATGTCTCACTGTCTCCAGCCCCGATGGTGATCTAAAGGAAGACCTGAGCTAGAAGAGTTTAACTTCCTACAGTTTAATGAGGTACGACTTCGAAAAGGGGGATCAGAGAGAGCAAGGGAAAACGCTTCAGACGGCTCTATTACGAAGTAATCCGAAGCCTTTTCAGAATGGCATATAGGATAGAGCAGTGATTCTCCATACATAGAAAAATACGGCGATCAAAGCTGCTGTTTAAAGAGATCGGATCTTTTTTTTTATAATTAACCCACGCTCAAAGGATTTTGTGTAGGTACCCTTTAGAATGTTTGCGCACAGCGCAATCGAAGGGTAATTACGAAGGAAAAAAAGGAGATACCGGTGTACGTTGGTTTTGAATATTTGCAAGTTATGACTAGAAAGTAAGGAGCTCGGAATGGCATTCTTTAAGCGAGTTGTACGGCCTATGAAAGAATTACGATATTTCAGAATTTGTTCGAAAGTGGGCTTGAGAATTAACTGAGCATTCACAGCGAGACGGGTGTTACGGTTGAAGATTTGAAGGGACGGAATACCACTAGCAATTTCGATGGAGCACTGGTTGCGAAGAGAGCCACCTATCTACCAAGTCCAAGGAGGTCTTAGAAGCACATGGGAAAATGTGGACATTGTACTATAATTTTAGGCGGTATATTCTATATTTTGGCCAGATCAGATAGAGAAATCGTTTCTTACATCTCTTCAGCAAACCCATACATTTCACATTTTTGGCGACATCGACTATGTGGTCATACCAACGTATGTAGGTTGTCGTTAACACGCATACCGAGAATTGAAAGTTTTCTAGTTCCGACCATGCAAATATCATTAATGGATTAGAAGTAGCAGACAAAAGATCATTGATGAAATACTGATCCCTTCGGCATACCAATATTTATTTTGTGGGTATCAGATTTGAAGCGGTTCAAAACGACTTAAATTGAACATTCTGAAAGGTGATTTCTAGCCCAATGAAGACGAGACATGTCGATGCAAAATGCATGCATTTTCCATAAAAGAACCTGAAGCCAATTCTGAAATATCAGGTCCAAATATCATGCTTCTGCTAGGTTGGTGTACACTTGGTTTCATTTTTCGGTGAGATATGCCATTAAATGGGCCTGCCACTACGAAAACTTTACTACTGTTCGTTGAGAAGTTATCGTATTTCTAGTTATTTCACGAGCTGATGTTTAACCAGCGTCTTCATGACCTTGAAAAGAAGGAAAGTAAATGGCAATGGGTCTGCATAAGGAGAGAGAAAATTCGCTTTTCTTGGGGAATGTTTCGTGGTTTCGACAACGTGGAAGAACGTCTTTTCAGAAGAATGATAGGTATACCATCTGGACCAGCGGATTTCATTGATGCATAGCTGCCTCGAGGAGGGGAACATTCCGAATCACGGAAATCCCGACATCCGTTTTTATTTTCAAAGGGAAATAAGAAGAAAAAAGACCTTTGTCGAATATAGTAGGAGGATTCTCAGTACTTCTATACGCCGTTTTCTTGTTGTCGAGTGCACTGACAAACAAACAGCGATCTGGATATACGGGCTCTACGCAATAACAATAAGAAGCGCTAGAAGAACAATTTTGAACACAGCAACACAGACTGCTACAGTTATGCGTTCCCATCGGCATTTCCACATACAAAATCCAAATTGATAACAAGCAATCATTAGCAGAAAGGTAAAAGTAGAAGAAAGGAGGGCAACATCTATAGCACTGTGGCAATTCAGGGAGATAACAGAGCACAGGCAGATGGACCCAAAAACTGATCCTCACCATAGCGATCTAGAGAAAAAAAAAAGCATCAAAAATAACTTCGCATATGTGGAAACTACGTGTATACATATAATAGTTCCTTCTTCTGCTTATAATGTTCAGATGAAAGCAAGGCATTGAGCGTAGATTATTTCACACCAGGCGATCCACACTTCTATGATAACAAGTCGGAGATCCTCCATAACGAGCGTACAGAAGAAGCTATCGAAAGACCAAAAATAACCTCAGCGGTTATGGCCTCAGCGGTTATGGCGGATGGAGCCCTCATAAAAAAAATATATTTGGAGCTTATGAAGTAGGAAGCATGGACTTAGCCAAAAACAGATTTTTGATTCAAGAGAATAATTCTTTGAATTATACCTACTAGGTGTCGTTTGCAGAAATGAAATTAAGGACCCCACAGCCTAAGAGCCCTTATTTATCGACTAAAATAACTACGGCACCATAGCTCTAACCCGGAAAGTTTTCGAGTACATTTTGAACGAACAACGGGGTAATTGAAGCCTCTTTCTTTTTTTTTTCTATATTGCTACTGCGCCACTTGTGGGATTGGATAAATTTACAGACCTTAGAAACCTTCCTCACTCTATTTTGGATTACTGAGGACAAGAGCCTGCTGATATCTTCGCATTTGATTTATTTAATTATTTTTCTTCGAACCTAAGTTGGTAAATGTAGCCCTCGACTACGTAAGAATGGGTGTTAGAAAAACCAATCCAATTAGGCCTATTGGCCCATTGTGGAAGCCCGACTCAAAGGTAAAAGATCTTCGCAACTGAAGAGAGATTGAATTTTGGGGCCATAGCTCAGCATGGTCTATAGCGCCATCTAATGTAGTAGGTACTATAGTTCACAGCTAAGAGATGGAGATCACAAAATGGCGTGTGAGTGAAGCAAACAGAAGTATCGTGACTGCCAAATATGACGTGACCAACAACTAATGGAATAAAGAAGAACCATAGAGAGGAAACTTTAGTTAATTCCTCATGAAAATCTTGTATAGAACATTGGATAATTAATTATAACCACCAAAGCTCGTCAACAAAAACAAATGGGAAACAAATTGGCGCCCAACACGCCCAACATACTCTTGCTGTTGATTACGAAGTTTTTCTTTCACCGGAGAAGGTTCACAGTTTTGTAAACAAATTCAGCAATTAACAACCACCGACAAAAACATATTTAAAAAAAAAATACATATATAGATCAATTGATTAAACGAAAATGAGAACGCACTATCCAATACTCCGCTTCACTCGATGCCCTGACTAGGTACATACATATATACCACGTTCTTACGTAAACCAAATAAAAATAGAGAGAGAACAGAAAAGGCATTTCGAATTAATGAATGAATAAATGAACTGCCCGCCTGATATCCTCATATCTCCCCACAGGAGGTCAAACGCGTAATGATAACGACCGCAATAAACCTACATTCGCCCTCTTATCTACATATGGTACGTATGTATGTACATAAGCGCAACTTGAAAAACCACCACGTATTTCATCCGTATCCGTATAATCACGTAAAATTGTTGCTTTTTGCACTCCACCACATATCCGTCGGAGAGAGAGCCAGCCAGAGAGATATGCATATGTATGTTTGAACGTAAAAAAAAAAGCTGAAAACAAAATAACAAAAATAAAAGACGAATAATCAATGAATCTCACCCTCATGGCCATCATCCAATTGATCGAATCAATTACCACCAAACGATTAATAATTGACTTATTAATTTGCGATTAAACGTCTCCACAGTTCGTTAGCCGATACGGATATGTATTGTATTTATACACCTCACAAGCATACATCTAATGAATAACGAATAACAAATAACGACTATACCTAGTATTCATTTGTGTATCCTCTATCGTTTAGAATTTTTTATTTTTTATTTTTTTGTTAAAAACGGAAGTCAGGAGACGTTAATTTATCAGCGCGCGATCACAAATCACGATCGCAATTAAAATGACAGCGACGACAACAATAACGGCCGGCGGCTTCAACGGCTACGGAACAGCAACAGCAACATCAATGTCGACGATGGCTGGCGTTGCAATTCCATATGCCCAGACGTCACTGAACTGCAGACAAACGTCACGCGACAATTTCGACGCCCGCCTTTTTCAGAACAAACAAAATATAAATGGATTTGTAAATGAAGATTGAAAATTCGCGTAGGTAGGACACTAGCAAACGAGTCGAAATATGATACGGAAAATTTTTGCAACGAGCGCGCCAATAATAAACAACGAAAAATACCCAATTCAGCTATTCAGCAATTGTAAGCGTTTGATAGAAAAATTCGCAAAAATCCATTTGATTGTTCTGGCATATTTTGAATGCGAGCTGACAAGCAAATAATCTAACAAACTCAAACGAGCGAGGTAAACGCTAAAAGTGAGGTAAAAGAGCAGTTACAGGTTAGGAGAGTCTGAATTTTGAAATCAAAAACCATGGGATATGGGATGACGCAGGAGGGGGGGTAGGAGGGTAGTCCCATAGTACCTATTATTAATTATTTTTGCTGTTTTCTTATTGTTGTGGTTTTTTCTGCGTATGAAATCTATTTTTGTTTTTACCACCCCATTACAGTCGCTGTCGTAGAGTCGTAGTCGTAGTCGTAGTTGTAGTCGCAGCCGCAGCCGCGGTCGTACGAATTACAATACTATACTAGTCGCTGGTTCGCTTGGTTGCGCTCGCTTGCCCGCCCTGCTTGCTCCCGTCACCCTTTTATCTTTATCGCAATCATTTCGTTTCGTAAGCAACTTTATTTTCTGTTTTTTTTTTCAGTTTTTAATTTTCATAATCATTTTTGTAAGCACTAAAGTCGTATGCATGTGGTTGTCTGCTTGCCGCTGTACAAATATGTTGGTGTTTGTTCCTTTCTTTTTCGCGAAAAAAAACCTTTTATGCTGTATTTTTCGTGCGAAAAAGTTTTACGACGGCAATATGTGAAAAAAGAGCCAAAAACAAAAATGGCAAAAAGACAGAGCAACGGCAACAGTAATACGAACGAACACAGCGCCAGTGAAAGAGGAAATTCTTAATGAATAAACGAGTGGGGTGGAGGAGAAATTCGTTGACGCAAAGGGGAACGACGTCTGAAAGGAGGAGGGATAGACGCGGGGAGGACTTAAACATAATATTGTTATTGTAAGCAGGGTGAAAAATCGCTAGCGGCGGCGCCATTAAATGCATTTTTGTTGTCTTTTTGCGCTTCCTTGGGTTTTTATTTTATTTTATTTTTTTTTCGTACAACTTGGCCTCTCTTTCTGTTTTAGTCTATTGGTGTCGTTCGTAGTGTGGTCGTTGTGTTGTTGGGTTGCGTTTTGTGTCGTGTCGAGTCGTTGATTATTTTTAGTGATTTGTGTGTTGTTTTACTTTATTTTGTCTTCGGTTTTTTGTTGTTTTTTTTTTGGCTTTGTTTAGTGCAATTTTTATTTAGCCACTGCTGACTGTCAGCAGCAGATTTAAACACAGAGAAATTAAATCGCAGAAAGAAGTGGGAAAAGACTACAAAGGGGATAACATAGGGTTGCCAGGTGGCTAATAGTTACAAATCTAATCAAACTAGGAGTCTGATATCGTATGGCTTTCTCATGACGCGGCGACCATGATTGTTCATTTGAATCGACACTTTTAACACAAACGTGAGTTCTTAGGAAACTAAGGATCGGAAGTTTGCGTTTGCTGTCAAGTACAGGGAAAAAGTTGGGAGTCTTCAACAGTTTAGTCATATACACGGGACTTATCTCCGAGAGACCCGTGCATACACTTTTAACACAAACGTGAGTTCTTAGGAAACTAAGGATCGGAAGTTTGCGTTTGCTGTCAAGTACAGGGAAAAAGTTGGGAGTCTTCAACAGTTTAGTCATATACACGAGACTTATCTCCGAGAGACCCGTACATACAGTGGCAAGCAAAAATGAATTATAAGCTATTGGGTTGTTCAATAAGTTCTGCGGTTTTTATTTTGGTTAAAGTTAAATACACATTTTTTGTTTAAAACCATATATTTAATTAACCCTTTAGCTGCCATGGTCCAAATTGTACTTGTTTTTAAAATGCACCATACAAAAAAACTACCCCGAGAAATCTCGAATATTCTGGCATTGAGACAGAAAAATCTGCCCTCAGTGCCATGCCCGAGAATAGTCGGTCTGTAATTGGATGAACTATATGTATATGAGCCTACTTCACTCTCTTCTGCTCATTATGACGTCACACAAAAGTGACAGGTGAAATGTAGAGGATCTACAATTATATGAACGAATGTTATTGATATAAATGTATCTATTTCCCTCTTTTCCTCTTTATGATATCATAGCATAGCTGTTAGCATACTCGAGCGTGTTTGTTTTTAAAATTTTGGTTTACAGCACAATGTCTAAACGTCTAATAGATAAAGAAATTTCTAAAATTACAAACAGTGAATCGGACAGTAAAAATTCCGATGATTTTTCATCCACTGAAGAGGAAGATTTATATGTTCCTGGCTCTTCAGAATCTTCTTCAGACGACTCTTACAATGAGAAAAACAACATTTGGAAAATACACCGCAGCAGCAATTTGAGGAGGATACAAGAGCTTCATGAGGGCGAAATGCACTGTATGGATAGCGAATGGGTTGACATTCCAGCCGATCCTCCAGATTTACCTTTCACAGCACAGCCACGTTTGAAGTGTGATAGTAATCTAAGTAGCGCACAATTCGTTGATTTGTTTTTCAATGAAGGGTTCATAAAACTTTTTGGTGGTAGAAACAAATAAATACGCCAATCAAGTGATTTTGTCCCGCAACTTGAGACGATCTTCACGGCTAAAAGATTGGAATGATACAAATACAATTGAGATGAAAGTTTTTCTCGGCTTGGTTTTCCACATGGGTATTTGTTCCCTCCCATCTAAAGATTTATATTGGAGTAAAAACGAAATGTTTGATTTCCCGATGTACCGAAGCCTTATGACTCGCAATCGCTTCCAAATAATTTACAGTTTCTTACACTTTTCCGACAACGAACAAACAAACAATAGCCAACTCGCTAAAGTAAATTATGTAATAAATCACTTCAACGACATAATGAAACAAATTTACGTTCCCTCAATCGACTTGTGTGTCGACGAATCTCTTATGTCCTGGATAGGTCGCCTTATATTTACGCAGTATATAAAGAACAAAAAACACAAATATGGTATTAAAATATATAAGCTATGTCAGTCTAATGGTATCATTATGAAAATAAGTGTCTATACTGGCAAAAATTCCGAGCAACCAACAGAAAACTCAAACTACATTCGTACTATGAATATAGTTTTTGATTTAATGAAAGACTATCTTGATAAAGGCTATAGGTTGTATACTGACAACTTTTATAATTCGGTTCAATTGCTGAGAGAATTGACTAAGCGTCGTACGTATATCTGCGGTACTTTACGTTCTAATCATAAAGGCAACCCAACAGTTGTTACTTCCTATAAGCTCAAAAAAGGAGAAATGATTTGGAGACGTTCTGATAAAGTTGTAGTCTGCAAATGGAAAGATAAGCGCGACGTTTTAACAATATCAAACATGCATAATCCAGAAATTGTTAGAGTCCCGCAATGGGAAACTGGTAATGAATTCCCAATATGGGAATGGGAGGAGTGGATAATTCCGACCAACTACTCTCATATTATAGTGCCGCACGCAAAACCAAATTTTGGTACAAAAAACTTGGAATACAGAATGTCTATAAGTTATATCTTATGCAACCAGGTGTAAAAAGTAATACAAGCTGCATAATTTTGAAGAACATGTGATTGCTCACTTGCTTGGTGAAAATTACCAGGCTTATATAGCACATACTACCTCAAAACAATAACAATCTCAACCGATTTCTTCTATTTACACATTTTGTGCAGCATTATCTGGAATCCATTCCATCAGCAGGTAAAAAGGCGAAGCCAACAAGAATCTGTCGAGTATGTTCTAAGGAAAAAAAGCGCAAGGAATCTAGATTTTGCTGCCTACTTTGTCCAGAAAAGCCTCCATTATGTATTGAACCATGTTTTCGTAAATACCACAACCCATAATTGTTAGAATTTGTTTGATAATAATATGAATATGAATACAAACTATATTTATAACACTTGTTGAAAGCCTTTATTTTTTGATAATTAAAAATAGTTTTCTTGAAACCAATTTTCATACCGTTTTATTTCAAATGCCAGGATACAATATGGAACTTAGCAATCAATGCCAACGCAAAAGGTTCTGCCCTGAATCTACACGGAAATTGCACGAGAATTCTCGGGCTTGGCATTAAAGGGTTAATCAAATATTCTGATTTATTACATTCTTCCAACGTTCTGGAAGAGACATTATTCCTCTTTTGTAACAATCAGTAGACTTTTGGCCAAAAAAGTTTTCCAGATGCGATTTTATGTCCTCCTCAGAATTAAATTGCCTTCCGTCCAAATCGTTTTGGAGAGAGCGGAATAGGTGGTAGTCAGACGGCGCAAGGTCTGGAGAGTACGGTGGGTGCTGCATTACTTCCCAGCCAAAGGCATTTAGCTTTTCTTTTGTCAGAAAAGCTGTGTGTGGTCTGGCATTCTCATGGTGGAAAACAACACCCTTCCTGTTCTCTAACTCTGACCGTTTACCTTCCACTTCCTGCTTCAAATTGTCGAGCTGAGAGCAATATTTGATAGCATTTATTGTCTCATTGCGTGGTAGCAACTCGAAGTATAGGACACCTCGTCAATCCCATCAAATGCTCAACATGACCTTTTTGAGATGCAAATCTTGCTTACCAACCGATTGCGGTGTTTCACCAGGAGCGCACCATGACCTCTTACGTCGAATATGTTGTAAACCACCCATTTCTCGTCTCCCGTAACCACTCTTTTCAAAAAAGTATCCAGCGATTTCCACCTCAAAAAAGACTCACAGATCATTATGCGATCCATACGGTTTTTTTCACTGAGTTTGTGAGGAACCCAAACATCCATTTTTTTTCGACATTCCAAGCAAGCCTTTTCAGTCTCTGTGAAACTGTTGTCTGGGCAATGCTAAACTCGTGTCGTCAAATGTCTGCCAACGCTAACTGCAGCTAAGATTTGATCGTCGTCTGTGGTGGATGGACGTCCAGAGCGAGCAGCATCAGCAAGGTCTGTATTGCCGGAACAAAAGTGTGTAAACCAGCGCTTACAAGTGTCAGCGCTAACTGCCGAATCTCTCCATACACCCTACAAATCTCACGTTGCGCCTCTGTCGCTTTGACACCTTTTTTAAAGAAAAAAAGCAAAATATGCGTAAAATGCACTTTTTAATCTTCCATTTAAAAAAAAAAAAATTGAGCACTTAAAACACGTCCTATCAAAACAAATTCTCGTAACAATGTAAAGAATAATCCTCTCTACTGGAAAAAAATAAGTTTTCATAACGGTTTTATACACAGAGATTTTCTGAAGCGATAAACGCCACTTCCAAGAAAAAAACCGCAGAACTTATTGAACATTATATATATTTTATTCTTAATCCTAAAATGTTGATTTACTTTTACGATTTCAAGGGCATTATCCACAAGGGGTTCGTTCCACGGGCCCAAACAGTTAATACACAATTCTATCTTGATGTGTTGAAGCGTCTGGTGTTCTTTGTATTCGTCCAGAAAATCTCGAAAAAAAATTTCATCGAGCGGCACTTGTTGGCCGATTTATTGTTCTTATTTTTAAAAACCTTGCATAACGACTCTTGCCTAACACAGTTCGGAATTTCAAATACCACGGCGATAAATACCATAACATTGCCAGAGAGAAGGAAGGATCCAGTGCGTGCCCTGTCTAACTACAAATTTTCGAACCGTCGTTTTAGGCGTACAAATGTTGACTGTGAGAATACCAGAAAGAAACTCTCCGGTATACCACTGCCCTTCACGAATGCCACTGAATTGTTAGTTCAGTACCGTACAATCAAGGTAACAGGCGACACAACTTTGGTCTACCAACCACACCCGAGAAAAAACCGCTCATGTAGTCCGATGTAGAATGCACGCAAAGGAAATGTGTTACAGAGCAAGAAGACAGGACAATAAAATCTTGCAACAGAAAAAAAAACAGACCTGAGCATTCCACTTCAAGGAAATCAATTAGTGTCGTGATAGGCATAACGTTCGGAGTAGGGTTTAGAGTAAATTAAGACAAGACGATATATTTACACGCTATCGCCAAATAAAGATTAAGCTGCTCATTGCTTGGGACAAATTGTCACTGTCGGAAGCTACATATAAATTCACTGTTCGCGTAAAATCACGTGGATTCAAGAGATATCCTCTACTCGTTGAACCAGTTGGATCTTCGGTTGAAGGGTAAAAACTTCTATTGTCATTCACATTGTTTTGGAAGGTGAAAGGAAAGGTGAAGGAAACTATCTCCTTCTCCTCATCCATGGAGTTTCTGCGGAAACCGTGTGAATATCCGCAAAGCCTTATTGCATACTTATCTAAGACACAGTTCCCAGTGATGTCACTTATTGTAACGCTCATATGCCTTCTGTTGTGATGAATCAAGCTCTTAAAGATTTGAATCACCTTTGGTTAAAACTTGTTGACCCTCTTGTCGTCCTAAGTATAACTGTTTCGATGGCATCAATAGTTTATATACGAGTCTGTAGGTAGCGACCGGCATAACTTAGATTGTTTGCCAAATTTAGCAATTTTCCAATTCCTTGGAATGTTCCTAAACCCTGGGCCAAAAAAATATGAACATTACATTGCGCCATCATTCCCCTGATCGGTAGTCTGGGACTAACTTAGACCTAATAGAAACTGATTCCCAGGATGTAGGTACAGCTTGGCTGTTTAAGAAAGCATAACGTTTTGGTTTAATCAAGATAAGACTTCTTTTGACGCCTACATCTACTACACTCATCAGGCAAGACTAAGTTGCTAATTTTTGATCCCTCGTCGGTGTAAAATTGATCAATTTGTCATAGGAAAACCCATCTTCCTCCAAGAATGACCTGAACGAAATGACTGCAATTGCGGTATGGCAGACTGTGTTCCGGAAGCTTCTTCTATGTTTTCAGGATAGTAGCGTGGGCAGTTATTGATCTTGATCGTGGGCTTTATTTTTGCGTTTTTTCTAAGGTGAACAACGTTTTACCAACCGTTTTCCTGCTAAAAAAATGTGTAACAAAGTACACATTGCTCCGGAGGGAATATTATGAGTTCACTTATCTCGAAGGAAATTGTAATTCAGTAAATGACAGTTCAATAGAGCTCCGATGGGGACTGATCTCAGCGAATCGTTGCTTCATTGGCTTAACGAAACAACTGAGCTCAAAACTCATTCTTCGAAAGACCAAAAAAATGTTATATAAAACCCAGATTCGGCTAAATATACACTGCAAAGACGAGTATTCTATGATCAGCAGATGTCAGAGCCGATATTGTATTGTGACACTTAGATGTAAGAAAAATAATTCGTCGCATACCAGGTCTCATATGAGCGGAGAGTGAATTGAGAGGGCACAACTACGAACTCTGCGATGTACGAAGCTGTTGGCATAGTTCAAAAAGCTGGTACTTACAGACAACATCGAAAGAATAGACGACAACGGTGTAAAAGGAAACGTAATCTCTGACTCAATGATCAAGCAATTTCGAGTAGTAAAAAACTTGGTTTGACGAACCATAACCTACGGTTCAGGAATCAAAAATCAAAACCTACAAAAAGTCGGAATACATTCTTGGAGAAGACGCTGAAGCACGAACTTTATCGAATTCAGAGCATTTCGATAGACCAATTCTTAGGAATGCGACTGTATCTCTAGCAAAATCTTCAATAGATCAGAAGAAACCATAGATGAAGGCGCTGAAGTATGGACTTAATCGTTGCTAAATGATTTCGAAAGGGAAATTCTTAGGATGCCGACTGACAAGATCTCAAGAAACCATATGTGAAGCACGGACTTTATCGAAGTGAAATGATGTTGAGAGGAAAATTCTTAGGATAGCGACTGTGTCTCAAACAGAGGTCTTCAACCAGTCAGAAGAAATCATTGGAGAAAGCGCTGAACCACAGAATCTATCGTAGCCAAATGATTTCGAATAATTTCTTAGGAAGGCCACTGCTTCTCAAGCAGAGATTTTCAACAGATCAGAAGAAACCATAAGTGAATGCGCTGCAGCACGGACTTTATCGAAGTCAAATGATTTCTAACAATTTGACAAAAAAAGAAAATCATTTGAGAAATGCGGCGAAATCGAACAGAGATGACCTGAATATATCCGGCGAAAGGGCATTATGCCTTGGCTTTCAGAAGTCGGGTGAACTCACTAGAAGCCACCTCATTCCAGAAGACGCACACAAGTTGAAGGAAATCCAAAGCAAGGTCTGGTTTGATTGACGCCCAAGTTAAGTTTGAAAAACAAAAATGAAGACCTTCCAAGACTACGAGCATCACTGAAAAACGCCTAAATGTTTTTAAGACAATTTGTAACAATTTATTGGTTTGGCAACTAAGTAAGATTTCACATATAGATGTCTTTGGCCACATTTTTTAATGCCTTCGGTCAATGACATATTTTTTTCCTTTTGACATTTGTTAGCTGTCAGTCTTACTTTGCTTTAGAAGCAAATTGCACGTATTTTTGTGAGAAAGTATTAGTTTGCAGTAATTTTATATAGAGTGCAAGAACGAGCATTGTCATCATTTATTACTTTTTTATTTCCGTAAAGAAAAGAACCCAGCGCAAACTGGTAAAGAGTTACGTGATGCGTATGGTGAAGACGCCTTAAAAGAAAGGCAGTGCCGGAATTGGTTTGACAAATTTCGTTCCGGAGATTTTTCACTGAAAGATGAACAACGATCAGGTCGACCAGATGACCGTAATGATGATGAAATTAAGACCATAATCGAGTCGGATCCTCATGCAACTGTGCGAGAGATAGCAAAAAAGTTAAACGTGTCATATACAGCGATTGAGAAACATTTAAAACTTATGAAAGTTTGATATTTGGGTTCCACATGATTTGAAGGAAATTCATTTAACGAAGCGCATCAACGCTTGAGATTTGCATCTTAAACCCAATGAATCCAACTGTTCGTGATTTGAATGAGACCATTTTGGGCTGAACGACATCATTTTTTGTTAAACGCACTTAACAAGTCGAACGTGATTGCTGGACGGTTTTTTTGGTTGAAGAGAGGGGAGAAGTGTTTTTTGGAAGGGTATTTCCGGCATTGTATTTTGAACTGTCAGCGTGTACAGGAGCCCTTGAAATAAAAATCCATATATTTTGTAATCAGCCTTACAGCTTTGTTTTATTTTAGAATCATTTCAGGATCTTGTACATTTTTTGGTGCCTCCTGTGAGGAATTTCTCACTTCTTGGCTTGGCGAAGCAAGTTTAAATTCTCTAGCAACAATGGCGGACTTGAATAAACGTGCTGCCGCTGTTACTGCTATCAAGCGCATTGCTGCCAAAATCATTGCGGATAATTACCATGACGACGAATTTGGCCTTCGACAGGAGGGGAAAGCTCATTGCGGATGCACTTCGATCGGTTTGTGGCTGCTCATGACTTGCTTATAAATTCAGCGAAGCCTATCGAAATGGAGTCTCATACGACGCTGTGGGACGAGATAATTTCCGCTACACGAGCGAGATCGAAGGCAGACCATATATTTTGTAATCAGCCTTACAGTTTTGTTTTATTTTAGAATCATTTCAGGATCTTGTACACCGACCCTTTTTTGAAACGAATCATTACTGGTGAGGAAAAGTGGATTATTTACAGTAACCTCAATCAAAAACGATCACTTCGAAAGCTGATATCCACCAAAAGAAGATTTTGATCTCAATTTGTTGGGATTGAAAAGGTGTGGTGTATTTTGAGATGCTTCCAATGACTCAAACGATCAATTCGGATGTATACTGTCAACAACTGCACAGATTAAATACAGCGATCAACGAAAAACGACCAGAATTGGTCCATCGAAAAGGTGTCATTTTTCACCAGGCAACATACATCTTTGGTCACTCGCCAAATATTATTGGAGCTTGGTTGTTACACATCCAGCATAGCAATCTTTGCAAAACTCTTTGGATGGTAAAACTTTCAATGATGATGACGCTGTGAAATCGCATTTGGTAAAGTTTTTTGCCGATAAAGATCAAAAGTTCTATGAATGTGGAATTATGAAGTTACCAGAAATATAACAAAAGGTCATCGAACAAAATGGAAAATATTTCATTGAATAAAGTGTATTCGTTGTATCTAAAAAAAAAAGTGTTTTCTTTATATGAAACAGCAATTACTTAGTTGCCAACCTGATAGTTGTCTCACCTGATACAGGCTGTAAAAGAACAACTGTAGTAGATCTGTTCGTTTGTACTTCAATAATAATACTCAATTACTCATGTTACCAAAATGACTGCACTTCAAATGACGACATATTTAAAGTTCTAAAAAAAAACCATCCACCATCGAGTTATTGGCAATAAAACCGGTGATATAAAATCCCTGACTAACATTTTTGATTACGAAAGATTAAGACAACCATCTTTCAAAACAAAAAGAAGACAAAACAAAAACAAACATATTATCGTTATCGTTGTTAACATTTAAGAACAATAGAATTATGACACCCTAAAGTGAAGTCATAAAATATCTTAAAACTTTTACGACAAATGACTTCTTTTGTGCAATATTCGTAGTCTATCTATGCGTCGACAATTTATAAATTTTTAAATTGTTGACACAACCTTGTCTGAGTGACATTTTACGTTTGTTTTACATTAAAATTTGATTACTGCTTGATTTTAACATTAGAACAAACAGCGGTAATTACCAATTTAAAATGCATTTACATTTTCAAATGGCGGCAAATTCAATAAACGACCTGTCAAATGAATATTACGAGTGTATGAATGGCATGCGCCAAACGTGACATCGAAATGCATTATTACATTACGTTTCATTGAATAAACTATCGTCGATTAGGATGTTATTGCAAAATAAACAAAATAAATTTGAATAAGAACAAAAAAGAAAAACATTAACTGCGTAATTTTAACAAGTAAACAATTACTATCTGCTTTTCCGCTTCACGCGTCAATGTTAAATTTACTAAATGCTTGCAAAATATGAATATGTTAAATGCAAATGCATTTATACGTGTCGAGTAGCCGCCCATAGAATTTTTCATTTTCTTCGTTTTTTTTTTAATAAGTCAACACCTAAACAAACACTCGAGGTTTTGAAACGTTCTGAAGTAGACATACGTCAAAGTTGCGTTTAGCGTAAATGTGTTTATATCTTAAGCTTTAGTGTAAACAGTGATTAAATCGTTTGTATACTCATGGCCAATAGTTTACCGAGATCATGATATAGAAAGGAGTTGTCATAAGTTTGCAAATTAGTAAAATATGACGGCGTGCAGTTTTAGGAATATCAAGTGTCATTTTTCTGACGTTGCTGTATATTTCGGAATTTTTATGACATATCTTGGTTTTACAAATTTATATCTGGGCGTTTCCTTGACGACTTTTACTTGTCTGCTTACTGATTTATATAATATAGATAGAGCTAAGGTCCAGGATGAATCAACGCCTCAGTTAATGAGTCTCTGCAGTTAGCGGCGTGGTCTTTGGCCAAATGATTCTACTTCCACACTCCATTGGCTGATGTCTCCATTCATTTGTGCGTGCCATCAAAGGTTTTAATCTACTGTTTGGTAGCGCTGTTATCACTGGCTTTACATATCCTACACCCTGCGGCGATTGAACTTCTACCAATTGAAAATATCGTAGATTTTACATTTTGAATATTTTTATTCAGTTTCGCATGGAAAGTTAATTAATGATCACATTCTTAGAATTTAAATTCAATTCCACTTTATGCCTTGACGATGGCATTTAGTCGATCATTGAACGAGTTGAACGCTGACGACCGCAGGTTAGTTTATGATATTTTGAGTCACTGCCGGCGAAGAGCTGCTTTCATATTTCTAAATGCTGATCCTAACCTCTAATACACTTCAAACACAGACATCCATAGGATTTGCGTCTGATGAATTCACGAGCCACTGTTCGCCCGAAATAAAGTGGCCAACGTTGTTTTTCAGATATTCTTGGTTAGCCTTGGTTTGAGAAAAACGTCTTGCATGAACGCAAATGCTTTAGATGACCAGGGCTTGAATGCGCCTTTCAGTAACATTCAATTGATACTCAATTGCGTTAATCTCGACGCCAGGGGGCAAGAATAAAAGTGAAGTGCGACTTTCAGCGGACCTGCGTCCCACGTGATATTTGCGATTTAAGCGACATCGGAACGCTCAAAATTGGAATTGTCAACAATTTCTCGTCGGAGAAGACGATGGTTGGGAATGCGCCACTCACGGTAATAAGGTGGTTCCATAGATGCATTCTTTCCAAATACTGTTTCTTTTTCTTATCATTGAGATCCTGCAAATTTCGTATCTTGTGTGGTTTGACCTGAAGCTCATATTTGAGTATGCGCCGATCCGATATATGCAACTCTTATGCGGTCTACCTTGCACTCTTTCGCGGAATCCCTTCTTTCACCTTTTGCACCGCTGCGTTACGTATCTTGTTAAATTTTTTTTTTCGACCACCAACACATAATGTTTTGCAATGCTACCTATATCGTTGAAACGCGTTATGGAGCGAAACACAAACATTTTGTTCAATTTTAAAAAGTTGCAGCTCGTGAACGATAGCAGAATTCCACTCTACCAGAATTAAACGCTGACACATGCTTTCAAAAATTTAATGAAGTACCTACTGTCAAATTGCCCGGCCGCTGCAATTTGCATTTTGACAGTTAGCAATAATTCAATCACTGCAGGGTGTAACCGTAATGTAACAAACATTTCTGAACATAGTTCAAAGACGGTCAAGGCAAACGGAACCAACAAATACTCGAATGCTGTGTTCAAAAAGACCGATGATATCTTCATCCGTCTTTACTAGAAAAGTCATGAGATAGATAATTAGGGTATTACATTGGCTCCCTTGTGATTTTTGTCAAGACTTGATTGCTTCTTATTCTTCCCTTCTTAGTACCAACAAACAACGATTGCTGAGCTTTAGACACAATCAACCTGTCGGATGCAATATGCTTTCCGATTCGCCGATGTGCCGTGTCTTCCTCTTATTGACATTATGTTCTGCCCTCAATCATAGCTACACCCATTTTCGGCACTTCTGTTTCAATACTGACAAATGCACTGCATTCTGATTTCAATGTCATCAGCATATGCAATTAGTTCAACGGACTTTATGAAAATGAAGTCCCTGGTGTGTCACCTTCTCTAAACCCTTGTTTGACAGCAAAAGTCTCGCAGAGATTGCTTCAGAATATTAGGGAGCAGCGAACGCCCTCCATCGTCATTTTCTAGTCTAATGACCTTGGCAGGGATACCAAAAGAACACCAGAAGACAGCGTCTCTATAGATGCTGTCATATGCGGCATTTAAATCATCAGAAAGGTAGTTGGTTTCAATCGAGACTTCTAGGGTTTTCTTAAGGTTCTGACGCAATGCGAGTGTTTGGACAAAACCATCGCACTGATAAGAGGAATCATCCACAAATCGTTTTAGGCAGCATCTTTCACCCAATGTTAAGGTGTGTTATGCGTCTATAGGTAAACTGATATAGAGGAGGCTCATTTTTATCCCTATTTTTATTTTTACTTCATTTTGATAAGCTTAACAAAAAACTTGGTGTTTGGGTCGTCTACGTCTCTTATCTCTCGACGTTCTTATCTCTTCTATTGCTCGTAGACCGCACTAAACCCCGCCGTGCCGCCACAAAAAGTGCTTAACTGCACTTTTTATTAAATCAGGGATTTCAGGACATGGTTTGGTGAAACTCATTTGGAACGTTTCTGGCAGACTCGCGACAGCTGAAATTCCGGTTTTCAGCTCTTGATCTTGGTTAAAAATAGGACGAAAGATTGAGAATACGAGATTAGCAACATGAGCAACTAATGACGGACAACTTGCTGCCCGAACTCGTGTGCATACTTGCTCAAAGCATTCATTTCTAAGTGAGGTTTTGTCAGAGACCCATTTTGCCAAAAAATCTTAAGCTTTCTAATATGAAAGCCGAATGCCTAATGATAAGGGAGGAGGAGGATGAAATAACATAGATCCTTGATTTTGATATAAAAACAGAAGAGGAGATCATCTTTGTAGCTCTCCAATAATACCAAAAGTATAACTTAAGCTGGTCGCCGTTGCTATGGGACGAAACGTAACCATAGCTACTCGAATCACTGGTTTTCAGCAGCTCAACGTTTTGCAAATGGATATGGGGGCTTCTAGGATATTTGACTGTTAGTCAGATCGCAAGAAGACACGCCTGTGCTTCGAATATCATTTTAGCATGCCCCCTCATGGGGCCATATGCTGCCGGAACACTTCTGTAGTCTCTTAGTGACGAATGCAGAATAGTCCTCTAAAAACGATGGCAGATAACAAGTCCATCTACCCGACGAACATGAATTGAAGACAGACATATCCGAACATAAAAAGAACAATGCTGCTGGCAGTTTTATCGCAAACAGAATGTGAGAACATGATGCCCGGTTGAATGAATTTATCTGTGAAACTTAACGGACACGGAAAATATATGAATCTAACTTAGAGGGACGACGAGATTGAATACGACTTCAATAGCGTGGGTAGTTGAAGGGGACCATTAATCTACCCGGCGGTGTACGAACTTGAAAACAGCTGGACAGGGATCGAACTAGAGATGTTGTACATCGACTTCAAACTGTAGTGCCATAATAACTAAAGAATGTATACTTTCGACGTTTCAACATTGACATTCTTTATTACTGTCTCAATCATTCGCCTTGGAATCCAATTAACAAGCGCGAATCGTAGAATCCAGCAATATCATCATATACAAACATAGGTCGTTTCCATCTGTCGTCACGGTATTTATGGTTCGGCTTACAGCATACGTTATATAATATGAGTACACATGACCAAAATGTAATATACCAGACACAAAATAATTGCAGATGCTGATATTTTTTCACTCTCTACATTTCACATAAGAATCTGATTTCAGCAGAGTAGGAGTGGACTGTTGTTCCACTTATCAATCTCATGCTACATCCTAAAGTCCTATAGAACCTCATTGTTTACAACACTCTTGGCCAGAATGAGCCAGGTTGAACTCACCTCGGAGAAAGACACATAAAGCCGACCATGTTAGAACCAGGCCTCCACAGAGTCGAGACCCCCCGTCACTTTGTTCCTAGGACTTGTTCAATGTTACACCTATTGAGTCATAGTTCTTTCATCGCAGGCAATAAACTTCAAGTCTCGAGCATGCAGTAAAAAGATCGAAATAACTATTCACTTTGTGCAACCCGACAGCCAAGCCATACTGATTTCAGACAATTATGTAGGTTAGCCACGTAGTATTTGATTCATATTTTGTTTGTCTTGAGTTGTTCCACAAAGACGGTTTTATAATACATAAGAGTGTAGGTCTTGAAATAAGCAACGCTCTTTTCGGCAACAAAAAATGTTTTATTTTTCAACATACGAGTAACATCCTTCTACAATAGCTCGATACACTTCGCCCTACGTTTCCCCAGTTTGTTGATGTACACAAAATAGACTTTTGTTTCATCGATGATCTTCGTCCCAAATCTCTTACCGCTGAGCCATTTCTTCATGTTTGGATGCACGAAATAGTCACAGCGGGCTAAATCTGAAGAACATGCTGGATGAGGGAGCAATTCGTAACCTAATTCATTAAATTTTTTCTCGACAAATGCGGTAATTTTTGCTTCAAATCGGCGTGGAATTGATCCAACGTCTCTGCATAATAGGCGAAGGTGATAGATTTACCCATTTCAAGGTAATCGATGTGAATGACACCGCGTGCATCCCAAAAAACTGTCGCCATGACCTTGTTGGCCGACAGACGCACCTGGCCTTCTTCGGCTTCGATTCACTTCTTAGACTGTTCCTTGATCCCTGGTGTGATCTAATAAATCCATGTTTCATCCACGAATACGAAACGGCGCAATAACTCGTTCGAATTGTGATTAAACATCGCCAAACACTTTTGAAGTTGTCAAACGATTGCGGTTGTTGTCAATTGTGAGTAAACGCAGCACTGATCTGGCGGATTTTGCAAAACTAAAATCACTGATCCTTGTTATCCTGAGCACTCGCCGATGGTCCAATATCGTACCGTGGATTTTATCGCCTCATTTCTAGTGTGCTGACCTCAATTGGGCGGGCACAACGTTCGGTACGACCGTACCGAAATTGAATAAACCAGTGCTGGATGGTTTTAATCGATGGTGAAGTGTCCCCATAATACTTTTCAAATTTTTGTTTGGTTTGTGCAAAAAATGACCACACGAAATTCACTTTTTTCTATTTTTACGAAAATTCTCGTAGGCCTCGGTTTCAAATGGCTGTCACAACAAAATTATTTGACAGATCTGTTCTGAAATGTGGGTGTGTTTTTTTGAAAGATACTTCTTGTGAAGCAAAATGTTGGAATTGAGGTGGCAGTACCATCTCATTTAATTTTCCGGAACTTATTCACCCACCCTCGTAAGAGATGTTCATCAGAGGAAGTTTGAAAGCAGACGGAACTGTCTAGTCTCCCTCTAATAGTGTTACAGCGATCGCAAAAAGGTGACAAACAAGGCAATGCCACGATCATCTTTTACGTTAGGTAATAGCAACTTGATGAGGACTGTTATTGCAAAACGCCTGTCCAGCGTCTCAATGCTTGTGTCAGCGATAGCCAATTCCGTAGAAACCCTTCTGTCTAGATATTTACATGCGAGTGTGCCACAGCATGTTTTCTTCAGATATTCTTTTTCCTAACCCTATTCCAGTTGTTTATTTTGTTTGCTTAAAGCTAAAAGGCCGTTCTCAAATAGTTTAAGGCCCTCTTCATATCCTTCAATCACGGATTTGTGTAGAATTTGAGCCTGTCGCCTAATATTCTATGGGATATACAGACGTAGGCAATTAGAGAGTTGGCAGTATAGTATTATGTTTGCAAATAACTCATGAAACTAACAGAACAAACAGGCAGGCAGTTTGAATAATTTACACTCCACCCAGCAGGCCGTTGTTCTCTGTTTTGTGCCAGGCTTTGAATTTTCTCCCGCTGGTTATTGGAGGTAAAGTACACACGACTGCCAATTTCTCGAGGTGAACAGTGAAATATATGACAGTGGCGAGTCTTACTTAAATGGGAAACCCCTCCAGTTCTTGAGAGCAGATTTCACTTTATTCACAAATTTATTTACTAATTCATTTGACTGATTTTACCGAGAGTACTGCGCTACCTTCCACCCGGGAGTTGTTCAACTCAATTTTATCAAACACAATGCAAACGCAATCTACCTCTAAGAAAATAATACAGCATTGTTCCTTTGTTACCACTCCATTACCACTCCTAGGAAGAACATGGAGATATTTCAACTTCTTAACCTCTTTCAATGGACGCCACAAACAGATCAACACCATTGGCTAGGTTTAGTGCAGATTTATGCCTTATTCCAGCATCATCACAAAAACTTTATGAATGTGCTCGATGTATATCAGTTCGGGACGCCTCAAAGACAAGTAAATAACTTAATCATCCACGAAAAGCCGTCAAAATCAAAGTAGTCCCGCGACCTCGGCTACGCTGTAAATTAATGTCATATGTATTGTATGACTGGGACACAATTTCTAGAGCTTTTTTATTAAAAGGGAATAGTCTATGACATGGAATAATCAAACCTAGTAGAGTTTGTTGCATAGGTCACTAATTGATATATGTAATCCATTGATTTCTACCAACAAATTAAGATAGCATGATATTAGATTAATCCTAGCTTTATTGTGCAAAAACTTTCAATCCGGTTGTGGGTCAGGTCACTCAAGGTGAACGGTAAACAGAAATGTTTAAGAGAAAGTAAAACTATGATACGGAATGTGGAAAGAAAGTTGAACGTGTAGGAGACAACACGCAACAAGGTCGACTGGTTTGATGAGCCATTTGCTTTGTCCGGATCAATGGTAAAAACATTATTAGATACGAAACGATATATTCATGTTTTATTCTCCAGACAATATAGAAGGACCAAAGGATCAGCCGACAATATGTTCGATCGACACGAAGAAAAGATCAGAGCACTAGATCTTGTTTGTCATTTTCTTCGCATCATTTTTGGAACTCATGCAACAAGCCAAGAATCGAACATTTTTGGAGATGCGTACCAATTTTAAATGAAGATTTCATTGCCGCTAAGAAGCATGCCCCTACTCATGATGACTCGAAAAATTTATTCCAACCAAGCAGTTGAGAAGAGCTAAAATTATTCTCCACCTACTTTAAGTGGAATACAACGGTTCAGCTAATTTACTATGTAAACCAAACCACACCTTCTACATGATTGTATGTCACTAACGTCTCTCATACTGCTCCTTAACATTTGTGATAAAGACAGGGAAAGAAGGTTAGCCCAAATGATTTATAGATGACTTAAAAAATCATAGTAATGCCAACATTTGCTTGATCAGATGAAGTCTCTCAGTCATATGCGATAGTGTCAGGACAAGTACAATTTGAATTTAAATTCGAAATCAGCGAGAACTGGCCATTTATAGTACAACATAATTTCATATCCTCCATAACGAAACTCTTCAATATTAACGTTCATTCAAACTGTGTTACCTTATAAATTAAAACGGTTCCTGAGCCTTTCACTTCACGATCGCACGGAAGACGACGTTGGTGGATACATGGAAAAAATCTCTTCGGAGGAAGCACAAACTGTGCACAGAAATGGTTTCAGCTAGAATCTGAGCCAGGAGCCAGGAAAGTAATGTAGTCGGATCTTCACGGATGGCTCCAAAACCGATTTAGAATGTGGCAGTGGTGGCTTTGAATACTGGTTAGGAAAACTTGTGTCTTTGTTCCAAGCAGAGATATACGAAATCTTGATGACAACGAACAACGAACAACGAACAACGAAATTATGCAAAACCGGTGGAGAGGGCGATATATTTGCGTATGTACCGACAGCAAAGCTACCTCACGATTTCAAAGCTAGTTGAAAACTGCAAGAGTTTCTTAACGTAGTCGACAGACTGAATTAACTCTGTCTTTTTTGGGTCCCAAGACTCCCAAGTCACAATGGGATGCCGGGAAATCAAGTCGCCGATGAACTTACTAGTCAAAGCTCAAAGGATAGTTTTGGTGTACCCGCACCTGACTGCGTATTCGGTTAAGATTCCATTGACAGTTGGGTTTCATATAAGTATAACTGCAGTGCTTGCAGACTCAAATATGAGGTATTACTGTGAGTGTTCGGTTTACGCTCACATCAGGCTGCAGGTACTCGAACAGATAGATGCTAGTACTGTAGGCACTTTATCACTGAAGCCGTACTCGTCTATGTTCGAAAGACTGTAAAAGGAACATTCAAGGAGTTCTATAGTTCTATATTTGTGTCCCCTGCTCCGACACATAAAAAAAAGCAAAAGATGCAAGAGCTTTGGATTAACTGGCCAGAGCCGTTTCTTTAAGATTAATGTCAATTTCCATTAATGTTTCTTAGCTGTACCACGTGAAATGTCCGGCTAAATAGTAAAAATTTAAAAGACAATTATAACCAAGCTGTGTGGTTTCACAATACATTCTGTTAACACAATGCCTCCAGACTTCGGACTCTAATTTGTCGAAGAATGGAGCAAAAGACAAAAATAAGGTCGAAATCTTAACTCGCTGCGCAAGTGGTTATTCCTCCGTCAAGTAACACCTCAAGAAAATGGGTCTCCTCCAGTCTGAAACATGTCAATTCTGTCATGTGGTGTGTGAATGCCCTGCCATTGCCCGGATCAAGCTTAAGCATTTTCATAAACATTTAATGTCAGTTCTCTCTCAGCTAAGACTTCATCAAGGAAATAGATTTTAAATACTAGACACCGCAATCCAATAATCTGTTAAAGTGCTCCGATGTGGTCAAAGAGTTTCTTAAGTCATATCTCGAGAACTTTCTTCCCTTTCCTGTGTTTGCAAAATACTCGTAATTGAAGGCTTTTGTTAAAAACTGTCAGTCTGATCTTTGTGTTGCAAATTCTACTGTCAATTGCTTTTTCGTTTTGTACAAGCCCCGTCAAGACTCAAATTGGTTACAAAAGCACTGTGAATACCAGAACATCCAATAGCACAAGGACTACTCAGTTGTGCAGAACGACTTATGGGTTGTTCAGAACGTCGTTTATAAATTTATACAATCTCAGTTATATTCGCCTGCTTTTGGCGATTAATTGCGGTAACACTTAGTAAACAGAGTTAAGATTGACAATAGCTTAGAAACTTTGAAGATACGTCTTGTTTAACATTTTGAATGTTGAACATTCTTTGGTGGAAACACCTGATAGTTTCTGATTGCCAAATTAAGTTCCAAACATAAGACCATCTCTTTCAACGATAAAGAACAAAATCTCAGATTCAGGACGCCTTCTACTGCCGAACGTTCCTTTTAGAGACCAAGAATTACAGACGCTAGAATGCTTGATGTGAAAAATTGAGGAGAAGATCTACGCTGTGGGTACTCTGCGCAAGGTTAAGCGAACAAATAAATCCATGCCCCATTTTCCAGAAAGCCGTCAGAGATAAAGCATCTGATGGGTCAGGTTCTCCTGGCCACATCAGCGAATGCCAGCAAGCACATTGTAGCACAGAACATGAGAGTATATCCCATAACAATAAGTCGACACGTTTCTAGGAAAGGTAAAGTGAGTACCCCATGATCTGAACGATTGGCTTAGTTTAAGAGCCAAAAGTGACTTATTTTTGCCCTGAATAATCACCTGGACCCCAAAGTCCTGTCTTCACCTAAAAAAATTATTATATGTCTGGTGGACATCGAAAAGACCAACTGACTTTTGATTTCTTCAACCAGGAGAAACGATAGACTCCGTAAAGCATTGTGTGGAAATTGACGCAGTGCATGGAAAATTGTCTGAAAAGCAGCCTGTGTTGGTCAAAAGGCATAGTCCAACCCTATTGCATGATAGTGGCATACCTTATACCTCACGCGTAACCCGTACCTATAGGTTCCTATAGTTTGGATATGAAATTCCTCTTGATACGTCGTACGCTTCTGATTTTTACTCATTTTTACTTTACGGAGTCTGGAGTCCGAAAAGGAACATAGGTCATAAAAACTTCATTGCGTCAAAAAGTCAAGCCTTGAATCACATTGCAAGGGAGACATACATAGATGCCAACGTATCGTATTCTGGCTTTTAAACTTTTACTCCAAAATCGGACATTTCGTACGGTAGAAACTAATAATTAAAACAGCGATGGATGTCTTAGTTGGGACCATTCAAAATGAAAGTATCATCGTCGAATTAAACCCCATCATTGTTTACGCGATCTTTAAGAAAGCAAGCGCTTTAAACTGCGCCAACTATAGAGTTCCCCAACATCGCCTACAAGATTCTATTTGCAACAACTATTTGTTGCCAACAACTCGATTGGTTTATATCAAGGTGGCGTTATAACTGGAAAGCGTCAACATTTTTACACAGCAAGAGGTTTCAAAGCAAGCTCGCCCTTTTCATGTCGACACACATATATTTTTATCGATTAAGGCTGAGCGTGATAATATTTATAAAAAAAAATTCTTTGCTGTGGTATCCCTTTCGAACTCGTCCAATTGTGCAAAGACCTTACCGTGATAGCAAAGACGTATTTAGGCAAGGCAATCAGAAGTATGTGTATCTAAAAACAAAAAACATTCAGCAGAATCATCACTTCAGACAATTAACGGCTTTGTCTACTTAGGCTAATTCTAATTCTGACAGCGTCACTGAGATAAACCAAATTATGTTTACCAATCGCTATTACTTTGGGTATTTTGCAAAGAACGTAATTGGAAACCGAAACCCTCCCTCAATATCGTAAATTGACGTTATACGAGTATAAGGCTAATCACCCCAATCCAAGCAAGGGGTTGTCAAGTCTAGATGAGTCCGGCTTAGGTTCATCCGCATGAATGGAGGAGCTATATTCCGACATCGACCTAATACGAATTATTCGACTACTACATGTGTTAGGTACATGTAAAGCGGATAACCACCAGAGCTCAGACTCAAAAAAAAACTTCGAATCCTCCCCGGAATGACGGCGTGAAGTCTCCATACAGATGGCACCTGAATGTGGAAAACAAACTCAACTAGCTCCGCGTGTTGGAGGCAGCTTCCGATTGAGCTGAGTAGAGATACTACGTCTCAGTGAATGGGCAAAGTTCTGTGGGCCGGAAATCAACTCCCAAAACCCAGAACTTGTCCTCCGCTTACATAAAAAGATAATTCCACAATTTGACCTACTCTCCATATATGGGACAGCCTCCCAGCTATCCAATAGCGCTAAATAGGTATTCAGATATCATACTAGATACATAGTAAACCGGGCTGAAAACTCACTGTTGAAGAGCATGGAAAGGAGCATGCAGTCGTATATTTAGGAGATGGCGATCTAACTCCAAGGATATCCTATGGATGTACACGGCTAGCGTCAGAGCCATGTTAACCTACAGTAGCTTAGGATAGTGGCAATCCACAAATAAAACTAGCAACCTTAAATTAATGACAAAAGTACAGAGGATTGCAGAATATGTCTCCTGATCCTAGAAAAGTGCTTTAAGACTAAGTCGACTTAGTGGGTGGACGACAAACACATAAAGATATTCCTTTCAAACAGACTGGGTTTCTACTCCAACACAGCCTATATGATAACCCAATCGTGACACGAATAGATCAAAGATGGAGATGGGAACCGGCGTTGGGATCCTCTCAGATCAATTGAGCTTATATCGCCTGCCAGACTACAACCGTGTCTTCCAGGCTGATATATTAGCTGAAGCAGAGGATATTCCCATATTTATTGACAGACAGGCTGCTTTAATGGCCATCGCTGCAGTCGAGATCAAATCAAAGCTTGTGAAGCGCTTTCGTTACCAGGTGAAGACTCTTTGCGTTCACGATAAGGTTTAGCTCTGCTTGGTCTCTGGCCACAATGGAGTGGTACGCAACGAGCATACAGACGATTATATCAAACCTCCGCACCCTGCACTCTAATAATCCATATCAAAGCTACTGAAAGGTAGAAAAACCTTCCAACCTGCGAATCTTTAAGATAATTATGGCCGGAACTCAGCAAATCCATATCAAGTACGATTCTCTTGAAAGGTAGAGCTGAACTTTAGAAGTTCTTTAGGAAGTTACTACTCTTATGATCTCTCAGAGCTATATGCTATTTCATTTATATCTCTTTTCAGATTCGCGGATGCAAGAGGATGGTTCAGACTCTCTCAAGGACCAAATGTCAATCAACGTGAGACGGAAAACGGAAACTAATACAATTAGCAACAGCAATCCAATTCCAATGCCTGCACAGACCTATGTAAGTGCGATTAGGTATGTACTATAGTGGCTTTCGGCTCCTAACCTAACCTACGAAGATTCTGTTATCAGTATAGCAGTTCTCACTTTTACAATCGCTACAGGTAGCCGTCTTGAGCTTAAAATGCTCACATTGCCTGCCAGACTACAGCTATACAGAGATATTAGCTGAAGCAGAAGCGGCCAGAGGATATTACCATATTTATTGACAATCAGGCTGCTTTAATGATCATCGCTGCAGTCGAGATTAATTGACGACCCTGCAAAACGAGGATATCTTAGACACCACAACAACGAAGAAATGGTGTGAGGAGGTTTAATAAACCGCCAGAGATGACTTGGTAGAGAGCAATTACCAACTCATTTTCAAGATTTGACCGGACGAATGCATGCTTGAAAAATGGAACCCTAGCACCGTTTGCCCGATTCACAGGAAAGAAAACACTGGAAGAGGCATAGAAGATCTTATCTGTCGCAAGTCAACACCAGAGGTAGAATTTTACATTAGTGCATTCGCAAGTATTGGGACAGAAGCGGCAAAAATGATTTTAGTCGTGAGACCTTGCCAGTAGTATTAACGCCATGTTGTGGCCTTAACCGGGTATAAATCAGAATCGACCTTCCTGGTACTTCGTCTGTTAAAATTATCTCCAGACTTTTGATATTCCTAGCAATGCTAGAAGCAGTTATGACCACTGAGCAGTCATAATAACAAGTCCGGTGTCTTCTATTACATGTGCGAATTAGTTCTTCGAGGCGCTCAGTTCTCAGAGAAGGTAAGTTCGTGAAAATTTGGCATTGACATTTGGGCGTAGTGGCATGCAGTCTGGCGTTGATACCAATCGAAAAGCACTGTAAAGAGAATTGTCACTGCAAAAATAGCGAATATAAATCTGATTAGTAGGTATACCGACTTAAGCTTGAACTAATTTCACTGGATTCCTCCCTCTCACGAGTCTCCTGGTTAGAGATAATTAGAAAATGGAATGCTCTCTGTTTTCTATTTGAGGATTGCTCTTCCAAGCAAAATGGCGATGCAGAAATATTGGCAACTCTACTAAATTTGGTAGCAGGAAAAAAAAGAAAGAAAAACATGTTGTTGTTGGTTGGTTGTGTCAGCGGTAATGGTGTATGGTGTCGGCATCGGCACTACCATGAGACAGCCACGTGATGTAGAAACTTTCTTCCTGGAATACACACTTAAGACGAGACGGCGACGACAATGACGATGAAGCCCCAGCCAGTCAGCAACGTAGCAGCAGCACAGACAACAACGTCAACCATGATGATGATGATCAACGATTTCGATGCTGATGACGGTGAACCAAGAGAAGACGGTGATGATGATTGCTGTGTTGGTCGGTCGGTTGGTTGGTTGTGGCAGCTTATAAATGCCTGCCTCACAGCCCCACACCGAACATTTTCGTACTCGTATTTTGGACTCTCTTTCCAGTTCTCTCGGTTTGTTGGTTTTTCTTCGGCTTTTGCCTAATAGGTATTTCACAAGAAAGCGTAATTCTGTCCTAGATTTTGTTTGTTTTCGGTAACTCGGTATTTCGGTAATTTTGTGTGCTTTTCCTCGGAATTCCATTGGAGGAAATGGACAGAAAAAAAAAGGCCGAATCGTGGATTGGATTTATTTATAATTTTTTTTTTCTTTTTGTAAGCCAAGGAGAAAAGTATGCGAAAAACTGACGAAAAAAAAAGCCATTACCAACCACACGAAGGCAGCACTGAAGAAGAATAACGATTAACAGCAATGGGAGGGAAGGAAGAATAGAGCGAAGTAAAAAACGAAGAGAAAAAGTTAAAAAGAATAACGAACTCTGCTATCGTCTGTGCGTGTGTGTTGGATTTTATTGTATCGCTTGTCTCTTTCGCGCTCGTTTTTGAGATTTTTCTTTGCCCGTTAGTGTTGCTCTTTTCTGTTTCCTCTTTTTCTTCGGTTGGTGCTTTTTGTGGTATCTGCTGAGAGGAGTGTTGACACTTTAATTTTGTTTTCTCGTTTTCAACTTTTTATGATGATGCAAAAGGTTGCAGTTCTAGAAACGTCTAAGGTCAGATTAAAGTTGAGAGATTCGCATTTTGTTTGTAACACTAGGTAGAGATACAAAGTGAACCATTAACAAAGAATTGAAAAAAAAAAAAAAACACGTACAGGGCCAGGTTTAATTATCTACAAAACAGCTGGGGGGAACTTTAAACCTTCAAACTGACAGTTCAACCAAGTTGGTATGTTTAGGCGCGTGGATCGGTATTCATCTAGTTGCAAAGCATTTATCAGCATCAGCAGTTCTTTACAAGAATTTTACGTGTATTGCCGACATAGTACCTAATTTAAAAATACTTCAAAGGCATTACATCTCTGTCTTAAACTGGGGAAAAACAATTTTAGATGCGATCACATAATGTTAAGAAAATCTCAACTTCATTGCTCTGTTCACATCCTCCAGGGACAAAGTATGATATGTATAAAAATATATGTAGTAAAACAAAAGTCTCTAACGTATCGCTAAAACTAAAAATGTTCACCACCAAAACCAAAAATACTTCGATGCTGCCTCCGGTAGAAAATAAGCACCAGTACACTAAAATCATCAAGCAGCAAGCAAGGCAACAACCAAGCTTTCATATCGTTGCATGTCAAGAAGAACTTTGCGCATATTGTCAAGATCTAAGTTTGAACGACCGAAAAAAAATAGAACAAAATGCAGATGGCGATCCCTGCCGTCTGGTTCGAGTGAACCTATAACCCCAGAAATGGAATTTTAATTCCGACATTCATTTTTTTTGCATCAAAAAATTTACAAACTGTCAAAATATAACCAGAACTGAGTCATTCAAGACCGCGTTAGTGGTTTCTTAAAAAAAAAGTCCTATGTTGGTGCAACTGTCATCTATTTTGAAGCTAAGTTTGGGCATCTCATCTGTCAACTATGTAGTTTGTTGTCAGTAGCAAAAGACAGTATTTAACCTCAAGTGCTATTGACGATTTGTAACTCTGGGAACAAAATATTGAGCAAAGAGTTTGTTTGAAAATTTGAATTGCGAACGGTGTTTCTTGTTCGGAAGAGCTGAAAATGTTGCAAGAAAGTCTACGTGGACTGTAAGATCGAGAACAAGAGCGTTCACGAACGGCCATGAAGTTGTTGCCCCATCCGAGACGTCCTGCAACGGCAGTTACTGAAGATATTCGTTATATAGTTCACTTGGAATTTCGTCCGGTGGGTTAAACTGTAAATAAGCAATATTATTTAAGTGTCCGCTGAAAAAGACCGAAATTGTGGCACAACTACTCTTGAATCATGGACATCTCACAAATCCATCCCTGTATGCAACTTTTTGCCCAAAAGCCCTAACAATATAATCGAGCATGCACCGTATTCTCTAGATATTGCATCCTGTGACTTTTTCTATTTCCGAAACTCAAATTACCACTTTGTGGGAACCGCCGTTTGGACTCAATTCAAGACATAACAGAAAATTCGCTGAGAGAACTGAAGACAATTTTATATACCTATAAAAAATGTATGGATGACTGGATTGTTCGTCAGTTCCAATGTTTTCAATTGGGCTTTATCTCGGAACCTGTAGAGAAATTGCTACTGAACCAACCTTATAAAGGACACATCACAGAAAGTTCTTTATTATCTTAAACTCCACAAATTCCGACTGCCAATACAAGATGATTTGAATGCGGTCTCTTAATTAAGTCATAACCGCACTCAAGAATGCTTGATTTGAATAACCGAATGGGAACCGATGCATTCAGCATAGCGAAGTCATTGGTTTGTCCATAGCTGATCTTGTTCAGACACAACAACAACCGACTCTTTCGCAGTCAACAGATGGAACTCCTCCATTGTATCCAAACAGTTTTTGGTAAAATATAGATTAGGTCGCGTGCGGTTCTGTTTTCAATAAAAATATCTTTCTTTCTTTCTTCCTTCTTGGTACTCGTTATTCTTATGGCCTATTTGAGTTAACTTTAACGTCTTCACAGAGCGGCGCCTGATTTTGTCTTAAATCAAGTTTCAGAACTCGAATCCTCATACTGCAACAATATCAGAGAAGTCTAGTGTAGAGTATGTCGTTAAAAAAGACACGCACCTTCTGAACAAGCCATGTAAATTCGACAGGAGAACCGTGTAGAGAATCACCAAAGTGATGGCAGGTAGCCAGCCACAACAAGCCACAACCTTAAGACTCGATGAAGAATTTGATCGTATTTCTGGTGATCTCTGCGAAGAAACATTTAAGTAGACGGGTAAACAGATTTCTGCTGCAGAACACTTTAATGTTAAAATCGAAGCAGTATGTATTTTTAGCGGACTAACAGAGGTGCAACCTCTATAAAATGACAATAGATAACGCATTCACAGTTGCAAGAAATATATTGCAGTCAGATGAGTTTCCCTCACAAAAATTGATTTTTTTGATTCACTTGATGTTGGCATTCTGATTTTGATAATTTTTTTGGTTGCCGCCTAATTCAGAGCCCGACGGTCCCACCCCTCAACATTTTTAAACAGCTGGAGCCTACAGTTATCACGAAACCTTCTGATATGACACCGCCCTTCAGAAAAACCATCGAAGTTTTGGATATAGAGAAAACATTAAGGATATGCCATAGATGACTTCGATTCGACCATCAACTCCAAATAAGCACATCTTGCAAAAGTAAAAAAGGAAGCTTATACGGTGATTCAGCTCAAGAAATTCGAAGATTTCGGTTGTATCACAACAGTACGGTGTGGACCAAGGTCTAGTCTCTCTCATGTTTCTTTTCATTTTGCCTTTTGTAACTATAGATCGAGAGAATGAGGGACTTAGAGCTTTTCGGAGGTTTACCATAGCCTGTCAAATCGAAGTGTCAGAAACTGTTTTTCTGTTTTTCTATGTATCGAATCTATGGCGTGATCTGGGGTGATCGAAGAACGTAACCACTGACTCAAACCGACTAACACATACTCGTATTTAGTGTCAAATTTCGCATATGAAATCCCCTCGAGAGCAATCCCCCTTATAGACAAAGACCACTGAGGCTTATGCCAAATTTTGGGGGGTTATTAATCGCAAGTCTAAATGCACTATCTTTTCATCGACTTTAAGGTAGCATATATGATGTTTACAGTCTGTAGGAAGGCGATGGCTGATTTTAAGATAGCAAACATAAAAAAAAGTGACCTGGTTTTGCCATATACTGTTGGAAAACGCTGTCTGTATTCTTTAGTTAAGAAACTCTTTCTAAGAAGTATTCCCCACATGCACCGGGCTTAAGCAAATAATGGATGTGGTAAGCATTAACATGGAAAGCACTATTTTCAAGAAGCCTCTTTAGCTAAACAACATTGATATTTTCGGGCGGATAATGGTACTACTGACATCTTAATTGCCATAGGTTATTTGGACAAGTTTCAGGGCCGTGACATGACTTAACATCACACTACCGAAACTCACAGACAACAGAGAACGTGGAAAAAGTGTGCGTTTGCCTCTATTTAGATAGAATCGGTGAGGAAGTGTTTAAGCAGTGAACTTGGGGAAAAGAAACAGTATGTGGTGTCCATAATAAATCCGAAACAAATGATAAAATATTCGATATTGGCAATATAACCTTTTCTCGAAGAATTGGAGAAATTGTCTCTAAGAGTCTCATCTTGTCGAAGTGGATCTGCCAGTGGTGTGCGCTCCGGAATACGCCCCCATCATCTGCAGTTATCGACCTGGTCAAAAGTTCAACACTTATGGGCTTAGATAGCAAGTAGGTTGAACGAACGAAAACCAACGATGCGGTTCTATGTTTTCGAAACCATTCCGTCGTTTTAGGTGGCGCTTTCAAGTGGAGTTAAATAGAGATTTATCATATTAAATTAAAGTTAGGACTCTACCAGCATATACATATATAAATGAGAGTAATAAAACTCTTAAAAGACATAAGAGAGTCACATTCGTAATTTATTTAAAAGTTTTTAACCATCCCATGGTATGACAACACTTTAGAACTTACAGTAATCCCAAATTGTCCACTTAATTCAGAATTAAACTTGTTTAACTGGAAAAGAAAAACAAAGATTGCTGAATAAAGTCAATCTTTCATATTTTACAGCCACTTTCGAGTCAACATCTTCGAAAGTCATGTGTCAGAAACGGTGTTTTCTTTAGTTCAATTAGTGAACATAGATTTTTTTAAACAAACCACTTACTTGATCGTTGTGAAGGGAACTTTTCAAAACTATTCACCAGAGTTCAACTTAACCTAATCCTTTCTCTTTCAACACTTAAAAAACAGAACTGATATCCTTTACAGAAAAAACGTAAAACTTTTCCGCTGTACGATCACGTAAAAAGGTAACCTTGTCGCGTTCGCGATTTTCGAAAACTAAATCAAAATTGTCACTTGTGTTGTGTTGTGTCCATGCGTTGTTGGGTCCTATGTGAAGAGCGCGAGCCGGAACCGTTTTGGAATTAAAACACCGAAACGGACTTTTGTTTTATCATTGGCCACTTTACAATTCAACATAGACCTGGAAGGATATAGGAATATGTAGAATTTTTATTTAATGTAAAAACAAAGACATTCAGGTAAGCAAAAATAGTAATGTCATGAAAATGGAAATCTCAATGAATAGGTTTTCGAATGTGCAAATGTAAGAAAGAAGGATTACGCCTACCAACCATTGCTGTTGTTGTTGGTAGTTTTTTTTTTTAATTTTCTCTCCTTTGCCAACAAAAATATCCGAGAAAAACAACTCGTTTGTACATATTTTTAAAGATGCAAAACGAGTATGTGGAATATAAAATCAAGGATTACAAGGGTCTTGGACTTGGAGTCGACGGGTAAGCTTAGGTAGAAAGCGTGAAGGTTAGGAAAGGTATGGGTATACATAACATCGGGCGACAGGGTTTATGGAGTTTATTGTATTTTCCAGGAATAGGTAAGACAAAACGACTTTAAACATCTACCTAGGCTATGTCATTGTTATTTGGATGGTAGTCTGCTTTAAGATTGATGCAGCCCGCTGATGGGAATGTGAATGCATACAAATGTCCGGCAGATTACCATGGTGCAGCATAATAAACACGCATGGGATAGGATTAGGCTGTTTTTTTTTGTTTTGCCCAGGAAGGATTTCGAGTAAATGGGTGTTCTTCTTGGCGAGTGCATGGTAAATTACTAGTTATTGCAATTTTTGGCGCGAAAATTTTACGAGTGTAATTAGTTAAAAGGTTTTCGTTTAGCATTTTAGTGTGAAAACATATTTTGGTCATAGAATACGAGTATGTACACCAAAGTTTATCCTAGTTTAGTCATTATGACTAGTTGTCACCATTGTGTCCTGTCGATGGATAGGAGGTTTAATATACTTTACCTTAAGCAAGGCATATGGAACCTAAAGCTGTAGATATCGGGAATATTGGAGAGCAGTAACTAAGCCCCAACGATGAAATTTATCGAGCTCAATCGAAACCCACTATGATTCAGCCCAGGATCTCCTGGTAATAGCCGCCGTGTAGGAAAGAGCGCCGAAGTAGGCGTGAAAATCATTTAAAATTCTAGACTGCAGTGCTTTGGCAACGAACCTAGACGTGTGATAGCTGTCTTTCTCAGAAAGTGATGAGAAAAAAGAGAAGACCGATGTGTATCGAATCCAGATGGGCTAATAGATGTTTTGCCGAGGGAATCCTCTGTTAAATGATGCCTGACAAAAAGATGTAATACGCTTAAAATCTACGTCAAAGATGCGGCGATGCTTCAATGCCGAGAGATACTGGAAATCTGATGACACGGATATATTGTAGATCTTCGAACAATGAGCTTCGATCTCGAAGGAAAATCCAGCGACCGTTTGGAAGGCAACAATAAGGGAATGAAAAGGGCTAAGAAAAGATATTTAGGACGAAATAAGAAGTAAGCGAGTAAGCTTCAAATCTTTATACGAGGAGACCGACAGAGCACCAAAGGGCTTCGCCAACAGTGTGAAGACACCACAATGTGCCATAAGCGAAGTACACTGAGCTGCTTGAAAAAACTGTAGCAACATCATTCCTACCAGCACAATTACAACACGGGTATTACGAAGATACCCAATGACAGAGTATCACAGCAGATGGATGAAAAATGACCAAGAACAAACGAACAATAAAAGCCTTGAAGCAGCAGTAGGACGTAATCCTGCAATATTTGTCAAAACAATGTAACAATGAAGCAGAGGCAAGTTTAATTACCAGAAGAAGGAACAAATCCCGGTGAGATAGTTTTCTAACGACCAAATTCTGGCAGAATTGTACCCCTAGGATTCAGTAAACTGAAGGTCGGGCTCTCGGACCAAAAATAAAGGACAAGGACATATCCGGTGAATAATCGAAACTATCTCTACATAACAGCCGCCTAAAACCTGGTAAAGAAAGGAGCAGTTGCTCTGCAGTACGTTGAGTCTGATAGCGAGAATGCAACAGGCCTGTCCACGCACAGATGAGTGACTTTCAGTGCATACGCATGTTCAAAGCTAAGTAAAATATCCATGTTTTGGCAGCAGAACTCCCCAAGATGAAGTTAATGACAAAGTCAGACACAAATGCAGCTTTGACTTCATTTGAGCTACTTCTACATATTCGAAGCTCAGGATTTTCGCCATCTAGCCAGGTTGTCTATATAGAAATGTTGACAGAGGAACTTTAAGCGAACAAACCGCAACCTCATATTGAATCTTTGCTTCCAAAAACGAGGGACAGCTCCAGGATTAGCTGCCCGAATACGTAAAAGACTTTACGCTGTGAAGCAATGAACAATGCGCGTGAAATGTTCACTAACTGACCAATTACTTAAAACACTATCGATTGGGAAGCGACAAAGAGTCTCGGGTATGGGCAAACTTACTCTTGATGAACTAACTCAGCAAAGATACAGCGTCTTTCGACTACGCACTTGCAATTTTCGGACTCTTAACAGTCCACACACTGTCCAAAAATTATGAGGCCCATGTCGCTGCAAAGATAATATTACTGCAATTAAAAAAGTGTGAGGGGATGAGCCGGGCAAAAGAAAAATGGAAAACTGTGACATCTACGAGTACATACTGTGGTGATTGTTACAGAGAGCAGAAGTCTATTTGTCATCAGAAAAAGTCTTTACCTTTAGAAATCTAAACACCTTCTTATTACAATCCGCATCAAGGCGCCCTTACTTTGCCAAAGGTCACTTCTACGTGTTACTGCACCAAACATATTAGTAATGTCATAAACATAACATCAGATCGTTCTTCGAGATTTTAACGCCAAATTAGGAAAAAGGAGAGTACCCTTGGAAAATAGCCTATACAATACCTGCTCTGAGTAAAGACTAACACACACTAACACACGTTTCCCATATCTCAACGATCGACTCAAGGCATAGTTCCAGTATTCCGGTGCAAAGATCGAGTAAAATCTCCGATTATGTCAAAGAACGAATATCCCAAACTACAGAACACCAAATACTCGTAAGTGCTATGAAGAAATTTAACTTTGCAAGAAACAAACCTTTTGAGCAGATCATTGCAACATTGTTAGCAAGCCCTTCGTGATGCACAATCTGATAGGCTGGGTATATTTCGACCTCCGCGATAGCACGCTGCAACGACAAACTACAACTTTGAGGTGGTAATAGACTTTGTCTACCAAGACTACGCTATAAACACAAACATCGCCGTAGAGATCAAGCGAAGAAACACTTTTGCCAATCGCTGTTTCTTAAGACTCAGAAGGCAAGATGCTTATCATGCAATCGTAATGTATAGCATTACAACATACTCATAGAGTTAACAAAATTGAATGAAAATGCCATTTATTGCTTTGAGAGAAAAGTTTTCGAATGACACTGGTCCCGTCTGTAATAACTTATCATATGGGCTACGCAGAGATATTTTCTTTGTCAGAAGAGCCAGAATTTATCTGCGTTGAGCGAATGAACAACACGGTTTCGGCCCGGAATGCCTTTGAATCCACTCCAGAGAGACAAACTCTGTAAAGTAAGACCTTACCTCAGGTGGCAACGCAAACCACTTTGGTATGCGCAACAGGTGATGAGCGTGAAATTGCGCTAAATGGAAAGCCATTGGTTTGGTTGAACCTTCAATCGTGGTAACAGCGGAACATCTAAACGAGGTAGAACTGAACGCAAAAGAGACTATCACATTTGCCAAACATGGCAAAAGTAACCGAATTTTTCTTTGGCAAAACATAAGACGGGACTGACCTTTATTAATTGGCGCAAAATAGAACAGACCATAGAATTTGAAAGTGTGGAGTTAACCAGTACACACCAAAAGCTGTAATAAGTATCTCTGCCTTATGATAGACAACATACTAAACTCATGTAAACACATCTAAATGTATAGACGGGGTTTTCGAGAATGATGGCCCAGTTGTGGGGGGCTCAAATAAGTATAATACAACCTTCTAGATTTGTGAGTACCTGAACGGTTCACAGATTCTCAATCTTAGGACTATAAAGATCAGCACAATCGATTGCGGATAAATAGTGCTTATAGAATCGAGAAGGAATAACTGAAAATATGGACTTTAAAGAACTAAAAAGACAATAGAGAGCACAATATCACTAAGAATGTGGCAATAATGATTGAATGTCTCACTCTAATCCTAAGGATATAACCATGGGTAAATAGAAGTCGTGAGAAGGTCGGGCCATACCGGCTGTCGCCGATAACTTCATCGTTTAAGACTCGCCAGAATATTTAACATGTCCTGCGGGAGACAACAACCTGTAGCATGTCGCTATAAACTGCCCAAGTTACCTCGAGGAGAAACTATATAATATAATAGCGGAGATGCTAAAATCGCTGAGTAATCAGAAAGCAGTTTGTACACTACTAATCTCGAATAAGAATCAAACAGGCGAAAAGCCAGAAAAGATTCCTGAAAACATAGACAATGAAAGGCTGCGTAGTGCGAAAAAAACGACCCGCGTGGCAAGGCAAGGGTCCGATCTAGCGAAGGTAAGATTTACTCAGTCAGCGTTGCTTATGTAAGGTCTCCCTTGTATATATATTCCCTATTCTAGACAGAATCGCTGTTGAATAAGTCAAATTTCCAAATTGGCAATTATATCTCCCTCGTATATTTTTGTACAGACGTCATGCAATGGAATTTCAAAACTTTATTATAAAAGCGGGACAATGACATGCAAATAAGTATTTTTTTTTCTATAACGTAATGACCCCAACGCAAGTACGCTACCCTCTTTTCAAAAATCAACAAAAATCTGAAACAAATCATTTGATGGTTCCAGATTGGAGTAGTACAACACATTCCATTAGGGCGACGAATCGGAGTTATCTGGGCGTCAACTGACAGGGAAGGAGAGAAGACACGAATGTACGCTTCAAATGTTAAACAAGCAATTTGTAATGAGTCATCCACAGATTAAAGAACTCGTTCGTGCGTCAATGGTTTGGGTTTCGCAATGTGTAGAAACAATCATCAGCTCATTGCCCTCACAAAAATCTACAAGTCTTTGTGTGATGCGAAATATGATTTCACCACTGATGCTGTAAAGATTGTTGTTGATATCTGACTGAAAGTAAACACAATCATTTTATTGCAGGTACTCCAACAGAAGAAAAATAAGTCCCTAATTCGTTTAGCGCAGTCAGTGGGTACAAAGAGCAGTAAAATATAACCCAAGTCATCACTTGAATCAGTGCTAAGGAAAAATTTCACACCTTATCCATACAGGAAGCAGTTTCGGTGGTTTAAGGGGTTTCACATCACCAAATGGCGACCGATCTCCTCTAAACTTGAGCAGTACTGTATCAAGATTTAGTTTCTGCAGACATAAACTACGAAACAAACAAATTCGTCATTGCGTCAGCTTAAATTGATACTACCGACAACGTCACAGACAGTACCCGAACTTATTGAATACAACACAATGATTGCAGGAAGATGAGTCTTACATATATATCTTGCAATGCTAGTACAAAATAGTTTTTTAGTTAATGCGACATGAGAGACAATCATCTCATAGATTTGAGGCTCACTTCTCAGATAACCCCATTGGAACCGCATCACAAATAGCTCCTATCGCCAAAGCTGCAAGTGAGCTGAGTGACAAAGGTTGCAGTAATTGCTACGAGTATCTGTCGTCGTTTGTGGTGACGAAGAAGGCTATCAATTACGATGTTGCTTCTTTTGGTGGCTTTAAGTCGCCGGACACGGATTGCAAATACAGTTACATAGTTATGTTGAGTACAAAATTCTATTGAGCAGATTCGACAAGTACGCGCAGATCAGTTTCAACATGCAGTGTGCTTTCGACAACGCAAATTTTACGACAAGTGTATCTCGACCATACAACACGTAGTTGAGGAGTCACTTGTCTTGTGGATTAAAGCAACAATCTTGAACCGACGCTTGGTTGCAGTTGCTGACAATGGCAAATATGTGAACAGACCGGCCTAAATTTTCCACCGCTTTGCTGCATCTTGGTTGACTCTTTTCCTAACGTCTATACTGTCAATGGTTCTAACGTCTTCACTTCTGCTAGATCATGGTTAGAAAATATCTGCTCTAAAGCGCATTCAGCACTAGAGGTGATTGATGTTTGGGAACTAAAAATGGGTCTTCAATCAATCCCAACGAAGTTGTTCTCTTAACGAGAAGGGAGAAGCTTACTGGTCTAGTGAGTGTTTAAAGGCATCACCATCCATTTCTCAAACGAATCTGTATAAGTATTTGGGTGTCATCCCACAGATAACAAACTTTTTTGGGCCAAGCCATGTAGAGAGCTTCCAAAGTCTAGTCGATTGTTCGACTTAGTGTAAGGGGCTTTCTGCAAGACATAAGGCTTTAGGAGGATGACAGCGTTAGAATAGTCACTACTCGTTAGGAAAACTTGCGTATGTTTTCCAAGCGGAGATATTCGCATTTCTGAAGGCAATAAACTATATTCTGAAGAATAGGAAAAGGAAAATGATGCATCTGTAGCAAACTCTTTCACCACTTCCACGGTAGTTCGTAAACGCAAGGCTTCTTTGAACAGAGTCGGAATTTCCTGAATCTTGCTTGGATTTCAACTCACAATGGAATCACGGGAAATGAAGAGAAGAGTTTCCCGAACTACAACCATTAGGACTGTCTACATCGTGGGTTAAGGCTGCAGATCTTAAGAGGTCAGCAACGTTCTTGTTGTCGCACAGTAGGAAAGAATGTAGAATGTAGAATCCCTACTGGCGTCGTAAAAGGGCACTACGAATTTACTAAACACTTACATAAGTGTGCTAGGTAGGCATAAGTGACACGGGCTCTGCTTTGACAGTGATGACTATACTTTCTGTGGGCATCCGGCCTGCGCTCGCGTCACACTAAGGTGGGGGTGTTAGAAAAGTAGTCGAAATACCTAGAAATTCCAGTAAAAGAAACTTATAAGGACTAAGGTGGACTAGTTCTTTGCCTGGAGTTTTCGGTTCCGATGGAAAAAAAATTATTAAAAATTGTGTCAACAATAGAGGCGCAATTTACAACAAAACCTGTACAACCTGTGCAAGAAAATATACATATTCTCTTGACTTGGTCGGCTTTAGCGTCTTAGAATTTATAATAATGATGACCAATGCAAAGATGACGATGCGATAGGATGGGCCGACGACGAAAGGTAAGTTTTTCACTTTAAATGGTTTATTGTTTTCCAAAGCGTTTCCATTCGATAGAACCATATTTCGAAACATTTATTCCACTCTGAACCCGACACCTCAGAAACATGGTTTTTAAAGGCCTCTACAGCCTCTTTTGGCGTTGAAAAATATTGAGCGGGAACATTGGCAATGGCTCATTAATTCGACGTTTTGAAAATTGAATTGCTTGACTGACTGTGTGTAACAATCATAATGGAGGATGGCACGTCGTTTTTTTGTGTATTTTACGCAATTCGCTGATAATTTTCGTCAAACAAATTGTTGTGTACCAATCGGCATTAACAGTTCTTCGACCTTCTAAATTCACAGTAGCAACCAGACCACACAGACCCGATTTAATGAAAAAACAAGCGATCATTTCTGCGAAATGCTTTGAGAACGAATCATTTTTTTGGTTTTCGCTCACCTTGGAATACCCAACAACCGATTGTATCTTAGATTCGGGTTCATACGAGTATATCTAGGTTGTGTGTCTTGTACCGATGCTGTATACGTTTTTTGAAGTACCACGACTGAATTTCTTTAGCATTTTTTTGCACCATTTGTCACGACCCTTTTTTTGAGGATCAGTCATCTTTTGTGGTATCCGCCTAGCACAAAGCTTCTTCACAGCTAAATGTTTATGCAATATTGATTGTATTGCCGTCTTACTAATGCCCAAGTTTGGAGCACCCCATTAACGATGCTATAAACAGGCTATCAAAAATTCCACATCTTATGTGCTAGATTTCAAAATCACCTGAATCTTCAGAAGGTATATCGTACAATGTATCATACTTACTTCTTCGAAAAATGTTCCCAAAGGAGTAAGTAAGTGGCTCGGAATCCATTACAGTTAGCAGAAGCAAATTTCGTGAAGAAAAGTTTTTAGTATTTCTTTGAATGTGATTAATAGGTCCTTAGCCAGGGCTTAAGATCCATCTTAGAATATGGCAATAGTTAGTAATGAAATAATCCCACCAAAGTCTAGAGAACGACTGTATCTGTAACTAATATAATACGCTGTTGGCACGTAAGCTGAGAAAACACGTATTGTGAGCATGCCTCAGATGGTCACCAATGAGAAAGAACTAACTTTTCATCGGATCCATAAAGGCATAAACGCCCTTTGGAATTACCAAAGTCTACAAGCTGCACTTAACACTGCAATACGCCCTGACTATTCCACGTGAGTACTCTGTTAGGATCAACAAATAATAAAGCCACCAGTTGCTGGACGCGGCTACATGTTAGAAGTTGTACGTCAAAACTGTTTAAGATGAAGATGAATTCACTGTTAATAACTAAGTTCGTATTCATAAGATGTTCGGACCTTGAATAGGTCATATGTGGCCCAACAACTAGAGTAGAGTACTGTATAGCATATAGCACCGCCACTCAACAAGCACCGGAGGAAACCAGGGCGAAAAACTGTGCCAGTGAATGCTACAAAGAACAGGAGTAGCGTCTATTTGATTTTTGAAAAATAAACCTTGACCTTCGCAATAAATTGCAACGACATCATTCTGATATGAGTTCAAGCTCACACGGAGGAAATAAATGAATGAAAGCTCATCGAGAAATTTACGAGCAATGTCCTTAGTTTGAAATTAAAATTATTTAAGTAATTTTACCGCCAAAATAGGAAAGAGCATCTTTGCCAATACAGTCGGAAATCATACCTCTGGAAACGGAATAGGCTTATTGGCTCTGGAACATGTCGATCGTTCGAGCAACCAAATTAAGCATGTTGCGATCGACGTCAGACAGTTGTCCGGTATTATAGATGTCCAAGCATTCCGCGCAGTCAGTGTAGACTTGAACCGCTTGGGCTGCAATTGCGTATGCCTGCAACCGTATGCGAATGTAATAAGTGCTACAGATCAGTGTCATGGATGAAAAAACGCCTTACACGAGCACACGCACGAAGCCTTTGGCTTGATGAAGAGTATACTCAAGCACATGTAGCAAATCAACTTTCCACCGAAACGTCACAGCATAGAAGATCGAGAACGATTTGTGCGTTTTACGAACAAAGAAGGAAAGAACATCAACGGTCGAAAGTTTAATTATGCCAAGTCAACAAGACTCGAATACAGTCGTGATCAAGCAAGTTTAGTAGTATAGTCACAGAACAGAAGGCGCTGAAGAAATGAAAAGACTACTTCTGTAAACTATTTAACCGCCGTGGGGACAACCCAAATTTCACTGTCAGACAGAATAAATCATTCAAATTGGACTACGAAATCCTAAGCAGTAATGAAAACAACAAACCTTAGGCATAGCAAGATTGATAAACTAGATGGCCTACTTACTGAGCTATTCAAGGCAGTGGAAAGGCCTTGTCAGAGTGCATCTCCAAAATTTGGTCGGAAGAAAGAATGCTTGAGAAAAATGAAAATGTTACGAATGTCAGCGGGTGTAACAAAACGTGACCTCGCAAGAAGTAAGCGCATCCACAGAAGTCTCCCCAATAAGAAACCGATAGTAGAGAAACTTCAAGCTCAACAGGTCCGCTGGTTTTGCCATTTTCAATGAAGATCGTCGGAAAATCCTGTTCAGGAAGCAATATAGGCACAAGTTCCTGCTGAGCATCACTCAATTCAAAAACATCAGCAAACTCCTGGCCTCAGTTTGTTGGGGTTGCAGAAAATAATAGGTTTGATTCCTAGAACAAGCAAAAAAATCTAAATTATAGCAAATTATAGAAGAAATCTATACAACATTTACTTTTAAACTAATATTTGGGATACATGTCCTTTAGCTTTTAATACCGCTTGGTAACGCCCTGGTAAGGATTCCACTTTCACAAAATCTTGGCACTTTTGCACTGGTATTCATGCAGCTTTATTAGGAATTTTTTTAGAGCCAACTTTTTCTTAACTTCAGAGCACAAGTTCCCACACAGAATTAGATCAGCCAACTGAGACCTTTTTCAATTGAAACCAGGCTTTCCTTTTCTTCGAGGTGTGCGTTTTCTATTATTTTCATTGAGTTTCTCTGTAATCCAAAATAAACACACCATACCAGGAAAAACCACCCTAAATCATTATACTTCTTCCACTGTGTTTAATAGTTTTTGTTTTCGGTGTACCAGGGGTGGAATTCGTTACTAGGAAGTCATTTTACATAGACGGCTTTTACACAGCGCATGTTCTGGTTATTTCCTTTTGAACTGTCATTCAGTGATGCGCGCATTTTTAGACGAAAGCCTTTCCCCCTTCTTTGGTTTTTCATGTTATTTGACAGCTCTCTTTCATTTCATCTTTGGCGCTCATTCTTTTATAATTGAAAATGAGCTCCCTTGTTAATTCTTTGGTTCATTTAAGTTCATCCGCCATACTGAAATGTTGTGCTCGTAATAACAGCGAAAGAAGTAATGAAGCAAATGTGAAAAAGATAAAAGGAGAAAAAGAAATATCAAAGAGATGCAATGAAAATCCTACCCACATGCAGTGGGAATTTGGTTAATTGAGTATTTTTTGTTTCATTATCCCTCTCTTTTGCACTCATTTGAATCTTTCCAAATATGCGCCGTGTAAAAGCGGTCATAGTGCTTACCATCAGAACCAAACAAATTAACTGCTGTTTCGTCATTCCTTTCGTTAAATTCCTTTGGCTGGTCATATGCAATTGCTTTTCTTTTTTTCTGACACAAGTGGCGCCTTCCTAGCGAGTCGAGAACGCAATTTAGCTGTTAATAATCTGCTTCTAACAGTTCTTTTCATCCAATTAGATTTAGTGTCTTCCTAATCTCTAAAGAAGTAACGAAAGGCTCATTTTTAGTCATTCGGATTACATATTTATCGGTCTAGAGTATCACACCGTTTTCATCTTTGTTCCTCTAGTTTCTCTTGACTTATCACGCGAGCGAGCCTCTTATAACAATCATCAAGGCTAAATTCGCTAACATAAACCTAAAATGCGTCCATGACCCTACAGAATATAAGAACGACGCCACCAAAAACGCCAGGGTAACACCAGGATTTGAAAAGAGGACACCTTTGGTGAAACATTTGGTAAACGTAACCTACACGACACCACGTCTGGCACCGGACTTAGACTTTATTGATTTTGCGGCGGGGCGAAATATTATTATAGTAAATATTATTATATGGTTTCCTCATCTCAATATACACAAGGGGACATGACTGCCTCCGGATCATCAAACGTTAAACCAAATTGGCCATTTTGCGATAGACGTAAAAGATGCCTTTAGTATTCTGATAGTTCCGAGCAGCCAACATTGACTCAGATCACCACCTTGTTGCAGCCAAGGTGCGAATGCGGGTCTCCCAATTGCTAGAACAAAGAAGAACTACTGTGAAAAGATATAAAGAAGAAAAGTTGCAATCACAAGAGACCGCCAAAATCTTCGCCGAACGCGTATTAAGAAATTTCTCAACAACTCCTATGCCGCCAACATCAAGTGCCGAAGACCAGTGGGAACGCTGACAACATGCCATCAGAGATGCGACAACTGATGTGCTGGGTTTAACCCGACCACCACCAAGAAATGAAGAATGCCGGCATGCACATGCAGCAAAGCAAGAAGTGTACACAACACCAGTGACGGGAAGAATATGGACTTCTCCAGAAGAAGAAGAAAAGAGCAGGAGAAACGTGAGATCGAATATATTAAGAGGTTGTACTCGAGGAAAAATGTACGGACGTTTTACCAACATGTCAAAGCAAGAAGACACATACAGAAGCCGGTAGAAATGATGAAGGAAACCTTGTAAAGGAGTCACACTCGGTGTGGAAAAACTCTTTCTACAGATTGTTTAACGGTGAAGAAGTCCAACATCCCGCCGTCATGCAGAATAGATCATTCAACTTAGGCGATGATAGCCAAAACTTCCGTCCACCTGAACAGAACAAAGTAAGAATAGCAATATCTAAGCTAAAACCCAACGAGTCACCTCGACCTGACGTCTTACCGACCGAGGTAGGTATCCAAAACTACTGGAAATGGCTTTGTGGAGTGCATGAATCAACTCATTTCTCATATCTAGTCAGAAGAGTGTATACCTGATAAATGGAACCTCAGCATCATTTGCTCGATCCACATAAAAGGAAACTCAAACTTCAATTGCGACAACTATAGAGGTATAAGCCTCCTCAAAATCCAATACACGATCTTATATGCCATATTGTGTGAATGGTTGAAACCCTTCGTCAACAACCTAATTGGCCCCTATCATTGCGGTTTCAGACCAGGGATCTGATCGCTCTTCATCGGTGCAGTGCCTGCCACAACCATTATTTCGAAAAGATCTTAACAATGTAGGTATATGTAAAAACTTCAGAATTATAAAAAACAACTCACTGTAAAAACTCGTTTGTTTTTAAGATTATTCTTGATTAAATGCGCACAAAACGAATAGATATAACGAATAGGTTCACCGTAAATCAATGCACATGCGATCTTAACTCGTCCGGACTCACTAATAAGAACAAATACAGCTACGCAAAAAGCACTATATACCATATGTTAAGACCGCTTTAGTTAGCTTTGGTGCAAATGACATTTTAAACTGACGTTTCACTCACACCAATTATTTTTTCCACCAGAGTCTTTGAATCCTACCCAGAGGGATAAACACTTTAACTGGCGCGCACATATTAAAGAGGACCTATATTGTGTTGGCGTGCGTTAACTGAAAAGGTTTATTGGTTGAGGCCCATGACCGTAACAAATAAGCGGCGATTGTTTCAAAAATAAACACCAAAACCCGGTATTTAAATAGAAAAAGACAAAGCTAAAGGACAGCAATCTAGAAGAAAGGTCACCCGTTCCTATGAATGGTGTTTGAATTGGTGTCTGTGCCATGTTCCCACATCATGATCAGTATTTCCAAACAAAATGACTCACACAATTTCTTCGAATGGAGTTCGCCCAACTTTGCAGATTTTCGAAAACTCTGACATTCCTCACTTTCGAACAAAGTGACAACACTGCCCAGTTGGTCGGAGTTTCTTAGTCATCCGCTCCTCGCAACACCAATACACTAACAAAACCAAAACCAAAAAAATCGTAAAAAAAAGCAAAAAAGCAAAAAGGCACGACAGACTGGCTATTCATCGTATTACCATCAACCAAACGCACAAACACCAGAAATCCCTCCACAAACACAATCCAATAGGGTAGACCGTTGTGTGCAAGTGTGCGCATGGGACATACATATACATACATTGAAACAGCTATACCCAACAGAACACCCATGTGTGTAGAGCGATTTCCGTCTAGACGTCTGAACCATTAAACATTTTTGGTCGCCACTTTGATCCTATTTTGCTCGTTTTTGAATTTATTTTTAACAAAATCAAAATCGGGGGAAAACTGACAAAAAAAAACTCAAAATCTCTCGCCTGTTACGTTTGCCAAAACAGAAATTCTTGGCGAAAAAATCTGTTATTTTAGACATCGAAACGAACCGTATGATTATGTCGGTCGGTCGATGGGGGAAACTCGCGGCCAGGCTAAGGTGAGGCGCTATGATCGGCGTCGCGCCAGACACATGAGACAGTTCACGATTTTTCAGAAAAAAAAATAGAAAAAAAAATAGTTTCCTTTTTGTTTTCGTTTTACCTTTTTTCGTCTCTCTCTCTCTATCCCTCTTTCACATGAGAAATGACCAACGGCTGCTATAGCTCTGTGATGGCTGGTGGATGCCGGATGGTGCTTGGTGGCAGCTATATTCTATACGGCAACTTTACTACCGCTCACGTTCTCTCCGTGTGTCTGCTCTCTTCTGCTTTTGTGTGTTGTTGGCTCTTCCTTCGTTTGTTCGTTTTGCTTGCTTCTTCTTCAATGAAATTTCTCAAAGACGATGTTGTAAAATTTGGAAAAAAAAAAAAAAAACTTAACCGCACGGCAGACACACTCACTAGTATCTTTTCTTTTTTCGAAATTATATTTCTTCTCAATCTTCTTTGTGTGTGATTCTCGTTTCACTTGCGTTTCGAGATTTTTACTTCTTTTAATCGGCTCCTTCCCCTAATCGAGCGCACATATACAGACACTCAACGCATAAACCAAACGCACACTAATCCACTATAGAAGTTGTTACGCGGACAATCTTTTTTACTTTTTTTTCGATTTTTTTAGCAAAAAGGAAAAATCGGACACGACAGGGATCACGTTAATAAATCAGGGTGACCGTTGAATTTCGGAAAAAGGAGGAAAACACGAAATTTTCGAAATCGCTAGCGGTGCCGGAGATTTAGTTTGGGTTTGGTACACAAATTTATCTGTCCTTTCGTTTGTGGCTGGTGTTTAATTGGGCGACTGTTTGTCGTTTTTTTTTCACAGCTAAGTAGGTGACAATGATGACGATGTAGGTGATGATCAAGTGCGTAAACACAGATTTCGACACAATTGAATGGGAATTTGGTTGGAAATTTAGCGATTTACGAATGGAGACAAGGTACGGCAGCGAAATTAACGGAATACAAGTGGACAAACTCGTGTTTAGAAACGGAAAATTGCCTTGTTTTATGGGAACTTTACACTCGGACAGCAGACGGCAATCGCCATTTTTGAAGTAACATGGACGAAAATCTTTTGACGTTGTTTTTCCTCAGTTGTATGTGTGTTTTTTTTCCTATTTCGTTTTTTTTAGTTTCTTTTTTGTTGGCGTTGTGTTGGTTAAGCTGTATCGTGCTGAACTTACCACTCGATTTATAGAGAGTGAATGAGTCCAGAGAATCGATTGAATTTAGTCATACGCTTTTGAAAAGTGGCGTTAGAGAGATTTTATTTTTGTTCGGTTGAAGGGAGAATTGAGGAGCTATGTATGTATGTACACTGCGTTCCAAAACTCATCGTGCAGCTGCAATTCTTTTATTTAAAGGTGTTCCAAATTCACGCAAGTAATTTTGATAGACAACAAAGGTTTTCAATTAAAAATTGTAATTTAATTCATAAAGTATACAATGTAGGGTTAAGTATATATTATATCAATAAATTCGTTCTAAACAAACTTTTCTTCTTAGTGGAGCAACCATAAGCATCTAATAGCGGTTTTGCATTGCTACCGTACAGCGCGTCGGGCCACTACTCGAGCTCTGGTATTACCAATTCCACTTTTACCAGAAGATCAGGCATCCTTACACACGGAGCCGGAATATCCTGTACCCGTAGTATCACACTACCAAAATCAAAATTAAAACTATTGATATATAGTACTTTGTTGGAGCTGATCCTGCGATGGTACACAGATTTGTAAAAAGCACACCTTTCAGTTGGAATAGGTTAGGGCTGTTTATTGCTGGTGTACCCAAGCTGAATTGTACTTTTCTTTGAAAATACGTAAAGAAAGAACGAACCCCTCACTGAACCCTGCAATATCACAGCCAACTCTTGAAAGGCGAGGATTAGCGAGCTTTGTGAAGTTACTGTGACCATCAAGCTCATCGTATAAGTCTCCGAATTCGGATTTCCTAATTGTTGGTGGCCTCATGTATTCCTTTTTTTTTAAGAACTTAACACTCAAGAGGGTATTACTGTTCTTAAAATCCCTGAGCACGTGTTATGTTTTTCGAAAAATTGTATAGAGACAGAGAGAAAGATGTTTGGGCTCAGTGGTTATTTCGTTCCGTGTCATCCAACATTTAAGGAGACTAAATTATTAGTGAAAATTGACTGGTTTTGTATTTAAGGCAGTCATTTATCTCACGAGATTTTAGTTGCCTGGAAAAAAGAATATTTTTCAGGCGTTACTGGTATTGAACCCCGAACCGTCCGATTTCGAAGCCAATAGACTAGCACTTAAGCCACGGCCACCCACCGGTAGTACCAATCTCTCATAGCCGATGGGACAAAATGAAATGGAAAGAACATATTTTTACGAAACAGCACATTGCCGCTGACATGATAGTAGCGCGGCTCATGATGATGAACTTCTATTTCATCCAAATTCGTGCATACATTCTGTGTGAAAGGCGTACGGCTCAAATATAATAAATATATTTATGTCATTAAACTGAGTTCTCCATCCCATTTCAAGAGGATCTTGTTGGAGATTCGCATAATGTCCTTAATGCGATCTCTGAGAATATAGAATAGCATATCGGGTAAATGACCTCTATGGCTCTGCTGGGGCATACGCACTCTTTTGTCGAAATTTTCCATGACAGTTTTGCATAAATGTGGCTGAATTTAGCTGATAAAGCGAATTTGCTTTTCAATTTGCTCCTTCAAGGCGTGGATGGTCGTGAGCATAAACCTTTGTCTTCAAAAAAAAAAATAGTCCATCGCATTGGTCTGGGCGGCCAATTCTGATCATCCAAATGGGAAATTTCACGACAAGGAAATGACTAATGCAGTAATTGAATTGTTTCTTTGGTTCTATGAGTGTATGACATCGTTTTGTTGGAGCCACTTGTCTTCCACATACATACATTGCAATTTAGGCACAAAAAATTGGATTACCGTGTCGCGATAGCGAGCACCATTAACTGTTATTGCGTGACCAGACACGTTTTAAAAGAAGAATGCTGCGATGATGCCTCCAACCCAAGATTTGCCCCAAACAGTGACATGCTGTGGATGCATTTGTTTCTCAGCCATTTTGTTTGAAAAATCAGCATCCACTTGTTCCATAATCCATTCAATGAACACTCTTCGCTGTACGTGGTTAGTAGGCTTCCGCTCTTGACATAATTGCACTTTGTATGCATGAGCGAGCTTTTCGAAATGTCCAATTCTTGGCCACGGTGCAGAATTGATCTTTTTGGAGTCTCGCCAACACTCAAAAACGAATAATCGTGATGAAATCTCAAACAGTAGGACTGTAGTATTGATATGTCCTTATTTACTTAGATGGCACTACTGTTCAGAGTAGACCAGATTTTCTCCAGCTAGCGAGGTCACCTTCTGCTTGTGTGTGTTTGTTGTGCCTCTGGGTTGTAGTTGAAAACTTTCCGCGCTGGGACACTGGTGTTCCGCTCAAGGTGACAATCTAAGCCGGGTTGTACTAGCTTTTCTTAGGAAGTAGGCATCGCTGTATAGTTGTCGTTGTTGAAACGTATCCATTCTCAATTTGCAGACCGGAAATTATCCGAAGAACTTTCACTCGAAACGCCAGAAAGCATTTTGATCTGTTTTCGTCAGTGTCCAGATCTCTGAGCCGTAAAGCAGGACTGTAAAATGTCTTTTGGCGCCTTCTAAGGTCAAAAAGTAGCGATTAGCAGGAGTAATTCTTCCCATGAAGTGCACGGACTGCTGGCATCATTTTCGGAGTCGACAGCAGAACCGAGGTAGATGAAGTCCCTTCCCACCTCAAATTTGTAGCTGCCTATCATGACATTTTGTCTTGGGCGTCGATGTTGTGTGTCCCTCTTTCTTCTTCTTCTTCTACACTTTCTTTCTCCCACTTTCGAGTTGTGAAAAAGTCACATGGCAGCGCCTTGCCTTGATTAAATGCTTTTCTGATTTTCAAGGTCTCGGTTTTGTCATTACCGACCTTGACACAGCAGCTTGCAGTCTCCACTGTCATCCAGGGCAGTCGAATGAGTTTGGCAGGAATACCAAAACCAGACACGTCATATGCGTCTTTAAAAATAAATGAAAAATAATTACGAATAAATGGTGTGTATCGATTTGAAACTCTTAAGTTATCTGTAAGGTCTGCTGTCATGTGAAAATGTGATTTATGGTGTACTTTTTTGGCCTAAAACCACACTGATATGAGTCGAGCATACTGTTGACGAAAGGTCTTAGAATTTCACATAATACAGCAGATCAGATTTTATATGCCATGTTGAGGAGACTTTTTCCCAGTAGTTGGCGCATTTCAGAGGATCTCCTTTTAGGTTCAGACACCCACACACACTTTTTTCAACCCAGAGTTGATGTATGCTCCGTATGCAGCTCAGAAGTTAACCTATCGGGTCCAGCAACTTTGTTAAACTTAAGCTTGGAGATTGCTGTCCTGACTTCATCATTCAGGCATACTGCCTGAAGGTGGGATGTTGTTCGTCATCACTGTTTAACAGTCTGTTGAACTAATTTATTTGGATTCTCAACATGGACTATGAGAATCCCTCTCCATACTTGCAGATTTCTATTCGGCATCGGCATTCTCAATCGGAAACGTTTCTGGCGGTTTCTTGCAAATGAAGCCGTTCGACGTTGAATTTCCTCTCTGCCTTTGGCCTGTTACGAATATCTGCATCCATATCTTGGCAACAACAAGAAAATGATCCGTGTCGATGTAAGCTGCTCGGAAAGTTCGGATATACAAAACACTGGAGTGCCTTGCATCGATTGCAATATGATCAATTTTGTTAACGGCTACCATCGAGAGATGAAGTGTCACGAATGCCCGCTGAATGAAATCTGAGCATCGTCTGTCCGGTTCTGAAGAAACGAGACCCCCTGAACTGCGCCAACTACGAGTATAGGAAGATGTGTCTATTAACCGTCGATCGCATACAAGATCCTTACTGCTCTATTATGTAAACTTTGGTAAATTCACCATCGTCTGTCCAGATCTTGGAGAAGACGCGAGCATATCAAATCCATCCTCACCACCACTTCATCGATTTTAAACGTATAATACCGTCTATAAAGACGAGCTATATAGAGCTATGCAGAAGGTCACGAATCTGTTGGTGTTAAACAGGGTCTCATCGTACCCTTGAAAGTATTTTGCGCAAAACAGAAATATTTCAAAAATCTGTCCAGTGAGAGACACTGACCCAGCAATCTTTTGATTTCTATGTCACGTAGATAGGCGGGCTTGAATCGTGGAGAAAGTCCTGATGAGATTGCGCCTGTTACACGACGCACGACCAAGAGGACGGCAAATGTTGTCTCATGCTCATGTCCTGAAAAACCTCTTTAAGCAATGATGATAAAGTCAAACAGGTCGATGGAACCAACACAAATTGAGATCAATCAACCCTCAGACCTAAAATTGAATCAGCTTTACCCGTCTTGAAAAGGACCAAAAGCAAGAAGCTTTCTGAGACTCTCTCTGTTTCCGGCACACGACGTTTGAACAATAGCCGCACTACAACGAAAAAATGTCGTAACTATGGTAGTCGGCTGAAACCGTTAGTTCTCTTCAGAAACAGCCTATCAGAAAAGCTTTCAGCACAAGATGCTGAAATTCCAGCTTACAGAAATCAGAGTTAAAGCGATGAAACCTATCAACAAACAAAAACTAGTTTGGCTTTTACCTGCACAATATTTCCGGGTGAAACCAACGCTCCGTACAACAATGTCATCAGCATTTGCTGTATTTGCAGTTGCAGAAGCTTTCAAAAAACCGTGCATCTGTTGTTGGATTGTGAGTTTCGTACAATTTTCTTGAGTGCGATGTTGTAAAAGTGACATGTCAAAGGTCCCGGGGAGCTTGTTTTCGAAATGTACGGGGCAGACAGCGTTTTCCATAGACTTCTTGGGTTTTCTGTAGAATCTGCCATAGTGTGAATATTTGGCTAGCTATGGAATTACCGGAGATAGTAACCCGCTTTAGGGATATACGGGCTATCAATGACCCACTATCATACTGACTGTTGACGCCATCATTGGCTCAATCGCGTGAATTCATTCGCCGTACTTTTTTCCTGTGACGGTTAATAATTTCCAATAAAGTATTAAGTACTGCTAATAGGGATTATTAGACCTATCACAGCGTAGACTAGTATTACGCTACTGGCGAGTATGCACTTGCAATTTTGGAATTTAGATTTATTCATGTTGTTACCGGCGATCACTACTAGAAGGTAGGGAAAGCACTACGCTGCGAATTTGATTGTTGAGCTGCTGGCTCAATCCACATTGTAGGACAGTCAACAATATCCCGATCGCTGCGCAGATCCCGGACTTACATGGTCAGTTGTTGTTTTTAAGCTATTACGCAGTACGCACCATTTTTAGCATTCGAAGATAAAAAGGCATTTGCTGCGTAAACACTTTCACTAGGACACCTGGCTGCTTTTCATAGTAAGATTAAGCCTGCTCTTGGTGTAACTCGTATTGAAGCCTCTTGCCGACTGTTTTGCGACTTTATTCTCTTATACATAATAAACTCATCAATCTGACTTGGCATCACTTGTATCCACGACTACCAATTTGACAAACAAACATAAAGTTGTTTTTTTGTTTTGTTTTGTTTTGCTCTTCAATTGTTTTGTCGTGTCCGAAAATAGTCTCTTTTTTTCGCTTATTTCTGTCTAAAAGCAGTGATAATTTTATTAGTAAATCATCACAAAATGGTAAGAATATCTGAATTAAGTATTTCATCCAAAATATGCAGCGAAATCGAATGTTTTTGCTGTAACAAATTGTCGCAAACTCAGTCGAATTTGACGTTTGAAGAATTTGAAAATAATAGGGTGTGTGCCCATCCAATTGGCAAATATTAAGTTATAATTCCATTTTCAGAGTTTTAATAATGATATGTCCAATAGTAGACGATTATCATTCGTAGCCGAATGGTATCAGGAGGAAGCCGGTATAATTCGTTTATTTTCAATCTCTTTCTACCCCACCGATCATTCTCTGGAAGTGGTTAGTTTAAGGACTCAAAGCAAACTTAAGTAATTACACTAAATCCTGATTATAATCCGCAGTTTGACCATAAATCAAAGAAGACCTTTCTACGACGGACCAGGATGCCTGAACTGACAATCAAAGATTTTTACATTGGCTCGAAAATCAATGTGTTCGGTAGACAATTTGATATTGTCGATTATGGAGACGAAGTGACCAAGAGCGGCTTAGCGAAATTTCGAAAGAGGTAAGTGCACAGAAAGTAATGGTCCGAATTGAGACTTTCATCCAATTTTAGAACGTTTATTCTGATCAAACATTGCGTGTTGCCCCGACTGGGGGAGATTTTAGTCCGTCTGGTGGATAGTGATGTTCGAATAAGTGAAGGTTCGATGGTTCATTTTTCTCCAGAGATGGCAAGAAAATTCCTAGGCGAAGAAAATAAGGGTGACGTTAAAATGGCGTACGTTATCCTCACATTCAAATAACATCATAAGTAATTTGAGCATACTTTCAGAGTCTTAATGAACGAGCTACTCTCAGGACCATCAGTAGGGTTTGTCCTGATAGCAGACAATATTATGGAGACAATGAAGGCCTGCCAAAGTCAGTCAAAGGAATCTTTAGGCACTGATATTCCTCCTCCCCTTAGGCAGCTATTCGATGATGAAGAGTTCCGCAATGGAATTTATTGCTCCCAGTCTGATGCTGATGTGAACAGAGTGCGTATGGGACAAACTCCAAAACTGGAGGTCTGTATTTAACTTGTTTTTTTTTTTTTTAGGAAATTGATTTCTTTTTCAGTCCAAAGAGCGGTCTAACTCTTACGACGACCTGCCATAATACGACACTAGCTATCATAAAGCCGCATGCCCTGAAAGAAGGTAATTAAAAGTTTTTATAATTTATGTCTCCCTTGGTACGTGCCGTTTATGCAATGAACTGTTCAAACAACAGAGGTTTGGGTGTTAAAGCTGTCAAGACCTAAATAATTCTTTTCACCGGAAAGTGCAAAATACTCTGCTATATGTTGCTTTTACTCCTGCAAATATTTCGGTAGCTCCCACATGAGGCTTAAAACATATTGCGTTGGCGATACACTTGGAAAGTGTGACCGGTAATCTTATACGGAGCAATAATGTGGGTGATTGGCCTGGTGAGGAATTCCAACCTTAAATTAGCGGAAACAGCTCATCGAGCGCAACCTCTCTAACACCGGCACTAAAAATCGAGCTTTATCTCCGCTTGGTATCGTCAGTAAAAACCGTAGTTTGAGAGACTCTCGCCAAGGCAAAGAGTAAAATACATTTCAGTGGCATATTTCAAAGTTAACAGGCGTTTTTAACGAGAAAGGATAGATCAGAGTGGACGCATGTTTAAAGGTTGAACATATCTGACAATGACTTCTACATCATCTTGCATCTGGACTAGCTCCTATCAGAAAAGCTTCACTTAGTGATTACCTTTTCTACGATGTAAACGGTCTCATCGATATCTTCTCGGCTAATACCTATTCTTTCCCACCACGTCAGCACAATGGATGTGTCTTGATACACAAACGTTAATTTAATTTTTTTTTTAAATTTGCTGGGGCTGAGGTCCCCATTTATTTGACTTAATATCAGCTTAATCCAATTTAAAAACTAACAAAACGTAGGAGTTAGGAACCAAGGGAATGGTGGAGGAGATTTAATTTGAGACGAGGAGTGCTCAGGTTGAAATCAAAAACGGAGAGGTTGAGGTTGAGTTGAGTTGAGTTCGTTGGAACCATAAGAGGTGCGATGGGTTGGAATATAGAAGAGACGAGGACATCGTAAATTACTAGGGTTAGTGTTGAAGGAAATCAAGGGATTTAAGTACCCTTAAAATGTTTGCACACAGCGCGGGCGAAGGAAAATCAGGGAGGATGGAAAGAGAGGTACCGGTGAACGCTGGTTTTAAATGTTTGAGGATTATAATGACTAGGGAATAAAGAGCTAGGCAGGGCATTCCATAAGCGAGTTGTATGGCTTAGGGACGAATCACGATATTTTAGATTACGTCCGAAAGTGAGATTGAGGGTATACTGATGAGCATTCATAGCGAGACGGGTGTTACGGTTGAAAGTTTGAAGGGGCGGAATACTATGGAGCACTGGTGGTGGAAATAGCGATAAAACAGAGTGAAACACAAGACATTACGTCGTTGTTCGAGGGTGTCCATTGTTTGAGTGTTATTAGTATCACCTATGAGTTTTACCGCACGGGGTTGAATCCTATCTAGCAGGTGTAGAAATGTTTTGGCAGCATCCGACCAGATGTGGTCATTGTACTCCAATTTGTTGTGGATAAATGCCTTATATATTGAGGCCAGATCAGAGGGGTTGAAGTATTTCTTAGGAAACCTAGACATTTCGCAACATTTTGACGACATCGAATATGTGGTCACTCCAACGTAAGCTGTCAGTGATACACATACCGAGGATGGAAAATTTTTCGGTTTCGACGATGGATTAGAAGTGGCAGATAAGTGATCATTAATAAAAATTAAAAAGAGTGTCGGAGACAGTACGGAGCCCTGGGGCACACCAGCATTTATTTTTTAAATATCAGACTTGAAACCATCCAAGACAACTTGAATTGAACGTAACGAAAATTGATTTCTATTCCCTTGAGGAAGAGAACCATCGATCTCAAAAGCACGCATTTTCGACAAAAGAGCCTGTCAAATGCCTTAGAAATATCAAGTGCAACTTGCTTTCGCCAGATTGATGTACCCTTTGGTTCCACTTTTTGGTGAGACATGCCATCAAATCATCAGTGGACCTGTTGCTACGAAAACCATATTGCCGGTCATTGAGAAGTTTTTGTGTTTCGAGATAATTCATGAGCTGATGATTTATCAGCGTTTCCATGACCTTGGAAAGAAGGGACGTTAGTGCAATTGATTTTTTTCTCTAACTGTGTGTACGTCGGTGTACTAGAAATTAGCTGATATGACACAATGGTCCGTCGAGTCTAGAAAGGAAAGCGCATCAACAGTGTAATTATCAGTGTGAGAAGTTAAAAACAAGTCCAGGGTGTTTGCGGTATGACTATCAACGTCTGATATTCGCGTGGGCTCATTTACAAGCTGCGTAAAGTTAACACACCGTCCCTCGGGTGTTGTCTGTCCAGAATGTCGAGGCCACCCGGAATTATGTATATTGAAATCGCCCGTAATAACGATTTCAGTATGAGGATACAGGGATACAATTCTTTGAATGGATTCAGACAGCGCATCAAACTCGTTAAAAGTCGAATTGCTGTTCAGTTTGGGGCTTCTGTAAATTAAGCGGTAGTGGATAATTTGCTTACGGAGATGGAATTTTAACCACATGGAATTGAATTCCTCACCACGGTGAGGGAAGAATAAAGTGAGCTAAAGTTATCGATAGTTGATAGCGTTAAGGACAAAACGTTACTGTGGAGTTAATGGAATCGCTGGTTGGTCTAAGTCTAGTTGCCTACCGATTAAGTTAGAGACTAGAAGTGCTAGTGATGAGACAAGAGTTAAGGCTATTGGGAATGGCTAGTAGGACGTCTCGGCGTGGAGAATCAAACTGATAAGTTGATATCATAAGAAGATGGGAATAGCTCCTGGCTCTTTATGTCAGAGATCAGATTGGTTTCTGTAAGAGTATATACGTCGAAGCAGAGATACAGATAAAGAAGGCAAGTTAGGAACGACAAATGTCGCTCAGCTACGCTGAAAGTGAGACATTATTTAAGAGTGTACATAGTACCAGAAAGCAGCAAGGTGTGTTGTAAATTTCATGGTACCTGTTTGTGGTATTTGCAAGTAAAAGGCAAGACTATTATCTGTGATGTTTATTGATGTTTATTGATTGAATGACAACACTTGACTGCTTGCTTAAAACTACCTTACTTAACTAGAAGAGTGTGAGAGAGACGTAAACTTCATACAACACTGTTGTAAAGATTCCTATGACTAGGTATATCAGTAGGGATGCCTTCCTGTTGGATGGAGACCATGACGTTTGTTTTGTTTTCTATTTCAAAGCAAATTGAATCGGATTTGTCGTGAAGATAGGCGTGAAAGAAACGCATATTTTCATCTATTAGCCAGAGTGTATAACGTTTTGCGCTTTTCATCCGCACCGTGTGTGAATAGGTAACAACGTACGACATTCACATCTCACATCGCGTTATTCTGTTGGCGCTGGCTGATAAATATTGAGAGTCCAATTCAAGAGCTAGTTGAGGAATTTGCTGTTTGCCGCATTGTGGCTGTGAAACTTGGTGGTCGACCGTCGACTGTTAGGGTTGCCATCGGCACGGAGTAGCGAAGCATTTAGCGATTAAACTTGACACAAATGCAATTGACCTTTGAGCTACATCCAGGAATTGATTTGACACCATGAGTAATAAAATAGATAATCTTGACAGGCTAACAGATAGCGAACTTCGCCATCGCCTGCTAGAGTATGGCTTCACAAATATGCCTGTCACAGAGACAACTAGAAAACTTCTTATCACTTTCAACCCTTTGAACAACGAAAAAGCAAAGTTAAGCCGGCAAACCCACTATGTTTAGCCCCATCCGAGGTCGCTCATCAGTAATGTCCAGCTTTCGGACACGTTCAACACCGAACAAAATGCCACCTCCACAATCATCAATTGTCCCCGGAAGGCATTCCGTTGCAAGCCCATCATCGTATCCCATATCTTACACCACAAACCAATCCCAAAACAGCTATTCAAACATTTCAAATATAAGTCCCAAATATTCTCCACCAAAGCAAAATACATCCCCAAAAATCTATGTGCCCCCGCCAATTTTGGCCTCAGAAAGTGAAGAAGACTCTGACTATCTTGGTCCCACCCCGAAGCAGTACAATATTCCAGTCAGCACTTCATATACAAGGCCATACCTCACTTCGTCAAATAATATCACCTTGGATCGATCTCACAACGATTCATGGAATACGACTTCAACTTCACTCTCCCACACCAACACAGACATCACCATCGGCCAACAATTGCAATGGTCAGAGTTCTGCAAATGAATCCCGGGGTGATGTTACCAAGCGATTGTAATTTGAGTATCCTTCAAAAGCGCAACACCAGAAGTACTACCAGCCAATCAAAATAGCCTCTAAGACAAATTCACACAGCAACACCATTGTTTGCCAGCAGTCAGATCGACTAGACAACAATAACATATCACCAAGCGCGGCATTTGCACAATTAATAACGCGTCTGGACAAACAGTATGGCTTTAAGCAAACCTTCATTCCATGCGCTCTAGTCAGTACGCTGTTGCTATTCTTTTTCCTTGTGGCATTTTTCTACATAACCATCAGCCTAGACTTGATAAGTACCATCAATGAGAAGAATAGCTTGTATGCTATCTGTGATCCGAATATGGTGGATTCAGCTTTAGTGGCTATTCATGCATTGAGAAGGATCAACTTTAGGTTGCCATTCACACGTTGAAGAATCTTTTACCCGAACTGCAACGACGTGCAGAAGAATACTTTTGCAAAAATTCCAGCCAAGAGCCGACCATCAGTGCTAGAGAATTTATCGATCATCTACGTAAAGCCGGCTTCGCCACTGATGTCAGAAAAACTTTAAAAGACCTGCACAACGCCGAATATTTGATTGAAAAAAATTCCCAGTGGAAGATTAGCCATGTGACCTTTGCAGGAAGTTGTAAAACTACATCCAACTCAGGGAAATCATTTCGCAATTCTGAATCCGAGACTACCAATTACCTGCACCATATCAAATAAGATTCAGCAATTTTTTGTGATCATTGGATCAGCCACATTACTTGCCGCAGTCATACTGGTCATCCATATTGGCTATAGATTCATACAAAATCGGAAAAAATCCCGTGCCGACGCTGTCGTATACTATACAAATGAAGTTATTGTCGAACTCATGCGCAAAGCTATCAGCCCAGATCCATTTCAATCGACTGTGGTAGTAAATCACCTATGGGACAAACTCATACCCCTTCATAAGCGAAAGCAAACCGCCTCAGCTTGGAATGAAGCCATTGAAAATCTTGAACACAACGATAGTCGAATTCAATACGATTTGGCACTTCGCAACGGAGAAGATTTCAAAACTATGAAAAAGAACACCTTAAAACAATGGCACGGTCCGGCCTTTGATAAATCGAATAAAATCTCAGGGCCACCGACAAACTGCTTAAAAATCCGTCAAATGGCCACACCTCAAGGCGATCATTAAAGATGCAATCTTAGAGAAAGTCGGTTCAAAATGTAAAATCTACGATATCCAACTAGACATACAGAGCTGTTGTGTGTATGTTCGTTGTGCAACCGAATATGATGCCGGAATCGTTCATAACGAAATAAACGGATGGTGGTTTGATAAGCGATTGGTGTCGATAAAGTTTCTGCGATTATCACGATATCTCGCCAGATTTCCAGATTCCCTATCGGGGCCAAGTGTCTCCAGCCATCGAATACAAATAATTTGTCAATGACACAATGTACCAAGATGAAGACGACGACGACGATGATGACGAACTGGACGAGGAAGACAATTAAACTACAATACAAAGCGGACAAAAGATTGATTCAATAAAATACAGAACGGCATTCCGTGGTATCTATATTTTGTTGAGTCAATTTAACGTTAGGTGGCGAAAAGAGATTGGAAATAGGGGCATAGGACCGTGCAACCGAGGCAGAAGGTGGGTTAGAAGCGGCATTTAAAATATGGAACAAAATATGGCTCCAGTCCAGTTGAAAGATCGAAATTGGGGAAGGAATTGGTGTGTGTGTGACCGTAACATAGGTAGGGGAGAAGGAATTGGTGCATTTATGGGAAGATGTGAAGGGGACGGGAATTATTTTGGTTTTAAGACTACAATTGGGTTCAGGTTTGGGACGGGATGGAATTATAATGGGAATAGAGGGATCTGGGTGATTTATGATTAGGTTTATTAGCTGAGACGCTGTTTCGCTTTTTTTTTTATACATGTTGTCTATTTCGCTCACACTTGGTAATCATTTAACTTATTAAAAAGAATTAACTATGAATCGGGTTTCTTTAACGAATTATTTTTTTTTTGTCCTCAATTAAGCGTTAGTCTAGCAAGTGTCATACCATTTTGGAATCCGGACAAAACACGCCATCTTTTAAAGTAAAAGATGCCAAAATGGCATAGTACATTTTTTTGTCAGTACAGTCAGTTCAAGTTGGGTGATTAATGATTTTCAGATACATGGATGGACAAAAAAGGAATATTTTAGTTAAAACCGATATGCTCGTAGTTATGTTTCAATTTTGGAACGTAATTTACAGAGGAGTTACTCAGGGTTACAGGACAAAAAAAAATTGAAGAAAAGTAAATGTTTGCGGTCACAGCACTTGAAAGATCGTCACAGGGTGTCAGATTTCTCAATTTCTTTTTCAGTGCCAATCATTTTAAAAGTACATGACTTAGATTGTTTTTTTTATAATTTTGTGATAACCGACACCACTTGACCTATCACCCGTTTCCGGCTCGACGTTGATTTTTGAGACACCATGTATATGTATTTTTGATGGTGGATTTATCCGTGCTTTTGGAGATACGCATCTTTCCAAGGTTAGCTTTAGCTTGGAATTGCGCTTATTTCTGTAGTGAGGTGTTGGAAATGTAGTACGTTGACTAATGGTGATGCCATACCTCTTTTTGAAAAATTCTGAGATCCAAGTAACATCTGCGTAAATTGGGGCACCTTTACTGAGTAGAGTGGTGAACATCTGGTTCGTTGTACGGAGTTTGTCTAGCCTGCTTTGTCACACTGAACGTGTCCTTGTCGTTTTAAATTGTGTGAAAAGTTTCCGTAGGCCGTCGACAGAAGGAGTTGTCGTTCGAGCAGCTATATCAGTATTAGACTTTTGGATCGAAGGGCTTGTGCGAAGACTTGCAGGTTGGGTTGTGGGCATTGGATGTGGCAATGATTCGGTCAATGCACTTTGCGCACTGTCCCGAAATTAGTAAGCTACAAAATGAAGTAGGTAAACTATTAATAAAAGGGACACAATAAAAGAAAAATCGTCAATAAAACAAACACACTTTAAATATACTTTTCTAATTTTATTTTTTTTTATACTCTTTTCTCTCCTGCGACTTGCCGATTTGAAAGTTCACAATATAATGAAAATAAAAGAGGAAATAAGCTCAAGCACATACACACATCCTACCACAGGATGGTGGCATGCAAAAGAGCTATCTCGCTTTAGCTAACATAACTGATACATATGATCCTTGCATCTATTGTTCGTCACTGCCATACAAACATTAAGCTGTATACAGTGACTTCAACATAAACAATAAAAAGGGCGCTTCAGCGATAGCAATTTTTTGAGTGAGAAATTCGCTTATTGCATTGATTGTAGGGGAAGAAGCGAAACAAAAATTAAAACTTATGGAGCAAAGTAAGAATGCCACTGAATACCCCGACCTTTTGCACAAACTTGATAGATAAGGTTTGCAGGTTGATGGTATCCAAGTTTTTGTTACGCTTCATTGCACTTAGGTCTATGTAGACCAATTGTGTTGCCCAAGAGAAAGAGCAGATAATCCTACTGAAATTCTCTGCCTCAGATTGCTAGGGACTGGCGGATGACAAATTTTGCTTAATACAAGCTTAAAAACTAAGACTTAAACTAATAAAATAAGGTTTTAAAGCAAAGGATGGTGAAGGAGATCGAACTTGAGGGAAAGTGTGCTGCGATTAAAATCGAAAACGGAAAAGTTGGAGTTTACCTTACGCAGCATACGGGAGATTGGTTCGTTAGAGCCATATGTGGTGCGGTGGATAGGTAGATAAAAGAGACGGGTGGAACGTAGATTACGAGGGTTAGTGTTAAAGAAAATGGAGTTGCAAAGAGGCATGCAATCGACGGAGCCTGAGAGTAGTCGGTGAATGAACAGAATGTCTGCTGCGTCCCTTCGTTCCTCAAGGGTATTCAGGTTAATGAGTTTGAGACGGTCTCGGTAGGGAGGCAAGATTAGAGGATCGTTCCAAGGTAGACCTCGAAGAGCAAATCGAAGAAAACGACGCTGGATCCTCTCAATACGAGATACATGAACTCGTTGAAAGGGACACCACGCATGGCTAGCGTACTCGAGAAGGGGGCGAACGTAAGTGATCTGGTCACGTACGGGTTGCAGAATTCTTTGGACCATCTTTTAACGAAGCCGAGTGATGAGTTTGCTTTAGAAATTATCTCATCAATATGCGAGCGGAAATTAAGCTGCCTGTCGCATAATATGCCAAGGTCGCGGATAGATTCAACAAGGGGTATAGGTTGGCCGTGGAGATGGTAAATTCGTTGAGGAGACTTCTTGCACTTACGTGAGAAAGTAATCGATTGACATTTGGAGACATTGAGCTCTAAGCAGTTCTTGATGCACCAGGTGGAAAAACTATTTAGATCGATTTGAAGGAGGGTGGAGTCTTGTTGTGAGGAAATGGGTTTAAAAAATTTGGCATCGTCAGCATAGAGAGAAAGTGTTGAGTGTTGAATGAGCCTTTGAAGGTCGTTAATAGTTAGGATGAAGAGGAGTGGACCTAGGTGACTACCTTGAGGAACACCTGAAGTGGCCAAGAAAGGGGCCGATAGGACAGACCTGAAACGAACACTATAAAAACGATTATCCAGGTAAGAAGATATCCATTTAAGCAAAATGGGGTCAAAGCCCAGGACGGACAATTTGAACAGGATTAGTTTATGAGATATCTTGTCAAAAGCCTTACTGAAATCAGTTGTTATAACGTCAACTTCTTTACCACTTTCTAAGGCTGAAAAAACAGAGGACACGAATTCTACGAGGTTAATGGTAGTTGATCTACCCTTCAGAAAGCCGTGTTGATTGAGGGAAATAAAAGATTTACACTGGAAGCTTAAGGCTTCATGCAAAATGCTTTCGAGGAGTTTGGGTATATGAGAAAGTTTAGCTATAGGGCGGTAATTAGTGACTTCGCTCTTTAATCCCTTTTTGTGTATGGGTGTTATGAAAGAAGACTTCCATATCTGTGGAAATTCACCTTGAGAGAACTATAATCGGAAGAGATTTGCAAGGGGACGGGAAAGAGTTGAGGAACACTTTTTAAGAAATATGGATGGAAGGCCATCTGGGCCGGGTAAGTACTCGTATTCATCATTAAGTTGTTGTAATTTGTTTTCTATTACTGTATGTTAAAAGCTTTGAGAAATAGTGGGGCTAATGGGGAAGTTAAGTAGGTATTGGAAATAAGAGGGATCCGGTACGAAGGAATTATCGACAAAAGATTGCTTAAAGAAAGCAGCAAAAAAGTTGGATATGGTATTCGGATCGGTTATGGATGGTATCTTCCCTTCTTCGAGTCCGTTATCACAGTCTCTGCAGAGGCCGGTATTGCTAAGGTTCAGCCGGATTTCAAGTGTTTTCAGGAGATTATGTGAGCATTTCAACTAGGGTAGATAGTTTTTCTCTGTCGTTCAAGAGAATCTTCAAACGGCACAGGGTGGGTACTTGATGCTTTGATCCGGTAACTCTAAGTCAGTGGGAGATCTATTTAGATATTTCGTCTGTGCGGTCATTCCTTACCACTTCTTTGTCGATGGGGTTCTAAATAGGTGGACATTATGGCGAACGCATAGGTATTTTAAAGTCGTTATGAGGTAGTACGTAGTCTGTATTGGAGGATATGTAGTGACCAGTTCATTGGATTAGATTGAGGGATGGTTCTTTGGGTGCGATTTCTAGGGTAGGACAATAATAAAATACAGTGCATGCAATCCTCTGCAATTTTGTCATTTACTTGAAGCTCACCAGTTTTGTTTGTAGATCGGTGCCTCCTGTACAACATTGAGCTTCCATTTTAGTTTACTGTCAAGTACTATACGTTGATATTTGCATTCTATAGGGAGTGTCAAATTGTCGAATATTATATTTGTGTGTGGAAAGAACAAGCTTTGCTTTTTGTCCTTGTTCACAGGATGCCGGATTCCCGAGAGGCATTAAAAACACCATGAAGTGGGTGATTTGCAGGAAGAGTCAAGATACACGCTTATTTACGTAGATATTTCACTTTACTTCGACGTTTTGATAGAGCGACACGAAGATCAATGGTTACAACAAAGAAAAATAGTGTCATTGAGAGAATACACCCCTTTCTCCTGCTATGGCTGATCTCAAATTCGTGAGATTCGCAACGTAGGTAGCTATAGATTTAATTTTTTTCTGGTATACCTCGTCTACACAAAGTAGTCCTAATAAATTGCCGATTGTCACTGTAGGATGCCTTTCCAATCATCGTGAGCTGCAAGCGAAGTGGCAGTTTAAGGTTTTCCTCAATGATAAACCGGTGTGTTCGTCACAGGTGGAACCAAACAGAAACTTATTTACAAATCCTCAAGGTTATCTTCAAGGCTGTGTTTTATTTCTCTAAATAGACAAGTTTTACCCTCGTTGTGTCAATATTTGTCTTTCCAGATTGTGTTGCCCGCTGTAGACAGTTTTTGAATGCTGCATGAAACTGTGACGTTCTCAAAGTCTTCGGAGACCTTCTTTGGATGACCAGAACCCTATGCATTGCTAATAGAATGTGCACGTTACTTGGATTTTTTGTATCAGAGTCAGACAAAGATCTAGTTCATTGCGGTCCTTGTATGTTTACTGGAAGTCGTCAGTTCTTCTCCATATGTATAGTCTAAAATGGCAAACATTTTTTTTTTACCCAGGACCTTAATTCTTAGGCTCTGTAAATCTTCGGTCGTCATTGCATGTTAATACTTGGGATATTGAAGGCTCTTACTTCGATGTGTTCCATAAAGGAGTGGTAGTGGAGCATCCAGGAGCCTGAACGAGTTTTTTTGTCATGCATTTACGTCCGTATACTTTTGACGGACATAGATTGACGTAGGAACGAGTAGGTATTCAGACCCATAAATCATCGCGACATGTGCACCTCTTACCAACCAAACAGGGCTTAAGAAATATGTCAACCGTGGATTCTTATCTCTTTAAGCTCATATGTGCACAATAGTGCTAATTTTGCGTACTGTTCTCACTGCTTTGAAAGTGTTGGAGGAAAAACGCTTCAAAGAATGGATTCACAATAAATATCGATTGGTTGTACTCGCTGATACTGCAGTGGCATGCATGATCTAACAATTACATGCACAGATAAAACGTCATTACTTTCACTGTAATGCAGGAGATAACATTTACATGCGTTGCAAGAGGGTATTGCCCCGTGCCAGTAAGCAATTTCTTGTTCATTGTGGTCTAAGATCCACAACACTGAGTAAATTCAGCTTTCCAATTGCGTTCAAAGAAGCCAGACATTCTCGAACTAGTAAGGACTTAAGAGCAGCTTGGCTGGCTCTGGAGATTTGAATATTCGCCTCCTCCACTTGAAGGCCAGAGTGTAATTCCATCAGGAATTACAGACACACGTTTGATTAACGAGTAGCACAGTCTAATCTTATCATCTTCCACAAAGATGCCACCTGCACATGCTAGATCAGTTTTGGAGCCCTTGGATGAAAATCCGAGTATATTCCTTTCTTGACTCAGATTCTGGCCGAAGCCTGGTCTTAGCGCACGGAAAGTCGACTTCCTATTTCCGTAGAAAACAGAGTTCCAATGCCATTACGACGGCAGGTCCAGGAGATCGGAGTCAAATGGCAGTAGACGCAAAGTCAATGAAAGTCCGGTGCTACTTGTACCAAAGCCCACTTCTTTTTAAACGGAAGTTGGCCTTAACAATGCAGACTATAAAAAGACTATCAAGAGGAAAGGGATGTATAAGTGCATCCATAGCAGTCACATGTGCTAAGGATAGATTCTGAGCAGCCGAGACTCCCCGTTTTTTGGAGTCTGGGGAAAGCAGTAGTGACATATTTACTTGAAAACGTATTCCACCAAAAAAAAAAAGGGGCATAAGATTGAATAGGTCTTATCATAGCCGTGAAGTTTCTTAGACCCCTCCTTGAAGACCAGAGCCTGACTTGCCAAAATCTACTTTCACTCTTGGCCAAAGGTTTCAAAGGTATGAAGGCCAGTGCAAGGCAAGCAGTGGACCTTCTCTTCAAAGTTTATAGAAGCGCATCTATACCTTTTTGCAGCATATCTGGATAGCTGGAAATATACTCTCGGTACTAAGTGATTTGAAGCCATCAAAGTAACCTAATGTTCATTTTCGTTTTAAGAAGACGTCAAATAATCTGAATTAAGAACGGCTAGTGCAGTGGGGGGTGGCCGTTGGTCAAGTGGTAGTGTATTGACTTCCCAATTGGACGGTTCGGCATTCAATCCCAACCGCTCTCGAAAGCACCCTCTTTTAGGCAACTAAACTCATGTAAGCAAGTCAAATTATACTAATAATTCAGTCTCCCCATTAAATGTTCGATGCCAGTCATTGAGCGAAATAGCCACAGAGCCCAAACGTCTTTTTTTTCCTTCTGTCCCATTTTGTCCCATAAGTGTAGTCATACTCACTTGAGTGTTGAGTTCTTTAAACAAAAAAATCAAAAATTGGTTCTTTGCGTATACATTCCACTTGTTGGTTGCATTTCTCATATCGTCCGACCTCCTCATCGTTAATTGCATAACATTCTGTCTACCCCCATATACATCTATCGGGAATTACTACCTCCGATTTAATTTAGAGATCGTTTTCAGGTAACTACGGCAAGATCATTTCGGAAATCATTAACCGCGGCTTCAAAATCACTGCTTTGAAAATGCAACTCTTGGAACGCGTAAACTGTGAAGAATTCTTTGAGGTTTATCGCGGCATACTGCCCGAGTACATTGTAAGTATTCTTGTATTCTCTTATTTTTGAAAATAAACGTTTTTCTCCTCCTCAAACTTAGCAAATGGTCGCACAATTGGCAAGTGGCGTTTGTATGGCCTTAGAAATTGGTCCTAAAACCGATTCTATGAATACTTATCAAGAATTTCGAGAATTTTGTGGACCCATGGATCCAGTAAGTTAATCATTATGAAACCTTAGTTTGAGACTTGTAAAAATTCATTCACAGGAAGTGGCCAAAGTTCTCCGCCCCAACTCATTGCGTGCCAAGTTTGGCATAAACAAGGTGCAAAATGCAATTCATTGTACAGACCTGGAGGAAGACACGAACCTAGAGATTCAGTATTTCTTCAAAATCATTATTGACAACTAAGTACGAGTATCGTTGTTTTTTAATCTTTTTATTTGTTCCTATACACCTACAAATTCCGTTCATAAGCCTTATTTTAATAAACCTTTTGTGTATCACATGTTTTCGTTAAATAAATTGCTGCAACTTAAGCTCTTTACAAGCTGATCCGTCTCGAAGATTTGTTCTGACTCCACTTCGAACTGGGCTCGTTGATCGAGATGATAGTCGTAGGCTAGCAGAGCAAATACAATTATACAGATGATCATGATTACAGCGTAGAAGAAATACTCAGCACTCTGTAAGAGAAGTGATTTTTAAAGAGAATTAAGAAGAATTGGATTTTAAGGACTTACTTGCGATTGAAAGATATTGATTTCGGTTATGAAAACGACTATTAGGTTGCCAAAAGCATTGTTGAGGAACCAAGCAGCTGTTACGACCGACTTCATCGATTGGGGAGCCTTGTGACAGAAAAGACTTTGATACAATCGCATAATTGAGGTCAATCACTGTGTCACTTACCTGTGTAAAAGCAAACTGCAAACCGGGTATCGATAGAAACAGCTCGCCCATCATAAGAAGCAGAAACTGAGGCACTTGCCAAGCAATATTAATCGAATTTGCCGGATTCGTCTATAAACAAAAAGATACCGACTCAGTATTTAATTTATTAACGCTCACTCATTGCTGTCGAACTCACATAAATACACTCCTGTACAATGCCAGCGCAAATGAATGAAAACGCTGAGCAAACACCGCCAACTGTAACACTTTGTAGTGAGTTCATTTCTATGTTGAAGTGCTTCAAAATCGGCGCCAACACGTATTGCCACAGGGGTATGAGGATAAATAGAATTATCGGTCCAATTGCCTTGGCTTGATCAGCTTGAAGTGTTACTCCTGCAACAGTTGTATTCAATTGTGCTGCTTGGAATGTCCAACTTGAATCTTGTTGGGCTAAGAGTGCAAAATATATCGGCAGTGGGATGAAAAGTTTGAAGATCTAGAAGAAGTTGATTTCATGAAAAATATGTAAGAAAGTTTCGTATAGAGTTTACCTTCAAAACTTTTGAAACATCATTCACAAATGACTGGTCATACCGACCAATGGCATACTGCATCCAGTAGCTTCTGCCACCACTTCCTTGTCTCCATTTACATACCAACGCATACTTGATGCATCTGTAGAATTTGAGGACAATATTCTCCTCAGACAGCTTCTCTGGCTTGTAGAACATCTTACCAATGGAGAAGAAAACTAAAAAGACACCATTTCACATATATAATCTTTCAGACAACTGAAGGAATAAGTCAAACTTACACCACGACGCCAAGAACGAAGAACCAAGCGTCCCGAATACTGCAGGATAACATCCAGTTTTGTTGAAACATGTTGTCTTAGCTCTTACCATTGGTGGTATGAGTTTACTTAAGAAGATCCCGAAATAGTATACAAAATAGTATAATGAAAAGTATTCCGTTAATAGATGATTCTGTTCGGGAATCTTGAATTGTAAACCGCCCAATGAAGTGATACATGCTCTCACTGATCCATTTCCAATTGAGATGAGGAGTAAAGACAGCGACACAAGAAACCTGCACAAAAGAAAGTCTTAGAATTGAATTGAATTGAAGATACGTGTAGGTTTGAACTTACGTAACAGATATTCCAACTGATGGAAACGATGTGAGGATCATGAAAGTCCATCCCACCGAGTAGAGAACACAACAAATCGATATCGTCTTTACATTGCCTAGATAACTATCTGCCAAAATTGCTCCAAATATGGGACAGAACTGTCCGAAAAAATTGAAAACGTGCAGCATTACAGTGGAGAAGGTTTCGCTAAAGTACAAATCATCTCGCAGATAGAGGGCAAGGATTGCTGAACAAGAAAAGTATATTCAATTAATTAATCAGGCGATGATTTCTCATGTGTCTATGACAATAAAGTGCTCGTGATCAATTCAATAACGAGGATGACGGAATAGTTATACACAAACAGAAAACGAAAGCAACAGGAAAAAAAGCAGCAGAAGGTGTGACGAGTATCCTTTGAGTAAGAAGACACATTCGATATGGTGGAATGAGGATCTGCCCAAGCGCGGGAAGATGACCAGATTGATCGTTAGATTTTACAAGCCATAAAAAGATTGCCTTAGAATATACAAGAATGCCATAAGAAACCCTAAGAGACGCTCTTGGAAAATATACTGTGAATCAATAGAATCTCTAAAGGAATCTGCAAGACCATGTAAGGTTTTTTTCAAAGGTCATAGTTGCCCAACCATTATGAAGTAGATAGAAGGAGGCTGGATAATTTCAATTACAGAATCCTTAGAGCTCTAAATGAGCACTCACTTCCTTGGCCGTAACAGCACACATTACTTTTTTCCCAATAGGGAACAAGATTCTCCCAGCGACAGATGAGAGAATCTCTACGCCATCAATAGCTTTTCTTCCCTAGATTTTGATGGTGCTTTGCCGATTATGTTACAAAACTCGCTAGACACAGCCGTTCTTGGTTGGGAATTATCTTCATTAAACTACCTGCCATATTCCTGAAGGCGCGTTCGAATGGTTTTTATTTCAAAAGTGAGTGGTCAAAGGCATGAGTACGCGAAGGACTTTTGGGTGATCAGCCTTTTGTACTCAGGACACTGAAAACCTTAATCCAAAACACCTCTTTCTATCTAAATTTGAATACACCTGAAAGGTAAATCCACAAAGATGGCTCAATTCGAAGTAGTGCGGACAGTTAGGAAAGCCTTATACTACAAAGAATACACCCTAGCTACCTTCTTAGACATAGAAAGGTACGAATCGAGACTATTTTGGAGATGATTTAAGAGCGGATGCTTAAGAATAGGATTATTCATGCAGTACTTGGAGACAGTAGTGTCACGAAGATCGGGAATAATGGAAATAGAGGAACGAATAGTGATCCATCCTCTCTTGACTGTCATGAACGGGTTGTTAGCAACAAGTAAGATTTTAAGGTCATCGCTTACGCAGGTGATGTGGCAATTTTAGTATCCGGAAAGTCCATCTCTGTGATAAGTCAATTCGTGGAAAGGGGATCAAAATTGTTCACCACTGGGATGTGATCTATGGTCTCGGGGTCAATCCAGTTAAAACTGTAATGATGCTTTTTACCACAAAAACCAAAACACAAGACTTACCTCTTCCCAAATTAAACGGCTAAACTTTATCTCTGTGTAAGAGAGCCATATACCTAAGCATAATCCTTGAATTTGAATATTGAAGAGCGTGCTAAGAAAGCGTGCATTATTTTCTAAGCCTAATAAGCCTTCAACCAAGAATGATCCTATGAATGTACACAGCCGTAATACGTCCAATTGTTACCTAAGGCACCATCGCTTGGTGGCCAGCCCTAAGTAAGAAATATTATATCGAAAGCTTGGAAAAAATCCATACGGCAGATTGTGTAGGTAGTAGGTACCAGGAAAGAAGGACATGTCCGTCAGATACCTTAACCGTTATCTGCTGGATATCAAACTATTTATAAAATATACGGCAGCGTGTAGCGCATGTCGGTCCAGAGACTCTGACTAGTGGATCAGATGACTTACGGACACAGTAAGATCTTGGAGACACTATCAAGCAAATTGGTGGCTTTCCTCACTAAATTTCAATCGAAAAATCTCAGTACCCTGCCAACTATAATACAATAGAGAGGAATGAAAAGGTGATTAAGGACTACGAGTCAACAGTCAACAATGTTCACCGATGGCTCAAAAATGAGGTGCGGTGCCGGTCTTTGCATCCATCCGACAGCGCATGCAAAACACTGCTATTTCAACCGATAGCCAAGCTTCACTTAAAGCTATTAATTCAGATTCTACATCCTCAAAACTAGTCAGACAATGTCAATCTTTACTCAATCTCCATGGCTCCCAATCAAGCGTTACCAGAGTCTGTGTTCCAGGTCACAGTGACATTGAAGGTAGCGAGATGGTAGGTAGACTGCGCAGGTTGGGGTCAGCTCTTGATAACTCACTAACAAAAACAGTCAACATTTCGCTAGGAGTATTCAAGGCTAACATATATTAACACTTCGTCATGCTGGCCAACCAAATCTGGTACATATAGACTAACTAAGTGAAATGGAGAGTTGTTACTGCAGGAATGACGTTCGAAGGTCCGCTTTCCAAGCGACGCCGACGGATTAACTCCCATCGCAAGCGGTGCTGGCTGGTACCAAGGGCACGTCAAGCTTATCGCTTGTGTCGATCTCTCGATCTTTACACAAATGCCGTAACTGGATTAGGAGAGCTCTGGCCGGGTGCTAAGCAGTCGAACCCTCCTCCCCAAAAGACATCCTGGAGATCATTAGGCTCTGCAACCTGCCCCTTCCGACTCGTGAACGGAAAGTCTCGAAACTGGTGGAATTAAGGAGACCTTATAGATGCGTGTTAATTGTGATCATTAAGGAGTCCCTTAATCCTCTAGCACAGACTAAAGCCTTAAAAGATTAACAAAAAAGGATGATTTCCTCTAATAGGAACAGAAAATACAGCCTCAGTTTCTGGAACGTCGATCTCCTTTCCTGAAATGGATAAAAACGACTCCAATCTTTCCGAGATGACAATCAAACCGATGGTCTCCATCTTTGACACTTTGTCGGAAATTGAAACCGACGACGAATCAAAAAGAGTTCCTTTACGAGGAACTTTTGTGGACATTTTCAGAATCGGAGGACTCAAATGACACCGTGGTGGAGGTTTCTCTGGTTAATTGTAGCGATAATGCTACTGTTTCTTCAGATTAACCTTCATCACTTCAAAAAGGCCTCGGCCGCACTAATTCTGAGTCTATCCAAAGACGCAGAAGACATCATCTTAATCCGGAAACAATGGATTCTAGAAATCGTGGTTCGTGGACTTGAGACACCTGAATACGTTTCGCTCTATACAAAAGATAAAGGTACGAGTAAGATCAGGACTTGTATATTAGTGAAACTAGAGACTGCCCGGCATCGGCATATCTTGGCCACGAATATGTGCGCTTTCGCCCTGTGGACAATCTATAAAGAGTGAACTTAGAGTTGGAAGACAGAAAATTTGCCTCATCATCGATTGCGATGCCAACGCACATCACACGGTATGGGGCAGTACCAACATTAGCGATAGAGGTGAGTCACTTTTTGATTACTAACCTGATTGTTTGCAACATTGACAATGAGCCCACTTTTATAACAAGAAACCAACAGGAAGTGCTAGATATCATTCTTGCTTCCGACAACGTCACTCAAATGCTAACGTACTGGATCGTATCGTCTGAACATTCTTCTTCAGATCACAGATATATCCAATTCAGTCTGAAGGATGTTCCTCCTTGGCAACTAGAATTCCGGAATTATTAGAAAACTGATTGGCCAAAATACAGACGAGCACTTTTGAAACTACTCTCCTCTGAACTCTTATGTCCTTCATCTAACACCAATGAGCTTGACATGAAAGTCAAAGATTTTACCCAGATAATGGCTGCTTCGTGCCCTCCTATTCAACCTAAAGACAAGCAAAAGCCGCACTGGTGGATATCAGCTTACTGGGACCACTTAAAAACACTTGCAAGAAACATTTCAACCAAGAAAAAAAAACGATAACACCATAAAAAAAAACAACTGAGGAAGGCAAAGCGATAGCTCTGGAAGAAAAAGTAACAGAAACCTCCAGAAAAATCCTCTCCACCGATCCTAAGATGCCTAGCTGTTTAAATAAAAAAAACCCACTGAATCACTCAACTTGCTACTGGACACCCACTTTCCAGGTGTCTCCCTATTCACGGCCAGTAACAACCTTTGAAAGACTACTGCTTCCTCGACTAAAATTCACGGTCTGAATACAAGATTCAAGCTGCTCTGGGCGCTGCTTAGCTTCAAACCATAGAAGTCTGCTGGCCCGGACGTTATAATACCTGCAATAAATGTCCATAGATATCATCCTGCTAACGTTAGCGAATATCATGAGGACAGGCGTAGCAATGATCCACACTCCCTTGTAATGGAGAGAAGTTAATGCAGTTTACATTTCCAAAGCCGGAAAATGTACTCATGTTCCAAAGGATCTCAGAGCTATAAGTCTATCGTCTTCCCTCGGAAAACTCTAGAACGACTACTTTATAGAGAACACAATGATCGTGTTTCTGAACGTAGAAGGTGCTTTTAATAAGGTCAACACACCCGAAATCACAACTAACATGGTAGATGACTCACTTGAGAAGTTTATCAGTCTTATGCTAAATAGCAGGATTATCAACTCCAAACTGGGAGAGGCTTCTGCTAAAAGAGCGGATGACGTTCCTATAGCCGTCTCAAGAAAGCACCTGAACACCAGTAAAGAACTCTTACAGCAAAATCTTAACAGATTCATGCAAAGCGTGCAAAAATGCTTTGTGTTTTTTTCAAACTTTTTTCGACTTCTACAGAAACTGCATGGACGAGGAAGAGGAGGAAACAATAATCTACTTACTCTGTACATGCCCAACTGTCTCCCAAAGAAGAGCTTTCTTCTACAATGACTTAAGTGATTTAATAATAATACAGACGTTAACAATTTCAGGATTACAGATCCACGTTACCTAACCTAACCTAACAAGGTATCCGAACACGATTGTACCTATACCAAGCTGACAGTGGAGATCGCCATAAGAATGTGATCTGAACTATTTGGGAAATTGTACCGACAAGAAGGAGACTCCTGCAGTGATCTCCGGAATAGACTCCTACTTTAGGACTTTGGAATGTTATTTTTAATCGATTGCCTCAATAAGATCAGCTCTTTTGCAGGATCAGTAAAGAAACAGAATTGCCCTCACTCTGCTTGGAGGTCCACTTAATTCATAAAGAAGAGAGTAACTGCTGTGATTTATGTTGCGCATCGAAACGTATGTATTTCCGATCGACTTGAAGGAAGCATGTGGTAGAAGAGATCTAGCGCGTAACTTCTGGAAAGAACAAATTAATCCAAAAATATTCTGTGATAATGCAGTTCTCTCGGCCGATGGAAAGTTACTTTGTTCTACTATTTGCCTGACATACGAAGATATGTAACCGCGATCCACGTGCTCCTCTCGAAACGACACTATCAACACCTTTACAACACACCAAGCAGCACCTGCTTGAGTAAACAAATTCAAGTCTACTCTATGCACACCGCACTCAACCCCAGGTACATAATAACAATAAACAGATAACGCGACAGAGCTCATATTGGTAGTGATTCAACTGTAACCGTACATGCAATACGTACATATATATTTCTTGTTTCCATTAAACTGATACTCACTTCGAATTCCATTGGCGGCAAAAGCTTCAAAGAACTTCGTTACCAAAACAAACACCACTGCTATAGGATATCTGTACTGCGGTGGTGGCAGGATCTGACTCAGATCGTAGTGTCTATCCTTCTTGCTACTACAGCTGCTGGAGCTGATGAGCGGAAGGGCTGTTCCATAAAAAAAAATAAAAAAAAATTCACAAACTCTTGACTTCAAAGAAACCAATTTGCAACACTTTTCGTACTCACTTTCATCATTCTCGATATTCGATGTATGCAACATATTTCACACTCCGATCTGATCGATCTCCTATCAACTTCCTTCCAACAACAACCCACAAGGATTTTGCCTTTCTTGAGCGAAGAACTTTATCACGGATTACAACAAATAGAAATCCTTGGACAAGAGGGACTAACGTAAACACATCGAGTTCAGCTGGCGCGTTACCGTTTGTCTTCACCAAAAGCTTTCCTTACGCAGACTGATAAGACGCAGCGATTTGTCTAAGCACTTGGGTACTCTGCCCTCTCAATTTGTTCTACTTAATCGCACCGCTTTATCTTTGTGCAAATAGTTTTCTTTTTCCTCTTCTTCTTCATCTCCGTTGTTTTCGTTTTGTTTTCATTCTACACGAATGCAAGTGAAGAAATCCGGCCACAGATGCGAATACAAATGTGAGGTGGAATAGATGCTCGCGATACAAAACGAGCAAATGGTGTGAATGAATCCGATACTCCAATACTCCCAGATGCACCTATGCAGAGAGAATTATGTAGTAACTTACATGGGTGGATGGATAAATAGATGGTCGTGAATGGGTAGGATTCGTAGATGTAAGCAACAAAGGAACAGAATATAACCACTTAGCGTTACTTACAATACAAATTGAAACAGGTTACCCATGTAAATGTGTTGCATAGTAATCTGATCATGTCGGCGGTCTTGTGTGTGATGAGTATTGAATGTTCGATGACCAGGAGAATAACAAACAAAACACAAAGAGGAGTTGATACGCGTAGTCCAAACAGAATAACCTTGCTTCCAACAGTTTGAAGAGCATCAAAGAGATTATATCGAGCTTTAGCTGGGCGTTCAATACAAGTACTACACACAAAATACAAGTCACGCCTTGCGGCTTATGTACGTCCTCTAAGTCTGTGGTTCTTAGAAGAAATTATCTTAAAGACTTGGGTCAGTAGCACAACAACCAAGTCCGTAAGGAAGTGCTTGCTCTATCTTCTGATAGTGGTCCCTTGTAACTATCCTCATGCAGTAGAATCAAAACTGCAAGTTTTGGCGACTTAAAAAAGTAACTCAATTTTTGACTAGGTAACGTGGGCACGCATTCTGCGATGTCTGTATTATCGTACTTCCAAAATGGATAAGGACTGGCCATTTATCGACGATGTACCTGAACAAAAATAGGTCTATACTCGTAGAATGTGAAAACCCTTCTAGACAATGACGCAGTTGGGTTGGAAAATTTTGACGCCAAACGCATGAACAATCAACGAGTTCAGTAGGACTAGCCGAGTAGAAGAAGGATGACATGGTACATGTATTTTAGACAATGTTTAGTTGGGTGTGTATTTTTGTAACGCATACTTAGGTTAGATTAGTGTTGAGAGTAATGAGAACTAGAAGGCCACGTCAATTACATCCCTGTGTAAAAGTTGGCTGACCTGGCTTACAACGCTCTTACTCACTTACTTCTTGACAATGGTGAGGCGAATATAATTTTCTAAATCCAATTTCTTACTTAAATATATTTTACTTAACTTGAAATACTTAATAAAGTTAAATTGTTTACAAGACATCTCTATTCAAAGACATAAGAGTTAGGCTACAGTGGCCGTTGGAAAAACCAACCCACTTAGACCTGTTGCCCCATCATTGTGATGCCACGTGAATCTGTGATCCTCCTACTCTTTGCCACCAAACATTTTGATCAACAGTCCATCTAAAGTTTGTTTTTCTAGTAGCATCCAGCTTTAATTCTGGTTTGTATGTAACGATTGGTTACCGATGATACCTTTTTGAAATAAGATAGGTAGAGAGGTTCCTATTTTGGCAAGTTCGTCGGCCCCACCATTCCCTGGAATATCTCTGTGGCCTGGCACTCAACATAGTTGGATGATGAACTGCGCCGGCATCCCATAGAATTTAGTGAGGCTGAGTCCAGGGAATTGATAGCGTGCTGACCATCCAAAAAGATGCGGATATCTTTTGCAGATATAAGAGCATGTCTTCAGTGAGGAAGGAAGGCGCAAGGAGAGGCATAGGTTAAGCTTATCTGAGAGAACACCTCCACCATCCCCACAATCAGTCTTGAATCTATCTGTGTATAAATGGATTGACTTGTCCATGAAAGTATCTTGCCTCAAGAAAGATCTAGAGGGGATGTTTTAAGGTCGCTTACTCCCAATCGCCCAACGAGTTAATTTGTTAAGATCTTGATGTAAGAGTTCTTTAATGGTGATGAGATTCTTTCCGGAAACGGCTATAGATATGCAACCATCCTGCTACCACCTTCGCTCAGGTATCTCAGCAGTCCATTAACCACTAAGGGTGAAATGACACCGCCTTGCGGCGTACCTCTGCTGACACATATTATAGCAGAAGCCCCACCCAGTTTGGAGTTGATTTTCCTGCTATTTAGCATAAGGTTGATCAACTCCTTAAGTGAATGATCTACCTTTATGTCGTTTTCGAAGGGGTTTTTCTCCGCGTTCGAAAGAAGAAAAGTGACGTCACGCCTTTTACCCTAATTTTTTCAGAATCAAGATCTCGCTTCTCGTTTTAATTTGAGAATCGAAATTCCTTTCCTCGATTTTATGTCAAAATGTATAAACGTCAAATAGTATTGTGTGTTAAACTAGATTTCTGTTTTTGTGCAATCGGCTGTGTTTGGCCAATTTATTATTCTGAGTGTTCAAATTGATTCGCAAGCAAATATATTTAAAATATAAAAGTCAGAAGAAGTTCTTAGTGTTCCATTTAAATAAAAATCAGAGTACACAACAAAAAAGTCTTCTGACAGCCCAATCGAAAACGACATTAGAGTTGACAGCGCAGTCGTGATTGCGGATGTGTTTACGCTGTTGAAGGCACCCTCCACGTCCAGGAATGCGACCATTGTGTACTCTCTATGATGTAGGGATCGTTCGATGTGGCTAGCGAATGTGTGTAGAGCGTTTTCGCCGACTTTCCTTTACAGTAGGCATGTTGAGCCGTAGACGCATACGGACATCAATCTGTCGTTCTAGAGTTTTCAAAAGAAAAGATGATAGACTTATAAGCCTGAGGTCCTTTGGAATAACATCAGAACCTTTTCCGGCCTTGGGAATGAAAACTACATTAATTTCTCTCCATAACAAAGAAATGTGGATCATTTTTAGGCAGCTCCTCATGATATTCTCTAGTGTTGGCAGGATGATATCTGATTACATTTGTACCGTCTGGCCAAGAAGACTTGTATATATGTATGTACCTATACAGCGCCCACAGCAGCTTGTCTCTTGTATCAGACCGTGAATTTTAATCGTAGTCATACTAAGGTTGTTATTTAATAGGGAGCTACTTGAGCAATTCATCACTTGGAGTCGTCCAAGAGCCATCGGCTTTTTCATACAGCTAGGCATCGTAGGATTGGTGGAGGATTTTTGTTAGCTGCGATAGGTTAGAGGTTTTTGTTATTTTGCTTTCCTCAGTTCTTTTTTATATATTTTGAGAGATTCATTATATGAGTCCTGAGGAAGTTCGCTATGTAAGCGTAGACTTAGGCATGCAATTTTGGGCTTTCGACTCTGGAAACCGACTTAGGCTAACTGGCTTTACTGCGAGGCGAAATATCAAAGGAACATAGCGGTCATCTAAGTATGAAACCGTCAACCAAATTGTTCATGTTGCGATCGACGCAAGGCACACCAATATTATAGACCGAATATTCTGAGCGGTCAATACAGACTCGGACAACTGTGGAATTGTAGCCAAGGTATGTTACGTCTACAGTTACAGTAGACTACAATTTTTGGCGGTTGAATGCTCCCCAATTAGTACGTTACGCTGCCGTTCGCGTTCTATAGCCGAAGAGCGAATTCGGGAACGAATATGAAAAGAGAGAGTACTGTCATCATCAAAGGAATATATTGGTAGTGACAATGAATATGTGTGTCGGAAACAGAACGGAGCCCTGAAGCCACCAACATTTATTTTGTGGATATCCGACTTGAAACCGTTCAAGACAATTTGAATTAAACGTACCGAAAGATAATTTCTAATCCCTTGAACAAGCGATTCAGCGATCCCAAATGCACGCATTTGCGACAAAAGAGCGTGTTGCCAAACTCTGTCAAATGCTTTTGAAATATCACCTTCAACTATTTTGCTTCCACCAGATTGATATAGACTATGGTTACACTTTTCGGTGAGACATGCCATCAAATCACATGTTGGACATGTTGCTGATGCTTCGAAAAACGTACGCCGGTCAACTTTTCTTGCCACGAGATATTTCATGAGCTGACAGAGTTTGCAATGGGTCTGCGGGAGGAAAAAGAAGCAGATTCGCTGTTTTACGGACGGGCTGGACAGTACTCTAACTCGGGTAGTATTACGCCTTTTCTTATGGCTTGATATTCTTCATTTGCTGAATGATGAAGGATCGCATTCCAAACAGAATAGTTTGACACTGGCAGTCTAATCCGAATCGAGGAAACATAAGGATTAGCTGGTGTAACTAGTTGTTATCCATATATCCATATGATAATACGCAGTTTCATATTTAATGAATAAGTCCTGGAAACTATATACTTTGGAATTCTTGATGTAACACTGTTGATAGCACAATTTAACATTACAACTAGTGTTCTGCTCTGTATGTGATTATGCTGATACAGTAGACGGTCAGAAATCTAAAGTAGTTTGTATTTCTGCTACTTTAGATTTGTGAATTCTTTAGATTTCTGGACGTTTTTCAAAAGTATCCTAATTTCTTTAAAAAAAAAAAACAATATGTAAACTTTATACATTCAAATTAACCTTTTTATTTATTATCGCTTTATCGTTATTTTAACATTCATGCGTCCTTTGACTTAAGAAAAAAACTAGTAAGCACAGTTTGTTTCGGTTCATTTGCAAGATTAGTTTTTACAATGTCTGATCGTAAGTCGATAGGATTTGATTTATGTTTATTAGTTAAATTATTGTGATTTTCGCTCCACTTGATCAATGTATTCACTGCATTTAATGCATCGGCGTAATGCGCAATAGGATTTCCAATTTCTTCGTCGACATCTTCGTCGTTGTCCGTATTGGTGTCCATTGCATTTTCATCTAGTATATCGGCGTACCATTCTTCGATTTCATCAGTTGATATTTCATAATCGATTGCAATTCTTGAGAGCAAGTTTATTGTTTCTTGAATAATGTTACTGTAAATATCAGTAGATGGTAACTGTGCGGATCATCTTCGCTATCGTATTCTTCATCGTCCCAATTCAACAATTGTTTCCAAGATTTTTGAATAACGCTCTCTGGCAATTCGTCCCAAGTTTGTTGATCCATTGGTTAGATAACAGCTGATACATTCGGCCGAAAAAGCATTGCAATAATGTTTCCATCCTCGGAACGTAATGAATCGATCGGTGTGTGGGCGCTGCAATTGTCCAACAAAAGAATTGCTTTCGGCAGCAAATTATTCTCTACGCTAGAACGTCGTACTTCTTTTATGAAAATACAATGGAACCAATTGTAAAAGATATTTGAAGTCATCCAAGCGTTTGCAGAATTGCCATAGCCCAGCGGATCATAAAAATTAACAAAACAGCATGATTTGCCAATTACAAGTGGTTTTACTTTGTTTGTTCCATCGGCATTTGCGCACAACATAAACGTGCTTCATTCTTTTCGAATGTTTGTGCCTGGCGTAGATTTTTCATATGAAGCAACATACGTTTGGTCAGGAATCAAAAGATATAAGAGGCCAGATTCATCGGCACTGTAAATTTGGCCATGCGTTAGTTGCATTTCATTAATTTTATCACTAGGTGCATGACCAAATTGTGTAATTTGCGAAGTGTCGCCAGATAAAATCGCCCCATCCCACATACTTTTAAAAATCGCATTCCATGCCTGCTCCTTCTGTTACGCCAAAATCCAATGAACACGATTTGCTTGTTTGTTTGTTTATTTATATACGAGGGGCGTTCAATATATTCTCGGTATCGATATGAAGGAAAATGCGAATTCAATTTAAATTGTTTTTATTTTTCAATATAATCTCCCCTAACATCAATGCATTTGTTACATCTTGAGATAAGCTTTTTTAAACCCTCAAAAAAAAAAATTTCCTCTTTCTCTGCAAAATACCCATTTATTGCCGACTTGAGTTCTTCATCATCCGAAAATCTTTTTCCAAGAAGACATTTTTTCAAATCCGGAAACAGGAAATAATCACTAGGGGCAAGGTCTGGAGTATAGGGTGGGTGTTGGATTTCTTCGAAACCACAATCTCGCGCAGCAGCCTTGGAAACTCGCGCCGTGTGAACAGGAGCATTGTCATGAAGAAGCAACACACCCGCTGCGAGTTTACCCCGTCTTTTCTTTTTAATTTCCTCCCGCAAATTATGCAAAGTGGAAGCGTAGGATGTGGCGTTGATGGTTTCACCTTTTTTTTTGTACTCAATGAGCAAGATTCCCTTTGAGTCCCAAAAAACTGTGGCCATGAGCTTCCCGGCAGACGGAGTGACTCTGAACTTCTTCGGGGGGTCTGTTCCTTTTTTATGCCACTGCATGGACTCTTGTTTGCTTTCAGGGTCATAGTGGTGGACCCATGTTTCGTCCCCAGTAACAATTCGATCCATAACACCGTCCGCGTTCTCACTACACATCTCCAAAAGCTCTCTACAGCATGCGATTCTCACTTTTTTCTGAGGCGCTGTGAGCATTCGTGGCACCCACCTTGCACTGACCTTTGAAAGTTTAAGATGGTCATGAAGAATGGTGTGAATGGTACCAATTGAAAGCTTGGTGATCTCTGCCATCATTTTCACCTTTATTCGGGCATCCTCAAGAACAAGTTTTTCGACTTCTTTGATGCTTTCTCCGTACAAGCAGTAGCCGGGGCGCCGGAGCGGGGGTCGTCTTCAATGCTCTCTCTGCCTCTTTTGAACTCACTTGACCACTTTTGCACAGTTGATAATGAAGGTGTGGAACCCTGGTAAACAGCCACCATCTCTTCATGAATAGTTTTTTGACTTTTTCCTTGCTTAGTGAGAAATTTAATTACAGCGCGATGCTCAATTTTCACCATCATCGTCTCAGTTGCCATTATGATTCTGTTTAACTAGAGATAAAACGCGCATTAATAATCACATTTATATGAAATTTTACACGAATGCACTAAAATAATAGTATTACTTGATAAATAATATACATACAACAATACAATACAACAATACAACAATATATATACAACCACAGCTTCACCCCGATACCGAGAATATGTTGAACGCCCATCGTACATGCTAACACAGTAAGAAATAAAGGGTTTTCCAATAGGGAGTTGACAACTTTGAATTTAATTTGTGAACGCACTCTTTCACTAATCATCAAACTGTCACTGTCAATTTATTCAGTAAACTCAACATTTTCATCATGGTAAAGTACACGAACGAGCAACGTCTGCAAATTATAAAAATTTTCTACCGAAATTCGGAGTCGGTGACTAATTCTCGCCCTAGTAGACAGGCAATAACAAGTTTAGTGCAAAAATTTGAGTCTATATATTCGTTGTGTGATGTTGCCGTGCCAGTGAGACAACGGGTTGATCGAAGTGTCGAAAATATCGCTGCCGTTTAGGCGTCCATAGCAAACGATCCAAATCAGTCAATTCCACGGCGTTCTCAAGAATTGTGCATCGCTCAGACCACATTATGGCGTATTTTGCATAAGGATCTTGGTTTACACCCATACAAGAGCAAGCTGACTCAAGAATTGAAGCCGATGGACCATTTGAAGCGACGTACGTTCTCCGATTGGGTTCTGGAGAAGATGCGCCAAGATGATGAATTTCATCGCAAAATCATCTTCAGTGACGAAGCTCATTTTTGGCTCAATGGGTTCGTGAATAATTCACATGTGCTTCATGAATCAACACTTCATCCACAAAAAATAACTGTTTGGTGCAGTTTGCATGCCGTCGGCGTTATTGGGCCATATTTTTTCGTCGACGATAACGATCGTCACGTTACTGTGAATGGTCAGCGTTATCGCGTCATGATCACCGATCATTTTTGGCTCGAATTTGAAGATATGGACTTGGACGACATGTGGTTTCAACAGGATGATGCCACAAGCCACACAGCACACGCTACAATCGATTTATTGAAGAGTAAGTATGGTGAGCGTGTTATCTGAAGAAATGGGCCAGTCGATTGGCCGCCTCGTTCGTGCGATTTAACGCCGCTTAACTATTTTTTGTGGGGCTACGTTAAGTCATTGGTTTATGCCAACACGCCGACGATGTTGGAAGAGCTCAGAGCCAACATTGAACGCGAAATAGCAGCCGTTTCGGCCGAAATGTGTGGCCGAGTCGGTGAAAATTGGGTCCAACGAATCGACCGCTGCAAACGTGCCCGCGATGGCCATATGAACGAAGTCGAGTTCCATTCATAAATGTTTTGATTGTACTTCAAGCCGATAATAATTTTTTTGAAATATCTCAAATGGTTTGCGTTTTATTTTAAAAAAAAAGAGTTGTCAAGTCCTTATTGGAAAACCCTATACAATCACATTTATGCTGATGATATTCAGATATATCGAAGCTGTCTATTAGGTCTTATTGAGGATTGTGTTGCCATCTTAATTGAAGACCTTAAACGAGTTTTAGAATGCTCTTTGAAATGTGGTTTAGTTCTCAACCCAAGTAAATGTAAGTGTTTAGTGATTTCCAAGACTAAACTAGAGCTTTCGTATTTTCCGAGTATTGCTTTGAACGACTCATATATCGTATTTGTTTATTCCTCTAAAAATCTAGGAGTTGTCTTCCATAGAACCTTATCTTGGAACAATCATAATAATATTTTAGTCGGAGAAACATGACAGTGACAGTTTGATGATTAGTGGAAGAGTGCGTTCACAAATTAAATTCAAAGTTGTCAAGTCCTTATTGGAAAACCCTTTATGAGTTCAGCACACAAGACACAACATCATTGATATAGAGTGAAAACAACAGAGGGCCTAAAATTGATCCTTGCGGAACGCCTTTAGTTACAGGAAGAAAGTCTGACAGTGCACTATGTATAACGGCCTGCTTTCTTTCACTCAGATATGATGATAGGAGTTTAACCGCTGGAGTAGAAATGGAGAAATATCTAAGCTTTTTGAGAAGAACAGAGTGATCTACCATGTCAAATGCCTTAGAAACATCTAGCAAAACTAAAAACGTTACATGATCAATATCAAGTCCACCTCTTATATCTTCAATTACCTTAAGCAAAGCAGTTGTGCAGCTGTTTTTAGCACGAAAGCCCGATTGAATTGAAGCTATCAGATTATTTGCACGAACATCACTATCTAATTTTTTCAACATCTGTACTATTTCTTGAAGACACAAGCAATTCAACTTTGTTCGATAACTGCTGATAACAACTGCTCTTGTATGGTCTACTCTACCTTCAAGTGACGACAATGGTTTCGGGTCGCACCATATTTGTGCACAACGCAGCCGTACATTTCACGGATGTCGATCGCAGGTACCGTTTCCATCGTTCGTGCCGGTAACGTGAATATCCATGCTATCTGCAGTTATCCTCATATGACAGCTACCTGTAAATTGAAGCGCTAACTGATGACTCAGGTAGTCCTAACGCATGTTCGGGTCTTCTGAGTCTTGTTTAGAAACTTGAAAACTTGACTGGCGATTCCATTTCCTGTGATCCCATTATGGCCTGCAACCCAAACAAGACTTAGTGAATTCTGCCTGCCGAATGCCTTCAGAGAAGCCCTGAATTCTCAAACTAATTTGGATTTGGAGGGTTCAGCAAGGGTTTAGGCGCCACCTCCATCGATTCTTCATAGTTCATTGCCCTCTCCGCTTGGAAGACAGATGCAAGTTTTTCTGACGAGGAGTGAAATCTCAGGTTATCGTGCTACAGGAAGGCACCAGCGCCACATGCTAGATCAGTCTAGACTTCTTTTCTGATTCAGATTCTGAGCGGAACCATTTCTAGGCAAAGGGAAGGCGATTTTGTATCCTCGCAGCAACAGGAGTCAGCAGTGCCGCCCATAAGACCAAAGTCAAAACTCCAGTGCGCTTTGTACCAAAAATCAATTCTTTTTAAACTCATGATGGCTTTGGGAGTCCAGCCCATGATATGAACATCATCAGTGCATCTAGAGAAAGTCCATATAGCCGAGACAGGCCGTTCTTTAGAGTCTTGCAAAAGTAGGACTGATGTGTTTCGGGTAAGCTTGTTTCACTAGGCAATCGAAGCATGGGATATAATTGGTAGGGTTTAGGAGAGAATTTATTCCTACTCCTGAAACTTAAGCAAAAAATTCTCTTTTACAAATTGTTACAAAACCTCACAGGAACAGGCCTTATTTCTTCCATGGATTTTGAATTCGATGAATCTATGGTCTGACGTGGAAACCTCTCCTTAGCGCACCTGTTGGATATTGCCACTCTTACTTTCTTAAAACTTATTGGCAAAGAGCCATAGGCTGTGTGAATTTATAAACGTCAAAACGCCAAACAAGGTGCTTCATGATGCATCCGTTATAAGGTCAGAATTTGCATAATTCAGTGACAGCAAGATCAATTTTCCCCTTTCCGTTCACTGAAATTTGAAAGCCCAAGACAATAGCCGTCTTGTTACATGAATGTTACGTGGTCATTCATTCGCCGATAGCTCTCTAGTAGGTACCGCCTCGGCGTGATGACAAAAGTATTCAAACAATGAAACGGATTGTGATTTGAATAGCTCCAAGGTTGTTCATCACAATCGTAAGTTCTGTGATCAGTGGCATTAAATTCAGCGTAGAACATCAGACGAAATGACTACCTGGCCGTATCTCATGCTGCGACATTATCCCATGTTGTCTTCCTCATTGCTAATTGTTCGATAAGCAACATCATGTGCAAGAAAAAAACGAGGACAAGGTCCCCAGTTTATCTGTTTCAGACGCCGTTGCCCATAGACAACATCACCCACACCATGAGTTCACCATCCATTGCACGCTTATCGTCAGTGCAGTTCTCCAGATAACCCCAGCCATTTGTGGTTGCGTACGAATAACAAAACAAATCAACAAACACAACACTCTTCACAAAAGAACTCCTTTATTCGTTTTCGAAATAACAAAATCATACAGGGATGTACAAACCTAAAAGTGGATTCGCGAGTTATATTTTAGTTTTGTTGCACGGGGGAATCATGAGAAATGAAAAAACCAAGAAATGTAACATAATTGAGACCTCGTTGAACAGGAAAAAATGAAAATAAAATCGAAGCTAAAACAGCTGTTACTACCTCTACACGCAACTCATACAAGTTTTTTCGCTTCGAAAAAGCTCTTCAGATGTCGCATCTGCCAGAATCCCATGATCACCAGGACGACGGTCTGTGCCAATGACCACCACAACACTCTTGAGTTGGTGCTTTCACTTGTGTGCCTGAAACGCTCCTCTCTGTAGCGTTGATAGTTTTGCTCCTTGGTGATTTGTTCTACTTGATCCAACAGCTGACGAATACGTAATTGCAACTCGGACAATTTTTCCTTTTGTGCAACGTTCGCATAATCGATAGCGTGCTCGCCTACTTGGATATCTAAATGTACTCGCAATTGAGATCCGCTGAACCAGGCGGTACTGTTGGAGTACATGCAAATAACATGTTCTCCTGGTGTATTTGAAATGAAGGAAATTCGGCCCTCTGAACTGTAGACACGGGATAGTATCATCTTATCATCGCTGTCACGAACCTCCACATGCATTCCAATGTTTGGTGACGATGGCATGAATCCATTCGAACGAGGATCATACAATTCCACTTTGTAGTTCACTGAAATTTATACAATTGTCGACAATTGAGGGAAACAATTAATCAAAAAATCTTTTTGGGGGACTTACCAATGACAGTGGTTTCATCTGGTACTTCCTCGATGAAGCATTTTCTTTCAGTCTCAGCAATGTGGAAATACAAACCAAAAACGGAATTTAATGTGCACAAAAGTAACACAATTGATACAATGTGTTTGTACATATTCAATAATTTGCAGCGATGGATTATTTTTGTGGAAAAACGAAACAATTTTCTGTGTTTTGCGGCTGCCGACACGTCATGAGAAATCTCGATGCCAATTGGATGAACTGATAGATGAACTTTTTTTGACACTTTGACCAGTTTCGTTAAGTATACGATGTGGTGAGTTTTTCGAAAGTGTGGTCGGGTTGCGTTGGTTTACAATTAATTTAGCTTGCAAATCTTTGCTACAACAGACTTGTGAGACTACCGGTCTTTTGAGAGTTGTCCTCCTAGTTGGAGTTTTACAGAAGATTTTAGAAATCTGTCTGCTCCACACTTGAAGAGCAAATAGAAGATTTTAAGGAACAACAACCGACCTGGCGTTTTGAAGCCAAGCTCTCAAATTTAGCACTACAAGCTGGCCTCTTTCTTTGTTATGTTCCGGCTTTTCTCCGTTTTCTTCGCAAAGAATTTCGTCAGCAAAAGACAATGCTACGGCCCAATAAATCTGACAACTCAGGGAACAAGGACAATTTTTACGGCTCGTTGAGCACGGTTAACAATACAGAACTAAACGGAAACATCCTAACTGCGATGTGTGATTTAAATGGTTAGGTAGGTAACGAAAACTAAGGATTCTACATGTTATGGCTACATTAGACCTGGAGGAGCAGGGTTTTAATGGCGAACGCATAATGAATTTCTATGATAGTAATCCATATGTCATAGGAGGCACCTTGTGTGAGCAAAAGATCTGCTATGAAATCAGTGTCCCTTAACAGGAAATAAAAACGGAAATAACGTCGATCATGATATTGGAATGGCGCTTTATCATCATGCCACTCTCAAACTACAAACTTTTTATATAATAGGACTTCGAAACATTACCAGATTGTCCAGCTCTCACATAGATCGAACTCCCAGTGCGCTAAAAATTAAGGAAACATAACACACGGAAGTAATCATCGGCAGAAAGTTGCGAACCATTCCATAATATTGGATCGCTGTGAGAAAATGTTTTCACTTCAGAGAAGAAGACACTGTCGAAAAGTAATAAGGACGAAAACGGGCTCCAAATAGTACTCGTAAAACCGTTAACAGCATTAAGAGCTCATCACCCTTCTAAGTAACAGGGAGTTCGCTCTACTCGGATGAGGACCAGCTCAGGAGATAAAGAGAACATCCACGATATGGATGTGATGATGAGCTTTTCAAAGTAACGATTTCCCATATTTGCAACTCCCGGCAAAGACAAGATCACTACCGTGAAGAATTAAGAACCCGAGAAGGGTAGAACTTGAGGGTATTGCAATGTAGCATTTAAAACTCGTACAAACTTCTCCGTCTTCAGAGCTTCTACGTCCACTGGAAGAGGAGAGTGGAACAGAGAAATTATTGTCAAGGTTCCGAAAAAGACCAGTATTATGGAGTGTCAAAGGTGGAGAAAAATGTGTGTGTTATCCGTAGCTGGCCGTAAATAATTCACCAGATGAATAAAGTATAACTTAGAGACTCGAGACTGAACAAGCAGGTTTTTAATCGCGGTCATCCTATGACACTCACATCAATACTCTGCGGACTCAAATGTCATGTTCTGCATAAAGGTAAGCTGATGAAGATGGATTAGATACAATTTTCGAAAATGCCTTCATTTCTGTATCTGTATCTGTATATCTCTGTAGACTGTAAGCGATGACGCGTACTTGCGATGGAAGCCTCTAAATTATGAAACAAGGCGTAAATAAAAATACATAAGTGAGATTAAGATGAAAGCGCAGTCAATAACGTGGTGCCGATACATTTTAATTTGCGTATCTCAGCTGGGGAACCTTAAGGATTGGCCTCGTGCATAGCGCTTCGCTTTTTTTACGTTGAAGGCCTCTAACTTTGACAGTGCTGCGGGTCGCAGTCATGCTCAGTCAATACGCTGCTTTACGCCCAATGTGTATCGATTTGGTTCTCCAGATAGCGTTTCCCTCAAGTTCTCTCAATAACTACTTATAATGTGAACAGCATAAAATGTGAATAGCAGAAAATTTCCACATTTGAATAGACTCAAATTGGAGAATGGAAACTTTTAGCGAATATTCTGGCAAAATGGAAAGTTGTATCGAACGCTGGATAGCACAGAACATCCTCGAAAGATGTCTGGGGAGTACAAATATCAGCGTCCCACAAGAAGTGCCAGTCAGTTCTAAAGTGGTATTTGAAAAATGAATTACGGGTAGTGATAAAGAGACTTAAGTAAAAGATAAAGAAAAATAAATATGTTTGAGAAATGCTATTGAATTGTAAATTGTAATTGTATTGAAAGGGATAAGTTCTATTATTTGAAACCACACAAACATTTTAGATGAGTTTGTTTTAGATGACGACGAGCTATCATGTGACTTGTTAAGCATCGCTCTAGAAAAAATCCGTATTCCCGCAAGCCCTACGAACTATCCGTTTAATGTCGTTAAATAAACGTTCCTATCTGTAGAGGCACTCCGTATACGTGCGTAGTTGGCATATCTTACTGTAGTTCAATACCCTTTTCAGTTGTATTATCACCAAGTTCGTCGAAATATGCTAGCGGTGTTCTGAGTACCTATCTTAAGCATAATCAGCACTAACTCACCATATCAAGTGGATGAATCTGAGACCCCAGATTGATCACCCTGTATCAAATTCGACGAACCCAGAAATTTAGTTGACGTTTCAGCATTTTGTTGACGTCTCATAAAACGACTTTCTTATTTCTAGTCCGATCTGATGAGAACGTAAATTTACACGAAAATGGATTTAATCCTACTCATTGGAATTGCCACAGCTCTGCTAGTGGTTCTCATAACACTTTACTTCTTTCAGAAGAAAACCGGAACAAAAGGTAATCATAGAATGTCTCCTCTCATCACTCTTGTATCTAAATATTTACCACCTTGAAAACAGCACCCGAACAACGTAACCGTGGAGCACCCGTCCGCGCACAAGAAGGCATACCACGGCGTGCACAAATTGCTCGCAACCAACGTAATCGCCTGCGTAATAATGCCGCACAAGCTGCAGCAGCCCTTGCAGATGATGATGATGACAATGAAGAGGACGCCGCTGAAGGACCAGTTGCAGCACATGTCTTGACTGACGAGAAGATGGGCGCCAAGAAGCGTGCTAAACTCGAGGCGAAAGCTGAAAAACGCATCCAACGTGAACAAGAATTGAAATCAAGGGAAGAAAAAAAAGTACGTGAGGATAAGCAAGAACAAGAACGAAAGAAATTAGAGGAGAAAGAAGCCGAAGAGGAACGTAAGCAGGAAGAAGCCGAACGATTAGCCAGGGAAGAACGTGAACGTAAAGAGCACGAGGAATACCTTAAGATGAAGGCAGCCTTTAGTGTTGAAGAGGAGGGTTACGAAGAAGGTGAACCCGACGAAAAGGAGAACCTCCTTGCCGATTTCATACAGTACATCAAAGACAACAAAGTTGTCGTTCTAGAGGACTTGGCAGTCCACTTCAAATTAAAGACTCAACAAGCTATCGATAGGATAACAGAACTGCGTGATAGTGGTGAACTCACTGGAGTGATTGACGATCGAGGAAAATTTATTTACATATCCGATGAAGAGCTGAGAGCTGTGGCGAAGTTTATCAAGCAGCGTGGTCGAGTGTCTGTCGCTGAGCTGGCAGAGAACAGTAATAAATTGATCAACATGAATCCGGTTAGTCAACGGGAGCACAAAAACGAGGAATAGTTTGTATTTTGTTAGGAAAACTTTTTATGTATATAAAAAATTGATTATGCAGAGGTAGTGTGAGTTTGATTCTTCAATCCATATCATCGTCATCATCGTCCATATCCATGTCGTCTTCGTCATCGTCCTCATCTTCGCTGGTTTCTTCAGCATCATTTATCTGTGACTGGCATTTGGGGCATTCGCAGAGGAAGATGTAGTTCTCTTTGAGAATCTAGAAGAAAACAAAAATCAGAATGTACAAGGACAAACAAACTAGGTGTGCCCTACCTTTTGTCGGGAATGTCTGCTCCTTTCCAGCTGACAGTCATCTAGGTATGAGATGCAGATTTCCTCTCCTGGTTGGATGGGTGCGATTGCTTTCAGGACGACGATGTCGTTTGAGTAGGGAAAGCTCGACTGGGCGTTGGGTGTGCAACTGTGGTTGATTTTACTTTGAAGCTGATATAGACCGGAGCCTTCATTGTTAAGGAACTCGCCAGCAACTGAAAGAGAAGAAAGCTAGCTACATTCGGGAAGGGTTTTCAACGAAGAAAACAATTTGAATTTTGTTTTCTTTATACAATCGTGAGGCTCAGATGGAACTATGTATGATATCTGGCAGTGTGGCCGAAAATCTGGTACTCAACTGTGGGGACCATATGGACATTTCCTACATTAGTCAACATTTTTGGTTAATTGTGGAAAATTAACCCCGTAGAGATGTCTTGGCATAGTAAAGTGTAAAATGGTAATGAGACACAGATAATGGGCACAATCGTTAGTACAAACTAGACGTCGGGGTAATTCCCTTGGACTAACCAATTCTATTTGGATCTGGATACGAGAATAGAAGTGGAAGAATGCATCTATTACGGAGCCTTAATCCGCACATAATATCACACATAGAATCCGGAGAGTAGTGTCCAACATGGACCAATGGTGGTATCCACATCGACAATTAAGTCGAGTGAAGTTGGGGTGAACCAACAATATTGTAGCCTCACATAAATGCGTCTAAGTGTGTTCAATTGCACGGGCATTTGTGGGGATAAGACGATCATTGAATTTAGTCTTCAATTAGTCCATTGGGGCAAGTGCTTCTATTTAAAAGTAAAACATGGAGCGATAGCAGTCTCCATTGACTGTAAGCGATTCGCTGGCACTATCTCGGAAGAAATACGGCCATGAAAATTAAACCAAACAGTCAATGTTGTCGTATACAGTTGCTGCTGTTGGAACGCCTCCGGTTCATCGCTCGACTAAACTCGGTAATTTTGCTTATTACCGAGCCAATTTAACCAAAAATGTGCCTCAGGACTGAGGATGATTTTTCAGTGAAAATTCCCACGAGAGCCCAATCAACGAAAATTCGACGCGCACGATGGTCATTTAGCTTAAGCTCTTATGTCGATAAGACCTTATACGAACGTACAGCCAAAGTGTTTTCGCAAAATAAGCTACAGCGACGTTTAAGAGATCCCATCTCTCGAGAATAGCACTGAGTCAACTGACTGCGGTCTTGGTTTACCGACGCGCGCAACAGCTGCAATATTCTCTTCACTTCTGGCGCTTAATGAATAAGCCGATTCGGATTTGTTTACTAACCGCTCGCGCTCACCGGGACGATATAGTGTAGTCGATGATTTGTAAACGTTGTTGAAGCGCATACCTTTCCATGAAGACAATCTGAAACACAAATATGATATCTGTCAACAGATGATCTGTGGAAATGGGGCTCATCTAATCGAAAACCCTTCAATCAGTTGTATCCTAGGTGCAAGTAAGATAAACCGGAAGTCGGAGCATCGAAATAGTACAGCAACGAACGCCATCAGAGCCTATTTTAATCAAGTCTTTCAAAAATGTTCGAAAAGTCTTATGATCAACCGCATAAGACTGGTGAGAATCAGACGCTGTATATAGTGTGTTAGGTTTCACCCGATTTCTGTGATATTTTTCTGGGAAACAGAAGAGCCACGGTCCACACTGGCTCACTCAACAAGCCCGTCCATTCAGTTCAATCATAACCGTTACCTGGTCTACACGACAAGAATACGACTTACTTCAGTAAAATAAGTTCAGGCCTTCGACTATGCTTTGTCATTATTTCTTAGTTTAATGTGTTCTTAGATGTCGTGTTATTTGTGTCGGCAAAATGCCTCCGAAATCAAAGGCCGAATTAATGCGGAAACCTCGTAAGCGTAAGCACAAAATCTACGCCAGAAAACGCTACTAATCGTAAACTTGAGTCGCGCAAACGGCGGGCAGATGCGAAACGGGAAGTCAACAAACAGCGAATGGATACTTAGGGTAACAGCTCGAAATAGAGGAGCAGAAATTGATGATTCTATTTCCGAGCCCCCGTGAAAAGTTTTTGTAAGCGAGCCCGTCGCTGCTGATATAAAATTTGAACGTAGCTTCGTCCAAAAAAAGATTTGGAATATCGTGTTCGGTTCGCAATCGTTTATGATTTGAATGCAAAATGCTTTCAAAGGAAGCGAGCGCTCTTAGCTACCTCAGGAAAAATGACGGAATCTGTGCTGAAAGTAGCCAAGAGGTTCTGGCAACAATGGTGAAAACCCACATAATCAGACGACCCTGGCATGCTGCAGAACACTGAGAACATTGATCTCTCTCTCTCCGAAGAGGAAATAGGTATAACGGAGGTAGCAATCCAAAAAATTAAGGAAATTCTTTGACACAGTCTAAAAATAAGGTACATACCAATAGCTTAAGGTGGTTTTTATACCTAAAGCTGGCAAACGAAAGATTTCAGACCAATAAATCTGTCATCATTTATATTTAAAACCCTAGAACGATTATTGGAGATTCACATTAGGAATAGACGCTGAAATGGCTTTTTGACTGTCACAGCAGGCATATATGAAAAGAAAATCTGTAGAAACCGCCCTGCAGGAGGTGGTGGGGAAAATAGAGAAGAATCTATACTTCAGTGAGGTTGCGATGTGCGACCTTCCTCGATATTGAAGGAGCCTTCAATAACGTGGAGTGTACCGTCATTAAAAATGCTCCAGTAGACGCTATCATTGAACAGGGCATTACAAACTGCTTGCCAGCATGTTAAGCACGAAAATAAACTGTTTCATTGGGCAAAGCTCACTTAGAATGTCCGTAACCAGGGGAACCCCTTAAGGGGGAGTCATATCTCTACTCCTGTGTGTGCTGGTTATCAATAACACCCTCAAAAAGCTTAGTACAATGGGTACAAGTGCCACGGCATACGCAGATGACGTGGTCATAATAGTGCAGGGAAAATACTTAAATATTTTAAGCGAACTTATTGAGGAGCCCCTGAAGACGATCAGCACTTGGGCAAAAAACTGTGGTCTCAATGCCAACCCTTCCACAACGGAACTGGTTCTTTTCACCAGAAAGTAGAAGATACTGCAATTTTAACTCCCAAAACTCAACGAAGTGGAACTGTCTGGAGCGAAGTGGAGCGCGAAGTATCTGGGTGTGATTCTGGACAAAAAACTGAATTGGAATCTTAACGTAGTGGAAAGCATCAAAAAGGCATATAATGCTCCTTTTATCTACAAAAGAACGGTAGGAACAATTTGGGGCTTAAAACCTGCTATGGTGTACTGGCTGTATACGGTGGTGGTAAGACCCACACTTATATACGGCGCACTAGTGTGGTGGAAAGCAACAAACAAGAAAGCTTTCATAGACATTACAAGTGCGCTCCGTACCACCCCTACGACAGCAATAGACACCTTTCTGCACCTAACACCGCTTGATTTACAGATCAAAAAACTTGCCGGCATCAGTGCGATACGAATCACTAGTCTGGGTTACTTCAAGAGCAGTAGTTCCGCACATGGCACCGTCCTAGCGGAGCTACTGCCAGGCAATCCAATTGTAAATGATGAAATTCCTTCCTTGGTTGACTTTGAGATATAATATATCCGGAGGGAGACTGGGGAAAAAAATGCAGTAATCAGGTCAAATTAAATTGCAATTTTCACAGTTAGCTCGAAAACATAGGAAAGGACAAGTTCTGGTATCTTCTCAGATGACCCAGAATTAAGAGTGTCTATAAGACCACCGGGCGTAAGCATTGTCGTCCAATCAGAGGTTCTGCCTGTTCTCAGGGCGGCTGAGCTAATGCAGATGGGATCGGTATCCGAAAGAGATGTCGCTGTCTATCATATATCGATAGCCAGTCCGCACTCAAGGCAATGCAATGGACCAACATCAACTCTGATACAGTCAGGGGCTGTCAGTGGTCAAGGTATTATGCAGTCAGAACCTGGTGAGACTGTGATGGGTGCCAGGACACTGTGGTATAAAAGGAAATGAAGAAGCGGATGAACTTGCAAGAAAAGGAGGGCTAATCGACAATAGTGAGGTTGCCAACACCAAAACATCCCTTTGCATAGTGAAGGCCGCTATCGAGGAAAAAATCACAAGGACTGCCAACCTAAGGTGGTCAAGTCTTAAAGGACACAGGGTATCCAAGGCTCTCTAGCCACTTTTTGATGGCAAAAGATCTAGGAAGTTAATAAAATTAAACAGCGATAAGCTTAGGACAGTAATAGGAATCCTGAGAGGACACTGTCTCCTGTGGAAACACGCAAAAAGACTCAAATTGTCAGATACAGGTATTTGCACATTCTGCGGTGATCTGCAAGGTGCTGAGGACAGTACACTCATATTGCGTGAATGCGAGGCAATATCGCGTAGTCTAAGAATTTTTTTAGGGAAATACTTTTTCGAAAACCTAGAGGAAATAGACGGCACGAGCTTCAAATGCCTCCTTGGCTTTTGCAAAGAAATTGGATTGTTCACCAGGGAGATTGTTTAGGTTTATGCCATTTTAAGACAAATTCAACTGGTTCCACAGGGATCGTGATGGGCCCGTTTTGGTGCCTGGTGTCTGTGTGATGGCATATTCATCATACTCCTGTTTAACCTAACCTAACTTATGTAAGAATTGTTTACATTAAAATCACAATTCCATGCAGTGTATGCAGTTTAACAGCGCATTAAACTCGTAAAAAGTCGAGTTGTTTTCAAGTTTGAGACTTCTGTAAATAAAGCAGACTACATTGTGGTCGCGTTTGGTAAGCTATAACACCAGTATCAGATTGTCTCAGATGTGAGTGGTCTGAGAGGTGTGGACGGGGATCTACCTGTGTTTCATAAAGTGCCAAAACAACTTACCTCTATTTACTTACAGACAAGGACATACGCTATTACTTCTTAGCCCGCTTATATTTGCTGTACCCACTATGAATTACCGAGTCATTGAAGTCAGGCACATCCACCAGATTGTTAATCGAGTTCGGGTAGTCGAAAACATACCAGAAGATTGAAATTTCAGAGTAGTATGTCCTTTCTATAAAAAATCAAAATTTTATGTTCCGCGGGATCTAAATGTGTCATATAAGATCCCGTCAGACAAACTGCGGTGTTACTTTTAGTCGGAGAATCCATAATAGTTGACCAAGTCGATCACTGCCCGCTTATCAAATTGAAAGGAGCATACGGCAGAATAAAATATCACATGAAGCTCTACAAGGGTGGTCGAATATGAGATTCACGAGAAATTGGTCCAGTTCTGCCGTACAATGCGGAATAGCGCGCACTATTAACGCAAGACACTTAGTCCGCGTTTATTTCAATTCTTCGTTGGAACAGATACTGCATAGGTCGAGTGTCAACACGAAAAGCACCCTCTTCATCAAGTCGAGCGACCTGTTGATTCACCCGATCAACAAAAATATTATCATTCTTAGCAAACTGCTGTTGTTGTTTGCGACAATTGAAGAAAAAGCCAAGGCTTCAAGAGTTCAAGCTCAACATCAACAATCTGCCGATAAACAAAGAATAAAATTCGTGCAGACAGTGGCCGCGACATCAGAAGACAATCAGAAGATGCTCCAGGAAATCACCAACATCGGAGCAATATTTTAGTGAAGATCCATCAAAGAGTAACCATACAAAGTCGCTGCTACATCAATCTGGCAGGGCATCTGACAATCCTACTATATGGCACCGAGTGATGAATGACAAGCAGGAAAGTAGAGTAGGTACAAGGCGAAAGTAAATTACTTCATCGAATGTATAGTCCAATATAGCCGAGCACTATACGAGCTGAGCCATTAAGTGGTGAGGTTTCATTTTCTGGACACAAAATCCCAGTCTTCAGGTTCCAAATGACCAGAAAGATCTAACTATTTGCCTTGCGCACTGGTAGCAACATACATCTTGCCGAAGATGCAATCCTGTAATGGCTCAAAAAGGAACTCAGAGCGGCGCCTAATGCGTCGGCAGATTTCTTTCATCTGGTTCTCCAAAGCATAGATTTTTTACTACTTCTTACTATGGCTAACGAGGTGACCGAAAATAATAAATTCTTTCCATTCCTTGGATTCTAAGTCAGAATAACTTATCATTCATACTTACACTCCCCAACTTTGTTGTACAGCTCATCGATATAAGTATCAAGATCCTGTTTGGCTTTGTTATCCATAGGCAGATCTGAAACCTTCTTCACCCACTCAGCCAGTGGACTTGTCGCAACTCCCTGACTATTTGTTCCGATTAATGCCATCAGAGATTTAAAGGCTTCCGGCGTAGTAAACTAAAAGACAAATTTCATCAACTCAATTCGTACTATTCTCGTTTTTTCTTCTTTTTTTTTCGTTAACAGACTCACTATTGCAAACTCGGCATTGCTAAACGCATTGCAGAATGCACCAAATAGCTGCTCCATTTGACTTTCAAAGTTCTCTCCTAGGAATTTGTGATATATTTTCTGTTCAGAATTAACAGCTGTGCTTTGAAACGACTGTAGTGCTTCGAGAAACTGTTGTCTATTATTGCTCTGTTCATACATCGCCATTAGACGTACAATGAGCATTATTGTGCCTGTTTCTGGTGGATAGTGCATTTTTCTACAACAAAAAAAGGGTTACAGGTGGTGTTTTGTAATTCATAATAATGACTGTTCACTACTTACTTCCATATCTCTCTCAATGCGTTTATAGGATGTGTGTCATCACTACTAAAAGGACCCATGCATGATACCTTATGATATTTCTTATACGCTTCCATACGACAATCCTCCGAACAATAACGTATCTTACATTTTGGACAGAAGGTAAATTGTGCAATCCAATTAGCAGTTGGACAATGTTCGGGAAAGGGTACTACTAAAGCTGGATTATTGGATAATCGGCGGACATTTTCCACTGTTGTTTCTAAAGGACGCATGCAGTGATCACAGGCCGCATAGCCGTAAGCTGAATTCCATGCAAATTGGCATGATACAAATGGCTCTTCCTCGAAAATTGTATCACCCGATTGGATAGCTCTTGTAGCCACCATCGAACGACCCTTTATTTGTATCCGGAGGGAGAGTGTAATGAGATTTGAGTCGTAAAAAAATATATTATAGCAGTCACTTACTCTTCCCGGGAGGACTTGAATTTCGAACAAATTCATTTTTCAGAATTTTCGGCGATAGAGCCTATTCACAGCACTGGAATCTTGTGCCTCGTGTTATAAACAAATGAAAAGAGACCGGTGTCAAATAGAACTGTCAGATGTTTGACATTTCTCAAAAAAGGGGAATGGCCATACAGGGTGATGATTCAAATGAAAAATTCTACAAAACTGATTTCGATTGCCATGTTCGATGCCAATCCTAGGGAAGGGCACTAGTGGACAACAGAAATCGTTAGTGAGCGTCGTTAGCTGGCCGATGGGTAATGTTGCGGCTAAGACTAAACACGTAACGTACGTAACGAATAAAGGCAAATAAATCAAGGGTAGCGTTAGTTAGGTTCTTAATAAAGATTCTTGAACGTATTCGGGCCTAAAGTCAAGGTTTTTCTTTTTTTGGGGGCCCTTAGGGGGTAATGCACTTAGAACGATGTTAAATCGTTTAATAGGATTTTAACGTCAAAGTGTGACAAATACGAGTAGTACAGTTGGACGACAATGACATCATTGGCAGAACGCAGCCAATGTTTATGCGTCAAATGTTAAAGCAGAAGCAACAAAAATGTGCTAACCGGTGAATGAGAGCACAACCAATAATGTGGACGAAACGTCAAAATAGACTTAAAGTGGTCTTGTCTACTTTGACTCCGCGTTTAATTTCGATAGTGATAAATGAATTCTTGCTATTTCCATCCGGGGAGATGTTCTTCTTCTTATTCACCTTTATCACCTTTATCTTCACGTTGCTGTTCTATGTCGCTGAAGTTTGGACGTAATCGGAGACGGGGCGAATAAAGATAATTTGATGGACTTTAGAGAAGAGCGAATGGATATTAATACTCCGCCCCGAAGAGTATTCGATTCCAAACCGGAGGGACAACGCAGTAGTGAACGACTTCACCGTCATCTTTGTGTGAGGAACTGAAGGCAGTTTCCAAAGTCCGTGATAATTGAAAAGTTTATTGGTTGAGGGCCAGGTATAGGGATTGACTCATATTTTGGTTTAGCGAAATGTGATTTATGGAAGAAAAAAAAGATAAGGAAAATTCCTGCATTTGTTATCCATAAATAGGCAACATTCTGAAAACAATTTACTGGGTAAAAATAAATGTACGTTAGTCCAAGTCGTTCGGACTAGGGCACTTCTCCTTTATAAGAATGGCGGCACACCCCATTTAGAGCTGCTTCGCAACCCAGGTCTAAAGGGAGCTCCATGGTTGTGCCGAGTTTCATAACCTCAGCTAAGCTACTGATAAATGACTATTTGACATTTCAGCGACAACTATTAGTCTCTGATACGAACGGGTAAAATGTTGAAGACACCAGCAAACTTTGCAAGGAATGTTAGGACCCTTAACAATTCATGTAATGCCGAACAACTAGCGGAAGCCCTTACTTACTTACTTAGGTGGTGCTATAGTTGGGGTGAACCTAGGCCTCAACTAATAATCTTCTCTAGTTAGTCCGGTCTTTAGCTAACTGCCTCCAGTTAAGCAGTCCAAGTCGATTGAAATCCTCTTCTACTTGTGTGCGCCACTTAAGGAGATGTTTCTCTTCCTCTTTCTTTCCAGCCTTGTCCCACTGGGTTAGATTCGAAAAACCTGTGGACCGGAGTATTGGTGTATCTCAGGTGACTGATGCGCAGTTTTCTGCATAGGGTGATGTCGCTGTACAGCTCGTAAAGTTCGTCGTTGAATCTTCTCCTAAAATCCCGTCAACTAAGTAACTTTCACAGAATTTTTCTCTCGAAACGATTGAGAATATCGTAATCCACTTTCCATAGAGGCCATGCTTTCACGCCATAAAGTTTTATTTGGAGTCTTCTTAGTTTTTCAGGCTAGGGCCTTACTGCTCAATTACCTTCTTAGGCCAAAGAACCTGTGACATTTTATCCAACTCATCGCTGTTGTGTGTCCATGCTTTGTTTTGCATCATTTACCCATTGACCGCTAAACCCACTTCGGCAGCTTGCGAATCAATGCTAGAGAACGCACCGGTGACGGTCCGCTGAGTTCTCCCAATTATGTCGATATCATCGGGGTTTGCTAGTATATAGTTGGTATAGACTATTGAAAGATTGTGCCTCCAGTGTTCGCTTGTCAGTTCCGCAAAATTTTCAGGATGATGCTAAAGAAGTCACATGACAGCGCGTCATCGTAAATGTTTTTTTTACAATAAGTGTCTCGGATAAGTTGTTACTGACTCTGACGGAGTAGCGAGCGTTCTCATTCGTCATTCTTCACAGACTGATGAGCTGCCAAGGATGCCAAAACCAGACATGGCTCTACAGGACGCCTAAGTTTATATTTAAAAATAAAATAAAATGCCGCCGACTATATTCGCTTTAAGGGATTGAATAGTTTTTGGACTGTGCGCATAACATCGATCTTTATCTAGCATCGCACAAAAAAAGGAAATAATCCAAGTTCTTTGTGCAAAATTCTCATCAACAGTATAATGCTACTGGATGGACATGCAAACTCTACTAATACTTTTGCAAATCCTTAACACTGACACACTGTAAGTGAATCACCAATCCATAGTACATCTCTATAACATTCCAGCATTTGCTATAATGAGAGTGACTTGCACGTAGAATTCACCATGTGTGCGTAATGTGGATGACGTTTTTCCAGTAAAATAGGCCCGATTTGTGTAAAATGGGAGAAAAATTTACAATTCGCACCTATTCAACTGATGAAGCCATCAGTGGAAAGCAGGTTTTTGTTTTCCAATATTTGGAAAGTTTGCCATCTACAGCCTTGGCCAAATGTATTGGGCACCCTTTAAAATTCGTTATATTGTGATAACCACTTAAATGTGAGCAGCGACATCTAGCAGAAAATGTCGAAGACCACAAGATTTCGATATTGGAACAAAGTCTCGACTGGAGAGTGGAATCGAATTTTCTAGCAAATTGGAAATTGTATGGGACGCTGGATGGCGAGGATTGTTCTCGAAGTATGTCATTCGAGTATAAATACCAGCATCCCCAAGGTATGCAAATCAGTTCTAAAGTGTAATTTGAAGTGTTAATTAGGAGAAGTGATTAAGTGGTTTAAGTAAAAGATAAGAAAAGTATAAGTGGTTGAGAAATTGAATTGTACTGAAAGAAAGAATTAAATAGTGAATAATTGTAACTGTACTGAATAAAGGGATTTGTATTGAAAATAATAAGTTCTATTATTTGTACCCACACAAACATTTTACATTGGTGTCAGAAGTGGGATAGGACTTATTGTGTGTAAAAAAAAAAGAAGTGTTTTCTGACTATTTGAAAAAGCTAGAATGGGTCGAAAACTATTGCAGTTGACCCTCGTCCAACTCAAATGTCGAGGAAAAAGCGACCTGGTGCTCCGACTTCAGGAGGCTTTGAACAACGAGGGACATGATCCTGATGCATATTCCTTTGATGTTGACGAGGATGAACAGACAAGTACCGGCAATGATATGGCTGCGATGATGCAACTCCTCTTGTTAAAAATGGACGAACAGAAGAGCAGTCTCGACCAACAAAAGAAAAATATGGAAGAACAGAAGAACATTCTCCAGAACAGTCTGGAACAAAAATTGGACGAACAAACCAACAATCTGCACGGTCTTGAACAAAAAATCGACGAACAAAAGAATAGTCTAGAACAAAAACTGGAAGAACAAAATAACGTTCTACACCAAAAGTTCGAAGAAATCGATAACAAATTTGAAAGAATAGAGAAGAATGTTGGCGAAAAATTCGAACAAATGGACAGCAAAGTTGAGCAACTGGCAAAAGAGCTCGACACAGTGCGAAAACAGAAACTGCGAGAATGTTCTTTAAGCGGTCCAAGGAGAAAAGAGTTGAAGCCTCCCTCATTCGATGGCCAGACCTCATGGTCTACTTATAAGAAGCAGTTTGAAATGGCTGCCTGTGCAAACGAATGGGACAATAAGGAGAAGTGCTTTGCCCTAGTGATGGCCTTACGTGGTCCTGCGGCAGAATTGTTACAAACAATCGATATCGAAAAGAATAGAGACTATATGGTTTTAGTGCAGGCTATCGAGAAACGGTTTGGGGATAGCCACATGCGGGAAGTTTACAAGGTTCAATTGCAAGGCCGTATGCAGCAACGAGGAGAAACACTGCAACAGCTCCAAGCAGACGTGAGTAGACTGGCACATTTGTCATATCCCACCGCAGGCCAAGAAATAATCGACGAAATGGCAAAGGACGCATTCATTGGGGGAATTGCAGATTTGAAGCTACAATCAGCAGTAAGGATGGCCGGGAAAATAACCCTTGCTGAAGCACTTGCCTTCGCTCTGGCGATGGAAGCATCCAATCAGGCTTCCAAAGGAATGCATTTCGTAAGGGAAATAGTATCTGGTGAATGCTCCTGCTCAAGACCAACTACCATGCAACGAAATATCCCACTTCTGACACCAATGTAAAATGTCTTCAAAAAACAAAAAGTTTAATGAAATGAAAGGATACAGATGTGATATATACATAAATAGTTTTATTGGAGAGTATTTATATTTTGTTGGGCCGCCTTTGGCCTTTATGACTGCAGCGATTGTTTTGGGCACAGTGCTTACTAGCTGGCGACACTCTTCATAAGAAATTTCACGCCACTCTTGCTTTAACACGTTCTTGAGTGCTTCTTTTGATGAAATTGAGTGTTCCTGAATCCTACGCTTCAGAATACCCCATAGATGTTCTATAGGGTTTAGATCCGGGGACTGAGCAGGCCACACAAGTAGGTCTATACTATTCTCCTCAAGCCACCTCATAGGTCGGGCTGATTGTGGCATTTTGCATGTTGGTGTCTCCGAAAATGTTGCAAAAAGAAAGTTAAAGTACATTTTCCAACACATTTATGTACTCGTACTTGCGAGAGTCCATCCGACTATCACACACATGCATTTCACCCACACCGCTCAATTTAAAAGTGATTCATAAATAAAAGGTACCTCGAAGTTAGATTCATCAGACCACAGTATATTGGACCAATCTTCCTCAGTGAAATGGACATGTTTTTTTGCCCACTCTAAGGGTGCCTTTTGGTTTTTTTACGAGACCCACGGCTTCTTCCTTGCTTTGCATCCTTCAAGTCCAACTTGTCCTTAAGTCTTTTTCTCAAAGAAGAAGACATTTTTTTTCGATCCTTCGACAACTCTGAAGCAAGCTCATTTGGCGTTTTCTTGCAATTTTTGAGCGAACATCATATTAAAAATCGGTCTCCTGAGGCGTGGTAACCTTTTTTCTTCCGGCTTTTTCGTGATTTTCGTGCGAACCAGTCTCGCTGTACCGCTTAGTTGCATTTTGCACGGCACAACGTGAACAATCCACTTCTTTTGCAATTTCAGTCTGTTTTCTGCCTTCCTCAAATAAGAGCTGTATTTTAATACGTTTAGCCAGACTAAGTTCACTCGTTTTTGGCATTTTAAAATAAATATTAACAAATTTCACTGTTATGAACAGTACTTACTCGTAGAAAGCAACTTGGTCACGCGTCTTTCGATTTCGAGCAATCAACTTTATCGTGGAATACGCCGGGGGGGATTATTTACCGAAAAAAATATTTCGGCATCGTCAAATCCGCAAAGTGAACAGTTCCCCGTATCCGTAATGTGAATAAGTTCCTCTGTATCATATACCCAGTTTATCCGACAGCTCAATTTGCGTTAAAGCAATCCGCATTGGTTCAATACGCTCGAATAAACACCATTTCAAACCGCATTGAAATATTTAACACGCATACGTTCATTCCTGCTTATAAAACGCATTGAAAATACATATGTAACCGCTTTGAAATAGCGTATAAACCTTTTCAAATCGCATTGACACATTTTACTCTCTCATCATTCTTTCATCATCGGGCAGGTATTAGTTGTGTATTTAAAATAAGGGGTTGCAAATGAAATATTTGGATAGGCAAAGAAATAAGAACAATGTATCAGTGTTAGCGTGAAGTGTCAGTTCAACCAGCTGATTGTTAAATTTCTCTCGCTCATTTTGGATAATTTCATATAAAAACCAGCATTTCTACGGGTATTGGACCAATGCGGATTGCTTCAACGCAAATTGAGCTGTCGGATAAACCGGGTAATAGAAAACTGTCGAATCGGATTTTTCCCGAACAAAATGACATTTCTCATTCGCATCAAAATCATTGCGGATTTCTTATGCTTGGCTTGGCTGCTGACCGTTTTCTACAAAAATGTAAGTGAAATTTAAAAAAAAAAAAACAAAACAGAATACAGTTTAGAGCAATGGTTAGCTCTATGAAGGAATCACCACTCATTGCTAAAATATGAGTAAAAGACCACCAAGCAAGGTGAAAAAGTTTTGGGAAATGTGAGTCCCATCAACATACATGATCACTCCTGGGATTCCACATTTTTCGTAAAAATAACGCTTAGCTTCGTCTTTTTCTTCATTTGTTATTGTCAGGCTTCGGATATAATTTTCTTTCAAGGATGTGAAATACTTCTGTTAACACCTCGGAAAACGTTAATTGGGATATGCAAATATTAAAGTCCTTTCCCACACCATGCTGATAGTTTCCTTCGGCAAAGAAACGTATGCAGGCTGCTAACTTCAGTTTTGGTGAAATTGAAAAGGATTTTGTATTTGGAGCCATTTCCTTTTGTTTGTAGCAGCCTCTTTAGCTTTATTAAGCTGAAATTTTTTAATAAACATGCAATATTGAACTTTATTAAAACCAAAAATAAAATAAAAATGTTTCTAAAACCCATTTCATCCGGAAGTTCCAAGAAATTATTCGCTGCTCCTCTTAACCTCTCTCGTACTCTTCTCTGGGAAGACCGCTCATCTCCTTCTTCCTCTTCTGCTTCCAAAAACAGAGCTATCGTATCCATTATTATTTTGCGTGCTTTATTTTTTATTTAAATCACTTTTTAAAGAAACTTTCCTTTTTTGCCTCGAACGAATGTAGCTATACAAATTTTTATTGACAAATAAAAGACAACTGTTTGATAGTGAAACTAACTTTCCTAAAAACCTATCGATAAGGAGACGTTCTCGACGAATAGGTGAAGTGAAACTCAATTCCGACGGAATCCACGATAGGGGTGAATGATCCCACACCGATCCTCCATCGAAAAAAGTGAATTTTTTTTTTTTTATAATGAGCGCGCGCTCAAGGGGTTTCAGTACCCTTATGGTGATTGTACACAGCGCGGGCAAAGGAAATTTAGGGAGGAAGCAAAGAGAGGTACCGATGTACATTGTTTTTAAATGTTTGCAAGTTATAACGACCAGGAAATACAGAGATCGGCAGGGCATTCCATAAGCGAGTTGTACGGCTTAGGAACGAATCACGATATTTTAGAGTACGTCCGAAAATGGGCTTGAGGGTATACTGATGAGCATTCATAGCGAGACGGGTGTTACGGTTGAATGAGCGGAATGCTACTGGCGATTTCAGTGGAGCACTGGTGGTGGAAATAGCGATAAAACAAAGTGAGACACGAGACTTTTCGTCGGTGTTCGAGGGTGTCCATTGATTGACTGATATTAGTATCATCAATAAGTTTTATCGCACGGTTTTGAATCCTATTTAGCAGGTGCAGAGATGTTTTAGGAGCACCTGACCAGAGTTGTACTCCAATTTTGGGCGGATGAATGCCTTATATATTGAGGCCAGATCAGAGGGGGTAAAATATTTCTTACATCGCTTGAGGAAACCTAGACATTTCGCAGAATTTTTGGCGACATCAAATATGTGGTCATTCCAACGTAAGTTGTCGTGGACACACATACCGAGAATGGAAAGTTTTTCGGTTTCGACGATGCAAGTGCCATTCATGGATAATGGCTGGGTGTTTAAATTCCACTCTGTTGATAGTTCCCCAATTGGTTATACTGTTGATATCAGAATATAATGAGCTTAGCATACGCTGCCGTTCTCGTTCTACAGCCGAAGAGCAAGGCCGTGAGTCCGGGAACGAATATGAAAAGCAGAGAGTACTGTCATCAGCAAAGGAATATATTGGATTAGAAGTAGCAGACAAGAGACCGTTAATGAAAATTAAAAAGAGTGTCGGTGACAGAACAGAGCCCTGGGGCACATCAGCATTTATTTTGTGAATATCAGACTTGAAACCATCCAAGACAACTTGAATTGAACGTTCCGAAAGGTAATTTCTAATCCATTGAAGAAGAGAGTCGTCGATCCCAAATGCACGCATTTTCGACAAAAGAGCCTGATGCCAAACTCTGTCAAATGCCTTAGAAATATCAAGTGCAACTATCTTGCTTTCGCCAGATTGATGTACGCTTTGGTTCCACTTTTCGGTGAGGCATGCCATCAAATCACCAGTGGACCTGTTGCTACGAAAACCATATTGCCGATCATTGAAAAGTTTTCGTGTTTCGAAATATTCCATGACCTTGGAAAGAAGGGACGTAAGTGCAATGGGTCTGTAGGAGGACAGAGAAGATGATTCGCCTTTTTTAGGGACGGGCTGGACAAATGCTGTTTTCCATCTACTCGGGAAGAGTCCTAAAGAGTAGGATTGATGAAAAAGCTTACGCAGTGGTTTTGCCAGCGAGGAAGAACACCTCTTCAGAAGGAGGGGAGATATACCATCTGGACCAGCGGATTTATGTATGTTGAGATCTTTAAGTACTCTTGCTACTACACGAGTGCGAAAGTAGATTCGTCCCATTGAAGATTCGACGCACTCAAGTGTACGTGGAGACAAAGCACAATCTGGGAGTGTTGAGCTGGCCGCAAAGTGTGCAGCAAGCAGATTGGCCTTATCCAAAGAACTGACAGCTGGAATGTCATTGTAAATGAGCGTTGGGATGGAGGATGAGGCGGAATTTCTAATGTTTTTGACGAATGACCAACAATTTTTACTACTTTTGGGACATTGCAGTATTTTTTGCCTCAGTTTTTGGTCGTATAGGAATTTCACACGCTTAAGAAAGGCGTTGCAGTCATTTCTGGCTCGTTTGAACTTTTTTCGGTTTTCCTTTGTCGGGTTGGTCTTGTAGGACCGAAATAAACATTTCTCTAACCCTGACGGCCTCTTTACAGCTCGAGTCGTACCATGCCTTTTCTTTTGGTTTGATACTCTTCATCCGATGAGGAATAAAGGATCTCATTCCAAAGAGAATGGTGTCTGTAATCATATCAGCAGCGGCATCCATGTCGTTATCGAGGAAGCATAACGACCAGTTAAAATACCTAAAGAAGCTGTTAAGACCGCTCCAGTTGGCTTTCTCGTATTGCCATACGGTTCTTTTAGGAATAAACCCTCTATTTCATTATAAAAGTGCATTGGTGACCTTTTTTAAAAAATAAAGTCGTTTACAACTTCATATAATGATGGCGTAAACCATAAAATTCAAACTATTTATTTCCGAGTAAAGGTTTATTCATTCAGTTACCAGAAACCACCACTTTGATTGAGGCGCTGCTGCTCCACCAGTTTCCCGATCAATTGCCACACAGGTAGGTATAAAATAAGAATACGGAAATCGAAGAACTCACCACAAGATCAAGCCTTTCACAAATTAATTTAAAAAAAAGAAGAACGAACTCCAAAGAAATAAAAACCACTCTCAAATAATTTAACATTTTCTTTTTTTTATTTTTTCATAATTCTCATTAATATTTGATTTGTTTTTCATTATGTCTAGTATTTTTTGTTTTGTTTATTAGATTTTCTGTCAGTAATATCACCTAACTTTAGGAAAGAGAAAATGTAATATATATCGTATATATATGTACACATATACATACTCGTATGTATATACTCGTACTCCATTTCATTTTTGTGTTTTATTGTTTTTGTTTATAATAAAATATTTAATTCTACATTCTAAAACCTAATTAATAAATTGTCCATCCTTTCACACTCTTTTTTCTTTTTTGTTGGTTGTCGGTTTTCCTTTTAGTATGGTGTCCATATTTCGTTTACATTTAAACATTTTTACCATTTGTCTGTTTAATCATGTTTCTGTTAATTAAATTTCTATTTCGTTTACTACTTATTTTGTATATTTATAATTCTTTTGTTTTAAATATTTTTTTTTCTTGTTTTATAATCAACTTTAGCAATTATGTACTTATTTGCAAGTATAGAAGGATAAAGTATCATTTTTTCTTTCTCTTTTGTTTGTGTTTCTTTTTTTGTGTAAATTAATTTTGTTTTTGTTTTATGTTTTTAAATATTATTTTTACCTTCTGTCTTACTAAAAGGTATCTACTAAAATAAACAAATTAAAAACAAAACAAAAATGAAAGTAAATGAAACTAAAAACATTCAACAAAAAAACAAAATTACAACGATTACGTAGTTTTAAATTAGAAAACAAACAAAAAAACAAAAAATAGAAAATAAAACAAAAGAACAAGTAAATGTATTCTCAAATAGAAATAAAGAGGGGGGAAATTATTAAAATTTAATATCACTCCATTAGAATATAATTACAGTTAAGCTTACTATTAATCTTTTCTTTTTTGAAAAGTTTTTTTCCTTTTACTTAATTTATTTAAATTTTTTTATTGTGTATATATGTTTAGAAAAAATAATCTAAGCGGTAGCTTTATTTTTTTTTATATTTATTTGCTTAAGAATTATTAATTTGTTGGTATTTATAAATTGGTTTATTTATTGTAATTTTGTTTAAGCTTTTGTAGTAGTTTTACTATTTCTTTTTTTTATATAAAAATTGCAATATTGCCTTTTATGTATAAGATGGTTTTATTTTATTTTTTTTTTTTAAGTGAGAACCGTAAAAGTTTTATCATATTTGTTTTGGGGAAAAATTCTGTAGATGTGAACGTCGTAAAGCATATACAGATACGATGGGATATTGAAGAGGATATTATGTTTGTTTGCTTTTTTCTTGCAGCAGCTACTCGTATTTAAGTATTTCTAAGTTTTGGTTTTGGTTTGATACACGTCCTAAGTCGTGTGTAGTTGTTATCAGGTTGGCTTTCCGTTAAACTGTGCAGACACGCTGTGTACTATATAAATGAACAAGATTTCAATGGTAATTGTAAAAATTCAAATCGATAAACTCTGGAAAAGATCCTCAAACAACCACAACACTGACTTGGATTTAAAAAAAAAAAATGTTTATCACGAAAAAACTTGTGATATATAGTAATAAATTGTATCCCATGTGACTGGTAATCTGGCAAATGTTAACAAATATTTCTCTACCGCAAGAAGGCAAGTCTTTGTCTAAATATATAATTACTTCTAAAAATTAGAATTCAATATTTTTTATGTGAAAAATGTTCACGTTCATTCGTTTCTGTCATTTCCCAGTGGACAATATTAATCATCACATTTTGGTCTTAAATATCAAGAAGTTCTCTTTATCTTCATTTTTCTGTGTTGTCTATTGACCCTTGAATATTTGACATTACAAAACCTTTCACTGACATTCCCTCCCATTTGACAATTACTCTTTGATAGGCAAAAATATAAATAATTTTCAATTTAAAAATCAAAAGAATAATCACTCTCTTTCACATTTTTAAAGTATCACCATCGTTGTACACGTTAGAAAAATTTAATTCTGTCAAAAAGTAAATGTCAAACAAGTGACACTTTCCAATGACAGTTGAATAAATTGTATAAAAAAAAAAACACTGATTTTATTTTGAAAAGTAAACGCCAGTGGGATATAAATTGTATGTGTATGCAATTATAAGAAAAAAATGTTCATTATTCACTTTTGATAAAAAAAAATATACAATATATATATAACTTACTATACATTATAGAGGTTACAATTTTGACAATTAAATTTTTCTTCTATAGTGGATTTTTGAATAACATACGTAATTTAAAAAAAAAATAATAATAATAATAAAATTCCACTCTTTTACTCGCTGACAAGAGCCACTTCTCGGGCGGTAGGTACTGCATTATTTAGCGTCGCTTGATTAAGACTTGCCGTATCTGCATCACCGGACAATGATTCCGTTGATAATCGGCTGGCATCCTTCTTAATAATCACATCATCATTATCAACTAATTCATCTTCGATTAGACGTGGTGGTGATTTCTTTTGATTTTTGGAATTCTCATTAGATGTGTCTTCTTTTTCTTCATCTTCTTCTTCTTCTTCTTCGTTGGTTTCATCATCTTCAGCATTATCACCACTGCCATTGGTTGCATTTGCTGTGTTGTTATTGTTGTTATTAACGGTAACTTCAATTTTATTATCTAGTACTTCCTCTTCGGCAATATCTTCAATGATCGATCGACTACCTGAACCAGAATGTGATCGTTCAACGGTAATATCATCATCGGATTTGGTTTGTAAAGCTGGATCGGAAGCACGTAGTGATTGTTCAGATCCACCAACTCCTTCACCGCTCGGACGTAGTACTAGATAAAGTAGAATGTCGGATAGAGAGATGATACCAATTACTTTTTGATTTTCATCAGTAACAACTAAACGATGCACTTCAGCGCGTACAATACGCTCCATAACAGTGTAGAGCGTTTCGTCGAGGTTACATTTTTGAACACCTTCAAACCATTCGTTACGGTGTTCGTTTGCTTTACGCAGGGATACATCTAAGTCGTTGTAGGTTTTCTCAGCCGCAAGATTCTAAATAAGAGAGAAACAAATATTATTTGTGAGTAAAGGTAGACAGTATTAGTTTGACGAAAGGTATAACGTCTCAAAGAAAATGATAAAAATAAAAATACAGGGTAGAATTGAGTGTTTTAAAAACGAAGAAAACTGGGCACGACGAAATCCATATCAAAATTCTATGAGAAGTTTAAGTTTAATCACCACCAACTATCAGTTCTATCAAGTTGTGGTGTCAAGTTGGTATCAGAACGAGGGATTGCGGAAAAAGTGATCTGTAAAATTGAATCAAATAGCTCTAGGGTTTTCCAATAAGGACTTGACAACTTTTTTTTAAATAGAACGCAAACCATTTGAGATATTTCAAAAACTTTATTATCGGCTTGAAGCACAATCAAAACATTTATGAATGGAACTCGACTTCGTTCATATGGCTCCGCGGGCACGTTTGTAGCGGTCGATTCGTTGGACCCAATTTTTCAACGACTCGGCCACACAATTCGTCCAAAGCGGCCGCTATTTCGCGTTCAATGTTGACTCTAAGCTCTCCAACATCGTCGGCGTGTTGGCTGACTTAACGTAGCCCCACAAAAAATAGTCAAGCGGCGTTAAATCGCACGAACGAGGCGGCCAATCGACTGGCCCATTTCTACAGATAACACGCTCACCATACTTACTGTTCAATAAATCGATTGTAGCGTATGCTGTGTGGCTTGTCGCATCATCCTGTTGAAACCACATGTCGTCCAAGTCCATATCTTCCAATTCGACCAAAAATAATCGGTGATCATGGCGCGATTACGCTGACCATTCACAGTAACGTGACGATCGTTATCTTCGCCGAAAAAATATGGCCCAATAACGCCGCCGGCATGCAAACCGCACCAAACAGTTATTTTTTGTGGATGAAGTGGTGATTCATGAAGCACATGTGGATTTTCACCCGACCAATAACGCATATTTTGAAATTCATCATCTTGGCGCATCTTCTCCAGAACCCAATCGGAGAACGTACGTCGCTTCAAACGGTCCATCGGCTTCAATTCTTGAGTCAGCTTGATCTTGTATGGGTGTAAACCAAGATCCTTAATGTGGTCTGAGCGATGCAAAATTCTTGAGAACGCCGTGGAATTGACAGATTTGGATCGTTTGCTACGGACGCCTGAACGGCAGCGATATTTTCGACACTTCGACCAACCCGTTGTCTCACTGACACGGCAACATCACACAACGAATATGTAGACTCAAATTTTTGCATTAAACTTGTTATTGCCTGTCTACTAGGGCGAGAATTACGACCGAAAATTGGAGTTAACGATCTTAAAGTTGCAGTCACCGACTCCGAAATTCGGTAGAAAATTTTTATAATTTGCAGACGTTGCTCGTTAGTGTACTTTACCATGATGAAAATGTTGAGTTTACTGAATAAATCGACAGTGACAGTTTGATGATTAGTGAAAGAGTGCGTTCACAAATTAAATTCAAAGTTGCCAAGCCCCTATTGGAAAACCCTTTATAATCCAGGTGTCTCGTATTATGAAAAAGCTGATCACTTTCATTAGTAACATGGTAGATAAACTTGATATACCTGTCTGCAGCAAACTCATGAAGATGCGATTGGTAATATCGGTGCATCCGGGTACTAATTTTAGAATACTTTTTGCGGGCTTTCTTGGCAGTTGAAGCAAAACATCGATCAAAAGTTTATGCAAACGATGTCTTTCTTGTTATGCTAAGGAAAGTCCACTTACAGTGAGCCCTTAAAGAGTACCTAGGACAGAATCCATATTGCTTAAGCACATTATTTTAAAATAGATCTGTAGAAAACGCAGAGTCTCTCGAGCAGGGTCCCTCTATCTGTGATGCTTTGTTTGTTGACGACAAGTTGACATTTGGTTTTGACCTAATTCAGTGAAATCTTTAGAGCTACCAATGACCGACCGAGGGTTTCCGAAGTTTCTGATTAGCCAATATTGAATCGGATTACTACTGTGTTGTAGCCAATGTACAAATGCGGATATCCCAAACGACTCAGACGCAAAGGACTACTACGAGAAAGGTATCGAAAAGCTGCGGGACCTTCCACCAAAAATAAAAATATCATGACAATCCAGATGCCACTTAACGGCATGAAATTCCAAATCCAATAAAGGTCTGTATAGAGCGGCCTTGTAAAAAATATACCAGAACTCCTCGTATATACAAGAGGAAGTCTAAGTTTATACGCATCACTTGTTCAACAAATTCAAAGCCGCCTATAACAGCAAAGCTATGACAGACGAGCTATGGAAAGCCATGAGAGCCGTATATGATTTTGGTTTTAACAGATAATAGAAAAAGTTTAAAGAGACAATAACTAGCAAATAGTGGCAATTAAGTACCAGACTTACTAAAGGAGATTGATGATGGATAAGCCCTATGTTCGCCGGTCATTGCATTGCAATTTATGTAAGTGAGAACCTTCTATGATTTAAAAAAAATAGCACATAAAAATGCTGACACGTGCTTGACCATCAATTTAATTCCACAAGAAGACACGTTAGATTAGTGTTGTAGAGTTCACGACCATGGATGGGATAGTGCGATAAGAAAATAGTAAATATTGATCCCGAATTCGTCGGGTTTTCCCAGAATCTACCTTGGCTAGGGATCTTTTTCTCGGTGCCCTAGTTTTATGCTTTAAGAACAGATTACTGAATATTGTGGAAAGTGTACGAGAAAAGTAAAGTCTCTGCTGGTTCAAAAGAAATTTGACTGCCAAAGTTCAATAATACGATGGAGTTTCATTGGCTTGCAATTTTGTTCGGCGAAAAACTAGGCCTGGAAATCACCTAAAGCGCCGCACTAGACTGTCTAGAAAAAGTGATCCACATTTTAAAGAAAAAGTAATTTTCAGCGACCAATCTAACTTTGTTAACAAGCAAGTCAAAGTCAACACAAGTCATCCCGAGAAACTCACTTTTCTATGTGGACTTTTGGGAGTTGGAACTGACTTTATTTTTTGCACGACACACATGGTTAACCGTTGACTGACTGACAACGAAGACAGTTATTGGTCGCTGATATATAGATCGGATAGCGTAGTAGACATCTGATGCAGCGAACATTTTTTTTCAGTTTAAGTGGAGGACGACTCAGCATAGTAGTAGACTAGTCCCAGAACAATGGTCGAGTTACGACATTAATAAACGAGTTTTGGTGAAAGACAACTCACAGCCAAACCCTCCAAACCTAATTCCGAATTTTCTATTCGGAAAGCCACCCAAATTATCATAACCATGCATCTCATCTTTCTCCCAATAGATATATATGGAAAGGACTACGCTATGTGCTTTCGTCATATCCTCTACAATATTATTTTTTTAAGAAGAAGAACCATTTAGTGCATCGCTCGTCTTTATGAGGGTTTTCTCTAACAATTCTTTAAATTTCCTGCCAAATTGCATACATACCTGTATGCACATTATGTACCGCAACGTAAAGATAGCGGCACTCGTCAATAAAAGCTAGTGAATGCTAGTTGTGCATCTTTTGACAGCTACTTACCGAAGTTTCAGTCATTTCAGACGCGAAGTTTTTAGTTGATAGTCGTTTGAGTGAGTCGATGTGAGTGTTTTTTGTGAAAATGGAAAAATTGAGTATCGAGCTGTTATTAAATTCTTCTTTTTAAAAGGCAATACGCCTACGCAAATCAAAAATGAGTTGGACTCTGTGTATGGGGACTCTGCACCATCATTTACCACAGTGAAATGTTGGGCAGCTGAATTTAAACGTGGCCGTAAGAGCCTGGGAGATGATGAACGTTCGGGACGTCCAAAAACTGACGATAACATTGCTAAAGTTCACCGAATGGTGTTAGATGACCGCCGAATTAAAGTGAGAGAGATAGTAGAGGTTATGGAAATGTCCAAAGAACGTGTTTGTTACATATTAAATCAAGTTTTAGGCATGAAAAAGCTGTCCGCGCGTTGGGTGCCGCGTTTGCTTACGTTAGAAAAAAACTTATTCGAATGAAAATTTCCAACACTCTGTTGGCGCAGTTTTGGCGCAATAAATTCGAGTTTTGGCGCCGATTAATTACTGTAAATGAAACTTGGATACACTATTATAAGGGCGAGCCCGTTCCAAAAAAATCAAAAACTGTTTTTTCGGTTGGGAAAGTGATGGCGACTGTTTTTTTTTTGGGGGATAGTAAAGGAGTTATTTTGATCGATTATCTTCAAAAAGGAAAAACCATTACATGAGCATACTACGCATCATTACTTGTCAAGCTGAAGGCAGAAATTGCGGAAAAACGGCCACATTTGCAGAAAAGAAAATCCTGTTTCACCAAGACAACGCGCAGTCTCACACCTCAGCGGTTGCGATTGCGAAAATCCATAAGTTACGGTTTGAACTGCTTGACCATCCACCTTATTCACCAGATCTAGCCGCAAGCGACTTCTTTTTGTTCCCTCATCTAAAAACTGCGCTCGGAGGACAGGGATTTTCGTCAAATGAGGAGGCAATCACCTTCGTGAACAATTATTTTGCAGAGAAAAACGCCAAGTATTATTTGGACGGGTTAGAGAGATGGGAGCATGGCTGGGAGAAGTGTGTAGAATTACAAGGAGACTATGTAGAAAAATAAAAAAAAATTTGAGAAAAAATGTCTTGTATCATTGTTCGGAAACTTTTCAGACAACCCTCGTATTATAGTTTTTTTTTCTGCAGCCCTGGAATTATAAACACTACTTGGCACATTTTCCAAAGTCTGGCCTACCTGTGAGACTACCTCTAACTAGCGCTAACCTTTGCGCTATCTGACTTCAATAACGTACACAGCTCGAGTTGTACCCGTAGTTACGTGTCCACAGGTCACCCTCATGGAGAGGCTTACAATTATGCGTGAAAGGTGTATGAAGAAGAAAATACTTCACAACGCGTTTTCCAATAAGAGGTTTCCTTCTGATATATCAAGACAATACGGATGTTTCATAAAATAATATTTGACTTTCATTTTAGTTGAAAGAAGAGGGCTTGCGATTAGTAATGAAAAATAGCAGTCAAATGATTTTCACGACCTTTCTTACACAACCAGGTTCTTTAGATAAAATATTTAATAAATTTCTCACACATTCGTGAATGTATTCCATCGATAAAAGCACGGATGTTGGCTGTGAGAGCTTAAATTGATGGGGGCATTGGCATAAATATTCTCCTTCATATGCCTCCAATGATGTGTTAAGTCCCATCATTTCGGCGGACAATTTTGAATCAATGAGAAGTGACTTGGCTAGGAAACATCTATCACAGCTATGGTTTCGCCACTTGCGTGGCTTGTAGTGTCATGTTGTTAGAATAAACATTGCTCACATCTATACGTTTAAGTTTCACTGAACCTGGTTCGATAGTACACTCCACTCACAGTTACAGTCACTCAGACCCTTTAAATTTGGATAAGGTTCAATGATGCCCCCTGCCGAAAAACTGCACCAAACAGTAAACAAAGAGAAAAGATAAAGAGGAGGACAATTATTCTTCGATTTTTCTAATCCTCAAATTCGACAATTCTGCTTATTAACAAAGCCTTGAAGATGGAAGTTTGTCATTGGTCAAATTATTGACTAATTTCATGTATTTCCAACACACAATTGGCAAAATTACGGCGCTGCTGATGGTGTTTATGTTCCTTGTGGTATACCCATTTCCTGAGATAGACAGATCTATGTTTTCGTTCAAATTACGAACAACAAAAGCAATTTTTGCAGTTGTTTCGGATCTTGGAACTTGCCCCAAGAGCTATATTTTCGGAGTCAATTTGAAAACTGCTTTCTGAGAACGTTCTTTACTGAGAATATCCATATCGGCGATATTTTCTCTATTTTTGTAGCAAATTTCAATGCATTGTAGAAGGGTGTAGCGTTTGGCCGTCAACCCTTAAGAGGGTCATTTAAAAAATACAATTTTAGCCCTTGCTCGCTAACCACCGAGAAGATATTGAATATCAAGACAAAGGACAATCCCCTTCTAGTCTACGAGTAATTTAATCAATTTAACAAAATACGAGTATACTTACAATCACATCAAATTTCGCATAGATGTCAACCAATCGTCCTTCGGCATCCACTAATGGCAACGCTGACACTCTCCTCTCGACGAATTTCTTTAAGGCCATTATTATACTAGTATTTTCATCAGCAGTCTCAATATTATCATATGTGCCAATCTTCAGATCTCTCAATTTCTTTTGCATATATGATGGCTTTGGTAGTTCATTAATCTAAAAATAAAAGTACTATTAGCACTCATCATTCCATTGATTTTGAGATTTCGATGGACAAAGTTCATCGGCAACCACTTACATATAAAAACAGGAACCTAAGGATTCTTTTATGTGTCAATATGTACAAAACATTTCCTGTCATTTGATCAATAACTGGTAGTCGATGAATTCGGTTATGTATAAGAATTTTAATCGCATCATATAGTGATGCATCAGGTCCGGTACTAACTAAAGGCATTACTTGGTTGTGGAGAACACCTAGACCAAGAGAAATCAAACCGAAAACATTATTGTTAGTTAATTTAATTTAATTTAATTTAGCTCTTTAACTTACTTCTCCATGTATCTAACTTGTGCTCCTCTAATTGATCCATCGAAGAATTCGGTGAAGTATAATACATTTGTAGGATTTTGATGAAATCCGTAATGGTTAGCATTCCGACAAATTGTTGTTTCTGTGAATCCCATAGTGGTGCTGCTCTAACACCGTTATAAACAAGAGCATAGAATGCTTTTTTCACCAATAATTGAGTATCGAAGACAACCAATTTAGCTGAGGTCGGTATTAAATCATAGCACTTATGGAAACGGAAAAATTTCACAAATATTTGTGATTCATCTTCTTCTGTAAATTGGAAAAGACAAATTTCAAATATTAATGATGTGTTTACATACAATTGTTGTTAAGATAAATCTAAGGCAAAAAAAAAAACAGCTAAGAACTACAGGAAATACACCTTCCTTATAGGGTGTCTGCGATATAACCACCCGAAAACAGCTACAAATTGCGCTAAGGGAAGAGTCTATAATATTCAAAAGAATCATAATACTCGAAATGTAGGAGGAGGAAAGGGAGCAAAATCAAAATGAAGCCTGTCAGATTTTTTTGGCAATGATCTCTAGGAATACATCATTGGCAAGCTAGGAGCAAGTAGGAAGGCAAAATCGCCGGTTTCAGATTCAATGATTCGAGATCAGCCAAACAGTGTTATTCGGGGATGTTTGGAGAAAATCTTTTCAACCAGTGTATGGTCGGTTGATTCGATGCTCGACCGACTTCTTTTTATGATATATGGTTGCCGTAGAGCCGTCGGTTTAAGCTCGGCGGCAGAGAGCATTGAAACTAGTTAAGGTAGTATGTAGGTTTACAGACGGTGCGTACAGTGGTTTGTTCGTATTGAATGTCTAAATGAATCTTCTGATATTGAATGCCATTAAAGATTTTCGCAAATATGCAGTCCATGTTCAAATCGTCTACGAAACAGTTTAAATCGAATTTATGTCGTTTTTCTAGTATTCGTAAGGGTTCTATCAAGATTTGATTTGAGTAGTCCATCTCTGGTGTAACAAAGCAGATTAGTTTGATGCTCCAGTCTTCACTTTCGTCTTTCAAAGGCTATGTGGGCCAGTCGATTTGGGGCTATTGCAGATCAATTCCTTTAATAAAAAAGTGACACTGTGTTGAGGGCACTGCTCCACCCTTGGTATGAGTCGAGGCCTACCCATTAACCTCTTGTTGGGTTATAGCACCCAGTACTTGTTGCAACTCTACATCGGGTCAACCACAAGTGGAAGACCTTTCCTGCGTATTATGTTCTAAACTACAGCCACCATGACGTTCCCACTAGGAGGCCTACCTCTAACAAGTCAGGCCCGGACTGAAGTCCTAAGTGGCCTGACTCCCACGGTACCATGTTTGAAACCCTGGTAAGGACTACCGGTGGTTCTGCCACTCAACACGACCTATGACCGGCAGCCTGTAACTCATCCAATTGCAGCAACCTCAGGTGGCGGCAATCTGATAATGTCTACGATAAGACCAATTTTGCCCTACCCTCGCTTTTATTAGACAAATTCATTAATGGAAGAAGACTTCATAATTGGGCAGAGAACCAAGATAAGCTATATTGTAACATTTTTATCACACCTTCTATGCTCTTTACTTGATCCCTTATAAAAATCTTTCTTTCTAATTAGTGTCATCCACGTACACGGCCATCTAAGTTCTGAATCAAAGCACCACACTAACCTATTTTCTCTGCTGATAATTTCAGTCTTACTATATGTCTTTCAATGATTGCCTTGTTGATTCTCCTTCTAAGTACGCATTAGGCACTCCTCTGATTTCAGAGTTCGTGGTTTTTTTTTTGACTATGTGCAAAAGTTCTCGTATCGTCAAATGTCTGCCAACACTAAACGCTAAAAAATTTGAGCACTTAAAACACGACCGATCAAAAAAAATTCTCGTAACAATGTAAAGAATAATCCTCTCTACTGAAAAAAAAAAGTTTTCATAACGGTTTTATACACAGAGATTTTCTGAAACGATAAATGCCACTTCCAAGAAAAAACCGCAAAAATTATTGAACAACCCAATAGATACGAGTAGAAGGAAATAAATGAACAAAAATATCAAGACACAGCTCGGCTTTTGGTCCTTGACCCGCGAAAGAGGTTCTGACGCCCTGTAGGCAAACGCAGACAGCATGTATAACTCGGTCGACAACACAGCGTAGATAAAAGCAATGCTGTCTCCAATGTTTGCCCTAAAGCACACGGAGACGTAAAAGTACAGAAGATTGGTGCACAGTCTTCATAAAACTGAGCACAGAGAGCAATATCAAGAAGGAGGAAGCTGACTTGTCTGACTCATCTAGCGCTTAAAGGCATCACCATTCAATTCGCAAAAGAAGATATTTGGGTGTCATTAATTTCTATGGACTAAACATCTTACGTCAAGAGCCTCCAAGGTGCTATCAGCCTTCTTGTAGCGCAATGAAGCTTTCGGCAAGACATGCAGCTTGTAACCGAGTCGTTCGGATCTGCACGGCTATGATAATTTTATCCAACGCGTGGGTTATCTGGTGAAACAAACTCTCACGAAAATACGCCACTGGGCTCAGATTTAGAGGAGAGTTTTTCAGGGCCAGAGCATGCGTCATGGACCTGCATGGTGCAGGTACTCGGCGTTGATGTGATGGGTGATGGTATTGTAGGCACTTTATCAGTGTAGCGCTTACTCTTATTTCAACCGAATATTAGTCTCGTCGCAGAACTATTCCTTCTAAGCAATATGTTTCTTATATGTGTCCTGAGCTCTGACCGCCCATTTTTTTACAAATCCGGGTAATGACCTCGGTACAATTGTGCTGAATTCACCTGTCTGCATTGCTTAATGTGGTACTATGGATCCTAGATGCTTAAAAGCGGCTCTGCAATAATTCAAAAGTAATATGAAAAATGTTTTTCTGATCTAGATGCCGGTACAGTTGAACTTCATGGAATGAAATCTCTAACTATCAACACATCGCTAAGCGCTCCAGCATATCTGTACTGCTTGAGAGCATCATTTATGACTCAATGTTTATTCATTACAATTTTATCTTTTCCCAAAATCATGGTTCTATCTAAAGCTACAACCGATTTTGTATTAAATACTTTTTGCCCAATAGAACGCGTGCTGGGAGTTGATGGATCGCTACCGATGTGAGCTAAGCCTTTGATAAATTATCTCATAAAATTATTCTGCTTAAACTGAAGGCTCTAGACTTGCAGTCAAATCAATATTTCTCTTTAGGTCCATTGTTTCCAACCTCATTAAAACATATTTTGGTGTTCCTCAAGGTATCCATCTCAGGCGCTTATTATTTATTTTAACAATTAAAAAAGTTCAAATACATCCATCGACACTGACGACATGAAAATCTTCCGACATATCTCATCACCCGCTAATTATTTTACACTGCGGATGATCTAAATAGATTCTCTACTTGGCGTCAAGCGGATTTCCATGAGCTCAATGTTAATAAGTGCCGAGCAATAACATATACATACTCGCAAGGGCATTCCAATTTCCCGTGGCACTTATTATATCTTAAATGAACCCGTCCGATTCGTAATTGAATTGCGTGATCAAGGTGTAATCTGTGATAGAAAACTCAATTTTCGTTCCCATTTATTGTAGATAGTATCATAAAGAAGCCAACTCTGGTCTGGTCCTAGGAATTCTCAAAACTTTATGTCACTAAATCCTCTTACACAACATTTGTCTGACCTCTTTTAGAATACGACAAACCTTATTACACCACACACATTCTCCGGGTAGAAGCTGTGGAACATAGGTTATCTCCGATTTACCTTAAAGGCCTTTCCTAGACGGATGATGTGAATTTAGCGCCTTACACTGATCGACTAAAACTTATAGACTTACAGCCTCTCTTTGTACGCAGAAAAGTTTCCAATTTACTCTTTGTTATTTAGATTTCAGATCTCTCTCAACACAAAAGCACTTAATCTAAGGCCTGTGAGCCCTTATTACTATGATATATTGTAATATAACTAATGACTAAATCTAGCAAAGACATATCATTTCCAGAATCCTCACCTGAAACCCTATATAAATTTGTTCAATGTAAGATCACTGATCTCAACTCAACTATAACTCAAAACAAACACACAGAGTTTTCTTTAAATGATTTGCCCACCTTCTTTTAGTAGTCTAGCCAAAAATCTCTTCCATCCTTCAGATACTTGTTCGAATTCTTTTATACTTTCTATCGGATATCGATCAACAGTCCACCAGCATTCCGGTGTGACAGCCACTTGATCTTCATTTCCACTGAGCACCAATCGTCCAGCAGGATTGGAATAGAAATGCAGTTGTAACATGTGTTGTCAGTGCTATTAACAACTCGATATTCACCACTTCGACTTGTGGTTTTATCCACTCTATCACGATCAAAAATTTCACAAATTTTTCGACGCATTACCAAATTGACACAAACTAATTGGTGGTACTTTATTCGTAATGTTTCGAAACAAATTCGAACTTTGTTTTTTTTCCCCCTTCACAGATGACACTTTGAATATTTCCTATTTCGAAAAATGTGAAATCAAATTCATTTGCCAAAAATTCAGTTAACGCTTAATTTCGAAATTCTAAACAGCTGTTGCATGCATCATTTTCTGACATTGACATTGTAAATACAATATTTCAGTCGCCGCAAGCAAATCACTTGCTTTATAAAAACAGACAGATCGAGGCCTAAAAATAGCAATTCGGTCGTGCTCGACGAGCACGTCTTGCTCTACGTGAGATGGGTGAATATTTTAATTAATAGTCGACATGTACACAAATAGTAGAATGAACATATTTCTGATGATTAATTAAGTTTGAGCAAAAAAAGTTCTGATTAATGGGTATACCATTCATCCACATTGGGCTGGGCGCTAAGTTGCAACAGATGGTCGAAAGTTGGCTGTGATTGGTAAGTTTCGTAATATGACCTGTCGTCGGAATTGTTTTATGAAATTTTATTTATTTATAATTATATTCTCTTGTATGTACAAGTATGTTGAGTTTATGTAAAGAGATATGACTATGTTTGGCAATGAGATTTTGCGCTTGTCACTAACGAGCAAGAAATGATTGATTTTACGAAAAAAAAGAAAAATACATACTCGTCGGACAAGGGCGTAGAGCGGATTTAAATGGCTGTGACGTCCGTGGTAGTCATCGTATGGGTTTAGAAATTGGCAACAGCTTTAGAAATGAATTTCATAAATTGTTTATGATGATGCTCAGGATCAACTATTTAATTAAATCAAAGAAATTTAGCGAAACAGAAAGGCCAGCCCTCGAGTTTGCGGAAGCATTCGATTTTAATTACAAGGAACGAGGAAAATTATAAGAAAGTTGGGGACTGACGAACGTTCTACGGGGGGATTTGAATGAAATGTTAATTATATGCAAGATTACCGATTCAACTTTGACAAAGCAACAATGTACGAGTAGTGTGGGAAAAGCAGCGGTCAAAAGCGTCATTTTGGCAACTGAGCTGAATACTGTATATTGTCTGCAAAGTCAAGGATGCGGTACAAAATTTAGTGAAAATCGAAATGATCACTTGATCAGCTGGTAGTTGGATCGGTAATCCTCAGTGTGCACAGAGATACACGTATATGGAGTTCCCACGATCAATTCAGTTGATCAATTGAGCATGTATATGGCGCAATTTGCGACAAGTAAATAGTTTGTATGGTACGGTTTTCATATCTGAAATCAAATCGCCTGACAGAAGTTGGACAGATATAGATTCTAAAAAGATCTATTTAGCAATTGCTCATACACGTATTTTTAGTTTAAGAAAATAAATTCGACAACCGTCTCGATTAACAGTTGCTTAAAGAAGAAGAAAACGGCGGCCGAATTTATAATTTATCTAGATAGCAGTCTTTTTCTCCGTCATCTGCTTGTGTTGAAAACTGTAGTGGGCAATCCAGATCAATGTCACCTTAGGTTGATGCGAAAGCAAATAAATGGGAGAAGCAGGAGCATATAAAGCAACATCATGGATATAATTGAATATAGGAGTAGTACCCTTTAGAAATTTGTGTATTGTAACGGGTGGGCGATTTAAACTTTCGGCATATTGCAACCCTATAACTTTGACATCTGTTTTCAGTTCGACTTATGACAGCACGCATTCGAAGCGTCAGTCCAAGCGCATTTGTGCCATGGAACAGTGTACGCAAACACAACGCGCCGTTATAGCAAAGCTTTATATTCATAACATGTTCTCAATTATGAAAACGCAACGTGCGTATTGTGCAAAATATCGAGTGAGGGAAGTGCCTTCAGGCCACACCATTTGGCGTATACTCTAACAATTTATCGCCACTGGCAATCTTGGTAATGCCAGTCATCAAGGCCGACGTCGTCCGAAGCGGTCAGATGAGAACATTGAGGCTGTATAGGCCAGCGTTGAGAGATCACCGAAAACATCGAACAGTCGCCGTTCTTTGCAGTTGGACATCTCTTGCACGTGTCCCCGATGCATAATTCGTGCTGATTTGAGGTTACATATTCCCGTAGAAAATTCAATTAACGCAATGACTTTTACTGATCAATCAGCCACGTTGCTTGAATTATGCGAATTTTGTTGTGAACATGGCTCAGATGATTTCTGGCAAACAATTATCATGAGCGATGAGATGAGGCTCATTTTTCTTTGAGTGGAACCGTAAATACACAAAATTGTCGATTGTAACCCAATGACAACCCTCAATTATTTCACAAAGAACCCCTCCACAAACAACGTGTGACTGCTTGGGCTGGAATTTGTGCGGAAAGAATCATTGGGCCGCTCTTCTTCGAAAACAATTCTGGAGCAGCCATAACCGTCAATGAGAGCGTTATTAGGCCCTGATAAGGTATTTTTCGATGCCAATTCTGATTAATAACGCCATGGACAACTTCTAGTTCCAACACGACGGCGCCATAGCTTATACAGCAGGAGCAACGATCGCTTTATTGCGACCTTTGTTCCTCGGACGCTTAATTTCGAAAAATGGTGATTTTGACTGGCCCCCGCTATCACCCGACTTCTTCCTGTGGGGTTGCCTGAAGTCCAAAGTTTATGTTAACAAGTCACGGACCCTTGAAAGACAATGTACGACAGCAAATGGCCGCTATTCAGATCGATACACTTCGAAAAGTGATGGTAAATTCCGAAAAACAAACACATTGCAAGGTTCAAAATAAAGGAAAAATTACTTCACAGCCAGTAATTTGTGTATTTTTTTTTTAAATTGCATATTATCAAAAACATAAATGACCCTCCCCGTATTTGTATTAAAGACCGAATGATGAACTTTTGTAAAATAATCTTCAGTGGCACCAAATGCGTTGCCAAAACGAAACTGCAGCTGATCTTGCAAGCAGTGATTTGGAAATGCAGAGCGAGAAATGTTGCGCACTGGGGCTTATTCATGTTGTTGTAATAAATTTTCGGGTCTTAGTCTTGACAATGTACATCTTTTTGAGAAAATTTTTTTGCCTACCGAACAGATCGTGTTAAAGGGCTAATGGCACTCAATTGAAAGCCAAAATAGGATTCCAAATTCTGACTTGAATTGCCACAGGATTGTGTACTCTCACCGCTTCTCTTTTTAGTTACAGTATTCTAGCTGATGTCTGATCCATGACAATCATGACAGACATCGATGGCCAAATGCAGATAAGACCGTTAAATTGTCATTTGGAACCAAAAATGTATAGAAAGCATATTAAGCTAGTGATGCCACTGCTGATGTTGTTGGCGAAGGTGGTGATGCCCGAAGCTTGCACGTTTCACAATTGCAAGGTGAACAAGAGCACTCGGTTCAAGGTTTGTTAATTAGAACAGGTTGTGTTTTCCTTACCGTAGCAGTGAAGTATTTGCAGTACAGAATAGTAATAATTTCACTAATGATGTTGTACATTCCCATTTCTAAGAGTCGGCTAATGAGTCGGCCACACTTAACTCCTTAAATTTAACATAAAAACACGAAACAGCAAGAATTTACAAGTCTAGTAGCTCCAAACTATTTTTAAAGAGTGCGACGTTCATGTTATAGAAATCATAACCCTGCAAAGCGCTAAGAAGTCATTCACGCTTTCTTCACATAATGTTTCTCTTAAACAAATCCATCCGAAGCTGAGGGTAACTAGATGAGAGCTGCGTTGGTTCGTGAACGAAATGATCGAATTTATAAGTCGACTGATACGAGGTTCTCCGAAGATTCCTCTGAGTTTATGCACCCAATCTGTTCAAATTTATTACAAAGTGCCCGGGATTACCATGAAATGACGCTCATGATTTTTGAGTTTGCTGAAGTAGATATCAATTTCTCAAAGTGAAAGGACTTTAAGTTCTAAAAAGTATTTCTGATCTTAGTAAAGTGGCATCCGATCATGGACCACAATCTATTAATTTGCCTTAGTTGGAGATTTTCAGCTTTGGATAATTGATAGTTTTGGCAGTAGGATTTTCGTCTAAATGAAGTGGAGCTTGAATATAGAAGGTTTTTAATGGCGCCCGAGTATGAACCAAGATCAACTGATTTCTAAATTAAAAAGCGATGATGGGCCATTTCTTCTAATCTATAAGAAATTTGTAATGCGATTTTGGTCTTAAAAAATAAAAACTCTGCCAACATATCTTTAACATCTGTTTAACCGTAATTAATGAACCGCAGCTTTTAATCTTAGCAAAAATAGAGCTCAGTAATGCGCTGGTCCAACTAATTCACGGGAATATAGTGAATGGATTTCCAATATAAGGCCGTTTTCGAGAACGTCATTTGATCGCCATTTTGATCGTCATTTGCAATACTTAAGGGTTGCAAACGTCATTTGGTATCGTTGATCTGTGTCATCTACATGATTTTTTTCTTGCAAGAGCATTTGACGTTTTCAAACAGAGCAATCATCCTTGAATGCATGTTATTACGCAGTGCAAATTTCTGGCTGCTTTTTTGCAGCGCATATGATGTTTATGAACATCCTGCAAACACTGCATTATCGAACATGCTGCAAAGGCAGTTTGATTTATAATGTCGTTTTCGAACAAATGACTTTCGCAGCATGCGTTTAAGAACATTTTGCAAAAGCAATTTGATGCAGATGACGTTTTTGAGAATGGCCTAAGTAAACTTTAGTCTGACTTCGTATAACCACTTACTAATCAATCTGTCAATACTCTCGGGCTCAAATGTTGGCGTCCGAGTGTGGATCACGACTCAGCGATTTGCCATATTCAGTAGTCTTTGGCGTCAGTAAAGAGATGCCCAACTATGGAGCACCATTTAAATATAGTGAAAAATCCTCGGACTATTAAGCCTAAGAGTACGTTTTCAATGGATTTTGAACGAAGCAAAGACCGACAATGGATCACCATCTATTAATTTATGCCATTCGCAAATTTTTGTTAAATCAAATGGCAGACAATTATGGCAGATTTACTGATGTTGAGACCATCCTGCAACGAGGGCAAGATTCCCAGACAAAATTGAAAATATTCCAAGGCCAAACAATTTTACTTCATGGTTAAGTCATGTATGAAATTCAGAGCTACTACGGATATTAACTATTAAAAATCTACTTAACGAGAGTATTCCAAGTCCTCTTTTCAATAAAAATATTGCTCAAGTGAGAATCCTTGTGGGGAAAACTATAAAATCATCATCTCTGCTTTGGGGGTGGATGTTTATTACACTGTGAAGCAATCGATTAAAGAGCAATTTTATTTAACAATCTTGTAAATGTGTATATCCACCTCCAGCGTAATAACAAGTTGGACCTTGAAATCAAATGCAAACAGCCACTATATTATTCAATAAATCGCACCCCCAGAGAACTAACACAAAGAAAACAACAGCCGCAACCACAGCCGACAGGCATTGAAACTGGCAGACGGATCCCTCCTAAGACGCGATGATCAACAATTTGCACTAGTCAATTGTACAGTACCGCCACGCCTTCTCAAATCTATCAATCTAACACTGGTTACCCTTGTACATCACACACATGTCGACAAAACGTGCGACCGCTAATTTCGCATCCATCATGATCTGGGTCTCCCACTAGAGCTACGAGTAGAATCAACACCCCCGGCTCCTAAAATAGGACAACACAACGGGACTTCAATTTAAAATGCAATTTGGCAGATACTACAATAGATACGAGCGAGTACCAAGAAAGATAAACCATCAAGATAAACCATCCCCTCTGATCACTCCTCCACACAGATACATTTCTACATAAATTTACGTATTTTTTTTTCGAATTTAAATTTAGCGGTCAGCCGAAGTTGAAAACATCGAGAAGTGAATAAATTTGGATTTTTCGCTTTCAGTTGTGATTTGACTCCTAAATTCTATTAAAAAAAAAAACAAAACGATTTCTTTTGGCGATTTTCCTCTTAATTAATTAAGCGTTAACTGATCTGACAGAATTTTTGAAAATAATTTCCTCCGCGCCGAGAGAACACTTTAATTTCGATTAATTGCTCAATTTAGTCGAAAACGAAACACACAATATGGCGTAAACATAATTTTTTTTTTTACTTATTACACTGTGTCGGCTTGGGATTATTGTTTACGGTGGTGTGTCACCCTGTTGAGAGTTTACAAACACAAACACTAAAAAAAAAACAAAAAAAACTCGGCGATGATGATAGTGTGTGTCGTCGGCAATAGATGGCGCTAGCCTTGTAGATATTTTTGACCTTTTTTTTAAATGATCTTTCAAGGTTGGGTCGGTAGGTGGAAATACGCGTCGAAATAAAGATTGACGCGAATTTAACGCATTGGATAGACAAAGCGACAACTACGCGACAGGGTAGTTTTCCACTCGGTCGATGGGGTGTTCGTTCGGTTCGGTGTTGCGGATTTTTCACCGAAAATTTCTCAGATATTTACGTGCATAGATTTTCTAATTTAGTAGTCTAAATCGCTCGAAATTTTATCACAAACTGAGCCAAAGCAATGAAATAAATTTTCAACAAAGTGAAGGCAAAAAAGCAGACACAAAAACTAAAAAAAAAAGAAAAAGAGAAAAAAGGAAATAATGGTGGCGGAGGTCTGAAGACGGGACGAATATTGTTTCGCTATTTTACTAAAGCTAGAGCTAGACGGTGGTTGTCGGCGTGGACTTTTAGACGAAAGACGAGAGGTGTAATGGGCATAAAGCACCGCACGCCAACGTTAGGGAACAATTTTTACGATTTCGCACAGTGGGGATGGAAAGTTGTGGGATATGTTTTCGCCGTTTTTTAAAAACGGCACAAACGGGTTGTTTTTCTTTTTTTTAGTTCAGGAGATGTATATGAAATGGTAAAAAGAAGTAGTTGTACATCCCGTTCTTCGACAAGTGGACGCTGAATTTGCCTGCTCTAAGCAGGCACTACTATTTGCCTTACGCCCGGAGACTTGATATCGATCATCGACTTTCAACTAAAATGCAAAAGCTATTGATAAGGGATTTTATTCATAAACGCACTGCTGACTGTTTACCGGGAATGTACGCAGTTAAGACCGATTTTTTTTGTATTAAAAGCCATTGCGGGCTATGATCACAATGTTCACAACCGAATATCTATATCTACCACCGCCTTCTTTACTCCACATGAAGTTGGGTGGTTTCCTGACTAAGATTCGCAAAAAAAACTGGAGTGCTTGAGGTGTCAGTGTTTGGTCCTGTATTTTTTTTTTTAATTTTAATAACTATCTCATCTTTGTGATATCATTCACGTACAACGATTCGTGTCATTGCATTTTGCTAGAATCTCAGTCGAAGTAATGAACTGGAGGGTGCACTGGGTATTAGGGGGCTTAGGACGAAAATTTGATAATCTTTGCTTATAGCTTGGTCATACGAGGTTTGGCTGACGAGTTTCGTCAACAAAAGTTGCGCATGACTAAAGAGACTCACCAAAATTTCAGCCATTGTTATTAGATTACGTATGTTTGGAATATTTAGAATCGGCTCCAGATACAGCCGAGTCCATTCTATATCTCATCACGCTTAGGTTTGTGTAGATCCATTGCGATGCCCGGGTGAGAGAATTGGAAGCGGATGGGGATTTGATTGCGGTTCGTAGTCTGTTTTCCGCTTTCCGTCTCATGTTAGTTGTTTTTGGTTTTTACCCTGAGCGGGTCTAAGCCATCTTGTTGAAATCGCGAATCTGAACATTTCTGAGAGCTCGTAGAAGTAATAACTTCCTAAAGTTCTTCGCCTCAAATTACTGAGAATGTGACAGTGGCACAAAAAGTGCAGAGGTCGTCTTCGGTAAGGCGCTGCTTTATTCTTTGCGCCCCTAGAGGATTATGACCTGTGAGTAATCCAAAAAGCGTAGAGCTTTCATTAAATATTTATTTGTTTCTGAAAGGCAATACGCCTACGCGAATGAAATACAAGTAGGACGCTGTGTAATCTGGCCAGCTTGGGTGACTATGAACATTTGGGACGGCCACAAACAGCAACCATCCAACTATAACACCGCTCGAGTTCACCAAATGGTTCTGGTCGAATTAAGAGACTATCAACTTGTCCAGAGAGCGTGTTTGTCAAATTGTCAAATACTGAATCAAGACTTAGGCATGAGAAAGCTGAGCGCTCGTTAATAAGTTTGCTCACTCTGGATCAAAAAATAATTGTTCCAATCAACATATGCAAGCCATAGGAGGTTTGATGTCGATTAATCACTGTAGATGCAACTTGGACACACCATCATACCTCAGAAATAGAAAAAACTGTCAAAACAGTGGACTGCCATATCACATCTCAGCGGCTCTCATGGCGAAAATCTACGAATTGCGGTTTGACCACCCTACTTACAAACCAGATCTAATACCACGCGACTTGTTTTGGTTCACTAGGCTACAATTTTCGCTCGCAAGACAGAGATTTTCATAAAATGAGGAGGCCGTCACGAATAACGAAGAAGAACACACAAAATCATTCGCAGAGTCTGGTCGGAAGAAAGAATGACACTTCAGGTTAGTCTGATTGTCAATCATAGAGGCAATTTTGTCCTACTCATTTACAAAGTCTGGTCAGAAGAAAATATTGTCGACGTATTGCTGATAAATGGCACCTCAACGTCGTTATGTACACATTTGTGCCATTAACAACACTCACAAGATCTTGATTTAAGGCCAGAGAAGACCACAGGAAGCATATTCAAATCGATGTCCATAAGTTGTGTAACTTATTTTGGAAATGCATTTTTCTGAGAAAGAAGTGCCGAATTTCGGAATCCTTGAAAACACTTCTTAAAAAAATATATCGGAAAGAATCCTGCGAAATTCAGGAACCTTTGGCGACAGAAAATATAGGGCAACATCAATCACATAGTGTTGTGCAACATGTTACGATTGGCAGATTCTGCTCAAAGATAATCAGGAAAGTTGTTATTTCGAAAATTTTAATGAGTACCCTAAACAATCTTAACGATCTCAGTTCTGTTCTACTGTGTGGAGGCTTATACAGATACAAAAACCTCAAGAAAAACGTGTTAATTCACCACAGAAAAGTTGATTATTAATTAATACGACATTCCTCAGGGTGGCGCACAATGGCCACTGGCTTATTTTGGGCCTCAAATAATGCACCTGTTAACATGATCTTTGGGCAACTGCCTCTAGTTATGCGTACGCACTACAAGACGGTTGCGTCGCCTTCCATGTGTGGGCGCCACACAAGGCAAGGTCTTCCACTACTGCGTTGTTCTTAAGGGAATATATGACTCTTTGGAGCGGAGCGTTGATATCTATTCGTTTTACGAGTGCTAGCCATCTCAGGCGACCAATGCGCATTTTTCTGACTAGATCGATGTCGCACAGCATAGCTCGTAGAGTTCGGTTTTATATTCCCCCTTCCAAAGTCCGTCGAAATGAACACGGATTTTATTTATTCACCTGGGCCCGTGCTTCTGCGGTAAAGAGCAGGATTGGGATGTTAACTGTCTTATATATGACAAGGTCTTATCACTCAACCAACCACTAAATATTTGGTTCCTTCCGATAAGGTTCAATTATAAGGTAACTGCTCGTACCTTAAATTATGCTGTCTATTGTGATGTTCTGTCTATGGTGTACATCTCTCTTGTTAACACCGTAACATATACTTGGCTTTACCCTGATTTGTCACTCCTGTTTCAATAAAACAAACGGACCAGTAGCAGCTTGCTGCATTGTCTTTCTGGTGTTGGTTTGTAAGTTTCTCACAATTTTCGCAAGCATGATGTTAGGAAATTTTCAGATTAAGTGATGGCAAGAGTTTCGGTGAGATTGCTTCCGAGCTTTATGGAGTAGCAATTCTGTACAATTTGACTATTTTGGAAGGGATACCAAACACAGACATGGCTTTGTATAGCACGGTGCTATAGAAGCTGTCGTATGGATCTTTCGAATCGATAAAAAGGTGGTGAGTATCGGTCCGGATTTCTTGAATTTTCTTTAGAATGTGCCGTAGTGTTTATGTTTAGTCAATGGTGGACTTACCGGGTCTTAAACCGTTCTTATCATTGACAAACAATTGCAAATATTCTCACAATATTGCAGACAAGAATTTGTTCGCGATGTTAAAAAGTCTGCATAGTTGACACAGTTTAGAGGGTCTTCTTTTCTTGTGGATCGCGCAAATGATGGTGAAGTTCCAGTCATTGGACATGCTTTCATACGACCAAATCTTGGAAATGAATTGCTATATGCGTTCTATTCTGACATAAGTAGTAATATTTTCTGACCCTCTTGTTGAGCTTACGTTTAGATATTGCTATATCGCCCATATTGACTGGCAACGGAATTGATCCAATCCTCGAAACATTTTTTTACATTCGGTTTTCGGTATGCCCATCAGTGCTTCCTGTGATTTTTCCATTACTTCCTCTCGGCTGCTGAAACGCGTTCCCCGTAATGGTTTTTTAACTCGATTGAAAAGTAAGAAATCACAGGGAGCCAAATCAGGTGAATTCGGTGGCTGTTGGATGGTATTTGTTGCATTTTTCGTCAAAAAATTACGAATAATGATGGCACTGTGCGACGGTGCGTTATCATGGTGCAAAATACACGAGTTTTCTGCCCACAATTCTGGTCTCTTTCGGCGAATTGCTTCACGCAAACGTATCATAACGCCCAAATAATACTCTTTGTTTACAGTCTGGCCTTCTGGCAAAAATTCATAATGCACTGCACCGTTGTAATCCATGAAAACCGTGAGCATTGCCTTCTTTTTTTATTGAAAACGACGTGTTTTTTTTGGTCTCGGCTCATTTGGTGAACGCCATTCACTTGCCTGATGTCTGAATTGCATGTCGTACTCATAAACCCACGTCTCGTCTCCAGTAATGATCCTTTTGATGAATGTGGGATCGGATTCAGCCTCGCAAATCATCTCTTTTGCGACGTCAACACGGTCTCTCTTCAAATCATTAACCAAAATGTCTTGGACGGATCCATAGGCAATGTTCAAGTCCTCCGCTATCTCTCTGATGGTTAATTTGCGGTTATTGACCAACATTTCTTTTACTCCATCAATGTTTTCGTCGGTTTTCGATGTCGATGGTCTGCCACTGCGTTCAACATCTTCGATTGACTCACGACCACTTTTGAACGGCTCGTGCCACTGGTAAACGACCGTTTTCTTTAGAGAATCGTTGCCGAAACACTTTTTCAACATTTCCAACGTTCGCGCACCACTATGGTAAATCAGTTTTTTACTCAAAATTTAATACAAATTCGTTATTGCAAATTTAAATCCATTTCTCAAATTGTAAAAAATCACCAGCACACACAGAGATAGATGTATTCTTGGCTACGTAACTTTTGCAAATGTCAAGCTATGACGTTAAAATTTAGAGGGAATGTCAACAACAGATTTACCAACTTAACAAAAAAAAAAAAAAAAAAAAAAAAAACAGAACTCAAATCGGAACAATGAGAGCGCCACACGGTGGGAACTTTTTAATCAAAGTGGTAGTAGCTTGAGAATTACTTTCTTCTATTGGTTTGTCTATACCAAGTCGGGACTTACAGATCTGATCAGATGTTCTTTCTGATTTTTATTTCTGGTGTTCTAGTAACATTGGTTTCTAAGAAATGCCAACACCAGCGTTGCTCAACTTTCTCAGTCTACAACGAATGAGCATTTGTATTCTGAAATTGGTCTTGTAAACTGTCGAAAACCAGCAGGAATGTCCTCAAATTTAAGCCAGAATTTTAATACAAAAAATATATATTTTATGACACATGTACCTGCCATAAGTTTGTTACACAATTTCCAGCGCATATCGTTCAAGACTTCTTGGGGGAATAGAACCGTTCACTTTTTTTTCAGACCGCATGCACTGATCAGTGAAGAGTACTAGTGAGTTTGGTTTCAGTTTGCAAATTAATAACATAATAACATGGAGTGGGGCGTTAAAGAGAATGAAATTATGGCTTGCTTCGGCAAATTGTCTGGAGTAGAGGACAGGCCAAGAAGTGGTCGCCCGTGTGGTAGTAAAGGCAGTGCGTGAAAGAATTCGGAGAAATCCCCTTAGGAAGCAGAAGATCATGTCCAAGATATTGGATATATCAACCAGATCCATGTTTAGGCTGATTCGGAATGATCTGCATATGAAAGCCTATCGTCGGTCCACGGGTCATCTTCTAACTCCTCAACTAAAAAAAATTAGGCTGGAAAGATGCAAGAGACTTTTGCAGTGGTACGCGGACAATGGCCATGGAAACATTCTGTTTACGGATGAGAAAAATTTTACGGTGGAAGAAGTTTTCAACAAACAAAATGACAAAATTTTTGCCACTTCATCTTCAACGTGGACATCATCCCGCTTCTGTAATGGTTTGGACACACTTGGTGTCACATCCCACCATTTCTGTGAAAAAGGCGTACAAATTGGAGCAAAGGTTTATCAAGATGGTGTGCTAGAAGGTGTTGTGAAGAGTTTCACCAATGTCCTTTTCAATGGATACAGATGGATCTTCCAACAGGACTCTGCTCCAGCGCACAAAGCCAAAACCACACAGGAGTGACTCAAGGTCAATATTCCTGGCTTTATGGCAGCAGAAGATTGGCCGTCGGGGAGTCCAGATCTGGGTCCACTGGATTATGGTTTGTGGTAAGAATTGAAGAACATGGCCTGCAAAACTCCCCACTTAATTCCCATATTTTACGACCAAGATGTCTCATAAATAACAATCAAATAAACAAATCACTATAATTAACAATCTTCAAAGATACGAGTATTCTATAAATACAATATTCCCCAGGAAAGACCCAGGAAAGGCCACCTACTTTTTCCATTGAAAATTACGATAGAGAACATTTCCGATTGAAACAAATTGCACCCAGTGTTCGGATGAGTTAATTTTCTCTCACAAATCTTTCCTCCACATAGTAGCCGCCCAGGTATAAAAATAAAAAAAAGATTAAACAATACAATACAACTAAAATACAATCACAACACCGTCGACAGATTTGTGTGCGATTTTTCAAAAGAAGAAAATAAATTAAATTGCTCAAAGAAAATACAAACAAACTGAGACAGATTTTAACCCTTGACTGAGGGGGCGCGAACAAACTGACAGGGGAACAGTTTTCTTTCTTTTTAACTTTTGACAAAATGCCAAAAAACTAATTTTTCCTTTTAAATTAAAAAAAAAAAAATAAAAAAAAAAATAGGAGAGCCAATGAGCAAGTGAGTACACTCACTTTTACTGCCCGTATAAATCATCGGCAGTTGTCTCATTTTCAAAAATTTGCACTAGACCCGATTCCGACGAAAGGTATCTGGTAAAGGCGCACAGCTACCGTACTCGCATTTAGCTTTCAATTTCGAAAATAAACAAAAACAAAAATTGTCCATGGTGTGTTAATAATTAGGCAGAACACAGGCCTAGTCTGGGTACACTCATGTTTTCAGGGATCACTATTCCAATTGTCACCTTCCCACTCGAAGAAGCAGGTAGTTTTATTTTATTTTAAGCCAAATCAAAATGGAGAAAAGTAAGATTCTTTGTGGGAATGTACAATACCTAAATCTTCTCAGAACCTATATACATCTCCTCAAGTGCGATGCTTTTAAAATTCACAGAGCACAAAAAACAAAATAATTAGAAAGCTAAAAGCGTGACCCTGAAAAAATTACCAATAAAGTGGAAAATAGATCGAAAAAAATAACAGCGACGCTATTGATGATCTAGAAATACCGCAAACCTTGAGATGGCGAACGAATGTGGTTTTGCGCCAGTAAATCCAAACCATACACCAGGCGGCTTTCACAAGATACAAAGAGATAACGCACAAGCACGCAAGTGACATAGAGTCAATTTAAATGACGTCTCAAGATGTATGTAACTACTCGTATGTGGTCAATAACTGGTATCCAAATATTTAGCTTTATTTGGAGATGTTTCTCTACATTTGGTCAATAGTTTTCCATTCAAAAATTCTTCTTCAAAGCCTGATTATCACGGCTTATTCACGTGTCAGCTGTTATAATATGATCGTAGATCATGTGGAATTCTTTGCATAATCTCCAAAATCAGTTAAGCGTTGTAGGCAAAATAACGAGCATGTGTTCAAGGGATTTGTGTACCCTTAAAATGTTTGTGCACAGCGCGGGCGTAGGAATGTGACGAATGAACAAACATTTTTACTACCTTTGGGACATTGTAGTATTTGTAGGCTGAGTTTTGGGTCGTATGAGAATTTCATACGTTTAAGAAAGGTGCTGCAGTCATTCCTGGCTAGTTTGAACTTTATTGGCTTTTTAAGAGATACTTAACATATTCTTCACATGATCAGTTAACACTTGTCAGGTTAACACTGGAACCAATAGCCTCAGCTAAACGGGTTTACTGTTGTCCATCCTGCTAAACAACGCTCGGATCTGCACAAGGAATATCGCATATTCCTCAACTTTTCGTCAGCGCCTTTACAACCAACATTAAATGCTGAAAGATTTGTGTAATCGAAACTACGAAGTCGGCAGAAATGCCGCAACTTACATATGTGCTGAATTTCATCCAACCTAAACAAACTCCTAGTTGTATCAACACAACACGCATACGAAGTGGCGCTGCATAAACAACGGGAGCAGCTAGTGAGTTAATGGAGGGATGCTACTCCGGTAACAACGTTTGGACATTATTAATCTCATAAGCCAACACTAGAGGCAACATTTCACAAAAGCCTATGCAACTAAAGGGTGACCAGATACGATAGGAAAAAAATGTAAATAAAACAACAACAGCGTAAGATATAAAATTGATGCTGGCTTTATTTTAAAGCTACGTTCATGCCATTATGTGTGGAAAAGCACATCATTCAAATGGCCGCCTCAACTACGCTGGCAGTGCTTCAAGCGGTCGGTCTAATTTTTGATGGCTCCTGCAATAGCGTGTGGAATGTTGGCCTCGGGCTCATCCAAAGTGGTTGGCTTGTTAGCGTAGACTAAGGACTTGACGTAGCCCCAGAGAAAATAATCGAGTGGTGTCAAATCGCATGATCGCGGCGGCCAATCGATGAACGCTCGCCGTGAGCTGGCCCAGTCGCCAAATTTCTCCTTCACAACTTCGAGCGTTGTATGGTATGAAATGTGGCGCCGTGTTGTTGGAACCACAGCTCAGATATATCGATATTGTCGAGCTCTGACAGAAGTCGGTTAAAATCATTCTACTCATATATCTGAAACCATAGACGGTAACGGTGTCTCTTTCCTCATTTCGAAACAAATAAGTTCCGATGATGCCGCTATGCCAACAGTCAATCTTTGTGGATGCATTGGTGCATGGCCGAACACTTGTGAATTGTTTTTCCTCTAACAATGGCAGTTTTGGTTTTTGACATAGCTGCTGAGCCAACATTTGCAGCGCCCAACTAGCAAACTCATGGCGCTGCCTACGGTCGTCTTGCTTCAATTCTTGCGTCAGCAAAATATTATACGGATGTAGGCCCAAATCCAACCGCAAAATAAGCCGGATTGACTGTCTGGGGATGCCCAATTTAGCTGATCGACGCCGAATCGACATTTCTGGGTCTTCTTCGGTACTGGCGGCTAAGGCGGCTTTGTTTTCTTCATTTCGCTCCAATCTTTGTCTGGTTGGTGGCTTAAGATTCAAAAGAGTACTCACGCTAACATTTTTCCACGGTGCGATAAATTGTCAACACACTGAACCCATGATGACGACCGACCTCACGACGATATTCAAGTTGCGTATTTACAAGCCGGAATTTCGACAAAATTTTTCAAGAATTTCCGCACGTTCGGCAAGCGTAAAACGATGCAAAATGAAATGGCAAACCTTACTGAATATTTTGACAGTTAAATGTCATTAGTAACTTTGACAATTGGGAAGCACTTGTGATTGTAGTGACGAAAGTTGAGTCTGGCTTCGTTCAACTTCGCCTGCCATGTTGAACCGCTTTCAAAACTTAATTTTTCCACATAAGGATCTAATGAGCTCACACTGGGTGCCAGGACAATGCTGAACAAGACAATTTGGATACATTCCACTTAGAAGCAACTACCTAACGATACGGTATTTGGTGTGATAGAATATTGACAGGCCTGATCCTAACTTTTTAAACAAAAACACATCCGGAATCACTTTCAAGTGCACACGATATGCGCCATTAAACATTAAAAGCATTCCTCACCAAAAAAATCGACAACTATACCGACTAAAACACAAATTCCTCGAATGCGGAAAACGTGATAAACATGACTGAAATTCGTCTGATTTTTCTCTCAGCTACTAGCATGCGCCAATGTGAGAAAATCTTTGAAAAACCCCTACCATCTAGCTGTTTACGAGTACAATTTCAATCTGTTTTTTGTCTGTTTATCCCTCAAACTGATTCATTTGAACCTCATCGGGTCGCTATACGAGTATATTCGCAAGTTCTATACTTATGAACTTATGCAGAAAAAATCCCATCAATTAAGACCAAAGTGACAAATATTTGGCCCCTAAATTGATTTCTAAAAATACGGAACCGACTGACTGAACACCGACCAACCATTGTACGCTCGTAAACTGCGAACGACAAGACAACATTCAGCATACCTAAGTGTCAATTGTCTTCCGATTATCTAAAATAAGAAACATAAACTTTGTAAATTATTACTATTCTCTGATTTCAATCGAAATCCTAACAATAAATTTACTTTACCGTTTTTTATCGGTCGGTGTATTGGTTGAAATGTGCCTCGCAATTTTTTTTATGCCGCATCCGCAATAAGTGTGGACCGTTTGGCCCCTTGCCCGACATTGTTATTTATTTTCAAATAACTCGCGTATCATTATTTTATTTTGTATTTTTTCTTTATAGAAAATAACAATCAAACGAAATTCTTTAAAATTAGTCCGGGGACAACAAATTGGGTGGGAAAAACCAAGAACCAAGAACCCAAGAGTGTAGCGAATTAATTTTATTTTCTTAAGTTACGATCAGGACTGAAAGATCTGATATTTATGGTGAGAGCTACAAGTTTTTGAATAGGAAAATGTTTGACTTTTATTTTGTATATCTTATATAACGGACTGGATACATTTTTGATAAACGTTTCGTCTTTTGTAAAGATTATTTTAATAACTGATAGGATTAACTGAAGAAATATATTCTAATTTATTTATTTTTAATTTTAACTTTATGAGAAATAAAATTAAAAACATATACACGCTTACCTAAATCAGATAAATTAACTTTTTCTAGGAACGGATCAGCAACAGGTAACTGAAAATAGAAATGAGAATCAGTTTTATTAAAAATCACTAATTTTGTAAAATTTTTAATATGTTGACTTAAAGAGAAAATCATTTTTTATTTTTATATTTTCTATTTATACAATTGTTTGTATTTGTCTTCTTTTTTAATTAAAAATGCCACCGTAGTCCGGGTCAATCCCCGGACAGTTTAGTCATGCTTAATACAAAGATACAAAAGTATAAGTTAAAAACCAACATTAATATGACTTAAAAACTGCGAATGAGGCAAGGAGTCATGGAGCTTGGGACAGGTAATTTCGAAGAGGGAATGTCGAACCCCCATTTACCACATTGTTCGCAGTATTCTGGTCATTGCATCGGTTCGGTGAAAGCTGATGTGGAAGAGGGGAACAGACTTAAGGTTGATATTGATGGATATCATTTGGAACAGGGTAGTCAGGAAAAGCTTTTTCTTCTTCATTTCCTTTTACTAGCCCTTTCCTCGCTACACGAACTTATGCATAACGAGTTTCCCATTTTTACTGCATCACTACTGCTCCGCTTATGGAGTTGGCTAATGTCGCAGATCGCAGAATGCGTCTGCATACTGCTCGGTCCTGTATCGCTTCGGCGGTTAGCACCAGGCGTTGTTGTGCATTTGCCATCTGAGCAATCCAGGAATTCTTTTTCCTACCTAGTTTTCTTTTAGTAGGAGCGACCGTAGTTGATATTGCCTTCTTAACGGGATTTTTCGGAGATCTTCTTTGAACGTGGCAATACCAGCTAATTGTATCCGACTTAAGTTTTTCGATTACCGAATTCTTTATGTGTAGACTTCCTCTAATGTGCGTAGATCTAATGCAGTCGCGTTTCGTAACTCCAGTCGACATCCTTAACATTTTCATCTCCGCTGCCGTCATTTTATTTTTAAACGCTTCGTATATTGTCCGGCACTGCGAACCATATGTAAGAGCTGGCCGAACCATCGTGGTGTAAAGTTTTCCCTTCAATTTAAGTGGAAATTTTCGGTTACAGAAGATTTCCGAATTTTCTCGCTATTTCATCCACCCCACGCTTACTCTGTGCCTTACGTCGCACAGTGTTTCGACTATATGGATTTAGGTGGAAAAAAGTCATGCCACAGACTAGTAAAAACCGGTTATTGATCTTCCAGAGAAGAAGGCAAAGATCTCAAATCTATAATATTTCCATGGTTTTCTCGCTCTATGTCTAAACTAACGGTACATTTCCAATGAAGCAGTAGCATTTTGTTTACCGATGCCTCATTTGACACGTAGCATTTGTAGTTGGCGTTATAATATTGAGTCTAATTTTTTTCAACTTTAATCAATTGTTCCTGTACGAGTATCGTGGACATTTCTTCTGAAGGTATTTATGGTTTACTTCGTAATTTTTCTCTTTTTCATAAAAAAAACATGCTATAGAAAAACAATTGTTTTGAATTTATCAGTTTTAATTTAAATCATTAGTAAAAAAAGGCATGAGTACCAGTTTATCAGGACTTAAAATTATATGCATCTTTTAGGGAATTTAATCCTCTTTCCGAAAATTCAAACTGAATTTTGCGCACGACTTTGCAAATATTTTTATTTTTTAATTTTCAGATTCACTTTGTGTGATTTCGCGAACAGAATTTTTTGAGCAATGGATAAAATATCCCAAAAAAATTAGGAATGGGAAAATTTACAGCTACATAGTTTTGAAGCACAATCTTCTTGTTTCTAATAATGAAAAACAGAGGCTAAAACACAGTATTAGGTTGTGGTCGGAAAAGATTTTTTATAAGTGGGGTACAGCAGGCCGTCGAGTTGAGCGATTTTTTTGTACGTATGAAGAATGGCTGAATGGAGATGATATTATTTTATTAACGCGTGATTCCAAAGATCTTTATCTTGCCGATGATCAAGCTCCCCAAACACTTCAATATTTTGGTAGTTCTCCAAAATCATTTAATGATTGTTGCCAAAAAACTAAAATACAAAGGGGAACAAAGGATACTCAATAATTTTACATTGGAAGCAATTTTGTTTGCTGCTGAACATTCTCTAAGGCTCGCGAGAAAGAAAGATGCTGCAAACATAATAAAAGGCTTGAGTGATAACCTAGATGGCGCTAAATAAATAAAAAATGCTCAGTTGTTAACTTCAAAAGAGAAATGCCTTTCCGGTGATGAGGCACTAGGCCTTTATCTTGATGCAAAATTGACCACCAATAGTTACAAACTATTGAGGAATGTAGCTCTTGGTGTAGGCCACGAACTGGTTCCTTCATTTTACTGTTTAACGAAAGCCAAGAAAAAATGCTTTCCACCTGAAGAATGTATTCAAGTTGATGAGGTTTCTGCTAGTTTTACACTACAGTCCTTGCTAGATATAACTACGTTGATAAGTAAATGGGGATTTGATGGGAGTTCAGGGCATAGCCAGTACAAGCAGAAATTCGACGACAAAACTGCTAGTGACGAATACCTATTTTTAGTTTGTTTCGTGCCTTTGAAATTAGTTTTGGATGATAATTTTAATACCACGCTTTGGGTAAACGTCAAACCGTCATCTACGCGTTATTGCCGTGCAATTAAATTTATTTAAAAAAAAGCGACTTCTTGATGCATTAAATCAAGAAGCAGAAAATATAAAAAGTCAAATCGAAAAACTAAATCCAACTGAATCTTCAAACCTTTTCATCAAACATGTCCTTTTCTCAACAATGGTTGATGGAAAAATTTGCAACATATTATCGGGTACAAAGGGGAATCAGAATTGTTATATTTGTGGTGCTAAGCCCAGTCAAATGAATTCGCCAATGTAAAGACACAAAATTATGTTTATGGATTGTCTCCACTTCACGCACTTATAAAAACTTTCGAATGTTTATTACACATTTCTTACAGATTGCCTCTAAAAGCATGGCAAGTCCGAAGAGAGAATCAAACCGTTTTCCAGGAAAGGAAAAATGTTATCCAACGAGGATTCAAATCTGAATTAGGTTTGAACATAGACTTGGTAAAACCTGGGTTTGGTAGGACTAATCATGGGAACACTGCCAGAAAAATTTTTGAAGATTATGAAAAAATTGCCGAAATAACTAACCTTGATAGAGAGCTAATATATAAATTCCATATCTTACTTACTGCACTTACGTCTGGGTATGAAATTAATACAGACGAATTTAAAACGTTTTTGGAGAACATAGCAGCATCGTATTTCAGTCTACGAGTATATTCCTGGTTTTACATGCCCGTTACAGTACACAAAATTTTATTTCATAGTCTTGATATAATCCAGCACATGATTTTACCGATTAGAAACTTATCGAAAGAGGCTCAAGAATCAAGATTTCGAGAATTTAATACCCGTAAGTGTTCTCGGTATGCCACCAATAGAGACTTACTTATAATGTTGCTAATCTCATCAGATCCAAAAATCAATGAATTTAGAAATGTAATTGAAAAGAAAAACAGCCCTTTACCACAAGAAGTTAGAAAGTTATTGGTTATGCCTGCCTCTGCTTTCTTATCCACTGAGGCGGAGAATTCAGCTATGATAAGTGGTGTGGTGCTTAATTCTTCTGACGGATCCAGCCATGAAGATATGTCAACAGATTAAACTGGCAGATACCTAACCAATACACATATGCACTTACATACATACGTATGTATATAAATAAAGTGAATATAAATAAGATATAATACTGTGCAAAATACAAACTTATAATAAAAATAATAAAATACCCAATTAAATCATTAAAATGAATTCGTTAAGCTAATAATATTTCCATAGTTGATATTAGTTAATATCTTATTTCATCACAAAACTTGTCAATAAAGACACTCATTATGCGCTAAAATGGTTTTCATTTCCTCCATAGCCCATTTTTTTCGAGCACTCGCAACAAGAGTTGAATTTGAAACACTTTTAGTTGGTTTTGACTTTTTTCCACCTAATCACATATAATCGAAGCACTGTGCGTCGTCGTCACATTTCGCTTCTTCGTTAACGATTGATCCTAAGTACTTGAACCTAGTGGTTTTCGGAAGAACTATTCCGTCCAACATTATATCTGGAATAGGTCGCAGTGGATCCGAAAATGGGCAGGTCAAATGTTCCGTCTTTGAGCGACTTATTTTAAAACCGTTTTACTCTAGCGCGTCTTTCCATTTACTTAGGACGTTTTGTAAATCTATGACATTATCGCTTAGAATAACTGCGTCGTCGGCGAAGAGAATCGATGTTACATTTGTTTCGTGCATGCAATCTTTCAAAAGATAGTCTAGAACCACGATAAAGAGGAAGGGCTAAGAACTCTTCCATGATGCACTGCGACATTTACCGGAAATTCTCTCGTAAGTCCGGCGGTACATTTAACAGCAGTTTTGACGTTTCCATACATGTCTTATAGCATTCGTATATACGTTTCCGGTACCTTTTGAGAACTCTAGGCACACGATCGAATGCCTTTTCTAGATCAATAAATACCATGTGCAGATCTTTTGACGAATCCCGATGTTTTTCCACGAATCCACACTAGCTATCGTCGAGCTTTATGAATTTGCGAAGACGTTCGTTTAAAACTCTTTCAACGATTTTCATCGTGTGTGACATCAGCTTGAATGAGCGGCGGTAGTTGTTGCATTCTCGCGTGTCGCCTTCGCCTTTGTATAATGGAGCCAAAAAGCTACTTCTCCATTGATTCGGCATAGTTTGTCTGCATTTTATTTTATTCAAGAGTTTCGACAGCCATTCACTGCCGATACATTCCATCTTCGACCAAAACTCTGATGGGCTGTTGTCTGGTCCCGCCGCTTTCCCGCGTTTCATTTTTCCGATAGCTATACTTATTTCTTCCGTTGAAAAGTCAGCAACTTCTACTTCGAATGGATCAGCTGCAGGGACGCGATCACGTGTAAACTGTTTGTTAAGCAGGTCCTTACAGTATTCAAGCCACCTATCACAGATATCCTTTTCGTTTGTTGGTGTAAGTGCCCGTAGGAGTCTTTGATATATTTTGGCGACGTTATTTCCATCGCATTTTTTCGCCTTTGCGCAGCGAGTTTAAAAATATTTGGCACTTTACTATTGTACGACGTTTGAACTTCTTGAATAGCTTGTCTTCTATCTGCCGATCGTGAGGATATTTGTTCCAAGTCCTGGTAAAGGTTTTCTGCTGCTGCCGCTCGGGTTTGGGCCAGGATTCTCTTTGTAACGTTTTTAAGATCGTTGCTCCGATCACATTTTGTCCACGCTTGAAATGCTTGCTTCTTGTCGTTCACAACTCGTTTGGTTTCGTCATTCCACCACCATGTTTCTTTCTCGATGTGATGATGTCCTGATATCGTTCCTAGAAGGAAAAGTGCAGCGGCCCTTAAAATGTTTGCACACCCTTAAATGAAGGAAAATCAGGGAGGATGGAAAGAGAGGTACCGGTGAACGCTGGTTTTAAATGTTTGAGGGTTATAATGACTAGGGAATAAAGAGCTAGGCAGGGCATTCCATAAACGAGTTGTACGGCTTAGGAACGGATCACGATATTTCACAGTACGTTCGAAAGTGGGCTCGAGGGTATACTGATGAGCTACTGGCGATTTCTACGGAGCACTGGTGGTGGAAACAGCAATAAAACAGAGTGAGACACAAGACATTACGTCGGTGTTCGAGGGTGTCCATTGTTTGAGTGATATTAGTATCACCAATGAGTTTTAACGCACGGTTTTGAATCCTATCTAGCAGGTGCAGAGATGTTTTGGGAGCGCCCGACCAGATGTGGGCATTGTACTCCAATTTCGGGCGATTAAATGCCTTATTGAGGCCAGATCAGAGGGGGTGAAGTATTTCTGAGATCGCTTGAGGAAACCTAGAAATTTCGTAGCATTTTTGACGACATCGAATATGCTGTCATTCCAACGTAAGTTGTCATTAACACACATACCGAGAGGAAAGTTTTTCAGTTTCGACGATGCAAATGCCATTCATGGATAATGGCTGGATATTTAAATTTTGCTGTGTTTGTGTTTTCTGTTGATAGTTCCCTAATTAGTTATGCTGTTAGTATCGGAATTTAATAAGCTTAACATACGCTGCCGTTCTCGTTCTACAGCCGAAGAGCAGGGATGAGTCCGGGAACGATTGTGAAAAGCAGAGAGTACTGTCGTCAGCAAGAGAATATCAACTTGATCAAAAAGTTCCCGAAATAACCACAGTGTGGCGGTCCCATTGTTCCGATTTGAATTCTGTTTTTTTTTTTGTTAAGTTGGTAAATCTGTTGTTGACATTCCCTCTAAATCTTAGCGTCCTAGCTTGACATTTGCAAAAGTTACGTAGCCAAGAGTACATCTATCACTGTGTGTGTTGGCAATTTTTTACAATTTTAAAAATGGATTTAAATTTGCAACAACGAACTTGTATTCAATTTTGCGTAAAAAACAGATTTAATGGTGCGCAAACCTTGGAAAGTGTTTCGGCAACGATTCTCTAAAGAAAACGGCCGTTTACCAGTGGCACGAGCCGTTCAAAAGTGGTCGTGAGTCAATCGAAGATGTTGAACGCAGTGGCAGACCATCGACATCGAAAACCGACGAAAACATTGATGGAGTAAAAGAAATGTTGGTCAATAACCGCAAATTAACCATCAGAGAGATAGCGGAGGCCTTGAGCATTGCCTATGGATCCGTCCAAGATATTTTGGTTAATGATTTGCGTTTCCGTCGTGCAGCAGCAAAGTTGGTGCCAAAAGACCTCAATTTCATGCAAAGAGACCGTGTTGACGTCACAAAAGAGACGATTTGCGAGGCTGAATTCGATCCCACATTCATCAAAAGGATCATTACTGGAGACGAGACGTGGGTTTATGAGTACGACACGCAATCCAGACATCAGGCAAGTGAATGACGTTCACCAAATGAGCCGAGACCAAAAAAACCACGTCGTTGTCAGTCAAAAAAGAAGGCAATGCCCACGGTTTTCATGGATTACAACGGTGTAGTGCATCATGAATTTTTGCCAGAAGGCCAGACAGTAAACAAAGAGTATTATTAGGGGGTCATGAGACGTTTGCGTGAAGCAATTCGCCGAAAGAGACCAGAATTGTGGGCAGCAAACTCGTAGATTTTGCACCAAGATAACGCACCGTCGCACAGTGCCATCATTATTCGTAATTTTTTGACGAAAAATGCAACAAATACCATCCAACAGCCACCGAATTCAGCTGATTTGGCTCCCTGTGACTTCTTTCTGTTCAATCGAGTTAAAAAAAACCACTATGGGGGACGCGTTTCAGCAGTCGAGAGGAAGTAATGGAAAAATCGCAGGAAGCATTGATGGACATACCGAAAACCTAATATAAAAAAATGTTTTGAGGATTGGATCAAGCGCTGGCATAAATGTTTTGCAGTCGATGTGGATTACTTATAGATTTAGATGAATAAACTTTTTGATCAAGGTGGTATTGTGTTTTCTGATATCTGTTAGCAGCTGCATATTGGAAACCTTCCTTCTCTGTCGTATTCGATGTTTCTACCCGTTTATTCAATCGTTGGGATGTTCTGGCATCTTTTGTTGCCTCCATTGTCTGGATCCGAGCAAGTTTGAGTCGATTAGCATCCTCACCAATGCTGTAACGATAAGCTTCGTTGCCAATCGTAACCCCAAGTAATTTTAAAATGCGCAGGTATGATTCTGCCCCATCATTGAATGTAGCCGTTGCAATGCTACTTGCTATGTTGACGATTTTATTGCTGCCAGGTGAAGTTTTAGGGGCAATTATCCAAATCTTCGCATTGAGGCTCTCATTAGTGTTTTGAGTAAATCCACCCAGGCATCTATCTAATAAATTATCGTCACTCAATGCTTCGTAGATAGGTCTGATAGCATTTTGAACAACCTCAGGTAACGGAGATTTATGACAATAACTATCTAATGAGCCTTCAGCTAAGGCCCTCTGCCAATCACACCAACTATCGTTGTCTGGAGGGCAGAAAGAGTGCTCAGGTTTTTCGTCTGTGGATATTTTATGATAGAAAGTAGCCCAAATGGCTTTTTTCATATCTTTCACAGATTCAATGTTATTTCGGATAGCTAATCCATAATAAATTGTCAGCTCATCTATTAATTTTCCAGTCAATTTCCCACGGCCACTGAGACTTTCGTGCTTTGAGGTGGATGCTTCAGGATCCTTGTTTGCGGATTTTGGTTTTTTATTGGCGGCTACGACTTGGCGAAGTCTGGTACCCATGCGTTTTTGCACATGGCCAATGCATTCTTTTTTTTCACTTCTCGATCATCATACGGTTTACTCTTCTGAATTGCTGAGAATGTTTTTGAATCTCCATCTCCGACGTAATACTCATATACTACACCATGTAGCTCTTCTGATCTCTTGAAGATTTCTACAACAGCATCACATTCCATTTTACCAGAGCTACCATTATGATTTGAAGAGCAATTCTCTTCGTGATTATTGAACAACGCTTCATATTCTGCTGATCCCTTTATTTTTTCATCGCTCTCACATCCCTTGCAATACGCAGACTTCACCAGATAGTCAATAACTTTTCCTGTAAAATGCCCGATGATAGTTGCAACACCAAACAGCGAAGAATATCCTCTCTTCATCCATGTACCGTCTCCGGATACAATGATTGCGTTATTGGATAATTGCAATTTCTCACATTAACGACTATTTTGCAGTTCCTCTTGGGCAGCGGCTGTCATTGATGCAACAGCAACGGCTGTCGAAGCTTCCTCAATATTGTCCATAACAGTATCGAAAGATTTTTGCGCGATACATGATGGCAGATCCATGATACCGCAGAAAAGTTTCATCGCTCTTAGGCCTTTTCCAAGGAGACGCATGGCAAACGTAAAGCGCCTATTAATTTCATAAGCCATATTTACTACCGGCGTCGAAGGTATTGAATTTATATTTTCGTCACATTTTGTGCAAAAAACGTTTAATTTAAATCCAAGTCCATGGATGTTTGATTTCAAGAATTTAATATCACCACCGCACTTCCTACAAACAACACATTCGGCGATCCCGAGGAAAACAGTAGCAAACTGCAGAATACAATATGAAAATGTCGGATCGAACGACACTTCAATAGTTTTAGCACCGATTTTTTTCGCCGCTGCACTCGTGTAAGCTGTTTCGCTTTCCATTTGATCTGGTCTTGTTGGAGGTTTTTTTTTCTTCGGATGCACATTCCGCTGACTTCGGGCACCTTTCCGATCACTACTTCGCTGTTTCAACATTTTGCCGTATTAAAATATCTCGAGGATCACAATTTCAATACTGTACTCTCTAAGAAACCACACTGGAATGAACGACAAAATATTTTTCTACCTGAATTGGGTCGTTAGACAGCTGCTAAGGGTCAAGAGAGCGGAGAATACATGGGGCTCCCGTCTAACGACTGCGTATACCTGTCTACCGCTCACATTTATAAAGAATAATATTAACGAAAAAAAAAATGTATTTTTTTTAAAGTTGAGAAGGTATGTAACCCCTTAAGTGACTTGTAGATGTATACAATAAATAAATAAATAAATAAATTGGCTTTATGAATGATTGACCTCAAAAGATGAGCAGTGGTATTGGCGCGGAATCCTTCAATTGCAAGAAAGATGAGAAAAAGTCATAGCTAACGATGGCCAATACTTCGATTATCGAGTTCATTATGTTATGTAAATAAATGAGAAAAGCAATTGAATTGAACCTCATGGATCTGAACATCCACAAAACGTAAAATACTAAACATCTCTTTCGTGTACTTTTCAATACGACCAACATTAGGTTTTATTTTAAAATTATTTTAGGACAAGTAGCAACCTCATCTTACTATCAAGTACCAATACGAATGAGAAATAGTAATTAGAGGCTTTTACCCATTTAATTAGAATAATAAAAAATGCAATAAATCCATAAGTCATACTTAATTAAATGAAATGTAAAATTCATTGTAACACAACCGACACACTATACCTACTCGCATGCCATGCCATAAATCAATCGAGACAAGACTGCCAGTTCCTTGAAAATTATTGGCTCCTAATAGTGATTTCTGATTGCATTTTCGAGAGAACAACTACGAGTACATATCATAAGCTTTAAAAATAATTACAAAGGAAAAATGTATTTTTTAATTGTTGGCTGTTCTATTGGCAGCAATATTGGCACTATTACCCCCACACATGCCCATGACGCATGACATGAAACATATTTTTCTTCAATAAAAAAACAAAGGCAGTGCATGACCATAATTGTAAGCTTGCATTAAGTTATGAAATACAATTCAAATAATAATTTTTTTTCTGATTTTATGAGTATAGAATAGATTATAAAGAGTGTTTTTAATTAATCGCTTTTTATGGGATATTCCTGAAAAGGGAAAAATACGTGAAAGGTTTTTCTATTTTCTGTGAATATTTATTTTATTTTCAGGGGATACAATACACATAAATTTGTAAAGTCCGGGTTATCACGCCGGAGTACTATGCCCATGTGGCGGCTACAGATACTTATTCATTCTGAGTCTTATATTTTAAAAATCTAGTCGTACATATAAATTTAAATTTTAAAATTATGTTTTGCTAATAGAGGGAATAATTTTGATTTGCAGCCCTGTAAGACATGATTAACTGTAAGTAGCTCGCTGCACATGGTGCATGATGGTGGTTCTTCTCTGTTAAAAAGGTGTGACTTGTTAAACATCGTACGTCCTAGTCCTATTCTGGAGATCTGTACTGCTTGCGATCGGCTTAGCTCTTCGTTATAAGTAACAGGTGATAGATCAAGTTTGTGTGTCCTCGAAAATGATTTTGATTGATCCCACCGATTTTTTAATTCCTCTTGTAAAAGCCTTAAGGATTGAATCCAAACAGATTTTGCAAATGGTGGTGTCTTGTATTCCAAAGTGCACCAGCGTCTGCCTTTTCATTGCCTGACATGCCAACATGTCCTGGTGACCATATTAGGTGACTGACTGATTGGCTCTTAGGGCTTGCATGATTGGTACATTGCCTATATTGTTTTCTATAGCAAGAATCGCACTTAAGGAGTCATTACAGATAGCTGTTTTGACAGTTGAAGTTATAGCATATTTAAACGCTTCTGCAAGTGCCATTACTTCTCCAGTGTACGAATTTTCATCAGGAGTGGTAAGTTGTTGCAAGAGCTGTTAGAGCTGTCAAGTCTATAGACACAGTAACCGGTAACTCCATCTTTGCAGGATGCGTCTGTCTAGAGAACACATTCGAAATTTCCAGTTTCTAATATTTCAGCAAACTTTTTCCTAAATACTTCGTTTGGAGTGCTTTCTTTGGAAGTTTCGTTTAAGGAAGTATCTATGAGGTACCCAGGAAACAGCCAAAGGGGATTTGGTTGTTATAATTGAGAAGTTCGGGAATCGGTATCTTTGAAGATTTGACTCTACGAATAGAACTGAAGATAGCACATTTGTTTTTTGAGGTTTCAGATTGAGTCCAACCCGATTTGTAAATATCGCGCAGAGCATGTTCTACGTTTGTAATACTTTTAGACAGAAGCTTATTTTGACTTACAACTTTCATATCTTTAAAGCTTAGGATGTTAGCTTCTGCCAGTAAGGCTTCGATAGGCGTTCAATGTAATGCACCTAATGCAGTTCTTAACTTTATTTGCACATTTTGGTCGTTTTGCTTAGTCCAATGGGAATATATAGTTAAGCCGTGCTGAATAGCTCCTCTTAAGAGTGTCTTTGCTATCATGAGTGAAGTGTTTATATGGGGTCCCTTGTGTTTGCTACAAATTATTTTAAGTAAATTATTTACTCTGCTTAGCTTTTCCGACACTACTTTTCCATGTTTTGGTGCACACAAGTCCTAAAATCTTAGCGTTGTTTAGAAGTGGAATACTTGTATTTCCAATGTTTATATTTATGTTTTCTGCAAATGTGCAATGCGTCTATTTTGTTAGTAGGTATTTTTGCTCCAGATTCTTTGCACCAATTGGGTGCCTTTGTTAATGTTGAATTTAGTGTATCGTTTACTTCTTCTGGTTTGCCTGACGCCAAGACAAAAATATTGTCGGCATAGGTTAGCAAGATTTTAGTTTGTACTAGTTCTGATTGAAGTATTTCAAGAAGCGGATTAACATAGGCGTTGTATAACACGGTAGATATTGGTGAACCTTGTGGTATTCCGTTTTGAATGACAGTGGGACTTGAAAGATGTCAATTTATTTTCACAATGACTGTTCTATTTGACATAAAAGAAAGTATTACCCGAAGTCTCTGTTTGCTGATTCCCCACTTTCTTAACTGGTTGATTACTCCATAGTTAGTTACCCTTTCAAATGCTTTCTCCAAATCCATAGGCAAAAGAACAGAGTGGTGACGTAGAGCTAACTCTGCGTGCACTGTGTGATCTAGCATGTGCAGCAAAGTGTGGGTGCCTCTTCCTGGTCTAAAGCCATGTTGACCACTGTTGAGATGCTTTTCCTGTGTCCATTTTAGCCCTTTCCCTATTATTATCTCGAATAATTTGTAGAGTACTGAAAAGAGAGTTATTGGACGATAACTGTCTAAAGTGCTCTGGCTCGCGTTGGGTTTGGGAATCGTTTGGGAATTCACCGTCGTTCTCAACAATTGAACATTTCGGAGACATCATTGAGACGAATTTTGCATAAAGACCTTGGTATGACGCCATACAAAGTCCAATTGGTTCAGGAGTTGAATCCAACTGACCATCCAATGAGTTTTCGCTTCGCTAAGTGGGCCTGCGATCGACTTAGAGAAGATGCCGATTTTGCCAAAAAAAAATCATCTTTTCAGATGAAGCTCATTTTAATCTTGGCGGGTATGTAAACAAGCAAAATTGTCGCATTTGGGGCACAGAAAACCCGTACGCATACATTGAAAAGCCGATACACCCAAAACGAGTCACTGTTTGGTGCGGATTTTGGTCCAGAGGCATAATTGGGCCATTTTTCTTCGAAAATGAGCAAGGAGTGGCCGTTACAGTCAATGGCGATCGTTATCGGGCCATGTTGAACGAATTTTTGTTCACAAAAATTGAAGAGGAGGATATTGGCAACATTTGGTTTCAACAGGACGGCGCTACGTGACACACAGCCGAAGCTACACTCGATGTTTTGCGCCCTGTTTTTGAAGATCGCATTATCAGTCGCAGAGCTGATATCGTTTGGCCACCTCGGAACTGCGATTTGACACCGTTGGACTATTATTTGTGGGGTGCCGTAAAAGATAAGTGTTACGCCGACAAGCCAGAGACAATTGACGCTTTAAAGAACAATATTCGTGAAGCCATTGGTGAAATACAGCTGCACACAATCGATAATGTGCTTAAAAATTGGACCGATCGTGTAGGCTACTGCATGGCCAGCCGAGGCAGCCATTTGAATGAAATTATTTTCCATTATTTATCGGAAGGATAAAACTAATTATCTGTCAAATTAGACATGAGCTAAGTGTTATCATTCACGAAATAAGCACTAGTTGAAAAAAAAAAAACGTTAGATGGCGGACCCTTTGCTTCCGCTCCTAGATGTTTAAGCATTTTGTAAGTAATTTTGTCCGAGCCGGGAGTTGTACGTTTTGTTTTGCTAAGAGATTTCATCAACTCGTTGAGTGTAATCGGGTGGAAGATTTGGTCATGCTCATAGTCTTCGCCGTCTATAGCTGCCCTTTGAAAACTGTTTCTTTTTGTCTCAGAACATGTTCTGAAAAGCTATTATCAGAGCTGTACCCAGCCCAAGAGTTCTGCTATTTCATATGGGTCCAAAACAGGGGTGGAGTTACATATTATCGCACTGATGCCTTTTCTTGAGTTATTTCCGTTGACCGCCTTTACCTTACTCCATAAAGTTTTGGCTTCCATTGACGGGTTGATTGTTGCCAAGAAGTTTTTCCATCCATCTGCTTTGGCTAATCGCACGTCTCTCTTTAATTTTGCGGCTATTCGCCGGTAGATAATGACATTTTCAACTGTTGGCGAATGTTTAAATAGCAACTATGCCTCTCGATGTCTTTCGCCATTTGTTTTAGATACGGGTTGAACCAACTAGGTTGAGAAAGATTGCATGGTGGGTGGGAAGCTAGAATGGAAGTGGATGCAGCCAACCTTATTATTTTCTTTATGGAAGCTGCTTCTTTGTTGATGTTGTCAGATATTGGAGTAGAAACGTTTGCTTGCTGGCAGTAAAGGTGTTCTTTGTTGAAAAGTGAGTAGGAGACCCCGTATTCAGGAGTACAAGGTCAGAGTTTTGCAACCAACCTTCTACGACTGTACCAGCACTGTTGTTGGCATTGAAATCACCAGGGATCATGCTGTGAGAAAGATTGTTTGCAGTAAGGTTCAGGTATTGCTGTTGGGACGCGATATTTTGAGATTGTCGATAAACGTTCTGCACAGTGATCGGCTGAGGCAGGTTGATTGTTAGCATTTGAGTTAGGAAGATGTTTTGTGAATACGAGTATGAATGGGGAATACCTGCTTTTATTAACATAGCTGTTCCATCTTTATTGCAATCATGTGGCCTGTTGTGAAAGTATGCAATATAATCTATATATTTCGTTGGAGCATTTTTTGTTAGAATTTTTGTTCTTGTAGCGCTATAACTGTAGGATTGAATTTTTTAATCAGAATGTCTAAATTGGGAAGATTGTTAAAAAATCCCTGAATATTCCATTGTAGTACTTTGAGTTGAAGTTTTTTATTTTGATTGTTCATTTTTATGCAGAACAGTTTAGTGTGTTTTGGTTAGGTAGGGGAAGGTTTTGATGTGAAGAAGATGACCCTGGTTCAGATGCCAATGAGTGATTGCCAGCTATTTTCAAACTTGAGAGATCGTCTTTTACACTCTCAATTGGCAACGATCGGTTTAATAGGTTTTAGACACAAACGGGGAAAAGGGTATAACAAGGTTTTTTGATTTGATTAAAGGTTCTATTGTCTTTGGAGTTGATTGGTTCTATTGTCTTTGAGTTGATTTTTTCTTGGTTGATGTAAATGTTATTGTTTTGTTGATATGTAGTTGTGGTTTGATTTAATGGTGTGTTTGTTGTTGGTGTGTGTTTTGAATGTTGTTCGGCAGCCGGAGTTGCTGTTGATTTTGGTGTAATGGATTTGGTTGTAGTGGTTAAGTCATGTTGGCTATTTTTAATTGTATGTGAGAAAGTTGACATTTTCTTCGGTGTGGATGATGGTAAATCATTAGCGATTTTTTCCTTAATGACTTCTGCTATCGATTTTTTTGAATTTCGGGATGGGATATGGGGTGTATAGAAATGCCCGGACTTGCCGTACTCTTCCTTAGCTTCTTTGATAGTGCAGCGTTTCATAGTTTTTATTACCATTATTGTTTTCTCTTTAACAAAAGCTGGACAGTTACGGTCCTTTGATGAATGTGCAGCAGTCATGCAGTTAACGCAAAATGTTCGCTTGCATTCTTCTTGATGTGAACAATTTCAGCGCAAGTACCGCAGATATTGAGAGTCTCTTTGCAATGGCTCTTAGTGTGTCCGATACGATGACATTTTTTGCAGGTCATTGGGTTAGGGTAGTAGGGATCTACAGATAAAATCTACCAGCCCATTTTTATTTCTTTAGGTGGCTGTTGATGCACCAAATGTAAGAATTGCGGCTCCTGTGGCTTTTAGATTTCTATCCTGTTTTTTTTTAACATTTTCCTGACTTCTATAACGCTAAACTTTTTGAGGGAATCCAGGATTTCGTTGTCGGAGAGATCAATGATGTTGTAGGAGTATATTCGTCCCTGACAAGAGTTTAGGGATTGGTGATATTTTATTTCTACAGGGATTTGGCCTAGAGAGTTGCATTTTGCTAATCTATCTGCGATTTCTTTTTTGTTTACCTGGATTAATAAGTCCCCGTTCCTAAGTGCTTTTATGTCCTTATATTGGGTGTGGTTACGGAATCTATGGCTTTTCCTATAATAATGGGATTTCGATTTGCGATCGGTGTTGAGTTGTTGTCTGTTGGGGAATTCGTAATTATTAGGAAGCGAGAAAAGTCCACTACATTTCGCTGAGGGGTAATTAACATTGGCCACTGATCTGTTGTGTCTTTATTGAATTTTTTTTTGTTGGATAAGTGGTTTACATTAGATCGTTTGCATCCAATGCACCAAACCGGTTTCTAACGTTCACCACCATAGCGGCGGGAAGCGGAGGGAACACTGCTTGCACTTACGTTTTTTTTTTACGCTAAAAAGAACGCGAAAAGAGATACAAGTGATTTGTGAAACTTAAACAATACCGAACTCTACTACCCGTCTGCTCTGATCAAACTGCTGTCGCGTACTGTTTCTGTGGATATTGTAATGGCGAATTGTTAAAAAAAAACGCTGGAAAATTGTAAAAGTGTATGAAATTTTTATTTGAGTTCATAAATCAATGCTTGCCATTTACTCTTTGAAGATTATTTCATGTAAATGTTGACCACGATTACGTTTTAAGTGGTCCATATGGAGAGCTCAATTTCAAATTACTTTTTCTAGCATATTGGCCGGCATCTCTCTAATAACACGTGTGATGTTGTCTTCCAGGGCTGCATAGATGAGTGATTTGACGTATCCCCATAAAAAAATAGTCTAAAGGCGTCAAATCGCACTATCTAGCCGGCCAATTCACCGGTCCAAAACGAGAGATAAATTGCTCACCGAAATCATTTCTCAATTGGTTCATCGATTCGCGTGCTGTGTGGCATGTAGCACCGTCTTGTTGGAACCACATGTCGACCAGCTCGTGCATTTTGAGCAAAAAAAAGTTGGAAATCATTGAACGATAGCGGGCGCCATTGACGATAACGTTGTTCTCACGGTCATCTTTGAAAAAAATCGGACCAATGATTTCGCCGGACCATAACCGCACCAATCAGTGCATTTTTCCGGGTACATTGGCAGCTCTTGTATTTCCTGAAGTTGCTCATCGGACCAAATACGTCAGTTTTGTTTATTCACATACTCATTCAACCAGAAATGAGCTTCGTCACTGAAGACAATTGATAAAAAAGAGAATCTTACTCCAGCTTTTCTAAGAAAATTCGACGCTGTGGCCGGCCGTTCGGCTTCAGTACTTGCACGGGCTGTACTTTGTAAGGTTTTAGACCAAGATCCAAGTCGGGTAACGCAATCCCAATTGCTGGGAACGGCGACGAATGGACAAATCACAGTCTTCCTTAACACTGGCGGATACAGCAGCAATATTTTCCTCTGTACGCACTCTACGCATACGAGTAGGATGATTGATGTTCAATAGCCTGAAATTGGTGTGGAATTTGGTCACTATGGTTGAATAGCAAGCTCAGTAGGTTGATTATGACGACCTTAAAATGGTCGCAGTGCGCGAAAAACATTTTTAGCAGATTACAAATTTTGATAATAAAATTCAATACTTTGTAAACTTTGTTCACGGTGTAACTCTTTCCATGGTGAAATGTCAATGCTAACTGTGCATGTTTGACTTTGACACATGTCACGAACACTGAAATACCAACCAGCAACAAAAGTCACCATTTATAGTGCAATTATTGTAGAAGTAAATATTGATGAAATGCCGAAAAAAAAACATCTAACTCTGAAGTGAATGAAAAACAATTACGAGAATGTGAACGAAATCACAATTCCACATCAACTCCATATAATATTTCAGACAATACGGCGTCTTTTTCTTCAGGTTATGACCGGAATATTCCGCCGATACATTACATCATACTCGTAAACTAGATTGATCATCTTGTCATTGTTTAATAGCAGTTTTATGAATACAGGAAATAAACGGAAAGAAGTTATACGAGTAGGGGTGACACAAGACTAATATTGCTAAGCCAGATAATGTGCAACCAGAATGAATGACGGATCGTAAGAAGGTTGTCTGAAAAGTTTCTGACTTTATAATGAAGATGGCAATATTCGTCAACAAACGATGGGGAATGTATCTGCGCATGCCTTGAAAGGTACTCACTCAACGCGCAATTGTTGTTTGACAATCGTTTGAGTCGATGTGAGTGTTTTTTTGTGAAAAAGGAAAAAAATCACGTATCGAGCAGTCATTAAATATTTGTTTTTGAAAGATAATACGAATACGCAAATTAAAGATGAGTTGGGTGGTCATAAAATTTAAACGTGGCCATACCAATTTGGATGACGATGAACGTTTGGGGCGGCCAAAAACTGCAACCACTGACGCGATGACATTGTCTCAATCTCACCAAATGGTTACAGACAATTGTCGAATGAAGCTTAGAAAATGTCGAAAGAACGTGTTTGTCATTTGTTTATTAATTAAACATGAGAAAGCTAACGGCGATTTGGGTCCCGCGTTTGCTCACTACGATCAAAAATACAATATGTTCGAATGAACATTTCCAAAGCTCTGTTGACGTAATTCAGAAGCAATAACATAGGACTGTAAATGAAACTTGAATACACAATTGTACTCAAGAAAAAAAAAACAGTCAACACAAACAGTAGACATGAAGGAGGAATTGACTGCAAATGGGCAAAGGCTGTTGCTGTGAAACTTCGCCAATCCCTAGATTGAGACATCCTCTCGACGCTGTTTTTGTTCCATTGTGAGTAATCTCGGCACCGATCTTCCGCACAGCTTTCTCATGTCCAATTTTTCAGTCAACATGCGATGTACAGCGCTTTTCGAAATGCCTATCATATCTGCTTGTACACGCACTTTCAATCGACGGTCATCCAATACCATTTTGTGGATTTTTTTCAACACTTCTGGTGCACACACCTCATTTGGTCGACCACTGCGATGTTCGTTTTGGCAACTCGCACGGCCTCGTTTAAACTCTGCCACTCAATATTTCATTATTGTAAACGAAGGAGCAGACTCCACCAGAGTAGAACCCAATTCCGTTTTGATGTTGGTTGGATGGAGGCCTTTCAAATGAAAGTATTGTATCACGTAACGATGACCAATTCTTTCTGTATTTAAAAATTCATTGAGAGCGTTCACTACTATACAACGTAGCGTCGTCGAACTTCAAATTGAAGCTTTATAAAGTTAGTACTTTCTACAGTAGTCATTCTTTTTAAACAACAGCCGCCATCGTAGGATTGGCAATGAGCGGCGTCAGCCTAAGACAACACATCAATTGTACTTCGCGTTGCTGTCACCGCAATAACCCCTTAAGCGCGTGTTAATTGTAAAAACAAACAAAAAATATCCAGTCCCTCTTGCCCAAGCGGTTCCGAAAAGGCCATGATTCGCAAGGTTGAGGGTTGTGCATGAGTTAATTACCCAGCATCGTAAAAACCCGACTGTTCGGTTTTTACGACTCTAGGCAATGGAAAAATTACAACGACGTGCGGATATTTATCATCGGATATCCATATCACCGCCATCCAAAAAGAGCGGTGAGATGGACAAAGAGAAAATTGAAAACTGTGGCATATAACATGATGACTACTTCAATAAACAGAAGCGGAGTTGTTGTAAGCGGTATACCAAGGGCAAAAAGTTTTGGGCCTTCGACACGTAACCGAACCAAACGGCTTCTAACAAACCGCATCACGGCTAAGATTGCAAATATCAACCTAATACCATATATTGTACACCTTTATAGAAGAAATAGACGATGGTGCTGAAAAATGCTTTTACAAGCTCCTAGACAAAACGTGAGAGCAATGTATAGGGTGACCAGATAGCAATGATAGTTTTTCCATTTGTTATGTTTCAGCAGTTGTCAAAGTTACCAATGACATCCAGCTGTCAAAATATTCAGTAAGGTTTGCCATTTCATCATGCATCATGTTCTACGGAAATTATTAAAAAAAATCGAAATTCCGACTGAGATGTAAATACGCAACGTGGATTTCGTCGTGCGGTCGATCGTCATCATGACTTCAGTGTACAGGCAATTCGTCGCACCGTGGAAAAGTTTGAGCGTGATTAAACTCTTTTGGATCTTAAGCCACCAACCAGACAGAGATTGGTGCGAAATGAAGAAAACGTAGCCGCCTGTATCGAACAATACCCAGAAATATCGATTCGGCGCCGATCAGTTGAATTGGTCATCGGCTTATTTTGCGGTTGGATTTGGGCATACATCCATAAGATTGTGCTGACGCAAGAATTGAAGCTGGACGACCATAGACAACGCCGTGAGTTCATTAATTGGGGGCTGGAAATATTGGTCGGAGATCCAGATTTTGGCCAAAAAATCATCTTCTCGGACGAGGCCCATTTTTGGCTCAGCGGCTATGGCAACAAGCAAAATTGCCGTTATTGGAGTGAACACAATTCACAAGTGTTCAGCCAAGCATCAGTGCATCCACAAAGATTGACTGTTTGGTGCGGTGCATGGCATGGCAGCATCATCGGACCTTATTTCTTTCGAAATGAGGAAGGAGACACCGTCAGTTGTCTCTCGGCGATGTTAACCGACTTTCTGTGGTCAGAGCTCGACAACATCGATATATCCGAGCTGTGGTTCCAACAAGACGGCGCTGTCATACAAGCGACGCAACGCTCGAAGTTGTGGAGGAGAAATTTGGCGAGTGGGTCATCTCACGGCGAGCATTCATCAATTGACCGCCGCGATCATGCGATTTGAGATCACTCGATTATTTTCTCTAAGGCTACATCAAGTCCTTAATCTGCGCTAACAAGTCAAACACTTTGGACGATCTCGAGGCCAAAATTCGACAAGCTATCTCCGGAATAACGCCGCACATATTGTAATGGACGGAGTCATCAAAAATTGGACCGACCGCTGCCAGCGAAACCGAGGCTACCATTTGAATAATGTGCTATTCCACACATAATGGCATGAACGTAGCTTCAAAATGAATCAATTTTATATCTCACATACCTATGTATAATATGCGACAAGGGGCCTAACAAAGGCGATGTACAGGGATTGTCAGAAACTCTCTTAATTATAAAATCAATGTGGATGCTGAAATTGAGTTCAGTATCACAGACAACACCCAAGTCTTGCAGTGAAGTGACCGAAGGTACAGCTTGGATTGATATATAGTAAGCTCGGTCAGGTGAAGTGTTGAACGCTTCATGGAGGTTGGTTATGCCATCGTAGCTCACTCCCCACCATACCATTACATTTGCGAAAATTTTCTCGGCGGTGAACAGAATTTGTCTGTGAGCATTTTTAACATACCGCCTTAAGAGAGCTTTTGATTTTTGTTTCAATGCGACTATTAGCAGGTGTCTATGAACGGGGGCAGAGCAAAGTACTGGTCTTATCGTAAACATCTTCAGATGACGCTACCGAAAATTGCTATGATTTGATCAGTAACAAGTTGCGGGCATAGGTTTTGTTGGAGGCAGGACCACCGGTAGTCCCTATCAGGACCTAAATCACGGTACCATGGGAGTCAGGAGCCCTCCGGAGCCCTCGGTCCGGGCCTGTGGGAGCGTCATGGTGGCTGTGGTTTAAACCCAAAGTCGCGAGAAGGGTCTTTCTGTTGGTTTGACCCTATGTAGAGTTGCAATAAGTACTGGGTGCTGCGACCTTAAGAACAGTAAGAGGTTTTAGGTCGGCCTCGACTCAAGGGTGGAATTTGTGCCGGCAACACAGTTTCGAATTGGTATCAATGGAATGACGGTGAACGATGGCAAGGTGTATCCTTGCCCCCATAGAGGCATCCCGTAAGCATAAGTCTACACGACAGGTGGTTTACGTTAAAAATCAAACATTAGTTGTTCAATGTGTCTCATCTCATTGTTTAGTATATGGTTGGTCTGCTCGATGTGGTGTTGCATTGCAACCGGGTGCTTTATACACGACTTCGAATCTGGTGCTGGTGGTAGTACTTGTATTACACGAAGGGCGCTGATCAACGAATTGTTTTATTGTTTTGATATCTCATGCGAAGACGCACCGTGAACTTGAGTCTTCACGGTAGGAAGGCATCTCTGTCCAATGTGTCTTTTGTAGGCCAAGTTTTTTTTGCTGCTGCGATTTTTGCAAAATGTTCATTTCCCGCGACAAGATCTTCTGATTTTTTTGCATCTGATTCGAACCTTCGATGGCTCCCGGAGTCCTCACAGCGCGTGAACGGCAGGATCTTTGACCAGTATCCTCAAATAATTTAATGTACGATAAACAAAACAGCGAGTGATTCCAAGCGGAATCAAGGTATACTCGTATTTCAAATAGGAACCAGACGACAAAAGATAAATGGAATCATTCAAGGCTTAAGAGTTCCCTGTTTCGTGAACTGCAGCCTAACAGCAGTATTTTTGAATTGGAATAAATATTAATAGAAGGCACGCAACCAGGCATCTGTAAGAAATTCGCTGCTTTCCTTCCATTTCCTTTGAAAGGAGAACTGCCCGGACATGAATCACATGTGTTTTTACGGCCTGCAGGACATTTTCTCCACAGTTATTCCGATTTTTCTTGTACGAAGTGACATCTTTTTTGGCTTGTCAGGTGGTATAATGGACCAATATCAAAGTGCTCTAGCAAACAGTCTATTTTACGGCCCATAAGCCCATTCAGGACGTGTACGAATGCTATACTTTCAGTGCCACTTTGTGTGTTCGATGACGGCATGAATGCGGTTCATGCTTATTTGGATGGATTCAAGTTGGTTTAGGTCTGGCAAATCAGTTGGCACTGCAGTTTCTCACACCAACTTTGTGATTTTGGCTTATTATTTTGTATACATATGGATTTGACCTACGGTTCTTAGACCATCTGGCCTATCAAGGTGGGTTTCATATTTTATAGGCGGGGATTTTGACGTTTGAACATTTGTGAACAACTCCCGAAAAAGTGCTGAAATGAATTTTAAATTTAAAATGTTTAGTAGCAGAAGACCTAAGAAGACTGTATAAGACACTTAGTGCTACTCCATGGCATTGACGTACGGACCCTATCCCTTTCAGACCCCACATACACAATTGTGAAGCATAATGCCTGTATTTTTTCCAATATAATTTTTCGCGTTCTTTCACGTTTTTCCTACTTTTTTGGGCGTGGGCACATTTGTGTCGACTCGTACATATATTGAACAAGTTTTGTGACATTTGAATCATTGTTTGAGTGTAAGTGGTGAGTGTAAGACGCTATGTCGAGACCTTCAGGAAGCCATCAACGTAAGTACTATTTTTATGAATATTTAATCGTATTTTGTATGTTTATTAATAATTTTTTATATAAAAGATTTGAAATTTAAATATGATTCAATAAAATATTGATTTGGTTTGCTAGTGTTTTCGGAATTTGTTCACAAACATTAACATACACAAATGTGTTGTTTGGGATTTAAAACTGACATTGTGTTCTAGATAAAACGTATGATCTGGATATGTCGAAGAGCTAATGCGTCTTCTGGTTGAAAAGTCAGATATTGAAGATTTAAGTGAGTTCGAGAAAGAAGATGATGACTTCTTACCGGGTCCGTCTGAGGTTTTGACAGAAGCTGCAAAAGATGATTCAACTGACAGTAATGAAGAGGAAGAGCAGTTGAATGAGAATGGTGCCGATAACCGCAGGGGTCGAAACTATTGCAAGGCCAAATCCAATTGAATCTTCTGGTGGCGCAGAAGTTAATCTGTCAATTAAATACTTTGAAAAGTACTTTTGCGATGAACACTCCCGCAGTGCAGCTAAATACACCAATATGTACCACTGGAGAACCACGGGAAATTAGCTTAAAACTGATTCAACAGAAGTTAAGGTTTTGTACGGAGCTCATTTATATTTTAGCTGTATTAAACTTCCACGCTTGAGAATGCATTGGCAGAATCATTATCGCCATAGTGCTGTTGCACTATCGAGAAACTATTGAGAAAGTGCCTTCACTTCGTAGACACGGCAACACCACCGCCAGTTCTTACTGCAAATGCCCTTTGGAAAGTGCAACTATTGATAGATGCATTAAGGTCTCGCTGCCTTAATATTTCAAGAGAATTTGGAAATTATTCAATGGATGAACAAATGATTCCATTTTTGTGTCGGTGCTCGAATTCTTTGCGGCAATAGGACTAAAGAATTTGGTTGTGACAAGTTCTACAGGTAGATTTCATCTTTTGTAAGTTATTTATAGAATTAGATAACAATTAATATTTTCAGGGATCCTTTTAGTACCAAGGTGCTAACGACCAAGTTGGAGATAGATAGCTGAGCTTAGGTCCATTTGTCATCCTGCGATTGGCCCGTACTCTGCCAGAAAATTCTTTTCTTTTTTTTTGATCGGTACTTCACCACTGTATTTAAATGGTACCCGAACTATCCAAACAAACCGCATTCGGAACATAAGTTTTAAGACCGACAAAGCCGACGAAAGAGTCCGATCCGACGAAAAAGTTGTATTAGTCAAACGGTAGGACAAAACAAATCTAAAGACCTGGCTACCATCGTTTCTAGGTGGAATAAAGAGTAAAGGTCCCGGATACAAATCTCATGCCCTGCTATTGTAAAGGAGTACAATAGTCACATGGGAGGAGTTGATGTCTGTGACCAGATGATGGAATGCTGCAGAACTTGGATTGAATCCAAAAAGTGGCTCTTCATTTCATCGACTTGGCAGTGGTGAACTCATGTATGAAGTACAGGAAGCACTGCCAGAATAAGAAAGTTCCCAAAAGATTTGTCCAAGACCTTCTGTCTTTCAGATTGGAGCTTGCCGAAGCTCTTCTATCCTCTCCAAAGAGGAAAAGAGATGAAATTGACTCGACGGATAGTGATGAAGAGAATCTGTTAAATAGCAATTATCAACACTCACCTATGCCGAGTAAGAGCAAAAGATTGAATGGGGCTGAGCATTGGGCAATTGCGGACAAGTTGAAAACAGCTCGAGCTTGTCGCACGAATACTTGTAAAAGTCGCACACTACCCATGAAAGAAATTGATTTTTTAGTTCCTTTTGTAGAAAAATTAAATATTTTTACTATCCTAAGTTAAATAAGTTGAAAATAAAATGAATTCTTAGTTTGATACCTAGTTCGTTCAATTTGCACCCAATAAGGCCCAAGCCACACAAACGTGTATGTCCTTGAAAACCAAATATTTCTTGAATCTAAATAAACCTGAGTGTCGAATTAGAAAGAAATTGGACGAAATTTAAAAGCGCTGGGTCTGAAAGGGCTATAGAAAGCGCAAAATATTTATGAAAAATATTCTGTGGAAGATATTTGGACCCCAACGTTTCAGCCTGGGGAACCAACGATTCCATGGAGACAACGCAATAGAAGCAGAAGTAAAAAAATGATATTGTTCGACTTTTAGTGCGCATCTAGAAAGAGTTCAGAGGATTCGTGGTTGAGACCCACTTTCAATCCGAACTAAAGCCCCGCTTAATCGAGTAATAATAATCAGTTACAGCTACAGATCCAACCCACAACAGAAGATTAGAGGGCGCATACAGTGAATCTTTTGTGAAAACAAGAAAAGCTACCGGACATAGAACACAGCCCTGTGGTAAACCAAAGTTTACTTTTGGTAATTTATATTTTCCATTATCACTGTCATTTCTGATACATTTTCTACTTGAATATTGAATCATAATTTCTACAAGTCAAAATAGCTCTGACGTAAGCTTCAAAGAATCCTCAAATAAAAATGTCGGAGCAGAAATTATTCAAAAATCTGATAACTACGTCAAAAATCCAACAATTCAAAATCTTGTCAAACAAAGCCGCAACTAAATTGCATACATATTTGATAATTTTCTACTCATAGAGAATTAGTTAATCTGAAGGCGTGTATCTAACTGGTTTTGAATAGAGCCATTTGTTTAATAATAAATGAAATTAATAAAACATATCACCGTCGTCCATTCAATATAAAATGCCAAAGCCATCAACCTAACTCAACCTAACCGATCAGAAGTTGTATCTGCACTCTTTAAGTATTGATTAAATATCAAATCAAATCATGTTATTATATACATAAATTTATAAACAATACCTTGAAATGTCTTAATTTATAAACGCAGATCGTATCTTTAATGAAGGGTTTACCAGGCTTGTCTGAAAAGTTTCCGACAGTAATGTAAAGATAGAGGCACTCGTCAATAAAAGGTAGTGAATGCTAGTTGTGCATCTTTTGACAGTTACTTACCGAAGTTTCAGCCATTTTGGACGCGCAGTTTTTAGTTGGCAGTCGTTTGAGTGAGTCGATGTGAGTGTTTTTTGTGAAAATGGAAAAAATTGACTATCGAGCTGTTATTAAATTCTTGTTTTTGAAAGGCAATACGCCTACGTAAATCAAAAATGAGTTGGATTCTGTGTATGGGGACTCTGCACCATCACTTACCACAGTAAAATTTTGGGCAGCTGAATTTAAACGTGGCCGTAAGAGCTTGGGAGAGGATGAACGTTCGGGACGTCCAAAAACTGCAACCACTGACGATAACATTGCTAAAGTTCACCAAATGGTGTTAGACGACCGCCGAATTAAAGTGAGAGAAATAGTAGAGGTTATGAAAATGTCCAAAGAACGTGTTTGTTACGTATTAAATCAAGTTTTAGGCATGAGAAAGCTGCCCGCGCGTTGGGTGCCGCGTTTGCTTACGTTAGACCAAAAACGTGTTCGAATGAACATTTCCAACGCTCTGTTGGCACAGTTTAGGCGCAATAAATCCGAATTTTGGCGCCGATTAATTACTGCAGATGAAACTTGGATACACCATTATACGCCCGAAACAAAAATTCAGTCAAAAGAGTGGACTGCAAAGGGCGAGCCGGCTTCAAAAAAAAGCAAAAACTGTTTTTCGGCTGGGAAAGTGATGGCGACTGTTTTTTTGGGATAGTAAAGGAAAAACCATTACATGAGCATACTACGCATCATTGCTTGCCAAGCTGAAGGCAAAAATTGCGGAAAAACGGCCACATTTGCAGAAAAAGAACACCTCAGCGGTTGCCGTGGCGAAAATCCATGAATTACGGTTTGAACTGCTTGACCATCCGCCTTATTCACCAGATCTAGCTCCAAGCGCCTTCTTTTTGTTCCCTCATCTAAGAACTGCGCTCGGAGGACAGAGATTTTCGTCAAATGAGCGGGAAAAGCACCTTCGTGAACAATTATTTTGCAGAGAAAAACGCCAAGTACTATTTGGACGGGTTAGTGAGATGGGAGAAGTGTGTAGAGCTACAAGGAGACTATGTATAAAAATAAAAAAAAATTGAGAAAAAATGTCTTGTATCATTGTTCGGTAGGAAACTTTTCAACAACCCTCGTATCTTCACCTAATAAAGCCCGTCATGCATTTGAGAAGCAAATATTTACGCAACATTTTATTGCACTTATGTATCTTTCCGTTGTTAATTATTGTAATTAAATTTAACTCCACTATACGAATACGACTACATCTAGTCGGGGAGATAAGATAGGGGAAAGAAATACCCCAAAATAGTAGAAGATAACAAGAACAGACATAAGACTAAAACTCGTTACATGGTGGAGTTAATCTAGTGTTGTCACAGCTCCAGATTTACTTGCGAGTTTAACGAGTATGCACACCGCAAGCTGTTTAATGGGAATCAGACGTTTTATCGCCCATAGAGGTGTCCCATCCACCATCTTTTCCGATAACGCTCGGACATTCCGCAGGACATTCCGCTTTGGAGCTAGAAGGAATTGCATTCGATGACGAGTTGTTTGAAAAGTTTCTGGCCAGCAATCGTATACGATGGAAGTTAATAGTTGAACGAGCTCCATGGTGGGGTGGATTTTGGGAGTGCCTTATTCGTTCTATAAAAAATATTCTCAAGGTAGTAATTGGGAAGGCGAAACTAACGTTTGAGCAAATAAGAACAATGCTGGTGGAAGCAGAGGCGATGGTAAATGCTCGCCCCCTTACATATACATATGTCATGTCATGTAATGTCAGTGATCCAATGGAGATAAATCCTTTGACTCCAGCACACCTTTTATTGAGTTGCAATCATCTGCCTAACATAACCAACATAGAGGCAAGCGATATTCAGAATCTGTGGAAGCAACGATTACGACATACAAAGCATTTTCGGAGTCGCAGTCAGGCCTACTCTTTAAATGTAGTCAACAGTTAAGCTTAGTTCAATAAAGATCTTCAACACTTCGCTAGCATCTGAGAAAAGAAACGAAAGCGGATCAACCCTTACCAGGCCAGCGACATGTCCGTAACATCGCTTTCAAGAAACCAGCCAAACGAAAGAGAGGTACCGATGCTCGTTAGTTTTAAATGTTTGCAAGTTATAATAACTTAGATTGGATTTATAAACGGTTTTCCAATAGGGTCTTGACAACTTTGAATTTAATTTGTGAACGCACTCTTTCACTAATTATCAAACTGTCACTGTCAATTTATTCCGTAAACTCAACATTTTCATCATGGTAAAGTACACGAACGCGCAACGTCTGCAAATTATAAAAATTTTCTACCGAAATTCGGAGTCGGTGACTGCAACTTTAAGAGCGTTAACTCCAATTTTCGGTCGTAATTCTCGCCCTAGTAGACAAGCAATAACAAGTTTAGTGCAAAAATTTGAGTCTACATATTCGTTGTGTGAAGTTGCCATGTCAGTGAGACAACGGGTTGGTCGAAGTGTCGAAAATATCGCTGCCGTTTAGGAGTCCGTAGCAAACGATCCAAATCAGTCAATTGCACGGCGTTCTCAAGAATTGGGTATCGCTCAGACCACATTATGGCGTATTTTGCGTAAGGATTTTGGTTTACACCCATACAAGATCATGCAGACTCAAGAATTGAAGCCGATGGACCATTTGAAGCGACGTACGTTCTCCGATTGGGTTCTGGAGAAGATGCGCCAAGATGATGAATTTCATCGGGTTCGTCAGTAGCAAAATATGCGTTATTGGTCGGGTGAAAATCCACATGTGCTTCATGAATCACCACTTCATCCACAAAAAATAACTGTTTAGTGCGGTTTGCATGCCGGCGGCGTTATTGGGCCATATTTTTTCGTCGACGATAACGATCGTCACGTTACTGTGAATGGTCAGCGTTATCGCGTCATCATCACCGATTATTTTTGGCCCGAATTGGAAGATATGGACTTGGACGACATGTGGTTTCAACAGGATGATGCCACAAGTGGCACAGCACACGCTACAATCGATTTATTGAAGAGTAAGTATGGTGAGCGTGTTATCTGAAGAAATGGGCCAGGCGATTGGCCGCCTCGTTCGTGCGATTTAACGCCGCTTGACTATTTTTTGTGGGGCTACGTTAAGTCATTGGTTTATGCCAACACGCCGACGACGTTGGAAGAGCTCAGAGCCAGCATTGAACGCGAAATAGCGGCCGTTTCGCCGAAATGTGTGGCCGAGTCGTTGAAAATTGGGTCAAACGAATCGACCGCTGCAAACGTGCCCGCGGTGGCCATATGAACGAAGTTGAGTTCCATTCATAAATGTTTTGATTGTACTTCATAATGTAGACACGTCTTGGCGAAAGCTTTCACTTTCATGATATTTCACACATGCTTAACGATTTTCAGCTTTGGCTTTGATTTGGATTTTGTTTTTCACTTGCTCTCGGAGATTAAGGACTGATGCGCTCGATCGTGTCTATTGCAGGCACTTTTGTTGTCTGTTCCCCAGCCATCGCCTAGTCGACTATGGCGACTAGCCGACTAATACCTAGTACTAGCAATTGATTTGATACACGGTTTTTGGTTAATAAAATTAAAACGAATGAACATCGTTCGTTACTTTGTTTTTCTATTTATTAGGGCGCTCAATGGGTACAAATTGTAGAACAACTTATCCGAAATGGATGTCGAATTAGTCTCCAGAACGAACCATATGTTCGTTGTAGTCTAATGGGCTGAGGTCTGGGCTACCAGATGACCAATCATCTGTGCAAATGGAGTTCGGAACGTGGTTTTTGAGCCATGTTTGAGTCGTTTTTGTCTTATATGTTGGAGCGGAGTCTTGTTGAAAGGTTCACGATTTATTTGCGAATAGTGTTTTGTTGAGGGCTCTCTAAAACGTCCGTTTGATACACTTTCGCCGAGATTTTTACAGAAGCTGATTGGTAAACATGTTGAACTCTCGAAACAAGTTCAGAAGCATGTCGAGATGACAGAGCACACACTCTATCGTTGAACGACTCTTGAACGGGGAAAATTTTCTCGTCAGTATAAAGAATTCGTCTGTGATCGTTCTTCGCGTCATGACGAAGCAAGGCTTTCGATTTTGACTTACGTTTCTATTTCAATGCTTCTGTGAGCAAGTGGCCGGTGTGTCTCTTGTATGCGCTGATTCCCAAATCACGTTTTCAGATACGCGACATGCTATCCTTATTGATATCCTTCTCCCGAGACATAATTTTCTACTTGCGCAGCGGATTTCAACAAATTCGATTCTCCACGGCATTGATGACTCCTGGCGTTCGCACATTGCGCGGACGGTCGGCTCTTGCTATTCCATCAGAACAATAAATTCACGATACATTACACAAAGTTTCGTATGATTTTCGGAGGGCGCAACACCCGCGAGATTTCGCCTTTTTCGTAGCCGCATTTTTGCAGGCCAATTACGACAACACGATTTTCGAGCGAGAGCCCCATTCCATGATTGCAAACACCTGACGTCAAAAACTTTTTTCGCGGGAGCTTTGCATAAATGTCACTTGTCAATTAGACGTCAAGTTTGAGTGGATGCGTTCATTGGTTCTTGAGAATGAATGTGTTCGTTTCGTGTACCAAAACATTTGCTAGTACCAGGTAGATACAAGCCACGTATCTAACATTCTGAATATCTACACTACCAGAACAGCAAACATCAACTTTGACAACTCACAGCGCGATTATTCAACGAAAATAAGCTAAGCATGATCTAAAGAAAAGAGACTTAGTACTCCATACTTTTGCAAGCCTGGTATGGCCAGGTACTACAAAGAACAGATGAATGAGATACTTTTCACTAAAGACCACACCCAGTGGATTCAGTATCGCAATATCATGAAAGAGATAGTCGAATCCAACTTAGGTTACTAGGCATCCGTCAAAAGATGTCCATAGTATGTGATGTCCCTAAATACTGGAAAGAGGTAAGGCGCCGTAGCGTAATGCGAAAGCAGTTTGGGAAAGAAGAACAGAGAATACACAATCTTATAGGTCAATGAAATAGGATCAACATCCGACAGTTCTACTATTCTAGCTTTAAACCCGACGTACACGTTGACCGATGCGTAGGAAATTGTAGAGGTACATTGTACTCGTACATACGTAAGCAGCATTTGCGAATGGGTATAATTTTGAGAGCGTTATTGAAAGAAGTGTGTCCACTAAATTCAACGATGAAATAGGCCGGCCTAGCGCAGGTCACACATATAGAGGCAACGGAATGTGCAGTTCGGAAACAGGTCTTTCAATCTATTTCAATCTTGTACCGGATTTTGGCAAAGTAATCATGTGATTTCATGTGACACAAGCAGTTCATTGAGTCGGTATCACCATGTAAGCGCTATTCTCAAAAATATATTCAGCTGCTGGGAAACTTTGATGTCTTCGACAGTGACAGAAACATCAAAATCATGGGTCTCTCGCAGCTTATCATTTTAAAGCCTTTTATGCCAATTGAAGAACAAGTGAAAGGAATTTGGCAACCGCTGTTATTTTTGTTTGCCAAAACAAATGATCTCGGAGGACGAAATATGAGGCACTGACACTTAAAGTGTTATACAGAACAGATATTGGACACTTTCCAGAGAAAACAGTTCTTCGTCGTACGATTAATATAGATATAACCGCAAACTCTATGAGCTATACCAATATGTAAGCCTAGTCCAAAAAGTCGCCAATTAAAGCTGGCTCCATCGGGCCAATTGCTAAATCATCCAATAAGAACGAATTCCTTCCCCTGTGGCTTTCACTTCTGAAACTTCATTTGTATCAATGTCAAAGACAGTTTTCTTTAAACCGAGCCTGCAGAAAGGGAGCTGATTGGTTCGTTCTTGTTACAACTGACAGTCTCCTGCCGGCTAATGTATTAAATCCCGGATATCTGCCTAGTGCATCATAAAATGCTGCTCGCTACTCTGCGATCAAACTTCGGCTAGAGCAATCCTGAGGCCAAACAGAGTAAATACCAATCACGCAATAAGAAGAAGGTTGTTCAAGTCAATCTTTACCCTGGTAATCCCGGATGGTTTTACAATGGTCTTTGTGGAGGAGCCTTAGCTTGACAGAAGCAAAAACTCCTAGGAATTTTAACTGGTGTTGTGGGTTGTCAATATCTAGATCTTAAACATCTATTGCGTGTGTAAATAATCTAAATCGGTTAAAATTCTGCACAAAGCCGGTAATAGCTATCATCACTAGGGTGAGTGACATCTTAGATGTGATGTTTGGGCCGCAAACTTTCACTACATGTCACACTCTATACTCCGACCGTTGGACCTAATTTTGTGGTGTCGTGCTTGAGTACGAACTTTTCAGTCCGTCTAGCCTAGACACTTGTCCATATTCCGACTTTGCCATCACTTACACGATATACAAAGACTACTTTCTGAATAAACTTTTGTATCGCATGGATCTGGGTAGATCCTTTATATAGGCTCTGTTCGAACAATGAATCCGTCCGCCGAACAATTACACATTTTTCGACGATGCTCGTTCTCCAGTGTTTACAAATAAGGAAATCTTTACTGGTATCGCGTCAGTATGATTTAATTATAAATCACTTCATCATCCTTATGCTAACGGTTTTGCCATTGCGCCAAGATGAGGCAGTCTTAATGCGCCAGTCAAGACGATCTTTAAACCCGAGTCCTGAGGTTCAATGTGACGAGGAAAACCAAACCAAGACCTTCGGACAGAAAGAAGAATTTGAATTGTAGGCTTATGTCTCAAGGCGTAAATCCAAGACTAAACCTCAAGGAGTAAAGCTTCGGTCGGAATTACAATCTGGAAACTGAAAGCGGAAATCTAGGAGTAGAACTGCAGTCTTAGGTGTAAATCTAGAGCTGAAATTGCAGTCTAAAACTTAAAAGAGCAAATCAAGAGCAATCAGTGACAGACTTTAGTCTTAAGGCCGTACATCTAGGGCTAGAATTGTAGGCCAAAACCGTATGGAGCAAATCTGAGGCTAGAAGCACAATCTAGAATGTCAAGGCATAAGCCAAGGCCCAGAATAACAGAATTTAGACTTAGGGACATAGACTTAGGATTACCATTTCAGATTCGGTGTGAATCTCGGGCCAGAATAGCATTCCTGAATCTGAAGGCACAGATCTAGACTACGAGTAGAGTTGAAAACTAAAATCTCAAAGCCACCTAGTGGGCACAATCACAATGCAGAAAAGACGCTGGATTAGATGGAATATGAGCTGTTATATTTAGAATGTGATGTTTTCGCGACCTTAATGGATTTTCCAATAGGGGCACTCAAACTTTGACAATGTTAGAGAAGCTACAGCTAACAAATTTTGAGGTTATGGTAACTAATAATGGGCAAATCACCATGGAGCAACAGTATGGAGGTTCGCGTGCAGATGATTACACTGTTCTATCAAAATGAGTGCTCATTTCGAATCAATTGGTTCAGTGAACAATCAAGCAACACCCACCCGTATGTCGTCAATACGTGAAGTCTGCAGAAAACGTTGCTGTGAACGGGATAGTCTATTCCTCATCGCACCCAAGAAGTTGGCCTTTCACAGACCTCAACTTGAAGAAATTTTGGATCGACCTGCACCCGTACTAAATTCAATTGATCCAGGAACTGAGGGTAAACAACACGAATGCGTCGATCATTCGCTGACTGGGCTCTGGAACAGTTGGAAGTGGACCCCAATTTCGGACGGAAAATCATCTTCAGCGACGAGGCCCATTTTTGAATGAATGGCTCAACAAAAAAACATTTGGGGAGAGACCAATTCACATGCGACCCACCCATCAGTAGCAAATACATCCACTGTGTGGTGTGGATTTTCTTCTGGCGGAGCCATTGGCCCGTAATTCTTCTAAAATGAAATTGGCACCGCCACGACCGTCACCGTCGGGAGTTACAGCTTCAGATAAAAAATTGTTTGTGACCTGAAATGGAAGTATAGATTTCATATGTGGTTCCAACAAGATCTTCTTTCGGCGACGTCAACTTGGCCACCGAAATCGAGATATTTAACATCATTAGACTTTTTGTCGTGGGGCTACATTAAATCACGGTTCTTTGCGAATAAGCTCCAGACGATTGATCCCTTAAAAGTCAACATTACCAATGCCATCAATGATATCGGGCCCGATACGCGCTGGCCAGCGAAGCCGCGTCATCTCATACACAACTTGTTTTACTTAAATTCGGAGTTCAAGTGCCCTTACTGGAGAACCAGGTACTATCAACAATTTTCTATAAAAGAAAAGACGCTTTGATGAAAAAGGTGTGAATTGGCTGGAGCTTCATCTAAATTGTTTTTATTTAAATCCTCTGGCGCAGACGAAAGGCATGATTCGGTTCGGATTCGAGTCAATTCACTTAAATGTGTACAAAAAGGATGAGCTGGATGCTGATAAGCAACCTCCTCCTCCTTTAACACCCGATATCACAACCTTGGATCTTGGAGCGTCGATATCCTTTCCAAAATTGGATAGCGACGACTCCAATCTGTCCGAGATGACTACCAAGCCGTCGGTCTCCTCTTCTGACACATTGTCGGAAATGGAAACCGATGACGAAACAATTAGAGGTTCTACACGATCAGAGATAGAAGATGAGCTCTTGGGCACATCTTCAGAATCGGAGGACCTCAACAACACCGTGGTGGAGGCGACTCTGGAAGACTGTAGCAATGATACGGTTTCTCCAGATTAATCTCCACCACTCAAAAAAGGCTTCGGCCGCACTCATTCTGCGTCTTTCCAAAAGCGCAGAAGACATAATTCTAATCCAGGAACCATGGATTGCAGAAGGCGTGGTTCGTGGACTTAGGACACCCTCATGCGTTCCGCTCTATACAAGAGACAAAGGTAAGATTAGAACTTGTATATTAGTGAAACGTAGCCTTAATGTATTTCTACTTCCCAACCTCAGTGACCCCGACCTAACCGTTGCCAGATTAGAGACTGCCAAAGGCTCTTACTGGCTGGCATCGGCTTACCTTGGCCACGACCAAGTGGGCCCTCTCCCTGGTGATAACCTAGAAAGGGTGGTACTGGAAGCGGGAAGGCAAAAAACTGGCCTCATAATCGGATGTGACGCTAACGCACATCATACGGTATGGGACAGTACCGACATCAATGATAGAGGTGAGTCACTTTTAGACTATATTTTAAGTACTAACCTCTTAATTTGCAATATTGGCAATGAGCCCACTTTCATAACAAAAAACCGACAAGAAGTATTAGATATTACTCTTGTCTCCGACAGCATCACCCAAAGGCTAACAAACTGGATGGTATCGTCTGAACACTCCTTTTCAGACCATAGATACATCCAATTCAGTCTGAGTGATGCTCCCCCCAGCCAACCAGCTTTCCGGAACTACCGGAAAACTGACTGGACAAAATATAGAGGAATACTGTCGGAAACGATATCCTCTAAACTATCAAGTCCCCCGCGTGACACCAATGAGCTCGACATGAAAGTCAGGGAATTTACTCTGACTCTCAATAAGTCTATGGCCGCTTCCTGCCCTCTTATTCAACCAAGAGGCAAGAAAAAGCCATATTGGTGGTCATCGGCACTAGGACTGCTCAAAAACACCTGCAGAAAACTTTTCAACGCAGCAAAAAGCACAAGAAAAGTGACCGACTGGGACTCATATAAAGAATCCCTCAAATTATACAAAAAAGAACTGAGGAAGGCAAAGCGACAATCCTGGAGGTCATTCTGCGACAAAATCACAGAAACCTCTGAGGCTTCGCGGCTAAGAAAAATCCTCTCCCCCCTTCTCTGGAACTTAGTGGTTAACGAACTACTGATATACCTGGAAGCGGGTGGTAGCAGAGTGATTGCCTATGCGGATGACGTTGCCATAGCCGTCTCAGGAAAACATTTAAATACCATTAAAGAACTCCTCCAAGTAAATCTTAACAGATTAACCTGCTGGGCAGATCGCTGTGGATTGGGAATAAACCCCCATAAAACTGATCTTGTCCTCTTTTCTAGGAAATATAAAATTCCAATCATAGACCCTCCTTCAATAAACGGTACCAGTTTAGCTTTCTCCGATACAGCAAAATATCTGGGTCTCATTTTTGACAGGAAACTAAACTGGAAACCTAACATTCAAGAAAGAGTCAATAAAGCTACAATAGCTTTATTCTCTTGCAAGAAAGCCATTGGGAACAAATGGGGCCTTCAACCTCGCATAACCCACTGGCTATACATCTCGGTCATAAGACCGATACTTACTTACGGGGTGGTTGTCTGGTGGACGGCCTTATAAAATGCAGTCAACCGCATTAAATTAAGCACAGTGCAAAGAACAGCATGTCTATGCACAAGCGGAGCCTTGCGGTCTACCCCCTCTGCGGCATTAGATATTCTGCTTCACTTGACACCCCTCGACATTTTTAGCAAGCAAGTAGCTGCGACTGCAGCTATTCGCCTTAAAGCGACTAAACAGTGGACAAATAATTCATTTGGCCACGCCAACATTCTTAATACATTAGGAATCCTCACAGAGAACACCGATTACACCACACCTGAACTTAGGTTTGACAAAAACTTCCATGTAAGCTTCCCCTCTAGATCATTCTGGGAGGAGGATGCTTTCATGGAGGACAAGTCAATCCATCTCTACACAGATGGATCTAAAACCGACAGCGGAGTTGGTGGCGGTGTTTTCTCAGATAAGCTAAATCTAAGCCTCTCTTTCCGCCTTCCAAATCACTGTAGCGTGTTCCAGGCGGAAATTTTGGCGATTAAAGAAGCTCTGTCCTGGCTGAAGAAAAACGTGATATCTGCAAAGGATATCCGCATATTTTCGGATAGTCAGGCCGCCATCAAGTCCCTGGACTCGGTCTCATTGTGTTCTAAAACTGCCCTTGAATGCCGATCATCTCTCATGGAGATGGCAGAGCAGTTCAACATTCACCTTTGTTGGGGGCCGGGCCACAGAGACATTCCAGGGAACTGCAGAGCCGATGAACTCGCCAAAATTGGAACCACTCTACCTATCCTACCGGACAAAGGTAGTATAGGTATACCAATCGCTACGTGCAAACTAACCCTAAAGCTAGATGCCAATAAAAGAACGGACCTTAGGTGGACTGCTGGACAAACATGTCTAGCGACCAAACAGATCTGGCCAAGGCTGGATCTGAGTCGCTCTAAGTGTCTGATCCTTTTAGATAGGAAACATCTCAGCGCCATAATAGGTGTCATTACCGGACACTGCCTCATAGGCAAGCACGCAAGAAGGCTTGGCGCTTTTACTAACGATTTCTGTAGAAGCTGCATGGACGAGGAAGAGGAGGAGACAATCCCCCACTTACTCTGCACATACCCAGCTCTCTCTCAGAGAAGGAAGCTTCACCTAGGAGCTTTCTTCTACAACGACCTAAACGATCTAGAAAAAATAGACGTTAACAGTCTCCTACGCTTTATTAAAAGCTCAAACTGGTTCCAGTAGTAAGAAGATCACAGATCCACGTGGCATCACAATGGGCCAATAGGCCTAAGTGGGTTGGTATTTCCAACAGCCACTCTTACCTAACCTAACCTAACCTAAATGCGAGGTGATAGGGATACGGATCACGTGTCCCGCCGTAGATCCCAAAAAACCGAAAATAAATATTACAGATACGAGCAGAAAAGACAGGGTAGAGACAGGATGCTATTATCTTCAACAACGTGCGCAGGTAGGATGTACTCAACAAGAATTAATGCAGTCTGTTAAATTCTTAATCACTGACTAGGACGGTTTAGGTCCCAAATCAGTGCAAATTGAAGCGTCTTCATAGAAACAACAACAAACTGTCGTCCTCAAAATCATTAAACCACTCAATTGGTGTTAAAATTTGCGCAGTATGGAAAAAGAGGCGTGGTGCTACACATTTAATATCCAAGCCACTAATCAAACATAATTAAAAGAACAAATGTACAAATAAATTAGAAACAAATGCCAACTCCAACACCCAAACCTAACCTAACCTAATTATACCCTCAATTTGCCTTGGAAACCATCAAACCATGCGTCCAAGACACGCAATCTCTGCGAGATGAGATGAAAGAAGCAAAAAAAAAAAATTAAGATCTGACAGAGATTCAGAATTTCAAATGAAACCCGAGCAGCTATTGGATTACCAGTACTCGTATACGAGTAGTGACTAAAAGCAATTTCCTCTTATCTGAGATGTGTAATCACAGTTTATACTTTTTTTGTGGTACTCGTATCTGCAGCCGGTACGTTTTAGCACATGACTTCTGGACTATGATACTTTATACTTATATTACGCTTGAAGTTCGTGATTGTGAAATGATGCCAATTTACGAGTAGCAGGCCTTCCAATTGTGTTCTGAATCCCCCTCGGTTACATCAGCGATCACTTTACATAGGCGCCCCGGGTGACAGTCACTAAAACAAACGGGCGATAGTCAAAAAGATATTCAAATTCAAATTGCCTTCCATAAATGAAAAATTTAAGTTGAGTTTGCCTACGACTCAGCTATTGGGCTCATAGTGTCAGTCACTGGCACTTTAATTGTTTGCGTTCTCCCTCAAGATGTGTAAAATTTATTCATAAATAAAATTGTACTACAAATACTCTACATAAAATAATTGAAAAACCATATTGCTCTACAGTTATAAACAATTAACGAGTTTGGATGTGGAATGTATTTGAATGTAGAGTCTGGGTAAATAATGAATAATACGACGCCTTTCTATTTTTGGCAACTACTTAGAGTCTTATTGACCTCATTTTAATTGTCAAGCTACGTATGTTTATAAGCAAGCTTACATGACCATACAAAGGGTGTTTGTTTTAGAGGTTTTAGAGTTTTTAAACTGGCAACACTGTTTCTACAGATTGTCAATTTGAGAGTTGAAAGTTGATTTGTGGTTGGTACGTTTTGCCATATTACGATGAATAGATTGTGCAAACTTATTTTGAAAACCATGGTTCGGTTCACCAAACTTATCGTGCTCTACGTCCATTTTTCGAGTCGAGATAATCGTCCATCTGAGCAAGTTATTCGGAACACGATGAATCTTTTTCGCACCACGTACACTCTAGTGGATAATACGCATCTCCAAAGACGACAAACAGTGCGAACAGAAGAAGTTTTTGCCGTTGTGGAGAGCAGTGTTGAGGAGAATCCGAATGAGTCGATCCGCCATCGTGCACAACAATTAGAGCTATGCCCATCCACTTTGTGGAAGATTTTACGGAAAGATCTTGGCTTAAAAGCTTATAAGATCCATTTTGAGCGCCGTAGGTTCGGTAAGTTGGCCGAAAACATGATTTAGCTGAGTGAATTTGGAGTGGAGAAAACCCAGAAGTCTTTCTTACTTACTTCGTTTTTCAGTTGAATGGCATTGACGTGACAGAGCTTTGGTTTCAACACGATGACGCAACTTGCCACACGGTGCGCGACACTATCAACATTTGACGAGCTCATAATTTCGAGTAATGGACCTGTACACTGGTCTCCACGAACCCGTGAACTCACACGTTTAGATTGCTTTCTTTGGGGGTATGTGAGGTCACTAGTCTATGCCGATAAACCAGAGACGGTGGACGATTTCGAAGTCAACATTCGCCGTGTTATTGGTGATATACGGCCCCAGTTGCTCGATAAAGTTGTCGAAAATTGGATTTCACAATTGCGCTTCATTCAACCTAGTCGTGGCACGTATATGCCCGATATCATATTTAAACACTAATGGCATAAAATAATTAAGCTAATATCAAAGACATTAACATTAGCATCAAGTGTTTTATTTTATATTGAATTTGTATACCTCTAAAAAAAGAACACCATTTACAAGAGAAGCCGATTTACGAGTACATTTGCACACTATCGTATCTTAAGCGATTCAACCGACCATCTATTGTGATCCTAGTAGCGATTTATACCTCGAAATGGGATTTAAAATAATAGGAAGTGATCATACAAATTTTGGCGTCCTGTGTCCAATTTATAGAATTGATCTCCTCTCTGTGATCCACAGAAGCGGCGGTCTTCGGGAGAGAGCAATGGGCAAACTTACGATTAGTTAGTGACAACACATTTTATCGGTGTTTATCAAGACGAGACTTCGAATGAACATTCGGAAGTTACAGGTCTATAAAAGAAGACTTTTTGCCAAAGATATCGTGATCCAGTCATCAAGGGTTGTGGGTTCTAAGAAAGATTTAAATGCGGATGATACTACAGACTTTACCAGCGAATAAAACAGGCTACAAAGCCAGAATGGAATGCTGCAAAGATGGACATGGACACCTCGTTGTAGAGTCACAGTCGGTGCTGAGAATATGGAAAGATTACTTCTGCAAACTGTATAACGGCGATGATAGTCAAAATACCACTGTTAGGCGGAATGATACATTCACTTTGGACGAAGACCGATAGAGATTTCTGTTACTCTGGCCTAGACGATGTTAAGGCAGCAATATCGAAGTTAAAGCCTGATAAAGCTTTAAAAGCACCTGAAGATGACCTGATTGGGAGCATGTACATAGCAGCTCATCTTTAAAATCAGCATTATTTGTCCGATCCACATACTAGAATATTTTTTAATGCGCCAACTATAGAGTTATAAGCCTCCTAGACATAACCTATAGGATCTTTTCAGCAGTATTATGCAAGCCTCTGAAACAATTCATTGACAGTCTGGCTGGTTTCAGGCTAGGAAAGTCTTCCAGCGATAAGATATTCATACTATACATACACTCAAGCATCTGATTGTCGACTTCAAAGCCGAATATGACAACATGCATGTGGCATACAACGCCATGTCTAGTTTTTACATCTCTGCCAAACTCGTCAAGTTGTGCACGATGAATATGGAAAATTCTATCTGCTCCATCCGAATATCAAGGAAAATTAAGATGAAGACCTTTTTTAACGCCCCCCTTGAAAGAATCATAAAACTCACTGGCCAATAAAAGGGGGGAACGACCTTTTTAAGTTCGTACAATCACTTGCGTACGGGATGACATTGACAGCGATCCGCCAATAAAATTTTCGTTAGTTCTGAGGTGGAAAAGGCCAAAATGGGACCGACGGTACACGTTGATAGAACAAAGTACATGCTGTCATCAGAAACGGACGTACACCATTGACAGCTTGGCCGAACGTGGAGAGCTTCAACATTGGTGTTTACCTCGGCTTCGCAGTTACAGAATCAGGCGCAGAATTATTCTGGCTTATTAGATGGCTGGCCCATGTTGAGAAAATGGATGCCATAGCTACGGCCCAAAGAGGCTTCGGTCCTTACCCCGAGAGACGGTGTAGATACGCAGGTGAAAGCTAGTCCCAACTAACTTGGAGTATGGCACTGGAGGCAGCTGACCCGAGATCCTTAGTAAGCAGTTTGCAGTAGCCTCGCTGAGGGGACTAAACTGACTAATCTAAGCGGTGTGGCACTAATCCGATTAAGATTCATCAATATCGTTCAGTCCAACACATGAACATGATACATGCACTCAAAATACGTTGAAAAATGGATAGGGGAAGACTTGAACGCAAAATTGAAAGAGGTAAAGAGATGTAAAGAACTCAAAAACAAGTACAAAGAAATGGATTGGTTACTTGGAAAATGTTTCAAGCTTAACGTAAAATATCAAGAATAAAAAGAGACCTCGCAACCTTCGCGCGAAAGCACAAATTTCGACATTTTGCCTCGCTTGGGCTGCCGGAAACTTGAGAATTATGCCAACTATGCTCATATAAAACCCAACTGTCATTGGCAGCCCTGAGGACGTATGCAGTCTTAACGCAGGTTCCGGTACTGAAAAACTCTCCCATTGTGATCTGAGACCCAGACAAGACTCAGTGAATTTAGCCTTCTGACTGCGTTAAGTGAAGTCTTTCATTCTCGACCTAGCTTGAAATATGTGAGAGGGTTTAGCAAGGCTTTAAGCGCAGCTTGGCAGTCGATACAGACGCAGATGCTTCGCCTACTCCCTCGCTTCTTCACAATATATTTCATTGCTACCAGGATGGTGTATATCTGAGTTTGGAAGACAGAGGAGAGTTTCCCTAACGAGTAATGAAGTCTAACGACACCAGCGCCGCATTCTAAATCTGATTTAAGGCTATCCGTGATCCCGAAACCAACCTTGGGCATAGGGCCGCAACAGCAGTTCTGGTGTCATTGCAACAGACGGCATGCCCCTAAGATCAGAGGTAAACATCAGTAAGCGCCAAATACAATTTCTTTTTAAATAGAAGGTGGCTTTGAGAGTGCAGCCCATGATATGAATGTCAAGAAGAGAGTGATGACTCATCAGTTCGTCTAACAGCAAAGCCAGGTGTGTCAGACTATTCCCCGGAGTCTTGGAAAAGCAGCAGTGTTGTACGAGTATTTTCGTGAAAGCTTGTTTAACCAGACAACCGACGCATAGGATATAATTGGGTTTATCATACCTGCGTAGATGTAGATATCTTGCTGAAGGTTCCTTTACACTTCCACTGCGCCTTGGAGGTTTTCGACGTGGCATAGTCGTATGGTGGTCTATACCGGAAAAGAGGATTAGCATCAACAAGCTAGAAACTTACAGCAGTTTACCAGCATATGAATCACCGGCGACAGTAGGCATCTTGGCAAGGACAAGCCACCAATATTCTGTGACACAGGACAAATGACACATTCTCAAGAACTCTCTAAAGCCAGTCACAAGAGGACAACTGTTGTCGATCAATTCTATATTGTCAAACTCACATCCTGTGCACCTGTTCCGTTTTGATAAGGCATCGGAATGTAGTCCAAATTACATCAAGAAATTTTTATAATTCTAGAAATAGGCAAGGTATGCCTTTCAGCGCTCTCACAGACAATGAAGATCACTCTAACCAAACATAGCTGAACTGGCATGCTAGCTAGTCATTAATTACATAATAAAGTGAGCCTTATTCCATCGGACACTTGCGCATTTGTCATAAAGACACCGAAACAACCCAACAGACTTAAGCACCTTCGTCTGGCTTCACATCACCACTTGATGGCACCATTTCAGAATCCAAAGTTTAAAAATATACGTCACTTACCCACAGCAAAGGAATTCCAAACAATATTTATACGATAAGATCACTGCGTCAGACCTTGTAATCTTGAAACTGATAATCTTATGAAAGCCACAAACAAATGTAGATACCTTGCCCACTTTTACTCATTGTATAAACGGGGGCATAAAACTAACTAAATTCGCCACAATAAACTAACAACGAACTTAATTCGTCACTACTTAGAAGTAAATGGCTTTGTGGGTCGTCTACTATTGTCGACCGAGATATGCTATACTACCGTAAAAATGTATTTTTAGAAACCTAACAAGTTTCGTCAATCATAAATTAAAGTCCAGATTTAGGAACTGTAGACACTCATGTATACAACGTCTAACAACTATTGTTTTTTTCGTGTAGCAACCGTTTTTATAACTTTTTCTAACTTAACATAGACCCTAAACTGACATCACTGACATTTTTATGACGGTAATCGTTCAGTACAAAAGCCTCAGAATTACAAACACGTAAACGCCGACACACAACTTAGCCAGAAAATTCCAACAGTGAGATAAAAAAGAAAGACCAAGTTTCCGTATACTCAAAAAGAAGTTACGATAACGATAACAAAATGTTGTCACGACCTGCAGCCTGCAGCGACAAACATAAGTGTCAGCGAAAATGATAATGACAATTACAACAGCAATAAGTGTTGATAAATTATTACGAGAACAACTTCAAACTCACAAGTGTCAGTTAATTGCTTTTAAATGACAATAAGGGAACCTCCGTCAACAAACGTCATTTCACGAATTTGCAGTTGCAATAAACCCTCGGTTAAATGACAGATCGTGACAGTTGGCAATTAACAACAAACGAATCGAACCATAAAAATGTTCACATTTCACTTCGTGTGTAAACACAAAAAAATAAAAAGGAAAAGAGAAATCCACACAGAGGAAAATTTTCGCATCATTTCCAGTACTTTCGTTTTCAATTTTCACATTTATGTCATTTCACAATTCACTTAACCTCGTCGAATTTTATTCGCACCACAATTTAGCATTTGATTAGCATACTGGTACTCGTACTCGTACTCGTAGTCTTTCAAATTTATTACTTTCAAATTTATTAACCCATGCCTTGACCTCTCACAATAATCAGCTGTTTTTTGGGCGGAAGTCAAATGAATTTCAAGACATCCCCATCAATATGTACCTGTCATCTATCACGTATTGGAATAAAAAGTTCCCCCAATCCGGATTTAGGATTTCACCCGACCGATTCTGGTAAATCATTAAAATCAAATTTTTAAAACTTACAAACTGTTCTCTGGCTCGCATTACAATACAATTCGAAACTGTCAAATGATGATTTGGACGCGACAGCTGATGATGACTCAGTCGCGAATGTCTACTGCCACCAAGGGAATTTTCTAAAACATTATTATTCCTATGACGTTCGGTAACGTCTTTCTGTGTGTATGTCATCCCAGTCGGAGATGAATCCATTTTACGATATACCGGCGATGAGTGCAACGATCGCGATTTTCTCTGACGAGGTGTCATTTCGGAAAATGGAACATGTTCCACAATTATTTCCGGCGGTGGTGTATGTTTTGTGTGTAAAGTTTTTGACAGCATTGACAATTTTGATGATGGCGGTGACGGATCTATCAAGGAATACCGACGAAACATTTTGTTTCGCTTTTTACTATTTCTTTTGTGTGATTTTTCTACCAAAAGAGTTTGACGTTTATGTTAAAAACAAAAAAAAAACCCACTCAGATAAAAACCGCTAGAAACGAAACACATGAGACTAAGAAACACGTCTATCTATCAGCGAAATTCAAATGAAACTGGTTACGATTTTACTAACCGCGATGGAGGCACTGAATTGAGTGGAGTTTTGCTGGGTTTTTCGCTGTTTCGCGATGACAAATCCGTCCAATGAGTACCAAGAGCCGTCAAACCGAATGTCAGTACAAAAAGAACAAACAAAGCTAGACGTGGATACATTTTTTTTTTCTATACAATATATTCACTCTGAATGTTTGATGCAATGAGTGGGAATAGCGGTAAGCCGATGACGCCGAGTTCACGGATAGTTGAATCGTTTGTGCAATTGTATAAAACTAGTATTTCATCTACGGGACGAGTTCACTGGACTGGGGTACATCGAAATGAGATAGAAAACCGCCAAGTTATTGCGAACAACTTAAAAAGTAAAGATAATTATTTTTCTCATTTGGAACTCAAAGAATTCACTCTGAATTTAACGGTAGAATTGTATGAGTTTTGTGGAACGAAGTTCAAGGTGGTTATTTGTATATAGACCTACTTTAGCGCGACAGCTAAGCACCGTAAAATACTTGTATAATACATAGGCTTGGTGTTAATTTATTGAATTAAAGTATACGTTAGGGCCGGCGGCGGCATTTTCAGACTTACCCAGTGTTTGCATATTTTTGTGAACTGAAAGCCAGCCGTTGAGTCAGAGATCAAGTATGGAAATGATTTGGTTGCAGGTAAACAAGGTAAGCTATAAATAAAATAAAAAAATGTCGTCTAGTAAGAGTGTGGTATCCATTCTAATCACACTTGTGGCCGTAATGGTGGTCAGCTGATTTTTGTATTGTATCCTTGAACGAATGCGTTTCGTTTGAAATTAATAGAAGGCATCGAATGCAGCACGACAACGTTAGAATCAGAACAACAAACAAGTATTATGACAGATCAGATGACAGCTCGTGTAAATGTCAAGAAAAACGTGTACTAAGAAAATTATTTCAAGACATTATTCATTAAGATCGCGTAACGCATTAAAAATAAACTGATGAGCTGAACTTGGACATCACGTCGTAAGACTTGATGTAGATTTATTTGAACAGATCCGTCACCACTTGTGACTTGTGATATTCACTTCATAACATATTTGGAAGAAAGGAAACGGTGATTTGGGGTTTTCAATGTGCAAAGTGTAGAAAACCTTTGAGCTGTGTTCGAACTGTGACATTTGAAGTGAAATATTGAGATTCAAGTACTCAACGGCATAGTCTTTAATTTTGCCTTGAATGATGTTTCAAATGTTGGTTGCGTTGCTGGTCCGTCCAGATAGGAGTATCGACCTAACAGGGTAGAAAAAATCACTGCTAAAAGAAAGCATGTTACGAGTACGAAAAAAAATCGTAAAGAGACATCATAGTTTAGTTATAACACTGACGTCAGCTGCAAAGACTTTACCGAAAAGGCTAAATTCGTGGTCTTTGATGAATTTTATAGACCTTCGTCTAGAGTACAAGAATGCAGTTTCAAGAGAACACAAAAACGACTTCTGATCTATGTTTCTGTTCAAAAGTAAATAAATAATGGTGAAACAGGTTAATCCGATTAACGCGTAGTCTCTCCACTTTCTGTGTTGTTCATTCTGTCATTTTCTGCACAGAGAGAGTGACCTACATTTGTAGGCTTTTTTTGATGAGAGAATGAGCTAATTTTTTCATAAGCATGGCTTTGAATTTTGCCATTCCCTGGCGATAATAATGTCAGAAATTATGTTTTCTGTTATTCGGTGTACGACATGTGGATTGAACCCGTGGACTAGCTTAACCACTGCTCTATACCACCATGTGTTTCTGTTTATGGTTCCTTTATAAAAAAAAAATACAGGCGGCAACCAGATTGTACCCCTTTCTTCCATTAGTTGTTCAATATTTCCAGGAATTGGGAATCAGTCCGTTCTGAGAGATCGCTGTCAGACCCTCTTCATGGAGAATAATTTGTTTAGAAATGTTGCTCGTGTCGAATACTTGATGATGAAATGTTAAAGAGGCTCCTCAGTTTAACAGCAACTAGTGGAGATGATTTCAACTTGTAACGATGTTTATTGCAATTAAAGTGACCCTTTAGTATTCTGCACAATACTCTGATTTGTGTCCTATCAAGCAGAAGGGCTAATGCGGCTCTTTGGTCATTACAATTCAGGAATTTCGTTGAATGGCTAAGATCACCTATTACAGATCGTTGCAGTATATGACTGTGCACAGTCCGGCCCAGTGTTTTATTTCCTGTTCTAAGTCGCTGTCCCCAAAGTCAAAGTTTTGGTCAGGTCCGATACGTGGACTTCTGCACATTTCTTGGCCTAATGGTGCGCCAAATAGTAGCTATTTAGTACTTTGAGTGCCGATTGCTTCCAATAAGAGAGTTAGTTCCGCCTGAAAACGGCAACATCCTTACTTAGTGCAAATGAGATGAGCGTACGAGGACCCACCATCAGTACACCACTTTAACGAATCAACATCCTTCTGGAGAAGTAGGCCCTATACCTCATTAAAAAGCTAAGGGTGGGACCCAATTGGTCAAGAAACTGAGATTAGGCAAAGGTGCCTTCTATCTTCTTTAGTATTTCCAGGTGACGAATGAGGGTTATCTTGTTTGAAACGGTTTGCGCGATGTAGCTTCAGTGCTTGTACGACTGCTTCTCTTGAATTGCTACATGAAGCGGAGCTACGCCTAATTACTCAGCAATGCTTATATTTGAGGTTGTTCTCATACCTTTGCTGGTGGGTTAGTGGATAATATTTAACACCGACGAAGACCCAGAGAAAAAAACAAGCTCAAGAGAGACTAGGCTTCTTCGGAAGCCATGCGGTTAACTGTAGGACGACAGCGAGCAAACGAAAAAAGCACACAACAAACTTGAATTAAGCACATGGAATGTTGAGATCCTTAACAGACCACATGCAGACCAACAATGAGCAGTGGCTCCGACTGCTAGAAAGAGGATATCACTGTCAACTACAAAAGTGATTGGATGGGCAAAAGAAGGATGAAAAACTCCGACTTCACTAAGGTGATTTCTATAAAGAGACAAATCAGGACGTTTTCTGATGCGGATTTGCCGTAGGGTAGATTGGCCAACGCAGGCCAAGCCTAATAAACCTTGACACCTCCACCGAGGAGAATGATAACTTTGGCAAAAATTGCTTGTAAGATCTCCATCAAATACACGACACTATTTTCAGCAGCGGAATCAAGTTTACGGAAGGATGTATCATATTAGCGAGCGATTCTCAAACCTTAATCAGACGGACTTGTCAACAATTGCGAGCAATATTCGATACTTAAACCATGTTGTAGCCAAGGTGATAATGAAGAAATCAGAACTGCTGCCTAAATCGCAGAAGACCACTAGGCATGGGCAGTACCCCATCGTCAAACTAAATACTCCCAGTAGGGGTACGAGTATAATAGCTGTTACATATGTTATTTTCTGTAATATCCTGGTGAGCCAGCAAGTCAATTGGACGGTTGTTATTAATAACATATCCAGGGATCTTTTCCAGAAATATATACTTCACCACACGCGGGTTACCGTTTAACAAAAAGCTCCAAATCACCACTCTATCGCTGTCATTCCGGAAGGAAGATGCATTCTTGGAAGCCAAATCAAACTGGGGGATCAAGGCCCAATAGCGGGGCAGATTCAGATGTTTTCTCTGATAAGCTAAATCTAAGTCTGTCCCTGAGTTTTCCTGATCGTTGTAGCGCGTTGAAGGCGGTAATTACAGAAGTAAAAACGTGAAAGCAATATGGATATCCATATATTTTCCGACAAGCTGCATCAATTTCTATAAACTCTAACGTAGCATTGGACTTCGTTTCTTTAAGAACGGGTATAGGGACATTCCAGGTAATTACTCGTATAAGGCCGATTGAACTCGCCATCTGGAGGTTCTCTTATATGAGATGTCTATTCTACTCCAACCTGAGGCCCCAACTCCAGCGAGCAGAACACTTGTTACAGATTTACGTGTCACCCTAATGGACATTACATTGTATACAGCAACGTGTCGCCTTCACTTCTTCCTAACCTGACTTAAGGCTCTACTTTCGAACTCCACTAAGATTGCTATTTCCTTATTCCCCGCATGTCAACGGACAAATGCGTAACGTTTCTACTCCTGGAAGGGGGTTCTGTCTTGTAAAATAATTCGCAGGTTTGAGTGCTTCTTCTTCATTCAAATTACCATAACTTATTTTACTTGCGACAAACTAAAGAATTCAAAACCTCTTGGATCACATTAACGTCACGAACAGAAATACGCTTGAACGGCTCTACGAAACTATCCAAATTAGGGTGCAAACTCGATTGTCGACTCACGCAGCCTACTCGTATATTCCTCCCAAAATCAAAATCAAAATTAATTTGCAATTGGGTATGACATTGACCTAGGCGAGATATGATATTAATATGATTGTGCCTTGTTCCATATGGTGAACGAAATTATCAACTAATTCGAAGAATCATTTGGCGATAAGTTGATTTCGAAAAATAAATCTATCAAGTGCCTTCCATAAAAATCGTAATAAAACTCATAAATGAACACACCCACGGGGGGCATTTCTTATCGGTTGTTAATTCTCACCAACTGATTAGACTTCAAGCTGTCAGAAAGCTCGATCCTTTAATCTTAATGACACACATGTTGAACTCCGAATTATGAAAAAAAAAAATGAAACCATTAAGATCTGGCAGAGAACATAATTCAATAAATTTGGCATTGCATTTTGGCTTGTCACAGACAATATACGTGACAGGAGAAAAGCAAGTGTGTTACTAAGTTTTTACGTCAGCGAGTTTTATTTTTATGATATTTCGGCTCAGAGTTCACTTTAAGTTGACATTTTTCACAATACATCTGCTCGTACGCTTTCCTAGTGTCAACAATTTTACGGTTGGCAGCTATATGTCATTCAATATTTCAAAACTGTCAAATCGCTGTTTTCATTAATGTGTTACTTTGTAATTATTCCTGTCACTGAGCATGACACTGAATAAAGTTTAACACTTAATTAATCATAGCTAACAATTAACGTGAGCATAAAACTGTCAGTGTCTTCAAATTGACATTGTTCTATATCTCTATTTTTCCTCACAAACCATATTTTAGTGTCGTAAAATAAAGAAAATAAATGACAGTTGACTGTCATTGAAATGGGACCAACATGTCACTTTCACTCGATAGTTTCCGTAACAAACGTCAAATATCTTCTGTCAGATCATCACATAGTCTGGAATCTTATCCACAATTCTTTGTTTTTTACTGACAACCAGTCATCAACGGTTGACTTTTGACTTTTTGGTCTGCTGTGTAAGCGGTCGAATATTTAAAGTCTGTGGATTTATAGGTTATAGTTTGTAATTTTTAATTGTATTCATCTTCCCTCATTTTTCAACTCAAGGACTCTTTTTTTATAAATCTCCCAAAAACAAAATTAAAAAAGTTAACAAGAAAAAAAAAGAAGAAAGAATAAACAAAAGTTAAATATAAATGGCACTTGAAGGTGTTACTTTTGTGATTCATCGCATTCTCAGTACCAAACACGAACAAAGTGGAAGTGGTTAAAAAAAAAAAGAATAAACAAATCGAGAAGCAATCAACAGCAGTTGAGCTTTGAAAAGTTCACAAGTTGGAGACATTGTAGCGATTTTAGCGCCAAACGGAGCAGCTTATGAAATGAGTCAATACCCAAACCCTTTTTTTTCTCCGAGTAAACTTTTGAAAAAAGCTCCAAACTTAATGGATTGAGAGAGAGCTTAAGAAATTAATTGGGAAATTGAGTTTAGACGTTGACATAGGTCGGTTGTTATTAATGTTTACTTTTACGTGCATTTAGGAGATCAAATGAAGCTGTCAGCGTTCATTATTTCAACACAAATATTGACAATTGATTGGATTTTTTGTTCTTTGTCTGTTTATCAGTCAGGGTGCTGGAGTAGAAAGGAAGAGGAAGATCTGAAAGTGAATACTGTGTGGACAAAAAAGAGTGTTCCATTATGTAACAACATCAATTTACACCTAGAACTATACTTTTGAATATTTTTGGCGGAAACAAGCGATTCTGTAGATTCAGAAATGTTAATTTTTTCTATAATTGACGTGCACTCAAGGGGCAGAAGCCTTCTTTTTGCGCTCTGGAGCAAAACAATTTTCTTAAAACGTTTCCCCCTCATTTTTTCCGAATCAAAATCACTCTCCTGGATTTTATGTCAAAATGTACTAACCTCTATAAACATGTATAAACGTCAAATAGTATTGTGTGACAAACTAGATTTCTGTGTTCGTGCAATCGGCTGTGTTTTGCCAATTTATTCTTCTGTTCAAATTGATTCGTAAGCAAATTCGAATAAATATTTAAAGAAGATGAAAGCACAAAAAATAAGTATTTATCATCATCATTTCAACCATTTTGCCAAACAAATAAAATACGAAATAAAGATTTGACATTTAACAAATACATGTAATATTTGTGACATATTTTTGCCTACCCAATCGAAAACGCAATTAGTGTACTTTTAACGCACAGCGCGGGCGAATGAACGATAGGTATTTATTGTAGATACCAATGTACGTTGGTTTTGAATGTTGGCAGGTTACAATGAATAGGAAATAAAGAGCTCGGCAGGAAATTTCATAAGCGAGTTGTACATCTTAAGAAAGAATCACTGATGAGCATTCATGATCAGACACGTTACGGTTGAAGGTTCGGAAGCGAGGAGCTACTGGCAATTTCGATGATGCACTGGTGGTAAAAATAACTATAGAACAAGGTAGCACAGGATACATTTTATCGGTATTTGCGGGGGTGTAAGCTCACTGTATAATATACGCATCACCCACGAGTTTTATCGCTAGATTTTGAATCTTATCTAGCAGAAACAGAGAGGCAAGATCAGAGAGAGAAAAATAATTATTATATCGCTTTTGATGACTTAGTCCAATATGAGCGACGTTATTCCGACAAAGTGGCTGGATTGTTAGCTTAGACTAAAGGCTTGACGAAACCCAGAGAAAATAATCAAGTGGTGTCAAAATGCTCGTCGTAAGATGTCCCAATCGCCAAATTTCTCCTCCACAACTTCGAGCGTTGCGTCGCTTGTATAGCATGTAGCGCCGTCCTGTTGGAACTACAACTCCGATATGTCGATGTTGTCGAGCTCTGACCACAGAAAGTCGGTTAACATCGTTCTATACCTGAGACAATTGACGGTAACGAGTCTCCTTCCTCATTTCGAAAGAAATGCCACCGCCATGCCAAAAACCGGACCAAACAGTCAATCTTTGTGGATGCATTGATGCTTGGCCGAATTCTCGTGGATTGTGTTCGCTCTAATAACGGCAATTTTGCTTGTTGACATAGCCGCTGATCCATCAATGGGCTTGTTCGAGAAGATGATTTTTTGGCCAAAATCCGGATCTACAGCCAACATTTCCAGCGCCCAATTAGCGAACTCATGGCGTTGTCTCTGATCGTCCGGCTTCAATATTTGCATCAGCACAATCTTATACGGATGTAGCCCAAATCCAACCGCAAAATAAACCAGCTGATCGACGCCGAATCGACATTTCTGGGTATTGTTCGATACTGGCGGCTATGTTTTATTCATTTCGCACCAATCTCTGTCTGGTTGGTGGCTTAAGATCCAAAAGAATGTTCTAACGCTCAAACTTTTGCGCGGTGCGACGGATTGCCTGCACACTGAATTTGGAAAATATTTTTTAGTAATTTCCGCACGTTCGGCAAGTATACCCTACTAAACATTATATTTGGCAGCTGGATGTGATTGGTAACTTTGACAGCTGCTGACACATAACAATTGGATAAACTATCATTGCTATCTGGTCACCCTATAGTAAATTTATAAGACATGTGGGAGGCGTAAGCAACAGAGGCACCAGTAGACGGGAAAGTGATAGCTCAGGCGGGGGAAAGCATTGAGGTCTAGCTTTCCGACAAGGTGATGGATCACTTCAACAACAACCAAGGAGCGGCCTCTGCCTAGCTTTGACTCCGCCGAGACGGTTGATCAAATGCGATTTATTAAGTGCATGCGTTGCTAAGGTTGGCGACGCCTGAAATGACTTGAAGCTCAAGATTATTCCAGCAAATGACAGGGCTCGCATTTATTGTAGTTGGCCAATATGAAGATTGATGAGGGAAGGTTCCTCCAATGTCTCAAACTCCATAACCCGCCGGGTTCAATGGATGGCTTGATAGTCATTTAGGCGAAGAACACTATGCCTTTTCTGCTCCTCATCAATAACGAGTACCTGGAACCACTAGAGAAAGCAGAACACAAACTTAGGCTTGGCAAAAGGGACGAAGTGAACATCGTCGAAACCGCTGGAGGACCTGGTGATCGCTGAAAAAATAGGATATTTCCGAAGGTACAGGTATAAATACAGGCTAATCTGAGACACGCTAGGTGTGCCTGTTAGTTTTCCTAAGAACGGAAGATAATGAAAGAGGTGAGCCACTTTTTGATTTTATTTTAGCCACTAACTTATCTGTGTTTCTAAATGATAATAATCATTCAGAGCGATCCAACAAAAGCAGTGGAGTTAAATCGTTGATCTACGGGCAAATCTTTAGCCCTCGCTGTTATGTATTATGTCTGATTAGCTGAGAGGTGATTTTGACCTTGAGGCAGAAAGTGTTTTTGGTAAAATATAACAAAAACATTGACGGCGCAACAGCCTGGTGAGCATTATCTTCTCATCTGTGTCGCTCATACTCTTATTTAGTGCACATTAAGGTTGACCTACTGTATTTCACGGATTCCAAAGGCGAAAGAATTGGAAACCTATTCGTAAGCATAAATTCGTGATTCGTATCATTGTCTGTTGAAAAAGTGGTGACGTCAGAAATTATTTTTTCTGTATTTCGGTGTATTGCTCGGGAATTGAACCTTGAATCTCATGTGTCATAGTCGATAGACTTAACGAGACCAATCTATTTCGATTTGGTTGTAGATTTTCTGAGTATTAATTACTGAGGTTTGGAACAGTAATCCCAATTTTTGTCTTTTCGCGGGTTTCGGTGGGTTTTGCATAATTGGTTTCCCCAAATTCATCCACCTACCAGTCGCAATTTCTCATCTGATTACAAATTCGATGCAAATACTTATGATTTGGCATGCACAATACGAGTATATACAATATACGTACGCTGGCCGGCATTTAGTGACATAGATAGCCAACGTTTTTGAAACGATGTGCCGGTAACAATATCCCAGTAACAAGACGAAAGCCCCTAAATATTTACATTTGCTGGATTCGGTACCCTGTGAGTTCCGCACAATTCTTTCAAGTATGATGTTAAAGAAATCACATGACAGCTCATCAACAAGAAGGGAAACACAACATCGACAAATTGGACAGAACGTCACAGTCGACATTGAGGTAGTAAGGGACTTTGCCTATCTCTGCTCTGCTATAAGTTCTGCTAATTGCTCCTCAGCTGAAATAAAACGAAGAATCACTGTTGTCAATCGCTGTTTCTTTGGGCTTCGAAGGCAAATGAGTAGTATGTTAAGTAAGGAGTAGTAAATATATAAGACCTTGATCATACCAGTCCTACTTTATGGCGCTGAATCATGGGATCTATCGAAAGCCGATGAAGATATCCTCAGTCGTTTTGAGAGAAAAATCCTTCGAAAATTATTCGGTCTCGTTGGCGTTGACGGGCTTTGGAGGAGAAGAATCAACGACGAACTAACTATTCGAGCTGTACAGCGGCATCGACCTAGTGAGGACATGTAGAGCGAATGGACACCAATGTTGCAGCACGCAGGGTCTTCGAATCTAACACGGATGATCAACGCCGCAGAGGAAGACCTCACCTTAGGTGGCGCGTATAGGTAGAAGAAGACCTCAACCGACTTGGAGTACGTAATAAGCTAGCGGTAAGCTAAAGACTGGGCTAATTGGAGAGGCTTGTTAGTTGAGGCCCAAGTTCAGCTCTAACTTCAGCGCCACCTAAGTACGAGTAAGTGAGTAGCATTCGTTACCTGATGGTGTATTGGGTTGGGACTGAGTCTGCAACTGTGCAAGAAAGCTCTATCTCGATCAACAAGGGAGATATTGCGTGGAAACATGGTTGGTTATATTTCATCCCGTTCTCGTTGACGAGTCATGGAGGAGAAAATTCAATGACCTACTATACGAACTGTTCTACTCATAAATCAAGACAAACTTATGTTTCCGCCTAGAATATGTAGAGCTGGCGGGCGTCAATGGTCGATTTCGGAATGATTTTGACACCAACAGGGTTGGAGGAAAACCTAGTCCAGATTCGTCCTGAATGATAACGCCACGTAAAATTATCAAGCAAGAAATGCAGTATTTAGGTAAGTTATAGGCAATCATATATCTATTGTACAGTGTAGTGTGATTAGTGCTGATTTGCTAAGGACAACGAGTTGGGAAGTTACTATGGAAACTCGTAGTTTTCGAACAAGAAGCTACAACACAAATTGCCTTATTTCTATAATACCAGTTCGCAGAAGTGATTAAGAAATTTGATGTAATTCTTAGAATCAAACACGGAACCAATTTTGAATGGCCCACACAATTCCTCGAAGATAGACACAGCTGGTAAGATTTTCCTCTTCATGGATACATAAGCGATTATGGTACGATTAAATTGCGTAAGCCAAACCCCCTTTCTTCAGAATCAATTTGAAGGGGTATAATTGAATTTTCCAAGAAAACTACAATAGAATAGATCGAATATTTCTGTCACATGAGCTAATTAGGATCGGAATCTTCAAGGATTACGATTAGCCATCAAACAAACATGAAAGCTACTTGCTTTTGTTGCCCACTTTTTCAGTGAAAGTCATTATTCTTGCCTCAATGCTTACATACTTCCAGGTATTTGTTCGTATTTGTTTGTATTTGCCAAGACAATAAAGTGTAATTGACCTTAAATCTTATTTCGTAAGTTTAAGATTTTTGTCTTAAAATTTTGCCCGTTGACGGTGTATGTTCCATAACCTTAAATTTATAATCCTGATTATGACTTGTACTATAGTAGCAGTTGTTGCGTGTTTTCTTTATTTGAATTCTACAAATCTTTTCGTTTGCATCTTATGGCACATCTTAAATCTGCCAGAAAAAAAATGCCAAAAGAGAGAGGGATAAATGTTTCCATTGACACAAAAAGGGTTTGGTTTGAATTCTGATTTATCTTCAAGTTCGGTCAACATGGTGTTGAAGGAGTTTAAATCTTCAAATCTAAACGAAGGGGTTTCACTTTGAGGTCAAAAGGAAAATTAATAAATAAAACAGCCGAAAGCACTTTTAAGATTGTTCGTTGGAATGTTGGATAAAGTGCTGACTACCGTAGGACGGTAAGAGAGATGTTCGTTTTGATTTATTATTGGAATGAGAAAATCTTATTAATTTCTTTTAAAAGTGTGTAACCAACTAACCAAGGTAATATGTGAGGAGTAATAAATAAGAAACTACCGAAGGTACCTAATTGAAAAAACTTTATTTAACTTTCGCCCTCTTTTGAAGGTAGCATAAGGAGATATCCCAATTGATTTGATTTGGTATCGAATTCATATCTGAAGCCGAAAATCGCCACCTCCTCGCAATGTTTCTGTGTCTTCTTCGAAATTGTTTCACAGAGAGAGAAAACAAATGCCTTGAATAAAGGCGAACAATATGTTGAAGACATATGGTTTTCAAAACAATTTTGAAAGAATTTCACAACTCAAGAGACAAAATCTATTGAAGATGACAGGGGTTTTGTCAAATACGAACATTTTTGAAGGTCAATTTGGCAATGGTACCTTTTAGATCCGATTCGGAGGATGTGAACCTCAACGTGGTAGAATATAGGTTTCACATGGTTGTAATATAGAGTACGAATCCAGTATCTGATTATACAACATTCAGTTTGCTTTTGTAGAGTCATAAGTCAGCCACAGCGACCAACCACATAAGGATATTAGCCACTCATTCCTTAACGACCAGTGGTGTTTATTGTTCAGATATTTTTTGAGAAGATGGCATGTTCAGTAATATTGTGCATGAGCTGAGAAAAATAGAACTGGGCGTCATCACCGTATAATACAAGTAGAATTGAGGCATACTCACATATTATTGGGAATCGTATATGAACATGCAAAACATAAGAGGTCCCAAAATAGACCCCTGAGGGACACCTCGTTTTAAGACCATTATTATTATGTTTTGATGTTTTGTCACGTGTGCCCAGCACATTTAGGTTGTTAGCAAAAGCCTAATGCCTCGTCACGACCCCAGTAAGCAGCCTGCAATCTTTCTTACTGAAACCTCTTACAGAATTTTGGAAACATTTATTTGGTCTGTCGACATCCTAGATAGTCATAACAGCTGCAGTTATGCGTTGTGATTTGGGACCCAAACAAGATTCAGAGAATTCAGCCTTCCGATTGGGTTCAGTGAAGTCTTACATTCTCGAACTAGCTTAGAAGTCGTGTGAGAATTTAGCAAGGCCATAAACTCAGATTTGATGTCGCCACAGATGCCTCGGCCGATTCTTCACAATATGGTTCGTTCCATCAGGATTGCGTATATTCCCGTTTGGAAAACAGTCGCATGTTTTCCTAAGTAGGAGTGAAATCTAACATTGTTTTCCTCTAAAAAGGCATCAGCGCCGCATTATAAATCGGCTTTGGAGACACCCATGAAGACTCGACTAAATTACTTCCTTGGCGCAGATTCTGGCCGAATCTAATCTTGGGCAGAGGGAAAATTAGATTTTTGGTCTGTAAGACCAGAGTCAAAAGGCAATCGGCCCGCAAGAATATCAAAACTCCGTGCGCGTTGTACCAAAGGGTACTTCTTTTTAAACGGAAGATTGCTTTGAGACTCCAGCCCATGATATGGATATCAAGACGAGGGAGATTCATTAGTGGGTCTAGAGTAAGGCAGGCGTGCTACAGAAAGCTCCAATGCCGAGACAGACAGTTCTTTCGAGTTTGGTAAAAGCAGCAGTTTCGTGAAAGTATGTTCCACCAGACAGCCGACGTATAGGATATAATTGAGTTTACCAAAGCCGTGTAGATCCAGAACACCCTTCTCGGTAACAGCCTCATGTCTTGCCGAATATTCCTTTACACTGCCAAAAGGAGGTTCTCGACGTGATATATTTAGTCGAATAATAATACCCAGATGATACCCACATATTTAGCTTCTTTAGAGAAATGGATGCTAATGGCTTTTAGCACTTGACGAGGCAACCCAGTCAGATTTCTCCTTCTCGTGAAGATAACAACCTCGGTTTTGAAAGAATTGACTGAAAGTCCATTTTTAGTGGACCAATCGTCGATTACGTTTAGAGTTGTCTGCGCTTGAGAGTTTACGTCTACGTGGTGTTGTCTGGCCGAGTTTCGTATGCCGTAAAAATCATATTGTGGACAAAATATTTAACACGCACTCCACTTCTTATCGAGTGGACATTCAATACTGCCCACTTTATTTTGAACCGTAGTATGCATTATGCATCCTAGACCACGAGCCCGGGAACCAAAGTTCGGACAATGTTACAAAGAATGACACCGAAGGACATAGGCAGCGTACGAAACTATACACTTAGTACCTACAATTGTCACAAACTTTATTTTGAGGTTCAGTCCTTCTCTTTGTCTACATAAAATATTCAACATATTAAAGATTATTAGAGCTTGGCTCCAGAGGTTACTGCTTATCTAGAATACAACGAGGGCTGTCCCTTCAGACGAACTGAAGAGGCTGGATAGGAAGCTAAACGTATTGAGCTTATCTTGTGTGATTCGAATTTTATATTATATTATTTATCGGTGCATGGATGTTGACAGGAATAAATTATTTCCAAATTTATAAAAAGACCCTGTTCCATTGTTGGCTCTATACATCTAGTGGAGCGGATAAATCCAAAGAATTCAAAACGCTTCATAGAAAAGCTTAAATTTTACGTCCTACCACTTCTACTTATCTTGTCTAGTACGGTGGCGAAGAGTTCAAGTTCGTCGACCACTACGCAAGAGGGTCTGGATTCAAATTTTGGTTAGTTCACACAATCAGAAAAAGTAATTTATTATAATGCAACCATCCTTTGGGCGGGCATTCTATCGCTGTTCAGAAAAGACAAACAACTTGTGGATCTTCTCTCACTGTGCACAAAATGAAAAAGGCCCGAACTTTTGTCACAACAATTACATTTTTTTTAGCTACATGGTCAAGCTAGATTACTCTTCCACAAACCCCGATTTCGAAACGATTGACCTCTATGGACATCTGTGACTACGCGGGAGTAAGCACCACTAATAAAGGGGTACTCAGAGATGATCTACTTTAATTTAAACCGTCTGGTTACTAGAGTAAAGATTAATTGGGCAATGAACATCGTTTGTCCCTTAAAATCGCAAGGACCCGATGGCATTTTTCCCACTGAGAACCAAAGAAATTTGTGATATACCAAAAGTTCCGGGATAAACAACGTGTGGCGCTCCCATTGTTCCGATTTGAGTTCTGTTTTTTTTTTTGTTAAGTTGGTAAATCTGTTGTTGACATTCCCTCTAAATCTTAGCGTCATAGCTTGACATTTGAAAAAGTTACGTAGCCAAGAGTACATCTGTCTCTGTTTGGGTTGGCGGTTTTTTACAATTTTAGAAATGGATTTAAATTTGCAACAACGAACTTGTAAAGGGTCCGCCATCTAACGTTTTTTTTTCAACTAGTGCTTATTTCGTGAATGGTAACACTTAGCTCATGTCTGATTTGACAGATAATTAGTTTTATCCTTCCGCTGAACGAATATACGTTGTGTATACGCTTGAACAACGCTTCGCTAAGTGGGCCTGCGATCGACTTAGAGAAGATGCCGATTTTGCCAAAAAAAATCATCTTTTCAGATGAAGCTCATTTTGATCTTGGCGGATATGTAAACAAGCAAAATTGTCGCATTTGGGGCACAGAAAACCCGCACGCATACATTAAAAAGCCGATACACCCAAAACGAGTCACTGTTTGGTGCGGATTTTGGTCCAGAGGCATAATTGGGCCATTTTTCTTCGAAAATGAGCAAGGAGTGGCCGTTACAGTCAATGGTGATCGTTATCGGTCCATGTTGAACGAATTTTTGTTCACAAAAATTGAAGAGGAGGATATTGGCAACATTTGGTTTCAACAGGACGGCGCTACGTGCCACACAGCCGAAGCTACACCCGATGTTTTGCGCCCTGTTTTTGAAGATCGCATTATCAGCCGCAGAGCTGATGTCGTTGTCGCTGACACCGTTGGACTATTATTTGTGTGGTACCGTAAAAGATAAGTGTTACGCCGACAAGCCAGAGCCAATTGACGCTTTAAAGAAAAATATTCGTGAAGCCATTGGTGAAATACAGCTGCACACAATCGATAATGTGCTTAAATATTGGACCGATCGTGTAGGCTACTGCATGACCAGCCGAGGTAGCCATTTGAATGAAATTATTTTCCATTATTAACCGGAAGGATAAAACTAATTATCTGTCAAATCAGACATGAGCTAAGTGTTACCATTCACGAAATAAGCACTAGTTGAAAAAAAAAAACGTTAGATGGCGGACCTTTTATTAAATTTTGCGTAAAAGACGGATTTAATGTTGCGCGAACGTTGGAAATGTTGGAAAAGTGTTTCGACAACGATTCTCTAAAGAAAACGGTCGTTTACCGGTGGCACGAGCGGCTCAAAAGTGGTCGTGAGTCAATCGAAGATGATGAACGCAATGGCAGACCATCGACATCGAAAACCGACGAAAACATTGATGGAGTAAAAGAAATGTTGGTCAATAACCGCAAATTAACCATCAGAGAGATAGCGGAGGCCTTGAACATTGCCTATGGATCCGTCCAAGACATTTTGGTTAATGATTTGCGTTTCCGTCGTGTAGCAGTAAAGTTGGTGCCAAAAGACCTCAATTTCATGCAAAAAAGGGACCGTGTTGACGTCGCGAAAGTGATGATTTGCGAGGCTGAATCCGATCCAGCATTTATCAAAATGATCATTACTGGAGACGAGACGTCGGCTTATGAGTACGACACGCAATCCAGACATCAGGCAAGTGAATGGCGTTCACCAAATGAGACGAGACCAAGAAAAACACGTCGTTTTCAGTCAAAAAAGAAGGCAATGCTCACGGTTTTCATGGATTACAACGGTGTAGTGCATCATTAATTTTTGCCAGAAGGCCAGACAGTAAACAAAAAAAATTATTTGGTCGTAATGAGATGTTTGCGTGGAGCAATTCGCCGAAAGAGACCAGAATTGTGGGCAGAAAATTCCTGGATTTTGCAATATGATAACGCACCGTCGCACAGTGGCATCATTTCTGACGAAAAATGCACCAAATACCATCCAACAGCCACCGAATTCACCTGATTTGGCTCCCTGTGACTTCTTTTTGTTCAATCGAGCTAAAAAACCACTATGGGGAACGCGTTTCAGCAGCCGAAAGGAAGTACTTTCGTACATCTTGAGAGAATCTGCAATTGCCAGCCTGGACAAAATGTCACCATCGATAGTTACAACTTTGAAGTTGCAAAAGATTTCATTTAGTTTGTTAACTCTGGCAACAACATTAGAACGGAAAACTAAAGACACGCTGCTTTTTTGGGACAAGTAGGCAAGGAAACGAGTAGCAGAACTCTATTAAGAGCAACGAAAGTGGTTTTACTTAAACAAAAACTATACGAACTATACAACAACAGCAACAATACTTCTACACTGCTTAGGAGATGGCTATGACAGGTCGAGCGAAGCTACAATGAAGCTTCTGACAGAAGAATCTTTAAATCCAAACCAGATAGATTACTCGACAGGAAAAGCATCTAAGATAACGTGTGCACCTGGAAGAAGACGTCAGCCAATTCGGCGGACAAATCTAGAGCCACCTAGCTATATGTATTTATTTTTATGCGGAACATCATCTCAAACTTATTTCGTACCCAGCGAGAAGAGAGGGTTAAACGTGTTACCATCAATGAACTGGAACCATCGAAGGAAGCACTGATCGACATACCGAAAACCGAATATAAAAATGTTTCGAGGATTGGATCAAGCGCTGGCATAAATGTGTTGCAGTCGATGGGGATTACTTTGAAGGGGACAATATAGATTTAGATGAATAAACTTGTATTTTTAATTTTCTGAATAGACTCCGGTGGTAACTAACTATCTAAAAGGGCTGTCTTGTTTCGTATTCCCAAATTATAGACGGAAACGTCTTATTAATACGACAACTTAAACACAGTAAAAATCAGTAAAAGCGTCCTACACTAGCGTTTACTCTTGCTATGGTACTGAGACAACTTTCCCACCAACATTTTCGTCTGCGCTGTGTGCAAACATTTTATGAGTATACATGGGTATGGAACCAAGACTCCCTTAGATATTTTATTGAAATCCTGAATCCGGCTTGATCATAAGATCCACTTAAGACGCAGAGTACGTAGCAATTCGAGTTAATTTCTACTTTCAAAGATTTGATGGGGCTCATCTTCAATAACCCTCGAAGCTGAACTCACAATAGAATAGAATAAACCTGACACTCTTTTATTAACTGGGAGTAACCTTGAACCGAACTGAAAACTTAGTTGTACACAGCTCGCGAGAAAGTCGACCATTACTCTCTTTTAAAGTTGAAAAACCCTAGGCACTAGATGGTGTTCCACTGGATATTAACAGCTACACCCATCCATGATATCTTAATCTAGTGGACCCACAGACAGTACAGATGAACAAAAACCTCCACTGAAGTATTCTAAGATGTAGTAAAAATATGGCTACCGTTAAGTGCTGATGATAGACTTGGAAAACTCAATATGACGGTGTACAGCGACTTAAGGGGTTGTTTGTATCTTAAAATCTACTTCACCTTTCAATTTAAATTTTAAAAATATCTCAATTCAAGGGGGGAGAAAAACAAAAACAAACCAACCTATTCCTCGGTTCGTTTTGAAGCTACTATACTAGCGAGATTGTTTTCTATTATACGAGTACAGTCAAGGTAAGCTTCTCGTCAACGAAACATTTAAATGTTTTTGATGAAACAAACAAAACTGAAAAAATCTCTTACTGGTTATATTCTACAATATGTTGCCCTCCCTCACGCACTATCAAATCGGCGTACGTCCATCAACCTTGATTCGGCGACAAGCAGACAAAACTATCGATCACTCATAGTAATACCGGCTGCCGATAGTCCAAGGTCGAAGTTACACCTCCACTCTATCGAGTATTGTTCACATATGTTAAACTCCTACCTCCACCGACAGTCAAGGTTGTCCTATACAATCTATTATATTTTATTGACAGATTTACACCTCCATTCTATCAAGCATTGATCGCATCTGTTCAATTTCGTTCCACACCCACTATCAAGGTTGTCCTACACAATCTATTATATTTAGATTCAAATCAAAACTAAGTATGTACTTACCCCTCTTGAATCTCTAAATAGTATGGCCGCATGATATGGATCCAGAGTACCATCACCTCTCATACCTCGACTAGCTCCGAGTGATGCACGTCGCTTTTCCAAATCAGCAGAGGCACGTCGCATATGAGCACCTGTCACGAAACCAAAAAAAATACTCACAATCAAACTCGACTCTACCAAAATATGTTAAATAAAAAAAAAAACTGAATAAAATGAATCCAAACGAAAGCAAGTACCAAGGAGACGACGATAAATTAATTTAAAAAAAAAAAATAAAAAAGAATACTACGACACCACATCTATTGTATGACGAGCATGCCTAATCAGCATTTCGCCTGGAATCTAAATTACCCAAAACTCTCCACTTTGCAGCCCTCTCGTTCTGTTTACCTTCTTTTACAATTCTATCGTAAATTTTATACGTTGCCTCGCAATCGTTTAAAATTCGATTACGATTCACCGTGTTCGCATCCAGACTTTTCGATCTCGTTCGGAAGTTCTCCTGTGGATCATTCATCGGTGAGGTGCACGCACTATTCGTGTCATGGGATTTCCTTGGCCATATGTGCACCTTCTTACCGAAAGTCTTAAGCATCTCCTGAATCGAATGATGGTGATGATTGTGGTGGTGGTGGTGGGATTTATGTGATTTGGGTGAGGTGGTATTTTCCTCGCCGCTGATACTTTTGGCAAAACTACTATTATCGAAGCGATGGCGGTAACCCGGCGCTGTAGGGCTACCATCGTGCACTGATGCTTTGTAATCGTCCAGCGAATAGGCAGCACCGACACGATGGAAGATGGAATTAATTGATGGACGTTCCTCGCGACGTGACTGACAGGCACCGGTGTGGGTGAAATACTGATGATCGACATTATTTTCATAAATGTCATCGAGATCGTGTGGAAAGAAGCCGGTCTGGACCGGAGGGGAACCATAACTTTCGCCTATTGATCGCCGGAAGCTCTAAAAAAAAAACACACAGAAATAAATATCAAAACATTGTACAGCACATGAAGTATTGTAGTAAGAACTTACATTGTAAAAACCGGGGCTCTGACACCTCTCGAAAAAGTTCCTCCGCGAAGAGGGCGTCCGGCGTAGGTTGCTGCTATAGCTTTCATACGAGCCACGGCAATAGGATGTGCCTGCTGAAGAAGATGGCGAGTTGCGGAAATGACTAATTCCATAGTCAGGCACTGGTTGTGGCGGTGATGAGACTTTGTCCTTATCTAAATTCAATACAAAAGTTAGTCATCAAATACAAGAAAAGTTTTGTGAAACTTCTGTCAGTTGTTGAATTTCAAAAGTGACACTTGCTTGACAGTTGTATAATTTTCACCTAATTCGAGAACAAAAAGTCTACACTCTGTCGAATTGATTGTCATCTGTCAAATAATTACGCTGCCTATGACAGCTGTCATTTGTGAAAAATTCAACAAAAACTAATTTTCTTTTGGCTAAGTTTCTAGATGTGTCAAAATGTGATAGTAATAACTGTTGAGGGAACCATTTAACATCATTATTATGCCATATCGACGTAAATTCTAGTGATCTGTCAAAAGTGAAGGTGAACATGATGAGTGTAAACGTTCACCCATTAAAAGGAAACAATTTTAAGGCTTAAGGGATGCAAATTTAAATGTCCCAAAATGGCGAAGGGCGAAATTGGCGTACGTCTGACAAATAACCGAGAACAGCTGTCATATGATAGCTGGCGATTTTGACTCATATGCCGATAATTGACTGGTGTTAGACCAGTCGTATAGGCAGAATGGTATTGGCGGCTTCATTAGCATTTCCTAGTACGCGTTACGAGTATCACTTCGTTCACAACTCAATGAAAGAACGAACACTCAGTGTGGAATAATCACCCAAGAAAATGGAGGACCAGGCTATGCCTAGGTATTGTGCTTCCAAAAGCTGTCAGAAGTGGATTAAGACAATGCGATGTACTCGTAATTGTATGAAACTCGCAAAATCAACACAAAACCGACACACGGGGTTGCCAGTTGGTCATTTACAAGCATCTTGAGAGAATCTACAATTGCCAGCCTGGACAAAATGTCACCATCGATAGTGACATGAAGTTGCAAAAGATTTCATTTAGTTTGTTATCTCTGGCAACAACATTAGGACGGAAAACTAAAGACACGCTCCTTTTTTGGGCCAAGTAGGCAAGTAAATGAGTAGCAGAGAACCCTATTAAGAGCAGCGAAAGTGGTTTTACTTAAACAAAAACTATACGGACTATACAACAACAGCAACAATACTTCTACACTGCTTAGGAGATGGCTATGACAGGTCGAGCGAAGCTACAATGAAGCTTCTGCCAGAAGAATCTTTAAATTCAAACCAGAGAGACTACTCGACAGGAAACGCATCTAAGATAACGTATGCACCTGGTAGAAGACGTCAGTCAATTCGGCGGACAAATCTAGAGCCACCTGGTCAGTTGTGTTTATCTTTATGTGGAACATCATCTCCAGCTTATTTCGTTAGAGGGTTAAACGTGTTATGAACTTATAGGTGCTGGTAGTCGATTCCACGACACCTGGTTTTAACGAAATACAGAACCAAACTCTTAAATTAGCAGCCAAATCAAATCCCGAGCTACACAAATGTAAAGCTCAATTCCAAAGCAATGGAATGCAGATTGGTTCTTCCACTTGCTTGTAAGTCAAGAAGTCCCATCGGCATATCGTCCACTACGACGCTCGATATAAGGGTGAAGGACCTGGAGCGTATTATATTTAATAGACTAGATGGAGCCATATCGCAATTCCTTTTAAGGACACAGGTACTTGTCTATTTGATCAAATACAGACACCGAAGACCGACAGCACGAATATCTTTTCACTGGAGGAGTCCCACAGGAATCAGCGTTAGGACCACTTTTATGTAACAATTTTTATAGTAGTGTGGTGTGGCTGGGGAGAAGTCAGAAATCTTTACATTAAGAAACCGATGGAGGAAGAATTTCAGGCTAAGCTAATCAGCTGGTTTTGCAATTTTTAATGAAGATCGTCGGAAAATCTAGCCCAAGAAGTAATAGACGCTCAAGTTGCAGCCAAGGTTCAAAGAAGAGACCGAAAAAAAGATTTGGGGCAGTCAAATGGGAAAACATCAGCAAATTCTTGACCTCAGTAACGAGGTGAAATAAAATGGAGTGGCCCGTAGAATGGTTCTAAAATGTAGCCAAACACACAAGCGGCGCCATAGCGGTGCAGATACGTGGGAGAAATATGTAGCAATAGATATCGCATGGTATCAGACAGAATAGTTTTAGATATTGGAGTAAAGATACGATATGCGAATAGAACTATAATGTGAGAGCAAAGCTGGGAGATAATCGAATACACAGTGCAACGATCTTCCATATCAACTTAACTTTGGGTAGGGTCGGACTAAATGACCCTCCGCTTTGCACGAAATGCAACGGATAGCAGGAAAATACAGAATACATTCCTATTAGCGTGTAGGCTAAGCGTGAAAAATATCATAGCCAAAACGTTAACATCTCAGGGGTTATGGAGGCAATCTCAAACATTTCAATGACAGTTAAAAGGAGCTTCGTTCCGGTGTTCCGATGAAATGCGACATGGAAATACGAGGACAGGTGGCATTGCTAAGAAAAGTCTTTGAAACAGCGGCACCATACAAAATGGTAGTCTGATTCATCGGTTATCGTTCCTTTACTCAATTTTTATTTTTGGATGGCAAAACGTCTATCTGCTGTTTACTCTTTATCATCTATGACAATCGTGAGATATTCGTTCAACGAATTTAAGCGCGGCCGTACATTTGGTTTTGATGAGGAATGCTCAGGCCACTCAGCAGAACGTGATTACTGAGCGATTGGCTGGGATGATTTTTTGGGATTCCTTTCTGGGATTCTTGAAGAAAGGAAGCACGATCATAGGGCGGTACGACGGTGAATGTCTCACCAAAAGGCTAAAAGGGTGGGAGCCAATTAACAATAAAAACGCCACCCAGCGAAGCTTTAGAATTTCTACTGAACCTTTCCTATCTTCACTTTCACATTCAGAAAGAAAATAAAGCTCACGCTTACATGTTTATCTCAGTGAAAAAGAACAATTCCAAACTAGTTTATCCGGATTCAGAACAAACAACTGCCGAAAAGGATACAAACGTCAGCCATAATTTATATTTCCGAGAACGAGAAAAGTGGAGTTCGGCAGGGTTGCATTTTATCACCGCTTCTTTTTCTGGTGATAATAAACCGCTTTAGCAGAACTCTCGAAGGAAAGTAGAACCGTTCAATGGACATCCGACCTGAAATATCTTGATTACGCTGATGATATCTGCCTGCTTGCACACAGGGTTTCGGTTCTACACCAGATGAGTCAGAATCTGGAAGCTGAAACCATCAAAGCAAGGACCCTGATCTTTTAAGATCTATCTCCCATCGTAACAACGTTGGATAGGAGTTACTTTCTCGGCAGAGCTTTCCTACGTTAGTAGCAGAATCTGGAAGACCAAATCTGCTGTCGGATTGTTATTCAAGGTGCGGAAAGGCTATGTTTACAAGACTAAGACCAAGATGAGACTGCCATGCTCGAATGTGGAGTCAGTACTGCTGTATGTTTTTGGTACTTGAAAAGTGACCCCAACAATAACTCGGACGCTGCAGTCCTTCGTTAACAGATGTTAACGCATCATCTTGAGAGTGTTTTAACCCAACTGAATCTCAAACGTAGAGCTTCAGTCGACATCACTATAAGAAGAAGGAAATGGTTGTGGGTTGATCACATCCGCTTATCCAGTCAGGAAGAAGAGCTAGCCGTCCAAGGCAGACATATAGCAGAACAGTTGAGGAGGACGTAAGAACACCTGGAAAGGATTGGAGAGGGCTGAAGCACGTTGCAGAAAGCCGAACAAGATGCTCCACGGACATTGTTGACGCTGATGCCCCCCGAGGGGTCACACGTACTAACTAACTAAGTTCACAATAGATCGAATATTCATATAGTGGCAGATCCTAAAAAAAAAGCCCAAGGTCTTGAATTTATCGATTTTAATTCCTCATATGACAGCATCTATAGATACTATGCAGAGCCATGTCTCGCCTTGGTATCTCTGACAAACTAGTCAGACAATGGAGAACGCTTGATGATTCCTAAAGGTCAGATTTGGACAAGGTGTCATGAAACTTTCTTAACAACATACATACTCAACACCAGAGGCACAATTTTCCAAAAGTCTGTATATCTACCTGTATACGATAATGTCAGTGACATCACTGGCAGAACTCAGCGAGCTGTCACTGGTGCGTTTACAAGTAGTGGAACAGAAGTGGCAAAAATAGGTTTAGGCGGTGATTGAGGGCAAAACGAAGCATACGATGTCAACAAGAACTGACACAAAACATCGACGAATCGGGCAGAACGTCACAATGGACGGCTACAACATTGACATCTCATCTCATGGGGCGGCCGTGGTGTAGTGGTAGTAGCAAACGCTTCTCACTCGGAGGGTCCAGGTTCGAATCCTGCCCATGGCAAAATCAGTTTTTCATTGTATATTTGAAACTCAGACAAAAAAATTCTGCGTGTGAAGGCATAACACTGACACGTAGATTTGGCTGTTATAAGAGTTTCAAGCAATGAAAAAAATACTGGGAATTATATCTCGAATCACTCTGAGTGAAGAAAAACTCTCCGTCCTATTCGGACTCCCACCCCTGGAGAGTTAACATAGAAACCAAACACACCTGAGTTTCAAGCCACTACACAAACAATTTTCCTTTCTCCTCCTTCTATCTTTCCGCCCGCGCCCTGGCAACAGTAAAAGGGTATCCAACCCCTTAGGCGCGCGTAAATTATAAAAAAAAAAAAAAAAAAAAAAAAAATCAGAAATCAAACGACGAGATACTCTTGTCAATCGCTCTATCTTCGGTCTAAGAAGGCAAATAAGTGAAAAGGCCTTGAAACGCTAAGGAGACTCTATATAAGACCCTCGTCATCCCGGTCCTGCTTTAAGGTTTTGAACGCCAAATTCTGCGATTTTTGGTCCTGTTTGTGTTGACGGGGTTTGGAGGAGAAGATCTAACGCCGAACTCTACGAGCTGTACAGAGACATCGACCTGGTCATAAAAGTGCACATTAGACGTACATTAGGATATGTAGATGGAATGAACACCAACGCTTCAACCAGAAGAGTCCTCGACTACAATTCCTTTTTATTGTCAACGACTTTGAGATAATCTCAAGAATAGTCTATAACTGCTAAAATCTAATCTAATCGTACGAAAGGTGTTCCCACGACATGACGTCTCTACCTAAATTAACCAAAAGAACTGTCAAATTTGCCACTTAACGTCACTCTAGGCAGGTGTTCCAAATTAATGAAACTGAAAATCTGTCAAAGTTTGTTAACTTTCGATTAACTGTAAAAACTAACCTGGCTGCCCTCAGCAGTGAAACATGAAAAACCATTTAAAAAACGCCCACTTCTGTTAGAATTTCATTGCATTCAAAATAAAGCGGTAAATGAACCTCTTTACACGACAACTGAGATGATCGACTTCTGTAACAAAATTGAGTCATATAATTCCCTCTCACAAGTATCTATGTAAGTCTCCATAGTATCCGCAATTGACTTGTTTAGAATAACTGTCACTTTGACAGCAAGTGACATAAGTCACAAAACTTGGAGAGACTAGTGGTTTTTTTTGTTAACTAGATAGAGGAACAGCACGATACAGACGACAAAAATCGAAGGCAAAACAAAAACATCACAAAAACCACTTATTTGACACTTGAAGTGACAGTAGCTGTCATGAAATTAAACTTTTCATGAAATCTGGTTACATTTTAGCTACATTTGTCGATTTGCCAAGTATGTACTCGTAATTCTTGTTTGATCCACTTGAAAAACTGTCAAACTGACACTAAACGTCACTTTTAATGTCAACTGTCATGTTAAAGAATTATCAAAAGAAAACATCTGTCAATCACTTGTGAAATTCTTTTAAAACAACAACAACAAAAACTTTAAATACTTACCCTGTGACCAATTTGGTGACTTTGAAGACTTCGATGATGACGACGATGAGCCCGAACCCAAACTATTCAGTCTTACTGGCCCTTCATTAGAGTCATTCCTTTGCATGCTGTTGCTACCGTAACTATTATTACTTGAAGTAGACTGCTGTTGCCAACTTTCCGAACTCATTTGCTTCTCGACAGCATGCTGCCTATACAGATGTGATATACCATGCATATTACGTTCGATACTATCTCTGTTTGATTTATTTATTTTTTTGTTACTTTATATTTAGTTCAAGTTTGACACTTCTCTTTCGATAAAAAAAACAAAAAGAAAACAAAAACTTCACTTGTCAATTTTACACTGCCAAAGTCACATTTTCTATTTTTTTTTTTCAATTCATGAAAGCACTATTAGTTTTTGTGTATGAGAAAATCACAAATTAAATGCAAATCGCAACAAATTGTCGTGTGCAACAAACCGCAAATGAACGATATCGACAATGACAACGAAATACCCGCTTCGTGTTGACAGTTGAATGTTGATGATGAAGTGTGTTTGACTGCAGCTAAAAAGGGTTGAATGGCCTGAAAGTAAGTCAAAGTTGTACAAAAAGGGGAGAGAGAATCGAGATACGAGTACGAGTATCAGTCTGACTATGACTATGCCTCTGAGAGCGATGTACGAGCACGACGAGTAACTTTTGGTCATGTAATATAGAATTGGATATGAATCTAAGTGCAACACTAAGCTTTTTATTGTGTCCACCACATCTCGTTATAGATTCTCTGTTTGCTGTTTATATTAGAAAAAGAAAACCAAAGGGGAGCTGTTGACATATCACATTTTCGTTTGGAGCTTTTCGGGGCTTTAATAGAAAACCCGTCACGGACACTTGGCACTTCTATTGAATCCAACAAAATTCTGGCAATTGACGAATGTTGTCGTTTCTAAGAGTTATTCCGAGTGTTCTTGGAGATACGTCAATTATAAATTTTATGTTGTCCGAATTAATGACAGCAGACAATTTGGGACGGTCTCTCGACAAAATAAACAATTTTGGGTGTATGTACGAGTAAACTTGAAGGACAATCTAGAGAAAAACATAAACAAACACACCAAACGACAGAAATGTGTCGACAACATCTAATTATAAATAGAGTTTGTGATTTAATTGAGTTCTTGGTATTAACGAACCACTGTACTATCTTACATCATCAGAATTCAAGAGAACAGTTGTGATACTCGTAAATACGTGAATAATCAAAGCTCTGTCCTGTGTGTAACAAATTTTAGGATCATGGCTGCGGCGCAATTCTAATTTGAAAATGTGACGAGCTGGGGTCTTGTGTATCAAAGAGTTCGAGGTGCCAGGTTCCTGGAATGGATTATGTATATGGAGTCTGTTTCAGAAAACAGCCATATGTAGAGGATTTTGCTATTGCGAATCCCAGGAAATAAGAAAGACAACCTGCACGGCAGAAGTTCTAGATCGCTACAAAGCGGATAAGACAATTGAAGCGGCGCGATGTGATGGAACGGACGGAAAATTTGTGGAATTTACTAACGTCTACTTTGTAGTTAAGAGAAGGTATAAGCAGACGCCCTATTATAAACAAGACCAAATTCGGCAACCTCAGTCTGATACTCCGATGAAGAAGAAGAATGACTTTGTCAAAAACCGCTTGACAGACACCGAAATCTTCTCGAAAGTTCCATACTGTTAACATCGACGGTAGAAGTTGAGTGATGACACTGTAAACAAGCAATCAGCCCATATTTGATGGGCTACGTTCCATCGAACCACAACAATGAAAGGCCTGCTCTGATGAAGAGTCGTAGAAGACTTTGTAGAAAAGAAGAACAAGACCTGCTCGTGAGCTCTACGAGCAAACGTAAAGGAAGGCTGACTTCTCCGATAGAAAGCGAAAGAGGTAGATAAAGGGTTTAGAAGAAGTCATGGAGTAACAATGTTCCGAAGTGCTAAGTACCATACGGAAAAATGAGCATACAAGTAGTAAGGACAAAAGTTCCGAACGGGGGAATGCAAGCATAACATAGCAGTAAGGTTCCAGTCGGTCGTGAAAATCGGAAAGAAATATTTCTGCACACTGCAGCCCTAAAGAGCTCGGGCCTGAAAAATGTTTGAATCCATGCCGGGGTTATCACACAGGGAACATTATACCCGAACATTGGTTTGACAAAGACTTTCTGGGAGGACGGTGCAATCTAATTCTATACAGATTGATTCAAGACTGATAGCGGGTTTGGTTGCGGTAATTTCTCATAAGCCTCTCCTTCCGTTTTCGAAATCACTGTAGCGTGTTCCAGGCGGAAATTTTTGCCGATTAAAGAAGTAATGTCCTGACTGAAGACAAATGTCATATCTGCAAAGGATATCTGCATCTTTTCCCGTAATCAGGACGCTATCAAATCCCTGGACTCAGTCTTACAAAATCCTAAAACTGGCAGATGGTAGAGAAGGTCAACATCCACCTATGTTGGGCCACAGAGATATTCCAGGAAATGGTAGGGCCGACGAATTGGTCAAAATTTGAGCCGCTCTACCTCATCGGTATGGTATACCTCGCTACACGCAGACTACTACAGTCGGATGCTAACAAAAGAGCAGACCTTAAGTGGACTGCTGGATCAACATGTCTAGCGACTAAAAACCTCTGACCAAAGCTGGATCTGAATCGCTCTAAGAGTTTAATCTGTCAAAATAGGAAACATCTCAGCGTTATCATAGGTCTCATCACTGGACACTGTCTTATAGGCAAGCATGCAATATTGCTTGGCGCTTTGGCGTCTGACATGTCCAGCTCTCTTCCGAAGAAGAAAACCCCATTTAGGAGCTTTATTCTACAATAACTTAAGCAGTCTCCTCCGCTTCGTCAGAAGCTCAAATTAACTCCAAGTGTAGGAGGATCACAGACTCACGTGGCATCACAATGGGCCAACAGGCCTAATAGCGCTGCTTTTTTTTAAGCTAACCTGAAACACGCCAAAGCAAGATCTCAGCTAAGGAGACGTGGTCCATTGAAAATCGAAAAATAGTGATTGATACTCGTATATGGAGTAATTGATGCTCTGGTGGTCTAGAGTATTACGCTCGTTGTCTGTCAACTGATCTGTAACATTTCGAAATTTGCTCATATTCACAAACGTAGAATACCTGCAAAATCGAGTCTGTCCAGCTCATCTTCTTGGCGGAAGTATTTGCCAAGGTTTGCTAACCTGAACATATAGAGACTAAGTTCAAATCTGTTTCATAAGTTCAAAGACAGCCATTATATGGGATTAAGCATCTCGAAGTTGATGCTGTCCTTAGTGGGTTTTTATTAATCCCGACATCCATCATACAAAACCTAAGACGATGCTTCTCGTTCAATGCCGATCAGACAGACAAATACTTTTTGGTCTTTCTATTAGCCTTTTCGAGTATATTCACTTAACAAGGCCGTATAAACGGTGAGCGGAGTGCTGGAAAGTTCATCATTTTCACATCTACAAAAGGACCAGCAGCAGTCTTATGTATAGCCCTTTCTTTATTGCTAAAAATATTGCTATGGACAGCGTTGCAAAGTCAGTGTCACAACCAATTTCATCTTGACAAGAGCAGAATTGAAAGCAGGTGTTCTAGGAGAAAACAATCTCTTCAAACCGATTAGTGTTTTCTAAGTCCTGAGTGTCGTCATTGTGATGAGACTGAAGTTACACTGTTCCATAAAGGGACACCTTCACTAAACCTTAAATATAAGACTTAATTTAGGAAGTGAACCCACTAGAATATCATGAAGAATCGGAAGAACACTTAGCCCATTATTCGTTACTCAGGGCTTGTTTAGACTAAGCAATTGATTATCATTCTTTGAGGTTGTCGAAAAGAAGTGTAAAGGGATTTTCTAGACCGGCCTACATTTCCTACAGAAGGCATTTAAAAAAGCTTCCGCAGCTGTGTTTGCTTTATGATAATTAACCCAGATTTACGGTAGCATCTTCTCTTCAGAAAATGAATAAATAACTTTCTAGTGCGGCAGTCCAGTGTTGACCATAGCCTAGTCTATCCAATGACTGTATTTTTCATCATTCCTTTCCTTTTGTAAAAAACAGGGGTTTGCCATTAATAGCCCAAAAGAAGATGTCAAAAACAATTTTCAGTTTTTTGGTATATAGCCTGGGAATCGAACCCAAGACTTAACCACTATTTTTGCTAAGCCCCTAGAACTCTCGATATAAATGGAATTGTAAGTATAGTACACCTTCTGGCGAGACCGTCATCTGTGTATTTACTTTAAATGACTTTGATTTCAGTACCGACAAATGTTAAACTGCTCCTTCGTACCTAAGCATAATTCTAAAATTTCGTTGATAAACAATTAAAATGACGGGATTATCCCAATCACTACGAACCGGGATGATCGCCGGATGGTTCACAAAGCTTCAAATGAGCACAAGGATCGAGATGTAACTGGCTCAGTATATAATAACTATCTATAACTTGTAGCTTCTCGCGAAGAAAACCAGCTAAGTTTTGTGAGAATAAACCGCGAATCCGATGGCCTTTCTTCTTTTTGGAGGCATCAATACCTAGCTTGAGGATAGCACTTCCGATAACGGACGCAGGCTGGTATACTTTATCGCCGGGCCAAACCTTACGCTGGCTAGTAGTATGCATTCCACGCATCCCAATATTCACAAGAAGGCATAAAAGACTCCCGATTGAATACATCGGACAACTAAAGGATTTTCCAATAGGGACTTGACAACTTTAAATTTAATTTGTGAACGCACTCTTTCACTAATCATCAAACTGTCACTGTCAATTTATTCAGTAAACTCAACATTTTCATCATGGTAAAGTACATGAACGAGCAACGTCTGCGAATGATAAAAATTTTCTACCGAATTTCGGAGTCGGTGACTGCAACTTTAAAAGCGTTAACTCCAATTTTCGGTCGTAATTCTCGCCCTAGTAGACAGGCAATAACAAGTTTAGTGCAAAAATTTGAGTCTACATATTCGTCGTGTGATGTTGCCGTATCAGTGAGACAACGGGTTGGTCGAAGTGTCGAAAATATTGCTGCCGTTCAGGCGTCCGTAGCAAACGATCCAAATCAGTCAATTTCACGGCGTGCTCAAGAATTGGGCATCGCTCAGACCACATTATGGCGTATTTTGCGGAAGGATCTTGCTTTACACCCATACAAGATCAAGCTGACTCAAAAATTGAAGCCGATGGAACATTTGAAGCGACGTATGTTCTCTGATTGGGTTCTGGAGAAGATGCGCCAAGATGATGAATTTCATCGCAAAATCATCTTCAGTGACGAAGCTCATTTTTGGCTCAATGGGTTCGTGAATAAGCAAAATATGCGTTATTGGTCGGGTGAAAATCCACATGTGCTTCATGAATCACCACTTCATCCACAAAAAATAACTATTTGGTGCGGTTTGCATGCCGGCGGCGTTATTGGGCCATATTTTTTCGTCGACGATAACGATCGTCACGTTACTGTGAATGGTGAACGTTATCGTGCCATGATCACCGATTATTTTTGGTCCGAATTGGAAGATATGGACTTGGACGACATGTGGTTTCAACAGGATGATGCCACAAGCCACACAGCACACGCTACAATCGATTTATTGAAGAGTAAGTATGGTGAGCGTGTTATCTCAAGAAATGGGCCAGTCGATTGGCCGCCTCGTGCGATTTAACGCGGCTTGACTATTTTCTGTGGTGCTACGTTAAGTCGTTGGTTTATGCCAACACGCCGACGACGTTGGAAGAGCTCAGAGTCAATATTGAACACGAAATAGCGGCCGTTTCGGCCGAAATGTGTGGCCGAGTCGTTGAAAATTGGGTCAAACGAATCGACCGCTGCAAACGTGCCCGCGGTGGCCATATGAACGAAGTCGAGTTCCATTCATAAATGTTTTGATTGTACTTCAAGCCGAAAATAAAGTCTTTGAAATATCTCAAATGGTTTATTGGGAAACCTGATACATTCATAATAAGAGAACGCCAGAACCTTTACTGCCATTAATCTCTCAAAAGGTCCAATGCCGCCAGCATCAAGAACTGAAACCATCAGAGATCCGCATCAGGCAGAATTATCTCGGCCACCACAACGAATCCCCTGGTTAGAGAAAGAATGCCGCCAAGCAAAACAACAAGGATGGTACAGGGCTGTGCTCCATAAAGGACCATAGCTGCTCGCGAGCACTACGAGCAAAAATGATGGAATGCACACCGGCCTCTTGGCTATGCCATTGACATATAGTTCGAACTATTTCTGCAAACGGTTTAACGCAACGGGATATGACTACTCGTAAGTAATGATCTTTGGTCCTGTCTTCATAGATGCTGACCGAGAACAAGATACAACGGCAAACTTTAAGAGCCCAGTGACATTGACCTTATCAGAAGAGTCCGGATGAAACAACAAGGAGGGGACATGAAAAGCATGGAAATATCCCAATGACGTACGCAAGTAGAAAGGGACCTTATCCACTTCGGCATACGTAACCGAAGCTATGTTACGAGATACTAGCGGTACTGTAATTCCGGACTATGTTAGTCAAAAGGACGGTATTTAGGTTAACTTTCTTGTAAATGCCTTAATGAAGATTGCCAATGTAATGTTATCTACATAGGCATTCACTGTGCATCCATAAGGAGTCTATTCAAGATTCCAGACAAGAGGCAACAATTACTACCTTGAGGTTTTCCTTAACTCAAAAGCCGTAGCCCTTAATCGTTTATTATTATTCTGGCAGCTAGCAACGGCTAGTCCATCGGGTAATAGTTGGTCAATTTGCAGAATGGTTGGTTCGTCGGTCTCGTTGTCGGCTAATACTTTCTGTATTGCAAATCTTAACATTACTTCCGCAGCTACGTTTTCATTTAGCCGCAGCGATCTGCGAGCAAAACGGCCAATAGGAGAATTTTGAGGTTAAATTCACGCGAATGTAGATTCGACACTAAAAATGGTTTGTTCGCAGTCACCTCATTCGCAATTCGCTGAGCTATGAATGGAAATGGACGTTTACCCTATCCTTAATCAATAAAGTCTCTTGAGTACTTATTAGACAAATAAAACTGGTCGCAATGAAAGAAGAAACACCCCATGAGGCTTCTGAAGCAGGAGAACTAGGAGCTCAGGTTTGGATCTGTTTGACCTCTTCAATCACAAACTGGATAAGCCCTGCATAATCAAACGATCTACTTTAGACCATAAAAACCATAAAAAAAGTCCTTAAACCGTCGACTTCACCAAAAATTCACCACAAAGCATCGTAAAAAATAAATTTTATAGCCTCGAAGCTGTATGGAAATAGCACAGATACCCAGATACTTTTGCTTTCACGGAACGCTTTTTTCTTTTCTTTTGTAATCTCATTCTACTTTGCACGTTTTCGAAATAAATTACACCCACACGTGCCATCCATATTCAGGACATCACAAATACGACTACCAATTTCTTGTGTGTGCTTCCGTCCCTCATTATGGTGTGTCCGAAATAAATCACAACAACAGTCGCAGACACCATTTTGAGGAGTAGAAAGGCTCCATTCAAACACATGATCTGAAAGTGGTCTCCATGCTTCTAAGTATAGTATGTCACTGAATTGTACTCCGATTACACCGCCCACATCAAACAAAAGACACTGAGTGATGTGTGAGGTCCCTTAAAGCGTACCTACGAGTATGTACCATAAAGTATATGTGTACCTCCTGCGTCAGCCTTCTTACAATTAAGTGGCAAACATTTATTGATCGCCTTTATCCTTAAGCGAGAATGTGTCTCTTTATGTCCTTTTTGTTATACGAATACGAGTATATGTACCCATTTCCCATTCCATGGAAAGGTCTTTGGAGATATCTCTTCGACAAACAATGGAGGATTAGATTCTTGTCTTTGTGGAACAATTTCAAGAGAGCTACTACGAAGGATTTAAGTTATTAACTGGAAGCTAGAAGGATTTTATCACCAAAACGATAAGAAAAACAAACGGGATTCTCAACAGCCGTGCCATCGTCTTGTGGCCTTGACTTTGGAGCGCAGGATGCGTTCTTAATACTTTTTCTGATGTCAACAAAGCCATCAGGAACTTTAGTCTTACGGTGTCTTGCAGAGAAAACAAACGAAAAGGATACAAGGATTGGTTGTGAGTTTCGAGTTTGAGGTTTCCTGTGGAGGCAGAGGCAGGACAACTTGCTGATTTAATTACGGAGAATTTAGCACATATACAAACTGACAAACGTTTACACTTAACTTAATTCCTTCGGTTATCTCCTGGTCTGGTTTCGTATTGTTTTCACCAAGGAATATCGTAATTTCAGCCATGTGGAAGTGGAATATCGATTTAGGATTATGGCTTACGAAGGGAGGATCAATTGAATTAATTATCATCACTCTTGCAGTATATTTTTCTCTGTTGTTTACGAGTATCTGTGACGAACCCAACCCAAAGATGAACTTTGGAAAGAACCAGTGGTTGGAAGAAGGATATACGAGCGAAGGAAATGTTGAAATGTACTCCTATATGGCTGTGCACAGAAATGAACATTAATGGAATAATTTAAGATGGCATTTACATATTTAAACAAGATTTATTGTTTCATAGAGGTGGGTGGATAGGAAATCTGAAATAAAAGTGTCCCAGGCATTACGATTTCCAAGGGCTCTACTTCCAAGAAGTACAGGACATGATTGTAAGCAAAAACGTGAGCTAAGGGCTCCACTTAGCAACATTATCGTGATATGTATACAGCAGATTTCTCAAAAATCCTGAGATATCCTTGACTTGGTAGGAAGGCTAGATGTAACGTTCCTTTATATTCATTTTAACATTACTTAATACTAGAACTAAGAAAATAAATTTTAACTAAAAACTCAACTTTAACGTCAAAGCGAACTCTCTCGTAACACATATAATTGGGTTAGAAAGCCCCGGAGATCAGGTTGTTCGATGAGGACATTGCTCTTGCAATGTGACTTCGAGTTAACTTAATGACGAAGTTGTCCACTCTTATTAGGTTCGCCCTATTGTATAAGACCTCATTAGGATAGAATTTTATGTACTCAGACTCTGGTGTTCTGTACAAGCGAAGACAAGTCCTAAGACAAGCCCTCTCAAACACCCGAATCTTTTCCAATAAACTTGCTCTCACGTTAAACCACACGGGACATCCAAATACAAGCATAGGCCGGATAAGGGCCATGTAGGAGATCACCTTCACCCTCGCATCGAGTTGGCTGTTATAAAACAGTCTCTTTGTAAGGGCAAAAGTACCTTTGGCTCTGGCCAGAGCAACATCTATATGTTTGTTAAAATACAGAAATTGATCTAGCCAGATCCCAAGGTATCTGACTACATTTCGACAAGCAAGTGGCTGTCCATGTTGTCCGACGATAGAAAACGTTCGCTAATTCTTTCTGGTATCCCTAGAGGCCCCAGACAAAGGCGTCCTAAACAGAATAGTTTCCGACTTCTGAAAGTTGATTTTCAACTTCCAGTCATCGCAATATCGCTTAATTTTGTCGAAGTCACGCTGCAAAAGCATATTAATGACCTCAATCTTTGGACCTGTTCTGTACGCGATTAAGTCGTCTGCGTACGCTATGGCATGGTGAAGTGAACCTATCAGATCACTTGTGTAAATGTTGAATAGGATCGGCGAATTTACCGCACCTTGTTGCAGACCGTTTTTAATGTTAAATGTTCCAGCAGAAGTCACATCGCCATTCTTCACGATGAACTGTCTACTGGAGAGCATATCAAAAAGAATATACAGCAGTGGTTTACTAATGCCCAACCTGTCCAGCTTGAAAAAGAGTCCCTCTAACCATACGGTATCGAGGGCCTTCTCCAAGTCAATCAGGCAGGCACCAGTGCACTGTTTCTTGCCTTTGTTCCATTGGATATCAGAAACCAGTTTAGACGCAGCATGAATGATATCATGCCCCGCCTTGAAACCGAATTGATTATCCGGAACTATATGTTTGTCCTCAACCCACTTAGTCAGGACTCTATTGATCACCTTCTTGAAAACCTTACTGATGTTTGGAAGAAGACTGTTCGAGCGGAGATTCGCCGGATTGGAAGTGTCTTTATCCCTTTTGGGGATCGGATGTACCACCGCAGTTTTCCAATGCGCTGGATAATGTGCATTATTCATTGCATTATTAAACAGGGTGGTATAAATGTTCACCGCTTCTAGAGGGAGATGTCGAAGCACAATGTTCGGTATTTCATCGGTTCCCACTGATTTCTTACTTCTAAGTGATTCGAAGATCGTTTGGAGCTCTTCCTTCGAAATGAACGGGGGTAGTACCCTATCGTTGGTGATGACATTATTTGCCATATTCTCGTCACTGAACTAGGTGAAACCCGAGTTCTCGAATCGCCAATTCACTATTTCATTTCGAAGGTAGAAATTGTGCACAAGGACTCGATTTTCCAGGTCGTGGTTCGGGCCAATGATAACATTCGCCTTGTACACTTCTTGGAAAGTCGCTCCTATAGCCTCTATCTGCTCCTGCGGATCCTCGATCACAAAGAAGTTGTCATCATCAACAGCCTCATTTGGATCTATGCCCGCTGCTACCAGTATTTGTTCGTTGTTCGTCGTTCGGGCGATTTTAAGACAAGGAAGGTCGTTCTGATTATTTCTCCGAAATATTTTATTTATTTGCGGGAACATACTCGGGTTGTTGGTGTTTACAGCCCGAATTTTATTGTTCCAATACAAACTTACAGATGCTCTGTAATTTTCTTTTATTAATGTTTGGAGGTTATTAATCGACGACTTCAGTGTCATGATCTCCGGGTTATGTCTGTCAGTGAACTGTCTGTACAAGGTTTTTAGTCTTGACAGTAGCCTACTTTTATGTCGGTGCAGTGCGTCAATAGTTGCGTTGCGGAATAAGTCTTCTTCGTCAGTGTGTTGATACCGCGGTATCGTTTTGTCCATTGTTCGTTTAATTGTCTCGTCCATTAGTTTTAGATACCTGTCAATCTCCTCGTTTGACAGATTTCTGTTGGACGGTGGGTAGAGCGAATTCGAGGAGAGTGCTCTAGTCAGTGTTCTGGTGAAGTGTGTCCAACGCACCCTACTATAATTGTAGGAATGTCTTTGGACAAACTCATCCAATTCCGCAATTTCGTTGGGAACAGTTATTTCGGTGCTGAGACCGCAATGGTCACTGTCATACACGAAAGTGCGTAGACAGTTTGTGGTTTGTTGGTTAGTGCATGTCAGTTGTATTCGTGAGTTGAACAGCAGGAGATCCAAATAGGACCCGTGTCTGGGAAAAGACGGACTATCCGTCGCCTTAAGCCCGAGTCGATACATCACACTGTGCTGACCCCACCAATTGAATAGTAGGTTCCCTCTAGTATTTGGTGTATTATTTCCCCAATCACTATGTTTGGCGTTGAAATCTCCGCCGATAATAAAATAGTTATCTTCCAATTCCAGCCTCAGGAATCGAAAAAGCGTCTCGAGCTCTGAGATGAATAAAGTGGATTGAGTAGCCTTAGGCTCATAGACAGACACCATGTACAACCGCTTTCCACTACGGAGAGGGATATACACGATGCATGCTTCCAGCACCCGGAACCTATGTACTACACGACTATATACTCTTTTAAAACGTATACCTTTTCGTACGAAAATCGCAACGCCTCCTCCCTCAATGGAGTTGGGCCGGTTTCTCCGTACTATCTTGTATCTTCTGTGCCTCATTTTGTGTCTTTAGGTAAGCTTAGTTTCGCTAACCAAAAGCACATCGCGGGCTTGGTCTTTAAGCAACTTAAATAGTGCGGCTCGTCGTTCGAACCTAATCAGTGAATTCACATTCACAGCAAGGACCTTAAGGGTTTGCTCCGCCACGTACGTACCCATTACGGCAAAAGTTGCGTTAGGCCAGGCAGCAGTGCGTATACTTGATCCACCCGCGCGGTCTGTTCAGTTAAATGACCTTGGAGCTGAGCCATCTGCCCTTGTATAGAGAGCAAGATAGCCAGCATGTCAGCTGGCTGGTAGTCTAGGACTTTATACTCCTTAGACCATCCAGATTGCTGGTAGGATTTAGCTGGACCAGGAAAATCGGCAGTTGCCGCTTCTCTCTTTTGGCTCTGGCTGTGGTGAAAGGCTTGACCCCCACGAATTGGAGCCCTTCACACTTTTTCTCTTTCAGCAGTGCAAGGAGTTCCTCCGGATCATTCGACGGTTCTAATCCCCTCAGTAGCATTGTTTGCACCTTGTCCCCCTTCGGGGTGTAGGAGAAGAACTCCGTCGTCGAATCCTTCAGTAGATTTTTTATTTTATAAAAGCGCTCCACTGTGTTGCAGTGGATCGCTTGCCTATCTACGCTAAGCCTTTTAATATAAAAATTATTGCCTATGGCTGACTTACATAGCTCTATCGTTTCCTTTAGCTCCATCTTAAATGTATTTATAGGTGGAACCCTTTGTTGTTTCTGTTGCTTTTTCTGGTGTTGTTGTTTCTGCTGCTGTCTTTGTAGCTGCTGCTGCCCCTGTTGTCGTTGTACTTGTTGTTGTTTAAGTTTTTGTTGTTGTTGCTGTAGCACTTGTGTTATTGTGCTTGTCTTGTGTTGCTGTTGTGTCTCTTTTTGAGCTAGCTGCATCTGCTGTTGTTGTTGGGAATGCTCTTGCTCTTCCCTCTTCCTTCTAAGCATTTGCAGTTCCTTTATGGCAAGAACTATTTGTTGCAGCCTTTTGATGTTGCTACTTAGAGACTCCATTTCTTCCTCTTCGTCTTCCGATTCGTTTGGAGCCAAGGAAGCGAAGGTGTTCTCTCTCAGATAGTGGCTTTCACCACTATCTGAGACATTTGGGTTGTCGTCAATAACTTGTCCGGTACGATTATTTGATGCTGTCGACACCCCTTCCCTCACTCCGCCAAGCAGCTTTTCAGCGGAAGTTGGTAGGTTGGGACGTTGTACCAAGTTGGAGATTGGCCTTTGTTTCCTCCTTCTTTTAGTCTTTGGTTCTGACACTACTGGCGTGTGGCTTGAACCATTTGATGCCTCGCCCGATTTTTCAGCAGATCTTAGCAACCGTTTAAATTAATTATTTTGGTATTGAAAAAAAAAAATGTCTACTGCACACGGAGTCGAACCCGCGACCTATGACTCGTCGACCGAACACACTGCCAATCTGCTAATTGGAGCACAAAGGAAAACTCCTCAAATGTCTCTTTCTTACTGATTTTACTATTCACTCGCAAGCCGAAACACGTCTATACTCTACGGAGATCAATGAACGACTGTCAGCGAGATATGGTCCCCTTTTTACGATGTAAATATTCTGCGCATTGAAGTTGTCCAACGTAGATTTCTGCGAATCATCGCACTTTGTGAGTGCATCAAAAAATACTTACCAAGTCTTGAGAATTTTATCGCCAACTCCATGTTCTCCGAGAACGATCGGCCAACGAAATGATCGGTCATCTTTTGAAAACAAAGAACCAATCCGGTTGGACTAAAGAATTTGGAGTGAGAATTGCTGGCATAAGGCTCTTGAAATCAGGCAATTTTTCCTTTGATAATTCGATTCCAAACCAGATCTTCTTTTGGGTGTGATCAGCAATGATCGGTCATCATTTGGAAGCAAACTACTAGTAAGTTGGTTTCACGGAGGAATTTGAAATGACAATCTTGGTCTCCCAGTGCTAAACATACGTTTGAACCAATTTTTTAATCGGCCGGCAAGGAGCGAAATACTCGTAAGTGGAAGTCTAATGGCACAAGATCGGCACTCTACGGTGGATGTGGCAATATACATCCCAATCAAGCTGCAACAATGTTTGCGAGTGACTAAACTTTTGTGTTGCTTCGCATTGTAGTTGTGAAACACCGGACATTTCTGTGCGATGGCATCACTTAATTTCTGTAGCTGCTCACAGTAGACAACGGAATTAATCATTTTGTTCTATGAAAGCAGCTCATATAAGAGCTTCCAATCCCACTAGATTGACAACATCACCTTCATTTGGTGGATGCCCGACTTTGCTTGCTTTGGCGATGCTTCATCTCGTCTACTCCAACTTTTTTTCGGCTGACATTGTTGTAGACAATCTATTTTTCATTGCTCGTGATCAGACGCTTCAAGAATGGACTGTTTTTCTCGCGTTTAGTGAGTTGATCGCAGACGTTTATGGACTTATTTTTATTTTCGCTTTCATCCTACAAGAACAGGATTAGTTTAACGAATTCAAAAACGAATGTATCGCGCGCTAGTTGTTGCGCCATTGGTGCAGTGTGTCAAAGTGCATTGAGTCGCTTCTGACTGCTCACTGTGTTTACAAATTACAAAGTAAAGAACGAAAAATGCGATACATCTATTCCTTATGCAGATGGGGCTCCTTCTCCTTTGTGATTGAGAAGTCCAGACGAAGGCAAATGATGACTACGACGAACAACACAAAGAAGAATCCAACGGCTAGCAGAGGCTCGTGGAGCATTGTGATGCGAGAAAAGTTGTACTTCAGGTTCAAATCGTGAATGTGGTTCTCCACGAGGTTCTTCTTAGTGAATGTGATAACTGGACGGCCAAACGTGTCCAAGTAGGTGTAGTGTAAGCTGTCAGGCAGACGATTCACCGAGTATGGAGTGATAAGCTTAATGTTGGACGAATCCTCTGGGAGAATGATCTTCACAACGGCTTCATCGACAACCATGTCATCGTAGATGTGGTCAATGATTCGCATCTTCAAGAAGAAGTTCTCTCCGGAGTTGAAGAGATACTCAAACGACGGGACGTTGTAACCCAAAGTGTAGAAGGTCCTCCAGCCACCGAAAAGTGGGAATCTTGGCCTGAGATCGAGTTCAACTGAATCACGCATGACCTTCATGTCGGAGGTGGAAATGTTGCCGTTAGTGTCGCGATAGTACACCCAGTAGCGGAGGCTGGGAGAAGGACCCTTTTAACACCGCCCCGGAATGGATCATGTCAATGTTTTCGGTTACAGCAATGTTTCCCTAGTGAGAGACTTCCAAAGTGCGTTCAAGGCGTGTCACAGTTAGGAATGGTGTGTGGTTTTCGAAATGGACCGCCAATTCTCCTGATGTGAAGGCATTGATATTCTCATATGGTCCGTAAGTAATAGTACTTTCAGACAGTACCACCGGCTTGAGCTGAGTGTTAGACTCGATGGTTTGCGAGCTCAAATGTACAGTGGTCTTCTGCGACAAGGTCTTGTAGGGACTGTAGAAGTACACGGTGCCAAGATACCGCACCAACTGCTTCTCTGACTGAGCAATTTTTGTTGGATGTGGGTTCAATGCCTTTGTTGGGACTGTTTCCACATAAATCACCTGTGTGGGAGCGGCTGTCGGGAAGGACAATTGAAAATCGCATCCATTGCTGATTTCCTTCTCTGAATATTTGAGTTCCTTCTTCGACGAGTCCTTTATCGAAATAAATGCCAAATTGGGCCTAGCGAGTGCTCTATGACAATTTTGTACGAGATCTTCACGAGTTTCGACGACAAATCGATAGTTCGTTCGACGTTTTTATTCACAACTTCAGCATCGATGGCTGCATTGGACAGCGTGATTACGCAAAATTGTGATTGCAGATAATAACTTCATGGTTACGAATTTCCAGTAAATACAACGAAAATGCCGGCTGAGGAAATCACTTCTTCACTAATCAAAAAAAGCCAACAGCACATTCGAGCCAAATGACACATGACCAAATGACTTCTTTCGACTCATGCGGTACCCAAATATCAAGGTTCTTAATGAAGCCAAGCGATTTACAATGCGCATGAACGCTATCAATGCACACTTTTAGAGCGGTACCACGCTTATGGTCCGTTGAATGCTTATTTGCTTGCATCAGTGTTTTGATTTTATCGTTGTCAATCTCGGAAGGTCTGTCGGAGTGATGAGTGCCTTTAAATTAAAAATCACCATCACCGAATCGGGCGGCGAACTCCATGTACTAAAATGTGGCTTCAATTCAAAATAAGATAACACGGTCTTGGCACATCGATGACAAGGTCTAACCTAAGAGAGCCTTTGAATCTGAACCTCCTTATTTAAGTTGTTTATAAAGAATAAAAGTAAAGTTGGTAACTCCACTGGTAAACTACTTCTATCAACCATTACGAAATGTAGGCTGAAATTGTAAGTGGGAAACGGTGTAGCATTTCTGGCCTAGTTATAGTAGTAGGTTATAGTTCTACGTGGCCATTGTGCATGGACTAAGATTGATTGCTGGTAAGTGAAGACGTTTCTCGAATGCGAAATAGGAGAGACATTTTAAGACTGAGTAAGCGGGCAGTATTAATTTCAAAAAGGTAACCATACATTCGACCCGGGAAGCGATAGTGGGCATATTGCTGAAGCTAACAGCGAGCAGTGACCTTATTTTCTAGCAACCCTGCGAATCTAGGATTCTGATGCCCAGATTCAAAACCAGAGTACGACGCGTCCCAATTAAAAAGTCGGGGCGTTAACAGCTCTCGTTTGATGACGGAAAGGATACGTTGTTTGGCCATCTGGACGCTGCTTTCAATCAATCACCAAATCGAGATTATCGTTTGGAATCATGAATGACAATGAAGAGCGCTGTTTTCATTTTTGAAAGGTGAATTGCTTTGCCATAGATAGCTTGATGTCAACTGACAGACAAGCAACTCATATTGCCAAGCAAATTGGTCATTCTGCCATCTGTTGCCGCTTTAGAATCAGTCTCGTCGATATGGGAATGGTAGCACGAGATCAAAACCATAATAACTACAGTCTAACTACGTATAGCTGCAGTTTGAAGATCTCAACGCCAGAATACCCAGGCATAACATCGAGACGTTAAGGGATCTCTCAGTGCGCAAACGCAGACCATCTGAACAGCTCGCCGGCCGCCAACATTCAAAATTATTAAATTGTTGTGAAAAATGTTTTAATATCTGCTCATACGGAATACATATCTGCTCTCTGGAAGATACCTGGAGAGCGATTGATGAACGTGAAAGTGGGCTGCCTAGCAGGAGGGAGAACGAGCTAAAGTCCCATTTACGTTCAAAGATGCGAAAAGTGAAACGTAGACTGCGACGCGACTTGCTACTGAAGCACAGAAAACGGCTAGCAGGTGCGACAGTATAACCACTAACGGATTCACTGAAAGTCAGTCCTTGCTTCAGCCAACACCCAGCAAAGGCCTTTAACAGCATCCTACTCGTTGTTGACCCGATCAAACGTTGGAAAAAATGTTTCATTACTGAATCGAGTATTCGCCAGCGACATGAACCTACGTCATATTGGTTTCCCAAATTTGCAGCAGAACCCTCTAAAAATGAGGTCAGGCAGAGATCAAAGTTTTCTTAGGATTTTGTAATCCATAATGAGGTAAGACAAGGCTGCATACTGTCACCAATATTGTTTGGCAATTTGTAATTAGCTGTGTCTTGGGAGCTGTTTTAATAACAGGAAATGGAGCAACTCGATGGACTCTAACACTGAACATCAAAAATCTGGACTATGAAGCTTCATGAAATGACATGAGAAGTCGAGAGACATACATGCATCGTGGGACTGGGGTTTAACTCATCAGTTCGAGTTCGCTTTGAGGGACAGCCAGTGTCAATATCTTGGGAGAAAAACCTCACATGACTGCAGAATCAAACGGGGTATTGTCAGTCGTATAGGTAAAGCAAAGTCTGCTATGCAACACCAAGCACGGAAAGTGACCATCACCATCACAGAAAGATGCATTAGGTGTCTAGGAAATACACATTAAGAATCTGCCAACGAACATCTTTTCCCAACGACAGGCACAACCATTTAACAACGGAAGTAGCAGTGAATTGGCAACAAACTTCGAAAAGGCGATAATTTCATTGACGTTAACGCAATACAAGGAAATCGCTTACAATTGTTGGAATAAGAGGGGATCGGTCAAAGAAGATGGCGCAGAACAGGTTAGAACCTAGAATCCACAAAATGACGATGGACATAGCATACGTAAGTAAGGTGAATTTCTAATTCAAGGATTAAATAATCGCGAATGCCAAGATGCCGAAGCTGCATTACTGTGATCGAGGAGGGTATCAGGCAACAGTGTTTTAGGCAAAGGCCTTCAATATGTCAGGAGCTCAGAATAAGTATGTGGTCTTAAGCTTTTCTATCTGCCTGGGCTGAAACAAGTCGTAGTGACGACGAAGGTTCTTCTTACTCTTGTCACTCTTGGGGCTAAAATTGAATCCAATTACTTCTTGAGAAACCTGTCAACATGGCAGGGATATCTATTGATAGACGACGTTCGGATCAAAGCAGTACCATCTAATCACCAGATTGCGACAGTATTGTTGGAAGCAGTCTTTCGAGTGCCCCTGTTTATTTAGAGACGGATTGGATGGGATGATATAGAAATATTCTTATAGTAATGATAATAATATTCATTATTACATTGGTAATAAATTTTAATAATTTGTAAACGTTGCGCGCTCGCGTATTGAACCATGCCTAAATGGTAGACATTGACAAGCAAAATAGTAATGACAGTTCACAAAAAAACATTAAGGGTGCGTTCACATTTTTTTAAAAAAAAGGTTTAGTTCTTAAACTTGTCGCTGCTTTCGGCATGTGGTGGACAAGCCAATTTGCCTTTGTAAAGAAATATTCTCAGCTAGAGGTTATGTGAAGGCATTAGCAGTGCTATTAAATATCCTTTACGAGCATCAAGAAGGCTAAAATTTATAAGATTCAGGAACCGATCTAAAGCTCTTTTGTCACCGTTTTATTCACAAGTTTATTGGTTAGGATCACATTCAATGTTGCTTAAAAGAAACTAACGAAGACTCGTTCTTTACGTCACTTACCTTCCCTTCTTACTAGACAGAAGTTTCTACTCCTTCAAAATATAAATCAAATGTGAATTGTTCTTGAATCGTTCACCAGTTTTCAACCTCAAACAATCGAGATTCTCACGAATAACTGGTTCCCAGTATGCCCTTCCAAATTCACATGATTTTCTATAGATTTTTCCTTGAACTTTTAACCTTTCCCAAATCAATTTGCAATAGACTTCCTGTCCCAAGGGCCCAAAAATCGAATACCAAACCATAAACCGTAGTCTGTCTAACATGTCACTGAAGTAACTTGTGGAAATCAGAAGTTAAACAATCCCACACCTGTTGAAAATACCTTCGTCTCCAATTCAATTGACATTAAGAGGATATCCGTGTCCCTTGATTCTCTAGATACAAATTCATTTTGGCCTCAAAGGACTTTTTCTTGGGAAAGAATATTTCTCATTTTAGTGAATGATGCCCTTACATAATATTAACTGGGGTTCAAGGACATGATTTTCCACAACACATGTGGTATATTCATGACTCACCAGACTTGGAAACTTTTTAACCTTGAAAGGAGGCGGTTCAGTGTGCAGGGGGGCAGGACAAAAAGCTGAAGTCTGCTTAAGTTCTACTAAGTGATTTGAATAAATTAATTGGATTTCTGAGGTAAGACTTCTTAGAACTGCTTTTTAGATTTGATAAATATCATTGTATCTTTATTTTTAGGCAATTCCCGAAGCTTAACATAAATTGAAATATCCGTCCTTGTTTGCCAGAGAAGATATTCATATTTTCGGCTTGACGTTGGTTAGAGAAATGGATGACGAAACAGGCTACAAGACTTATGACTCTCGGCTTCGTCGGCATCGTCGATTAGACCATCAGACCCACATTGCAACTCAGTGAACTGCATTCGGGCAGCTATTGACAATTCAATGTCCAGATTAGACCAATTGCACAGCAATCGCTTACTCTATCTCTTTGCAATGGTTCCCGGAAAATGTACAAACCCTTGTGTAAATAGCTTGAAATTCAAGTGAGAACGGTCTTATGGCCTTTAGTCCAAGTTCCGTGGTTTCTGTGTTACAGAAACTCATTTGGTAGCATGCCTCACATATAGAGTAATTCAATGATGACGACTTTTGGCTTTTGCATCTATTGTAGACATGGGCAATTCTAGATACTGCCAACTGCCCACCAATTATGTGTGGAATAGCACATCATTCAAATGGCCACCTCAGCTTGGCTGGCAGTGCTTCAAGCGGTCGGTCCAATTTTTGATGACTCCGTCCAATATGTGCGGCGTTATTCCGGCAATAGCGTGTGCAATGTGGGCCTCGGGCTCATCCAAAATGGTTGTCTTGTTAGCGTAAAAAGACTTGACGTAGCCCCAGAGAAAATAATCGAGCGATCTCAAATCGCGGCGGCCAATTGATGAACGCTTGCCGTGAGATGACCCAGTCGCTAAATTTCTCCTTCACAACTTCGAGCGTTGCGTCGCTTGTATGTAGCGCCGTCTTGTTGGAACCATAGCTTGGATATATCCATGTTGTCGAGCTCTGACCACAGAAAGTCGGTTAACATCGCTCAATACCTGAGACCACTGACGCTAACGGTGTCTCCTTTCAAAATAAGGTCCGATGATGCCGCCATGCCATAAACCGCACAATAAACCACAACAATCAATCTTTGTGGATGCACTGATGTTTGGCCGAACACTTGTCTTTGCTTTAATAACGGCAATTTTGCTTGTTGACATAGCCGCTGAGCCAAAAATGGGCCCGTCCGAGAAGATGATTTTTTGGCCAAAATACGGATCTCCGACCAACATTTCCAGAGCCCAATTAGCGACCTCACGGCTGTGTCTATGGTCGTCCCGCAACAACCATCACTCTAGTGATGCCCAATTCAGGCTATCGGCGCCGAATCGATATTACTGGGTCTTCTTTGATACTGTTTTCTTCATTTCGCACCAATCTCTGTCGAAAAGTGATACCAGCAAGAGCTCAGCTATCGGATTTCGATTTCTGGCAGCCGTGGAAGAGGGCGAAAGCTTAAAAACACGAATGCTGACTTCAATGTAGGCCAACCGACGATCGTCCATCGTCTGAGAAAGCTTGGTGAAAATTGGCTGAATGGGTCCCCCACCAACTCTCTGACAACAATAAAGCCGAACTTGTCAGAATTTCCACCGATTTGCTCCAGCGAAAAAGATGTCTTTTGTGTTTAACGTAGGTACCTGCCGTGAGGGCTTAAGCCTCAAAACAATGCGTTGATAAGCGCCCTTAGGGTAGTACAAGTACTACCATCAGTACCAGATTCGAAGTCGTGTGTAAGGCACGAACTTCCCCTTTGGTGAAGGGTCGAGGCCTATCTAATACCTCCGCCATTCTGTGGGTCATGGCACCCGGTTGCAATGCAACTCCACATCGAATAGACCAGTTGGTTCCATAGCAATCCCATGATCCAGCATAGGTCGTAGCACACTACAACATATGCTAAGCCATGAGATGTCCAAGCTCCATTCGGTCTACTCTCCCGATTTTGGGTATAAACCTACAGCCACCACGATTCTCCGACAAGGGGGCCAACTCCTAGGTCAGGCCGGGACCATAGTTCCGTCGGCCCCTGACCTCCCATGATACCAGAATATAGCTTCCGGTCAAGCTTCGCAACCTTGAGGTTACTTCCAGTTGGGCACCTCACTGCCCAGGACTGGCGGCCTTGCAACAAAAAATTCCTACAAACTTCCCGCTAGCTGCCTACTGCGCCGTCTATTGAATACTTCTTTTGCAAAACTACGGGTTCTTTCGAACCGTACGGTATCAGTGATAATTCCACTGACATCGTAGGTCTCACCATTAAAGGTGATGCCCATAGCCTGCAAGTTCCTTATGTCAGCGTAATTGGGATACTCACATAGGACATGAAGCCAGTCCTCATAAGTGGCTCCACATGAGCAGCTCGTAACCTCGCTAAGACCCCTCTTATGCAAGAATGCATTAAGAGAGCCATGCCCGGTCAACAAAATTCCGTTCAGGAAAAATTCTCATGGTTAGCACATCCCTTAAGAAGCCGTAAGTAACCCTGCCATTTTCGCTAGCATCCCTTCTAGATTGCCATCTAGATAGAACACATCCGTGTAGCAAGGTTTTACGCTGCTTCAGGGATAGGCCATCCACTTCTTCCGGGGAAACCCAATCGCGCTCATTTAGCGGGACACCTTTTCTGATCTTGAAAGCAATAGCACGACGCATCACTTCCAGATCAAGAGGTGGCACTCCAAGCAACAACTGCATTGCCTCTGTGGAGACAGTGTGGCACACCGATAAAAAGCCAAGCAAGGCGACTCTTTGACAAGTCAAGATCCGGAAAGTGTGTTTGGTGGAGTCATCCTTTGAAAAACCATTTCAAATAGTATTTGTTGTTTGTGGAACCAAGATGATGAACGTCAACAGTGGCTGATTCCCTATAAAATTCGGCATCAACAGCGACGTTTATCTGCCTCAACTTGATCGCCTCCATGCTACAATCCAGACGAAAGACCGCACGTCCGCATATTGATCTTGTTTTCGTCGAACACCTCGCTAATAAGGGATGGGAGCTGCTTCCTCATTCACCATACTCTTCCATAAAGCCGCCTACGGACTACCACGTAAATGGCTCACTGGAAAAAAAAAATTTGCCAAGCAACCAAAATTTATGAGGATTTGGATTACTTTGTAGCCGATGTCAAAGAGTCGATTGCCTCTAAGAACCGCGACTCGTTTGCCCGTGGAATCGATCATCTGCCAAGCAAATGGGAAGCAGTTATTGAAGGAGAGGGCGAATATGTTCCGGAATAATCACTTAAGCATGTTTTTGTTAAATTTTTGTAAAAATTGGTTAAAAAACGGCGGATAACTATGAATCAACTGAATAAATTACCAAGTTCTAGCGAGTCTTGCAACTGAGGACTAAAACGGTACACTTTCCTGTTAGCGGAATGCTGTCAACAATGCAGAACAAAACGAAGACATTGTTGTATCTGCACCTCAAGCTAGGCATTAGCAATCAACAATTTAGGCGTGTGATGGGCAAACATTTCCTCAGACCCTTTCCTTACTTCTACGCGCAAAGTCTTCGAATCTGTTTAATGAACGCCGGAATACATTACAAGGAGACATGGGGATAATCGCAGTCTTAGGACCGGCACTTTGAAATTATGCGATGTGCGATGCATAATGTGCGACGCAACTTCATATATGTTTTGCCCGCAAAACCAGGAAATGGAGCAAATACGAGTGGTGTGGCAGCAGAACCGTCTATAGCGTCAGAAAAGAACTGAAAGCCGGTACCAATTGTAGATCACATCCAATGAAAATCATTGACTGCTCTCTGCTCCTTTTGGACCAAAGAGGATCACCAAAGGTGGTGTAAGGAGCATTTTCTTGCAGTACAAAGCTATGCAGTCGACTGTCATCGTTAAGTTAGGTGAATTAGGTAGATCGCTGCCCTGTGCCAATCCAAACGTTTAGGTCTAGTGTGGCCATTTTAGGTTCTTCCCCAGAACCTGTCTTCACTAAGATACTCAAACAAATCATGACAGACTTGATAGAGAGAGAACGAGAATTATTAAGAAACTGCAATTTGGGTGCTACCTGTGGAACAAAATACCACCATGGAGGCAATATTAACGACGAGCAAGCAGGTTTTCCCTCAGCATTATCACTGGGCAAAGCGATGAATATCGGCTCCCAGCTCTGTTCCATTAACATTGACAAGGTATTCTACGGGTCAGTTTCGCAATGGAAAGCTCTCATTGCTTGTTATTCAATACAATTCCAATACAATACAAAATTCAGAGCACAGTACTGGGTAGTTTGGGAAAAAGTTAGTGATATTGCCAGAAACCACACACGCCGGCTAATAGGCGCAGTGGAGACCCTGGAGCCGACAAATACTATTCAGCCGAATTTAGTAAAAGCAGTCGCACACTTAACCGTAACCCAACCAGTTTTAATGTTGATCAGCCATTTCATCTTTCAAAAAACAAAGGTGATTGCCAATAGCAATAGAACGGACTCCCACAGGAGTCTGTATTAACTCCATTACTTGTTACCTCTGCTTTGGTTATACGAACCAGTGGGATACCCCGCTACACATGTATAACAGTCGTTTTTATGAGAACCTTTAAGTAAGGCCTATGGAAAGGTTTTATCATTACCGAAAGCTTCAAAGTCCTCAGCGATAACTTAAGGCTAGCATCTACCTACAGTTTAAATATCATACAACAGAATCGGCGTTCCTTAAACTAAACTCTTTTATTGGCTCATCAGTATAAAAATGATCTGCCCTGGTTTGTTGAGCAACACGACGACGCTTGACGTTCCACTGATGCCTGTAAGGTGTCTTGCCTATGCAAGAAAAGGCATCATTCCTCAGAGCCCGAACTTTTAATTCGAACCCAAAGCTTCAGGCATACCTAGTAGTAGACGAACATAAGTGGAGTGACGATAACTTGGATGAAGGCATCAGCACCGGTGTCTTGAGGTCAGGGGCAAATATTTCAGCCCAATAAAGAGCAAGACTCTAAGTTCAAGATCAAAATAATTAGAAAAGAGACCATTGAAGCAAGGATCAAAGCTGGTCGGCATTGCTAAACAGGCTGGTAGTGGGCATTAAACTGTCTTATACTATGAAGTCAATAGAAGCTCCGAAACACCAAAACGCTTCACCATCGACGACGTTCACACTAAACCTATTGGCCATGCTACAGCACCTTGTACCAGAAAATAAGGCGAGGTTGCTTTCTGTAACAAGGTTACGGCGTACGGAGTACTAACCTCTTAATTTGCAATATTGGCAATGAGCCCACTTTTATAACTAGAAACCGACAAGAAGTGTTAGATATTACTCTTGTCTCCGACGGCATCACCCAAAGGCTAACAAACTGGATGGTATCGTCTGAACACTCCTTTTCAGACCATAGATAGATAAATCCAATTCAGTCTGAGTGATGCTCCCCCCAGCCAACCAGCTTTCCGGAATTACCGGAAAACTGATTGGCCAAAATACAGAGGAATACTGTCAAAAACGTTATCCTCTGAACTATCAAGTCCCCCGCGTGACACCAATGGGCTTGACATGAAAGTCAGGGAATTTACTCTGGCTCTCAATCAGGCTATGGCCGCTTCCTGCCTCTTATTAGACCAAGTGGCAAGAAAAAGCCACATTGGTGGCATCGGCACTGGGACTGCTCAGATACGCCTGCAGAAAACTTTTCAACGCAGCAAAAAGCACAAAAAAGTGACCGACTGGGACTCGTATAAAGAATCCCTCAAATTATACAAAAAAGAACTGAGGAAGGCAAAGCGACAATCCTGGAGGTCATTCTGTGACAAAATTACAGAAACATCTGAGGCATCGCGGCTAAGAAAAATCCTCTCCACAAATCCTATGATGCCTAGCTGTTTGAAAAAAACCTATTGCTCTTGGACAATCTCAAGTGATGAATCACTCAACCTGCTTCTGGACACCCACTTTCCAGGTAGCTCCCAACTCGCGGCCAAGTAGCCCAAACAGGCCTACTGCAACCGCGACCAAAATTCATGGTCTGATTACGAGAGACAAACTGCTCTGGGCGCTGCATGGCTTCAAACCATACAAGTCTGCTGGTCCGGACGGTATAATACCTGCCGAGCTACAGAGGTCCTCAGATATTATTCTACCAGTGTTAGAAAATATTATGAGGAGCTGTGTAGAACTTATTCACATTCCACTGTTATGGAGATAAGTCAATGTAGTATTCATTCCCAAAGCTGGAAAATGTTCTCATGTAGTCCCAAAGGACCTCAGACCTATAAGTCTATCATATTTCCTTCTGAAAACTCTAGAACGACTGATTGATATCCACATACGAGCTAAAATTGATCCGAGACTTCTGTCAACGGCTCAGAATGCCTACTGTAAAGGAAACCCGGTGAAAACGGCTCTGCACTCTTTGACTAGCCACATCGAACGATCCCTATAATATAAGAGGTACACAATGGTTGCTTTCCTAGACATAGAGGGCGCCTTTAACAACGTCAACACATCCGAAATCACGACTGCGCTGTCAACTCTGCAGGTAGACGACTCACTTGGGGAGTTGATCGGTCTAATGCTAAAAAGCAGGATAATCAACTCCAAACTGGGTGCGACTTCTGCTAAAAGATGTCAGCAGAAGTACGCCGCAAGTCGGTGTCCTCTCTCCCCTTCTCTGGAACTTAGTAGTTAACGAACTACTGATATACCTGGAAGCGGGTGGTAGGAGAGTGATTGCCTATGCGGATGACGTTGCCATAGCCGTCTCAGGAAAACATCTAAATACCATTGAAGAACTCCTCCAAGTAAATATCAACAGATTAACCCGCTGGGCAGATCGCTGTGGATTGGGAATAAACCCCCATAAAACTGATCTTGTCCTCTTAAGAATCCTCACAGAGAACATCGATTGCACCATACCTGAACTTTGGTTTAACAAAGACATCCATGTAAGCTTCCCCTCTATATTCTTCTGGGAGGAAGATGCTTTCATGGAGGACAAGTCAATCCATCTCTACACAGATGGATCTAAAACCGATAGCGGAGTTGGTGGCGGTGTTTTCTCAGATAAGCTAAATCTAAGGCTCTCTTTCCGCCTTCCAAATCACTGTAGCGTGTTCCAGGCGGAAATTTTAGCGATTATTAAAGCTCTGTCCTGGCTGAAGAAAAACGTGATATCTGCAAAGGATATCCGCATATTTTCGGATAGTCAGGCCGCCATCAAGTCCCTGAACTCGGTCTCATTATATTCTAAAACCGCCCTTGAATGCCGATCATCTCTCATGGAGATGGCAGAGCAGTTCAACATTCACCTTTGTTGGGTGCCAGGCCACAGAGACATTCCAGGGAACTGCAGAGCCTATGAACTCGCCAAAATTACAACCACTCTACCTATCCTACCGGACAAAGGTAGTATAGGTATACCAATCGCTACGTGCAAACTAACACTAAAGCTAGATGCCAATAAAAGAACAGCCCTTAGGTGGACTGCTGGACAAACATGTCTAGCGACCAAACAGATCTGGCCAAGGCTGGATCTGAGTCGCTCTAAGTGTCTGATCCTTTTAGATAGGAAACATCTCAGCGCCATAATAGGTGTCATTACTGGACACTGCCTCATAGGCGAGCACGCAAGAAGGCTTGGCGCTTTTACTAATGATTTCTGTAGAAGCTGCATGGACGAGGAAGAGGAGGAGACAATCCTCCACCTACTCTGCACATGTCCAGCTCTCTCCCAGAGAAGGAAGCTTCATCTAGGAGCTTTTTTCTACAACGACCTAAACGATCTAGAAAAATTAGACGTTAACAGTCTCCTACGCTTTATTATAAGCTCAAACTGGTTCCAGTAGTAAGAAGATCATAGATCCACGTGGCATCACAATGGGCCAATAGGCCTAAGTGGGTTGGTATTTCCAACAGCCACTCTTACCTAACCTAACCTACGGAGAGCCAATCGGTTTTTTTTTTTTAGAGGCGAAGCCGGCTGATTTAGGCAAAAATTGGCCTGCTCACATGTGCGATTCGAGGTCCGAGGACGATTTCATCCCAGAAACATGACAAAACTAATCCAATTGCAACTTGCATTTTCACATTCTCTTGCCCGTATTCAAAAATAACCGCAAACTATGTAACACCAGACCATATAAGCCGATAACGTCAACAAATTCAAAGAGCAACATCTTCAACTGCTCGTATCTCTTGCGGCGCCAACAATACTGTCTCCTGCAAACTTCTACCCTACAGCATATGACTTGACGGCTTTTGTAATTTGCTAAACCAATCTGATAAGGAAACAATCTCTCATTTGCAATGCAGTCACAACAAAATACCGAAACCAATAATAACCCACCGCAGATAACCGGCACTTTCAATTTCAGACTTACCACACAAAGCCAACGACCTCAACATACACTCCAATAGCCGCAATGCTCCCTCGATCCCAACACACCCCCTGTTGAGCAAGTAAACCACCAAAGCTGTCTATCGGGGAAACTGCATGCGAAAAAGGTCACCCACGTCAGCCACGACATAAATAAACCGAGGCATTATCTCGTCGTTCGAAAACCGCAGCCTTATCAGCTAATTTGCATACGAAAACCTCAATCTGGAAGCTGTTGATAAGACCAAAACACAGTACATACTCGTATGTACACCTACAACAAATGGCGACTCAAGGTCCAATCAATCCACTCAACATACGGATAGATTGGCCCAAGTATTCAAAAAAACAAAAACACTATCTCAACCACCTTGAAAGTCAATTCTAGTTGTGTGGTTTTTTTTTTCGGAACCTCCAGCACCACTTATTCGGTGTTGTATCTTGTATCTGTTTACACATGTAAGTAAGTGTCTGACTAATTAGTCACTAAATCGAAATAAGACCCCTTGTGTGTGTATTCGTTGTTAGACGCGAGCCGTTTGGTTAGGTTTTTTTTTTAATTATTTTTAATTTACATTTGAGTAAGGCCGCCTTGGTGGTTGTTGTGTTTACGTGCGAAACTATGTCAATTGTAGCGTTTTGAGGGAATGCTTGATCCACATCACGTAGGCAAAAACACAGTCTACGAGAATCGGTTGGAATTTTCGGATTTTTTTTGTGTTGAAATCGATGTTAAGATGTCGGAAACGGTTGTTTTCGAGTGATGAGATGGCTTTGTATTGGACTTAATGGCCTTGGTGACCTAGTTGAGGTTTATTGGTCCACAAATACAAACGATTTTCGACAGAGCTTTTTCGACCCCCAGTAGAGTAAAGCTTAAAAAAAATGCTTTTTAATGAATATCAATGTTACCACTACTTGTATTCGAACACACGCTTTGCGGTGTGAAAAGTTTTGTGAATGTTTTCAATTCTCATCCGTCAGATATGCAGTAGGTAAGACTATCACGTGCTTGAGCTTTAAACAGCGGCAAACACTAAAATCTCGCAGATGGGTGTTTTTCTCCGAAAAAAAAAGAAGAAACTCTTCTTCGGAAATCACGCGCGTTGTGAAAAATGAAAAAAGCTTTTCGCTTTTACTATGCAGGAAGATGTATCCGTTTCGAGAGAATGAAAAGCGAAAAGTTCGCCAAAAAGGGAAAGTGAGGGGAGGAACAGAGCACCCATATTCCGAGTACGACATGTGTGATAAGTTTTTGAGGTTACTTCTGAAAATGAGATCATTTTTTTCGCGTGATTTTCAACAAGGTGAGTGGTGGGTGTTGTAGAAGGCAATAAATTTCGTGGCAATTTTTGAGACTTTACATTCTGCAATATTTTGAGGTAAAACGAGGGGATGAATTGAATCTATACAATGATTAGAGCGTGTTGAAGAGTTTTAATTGCAAAATACTGACCGGGACCATTAAAATTGATGTTGGGTGGGTAATGAAGTGTGAAATCGAATCTGGAAGTAATCTGAGAGATGTGACAATTGTTTTAACAATTTGCCACCCAGCAGGTAGTGGCAGTGATTTATGGAATTTTCTCCAAGTTTTTGTTCTCGAAAGTCTGAAACACTTTTGAAGCGAATTGAATAGTATAGAGATAGAGTATCCTGTTAGAATGGTTATAGCTTATGCCACAGTGCGATGCAGGTTAGAAGTGATTAAAAAAAAAGGTTCAGGTCCTAAACATGGTTAGAGTAGTAGCTCTAATGGGATAGGAATGGCATTCCATTGACTTTTGATACATGCGATGAATCTGGATTAAGAGGAAATACTAAGAAATTGGTGTACCACAGGAGTCAATCGTAGGTCCGTAGCTATATCTACACCAATGGACTCAAAATATGAATTCTTCGACCGGAACTATCTCATTGTTAAATCATTTTAGGACAGAACAAATACGAATAAATGGATCCATCAAGACACATTGACAGCATTCTGCTGTGGCTCCTGAATAAGCAGAAAGATAGGGCTAATATAGTCAGCTTTCGATAGCATCTGAATCAGTACAGATTTAAACAGAATATGACCTCACAGAAGTCACTTGACGTTTCCAAGGGAAAACAAGCACAAGATCTGCATATGGGTCAAAGTTTGGTCCGTCTGTTCAAGGCCTAATTAAACAAATCTCCAGAACATTCTGAGAAGTTCCAATGAAGATAGCTGAGTATTTAGAGTTTAGAATTTTCAATGGCAATAACTAGTATAAGATCTTGTAGAGGCACCATCTCCGACCGGCTGTTTGTTAGATCACGGTGTAACAGCAAGCCCCGCTTCAAAACTCCTTAAGGTGCGATCAGACGCTCATCCAAACTCGTCATCCGGATGACATCCTGACGTCACTATGACGTAGAATTTGTTCTAAAGTGGTCATCCCGTGTGATCGCCTGTCATCCGGCATGTCATTGAACATGTCAACCGGATGACACACCAGATGACACGATTTCTATGTCATCCAGATGACTGATTTGGTTGACCGTGTGATCGCTTGTCATCGCTATTGGGACTGGATGACCAAATTTTTTTGACAGCGTGTCATCCGAATGACAAGGTTCCATGGATGACATTACTTGATTTTCCACATTGTCATCTAACATCGGATGACACCTTTGAATCGTTGAAAAAGTTAATTTTCGTTTTGTTTCTGTGTTATAAAATGAGTGACAATGACGGTGAAGCCGATATTGAAGCCAAAAATAAAACACCCACGGTTTCAGGAAAAAAAGGAGCAGAAAATATTATTTTCTGGGACCGTCAAACAGAGTGTGCTTTAATTGCAGCTGTTGAGGTAAATCCTGTCCTTTGGGATAGTGGGCGGAAGGATTACAAAACTCCGAACTCCAAAATTGATTCCTGGAAACAGGTGGCGGTCAATGTAAATATTGAGGGTGTTGACGATGTCGAGGCGCTTCTTAAATGGCAATCACTTCGTAGCCATTTTAAAGCCCGTTTGGGCAAATTTCGAGCCAGAAAATCAGGCCTAGGGACAGGCGAAATTGCGAAAGCATCGTGGCCTCATCTAACGCTGAACCATTGCTCGAAGCTGCCCAACCAACACCAGTGCCGAAAAAAGGCAAAACAAAGAAACAGCGAAAACGCCGTTATCAGTGGGAAAGCCATCACCATCGTTGTCCACGAAATCCAATTCTGGTAGCTTTCGGAATTTGGTGGCTGAAGTGTTGGGAAATATAGTGTGTTCGGTGAACTGGTCGTATCACATTTGCGAAGACTTCCAGAAGACGTCGCCTTCAATTTGGAGGGTCGAATCATGCAATTGATTTACTCTCAGTCACAAATGTCACCGACCCGAACGCCATCATGCCGACTACTTCTATTTCGCCACCGCAGATTGACTCTACACCGAATCAGCAGCAGGCCGTCCATCGACCAATATCCCGCCTATTGGGATTACATCCTCCACTACCACATATTGAAATCCAGATAAGGGTGATTATTTCTTTTTCTTTTTCTTCTAATCATTCCGTTTGAAGTCGTTGATTATTTTCCTATTATTACAGGGATCGCAGATTAAATTTATCGAATGAGTTGTTTTTCGCAAACAACTAACTACAAATTGTCATCAGTGTCATTGGTGTCATCCGTGCCATTAGTGTCATCTCGTGTGATCGCCTGTCATCCGGCTATATCATCCAGGCATGTCAACCGGATGACAAAGCAAGCGTGTCATCCATTTTGGGACAAAATGTCACTCGGATGACCGAACAGATGACACTGTGTGATCGGGTGTCATCTAGCGGATGACACGCTCGCAGATGAGATGCAGATGACAACCGAATTACAAAAGTTCTCTGACGTCAGCATGACCTTTAGAGTGCTATCGTACCTTTAGAGTGGTATTTGTGAATTTAGTTGGAAACCGGGAAGTGAACAGTATCAATTACGCCCAATTGCGGAACAGAAAAAAAAGGACGTACATATCTATAAGGTATGTCCCAGGACAAGGACACAAACAAATACTTTTTTGACGACCTTTGTCTATTGAATGCGGACAACGATCAGATTCTCGATTATTAAAATATTTCAGAACTTAAGAGGAGAATGTCTTCAGAACGCCAGACTTCTTTAACTTGAGAGACATGGTTTCTGTTATGCAAGATTGATGTGCTGAGTTTGAGTGAAAAAAACACAATAAGCCAGTTGGAAAAATAGTGCGGTGGAGAGCTTCTAATAACACACGCAGGACGTAAAAGCGAAAAATTACTATATTACGCGCCGACGGAATACCGGGCTAAAGATCAAAATGACAATTGTAGACTTAACTATATGTATATCAGTTAATGCCTTACAGTGAGATAATTGTAAAAGGAAAGTAGCACCAGCGCAGTCTCTAAATATTTGCCTCGTATAGACGACCTCACAAGACGAAACGGGCATGAAGATTGCGGACGGTCGCTGGAGTTCAATGAAAAAAGTTCACGCAATCGAAGCGCAAGAGTAAGTCGGTAAGAATAGATGAAACGACAGCTCATACCTATTCATGGAGAGAGATTAAAAGGCGTATTTTACTCAAAGTGCGAATCGCTACATCCTTATCACAAGAGAGACCTTAGCTCGAAGCTCGGTATCTTGTAAAAAGGAAGAAAATACAGCGTAATGTATGTAAGATGCGCAAAGCGAACTACATCAAATCTTTAGCTGTTACGGAAGATGAGGGAACCAATGCGAGATATGCACCGTCTATGGCTCTTCAAAAAAATTTTAGGCAGCTCCAAACAATATTCCGTAAAAAGCGGCTTGCCAATGTCAACGGTCCTTTTGATATTGAACAAGGATCAACTAAGGAAATGGTATTATTTGTATGGCAACACGATTGTCCCGAATTTGTGTTACAGACATTGTAACTGCGATTAAAGCCCTCAAAGAGAATAAAGCATTAAGGACAGCCAGGACCAACCGCAGAGCTACTGAAACTCAACACAGCAACAGCATAGCAAAATGAATAGACGATTGTTAAGTTATCAAGAAAGGGCAAACTGATGAACTGTCATCACTGTTGAGGCATAAGTTCCTTCAGCCGTGCTTAAAATACTATAATATCGAAGATAATCGTGAGCAGGATCAAAGACCAGCTAAATTCGTCCAGGTTGTCACCTTCGATCTACCTGCATTGACCATATAAATTCCTTGCTGGCCATTATAGACACATTGCTGTCTGCAAAAAGTCTTTCATTTACCAACTTCCTGTCGACTTTGTAAAGCCCTTTATGTAGGAGAGGCATTCCTCACAGCAGATAAGCGTCCAAAGTGTCCGGGTCTGCACAACCGTAACAGTCAGCCAATTTTGAGAACGACAAATCATCTGGAATACGTTTCGCTACTAACTTGTTTATTGGCCAAGTCTATTTTTCAACGAACAGGCCCACATTGAAAGGGTCAAGAGTCAATGGACAACACGACAATATGGTGAATAAAGTAGCAATGGATCGATTACACGCTAAGTCGAGATGAAATGATGTCCTAAGCAAAGCTGTCGCAGAATAAATGAGGAGGAATCGAGGACACTTGTGATATAGAAGAAAGCGTCCGTTAGATCGAACAAGCGGTCAGTTGTGGCAATTAGAGATACAGAGCCATTGACAACGAAGGTAAAAGCATCCTGGTACACTGAATTCACTTTCTGGATCTTAATGATCTCAGACGTGCAGCTTTCAGGTTGTCATTCTATGAACCTTGTCATCCATGCTCGTTTAACTCTACAACCAGAGATGCGGTCTTCCATTATCTCTTGAATCACTAGCTCTGTTGTTGTGCTCGTATGTAGACGAGATGTTGTCTTCGTTTAAGCTAAAGGATCGTCGTATTTGAAGATGGGCCGATTTTTATTTATCTGACATATGTATATTCTGCCTTCTTGAATGAATTGGTGGCCGAACTCCCTCAAATAATTTTTTTCCTTTTCCAGACGGTGAGAGGTTCTATGTCCTCTTGGCACATTGTAAATGCCTGATAACGCCGATTAATCATGAGTTGTAAATGCTTATTAAACGCACCTACCACTCCTCAAAATCACAATAACCTAGCCACAAAGTTGCCTCGGAATATTCAGCTCTGCTACGTGCTATTCGTCGTCGGTTTTTGAGCGCAATGGCACGAAAATGTGCGTACTTATGTAAGTGCTTACTGTGTCATTAGTTAGCTTATCATTATGTCCATGTTGCAGGGTTTTTTTTTCTCTTTTTTTCAGGGAGACAGGAGTCAGTAACCGTACAGAATTGATTTATTGGTCTGCCATTGGGCGCCATTTAACATCGAAAACTATATAAGGGTTCTCTGTTACAACCAGTGAAGTAACCCAGACCGTCGCCGCCAGATAATTAGGCAAAAGAAGTCCCTGAAACCAAAAAAAACCCACTCCGCCGTTAATTTGTAGAAAGATATGTTTTCAAGAACGTTGATAAGAGAAGGTATCGAAATATGTATGACTAAGAAAGCCTATCGGTCAGTTATGTATATACAAAAGAGTATAAATCCCAATGAAATGCACGCATTTTGTCAGCAGTCCAATAATCGTAGGGTACAACGGGTAAAAGGCCAGCGTGTTCTCGTAGCTATTTCCAAGCTCGGCAATGTGTAGAAAATATTCCGCATCCCAGCGCCGCAGTCCGGAGAAGCAAAAGTTCAAGGTTTTGTCGATGAATGTGGCTTGGTATTCTCGATATTTGGGAGACCTGAAAACGTCCGCATTGTGATCGGGAATTATGGCATCGGAGATTAGTTGTACGGTGAGTAGAAATGACCAGCACAGCATAAGGATGTTTTCGACATCACGTGATGTTTGTAGATTTGCTAGGGTTTGTTTCACACCACGTCCAATCTGCCAGATGATCGATTCAGCTGGTTGTGTTTTGTTGGGAACTCTCCACAGAGTAGATCATACTAAACGGTACCGGACGAATAGACGTCCGATGCATTTGAGAAAGGTGGAAGCGCCCATCCTACATCCGTTCATCATCTGGATAGTCTTCTTTGAGAAGTTTCACAGCAACATCACCATGCTAAAGGGCACGATGTACCGATCGGTCTTTGCCGATTTTTTTTACATTAAATGCAGGTCATCATAGGGAATGACCCACTCTTTAAGAGACAGGGAGTTTTGTCGCGGCCAATTTCCAGAATTACCTTCTTCTGTCGAATCGAGTCGAGTTCGATCTGAATCGGTACTAGCACTTACCAACAGAAGATACTCTCTGAGTATGGCGCGGTGAAGAATACTACTTTCGGGATGATGAAAAATCAGTAGCGCTGCTAATCATTACAGTGCTCAATACCATCTCTATTCCAATACCCCGACAAAGTGTTGAAGTCTCCGAATTAATCGTGATAGCTTAGCAAGATGTACACTGCCCATAAGGGCAAAGATGTAGAAGATAAATAAGACCTCTTAAGCGCGCAACCTTTGTGAGGAATGACATAAAATCTGTGAATTTTTATTTTATTTATTTGTTCCCCAAATTCATTTCCCTATTCTGTAATTTCAGTGTACAAGGTCCGTTCCTAAGTAAGCAGGACTAGCTAAACAGGTATTTCTTGTGAGAACATCTATCGTCGGAAAGATAGATCTTTCACTAATGCACTGTCAAAATTTCATGACACTTGGACGAACAGAATCGGAATTATTGCGTCTGAAGTTACAGTACAGTGTGTTAAAAAAACGCGCGCCTAAACAAATAATGAAACGAATTTCGTAACTTCCACTTAATTTTTTTCGCATATTCTAACCTTAGGCCTCTCCAAATTAGCTTCAAGGCCTATGGGACGGCCAATCTAACGTCTCAAAACCATTTTCCTCTTTCCAACGCGTGCAGAGGCAACTCCGATGTTTTGGATCGTGATTCTCTTGCAAAATCTAGTCGTAATTGTTTGGTCCATACAGAGATTCGGCAGAGTTCAGAAACCCTTTTGGTGTCATATTGTGTTGATGGACACTTTAATTCATTTCATTTAATTTTTAAATGTTTTTTTTTATTTTATTCAATATAGTCCCCTTTTAGAAAATCCAGCGATTTTCCAACTTCTTGATCCCGTCCGAAAAGTAATTTTCCGGAAGGTCTGCAAAATACTCCTCCGTGGCGTCGATGATTTCCTCGCGTGAGCTGAATTTTTTTATTGATCAGCCATCTTTTGAGGTTTGGGAAGAGATAATAGTCCAAGGGAGCGAAATCGAGCGAATACGGTGGATGCGACAGTAATTGAGCCGTAAGTCATTGATTTTAGCCGTGGTTGCGATGCTCTTGTGAGCCGGCGCATTGTCTTACACAAACAAAATTTTTTTTCGCTTCATGTGAGGCCGTTTTACAGCGATTTCGGCCTTCAATCGCTCCAATAATGCACAGTAATACTCGCTGTTGATGGTTTTTCCTTTTTCGAGGTGGTCCACGAAGAGTATGCCATGACAATCCCAGAAAACCGACGCCATAACCTTTCCGACCCATCGAGCCTCCCTCGGCCGCTTCGGAACACTCGTGCCGGCTTCAGTCTATTGCCGGGCACTCATTCTGTTCTCTGGTGTGTAATAGTGGATCCAAGTTTCATCAATAGTTACCAATCGACGCAGCAAGTCCAAACATTCTTTCGAAGTGCTCCCGCGTTCGTGTTTTTGGTCAGGAGTGAGCATGCGCGGCACCCAGCGGCAGGATAACTTTTTCATATGCAGAATATTGCCAAAAATATGGCGTGTGCGCTCAGTGCTAATCTTTGTGGTATCTGCCTGCTCGCGGACCTTCACTTTTCGGTCAGCCAACACCATTTCATGTATTTTTTTGACATTGTCCTCTGTAACCGCATCGGAGGTCCTGGCCGGAGTTGCGGCCACCACGAAACTCTCGAAACCAATATTTGACGTTGTAATCTGACGGAGCATTAGCCCCATAATATTTATCCAACTTTTCTTTTGGTTCCTTCGCCGTTTTGCCTCGAAAACGAAAATCGTTTTTGTCCATACTCACCATGATGCCAAACACGTCAACAACAATCAGCTGTCAAAACAAAACTAAAGACAGTATCGCACTGAAATTTGGCATATCTGCCTAAATATGAACGGACTTCAAGGCACCATAACCTTTTTTGCAGTAGCAGAGCATTCTGGCGGTCAAGGAGGTTACTTTTCATCCCACCTAGTATTTTGCTGCCATTTTGGGCGAGTTCCCAAGAAAGCACTTTCGAAACGCTTTTACAAAGCCGCAGTCATACAACCAAAGTGTGGAAATATACTGAAGGAATGAAAACAATGCGCGATCGGCAATTAAAAGCAAGAACAACGTGAGCGTATGAGTAAAGTAAAAGAAGTAATTTAACGCACGTTTTTCTGGAACACACTGTACTCGTACTCGTATGTCCAGAATTCAACATTCGAAGGACATCATCAAGCCGAACAACAACTTCGTTTACAACATTGTGACTGGTGATGAATGGTGGTGTTTTCAATGTGATCCAGGAACCGAGCCAAAACTCAAAAAATCTTGTTTGGAGAAGTCAAAAGTGAAGAAAATGTTGATTAGCTTTTACGATTCCAAGGGCATTGTAAACAAAGAATTCGTTCCACTCACCGGGCCAAACAGTTAATACACAAATCTATCTTGTTGTTTTGAAGCGTTCGGTGCATCGTATTCGAAATATCGCGCACAAGGAAGTTCGCGTTTGTTGCACTATAATTCACCAACTCATCGATCGACACTTATAACCGCTTTTTTGGTTAAAAATCGCATTTTAACTGTCAACCACTTCTCGTATTCACCTGACTTTCCACCGTGCGAATTTTACCTTTTCGAAAAAATGCATTTGCCGATGAAAGGAAAGCATTTTGTAGACGTAGAAGACATCCAAAAGGCTTGTACCGATATACTGATGGACATCCCGGCCGACGATCTAAATCTCTCATTCGGCATACTTTGAGACCGTGCAAATCGCTGTATTATCGGAAGTCGGAAGGGGACTACAAGTATTTTGTATAAAATAAATCAGTCTGCCCAAAAACAAAAACTTTTTGTTGTTCTCATTTTTAAGAAAAAGTCTTGTTTACTTTGGAACGCACATTTTGTATTTGATTTTGGTTAAGTGCAGTTGTAAATATTTATTTATAAAGAATGAGTCAAGAGGAATGCCGTAAAAAGATCATCGACAAATGGCTCGAAAATTATTCGCGACCGAAGCACTTTTTGCCAAAAATTTGAACGTATCACGCAGTACACAGTTGATTCAGTTATAAAAAGATATTTAGAGACGTTGACTATCAAGCGAAAATAGAAAAGTGGACCAAACAACGGAGCACATGATGGACTATCAAATAGTGGGTATCATGTCATGTCAACCAGAGATGTTGCTCGGAAATGTAGTACCAACCAAACTATGGTACAAAGATTAGAAAAACGGGCGGATCTGAAGGCACTGAAAAACAAAAAAGGCTGTAAAAACAAGCAAGAAAGCCTTCTTGATTTTAGGCGATTAAACCTGATTTTAGTACTATTCCAGGTGAGCATTATAAAACTGCTCTTTTGAAGGAGAGATTCTTCCGCAATCAGAATCATCGATTGGTGTAATAAGCTCTTTGCTAATGTGGTCACACCATTTGTTACAACTGGAATGATCACCGCGGAAGTGCACATCAATGAGTGCCTTAAAAAAATATGCTCAAGCGACGTTAAACTTGACTGTGTCTAAAAACATCGATTTCGTCCGGAAAGACCTTAATCTCCCACAGTGTCGTTCCCATTGTGAGGTATTGGGCTATGGTTTAGACGAAATTGAGGAAAAGTGAGCAGTGTACTAAGGATCCTAAAGATTTTAGTATCAAATTGAAAAGAGCATCCAAATTTTGTTTTTACAAATTGTATTCCCTTCAGTCTTTATTCTTAGAAAACTTGCCATTTCAAGCTTCGAGTAGATGTTGATTAATATGCCGATTAATGTGAAAGATTGGTGCGATCGTATTGCCCAAAAATAGATCACTAGGAGCTGAATCCAACGTAAGCTTACACTCAATACAGTATCTTCTGCCTATGAGAATGAGTTGCAAGCCATCGAGGGAAAGAGTCAACAAAACAACAGCATGTCAGTGGCATGAAAAATGATAACACCGTCAACCGGTATACGACGTTTGAGAGGAAGAAATACAACCTTTTGTCGTTGTAGCCGGGACAACATTAAGAAATCCTCTGAAGCTCTTAATAGAAGCGCAGCAGCCAGAGAATGCTTCTAAATCCACGCGAAAACATAAAAGAAAGGTTACCCGCCATATCCGAAATAAAAGCAACTTCCCAGGCGACCCGGCGTGTCCCCAAGTGGCGGATAGGTAAAGGCCACGAAATGTGGTAAAAGTTCCCGCGGACCAAAAGCCAAATTTCCTAAGTCAAGGTGCCGAGGACTGAATGATGCAGGGAACTGAAAAATCTGCATCGTAAACGTAATGTTCCTATGAGGTACCGAGCGACCTCTAATAGTAACCAGCCTTACATCTGCGGGGGAGCTCTGCAGGTGCGGACTTTTCATTCTCGCCCATACTAGTGGGACAACACATGAATAATAAAAATCACGAAGACAACAAAACTAAAACAAAAGCAACAACAGAAATGCTAACAGAGTCGGGAGAGAAATCTCTATTCTGTTCCATCGCAATAGGCGCCCATCTGAAATCTCGGACAGGAAAGATGCTCAGGAGCAAAATTTATCAAGGATCGACATGGTAACAAACACCGACATAAGCAGGGCTCAGCAGAAATACAAACACTTCACTGGGGCCCAAAAACATCAAATCGCTGTCCTCATTAGGGACGGAACTGAACCCGAGGAGGCGAAACGGCTGAAATTAGCTAGGTATGAGTTAGTCCTTCCGCAGAGGAAAGCAGAACAAAATGGTTCCAGCACCAGCAAACGTGGTAGGTCCATAGATATCTCTCCTACGACAGGAATGAAGAAAAACATAGGCCACTCTTCGACGCTAAGCTCGAAGAGTCTGCTTACAAATCCCACTCAGAAGCGGTCAGAAACTCAAGTGGAAGCAAAATAAAAGGAAGCCTCCTTATAAGTTCTGGCGGGACAGAGACTGCACAGGATCGACCTAGCACATCAGGTCTATCCTGCAGGGATACTATGGCCCAATATGTATTCGCTATACCCAGACCAGATCCTTACGGACCAAGAGATCAAGTTAGTGAGGAAGAGCCTAATAGAAGAGACGGACAAATTCGACAAAAGCTGTCCCATCCAAAGATTTGTAGCCACCTCAGCAAGAGACGGGTGGTTGTCATAGTAACCAACAATTTGTTCATTTCTGCGGGAGGCCGAATCAAACCAAAGAAAAATGCAAATTTCCGTATAACTCTTCGTTCCAGAGGCAGACAACCTTAATAAGGACGTTTTTCTAGCCCGGATCGCTAGAAATAACCCCGTCGTATCCGCAAAAACCTGGCGAGTGCTTAGGGTCACTAAGGAGAAGAGCGGATGCGAAACTATCACACTAGCAGTGGATGAGGTTTCTAAGGATTACATCCTAACCAAGAATGAAAACTTTTCCTCAACTTTTCATGGTTCCTGACCGGAATAAAAGAATCGTCAAGACCAGTCCAAAAAAAATGGTATTGAAGCCAAAATTGAGGACCAACTCATCCAAAGTTTAGCTTTCAGTGAAGACTGCTCGACGCGAGAAAGGGGAGTACACAGACAGGTGAACCCATCACATATCGAACGGATATGGCTAAGGGAGAGCCTCAAAGGTCGTAGGTGTCAGAAAACTTGTCCTAAGACCTCAGAAGCCAGCCAATCCACTGGCAGTTCTGGCAAAATATTCAAATTAATCTACAGCGTGCAAAAGATTTAATAAGGATCACGTAGATGTAGCCTTCATCCAGGAGCCGTACACATACAAGGACTGGATAAGGGGCCTGTCAGGTGAGTTACTCTACGATTCCGTAAACGAAGGAAGTCCTTGAGGCAAATTCGAAGAAACTGTGTCGGAACTCCTCCAAAGAGCACTCAACGATGTTGCTGACCAAAAGGAGCACCATAGAAGAACATTGAACAACAACGTTAAGATCCAACATTTTTTGGTAAAATCATCCAGTTTTCAAGTGAATTGGTTGATTTAGAGGTTACCCTGGATCAAAGACTCATTTGGAACACACATATCAAAGAAAACACTAGAAAATGCCAGGATTTCACTATGGACCAGCAAAAGTCTACTGGGTAAAAACTGAGGCCAGTTACTGCACCTGTAGTCACTTATGCATCTCCAGTAGGTTGACATAAAACTAAACAAAAGTGTACACAGGCTGAACTAAACAAACTTACAGGACTTGCTTGTATGTGTGCTACGGGTGTAGTGAGCATTATACGTGCTTATTTCAGTGGATGAGAATAACTCCACTATTCAGAGCTTTTCCTGGAACTCAGGAGAAATGAACTATTAGGAATTACTCTACCAGAAAATATACAACTGCAACCATGACTTCAAGGTTACATTCCCTTAACGACAGAACTGGAAACAGAATATGATCTATCCCTGTTCGAGAGAGATTCACTGGTGTGCAACAGACGAAGGAGTTGGGGCAGGCATATACAGAGAAACTATGAATGCGAATACCTCACAGTAGCATCTCTGTATTCCAAGCTGAAATACATGCAATAGAGCTCTACATTAGGGAGAAAGAACTCAAACAAATCTGCCTCAAAAAAGAACATTTACGAGTATCTTCTCTCTGACAGCAAAGCTTTAGAGATTACCTCAAAAATTGTCTGGGACTGCATTATACTTCTCAAAACACTAGCCAGCACCAATAGAGTCCATTTAATCTGGGTGACAGGTCACAGTAGTTATGATGGTAATGTAAAGGCACTCTAATACTGGACGACAGGTAACAGGCAAGCCAACAACTTTTTACCAACCCCTTCCCTCAAAAGAATAAGTCGCATGTGTTTTACGTGGACAGCCGCCGTGTAGTTCTTTTTCCACGTAGGCGCCTACGCTCATGTCGGGATTAATACAATGCGTCAATCAACGACCTTCGGATGGTAGTTCTACCTCCTGTATAAGGCACGATTTCCTCGCTTCGTAAAGGGTTGAGGCCTATCTAAAACATATGCCATTCTATGGGTCATGGCACCTGGTTGCTGTGCAACTTTACACCGAGCAGACCGATTGGTTCCATAGCCATCAAATGGTTGAACACAAGTCGTAGTACTACAGCCTATGCTGAACCATGAGGTGTCAGAGTTTCAGTCGATCTACTCTCCCCGCGATTTTGAGTATAAACCGACAGCCACCATAATACTCCCAAAAAGGGCCAACTCCTGGCTCCTGACCTCCCGTGGTACCAGAATATAGCCTCCGGTGGAGCTTCGCAACCTTGCGGTTACTTCCAGTGTGGCATCTTATTGTCCTGGACTGGCCGCCTTTAACCATCCATACTAAACATCAAGGTATAGCTGCCTATATCGACGTCTAGACTATGTTCGCACAGCCCTGAATATTTTCTATTTGCGCCATGTCAGTTAGAGCGCTTCCAACGTCAAAAACCGTCTTCAAAACCTACGCCCATAGCTCGAAGATCCCTGACATCGTCACACAACGGACATTCACACAGGATGTGCACCCAGTCTTCAAAAGAAACTCCACACGAGTAGCCTTCCACCTGCTCCGGCCGCTCCAGCATGAACAAGACATCCTTCAGGAAGCGGTAAATTACCCTGACGTTAACGCTATCGTCCCATCTAGATGTGACGCATTCGTCTAGCCGGGCCTTACGCTCCTGTAAGGACATCCGGTTGACTTCAATGTCAGGCAACTCTCACTTAAGGGGATACCCTTCTTTAGCTTGATGGATAAGAACCTAAGTTCCATAAGAACCTGAAGTGCTTCCGTGGATACAGTACGGCCAACAGGCAAACAACCAAGCAAGGCCACTCTTTGGCAAGTGAGGATCTCTTTGCGATCGTACACAGCTGTGAGTATGTCGCACCACATTGGTGGCCCAAGTGTTTCACAGGCAACAAAAAGGCCAGAATATATTTATTATACACACAGCAGTGAGCCCCCAGTCTTGACCGCATAATGCGCCTACGACAGTTGTGAGTTTGTCATGGACTCTTTCCAGTTTAAACTCTCTTTCATGACTTGTGTCGCATACCTAAGAGTATCGCCATACAACTTGATTTGAGGAGGTCGCCTTATTAATAGCTTGCCCTTGAGCAACATCATTACCGTCTACTTTTGAGAAACGCAAACGCCTTCACTGCTGCTACAGTCCTCAACATGTCGGAGAACTGTGTTTCCCATTTCTTCCACCACTAACCTGGATCTTGCTTCCAAAATGAGTAACAGGTCGTTCGCATATGCGCAGCACTTGGATGTTTCACATATCTGCCTCAGTAGGGACCGCAAATGGACCCCTGGGGACATCCATGCTCCACATTCACGCTCAAGCTCTCATTTAAGCCGTTGTTTATGACGTACGCACTTCTGCCAGAAAAGTAGCTTTTCCGAAACAAAAATTCCTGGCAGAAAATGTCATGCAGCCTTCGGAAATAACTTCCCCAACTTAGGTGGTCAAAGGCATCTTTAAAGCCTATAAAGTTGTCTAACACATAGGTGGCCCTGCTGGATCGGTCGCTGTCTTTGACATAAGACCAAGCATCCTTAACGGATATGCCTTCTTGGAACCCGAACTGGAATGGAGACATCGGTTCGGTCAAATTAATCCATAAGTCTCTCCACCACAACCCTTTCCAGCACATTCTTTCCAAGTACCGGAAACAGGCTGATGCCCCAATAAGATTCAGTCAGATACATGCAGTAGGCAGAGTCAGAAAACTCCTTATGACTATGGGAATAGCACAAGACAACAACTGTCACATGTGCAACGAGGACGAAAGAACAGCAGATCTCATATCCTTCGCCACTGTAACCGTCGAAGCCAAACACGCCAAAGTCTTCAAGGCAAGTCATACCTTAAGGCAGAAGATATCACTGCCAGTTTATTACAATTTCAGACATCATGGGTAAGCTCGAACTTGAAGAAATCACAATAGACCCAACTTGGCCGCAGTGATAAAGGTACATAGTCCCACCTCCCTGCTTAATCTACGCACCATATTTCACAATAGGGGAAGTCGGTCAGGGCATAAAAGCTTGACGTGGATCAAATAAGTGACTCCATAGTGCTATATCGACTTCAAAGCAGAGAGAAGAGAAGTGAGAGAAGTTTCGCCAGTTTTTAGTCTTTCACGATTCCTTAGGCAATCATTCTGATGGCAACCATTTTTTGGAAGCCGATATGATCACAAAATGCCATGGGGCAGAACCATTACCAAAGATTTAACTCTAAGCCGACGACTTAATTAATTCAGGCCACCCAAATCACAACTAACAAGGGTCAACCACTCTCGCCCATCCCAACTTTACCAACGATATTGAGCAGAAAATATTCAAATTATCATTTTAGCAACGGCCGGCGCGGCGGTTCTTATTTCCCGCCCAAGAAACCACGCAGCAATTTTGGATTTAAATATGTAAATTGATTCCAACAAGAGAGGTCGGTCCACCTCTCCCTAGACGGTCTGGTGGTCCAATTAAGACAGTTTTTTACACCTCACACCAAATGTTTATGTCACGACCCTCGCTAATCCTCTTAAGTGAATTTGAAGACCTAAAACAGCGTCGAAAATGCTACAAAATACTTTTGGGAACCGAAAGATACCTTTCAAGGAATACAGAGTGTCAGATGGGTGAGAAATCGCTGAATTTTCGACTCATTCACTGTGACGTATGAGTGATGTTTGGTTGCCAATTTTCTGGATTTTTATCGATTTTGGGTGTACTCGTACTCGTACTAGATAACAGCAGGAGGGCGTGTATGCCATAAGCCAGAGAATGACCAATTTTCTTGTGTTGAGGTTGCACTCATCCCGGATGGAGTCCCACCATACCCATTTGTATGTATCCTTGCTCTCAAGAATTTGACAGCCCTACGGCGCATGACACAGAAATTCATCTTCAAGTCCTTGTTACGAACAAGTATGCATACTCGTACATACAAACGGAAGTGTCTGCCAACAAGTGTATCTGTACGTATGTGGGTGCATACGCAGAGTATCTAGAACACTTGAAATGAATGAATTGAAGAAGGAGAAGATGGAGGATAACGCAATAAAGAAAAGAAAACGTATGTACTCGCAAAAAGTTTTCGAATTTTTGTGAATGATCCATTTCGTTCGTGTCGCACTTATTCTCGTAGTCGGATACATCTCTTGGCGTACCCTCCCTTAGGCCCCAGTTTACGAATTTGGGATTGTGTACCTATGTCTGTCTCAACTTTTATGGCCTTTTCGACAATGTTTGTCTTATTTTTTAGGTTCAAATCGTAGTTGCGATTTGCCTTTTGCACTGGTGTGGGATGATAGTGATGAAGCGATACTGGGAATAGCCTTCAACTTGTCGTTTCACCCGTTTTCCTCGGGTGTTGTCTGAATGTGGAGACTTTTATCGATTTCATCATCGAATCGTATAGAGACTTCAGAATATCATTTGAAGGTTAAAAGCCAGGTAACATTTTTGAAATGGTTTTCCAAATTTAACCAAATCAGATTTATCAATAAATTATCGCCTGGGTATTTCTGTCCACGGCCACTTTGGAATCAAGGGCACATGGAAACAGATCTAGAAATTCCGCCACCAACAACCAAGTTTATCGATTCAAAGCCTTATCACGACTAAACCATAAGAAAGAAGTTATCAGTTTTGTTTTTGCTTTTTTTTTGTTTACGAAAAATATTTATCTAAATGTAGGTCATGTACACTAGTGACATTGCCGAAGGGCATCTCTGTGTTTAGGTTAGGGGGAGACTTTCAACTAACAGAAGAACTAAATTGCATTGGGGTGATATGTAATAAATCATCCGTTGATAGTGCTCTCTAACTAATCGCATGTCTAGACGATATCCTGGGTTGGCCCCGAAGAGAATAAGGATAACTGAATTACTTGATTGAAGCTTTCTCAGAGGCATCTTCGTCCTAATAGTTGTTTTTTTATGGCAATTAGCTCTTTTGGTTTGGCAATTAGTTGGTGATCACAGATACACATTCGTTCAAAAATTGTGACCTCGCATAAAGAACGTCAATCTGTCATAAGCAGTTTAGATGTTGCCATACTTTACAAATGAAGTCCAGAGCAACAATTCTGACCAATTACTGAGCATTCTAAAAGATTTGTCACTTATGTGGACCACTGTCAAGCATGTCAGAAGCCTCATTATACAAATTTAGATCTTTTTTGAAGAAGACTGAGACAATTTAGACAGCGGCTAGTCCAGGGAATACGTAGAAATTTCTTTTCTGAACTTCGGAAACATTTTAGATAACGCATTCAAAATTTTAACATTTTTGGCACAAAATTTAGACAATTTCGACACTGATTAGACCAGGTAATAGAGAGAAATCAGTTTTTTTTGTAATTCCTAAACATTTTGGAACAACATGTTCAAACTCGGACATTTTGAGCGGAGAGGGAAGTAAGTCTGTGCTTTAGACCTTATAAACATTTAGGGACAACATGATCAAAATTTGGAGGTTTTTTGAAGAAAATAAGGACAATTTCGGCCCCGACTAGAAATACATAGAAATTTATTTTCTGAACTTCGTAAGCATATTAGACAACACATTCAAAATTTTGACATTTTTGGCACAACATTTTGACATTGATTAGACCTCTATGGCTTATAGAGAGAAATCAATTTTTTTATTTTTTAATTCCTAAACAATTTTGGACAACATGTTCAAATTCGGACATTTTGAGTAGAAATTCTAGACAATTCTTGAAGAGGATTGAGACAGTTTCCGTACCGACTAGACCAGGAAATACAGAGAAATGTCTTTCCCGAACTTCGTCAACATATTTGGACAACATTAGACCTCCTAAATATTTTGGGACAACATGTTCAAAATTTGGACATTTTTTGAAGAAGACTAAAACAATTTCCCCACAGACTAGGCCAAGAAATGCAGAGAAATCCCTTTCCCGAACTTCGTCAACATTTTTCTACAATATGTTCAAATTCGGACATTTTGAGGAGAGGTGTTAGACAATTTGGCATCGACTAGGCAAGGCAGAACTGTGCCTTAGACCTCTTTAATATTTTGGGACAACATGTTCAAAATTTTAAAATTTTGTGAAGAAGACTGAGACAATTTCGGCACCGACTAGGGCAAGAAATACGGAGAAATGTCTTTCCCGTACTTCGTCAACATTTTTGGACAAAATGTTCAAATTCGGATATTGTCTAACAGAAAGGTTAGACAATTTGCCATCAACTAGGCCAGGCAGAACTGTGCTTTAGGCCTACTTAACATTTTGGGACAACATTTTCAAAATTTTGACGTTTTTTGAAGAAGACTAACACAATTTCGCCACAGACTAGGCCAAGGAATACAGAGAAATCTCTTTCTCGAACTTTGTCAACATTTTTCTACAATATGTTCAAATTTGGACATTTTGAGGAGAGGTGTTAGACAATTTGCCATCAACTAGGCCAGGCAGAACTGTACATTAGACCTCCTAAACATTTTGGGACAATATATTCCAAATTTGGACATATTTTGAAGAATATTGAGACAATTTCCGCACCGACTAGGCCAGGGAATACACAGGAATCTCTTTCCCGAACATCCAGAACATTTTGGGACAACGTGTTCACAACGGACAAAATTTAGACAGCGCTGTGACAATAGGAATAGCGATGCTGGCGACGAAGCACCTAATATCTTTTTACAGTTACTCCGTGGTAACTAAACTCTTGATGTTATTGGTGTTATCAATAGGTATCCTTCACATACCCCAACATTTGGACAGAGTTGTTGGAGATAAGGCCTACTGTTTCTACACTCTCGCACTTTCTGCCCCAGCACGAAATTAAAGAAACCACGTGATACCGCATCATAGAAAGTTCTGAAGAGCTGCTCCAAAGCAACACATTTCCGAGGTCGCAAGTTCGATCATCACCTTTTAGACTTCAGGACAAAGATGTCATATGAGGTTTTGAAATCATGGAGATGCGTTGATTTTTGTCTTGAAATCCGTTGATCTTCTGTAGGATTTACATAACTAAAGAACAGCACGAAGGACAAATGGAACTGCTTTTGTAATGACACCCCAAAGCTATTTCGAGGATCCAAGACACAGTTAGGGGACTGAATTCGCCAAGGCTGGTGTGGTTTCCATATCACAAATTAGAAGAATTCTCATAGTGGGGCTTTTCAGCTCTTGCTCTGCGTTAGAACTACTTGCGAACATAGATAAACTGTAAGACCCTCCAAGTTGTGGACTTCGTGTATCTAGAAAAAACATTTTTGGGCTTTCTTCCAGATAAAAGACTGCTTCCAGACTAAACTGCTTTTTTGATTTAAGCGGAGCCTTAATGGACCCGCCCGTGACTGATATCGCCCTCTGCGCTTCTTGTTGTAAAAGTAATGACACTTTATCTGCCATCCTATGATAAAGCAACATGCACTAAACTTCACTGGTCAAAGGCAGAAAGCTCTTTGTATTATACTGTAGTAGCAGCTATCCTAGGTTAACTTGAAAATCCATCTTAAAAGACTTGCCATGCGAATTCCTATTCGCAATTTCCGAAGAAACTCCAAGCTGCTAGCACGAGGAGAGCTGCTCGGTCTGCGGCAGTGGCTTTGTGTCGCTATTTAGCGGATCAACTCTTTACGGAAGATGCTGTTGCTAAGGCGGCCTTTGTTAATTATATTGCTTACCACTAAAACCGTCATTCCGTACTACATAAGCGTACTAGTGACAGCCCATTGACATTTCTCCCTTTCTACCTCCACGTACCGTCCTAATTGATACAGACTACTTGCGGGCTTATGTTCTTGTTGGTTTCTTAACCGTTTTGAATTGAATGAACAGAAATTGAATTTATGCTGAAGCACTTATTCCATGCCCGTCTTTTGCTTTCATTTATGGTAGTGAAGTCGATAGAAATAATTATGGTACCAGAAATGAGTGGCGATTACCAAGCCATCTGCATGTCCAAATTTCCTCGATGTGTTCCCAGGCATATCGCTGATGTAAAGATTAAAGAGCAAGGGAGCGAAGACGGAACCTTGGGGCAAACCGTTGTCAAGCTTTCTCACTTTTATTTTGTTATTATTGATGAAGACTTGGAACAGGCGTTTTGAAAGTAGGTTGTTAATAAGACGCGATGTGTTCAGACACGGGATTGCTTTCAATAGTTTAAAGATCAGTACAGTGTCGTAAGCGAATATTTTAAGCCTGTCCTCAAATCCTGCCTCAATGTGTAACGGCAATGATAGCACCTGCTTCGTACAACTTCTGCCAACCCAAAATCCGGTTTGTTCGATAGGTATGACCTCGTTGATTGTAGGGTTTATTCGATTATAGATAAGCTGTTCGAGTAGTATGTAGCAAGTACTTAAGAGTGCTATAGAACGGCAACTTTCTGTGACTTGTGAATGGCAATAACTTTAGTTCGTCTGAACGCCGTTGAAATTATGCCTGATTCAAGTATGTCTCTGTAGAATTCTGCTACCCACCGACTTGCATTTTTTCCTCAATGTGCAAGAAACTCCGGGTTGATTCCATCGAAGCTCGCCGCCTTTACTAAAGCTAAATAGCTAAGAGAGCGGTGTCAACCTCTTCGGGTGTAAAACTACCCTAGGACAGTGATGACGGTGGGATATTGGTCTGGAGGTTTCTTAGAACCCGTTTTATGGTGACATCAATTTTGCGGTTGGCTACTTTGTTTGGGTCCATGCAGGAGTTTGTGGTGTTGGAGCTAATGCTTCCTCCGATCCATGCTTTCCTGCTAGAGTGGCTGAAGCTGAGGCTCTTGACCGTTGATATCCATTTCCATTTACGGGTCTCATCAAGCGATCTTAGTAGTTCTTTGTCAATTACGGGGTCTCCAGATGCCTTGGGATTCTCTATAGTCATTCACTTTCTTCGGTCCATCCAGGAATGTATGTTGTCGTAACAATTACTACAAATCTATCGTAGTTCTGTGTCAGAGGCGGAATAAACCTTAAGCATAAGACAAGCTCATGAGAGACGCTATAATAATAATAGGCAATATAGGCAAATTACTTTCCTGGAGTTTTTTTTTAGGCATTTTGGGATAACATGATCAAAATTTGGTAAATTTAAGCCGAATGAATATATGAAAATCTCTTTGGAGATTTGGAAATCATAAGGGTCTAAGTAGCATTCATTTTGGAGTTAGTTGAGTTTTAAAAAGGATCTATGTAAAAAAGCTAGGCATTGTTGGTTCCTACAGCGCTCAAAGGATGACAGAGGGTATAACTCCAATATGGTGTTGTTTGGGTCTAAGTGCCATATGCGATTGCCTCTTGCTTTAAACAGTTGTTCGACGACTTCTATGGTCTGGCAGATAAGGTAAAGCAATGTTCATTCTTCATAGGACTCATCAAACGTCGCCGAAACGGGAACTACGTTTCACCGGATACAAGCCGGCGTCAGGGCGGTGTAACATATTAAGTTATGTGCTGCCCACGTACAGGCGTGACGCAAAACATTTCAGGAGACCTTCTCGGTTTCTCACAAACAAATGGTGCGTATGTGGAGAACAGAGGTGGTGCCCATCACGTGATATACACAGCTGCCATGAAAGATGAAGTCAGTAAACACATCATGTCTTTTCCTTATGAAGAAAACCATTATAGCAGACAGAAAACTCGAAGAAATTTGCAAGCCCTGATTTGAACATAAGCAGGCTTTACACAGCATTTAAAGCCAAACATGCGGGCACGGAAGTATCGTACAAGTTGTATTATGGAATTTTCAAGAACGAGTTCAATCATTTGAGATTTGGAAGGCCGCGTTCGGATATGTGCTGCAAGTGTGACGAAATTCAGGCGAACATCAGAGGTACATCTTCCTCATCAGAGAAGTCTAAACTCAAGACGAAACTTGAACTGCACTGAAAAAGGTAAAACAGCAACGAATCTCATGAACAAACAGATTGCAGGATAGCAGAGACCAATAAATAATGAAAAATTGGTTCTTGCCATAGGTCTCCAACAGGTCATATTTCTACCAAGTTTGACCCAGAGCCAGATGTTTTATTCTCGACAGCTATCCATGTACGGTATATCTTTTGTGTACACGCTTGTAATACCAGTGATGGAATAATCTTCTGCGGTTTTGTGATGCGACAACTGGATCGGTCGGAACAAGAATCAGATAATTCCTCTTCGCATGATTTATTTAATGGCTTTGGGAACTTACACTAGAATGGAGCAACAATTTTTGATAAGTGGTGACCTGTGACCAAAACTTTGCAGTTATTGAGAAAAGAAAGAAAGTGGCAAAGGCTTTTGTGCCAGACGACGTTGCGGATGTGATAAAAAATGCTAGGAACAACCAGTCAAGGTTTTAGACTCTTGAAAAATGTGACTTTAAAGATGTTCAGTCCTTGGCAAAGCAACTCCTACACATCCTAAAAATGAACATCTCAAAAGTCGCTCAAATACGCGTTACTCAAGATTGTAGCAAGAAAAGGACCGTCCGTACGAAAATGATACACAACGAAATGGAACAGTGGCCAGAGATAAGCATTCTCAAGAAAGGTGTGAAGACTCAGGCTATCAATGAAATTGAGTTACCACAGCATACATCGAACCAAGGCATCTCCCGAGAGAAGCTAGCTGACCTAAACAACATGACAGAGTACTTGCCAGAGATGGCTAAATCCTTTTAAGCAAGACCTGTACACATACGTACAATATATTGCCGTAGCCTTATTTCTCGAACTGCGGGTTATTGTTTGGTGCTGTTTAATTTAGTGAAGTACCACCTTGCACTTAACCCCCAAGGAATGACCTCATGTGAGTTGGACCGTTTTGGGTATCTCTGATTTTCAACCCTTCAATTGTTCAAACATGTTTAAACGAGACGTTTCAAATACTGGTTAAATATTTTAGAACTTATTTTGAACAATTTGGACCCTAAATATGATTCCACAGGTTGATCGAGAAACTGTTGGATAAACTTGTGAGACAACTTAGTCCAAGGTTCTATCAGGCAATTTAGTTCTAAATTTCCGAACTTATGTCAAACTTTGAACGTTTTGTACGATTTCTGACGCCGGACGCAGAAAAATCTCACTTTTTGTCTTCTGTAAAATCCTTCTGTATTTGGTACAACATTTTTGAACAATTTGGACATAATTTTTCATTACCCTGGTCCTAAATTTCAGACGCCGAACATTTGTCCCTATAAAGTGAACTATTTCGAACAATGAACAATAACAACATAGCCATCAGCTCATATTTTCAAGGCTATTTGCTTTTTTGATCAAATTTCGAACCTTATTTTTCTGAATTTTGACGTTGCAAGAAGAATTAAGCACATTTTTCAACATCGCGATCAATTCGAGAGCCCTTCAGACAATTTTATTTTAGCCGACAGTTCAGAGCAAAACGGAAACAATTTTAAGAGCCGACAACATTTTTGACGTTTTTACTTCAATTTCGACCAACTAAGATTCTTTTTCAATTCTGACGGCAGAATCAACTAAAGACATTTGCCTATTTCTTGAATTTTGTTTAGCAACACCTTCTCGTTCATTGGTATCTGAAAACAATTGTAGTATTGTGCTAAACAATTAAGGACACTTTTTTTGAAATTGGAATCCTAAATTCACGCTACGATTTCTTCAAAAATTCTGAACGTGGGTCGGAATTCTAGGTCTTTTCAAACAATTCAAGATCGGATATAAATTGATGAAGTTCACAACGCAATTATATCCTCTAATCAAAAATTTGGACGACCATGTCAGTAAAGATCTGGCTTTTAGGCGCTGATTCAAGATATTTTAGTCAGCTTTAACGGATATTTTGGAATATAGAAAAGTGGATGTGTAAAGATATGATTTCACGATTATACAAGGAGAATTAAAACATGATGGAAAAGAAGGAAAGCAACCGCGGAACATAGGAATAGTAACCGTTTTCCAATATGATATGCCTGAACATACAACCACTGACCTTTACAGGAACATAAGTGCGTAGGGTCGATTTCAAAAGGAGCGATACGAATTTTTTGGTTGGGGAATTCTCTAGATTTCTAAAAAAAGGGCTTCTACGAGCTTCTCGAGCAAACATACTAGCAACGTACATAGTGAGCACGAAGTTAAGGTTGTCCTTGTAGAGCATAGCTTCAATATTCAATATCTGAACTCTCCAATACCAAGGGCACTACTCGTACCTTGATGCCCCAAAGAAAAGAGTGATTTACGATTGGCATGTACACATCACAGGTGGTGGTGAAACCGTCGACGAAAACCACCATTGACCTCAACAACTGAGGAACATGTCGAGGAAATCAAAGTTTTACTGATCGTAAACTGAAAATTGACCATCAGAGGCCTAGCAGAGATGGCCAACATCTTTATAGGATCCATTCACGCCATTCTAGCCAGTCAATTGGGCTAGTGCTGGTGCCGAAGGACTTGATGTTTTTGCCAAAAACAAAAAAAAGAAAACAGCGTGTTTTCGAGCGAGGTTATCGATACAAATGTTCATCAAACGTATCATTACTGATGACGAGGCGTGGGTGTATGAGTACGACACGCTAATCAGACATCAAGCGATTGAACGGTGTGCTCCAAACAAACCCAGATCGAAGGAACCGCCTCGTCTTGAGTCAAAAATGAAGGGGCTGCTCAGTGCACTGATGTTGTGCATCATGAAATTCTTCCTGAAGATCAAGAAGTATTGTTTGGGAGTTACGAAACACGTGCGTGAATTTTGGATATTGAATCACGATAACGCCCCATCTCACAGTGCATTTCTACCCATAAACAATACAGCTACCATCCAACAGCCCCTGCATTCACCTGACCGGGCACCGTGTGACTTGTTTCTGTTCAGCCAAAAAACATCGCTTTGAGGAACGCGTTTTAACAGGCGAGAACAGATAATGGAAAAATCGCCCAACGCACTGAAGGAAAGCCGATCATCGAGTACCAGAGATATTTTAAGGGGAACCAAACGCTGGCATTAGTGCTTGCAGTCAATAGATATTATTCGCGAGCTCTACCAGCAAAGTGGACGGTCGAAACAACATCTTTTCCGGGAGAAAAAGAAAGAGTTGGAGAAGCATTCGATCGAGATCGTGAATGGATGCAGGAACGATGTTCGAAAGTTTTACTACAGAGTCAAAAGATGACATAAACGCAAACCCCGGATGAGGATGGCAACTTAGTGTAGAGTACGGTAACAGATGTTGGTGAAAATATCAAAGGATTACTGCGACGTTTAACGATGATGATGACCAATATTCTGCTCTCAAGCTGAATGTACCATTCAAAGTGCCTGTTGAATGAGATGCACTCTATTTAAAGAAGAGGGATTCAATGTGGTTAGACACATAAACCAAGTCATCTATGAAATATGGTAGGATGAAAGTATGTCCGATGAATGGAATCTTAAATCCTTGTACAGGAAACCAATCTGAGCTGCGCAAGCTATAAAAATAACATCTTCCTATTATACTGCCTATTTTTTGAGCCTGAAACCCTATCTCAGCAATTCGATAGGTCCTTGTTAGAGTGGTTAAAAAGATGCTAAACGAACTATTGCCTAGAAAATTACCTGGCGACAGTTCTTGGAGAAAAACTGAACATTTTAAGACCGCATATGATATAAGAATGAGATGACGAATGATTTTCATTTCTGGTATAACTGCCATACTTATGAAGTCAATGCAAAATACCTTGAAGAAGGTCCGGTGCTCCATAAAAGAAGGCGCTTTCATTTGAAAAAAGGGCTTACAACAAGGTGGCATATGATTTTTTCAACATAATATGCGAAGGTATTGCTATATAAGAGACTCCGAAGTCAATATCTTCGACGGACGACAGGTTTTTAGCTAGAACTACTTCAATTCTTCATAACCAAGTTCTTGAAGAAAGGGATTTTAAAAACAATTGTAAAAGAGAACAATTTTACGGAGAAAGACCTACCCAATGACCATGCCAAAAATAATAGGATGAACCACATGGAATCATCATATTGAGAATGCAGTCCCCACTTAATGCTTCATGTGGATCCCGAATGTCTCCCCCTATTGAAAAGACACTTTGAGAAAGAAATGGTCCTTTGTCTGTCTGCTCTCAACACAGTAACATTCGGAACAGCGTCAGCCCCACATCTAGCTGTACGGACCTTGCAGCAATTAGCGATGGACGTCAAAATCTCTAAGCCCCATGTAACGAAAAGCAATCATGGAGGGCTTTTTTGTAGACGACTTCATATATGGAGCAGACGACGAAGAAGATGCCATCATCAGATGTTGCGCAAATGACCCAGCAACTCAGCAACAATTTTAGAACGGATATCTGAAAGGGAAAGAGAAGCGGATCAACCTTTAAAATTTGATTCACCAGATACTGTTAAGATGCCATCCAATGGCATCCAAAGCGGCCAATACTTTCCGATACTACACGCCTGTTTGATCCTCTGGGATGGATTTCGCCGTGCGTCATCATCAAAGCAAAACTAATTTTGCACCAACTTTGGGTCAATGCATTGTCCTGGGACTTCAACATATCATAGAACTTCGAGCTGGTCTTCAAAAACTGGAAAAGCTCGAGATTCCTCGTTGGATGGGAAGTGAAGAATCATAACAGGTCCAACTCCACGGTTTTAGTGATGCCTCGGAGAAAGCATATGCAGCAGTCACATATGCACAAGTGATATCAAATGGACAGGAGAGAATACACTTATTGGCATAGAAACCCAAAGTGGCTCCAGTAAAAAATATATCCTTACCGCGACTGGAACTCTGTGCTGCATTATTACTGGCAAAGCTCCTGCATAGAATGTCAACTGGGGATATTTGCATGGTCCGATTCCATGATAACCTTGGCATGGATAAAACGAAATCTAGCCATTCGCACCATGTTTGGGGCCAATAGAACCACTGAAATTCAAGCGCTCACAAACAAGGATATCTGGCCACATGTAGGCAATAAAGATAATCCTAAACACCTCGATCGGGATCTGTCTTCCGAAGAGTTGATCGGCAGTAAAATGTGGTGGCATGGTCCACAGTTTCTCAGGGTTTTTTTATCGAGTGCTTTACTAAAAACAAATCCTGTGGAAACAGAATAGGAAACGAGAAAAGAAGCAAAGTAGTGCTTCTGCATTACAATCGCTAATAACTCTTAAAGGATTAGTACGCAGTACGGCAATTTGGCGACGGTATCTTGAAAACGTTCGAAATAAGCAAGGAAGAAGGTCACTGCATACTTATCCAATCAGCTATTCACTCTTGCTGCGAAGCCATTTCCAGCATTATTTCTCGTCGTACCCCACGTAGAGAACACTGTCCATGGGAGAAGACTCAAAATAAGTATAATCATCCCCTGTATCCATATACGATGCTATGCCTCAAGGATCTGTGCTCTGTCCCATTTTGTTAAGTAAACAACAACTGCATTCTGAGAATTAGAATTTCAACTCAGGTAGAGACTAGTAGAGCTCAAAACAGCATGGCCGTGTCAGGGTAGAGTTTCGACTCAAGCTGCCAATTCAAACGACTTTTGAACGCAAAGGTATGCAAAGTATTCTACTTTTCTCAAATACGAGGTGGTCTCGAGCAAAAACGATCTCACAAAATCCCAATTTCCACCCACCAAAAACGTAAAAGATAATTTACCACTTAATTCGCTTCTGTGAGCAATGTTTTCCCGTCTAAAAATAGTCCTCGACTTTTCCTACTTAAAATTCAAAACGCGTCCATGCAAAAAACAATTAGCGCTCTTCATTCTTTTTTTTTCACCTTAATCCATAAATTAACCAGAGTTCTGTTGTTCATTGCGTTCGAGCGTATTCACGACCTACTTCGGGGTGGGTATAATTGATTTAAAACAGAAAAACTCCTAACCACGTCGGCGAAATTCCAGCATACTCGTCGTCGTACTCAAATTCATTTTACGATACTCGTATATCGAGTAACAACAACAAATTCTACTCCCTGACCGAGGTCTACAAACTGCCACTAACCTTGAACGTGATTCTCATTACATGACCAGGTGATTGGTTTCCATAAAAACAAACCTCTCAACCAATCCCGCGCTTACCGGGATCATGTTCTCATGCATGAAAGAGGTAAACACAAAAAAAAAAAGCAATTCTCAAATATTCTACCAACTTGACGAAATTCAAGTCGAAAATGCGACTAAACCAATTTGTATCTATCGGCAAGCAACATTGTAGGGTGAAATATCTCTGCAATAAGCACAAAAACCCAAACAAACAAATAAACTTCAAACTAATTGCGACAGCTGAGTAATACTCGTAAACAAAAATCACAGGAAAAGGAGGAGCAAAAATATGGAAATATCAATATTTTGACGGATTTTGAGACGAATAGAAATTGCAATTTTCACAGATGGAAAAGTCAATCGATTTTCATTTTTTCCAATTTTCTAAACGTACGGGTAATTTGATTTTAGTAGATCGGCAGCGGCGTCATCTTTTCATCGGGGGAATTGAATTTGTTCGAATTACGTTTGGTTTCTATGTTCAAGTATCTATGAACTTACATTCTGACAGTTTTTACAGTATTCAGTTGCATTTGGGTGGTCATAAAAGAGTGGATTGAGATGTCTCTACTCAACAGAACACTTGGGAAAGACGTGCGGCTTATGAGGGGTACTTACTGAATTGTGCTGACGCAGAAGATTGTTGAGTGGAGGAAAGAGCTCTCCTTCAAAACACAGATAATTGCGCACCTTTATTTGGAGATTGATTGTTTAGTGATTGATTACAATACATTGCCTCGTAGACATGAATGTAAACAGAGGTTTGGGAAACTCCAGATGTGGAGAGATAAATATAATCAATCGGGACATATGGTCAAACAATGGAAAAGTGCCTCAACCTGCCCTTTTCGGGCTAAAATCCGGTATGGAATGGCTCTCCTATTGTATTACGAGGGCACGGCAGGTTACGATACATCGACTTTCTGCACCTCTCTTGCCCTGGTGTTCATACTAGTGAGGCTTTGTTCAGGATGATGAGGTTGTTGAGTGCCTTATGACACTCTTAGATGATTTTTGGTGAGTAAAAGTACAGTTACGCTAGCCAGAAACTGCGAGTTATTGTAGTTTGGTTATACGCACTCCAAGTAACATCGGGTGGAATAGTTCAAGAATTTCGGGGTATTTTTTTTAGCGAATTGCAGCTTTTTGTTGTGATCTTGGATTGTTTGAGAGATGTTAACAAGCACAAGTATTCTAACGGGAGAACAGATAGCAATGATAGTTTGTTATCTTCCAGCAGCTGTCAAAGTTACCAATGACATCCAGCTGTCAAAATATTAAGGAGGGTTTGCCGTTTCATCCTGCATCGTTTTACTCTTGCCGAACGTGCGGAAATTATTAAAAAAATATTTTCCAAATTCCGGCTCGTATACAACGTGAATTTCGTCGTGAGGTCGGTCGTTATCACGGCTTCAGTGTGCAGGCAAAAAAAGTTTGATCAAGAGTACACTCTTTTGGATCTTTACACACTAACCAGACAGAGATTGGTGCGAAATGAAGAAAACGTATATTGAACAATACCCAGAAATGTCGATTCAGCGCCGATCAGCTGAATTGGGCATCGGCTTATTTTGCGGTTGGATTTTGGCATACATCTAAAAGATTGTGCTGACGCAAGAATTGAAGCTGGACGACCATAGACAACGCCGTGGGTTTGCTAATTGGGCGCTGGAAATGTTGGCCGGAGATCCGGATTTTGGCCAAAAAATCATCTTCTCGGACGAGGCCCATTGTTGGATCAGCGGCTATGTCAACCAGCAAAATTGCCGTTATTAGAGCGAACACAATTCACAAGTATTCGGCCAAGCATCAATGCATCCACAAAGATTGACTGTTTAGTCTGTTTTTTGGCATGGCGGCATCATCGGACCTTATTTCTTTTAAAATGAGGAAGGAGACACCGGTACCGTCAATGTTAACCGACTTTCTGTCGTCAGATCTTGACAAAAGCGATATATACGAGCTGTGGTTCGAACAATATGGCGCTACATGCCATAAAAGCAACGCAAAGCTCGAAGATGTGAAGAAGAAATTTGGCGACTGGGTCATCTCACGGCGAGATTTCATCAATTGGCCGCCGCGATTTGACCATTGCCATTTGACACCACTCGATCATTTTCTCTGGGGTTACATCCAGTCCTTACTTTACGGTAACAAGCCAACCACTTTGGACGAGCTCGAGGCCAACATTCCACACGCTATTACCGGAATAACGCCACACATATTGCACCGAATCATCAAAAATTGGATCGACCGCTTGAAGCACTGCCAGCGAAGCTGAGGCGGCCATTTGAATGATGTGCTATTTCACACTTAGTGGCATGAACGTAGCTTCAAAATAAAGCCAGCATAAATTTTATATCTCACACCGTTGTTGGTTTATTTCAATTTATTGCCTATCGTTCTTATCTGGTCACCCGTTAGTCCACTGCCCGGTTAATTCCAACAACTCCATGCCAATTCCTCGGATGTCGAATGCCAACAATTGGCATTCAGGGCGATTACTTATGAAGAAGAGCAGTTCTTGTAAAGCCCTGATCTTGAAGGGACAACTAGGGTTTACATCTAGAGATCGATGGCATTCTCACATTCTCGTACTACAGTCATAAATCTGGATCTTCCGGCTATCAATTGGAAGAATAGCAAAGCTGATAAGCCAAACGTATTGATATTTCTACACCGAGGCTAGATATAATCTCGGCGGGAACCAACACCAGTAATGATGCTCCTCGCAGTACAAATTAGTATCCACAAAGCGAAGGGAGGTATAAATTACGGTTTCGTCTACAGACAGATGGATAATACATCGCCCTTACCCGGTAGCTGTGGATTACGAAATGTAACTTTATAGAAGGACCAAAGGTAAATGAGTACATCATCTTCCTGCCAGAGGGACAAGGAAATATCAGAGCCTGCATACGAGTACTTGTAAAAACTTATCAAGATATTTTCATTCTTTCTGATTTGGTTCGCTGCAGATGGCATTGTAGGACAATGTTCCTATGCCAGGACCGAGCTCGAAGCAATTATAAAACTGTGATACTAACTTCTGTTACATCAGAGCCAATTTCGTAGCTCAGTTTAGTAATGTTCATAAAATTCTATTCTCCAGCAAGTTGTCTACTTTCCTAGATTTAGAGGGTATTTTAAGAAGATGTGTAGGATTTGAATTGTTGAATAAAACGAACAATTGTTGGGATATCTCTGAAACCTTTATTGCTTTATAAATCAGAAATATAGACGGCTCTGCTTGCAGACCGTCGTCCTATTCCGAATAGGACGGAGAGTTTTTACTTCACTCAGAGTGATTCGAGGTATAATTCACAGTATATTTTTCTGTGCTTGAAACTCTACAACAGTTTTATGCCTTCACAATTTTTCTGTCTGAGTTCCAATTACAAATGAAAAACTGACTTGCCATGGGCAGGACTCGAACCTGGAGAAGCGATTGCTAGTACCACTACAGCACGGCCACCACATCGAACAATCTCCACATTATAGAGATTACAGTACACACTTCTGGACAAAGAAGGTCCCTTAAACAATGGCAACACATTCGAAGGTGTGAAGGTTGTTGACTCACTTTGGGAGTTGATCAGTCTTATGCTGGATCATTAACGCCAAACTGCGTGAAGTTTTTGCTAAAATATGTCTCAGAAGAGGTACGCCGCAAGGCGGTGTCCTTTCACCCCTTCTCTGGAAGTTAGTGGTCAACGAAAGTAAAGGGAAATAAATAAGCGAATGAGCTTGCAAGAAGAGGAGGGCTATTCGATAATAATGAGGTTGCCAACATCGACAAACCGCTTTGCACAGTGAGGGGCACTATCGAGGGAAAAATCACTAAGACTGCCAAAATAAGGTGGTCAAGTCTTGAAGGACACAGGGTATCCAAGGCTCTCTGGCTCCTTTTTGACGGCAAAAGATCTAGGGACTTAATAAAATTAAATAGGCATACGCTTAGGATAATAATAGAAATCCTGACAGGACACTGTCTCGTGTGGAAACACGAAAAGAGACTGAAATTGTCAGATACGGATATTTGCAGATTCTGCGGTGATCTGCAAGCTGTTGAGGACATAACACATATACTGTGTGAATGCGAGGTAATATCGCGTAGTCGAAGAAAATTTTTAGGGAAATACTTTTTCGAAAACCTAGAGGAAATAGAGGGCACGAACTTCAAAGGTCTTCTTGGCTTTTGCCAGAAAATTGGGTGTTTCACCAGGGCGATTGTTTATGTTTTTGCCATTTGAAGACAAATTCAATTGGTTCCACAGGGACCGTGATGGGCCTGTTTTGATGCCTAGTGTTTGTGTGATGGAATATGCATCGCACCCCTATTTTAACCTAACCTAGACCCTCCCTCAATAAACGGCACCAGCTTAGTCTTTTCCGATACAGCGAAATATCGGGGTTTCATTTTTGACAGGAAACTAAACAGGAAGCCTAACATTTAATAAAGAGTCAAGAAAGCTACAGTAGCTCTATTCTCTTGCAAAAAAGGTGTTGGGAATAAATGGGGCCTTTAACCTCGCATTAACCACTGGCTATACGTCTCGCTTATAAAATCGATCCTCACATACGAGGTGGTTGTCTGGTGGATGGCCTTAAACAATGCAGTCAGGTGCAGCAAACTAAGAACCTCCTCTCCACGGAACTGGATATGCTCTTTCACCCTTCGATATTCTCAGCAGGCAAGTGGCTGCTAGCGCAACTAGTCACCTTAAAACGACTACAAAGTGGTCAAATGAATTAATTGGCCACGCTAATTTACATTTGCAATATTTCCGGAGAACAGTTGGTGACGATGTTTTCTCAGATAGGCTTAACCTATGCCTCTCTTTCCGCCTTTCAAATCACTGGCGATTAAAGGAGTCTTGTCCTGGCTGAAGAAAAACGTGATATCTGCAGAGGATATCCGCATATTTTCGGATAGACAGGCCGGATAGACAGGATTGGCAGAGCAGCTCAATATCGACCCTTCGTGGGTGCCGGACCACAAAGTTATTCCAGGGTATTCTAGGGCCGACGAATTCGCCGAAATCGGAACCACACTGAAAAACGTATTATCGATATACAAACCGCTACGCGCAAACTAAAACTGCAGCTGGATGCTATTAGAAGAACAAACCTTAGGTGGACTGTTGGGTTAACATATCTAGCGACCAAACAAATCTGGCCAAAACTGGATCTGAGTCCCTGTAAGAGTGTGATCCTTCAAAATAGGAAACATCTGAGCGATATCATAGGTGTCATCACTGAACACTGTCTTATAGGCAAGCATACAAAGAAGATGAAGATCCATGGCCGTGGAGGAGGAGGAGGAAACAATACTCCACCTACTCCGTACGTGTCCAGCGCTCTACCAAAAAAGAAAAATCCACTTAGGAACCCTTTTATAGACATGAACGCTTCGTCAGAAGCTCAAATTGGTTCCAAGAGTAAGAGGATCACAGATCCACGTGGCATCACAATGGGCCAAATAGACCTAAGTGGGCTCTTAAATAATCTAACCTTTCAGCTACTCGTATCTACTAAACTCGAAGTAGCAGCTGTTGGTAAGACAAGATCTGATGTTAGGCTTGGTGTCAAATAACAAGATAGACAAAGTCCTTGCCTACATCAAGCATTATTGTGCACAAGAACATTCTTTCTTGCGCTTTCCCTTGTTCACCACTAGACTATCTCGAACGATTTATTCTCAAGTTTGGAAAATGCTGTGCTAACCGCCCTAGGCGTTGATGCTGGCAATGTCAATATCGTTGGCATACACGACGAGCGTGACGGTCTTATAGAAGTTAATGCCGGAGACGTCTTTACATGCATCACTTTCTCCATCATTACGTCAAGATGGTCTCATGATATGAACTAGTCTTGTCTGAATCCTTGCTTTGTTCGGAATGATCCTTACCAATCCCTCCTCTATGATTGGAGTGTTGGTCAATGTTACCTTGCAAAGTTGATTGTGGGATACTGAATCCCAGCATAGTGGCAAACAGTTAAGCCAGTTAAAGCCAGTTTTATCATCGTCGAAAGATGTTGGTTTTGGCATTTCTGGTGTCTTGTCCAGAATCCTATGGAGTGGGAACATCTGGTAAATAGTGGATTTACCAGATTCAAAACTCCAATTAATTTGATGGCAATGCGTTTCATAGTCTTTATCTTTCACATAATAGGCTTGATAGACGCGATATTTGAAAGGCTTATCACTCTTGACCAATTGACCGATCTTGCGGTCCTTTCGAAAAGAACGCCGAGATTCTAGTCACTGCGCATGATTTTTTCTTATTATGTAAGCTTTCACCTACCTACAGTACTGAACAGCTCTGCCGGTAGCCATCTACATCGGCGGCTTTACGAGTATTATTCTTCAACCGGAAAACAGCTATTTCGATTTTTTTGCAGTCGTGTGGCGGCTACCTCCGGGGCTCGTTTGAAATTTCAAGAAGTGCCACCGTCAGCATGCTCTGGACATCTTTCAGTAAAAAGTTGACAGACTGTCTCCATTAGAAATACAGATGTGACCCCTGGTAAAAGCTAGCAGAAAGCCTAAGAGTGATGTTATAGTTCTGCTAAGATTCTTTCAGGCTACGTGACTACTGTCGCTGAATTGATATTGGTGAAATTGTTGATTCATTCTGCACAAGTTGCTCATGTCATGTATCGAGTATCGGAACGAAATTGCTGTCAGATGCAGTGTTTTAGTGTTGTGCTACAGAGGGTCACAGATATTCTGGACAATTGCAAAGCGGGCAATCTGGAAAAAGCAGGTCTAGTACCTAGGTAAAGCATCCCAAATATGTTCTTTGATTTCGTGAAACTCATTAAGGCTCACACTGAGCCTTTTAGAGAGATAAGTTCTTCACAACTGATCCTGATATGGCGGATAGAAAAAAGATGGAAAGACTCTTCTCAACTTGCAGGAAATATTTGTGTAAGATGCATAGTAGGGACCGTACCAGAGAATTGTTCGACGGGAACGTATAGCGCGTCTACACAAGCTAGGAAGACGAGAAAAAAGAGCAATGCGTGCGTCTGCCTCTTTCGGCTTTAAGAAGAAGTACTCTAGACGACGAAGTAAGCCAAAGTCAAATTTTTTCTGGTGAATGTTTTCTTTGCGTTCCCTCATCGAAATAACAAGTTTCCAATTCGAAAACGTCTCTGAATCATTTAGATATTTCTTTTTTAACTTATAAAACCAGTTACCGGTTATTTTTGAGCAATTCGTCTGCTCTGTTCGTCATCAGTTCCTCTGCTCTTAACGTTCATTGCTCCTTTTGTTACCTGGCTTATTTTGACGCCACTTTTTTTTCTTCTTTTTGTTGAAAACTTCTTTCGCACTTCACTTTTGTTCGCTAAATAAACTTCTTAAAATTGCATACATGCGAGTAAAAATCAAGTTCAAAATATTTACCGGTTCTTCCTCTGACAGAAGTGAAGAGGACGATTTCGCGTGAGTTTTATTGACATCTATTTACGGGGACATTAAAAATAAATAAAGATCTTCTCGCTCTCGTCTTGTTTGTTTAAATATTTTTTGTCGATGCGATTGTAGTCGTAGTATCTTATTCAAAAGCGTTTCACAATTTTTAATTCGTTTTCTTCTCGTTTTTGGGGTCTGTTTACTTGTTTACTTGGCAGCACCACGTTGTGCTAAACTCGTTTTTTTGGCTGCTTTCCAATTGTAATTTTGGAAGTTTTCTTCTTTTAAACACCAAACTTAAGTAAATACTCTTACTGGTCGTATGTTTCAGTTTAGTATTTAGTTGGTAAGATTGGTAAAAATAGATTTGTTTGCTTTGAGAGACGACATATGCGGGATACGTCATCCGATTCGATTGATACTGATTGATAAAAGGCGGAAGTAAAAGGGGAGAATGTTTTTCGAAAGTTGGAACAAGCTTACAAAAACAATCGAAAAATTATTGAGAGGTTTAAAAGTTATTTTTATATAAAGAAAATTATGGACAACTGTAACATGTTCACGTATACTTGGCAGCACTGACCATTTTTAAGTGAAAAACTTTGCGGTATGCAACATGTTATCGGATCATACTTGAAAATTGATTTCGTATCCAACAATCCAACAAGTAATGTCCACTTAGACCATGGCTGAGTTTGGAAAGACCGAGTTCATTCAATCTGTAGCAGTATGCAAAATCATTCACGACGGCAATACCGGCATTCATATTTGTCACACATCAAGGAGTTGCTGTCGCAGATGAAACTGGGAGATAAAAAGCCATCACGATTGCTGGAAGAGATGCGAAACCTCGCTGGCGAGACGTTCGATGCCAAATTTCTCGCAACGCTATTTGCCAATGACACTCCCAACAAATTTTGTCCCCTTGGAGTGAAGAATCACTCGACAAACTTGCAAAAATGGCTGACGGTATAATTGAAACGACAAATTTAGTCTCTGTGTCAGCTACGTGTTTATCACCAAGCAACAACTCTCGTCCAGCAAATAAATCTGTGCTTGACAAACTGACTACACAAATGGATGACATCTGTAAGCGTTTCCAACAGTCGGAAAGAAAAAGTCGAGACCTCCCCGATCATTCAACATCAAGGTCAGTAACCCGACGAAGAGATGGCTCACAACAACGGCAAGGTTTGGAGAAAAAGCAAACAAAATGTCGTCCGCCATGTTCATTCCAGGGGGAAAACTAAAAGGCCGAGCTGCGAGTAATACTAAGGCGACTGAGCTTGGCGCTTCTTGTGCTCGCCTGTTTATTTTTGACGAAGCAACTGGACGTAATTTCCTTATAGACACTGGTGCAGACGTCTCTCTCATTCCACCTACAAAGCGTTCATTCTGATCCTTTAATACGAAATCAAATCGTCTCAAACAGTACGCAGCCAACGGATCCGAGATCAACGCATATGGGCAGGAACGACTTATTCCATCGCTTGGTCTCCATGGCATTTCACCGTTGCTGATGTTCAGGTTTCTATAGTCGGCGTAGATTTTCTGAATTTTCACAACTTGTCGGTTGATCTGCGTAGCCGAAAACTCATCGATTCATCTGCTGAAGTATCCCGGACCGGAAAAATTCACTCGTCTGATGTACCACAGGTAACAATCATACATCAAAATAACCACTTCTCATCTATTTTAAGGGAATTCAAAGACATTTTTGACGACCATCCCGCGAAGCTACAGCAGGTTAACGGCCCACCAGTGACTGCCAAGCCTCGACGACTTCCACCCGAAAAACTCGCAGCGGCAAAGAGAGAGTTCCAGGAGCTCATGGCACTCGGTATTTGTAGGCCGTCCAAAAGCAACCGGGCCTCACCCCTACATATACGGGGATTATAGGCGTCTGAACGCAGCGACGATACCGGACAAGTACTCGGTACCTTACATTCAAGACCTTTCTCACATCGCACACGACCGGAGGGTGTTCAGCACAATCGACTTAAAAAAAGCGCATCACCAAGTACCAGCGGAGCCAAGTGACGTTCCAAAAACTGCTATTACAACCCCATTCGGGTTATACGAGTTCATGTTCATGACTTACGGACTTCGGAATGCAGCGTAGACTTTCCAGAGGCTGATCGACGAGGTACTCCGGGGTCTGGATTTTGCCGTGGCCTACATCGACGACATTCTAGTCGCCTCCAAGACACTGGCCGAGCATGAACGTCACCTACGAATCATCTTTAAACGTCTTCAAGACAACGGACTAGTTATCAATCTGTCCAAGTGCGTATTTGGAAAACCTGAAGTACAGTTCCTCGGCCACCTGGTTCTCCCCGAAGGAATTAAACCCTTGACAAGGAAAGTCGCCGCCATACAGGAGTACAGGCAACCCACAATTGCCAAGGACTTACGACGATTCCCGGCTATGATTGGCTTCTACAGAAGATTCATAGCGAATGCTATCGACATTCAAGATCGTTTGCAAGAAGAACGACAATCGTCGACTTACTTGGACAACGGATGCTGAAGCTGCATTTGAACAGTACAAGGCAGTACTCTGCAATGCAACGATGCTGGCTCATCCAGTAGGAGATGATGCGGCCGTGGACGCATCGGAATTTGCCATCGGCGCCGTTTTGCAACAGACTGCTGGCCATTTACGAAGCTATACGATACTTTCGCCAGATACTTGAAGGAAGAAATTTTGCGATATATACCGACCACAAGCCATTGGTATTTGCGTTTCGGCAGAAAGCAGATAAGGCATCACCCAGGCAATTCCGTCAGTTGGATTGTATCAGCCAGTTTTCGACCGACATACGACACGTTGCCGGATAGAAAAATATCGTCCCCGATATGCTGTCTATTGGAAGTTGGAAGCAGATCAAAAAGTTGATCCGGAGTGGCAGTCGTTGCTGAGTGACAACAAGACTTCACTCGTTTTAAAAGCCATTTCGTTACTAAAAGTTTTCGACATTCCGTTCTAGCGAAAATGCACGGTTTGGCACACTTGCGAGCTGCTACCAAGCTGATCCAACAACGATTTGTGTGGCCGAAAGACTGCAGCCAATTCGTCAAACAATGCATCGCATGTCAGAGGTAAAAAAATTCAGCGACATAACCGCACACCAGTGCAACCATACAACGAACCAACTGAGCGCTTTGACCCTCTCCATATCGATTTAGTTGGGCCGTTGCCGCCATCAAATGGTTTTACCTACCTGCTTACCATCGTCGATAGGGCGACTCGTTGGCCAGAAGCAATCCCCATTAGCGATATCTCCGCAGAGAGCGTAGCAAAAGCATTTGTAGCCAGCTGGATATCACGATTTGGTGTCCCATCCCGTGTCACTTCAGACAGAGGGCGACAGTTTCACTCCAATTTGTTCCAACAGCTTAACAAAATGTTGGGCGTTCATCAGTTGCGAACAACTGCCTACCACCCCCAAAAGCCGCGTTTAAAATGAATATGCCAGCTGGTCAGAGGAATTGCCACTTATATTGGTTGGCCTTCGTGTGGCCTGTACAGAAGATCTCAACGCAACACCAGCCAAGATGCTTAAAATACCTGGACAATTTTTTGTATATCGACAGGAAAACATCTCCGATAACGACTTTGTCCGACAGTTGTCCATGTCTTTGAAGAAGTTTCAGCTCGGAGATAACGTTCATCACAGCTCAGCGAAAACATTCTTCGTTCAACCTGCGTTAGCTACATGTACCCACGTTTTCGTACGGGTAGATGCAATCGGCAAACCACTGAAACCGCCGTACAAAGGACCATATAGAGTCGAGCAGCGTCATCAGAAATATTACAAGGTCAACATTAATGGCAGAGTACAAAAGGTTTCCGTCGATCATCTCAAGGCAGCTTTCATCGCAGCTGAAGATACTACAAGTGCGCCTAGCAGTACGCAAGCAGATCTCGAGACAAGGCCGTACAAGACTCGCTCTGGCAGAGTAGTTAAGCTGCGAACCCTAGGACCTTCCTACTAGAGGGGGAGTAGTGCAGCAGTTCACACATCATTCGAGCAATCACGCCACGTTAACCGAATTAAATAATTTCACTAAAAATCCACCAAAATCGTTTGCAGGATGACCTTGTCTCTCAGTTTAAGGTAGAAAAATCTGAGAGCTCGAGATGTAGAGTAGTAGAGTTCCTCTTTCGACTTGAGCAAGAAATTCTAACACCGAGTTAGAATTCTAGATATACTCGTGCCATAAATATGAAATTCTGCACAACCGTTTGGCTTCGGCAAAAGCCTATAGCCCATAACGACGGCTTAGTCTCTGGTTTTTAACGTAAACACCTATCGTGTTGACTTTAGTTTACGGGATGCCCATACATCAATGGGAGAAAGGATACGCCTTGAACTTGTGTTGGAGGCACAAGTTCCACCCTTGGTATTGGTCGAGGCCGATCTAAAACCTCTTGCAGGTCTTAGGGTCATAGCCCCCAATACTTACTGCAACTCTACATTGGGTCAAACCAATAGGAAGACCCTTTCTGCGACTTTGGGTTTAAACCACAGCCACCATGACGCTCCCACTAGGGGGCCTACCTCTAACAAGTCAGGCCCGGACCAAACCTGGTAGGGACTACCTGCCACCAATAGGACCTATGACCGGTGACTTGTAACAGTCGTAACAACCTTCGGTGGCGTCATCTAAAGATGTTTACAATAAGACCAGTACTTTGCTCTGCCCCCGCTTTTTATTAGACAACGTCATTAACGACTTGATAATTGAGCGGGGGCCCCGTCACGACGACAGTTAGTAGCATGAAGTCTTTCCTATTGACGAACAGCACGAAAATAGTTGACCTCTTAGAGTCGTTGGAAAGCATTTGTTTGGTGTGCCAGCAATCTGGAGAGGCATGCCATCTGTAGTTATGTTCATTTGAAACCCAGCTGTCACTGAAAACCCTAAGCGAGGACGCGGGCAGTCCTTACGCAGGTTCGGGCCCTGAGACATGCCTAGCATGATCATCGGCTGTATCATTTACCATGATCCCATTGAATTCAGACTTCCGACTGAGTTCAGTGAAGGCATGTATTCCCTAACTACACGTAGCTTGGAAGGGTTCAGAAGGCTTTAGGCGCAGCTTGTCTGTTGTTAAAGACGCAGATGTTTCGCCTCTTCCACCGGTTTCTCACAATATAGTCTGATGCTCTCAGGACTACGTAAAAGGGGTTATTATACCCTGAATTCGCACACAGCGCGGAACGAAGGAAACTTAGCTTGGAAGACAGACAGACGCAAGTTTTCGTAATGAAGATTGAAGTCGAACGTTGTCGTTCTCCAGAAAGATACCAGCGCCGTATTCTAAATCGGTTCTGAAGCCATCAGTGAAGTTCCGAGTACATTTGTTTCCCGGCTCAGATTCTGGTCGAGACCATTAATGGGGACAGGGGAAGTTGATTTCGTATTCGTCCTACAGCAGGAGTTCTGGTGTCATTAGATCAGACGGCATGTCCATAAGAGTTGCGGCCCGCAAGGTTTTCAAAACTCCAGTGCGTGTTGAACCAATAACCACCAGATTTTAACTGGAAGATGACTTCGAGAGTACAGCCCATGATGTGAATATCAAAGGAAATAAGATTCATCAGTGTGCCTGCCTGGAGCAGACCAGGCGTGCTAGGGAAAGCCATCATTCAGTTGAGACACACCGTTCTTTGGAGTCTGGTAAAAGCAGTTGTGACATATTTTTGTGAAAGATCGCTACATCAGACAATTGGTGCATATGATCCAGCGCCCTGGAGGTCTTCGCCGAGACATGATTGGCCGAAAGAAGTTTGTCATCCAGAAAGACACCCAGATTCAGCTTCGGAGAAGAAGCGAATGGTGATGTCATTAGACACTAAAACTAAATGAGTCAAGCCAGACAGTTTCCTCTTTATCGCGAAGAGAACAACCTCAGTTTTGATAGGATTGACTGAAACCTCTTTTCTAGTGCTCCATTCGTTGATCATGTCTAGGGCTGCCTGCGCTTGAGCACAGACGGTCCCTTTTCAGTGACGAGATTTTCAATTTCAGAAAACAGAAACAGAACCAGCATCAGAGTTGACACTCACATCAGTAATGGTACGACAGGGGTGAACTTTGATGACGTTTTCGTACTTTTCCGAGGAAGCAGTACAAACGTCGTCGAAAGATTTTCAAAGAACTTTATTGGAAAGACCGAATTCGATAGAACAATGTTTGCCAACAAGCCTCAAACATTGGCTCATACACATACAAGCTATGGTACGTATAAGAGAGCATGGCCTTCTCTACTCGACTCCGAAGTATTGAACCGTTGTCCGAGATAATTTTGCCATACTTGTGGTGCGTTCATTCTCTATACGTTTCATTAAAGGCGATCCTGTCCCTACGTGATTTCACATATAAAGTCCTGTTGTATTGTGTGACCGTCTCAAGGCCATCTTCAACATACTAAACAGGACGCACCAGTAACAGTGTGGTACGACGATGGACCAAATTTTCACATCAAGCCAAATCCTGGAAAAGACCACTGAATTCTACGTCGACTGTGTGTGTGACGGATGACGCTGGAAAATACGTGGTGCAATGGGAAATTCCTAAACATTTCGCCAAGGATATGCACTGTCATGTGATTTCATCAATGTAGTGCTGGAACATACAGTGCGGAGGGCAAATTCAACAAATTTAGGATGAGGCCGAACTTTCATTTTTATGATCCAACTATTGCGGATACCAGAGGGCTCGGTTTGAACATATGGAAACAGCGTGTCTGAGTTCAAAATAGCAGGCTGTCGTGTCTCAAGCAGAGAGTCTTTCATCAGCCAAAATAAAAGCTCACAATTCTCAAATCCTAGGCGTTAAATTCGAAATTGGCCCACAGATTGAAACTGATTTAAGATTCTGATGTCTGGCAACTTCCCTAACACCTACGTTGTGCACTCGTGGTGCTACTCAAGTTCTTGGAACAACACTCGTGGAGCGTATGAATTAGGATTTGGATGTTGTTGCGATTCATAAAACGAGGAGTTTAATGACTCAACGGAATCTGCTCCAAGAACACTGTCAGAATTGCCTTTAATTCGGATGCCTTTAATTAGCATCAGGTGTAACGAGGCTTCGAATTCATAAAGCAACTTGGTTGTTTCCAGTCGGTGTAAACAGCCATCAAGACGACCATCCAATATCCAGAACGTCCACACAATTGAGCGGCAAATATCGCTGAAAAGAAGCTCAAGACCGCTTAGAAAATCCTCAACCTTCGCCCAATTGGTAGGACTGGAAAATCCGCTTTAGAAAATGCTAAGACGAAGACAATGCCGCAACATAATCAACGAGGTAGCCGAGGTAACCATCAAGTTCCGTTCAAAATGTGATACTAGTGTAATTGTGAAATTCGAGGCTAGTGCTACTGAGTGTCTTTTTGCAGAAGTTACTGATGGCAATACCAAGTGCACTATAGGCGTTGTTTATAGTCCCAACCGGAGCTGTTCTCCTGAACCTATGTTCTCCGCACTCTAAGAGAGTCTCCCCATATTTTGAACAAATAATTATAGTATAGGGTTTTCCAATAAGGACTTGACAACTTTTTTTTTAAATAAAACGCAAACCATTTGAGATATTTCAAAAACTTTATTATCGACTTTAAGCACAATCAAAACATTTATGAATGGAACTCGACTTCGTTCATATGGGCACCGCGGGCACGTTTGCAGCGGTCGATTCTTTGGACCCAATTTTCAACGATTCGGCTACACATTTCGGTTGAAATGGCCGCTATTTCGTGTTCAATGTTGGCTCTGAGCTCTTTCAACGTCGTCGGCATGTTGGCATAAACCAATGACTTAACGCAGCCCCACAGAAAATAGTCAAACGGCGTTAAATCGCACGAACGAGGTGGCCAATCGACTGGCCTATTTCTTGAGATAACACGCTCACCATACTTACTCTTCAATAAATCGATTGTAGTGTGTGCTTTGTGGCTTGTGGCATCATCCTGTTCAAACCACATATCGTCCAAGTCCATATCTTCCAATTCTGGCCAAAAATAATCGGTGATCATGGCGCGATAACGCTGACCATTCACAGTAACGTGACGATCGTTATCGTCGACGAAAAAATATGGCCCAATAACACCGCCGGCATGCAAACCGCACCAAACAGTTATTTTTTGTGGATGAAGTGGTGATTCATGAAGCACATGTGGATTTTCACCCGACCAATAACGCATATTTTGCGTATTCACGAACCCATTGAGCCAAAAATGAGCTTCGTCACTGAAGATGATTTTGCGATGAAATTCATCATCTTGGCGCATCTTCTCCAGAACCCAATCGGAGAACGTACGTCGCTTCAAATGGTCCATCGGCTTCAATTCTTGAGTCAGCTTGATCTTGTATGGGTGTAAACCAAGATCCTTACGCAAAATACGCCATAATGTGGTCTGAGCGATGCCCAATTCTTGAGAACGCCGTGGAATTGACTGATTTGGATCGTTTGCTACGGACGCCTGAGCGGCAGCGATATTCGACCAACCAGTTGTCTCAGTGACACGGCAACATCACACAACGAATATTTAGACTCAAATTTTTGCTCTAAACTTGTTATTGCCTGTCTACTAGGGCGAGAATTACGACCGAAAATTGGAGTTAACGCTCTTAAAGTTGCAGTCACCGACTCCCAATTTCGGTAGAAAATTTTTATAATTTGCAAACGTTGCTCGTTCGTGTACTTTACCATGATGAAAATGCTGAGTTTACTGAATAAATTGACAGTGACAGTTTGATGATTGGTGAAAGAGTGCGTTCACAAATTAAATTCAAAGTTGTCAAGTCCCTATTGGAAAACCCTTTATCATCGAGGAAGATTTTTAAGCTTTATTTCCATTTTCCACTTAACTTAAAATAAAACACAAACATCTGTCAATCTGGTAGACAGCGTTATGCCAAACCAGTCAAGACTAGGAAACTTATTCTTTATGTCAACCTTTTAAGTGAAATAAAAGTCTTTTATAAATCTAATAAAAAAATTTTCAAGGACGGTGTCGAAAACAGGGCCTAGGTCACTGACTGTGTTTGCCCTTATTCAATAAGTCATCCAGACAGAAAGACCACTGCATCTCGAATATTCTCGATGGATCAAAAGGCTTAAAGGGCCAATAAAGCACATTATATCGATGATAACCTTGCTTCCCGATCCAATTATAGATTCAAAGAAAAATTCCCTTGACCATGTAAAAGCAAATTCTCGCAGAAGATACGAGTACTCGTATGTCATCTTCTTCAAGGTGAAACCCTGAAACCATATAAAGTTCCACAAAGTCAAAGGAATTTCATTAAAAACCAGAGAGATACTCGTACGAAGAAAAAAAAAACTATCTCCAACCACTTTCTTTAAAGTATCCCTCCTCAGTGCAGCATTTTATGGCCACAATAATGAAGTATCCGTACATAGTGTATTCGCAATATTTTCCCTTTCAAACTCATTATATTTTTCTCAGAATAAAAATGTCACTACAACACTACTCGGCATACTCCCATTGGCAAAGATATTTCACCACAAAACAAAATGGTTTCATGTTTTAGCTTTAAAGCAAGCCACCATCAGCTCTCATGTCAGTCAGTCCGTCACAATAACGACACCTACCTTACCCATCAGCCGCGTGAATAAGCCTACACAAGGACTTTCAAGAGACGAGCTTCCATTTCCATTTGTACCGCGTCTCCATCCGTTGTTGTTGGTGGCGCAAGTACTGCAAAAAAACACGCTTCCCCTGCATGTGTTTTGTTCTATCAAATTCCGCCCACCATCACCGGGAAACAACAAGAGGAAGTAGAACAGACACCGAAGCAATGAAATCATCTTTCGAAGGACACCACTTTTAATAACATCACGTCTTTGCGTTGCCCATAGTAACAACTTCCATCTGCCTCCCCTGTTGAGTTCTCCAGCACTTAGATTTTATTGTGTCCTTTAAATATGGATTCATTTCAAGTTTTACAGAGAGAAAGATATGGGAAACCGTGGATACAAGGATACACAGATACGTGGATAGATCATGTACTTCGGTGTCGTTATAAATCCTGATTCCAATTTTTTTTTTATTAGTTAGTGCCAAAGTTTTAATCAGGTAAACATCGAAATGGTTTTACGCAAGGTTGTCGTGAGTTCCCAAGGCCCTACACAATTCCCCCTGAGGGACATTGTATGGCTAATTAACAGTAAAACTCAATAGAGTGATGGTGTGTTTTTTCTTCTCATCTCTTTGCAAGTTCTGAAGAATTTATTGGCGCAATAAAAACGTAATTAGGGTAAAATGCTTTTATGATATCGTAGCAACTAGTTACTAGCTACTTGTCCTTCATGTGCACCCATACACGTGTATCTATCAAGTGCCCAATAGTGAGGTGAATAGCGAACGTAGGAACGGAAAGCAATGTAAGTGCACAGTTTGGAGAGAAAACTATCAGACAAGGCAAACTTACTGGCGAGCTATTTATAAATTTTCCATTAATCCCATGAATCAGCAGTGGGGCATGGGGAGAAGAGTTTGCTTTACGAATAATTCGTGACCGACTGCCTTCAATTTGCGTACCGATGTGGTGATGATTTGTTTAGAGAGTCACTTTGCTGACACACCATGATTCATCGATTTATTATAACGTAAACTCTTCCAAAGAGCATGGTAAGAGTCGATCTTAAAGGAATGACTTGGAAGGCAGTGACCTACCTAATATCTACCTTCCAATTGACTTACATAAGACAATACAAGTCTCCTTGAAGGCGTTTCATATGCAGAGCTGGAAATCCTTCGCCTTTTGATGCGAAATGGGTAGGCAAGACAACAATGACTGTTGTCTCTTAAATAAGGAAGGAAGTCAGGAAGAACAAAGACCGTTTTGTTCCTGGTAGAAGTAACTTTTAGCGAAAGGGTCTTAGCAACTGTGTTCTATGACTCCTTAAAACACACAAAGCAGAACCGGTCTTAACTTAACCACTCTGTCTGAAGGTTTTCTACAATCACACTAATCAATCAATGGTCCTCGGACCTCGGTTCGTATCTACTACAGACGACCAGCTATGTGATAGATTACAAATTAAGATCAATCCGTTGCTATCTTTGAATCCGATGAGACAGTGATTTCCAATCTTTTGGGTGGCTTAGATTCGATACGTCTGGGAGTCTTACAGAGAAAATCCCAAGGAAATTTATAGCTCTAATGTCTAATGTATGAAACTTGGGAACTCTGAAATCTCCTACAGACCCCGATTAAGTCAGAGGTATCGCAGCAAAACAGTTTATTTTTTCTGCTCGTCGTTAACTAGACACGCATATCGAATTGCTAAACGTATTCCGAACGAAAGTTTTTGAACCCGATTGAGATGAAATTGTTGAGCATAACAATGGTGTTTAAGGCCCCTCAGTGAAACATCTACCCTGAACGCATTTCCATTATAAGAACATTGATCCAGAGACATCTATAATATCTACTACAGACACAAGATTTGAAGCCCCTTAGGGACTGACTTGAACTTTATAAGACAGCCATCAGCAAGCTCAAGAAAGAGACGTGAACATAGTGCCGTCAATCTTTAGAAAACATCAAAAATTCTGCCACACGAAGCAAGATTTTTTGAAAATAACACTCTAGCCCCTCGTTTATGAAAAGGCTGGATGGAACCTGGACTGATACTTCAAGAGAATTCCTAAAAATCCCCAATGTGCACTGCTTTCTTCGGATAAAGGGGTTGAATCCCATGAATTGGGGGAAGAGAACCATCATATACCGCAATCCGTGAAGGACGAATTGGGATAAACACATAAAGATCAATCCCAAACTAGCTTAATTTGAAAATCATACTTCGATGTACAAGTACTAGCTAGAGCTTGACGAACTTAACATTAAACTTTGCAGATCATGTTTTACCTCATCCTGCCCTACAGGTAGGAGAACAGAAGATAAGCCTCCGCAGTGGTGGACCAAAGATCCCAAGGAACTCCGCCGCTCTTATAGGAATGTCTTCAACTCTGCCAAATCATCTAGATGATCAAAACAGGGTGAATAAATTTTTTACATCAACCGATCAACCCAAGCAATATCTGTGAGGAAAGGCTAAAATGGATAGCTTGCAACTTCAAATTACGAGTACATAAGGCATCAGGACCCGATTGAAGCAAATCTGATGAATGGTTTTCAGGACGTCATTAGAATTCTCGCTGCGTCTGGATTGGGATAAACCTAGTTTTCATACCCAAAGCGAATAAAACCTCTTATGTTCTCCCATAGGGTATCAGACCCATCATTCTATCATCCAAAATGTTCATATTAAGTGTAGCCTTGACCACGTAAGGCTGACTGCCTATCAAGGAGTACTCGTACATCTAGTACAACCAAATGTCTAGTACAACCAAAATTCTCAAGAGCCAATGAACGCATTCACTCAAACTTGACGTCTATTTGACAAGTGACATTTATGCAATGGTTTCCGCGTAAAAAGTTTTTGACGACAGTTGATTGCAATCATGGAATGGGGCTCGTTCGAAAATCGTCTTGTCGTAATTGGTTTAAAAAATGCGGCTACGAAAAAGGCGAAATCTTGCGGGTGTTGTGCCCGCTGAAAATCACACGAAACCTTGTGTATCGTGCGGTGAAGTTATCTGATGATACTGGAGGAATAGTTGACTGTGCAAGTCAGCGAAGCCGTGGAGAAACGCATTCGATGAAATCCGCTGCGTCAGCAGAAAATCCTGTTTCAGGAGATGGATATCAGCAAGGACAGGATGTCGCGCATCCTAAAACGTGATTTGGGACTCAGCGCATACAAGAGACATACCGGCCATTTACTCACAGAAGCATTGAAACAGAAACGCAAGTCAAAATCGAAAGCATTGCTTTGCCAGGGCGCGAAGAACGGTCACAGACGAATTATTTTTATTGACGGGAAAATTTTCACTGTTGAAGAATCGTTTAACAATCGTTCCAAGAGTTCAACGTGGCCACCACCGAGCTTATGTGATGATTTAGTCGCCTACGATGGGGTCACGGAGCTCAATTTCTGCCAGAAAGGTTTCAGAACCTCGGCGAAAGTGTATCAAACAGAGATTTTTAGCTCAATCCACGTTCCGAACTTTCCACGGATGATTGGCGATCTAGTATCCACTGGACTAACAAACTATAGTCCGTTTCGAAGACTATGGCTTGCACTACTCGACATCGAAGTATTGAGTCTTTAAGGCTCGCACTTGTCCGAACAGTGGCACATTTTCTAATGCATGAGGTTCGTAGTGCAATCAATGAGTGACCAGATCGACCTCGCCGTTGCTGGAAGGCAAATGGGGGCCAAGTTTTTCTATCATTTGTAGCCATTGAGTGACCTAATAAATAGGAAAAACCGTGTATCAAAACATTTGGTAGTACTAGGTACAATGATAACGTTCTTGATATCAAGGAAGCTCTCAACAACGTTGACACCTTATTCGCTTTAAGAGCTGAACATAAATGACTCTGCCAGCGCATTGATCCACTTCATTCTCAGCAGTAGAGTCACAAATGCAACCTGTCTGAGCTGCTTTACAAGAAAGAAACCAAACAGAGGAACAAGCCAGTGAACTTTCTACACCCTTATAGAACTTATTTATCAAATTCGAGGTCGCGGGATATAGAATGATAGCTTATGCAGGTGATTTCACATTCTATGCCAACTGATAATCTATAACATACTCCAATATGCCTTACCATGAATACGGCCAAAAGTGCGTCGGTCTTCTTCACAAAAAGAATCTATTGGGTTGTGCCACATGAAATGTCCGATTTTCGCTCAATCAGAAATAATGAACATCTGTGCCAGATAGATACCATGTATCACTCCACTCAAGCTTAATGGGATGACTCTGTGTTTTTCAAGGACTGGAATATACCTAAGTCTCATCCAGGATTGCAAACTAAGGTGACAAAGAAATGTTGCAGAGTGAAACAAATAAGCGCTACCCTATAGTCGCCCAAAAGGTTATACTCTCAAGGCGTAGTCTACAATACATAGTCATGCAATGAGTCTTCACCACGGTCGTAAGATCAGTTCTCACTTATGACTTAGTCGTCTGGCGGTCTGCAATGGAAAAGAGGATTAGGGTTAACTTTTTAGAAACAACGTCCTATAAATTCTGCTCCATTTGGTACTCATTTTCACCATGTAGCTTGCTACACTTAGCAATGGAAAGAACCGACTTTCAACTCACTGAAATTGACTTTAAGCCCTGATTCGAAGAAAAAATTGGTAAATTCATCTCCATTTTCAGAGAACGGTTCTTCTCTGAAGACCTCTGCATATTTCCCGCAGCTTACCCATACACTGTAGCATTTTTCAAATCGATGTTTCAGGTATTCATCAATCCGCTGTTTAACTCAGCTTGAATTCGAACACGCAGGCACCCCTAACTAAAGCCATAAAACCTTGGGTGGTTGAAGACTACGAGAAGGAAAAATCACACTCTGTTGTGTGACAATTCGACGACACTCAGAAGTCCCATTTAACGGTCCCCGCTGGGGACTTGGCCATCCCGAATGCCCAAGAACAAATTGTAGACAGGCAATGTCTTACGCCAAAAAATTCACATAATTCAATAAATACACCCATCGGGACCACTGTGACACATTTAGCCTTATACGGCCCACTCTCGATCTCAGACAATTAAAAGAGCTGTTCAACCTTAGGAGAGCTAACATCTTCAGCTATTGAAAGATGTGTTCAACGGCTGAGTATTCCTCACAATGACTTCTCCAGGTGTTGTAGAGAATAAGATGAAAAGGAATCTGTTGCGAATTTCTCGTGCACTTTCTCTGCTTTCGACTGCAAGGGGAAGAGGAAAAAGGCAACCCTGCTTGAACCGCCAACCGAGAGCGAGATGGAGATGGAGATGGTCCTAAACAAGCAGTTGCTAACTAGCCAATGTGCCAGCTGGGACTTCGGGGATTTCCCCCACAAGCTCTAAGGCTCCTAATATTGCGGAGGTGGCATCATCTGTGATGAAGCTCGCCGTCCCGCCGAAACCAGCTAACCCCTCCCAGGTTAAACCAGTCAACTTTCCCCAGTTAAGCCTGTTGCTCCCACCTGGTCGGTGGTTGCTAAGAGCAAAAAGGCGGCCATTTCCTCCACGGAATTTGTATCTAGAATAATGGATAAAATTGCCCCCACCCTGGGAGTTAGGATAAATGCGGTCAGACCGCTCAAAAATGGGGACGTAGTAATACGCACTCCCTCGGCTGCTGAAAGAGAGCAGATAGTAAGCCGCAATAAGTTCAAGGATATGGACCTTGACGTGGCAGTGCGACATCGGGTAATAGGGTTGTTGTACACGGAGTACACACCAGCATATCCCTGGAAGAATTCATGACGGAGCTATATCGTCTGAACTTCCCAGAGGCTGCCGAACAAAGTGGTCTGAAAGTAGTCTCCAAACCATGGAAGGTTGCTGAAGGGGCTGCAACAAATGTAGTGTTGGAAGGCCCAGCTGCGTCCATAAACACCTTACGTAGCACGGCCAGATGCTACATCAAGTGGTTTTCATTCCCGGTAAGGGAGTACAAAGTAATAGTGGGGTGCTTCCGCTGCTTTGCTCTGGGGCATGGAGTTGCTGACTGTCTTCTTAAAGAGGACATTTGCCGTCGCTGCGGACAAGAAGGCCATAAGGCCGTCAGCTGCAAGGGGAGCTATGCAGTGCAGAAACTGTGTTGCAAGAAGACATCCGGCTGATCACCTTATGGGGTCAACCGACTGCCTCATGCATGTAGCTGCGCTGTCAAGGTTGGCAGCGAGAAATTAGAACTGTTCAGATGGTTAGGCAGGGCTGCAGCATTGCTCTGGTTCAGGAGCCCTACACATCTGATGGATGTATTAGGGATTTGCCTGCAGGAATGTGAGTATTCCCTGATACAAGAGGAAATGCTGCGATTATTGTAAGGGATGTCAACTTAGTTTGTGTGCCTGTTTCCTCCAGCGAACGAGGTGTTTGCGTAAGCGTAGAAGGCGCTTTTGGCAGGATTTTTCTTGCCAGCGTCTACTGCAAATACAGTGCAATTGACCCATATATTGAGTATATGGATGGTTTGTTTTCGCTTGCCGGCAGTGTTGACGCCAATGCAACCTCCCCTCTTTGGTTCAGTAAGGAATCCGGACCCCTAACGGGTAGCCAGAATCGGGGGAATGTTCTTGGTGAATGGGTCGTTGCGCGCAATGCTAAAAAGACTGCTGACATTGAAGGTATTCGTGTGGATAATACGGTTTTATCCACATGGAAAGATTGAAAGAGAGGAGCGCTTTGAGGACCATTCACATGAAGAGCCTCCGGTCCCTCCGGAGTTAAGGACTGAAGAAGTCGAGTATGGTGTTTCACTTCTTCGCTCCAAGAGATCTCCTGGAGCTGATGGAATGACCGGAGAGATCATGAGAGCCATCTGGAAGGCCGTCCCAGAATACCTGCTTGGTCTTTACAGCAAATGTATTGCTTGCAGCTACTTCCCCAAGGATTGGAAGGTGGTAAGGGTGGTTGTGCTCCTGAAGTCCACCGATAAGAATAGGTCTGACCCTAAATCTTATCGGGGCATCAGCCTGCTTCCGGTACGAGGAAAAGTGCTGGAAAGGGTTATGGTGGGAAGGGTTTCGGAGAGCATGGCGGAACGAATGTCCCCCTTCCAATAGATGTGTGACTGAGGTCACATATCTAGGGATAACGATGGGTGAGAGTATGAACTTCATGCCTCACCTGGTTCGAACCAGACTACGCATGCTGAGTGCTGTAGGCCAGGTAAGGCGCATTTTGCGATCTGACTGGGGACTCAACAGGCGTTCTGTTCGTATCATATACGATGGCCTTTTTGTTGCCTGTGCAACATATGGAGCATCGGTATGGTACGACAGGATTATGACAGTTGATGGTCGAAGGCGGATCTTGACTTGTCAAAGAGTCGCCTTGCTTGACTGTTTACCGGTGTGCCACACTGTCTCCACAGAGGCAATGCAGATGTTGCTTGGAGTGCCACCTCTTGATCTGGAAGTGATGCGTCGTGCTATTGCTTTCAAGATCAGAAAAGGTCTCCCGCTAAATGAGCGCGATTGGGTTTCCCCGGAAGGAGTGGATGGCCTATCCCTGAAGCAGCGTAAAACCTTGCTACAAGCATGTGTTCTATCTAGATGGGATGCTAGCGAAAATCGCAGGGTTACTTACGGCTTCTTAAGCGATGTGCTAACCATGCGAATCTTTCCTGAACGGAATTTTAACCTCAGCCTGGGCTTTTTGTTGACCGGGCATGACTCATTACATCGTTTTAGTACATCTCAAGTGTTCCTCACTCTAACCTCACCTAACCTAAACTGCTTACACATCCTCAGCTCCTAGACCTTCACTTTCATACATTCTTTCATGCCGTGCGGTAAGACTAAACGAATTTGGGAACTGGTTGCTGTCCTAATTTTTGCCTTTAATCACAACCGATTACATGGCAAACTCGACTTGATTAAAACATTCCAAGTCGACTATCATTGTTTCATGAAAATTCTATTATGTAGCATGATATATGATACTTTGTTGCGTGCGATTAATCCTGCTAGTGAAACATCAAGATGAATTGTCACTGGTGGGACATAAAATCTTGAAGAGAACTGTTTCCTTCATTTCATGATGGAAACAATGAAGTACATTTAAGGCAATGACTCTCATGACAGTATTTTTCGTAACTACTCCAGTTTTACACAAGCATAAGGGATGTCACTGACAGAGACATAGTACGATTAGATACTTAACGCGAATGTCGGTAGTACAAAAGTAGAGTCAAGTAGCATGTAGCATGAGAGGTGACATAATTATAGGTATATTCTGATATACGAGTAGACCGGCATATTTTTTGTTCCTTTTTATATGGAACTGAAGATGTTACTTGATGTTTTAGAACAATGGATGTAAATCACACTACGTAGGTCGCCCATTTAGCAAGAATGGAACTTGTGCCAATACATGTACCATTACTTGATGAAGGAGGCCGAAGCTTTGCAGGCGCGGTAGCAGTAGAAGGGTTACAGACTTACTTATGTACCCTCACAACCTTTAAACAGGAAACCCACAGTAGAAGAGCCACAGGCAAACGGGCTACTATTTTTAAGATTATGGCACAACAAAGAAACCCTAAATTTGAATCACTCACGATTGTGTTTCATAGGAGAGAAAGAGAAAGGAAATCAGCCGCAGAAATTTCTTGTTCCACCATATAAAGGCAGAAACGTCACGAAAAACGCAACAATTTACAATCGATTAAGCTTCTGTTGCATATAGTGAAAATATATGAGAGAACAATGCACAACACAGTAGAATCAAGCTTCACACCAGTCAATGCGGCCGGGTGGGAGACATCTTGACATACGATGTGATTAGAAGTTTACGAATTACGATGTAGAAACACCACGACACTGCGGGAGATCTGCATGCCGTGTTCAATGATTTGGAGCAGGTGTTTGTTAGAGTTTTCAGAGATCTTAAATGGACGATAAGAGACGTACACATCATGTATGAGCAAGGTACATGATGTAAACGATGACCTTACAACAAATGTAGAATGCTGGACAGAGAATATGAAAAGAATTCCAAGTTAAAGCTGAAGTACACCAAGGCAGTGTTATATTGAAGCAGAATGTTAATGAGGCCAGAACGACTTCTTTTCATCTAGCTGATGATAGCGCTACAATAGCTAACGATGTGACAGTGCTTCAGGGAACTCTTAAATTGGACAAGAGCTGAAAATAAAGCGTAACAGATCAGTGGTACTAGGGCCCGATATGTGCGTTGCCGATTTCGAGTCTGATATCTATTAAGAAGGACTCATCATACGATCTGTTATAACCATCAAGTGAATTCCGATGATGATGTCGCACATAGGTGGCTTAGATGTCGTGAAATATCTGCAGTATTTTGTGCTTCAACAAATCATCAAAATTCTCGGTCAGTTACGACTACATTACGTCCGTCGCGATAAGCGTCCAATTCAGGGTTTAGAGAAGATATTCGAATAGACTTATTCACTTCATAGTGTTGCTGTGCCAGTGAGGCAGCAAAACATCAAAAGTGAAGAGAATATTGCAGCTGTATGGAAGTCGGTAAGTCAAGACGGAAATTAATCTCAAAAGCTGAGCACTTCTCGGACGTCCCAGTGGCGCATTTTGCGTACATACTTGGCTTTGCATCCGTATGCTCATAATTGGTCCAGAAGCTAACGCCAAATAATCATTGTACTCGACGAACTCTTGCTGATCGGGTTCCATTGAAGATGGTAGAAGAGCCGGATTTTGATCTAAAAATCATTCTGACACATTTTTGGTTAAATGGGTTTGTTCATGAGCAAAATTGCCGCATTTGGTTGAGCGACAAGCCGGAGATATTCCAGCAGCAGCAAATTGACTGTTTGGCGTTTCTTTCATAACCGAAGTGTCATTGCGATCCACTTCTTCCGAGATGATCCCGGCGTGTCGGTTATATTCAATGGAGATCAATTGTTTTTTGGACAAATTGGAACAGAAAGGCTTGGAGAATAACATCTGTGTCACAATCGACTTATTGAAGACAATCTTCGGTAATTGTTAGAAATAGCCCTGTCAATTAGCCGCACGCCCGTGCAAATTAAGACCGCTTTTCTTGGGGGATACATCAAGTCTCTGGAATATCGGCCGAATTGAATTCGAACACCTCGACTAATATTTCAGAGCTCCACAGGCAGGAGATATCTGGGAGTAATATGTGCGATTATTTGTAGTTATGTGCGTAATATCTCATGGGAGTTACATTTGTCACAGTTGAGAACGGAACGTTGCTAAATCTTGATGGCTCCGGTTCACAAAGATTGCAAATAGAATGATGCCCATAGAGCAGCATGCCAAAAGAAGAAAACCAACTCTCATGCGATTTATACCATGTAGCATGACAGCAACGATACCTTAATTTAAGTTTACATGTGAAAACTTAGGGTCGTTTCCTAAAATCTCATCACGGCAGGTTCCCTTTTAGTGTTGCGAATGAAGGGCGACTGAATCGCAGTTAATATAGGCATCCTCATGCCATAAAAGCCATGAACCTTACGAAGGGCATGGAAAAGCTGATTACCTCACGTACAAGCGTCAAATTGTTCCATAAATTTTCCGCTCCATTGCTGACGTATCGTCGTTAGATTTTCGGCATTTCAAAACCGTGCTCACGTACAGTTCACATACATTACCGTCATTTAGATTTTCGTAAAGGGAAATATCTATCACCGGTGTTCCAGAACACGTTCAATACGCCTTTTTCCCAATGATAATTACATATTTTCCTCTCCAATTTATGTATTTAAAATTTCCAACGATAACGAATCGCATCGAATCGAATTAAATCGAAAGGTGTGCGAAATGCAAAAGGATTGTTTTGACAGAATTGTGTAATTACAACAAAAATCAAAACAACAAAACATGGTTCTGTGTTGCAGAATCTAAACAATAACAACTCAGAGGGAGTGTTCAAAGCAAAGAAAAAAACAAATTCACTTTAATTAAAAATCTTTTGATTTTTCAATTTGCATTTGTTTTTCTGTCACAAAGGTACGGTGTTTGTTCAAGCGCTAGGTACACACCCGTACGGCATTTTGAATATAATATTGATATTATCGATGGCCGGTTACAAGTATTGTCGTGTTGCCGTGCTGCGTTGTCACATTTAGATTAACGATAGACGAGCCCCCGATATCTCTATTATTTTCGATCGATTTACCCGCAGTATGAGCAAGGGTTTATTATGTAGCACTATTTGAATTTGTTATTAATTTTACTCATTTCTCTTTCCCGAACGCCTCTCCCAACGTTCCGTCAGGTGTCACCTGTCGTCAGCCGATTCTGTGTTTGTTTGTGATTCATTAGCAGTAAAAGGTAAATTTGTAAACAAAATAATAAAAGTATAGCGTAAATATTACTAATAACCATATCAAACAGATCTAAGGGAGTGTAGGCAAATTTAAATCGATTTGTCAAAATTGACTTCATAAATGCAGCTCTGTTTGACATTTGTCAAAGTGATTGGTGTTGACATTGAATGCAACGGGATGGAAATGTTCCCTCCACTAAAATCGAACTGAACCTACTTTTTATTTAATAAGAGTTGATGAAAAACAGCAGATAGAAAATTTGACAAAAGGTTGATGACATGTGTTGCCCTGATTTTCTCTAAATTATCTATCATTAGCTGGAATTAGGGTAATTATAGATCTGAATCATTGTGAATCATTTGCATTACTAGTTTGTGTTACTGTCTTTTTTTCCTTGGAAAATGGCAGGTGTAATATTCTGTCAAAATAACACAAGGGTAGATGTAAATTTATGTCAAATCATATTATATTGAGAAAAAGTTCGTGGCACTTTGATGGCGATAGATGGCGTTAAATCCAAACAACTCAAGTACTCGTACAGTTGATTGCATTGACAACTGTGGATGCTCGTTTGACAGGTGACAGTTTAGACTTCAATTTGTATGCATACACGTGTTGTTTTTTTCAGTAGTTGTAAAGCTATTCGCAGTTGAAAATGGAAAAAAATAATAAGAAATTTCGCTATATTTTGCAATACTACTACAACAAGGGAAAGAACGCTGTGCTGTTTGCGGAATAATTTTATCAGAATCCGCAGCACGAAAATGTTTCGCTCGCATTCATTCTGGCAAAGATAATCCACGCTTTAGTCTTCCAATCCAAGTGATGAAATTTCTGAAACAGTCGAGCAGGACAAGAATGTCCGCACTGCCGATATTGGCGTGGAGCTACTCGTAGGCATTGACTTGAACCATTTACAGAGGGCTGGATACAAAAAGAAGCTCGATATTCTGATTCCTCATGAATTGAGCGTTAAAAACACGATAGACAGACTTAATGCCGGTGATACGCCGTTGAAGCGCAGTGAACTCGAGGTTATCGGTTGCAAAACAAATCTTTCATGTCAACGCAACGTTGATGTTGGTTCTTTTTGTGAAACAATGGAAATGTTAATGGAATTTGTGCGTGAATACCAATGTTTATACGACGAGGGTGATAAAAACTATAAGAACGAAATATGGGAAAATATTGGGAAAGATTTAAATGAAAATAATAACAAAAGTCCCTCTTCCGAGCTGCTTAACATTTTGACAGGTAATGCAAAGCTACTGAAGCAAAATGTTGTAAAGTGATGACCGCTCTATGTTTGACGTCTTCTAACGCGGTTATAAATAAGCCGAAGCCTTAACTGCCAACACTACTGTGAACAACTAGAAAGATTATGCCAGGCAATTGAAAGAAAATTACCCGAAATGACTAATAGGAAAGCTTTTGTCCTCCACCACGACCACGTCCGACCACCCACTTCTTTGATGGCCCATCAGAAATTGCGAGAGTTTGGTTGGGAATGTTTGATGCACCCACCATATAGTCCAGAAATCGCACCCTCTAATCCAGCTGGCTTCAAGACAAGCCTGTGAAAAGCACTTGATTCAGTTTTTCGACAAAAAAAAAATACAGAACCTCTTCATTGGCGGCACCAAGACTTTACCCGAAAAATAGCGAAACATTGTCAATAAAAATGGAGCATATTTGGTTTCAAGAGCTAACAACATGAAACCAGCTTTTCATGTATCATAGTTGACAATTATGTACTTTTAATAAACGACAGTCTAACAACAATTCTATTTTTTCTTTTGAATTGAATTGGTATTCCACAAGGTTGCGGTTTTAGGCCAGTACTGTAAATTCAAGATTCAGAATAGAAGATAAGAATCATGGTCAGTATGAACAGAGAACAGTAATATTTGGCTTCAATCTTTTGAGGAACTTAAGAGCTTCATGAAGGTGTTTAGTTTGTATTTTAACATAAAAGGTACAAAAATTAATTAATCGAAAGGAATTACTTAGATGCTCGGGTGAGGCCTGTAAAAGGAGATTTCCTCTCAACTGAAAACGACTATTTCGACTGAGCTAGCTAAATAGACTTGTCGGTTGAGATGTCAATCTCTGGCATACAAGTATGCAATGATGTTATCTTCGGTAATGAAAATTGAAGTCTGTTGAGACGGAAATATATCATGTCGGTCCCTAAAGAAAATCATTAGGGTTTTCGCTGGTCGCAATAAATTGTTTTCCTAAGAAAAATTTGACAGCGAATATAGATAGTGCAACAGTATGAGCTCTAAACACTAAACGGAATAACTATAACTATTTCGAAGACATTTTGTTAGTCTCGGACAAGTTTAGATCGGAAGAACATTTTTTTTAAAGCCTCCGTAAACATTATCACCCCAATATTTCAGAATTTTTAAGGGAAATTTTCCTAAAAAATAAATTGCGCTCTCAGCTGAGTTTTAAAAATGAGCCTTTTTCTGACTGATGAACTCCTGCCACTCAGAAGATTCATCTTTAATGATGTATGAGTAAGTCAAGTGGTTATTACAGGTCTAAAACGAAACATTTGACATCGAAAGGTAAGGAGCAGTTAAATGAGAAACCGGCACGCTTCCAAAATATGTGCACTCCCAAGGATATTTGCTGTCATTCTGTCAAACATTCACCGATTTAAAATTGAGTAGACTAAACAGGGAAGGACACCATACCATAAGGTACGAGTACATTAGTGATGAGTTTTCGCCGTTAGCGAGCATCCCCGTTAATATATCAAAGACAGAGATGATATGATCATTGTCTTGGAATCATATTTGGGCTGTTAGACCACAAACATATTTGGGGAATCGGATGAAGCATTGAATAAAGGTAAAGTCAAAGATACACGAGTGCTCTGTAACTAACTGATCACCTACTTCTTCACTTAGAACATCGAAGGGATCCATTCTTCCCATTTGGGTCTTTATGCGTGAATAACCTTAAATATATGATAAATCGCAAGAAGGTTCTTGTTAGCTCAAACTTCATTAATTCGTAATACCAACAGCATGTGCACCACCTAAATTCTAACCTAAACCAATGGTTGATTTCAGTGATCGAGCTCTCCGTAGCGACACCATTAACTACCGAGGCAGGGACTTGGATAAAACAAAGATAAACTTTATACATACAAAAGCCAGTGCAAAACGTCCTACTTTGTTGCTCTCAAGTCGAGAAAGGAGTATTGCCAAGCCGAAATGTTCAGATTACCTTCTCTGGACTATTTATTTCAACATTCATCTAAGCTCGCTGTAGTTTCGAGACAAAGCCACGCTTTGTCGTGTAGTTCTTGTCACGTCTATTCGCCTCAGGAAGTTTATTTCTTAGTGCTCGCTGCCTTGTCAATAGGTTACGAGAATTTCCTACAAATAAATTTGAGGACATGAAAATAAGTCAGATGGGAACTGATTCTAATCTAAGATATTTAATGGAAGCATAAGAAGGATACCTCGGGTTTCTTTGACTTGTAGTAAGCCCCGATTTGCTATTCTCCGAACTCTGAGCTAACATTTCTGAAGCATTATAAGTTGCTTAGAAGGTTGGCGACAAGAATATAAATATCCTAAGTAAATCAAACTTTACATAAATTACTTTAAAAAGCAGAAGACCTAGAATGGAACCCTGAGGTAAACCGAAAAGTTCTTAGAAGAACAAAATAATGACAGCAAATCAGTTTCCTCTGTCAAAAGACATGTGATCTGCACTTTATGACTTCATTGCGCCTTTTAAAGAATGTCGCAATGGCCCAAAGAAGATACACCTATCGCGAATTCTTTCATCGTTCCGACTCCTTTGAATTAAGTATCAATTGCTGATACATCAACGAAAATCGATGTCATGTAGGTTATTTAGAAAGTAACAGAACGCTTTGCTAGTGATTATCATAAAAGCAGAAAATTCTTAAAAACATCATCAATAGATAGATCCCATCGCTAGTTTACTCGTACACTGCGCGATACATAGATAGATATTTATAGAAAATAGATTAGATTAATGTCTAGGTGTTTGCTCCTTAAGCACCAATCAAGTGGAATGTTTTTCTTGGAATGAGACTAATTTCACCAGGGGTTATCTGATTACCATTCAGTTTTGCGATGACTGATGGAATTTCCAAACTCCCACAAATCAACACCTCCTGTCCGTCACATAGGCCCGATAATGATCAAATTTAATATTACTGACATAACCATGTTCCACAGGAGTCCAAGGAGTTCATATACAAACGTACGACAGCTAACACCATCGAAAAAACACCCATTAATCGTAATTAACACCAGAGGGCAAGGCAAATACTCGTATTACTTGTGCATTTCATCATTCATCTCCCCCATTGTGCTTGTCTGACAGCAATATTCACTTACACATGACATTCACCTTTTCACTTTACAACTCTGTGGTTGAAGTGAAATCCAGTTTTGTCAAATATCGCGATAATTAATTGCACAACGAAAATCGTTATGACTCCTCAAATTCCTTTGTGTCAAAATCATTGACCAATCATTTGAAACTAGTTTGACATTGATGACAGCAAAAACATCGATGTTTCTCTTTTTTCAATTGTCATCTCTGTATGTCAACTTAAGCCCATTGTGCGATTTGAAACTTGGTTATACTTGACATTTCATATTTGACAGCTCATCGAGAAGATTTATGATTTGATGCGGCTTAAAAAGAGATAGCTCCTAATGCACATTTCAATCATCGATTGCAAAAGTTAGTTGAGATTTATAGGTTTTGAATGACGACCGCGCCTAGACATTGGACTTTGTGGCAATTCTAACGTTTCACTTCCGCCAATTGACAATTAACTCAAACAACATCCCACTTCGGACAGCTCAATCATAAAACAACAAAATCATTCTGTAAGGTGTTGCAGCACGTAGACACTTTCCTTTCTCATGACATTGCGTCATAAATCATAACAACAAGAATAAACTGGCAACAAAAATTAAACGACAACAATCAATAAACATTTACAAATCTATCGGGGTCACTGTATAATTCCGAACAGAATGACCCAACTCAAAGTCGCTAAAGTCCGCCTATTCGAGCAATCGCAATGCAAACGACTTTTAGTCACGTTTTATCTATGCGACTTGATAAGTTGAAGTTCTAAAAATACTCTGTAATAATTATAAAGTAAAGAGCGCACAGAAAATAAAGCAAAATATTTGTTAACAGAATAATTTGTTTATGTTGAAGAATAAAAGGAAAACAAATTTGCTTTGTACGAGTATATCGTTATTTTAATGATAAGAATGACTTCTCTGTTGACTCTCCAATTGAGATTAATTAAGTTAAGCTTTATTTTTCTGGAACTTGACTTGATTGTGCTTTCTGGTTTATTAATGGTTTCCCTTTTAAGGCAACCTCATCGGCGAACAGCTTCGAAGGGAGGTCTCTTCATTTTCTATGATTACCATACAGACGGAAAGAGCCAGTTGTGCCAAAACAATGGAAGATGATATTTGAAGTGTTTAGATCACTGCGTGAATTCGTTTCCTTCAATCAACTTTGATGCTGACAATATGGTTCGAGATTGTAGAGTGATTCAAAGCAGAATGACAAATGTCAAAAAACTCAAACTCAGACTAAAATTGTCAATTTGTTTCGGTCTTTTCCTCAATCTCAAATAGAATGAAATTGTTGTCTGTTTGGAAGGCTACTTGAGCTTTGGTCTGCACAATGATTTTGTCAACAAAAAGTCGGTACTCGTATTGAACAATACATCAGCACGGCGGTGCGGCGTACGGCATACTAGAGTTCTTCTATAACCAGTGCAAAGGTCGATGAATATTTGCTTTCTAATTCTTCGCACTCAAATAGCCTGTTGAATGACTGACACACGCGCCAGGTATAAAGTTTTTTCGAGTCAGAATAGCCTGTTTTTGATGACTAACTAAGTCAATGGAAAACGATGAGATTCGAGGTGTGTGTCCAAACTAAATGCGACAACAAGTGGATCGAAAAGTATTCAGACTGGAACATAGATGGCGAATAATGTAAGATTTTTGTGGCAACACTCCTAATTTACTTACATCAAAATGGCGCCGAGAAACGCCTTCTGGAACCATTGATATGCAGGAGATCGCAGCGTTAAAGAATGTGAGAATTCCTCCATTCTGGAAGATAAATCCGGCACTGTGGTTTGTCCAAGTGGATTCTCCACGAAGTATCTGATTTAGTCCAGTCGCCATCGGATAGAGATAAGTATGCAAATTTTAAACAACAACTAATTTCCAGGTTCTTGGAATCTAAAGAGCGGCAAATCAATAAACTCATGACTGGACTAGAGCTAGGCGGCCTACCAGTCTTCTAAGAAAAATGCACAATCTGGCAGGTGAAAATGTGGCTGACGAAATACTTACGACCATTTGAATGAACCACATGCCCAGCCATGTTGGAGGAATTTTGTCCGTTTACTCCACAGACACACAGAGACAAGGTTTTTGTGACGACGTTCACAGCCGCCTAAGCACGAAATAACCCAGTCAAACTTGACCAAGTTGGTTCAGAAGCTAAAAACTGGACACAACAAAATTAATAATCGTCGATCCGCTTCTAGGTCGCGAGCAAGATCTTCAACTAGATCGTCAACACCACATACACAGCCAAAAGTATGCTACTTCCACGAGCGGTTCAGCGAGAATACCATTAAATGTTCGAAGCCCTGTAGCTACCATCTCAGGCGGCAGACAACAGCGACCGTGCGAGCATCGAATACCGCCTTCACATTTTCGACAAAAACAAGCATCAACAATTTCTAATCGATTCTGGATCAGCAGTCTATGTACTGCCTCGTCCGCCCAATTGCAAAATGTCCCCAGGGCAACCGACCCTTTATGCAGCAAACAACTCTCCAATCCGCACTTACGGCGAAAAAATTCTTACCCTCAACCTCGGTCTACGACGCGTTATTTTTGTGGATTATCCACAATTGACGGACGACTGGCATACTGTGACATCCTTAGAGAGTTCATGGAACCTACTACCAAAGTCACCAAACAATCGAACGCCGACATGGTACAACACCACATCATTACCACTGGCCAACCAACAGCTGAACGATATCGTCAACTTGCCGGTGAAAAGCTCAAGCAGGCCAAGGAGGAGTTCATGCATTTGGTGGAAAAGGGCATCGGTCGAAGTTCCAGTAGTCCATGGGCAAGTCCTCTTCACCTTGTGGGGGAAAAAAAATGGGGGGTGGCGATCATCCCAACGCCCAAACTCAACCAGACCGGTACCCAATTCCCCACATTATGGACTTTACCAAGTGTCTCAACAAGAAAATTATTTTCACTGTCCTCGACTTAGACAAAACTTACTATCAAATACCTATGGCAATTGAAAACATAAAGAAAACTGCCATGAGAATTCCCTTTGGACTGTATGAGCTCGTCGTCATGCCATTTGGGCTTAAAAACGCCACACAGACTTTCCAAAGGCACAGACACTGTTCTTCGTGGTTTGGAATTCGTATTCTGCCACATCGACGACATATTGATCTTTTCAGATTCAGAACAACAGCACCGTGAACACATTCGCGAAGTTGTAAACCGTTTGAAAGTGCATGACCTTTCCATCAACACCAGCAAGTGCGTCTTTGGGAAGTCTGAAATTATCTACTTAGGACATACCATCAACAGATTCGGCAGCAAACCCCTAGAAGGCAGAATACAAGCTATTCAACAATATCCAAAACCCACAACGATAATGGAACTCCGTCGCTATATCCCTGATTACGCTCATTTCCAAGCGTCTTTAAACGGATTTCTCAAGAGCTCCAAGAAAAATGACAACCGTCAGATACCATTGGACACCAGAGGCTGAGGAATCATTTATGCAGTGCAAAGCAGGAATTAGCAAAGCAAGCATGCTGAATCACATCGATCCCGAAGCACAGCACACATTTAAAGACCACGAGTTCCAACCAATAGGTTTTTTTTTCCTGTAGACTCTCTCCATCCCAGAGCCGATATTGCACTTATGATCGATGGACGATGACGATGAATGATGACGATGAACGTCACTTTATTATTCAAACAGACCACAAGCCCTTAATCTACGCTTTCCAACTAAGATCGGATAAGGCATCGCAAAGGCGGTTACGCCAGTTGGATTTCATATCCCAATACACAACAAATATTGTTCATTTATCCGGCGAAGATAACTCAGTGGCAGACGCAATAACAATGCTTGCAAAATAGACCATCGTGAACTTCACACCCTCAACAAAATATACCGAACTTCAAACAATTTTAAACGGCCAAACATCACTTAAATTACAACAACTTGCCATAGAACCAGACTTCAAAATTTACTGCGATGTTTCAACAAAACTGATCAGACCCTACCTACATACCACAACCTCTTCGACGAAGAGCTTTTGATTCAGTCCACGGCCTATCCCATCCCAGTGAAAGAACTACAAGTCAACAACTTCGCTGCATCAAGAACGCCGCATTGCAGTGGTTCCGCACTTGCGTACCATGTCAGCGTTCGAAGATTCACAAGCACAATCATCTGTAGCCTAATGCAATCAATGTACCGGATAACCGCTTTCAACACGTACACATCGATCTCATAGTACTTCCCATAAGAAGGTTACAGATACTGCCTTACTATTATTGACCGACATCATACCAGGTGGCCAGAAGCCATTCCTCTGAAAGACATGTACGCAGATACGGTAGCATCGGCCTTTTACACCCATTGGGTTGCACGCTTTGGTTCTCACAGATCGCTAACTACTGACCAGTACCATTCTGCATCAAACGGAACGTCGAACGTTGGCATAGGCCACTCAAAGCAGCTGTTATGTGTCATCAACCGAACAAATGGATTGAAGCCCTTCCAACTGTGCTACTGGGGTTAAGAACATCATACAAGTAAGACATCAAAGCATCAGCAGCCGAAATGCTATATGGTTCCAGTATTCGGAGTCTCGGTGAGTTTTTCCTGAACGAAGATCTTCCTGTTAATCCACAGACATTCGTCGAGAAGCACCGTGAAACTATTCGACAATTCCGACCAACGCCAACAGCACATCACATCAAGAAGAAAATATTTATTCTCCCAGACCTCTACAAATGTGTACGCATGTATTCCTTCGATGCGACGCTGTCAAGAAACCTCTCGAGCAACCGTATTCTGGACCATATCCAATCATCAAAAGGATTACCGACAGGCTATTCACGATTCTCGCAGATGGACGAACAGTAAATATATCTGTCGACAGACTTAAACCAGCGCATTTGGACACGGATCCGAATATTGAAGAAAGAAGTCGACGCGAAACCGAATTGAAAGCATACGTCAACAAAAAAGAGTCACTTTTGACAGTTCGTGCCTTCGTCACTAAGGAGGGAGTTATGTGGCAACACACCTAATTCACTTACATCAAGATGGCGCTGCAATCATATTGGAGAATAAAAGTGATAGTGAACGCATCCAACAAAAACACCTCATTCAGCATTCTATTCATGGTCCTTCATGTTGCGACAAGCAGATTTCATTTTAGTTTTTGAACAATTTATTTATTTGTAATAAAATAATATTATTAATTTATGTAAAGTTGTCGTGTTCATATTTACGACAATCGCCACAGATTTTTTGTTATTTAGTATCAACTTTCCAACGATACGTGTCACATTTTGATGACATTTCGACCAGTACCTAGTCAACGAGACATTGAGGCTTTAGTCACGCACCTTTTGATATTTTCAAAATCATGGGAAAACAGAGTTTCGTACATTGATAAAACACTGTTTTTTTTATGGGAAAAAAATACCGTTAAAAGTCAAAAATGGCTTGAAAAGTGTTATAAGGAATCGGCTCCGCCAAAAGCAACCATTTGTCGCCAAATGAGGCTGTTATGCGGGAAAATATCAAAAAAAATCCACAACATCGTTTTGAATAAACATAAAGCGAAAGTGCGTGAGATAGTCGACATCGTAAAGATATCAATAGATCGATCTTTTACATCATATTTTTCACGAGTATTCGTGTATGTGAATGCTCTGTTCGAAGTGGGTACCGCGTTTAGACCAAAAGCAACGACGTATTGATGATTCACAGCGATGTTTAGAGCTGTTTTTTCATGCGGTGTGCGAGAATGTATGGATCCATTACTACACTCCGGAGTCCAATCGGCAGTCAGCCGAGTGGACAGCGAAAGATGAAAGCCAAAAAAGCGACCAAAAACTCAAAAGTCATCTGACAAGGTTATGGCGTCCGTATTTTGGAATTCGCATGGCATAATATTCATCGACTATATATGGTAAATCGCCTATTCAATACCGACTATTATACGGCATTGTTGATGGAAGAAATCGCGAAAAAACGGCCCCAAATGAAGAACAAACAAGTGCTCTTTAGGCAAGATATTGCATCGTGTCGTGACAAAACTCCGTGAATTGCTCTTCGAACTGCTTCCGCAACTACCGAAGTCTCCAGATTTGGCCGTCATAGGCTATTAGCTCAAAAAAAGTGCTCGCCGGTAAGAGATGTGGCTCCAAGGAACAGGTGGTCGCCGAAAGTGAAGCGTATTTTGACGGGTTAGTCAAACAGTTCTATAAGAAGGGCATAGAAATATCAGAGCAGCACTGGAATGATTGTATCACTCCAGAAGAAGACCATGTTCGAATTTTACTAAAAAATTGTGTTTCTATATGTTTTCGAACCAGCTGTTGCAAGGATTCACAGTACATTCGTGCCCCATTTCGGATGTTTATGGCACGAAATGGCTGATTGATTGGCACCAGTTTTCGTCCATATTCCTCACAATTACATTTGAAATACAATAGTCCATTTAACTGGCATTTAATGAGCGTAAGTCTAGACTCCGATGTAATTACAAGCAATTCGTGACACAATTGGGTAAATGAAACCTTTTCATTGCTCGTATTTTTCAATTTACAATAATTAGCTGAGGATTTCTCATGGAAAACAACATTCTACGGCCACTGGAGGTGAGTAATTAGCAATGTAAAAAAGTGTAAACAACAACGAAACCAGTTTTTTTTTTTTTGTTGTTGTATACAAATGCAAATATTTTCCATTTGAGTAAACACATTTTCCATTGGAGTAAAGTTCAATTTGATTCAATAGATGTTTTGCCAGTTTAGGGGATGCTGGCGTTATTGATATAGTATTTCACATGCTATGAAATGGAGAGTACATATATACTCACATGTAAGTGGAACAATTAAAAACGAATCGATTAGGAAATACGTGTTCGAACAATTTCACAACGTTTAAGTTCATTTGATCGGATCCTTGTAATCGTTGACAATAATATGCCTATCAACAGGGTTAAGACATGCTCCGTACTATGAAAATATCAGCTACTAAGTGAAAAAGGTTGACTGAGGCATATGCAATTCGCAGATCATCAGCAAAGCTTTTCTCTTAAAAGGTAATGCCAGCATGGAATTAGTGTAAAACAGCATAGGTCCAATGACAGAGCCTTGAGGAATACCAAGATTAAGAGTCCTGTGGGGACTTTGATGCATCCCGATTTCCACTGGTTGTATCCTGTCTTTAAAGCAAATCAACTACTCATAAGCCTGTTCCAAAATCAAACTGGATTGGACGAAGAAAATCGATTTTCCCAAGACAGTCCAAAACCCTTCTTCTAATCTCTTAAATTTCTTTCGAAATCGAAGCGATACCGTGGAATCATGTCGAGGCATTTATGTTATTCGGGGAAAACTCTGGTCAAACAACTCAAACTAACGAGATGTGCTAAAGATTCAACGACGTAGAGGGCGATGTTTTTCAGAAGAAGATTAGAAATGACATCATTTCCACATGAATTTGAATCATTTAAGGAATCGATCTCATAGCCAATGATTGGTACTAAAAGGAAGCAATTCCTAGAAAAATAGTTAAAAGCAGAACAAGAACTAGAGAGCGGTTTTGTCCAATTGTAACGAAGTGATTACTGAATTCACTCGAAAATTCCATGAGATCAGTAATAGAATCATCACCACTATTAAGAGTTAAGGATAGATGTTGGTCTTTGACGTTACGTTGTCTCCTAATGCAGGGTATGGAGTTCCGCAAGGATGACATTTGACACCTTGCCTTTTTGCATTATTTGAAAATAAGAAATAATCTTGGCTCTACTTTATCTAAGGAATGTAGATTTCAGAAGGCTACAGAAAGTCCTGAATATTTTCATTGAGTTACCGGAAAGATCTGAGCTTGGTCTATCTCTTACTAGTAGAAGTATAATTGTTCGAGGAGGACTTGTGCGAAAGAAAACAGCAGGGGCTGAATCTATTTTAAAATTTAAGACTATGTAATTATTGGTTTGTTCAAAGTCGTACGTATTGAACATTACTTCACAAAACATCCTATTTTTGTCTGCAAGAAAGTTGTCAAGGTGATGTTTGATGAGGTCTTCAGAGGCAAACGTTCTACCATTCAAGGAGTTTTACAAGGAGCGAAATAAGTGGAAGTCTGATGGCGTAAGAACTGGGCTATACGGCGAATGTGACAACATATCCCAACCAAGTTGCAAAAATTTTTGCCGAGTAACCAAGCTTGTGCGCTGCCTCGCATTGTCGTGGTAGAGTTCGGGAAGTTTTTGTGCGATGGCATCACTTAATTTCTGTAGCTGCTCACAGTACGCATTGGAATTAATCGTTTTGTTCTTTGGAAGCAGCTCATAGAAGACTGGTTCATTCTATTTGGTCATCACTATTTGGTGGATGTCTTTGCCTTTCCAATGATTCTTCAACTTTTCTTCGGCTGACATTGGTGTATACAATCTATTTTTCATCGCTCGTGTGATCAGACTTTTCAAGAATGGACCGTTTTTTCGCGTTTAGTGAGTTGATAGCAGACGTTTTTCTTTCCGCATGACTTGAAAGTACTCAATTATCGAGCTCTGAATGAAGCCAAGCGATTTACAGTGACCATGAACGGACACTATTAGAGCGGTAGCAAGAATGCTTATTTGATTGCATCAGTATTTTGATTTTGTCGTTATCAATCTCGGAAAGCTTATCCGGAGCGATCTTCTACCGTGAGCATCGAACTTGTCGAGTTGTAGAGGCTGAGTAGGGTCAATGACTCTCGAGAAGAAATTCTCCAGACGAGTCCTGAAACCAAAGGATGCTCCCCCCCCCCCCCCCCCTTCCCCAACTCCCAAAGCACTCCATCATTCCCCTGGGCTGGATCAAGGTGTTATACGACCCGTGCCGAAGATCAACCTGGCTGAGGGCCCAGTATCTCCAAAAATAGCTCAGTCGCAAACGGAGTATCCGGATACCTGGCGACCTCCGGATTAGCTAGCCTTATCTGTATATGGCGGATCTCTGTACAGATGGACATCCCTTTCTCCGCTACTCGTGGGACTATTATGGACAACAACCTGACAACAAAAACCGAGGCCGGTACTCCTTCATTACCGGGCGGTGGAACGGTGACTACACCGACTACCGACAAGGCTCCTACATTGCCGAGAGGAGGCAAAACTGTGGCAGGCCATGGTGCGCCATCCTTTAAAGGCAAAAGGAACAAGCCAAATAAAAAGAATTCAGGAAGTGTTAAGACTGTGGCAGGCCATGGTCCTATCACCTCCTCCACCCCTAGCAGCAGCAAGTTTGTGGCAGGCCACGGACTTGTCGCGGCTACCAAAACTCCTTCAGGGAGTGTTAAGACTGTGGCAAGCCACGGTCCTATCACTTCCTCCGCCCCTAGCAGCAGCAAGTTTGTGGCAGGCCACGGACTTGTCGCTGCTACCAAAACTCCTTCGGGGAGTGTTAAGACTGTGGCAAGCCATGGTCCTATCACTTCCCCCGCCCCCAGCAGCAGCAAGTTTGTGGCAGGCCACGGACTTGTTGCTGCTACCAAAACTCCTCCCTCCAAAGAGGAATCTGGAGCTCAGCTGCATCGGCAAGCTCCATCTAAGGCGCTATACATAAGACGCCGAAATGCCTCACGCATTATCAAAACCTTCGGATCCATTCCGGAGGTGGAGAGAAGTGCGGAAATAAAGAGCAAGGTTGAGTGGGCTAAAAACATCCTAAAAGACGGATTTCCCACTGCTTCCATTGCTCACAAAATGTCAAAAGACTCCTCTAAGCGTCAGAGATCGTTGGAGGAAACCGTATCGGTTTCCAAGAGGCCCAAAATTCACAGTTCCACAACCCCTGGGCCATCCAACAGCAGATCTCTGAAGTCTTATAACGAAGTCCTAAAGGACGCATTGGTGATCGCGGTGATCGATAGAAGCGATACCGACGGTTCCATTACACCGGAACGGTGGCAATTGGTCAAGTTGAAGCTCTCCAGCAACTTCTTGGCCATCATGCGGGAGAACCCAGGACCACCTCCTATCACAAGCGACGCTGGCTGGCACCAAGGCCATGTCAAGCTCATCGCTTGCTCCGACCAGAGATCTCTCGATCTCTTCACCAAGGCCATCGATGGTTTAGGAGAGGTTTGGCCAGGTGCAAAACTCGAGGTCGTATCTAAGGAAGACATTCCTAGTAGACCTCGAACTCGTACCTGGATTCCAGCCGAACCCTCCTCTCCAGAAAACATCCTGGAAATCATCCGGCTCAGCAATCCGACTCTTCCGACTCATGACTGGAAAGTCGCGAAACTGGAGGAACTAAGGGGTTCTTATAGATGCGCGTTAATTGTGATCAATAAGGAATCCCTTAATCCTCTGGCGCAGACGAAAGGCATGATTCGGTTTGGATTCGAGTCCATTCATTTAAGGGTGTACAAAAAGGATGAGTTGGATGCTGATAAGCAACCTCCTCCTCCTTTAACACCTGACATCACAACCGTGGATCTTGGAGCATCGATATCCTTTCCAGAATTGGATAGCGATGACTCCAATCTGTCCGAGGTGACTACAAAGCCGTCGGTCTCCGATTCTGACACATTGTCGGAAATGGAAACCGATGGCGAAGCAAATAGAGGTTCTATACGATCAGAGATTGAAGATGAGCTCTTGGGCACATCTTCAGAATCGGAGGACCTCAACAACACCGTGGTGGAGGCGACTCTGGAAGACTGTAGCAATGATACGGTTTCTCCAGATTAATCTCCACCACTCAAAAAAGGCTTCGGCCACACTCATTCTGCGTCTTTCCAAAAGCGTAGAAGACATTATTCTAATCCAGGAACCATGGATTGCAGAAGGCGTGGTTCGTGGACTTAGGACACCCTCATACGTTCCGCTCTATACAAGAGACAAAGGTAAGATTAGAACTTGTATATTAGTGAAACGTAGCCTTAATGTATTTCTACTTCCCAACCTCAGTGACCCCGACCTAACCGTTGCCAGATTAGAAACTGCCAAAGGCTCATACTGGCTGGCATCGGCTTACCTTGGCCACGACCAAGTGGGCCCTCTCCCTGGTGATAACCTAGAAAGGGTGGTACTGGAAGCGGGAAGGCAAAAAACTGGCCTCATAATCGGATGCGACGCCAACGCACATCATACGGTATGGGGCAGTACCGACATCAATGATAGAGGTGAGTCACTTTTAGACTATATTTTAAGTACTAACCTCTTAATTTGCAATATTGGCAATGAGCCCACTTTCATAACAAAAAACCGACAAGAAGTTTTAGACATTACTCTTGTCTCCGACAGCATCACCCAAAGGCTAACAAACTGGATGGTATCGTCTGAACACTCCTTTTCGGACCATAGGTACATCCAATTTAGTCTGAGTGATGCTCCCCCTCTCCAACCAACTTTCCGGAACTACCGGAAAACTGATTGGACAAAATATAGAGGAATCCTATCGGAAACGATATCCTCCAAACTATCAAGTCCCCCGCGTGACACCAATGAGCTCGACATGAAAGTCAGGGAATTTACTCTGACTCTCAATAAGGCTATGGCCGCTTCCTGCCCTCTTATTCAACCAAGAGGCAAGAAAAAGCCACACTGGTGGACATCGGCACTAGGACTGCTCAGAAACACATGCAGAAAACTTTTCAACGCAGCAAAAAGCACAAGAAAAGTGACCGACTGGGACTCATATAAAGAATCCCTCAAATTATACAAAAAAGAACTGAGGAAGGCAAAGCGACAATCCTGGAGGTCATTCTGTGACAAAATCACAGAAACCTCTGAGGCTTCGCGGCTAAGAAAAATCCTCTCCACAAATCCTATGATGCCCAGCTGTTTGAAAAAAACCGATGGCTCTTGGACAACCTCAAGTGATGAATCACTCAACCTGCTTCTGGACACCCACTTTCCAGGTAGCTCCCAACTCGCGGCCAGTAGCAGCCCAAACAAGCCTACTGCAACCGTGACCAAAATTCATAGTCTGATTACGAGAGACAAACTGCTCTGGGCACTACATAGCTTCAAACCATACAAGTCTGCTGGTCCGGACGGTATTATACCTGCCGAGCTACAGAGATCCTCAGATATTATTCTACCAGTGTTGGAAAATATTATGAGGAGCTGTGTAGAACTCATCCACATTCCACTGTTATGGAGAGAAGTCAATGTAGTATTCATTCCCAAAGCTGGAAAATGTTCTCATGTGGTCCCAAAGGACCTCAGACCCATAAGTCTATCGTCATTCCTTCTGAAAACTTTAGAACGACTGATTGATATCCATATTCGAGCTAAAGTTGATCCAAGACTTCTGTCTACGGCTCAACATGCCTACTGTAAAGGAAAGTCGGTGGAAACGGCTTTGCACTCTCTGACTAGCCACATCGAACGATCCCTACAATATAAGGAGTACACAATGGTTGCTTTCCTGGACATAGAGGGCGCCTTTAACAACGTCAACACATCCGCAATCACGACTGCGTTGTCAACTCTGCAGGTAGACGACTCACTTGGGGAGCTGATTAATCTAATGCTGACAAGCAGGATAATCAACTCCAAACTGGGTGAGACTTCTGCTAAAAGATATGTCAGTAGGGGTACGCCGCAAGGCGGTGTCCTCTCCCCCCTTCTTTGGAACTTAGTGGTTAACGAACTACTGATATACCTGGAAGCGGGGGGTAGCAGAGTGATTGCCTATGCGGATGACGTTGCCATAGCCGTCTCAGGAAAACATTTAAATACCATTAAAGAACTCCTCCAAGTAAATCTTAACAGATTAACCTGCTGGGCAGATCGCTGTGGATTGGGAATAAACCCCCATAAAACTGATCTTGTCCTCTTTTCTAGGAAATATAAAATTCCAATCATAGACCCTCCTTCAATAAACGGTACCAGTTTAGCTTTCTCCGATACAGCAAAATATCTGGGTCTGATTTTTGACAGGAAACTAAACTGGAAACCTAACATTCAAGAAAGAGTCAATAAAGCTACAATAGCTTTATTCTCTTGCAAGAAAGCCATTGGGAACAAATGGGGCCTTCAACCTCGCATAACCCACTGGCTATACATCTCGGTCATAAGACCGATACTCACTTACGGGGTGGTTGTCTGGTGGACGGCCTTGGAAAATGCAGTCAACTGCACTAAACTAAGCAGAGTCCAAAGAACAGCATGTCTATGCACAAGCGGAGCCTTGCGGTCTACCCCCTCTGCGGCATTAGATATTCTGCTTCACTTGACACCCCTCGACATTTTTAGCAAGCAAGTAGCTGCGACTGCAGCTATTCGCCTTAAAGCGACTAAACAGTGGACAAATAATTTATTTGGCCACGCCAACATTCTTAATACATTAGGAATCCTCACAGAGAACACCGATTACACCATACCTGAACTTTGGTTTGACAAAAACTTCCATGTAAGCTTCCCCTCTAGATCATTCTGGGAGGAGGATGCTTTCATGGAGGACAAGTCAATCCATCTCTACACAGATGGATCTAAAACCGACAGCGGAGTTGGTGGCGGTGTTTTCTCAGATAAGCTTAACCTAAGCCTCTCTTTCCGCCTTCCAAATCACTGTAGCGTGTTCCAGGCGGAAATTTTGGCGATTAAAGAAGCTCTGTCCTGGCTGAAGAAAAACGTGATATCTGCAAAGGATATCCGCATATTTTCGGATAGTCAGGCCGCCATCAAATCCCTGGACTCGGTCTCATTGTGTTCTAAAACTGCCCTTGAATGCCGTTCATCTCTCATGGAGATGGCAGAGCAGTTCAACATTCACCTCTGTTGGGTGCCGGGCCACAGAGACATTCCAGGGAACTGCAGAGCCGATGAACTCGCCAAAATTGGAACCACTCTACCTATCCTACCGGACAAAGGTAGTATAGGTATACCAATCGCTACGTGCAAACTAACACTAAAGCTAGATGCCAATAAAAGAACGGACCTTAGGTGGACTGCTGGACAAACATGTCTAGCGACCAAACAGATCTGGCCAAGGCTGGATCTGAGTCGATCTAAGTGTCTGATCCTTTTAGATAGGAAACATCTCAGCGCCATAATAGGTGTCATAACCGGACACTGCCTCATAGGCAAGCACGCAAGAAGGCTTGGCGCTTTTACTAACGATTTTTGTAGAAGCTGCATGGACGAGGAAGAGGAGGAGACAATCCCCCACCTACTCTGCACATGCCCAGCTCTCTCTCAGAGAAGGAAGCTTCACCTAGGAGCTTTCTTCTACAACGACCTAAACGATCTAGAAAAAATAGACGTTAACAGTCTCCTACGCTTTATTAAAAGCTCAAACTGGTTCCAGTAGTAAGAAGATCATAGATCCACGTGGCATCACAATGGGCCAATAGGCCTAAGTGGGTTGGTATTTCCAACAGCCACTCTTACCTAACCTAACCTAACCTATCCGGAGCGATGAGCACCCTCAACTGAAAAATCACCATCACAGAGTGGGGCGAACTATGATAGTTCCAGCACTGCGAAGCGCGGGCGAAGGAATGTAAAGGAGGACAGAAATATAACCACTTTGGTATTGAATGTTTGCAGACTATAATGACTAGGAAAAAAAGAGCTCGGCAGGGCATTCCATAATAGAGTTGTACGGCTTAGGAAAGAATCACGATATTTAAATGTATTGAAAGTCGCATTCATAGCGAGACGGATGTTACGATTAAAGGTTTGAAGGGACTAAATGCTACTGGCGATTTCTGTGGAGCACTGCATATAACCACCAGAGTCCGAAATCCGGCTTTCGACGACGATGGCAACTAATTGCCAGACAGCATTATCCGTTTTACGTAGATGAAAGTCAATAGCAATTTAGCCAAACTTAAACAAGAGACCAAAGAGACCGACTGAAGAATTAAAAGCAGCTAAAATTGATTGGAGCATACACCAATTCATCAGTCATAAACTTAGAAGCAATCAGCAGAGCTGCTCCCGAAAACATTGCGGATCATTGCAAGGGTCTAAACTACTGATGCAACACCATGTCAGCAGATAGCTAGTAATGGATCAAAGAGACTGCACTGCTCAAAACGAGGATGTAGGCCATTCCGAGTGGAAAGCTCAATACCATATGAGACGGAAAAAAGTGAACCAGATAGCTACCAGGGCACAAAAAGCAGGAAGCAAGTGTGACAAAGTATCACTAAGGAACTTTCATATGATCCCAGAGATGAGGAAGGACTAGTTATATGGAGAATGCCTTTTGCTAAAACAAAAAATCGATCCTCAACGCAAATAAGCGTCTCGAAAGAACAAAATCCCATCAGTGTCTTAGAGAAAAACAAGGCAGTTTGCATGGTTGAAATGTCGAGGAAACTGCTTTAAACTGCGCGCAACATCTCATGGGAAACAATGCTTTGAGTACAGATCTCCGCTACATTCGAAGGTGACCGATTTTGAGAAGACCCTCGACAGCATGAATCAAGATAACCTATCCAGCATACAATATAATAGTAGGTTGCCCATAGAATTCAAAGCACTCAGCAGTAGAGAAGATAAGCAACTCTCTTTATCTAGGAGGCTAGTGGCGACGAATCGAAGATTTTCAACAGAGAATCAAGTAAACCAAGTTTGTCAGTATCCCATGGAAAACATCTCCATGATTTGAGCAATCGAGCAGTCTGTTTAGCTTTTATCGGCTGTCTAATCCATGCCATGTCCACCCGGGTGGAATGCGGAGGCTTTTTCTTTGTTGGCTTAAGAGCTTAAGAGTGTGAGTTTGTTAAAGAAGGGGCCATAGAGTGATTCACGTATAAAGAGGCTGTCAAGCAGTTGAAGTAAGAAATAAAATTTGACGAATAGAACGCCTTAAGGAATGTAGACCGCCTCGTCAAAGGAAAATTATGGCTCGCCTCCACTATCAGGAGCGACAATGGCCCCTGTGCTGATTCACACAGCGACACTAGAAATTTCTTAACAAAACTCATTTTCTTGGTTTCATTCCCGCCTTCGAAGATAACCCATCGATCTATCGCTCAAACATGCATTTTATTTTCACCCTTATGGCAGAAAAGGTATGCGACACGGCTTCGAAAAACTACAGACCTAGACGAGTTGGTAAATGTGTAAGTAGGAGAGGTATAACAGTTGGTGATGCGTGTCTGATTTGTCTATGGTTTAATGGGTACATGAGAGGCAAATCGGTAGAGACGGCAATGTCTATGATACTCGACCATAATGGTGGAACCAGCCACTATTTGGTGAAAAATCGAACTTGGTAGAGAGGTCTAGGAGTTAATATACGGAAGTTATTTTCATTACCATTTTGCCTGCACCACCAAGCCTCTAAAACAAAGCAGAGTCCCTGTCCAATTGAAACCTGCAATCCTTCGTTCTAGTTAATGAATGACTCAGAAGCCGAAAACATTCATTCTGCCCGAATCGTATATCAAGACATCTTTGATACGATAGCGGTCTAAGAGCGTATAGACATCCGAATATTGAGAAAAAAAACTAGCACGAAGCAATAATATACTTTCCAATGGAATCTACACAGATAGGCGAGCGGAAACACTACGCAAACGTTGAGAGGGACAGTTGAGAAAGAATATCAAACGTTGGAGATGTGATGAAAGAAATTCAAACGCAGGCGATGCCGCGCAATAAACTTTCAAACTAACTAACATGACAGGACCATGTAGGATGAATGGAAATTAGTGTTCTTGTCTAATGAGTTTGAACATTTCTGCTAGCTATAGCAAAGCCTTTTGCTGTAACACAGGCTTCCAAACCGTGCGGACATTCGGCCACTATAGCGGCACGTACGGTTTCCACGGATATCGTGGACGCTGATCCGGTTAATGTTGTTTTAAGGCTCTCCAAACTTCTGTGCGGAGTCTCCCAGGCCATGTTCTCCAGTGGATTCAGGTCTGGACTCCCCAACGGCCAATCTTCTGCTGCAATAAAGTCAGGAATATTGACTCTGAGCCACTCCTACATGGTTTTGGCTTTGTGCGCTGGAGCAGAGTTCTGTTAAAAGATCTATCTGTACCCGTTGAAAAGGTTATTGGTCAAACCCTTCACAACACTTTCTAGCAGATCTTCTTGGTAAACCTTTGCACCAGTTTTTACGCCTTTTTCACAGAAAGCCCCCACGGAAGAGCCACCATTACGGAAGCGAGATGATGTCCACGTTGAAGATGCTTGCATCTTTCGAGCCAAATTTTTTTTAGATGAGGAGTTGGAAGATGACCCGTGGACCGACGATAATCTTTCATATGCAGATCATCCCGAATCAGCCTAGACATGGATCTGGTTGATATATCCAATTCCTTGGACATGATCTTCTGCTTCCTAATGGGATTTCTCCGAAATTCGTTCACGCACTGCCTTTACTACCGCATCTGTACGGACGATGCGCGAGAGAAAACTTCTTCGACTGTCAACTACTCCAGACAATTCGCCGAAGCGAGCAATAGCCCGATAAGTGAATATTCTCGACATTCCGAGTGGTTTTAGCAACTTGAAAAATTGGCCAACACTCCATGTTAATAGTTTGCAAACTGAAACCAGTATTCTTCGCTGATTAGTGCATGTGTTCCCGCAAGAAATCTTTAACGATAAGCGCTGGAAATTGTGTAACAGAACTTATGGCCGGACTAGGTATATCAAATGTAATCCTACACATTAAAGATTTCATAAATGGTAATGATTACGACTGCTCTCCGATCCCCAAATTCATACACTTTTCGACTTATACAAATATTTGTATAGAAATTCAAAAGAATTTTTCTTATGAGCCTCTACCGAACCTTTTGTCCTCTATAAATTGAACATCCCACTCAAATCCATTTACCAAATGGGAAACAATTCCAAAAGGATTCTCAAACGTAATCTCAAATTTTTTCTATCTTTTCCCGAAAATCATTGAGCTGGCACCAAATTGCTTCGGCAGCAAATCTAACCCTCTCGTGATGACATATCCAATTTTCTTTACACGGAAAAAGCTTAATTGCATGTAAAATGCTCCAAGGAAATGATAAATTTGACAGAATGACCCGCATCTGTCCATCCACGACGAGAATATCATACATCTCTTGTTGAGATAGGCAGCCTTAACAAGCCCACGGTGTATGATACCGCTAAACTTTGACGACTTTGAGTATTGCATCTGCACACTCGGTTCTAGACAATGTCACATCCAATCGAATCTGTCACATTCAATTCCCTCTTTTCAACTGACGAGAGACTTTGTTTCAGATCTAGACCAGGATCCGGTCACATGAGTGCTGATGTCATTTGGAAGTTAAATTTGTTTTACCCCATACTCTTCCAGTTGTTTTGGTTCTCAGTTGAGGTGTACCAGTTGACAGGTTGTTGTTGTGTAAATGTATCTTTAGGAATTTATCGCAGAATGTATTTTTCTAATTAATTCAGCTGAATAAACAAATCCACCACTGCAAAGCAGTGCACCTTTGGTGGGTAAATCTTTATTGAAACCCACAAGTGTTAGGAGGTAGATACGACTGATGGCGTAATGTTGACACGAGAACGCCAAATATCCGTAAGTGGGACTATGTAATTCTGGTCTCGGTTTACATTAGGAATTCCTTCGATGCATTTTGGAGAGACTTTTTGATTGTTGTTCTTGTTCTTGTCCTCCACTTCAACAAATCACTGTCATGGACATTCCTTTGCAAGAATTCGAATTCGAGATCGAAAACGAAATCGAAATCGAAATCCTGACATGTACTCGTAAGCAGTTTTAATGGATACGAGGGACATGATCACATGAATCAATGGGATTCCCTCCCATTATTCTGGTGGGATGGAATCTGGAATCTTACGTATTTTTCCCAAGGATTCTCCTGCGACAAAAAAGTAACAAATTTACATATGCAAATAAGAAGACGAGCATAAGGAGCCGCTCACTTTGGGACGAACAATGTAAACAGACTTTTGTTTATTCCGCTCGCCTCGCTTTTCCCTTGGCATCCTGCTGCTTTCGTTTGGCCTCCCTTCTTCCCTTTTTGGCATACGCTTATGTATGAAAAAGAAATACACAAAGTTTTATGTTGAATAAATCTTCGAGAGCAAAATTTTTTTTAAGCAAACTACACATCTCATAAAAATTAAATCCGTTGCCATAATAGATGAGGGGGAGGAGGTAGGAGATAGATGGAGAAGTGGAGGTACAGGAATTTCCTTTCTAAGGTTGGGTTGTGTGAGAGTTGTGCTATGAGTTTCGCGCTCATTGCAAACACTTTGCATGGAAATGGAATTAATTTGAATTTCAGAGAAGCAAATTAAATTGTAGTTTAATGGGTGGAGGAGGAATAAATCGCCACTTATGCGATGATTGAAGGGGTGTGGAGGAATCTATTGCCGGCAGGTTGGGGGTTTAATTTCTATTCGAGTTATGGTGAGCGATTTTTGGCAAAAAAAAGCAAACAAACGTTTCGAGCAAAATTGAATTTGTTCGCGTGGGGCATAAATTTAAAAAAAAAAGTCACTCATACGCAAGGGAGGTCTGTGGATGGTACGATATGACGACGTTATGGAAATTGACTTCAAATCAAGGATGAAAGGAGACTCCTCTAGTCAACAAATGGATATGCGAGACTGGTCCCCTTAGGGTATTCATGGATTATGGGTAACCACAATGCCGGGGTTCTTTCACCTACAATGTGGATCGCTTTATAAACAAACAAAACCCTGAGATCATGCCCTATATGGCGGGCATGAAGTTCATCAAATGTATTGTATCAGTATCTGCAAGAGGCGAGGCACTGGAACAGGAGTAAACCAATATGGCGCTCATCAGCCCAGAAATCCTGTGCGCAATGGGGAACAGGACAACACAGATGAATAAACAAGACCAGGTAACCTCACGATGTACCCTCAAAACATCGATAGGTGCTCATGTGGGCCAACAAATTAGAGTCAAGCATTTAGCAGCACACCAAACCCATTCGATCTAGAGGAGGTACTCCAGAGCATCCTTAACCAAAAAGAACTATTGTACACGGATAGCAGGGCGCATATTTCTCGTAATAATCACTCAATTGGTCAAACTAAAACATTTGAAAGCTAGAACAGAGCTTACAATTATTATTTTGAACTGAAGTGACTAGCTAAAAGGGTTTCCAGAATGTGTGGTTTGTGTGGGATCCTTATGTTGCTTATGTGGCTTAACCAGCACATCTGGTTCTGGTTGGGCGTATTAATAAATCTTCCTTTTCATCTACTCAGCCAAGCCAGAATAATCAATTAAACGCCCCCTAACCGAACCAGGAAACGACTACACTGCGCTCAAACATGTGAATGAGGCTTTTGCTTCCCGCAATGCTAATTTCGTTAGAAGTCATCTATTTGACCTCTAAAAAAGGTGGCGAGCCGATATTGGAATTCGTGGCGACCACCACAAGTAAGCCAGTACATAACACCCTTTGTCAAGTGTAGCGAAGTTTAAAGTAGCGTGACGAAAGCCATGACGACCGTAACTGATCAAGACGATGATGCCGCAAACTGATATGAGAATATACTCGTAAATGCTATTACTAAGGAGTTTACCGAGTTACGAAACTCACAGTAACATTCCATGAAAAGTCAGACGATCACTTGCGGATGTGGAATGAGGATCAACTCAGGAAATGGACGGAGTACTTCGCGATGGTATTAAGCCGCAGCGTGACTGTTCTAAATTCCCTGTTTCGAAGCAACAAATTCCCGAATACTCACCGGTTAGAGAAATGAAAGGCCGCGAACGGCCCTTGAGATGAAAGAACAAGCTGGCAGGCATAGGCAATAGTAGGAATAGATAGCGGATATATTCGAATCCTATGGTCCTTGAGTGTGGCGGATCATATACTACCAAAGAAGGACGATCTGATGGACAGGATGATGGATTCAATTCTTTACATTATAAAAGTAAACTCACGTTTACCGCAGGTTTTTTACTCTACCAGCATCAAGGATTTTCACATTTTGCGCATCAAGTATAGTCGTAGGCCTTTATCTGTCTAAAAAATTTCCTTTAATTGTGAGTTTACAAAAGCAGCCCTGCATTTTTGAGAAGACCATCGCTGTTATTAAGGCTACTCGTGGAAATAAAACTTCGGATTCTTTACAACAACAAGTAGTGATGTGTTTTTGTGATGCAAAGTGGCATACGGCAGGGTTGCATGTTTTCACCCCTATTTTTCCTGGTGATAACTAATGCACTTTACGCTGGACTTTTGGAAAGAAGGAGATGAAGAAGGAAAGAATGGAAATCTACTGGTATATACGCTTGACTATGATAAAATAATTAGGAGCTTAAAAGCCAAAGTAAACAAAGAAGCCCTGACTTAACATTGAAATAACATTGACTTAACATAAATTAACAAAGCGATTTCGAAGTGGAAGCAGCAGAAATGGAAAGGTAAAAACAGCGTTTGGTGTGATGTCTGAGGCTTCACAGAAATTTTCCATCACTAAGACCAACTTTCAGGTGTTTGGCTCAAAATTTGAGTCAGTACATATGGATATAGCACCTGGGACTTAGTAGACACATTCAAGTGAAACCTGCAGACTTACGTAAATAGATATCTGCGTATCAATTTTGATGCTCAGAAGAGAAGCATCACATAAAAATAGGTCAGGAGACGATAGAAATCTCTTCACCACGAGGGAGTAGATCGATCATGCCTTACGGCTGGAAAACAAACAAAAAGTACGCCGTGCAATGCCATTTACCCAATCAAGAAGAAGAGCGGATCAACGTAGGCAGACATGGCGTAGAATAATTCAGAAGTAATCAGGGATACTTGTGATTATTGTAGGTGGCGCGCAAGCGTTGTCGGCGCCCTTAGCCGTACGAGTTTCAGTGCCATTGTTGCGAAAATAGGAAACGCTACTTACAGGTATACTGACACCATTTTCAATATACTCAGGTATACTGAGAATTTTGACATTACCGGCTCCTACAACAGATTCTGCTTCCTACAGTCTCCAGCGGTCTTGACTTCAAAACGATTTCATTCAGCAAGGGAGTTATTTGTTCATGAAAACCGGTGTAGCCCTGTCGAGTTTTACAAGCCTTTTTGAGCACCTTCCTCTTTATTCATTCAAACTGTTGTAGATGCTTAGTCCATTGGAGTAAACGGATACTAAACTCCATTCCTTTCCTTCCTTGATTATCCGGTCAGATTTGGCTCCTTAAGCAAGAGAGCGCATATTGTGGGATTAAGTCATTTAAAGTTCTTTGCTTTCACAATGTTCATGGTTGATATGCCGCCCAAATTTGTTTATCAGCTGTTCAACCAAAAGGAAGGCGTCTTGTTCAGCGCTACGGTTTGGTGCAAATTATGGATGCCTGAATACTGGCTCTTGATCTACTTCTTCTTACAAACAATACGCCATCATCGTATTACTAGCTACTGCAAAGTCAGTGAGTCGGAAGCCGTTATCTGTTGTCGTTTCGTGGAGGCTGTGTTGGAGGTGATAAGTAGCACAAGATTCCCTCATAAGAGAATCCACACAGCAGCCTTGATAACTCCGGGCGGTAGAACCACCAACCAAATTGACCACATGATGACTGACGCACGACACTCGTCAAACATTCAAAATGTGCAAACATTTAGAGGGGCAAATGTCGACTCTGATCACTATATAGTTGCAGCCCGATTCACAGCTCGATTATCTAATGAAAAAGCTGCGCCAAACAACAAAAAGGGCGTACAACATTGGATCCCTTATAACACCGGAGATAGCCAGACTCTACAGAGAGCAACTGGACGAAAGACTCTGCAATATGCCATTGACTACCACAAACGCCAACAACATGTGGTTACAATTCTGCACAACTATTCAGGAAGTAGCCAAAGCAACAAAGGATGAGTACAGAGCCAGAAGAAGGGAGCAGAAAAATTTACTGCGAAAAAAGAAAAAAGGCTTCGCAGTCACCCAGCTCAAGGATATCGAAGAATGCAGGAGTAATAACAAGATGCGAAACTACAGGCCAGGAACTCAAAACACTGAAGGTAATCTTGTCACCGACCCGCAAAGAATTCTGTATGTCTTTAAGCAGCATTTCCCATAGCTGCTTGATAGGCATGACCAGGAGAGAGTGATAGGATATGAAGAAATCTCAACTCCTGTTGATGAAGTTTTTCTTCCACCCAGCCTAGACAAAGTCGGCACAGCTATTAAAAAGCTGAAGAACAATAAAGCTGCGAGCTCTTCAAACCTGGTGGCAATGTTTTGGTAATTGTAAGGAGCATGCACCAGATCATCTGCAAGGTATGGGAGGACGAAAGCATGCCCAACCATTAGGTCCATCTTTAAGAAAGGCTATCGTCTGTCTTGTAAGAACTACCGAGGAATATCTCTTCTCAACGTAACCTCCAAGATCCTATGCAGCGTACTGTGTGAACGACTAAAGCCATTTTGCACCATACTCATCGGCACCTACCAGTGTGGCTTCCGGCTCGGCAAATCGACGATAAACCAAACCTTTACACTGCGGCAAATCCTGGAAAAAAAAAATCGAGTTCCAAGTCGATACTCACCATCTATTCATCGACTTCAAAGCCGTATACGACACCATTCAACGCACTGAATTATTTTAACGCGATGGCCGAATTCGGGATCCCGAGAAAACGGATCTGTTTGTGTCGCGCCACACTAGAGGAATCGCAATGCACCATGCAGCTTGGAAACAAAATTTCCGAATCATTCCAAACATGAATCGGATTTCAGCAAGGAGACACGCTGTCTGGTGCAATGCGAATCGCTCTATATTCAACAAATCCAGCCAGCTTCTGGGCTATGCAGACGATATCAACATCATCGCCCGTTCAAACCCGCGCCATTATTGAGGCTTTTACTGCTAAAGAAGAACAAGCCAAACCAGCTGGTGTCATGATGAATGAGGATAAAACAAAGTACATGCTGTCGACCTAAAAACCGATCCGTCGAACACCGTCTAGGACAGAACCTAACAATCGACCTTGAGGCAAATATAAATTCCACAAATGACATCCTAGTAGAAATTCTATGAAGAATAACCTTAGGCAACCGCTGCTACTTCGGTTGGTCCAAACTCCTAACTCAAATGTCCAAAATCATGCTCTACAAAATCCTGATCTTGCTTTATGGAGCTAAATGCTGGATGATAAGCAAGAGAGCGGAGCAGACCTTGGAATCCTTCGAAAGATAAATTCTACGTCGAATATTTGATCCTGTTTGCGAGGAGGGCGAATGGAGGAGAAGAAATAACCGCGAATTCTACGAGCTGTATAAGGATGTGGATGTAGTTCGGAAGGCAAAAAACCGTCGACTACTCCAGCTAAGAGAATCTACGAATCCCAGCTACCTGATTCACTAAGAAAAGGTAGACCGCGAACCTCCGGTTTAAAGACAAAGTAATCGCGGACACCATAAGCCTTGGTCTAGTAAACTGGAAGCAACATGCCCAGGGCCGTGAAGGATGGATCAGCTCAGGCTCAGACCCTCCAAGAGTCGGTGGACGGATAAGTAAGTAAGTAAGTGTACTTGATCGTTATATACTTTCGTTACAATGCATAGACGTGGGTTTACAGAAAGCCGATGACAAAAGCTTCAACTTTAGTCCTTGAAAGCGGAATACATAATCTGGACACGAAATACTGTACAAGTTCTTTCCACGACTAGGATTATTGGTCCCATGCAAACCTTGCATAAATCGTATTTTTCCCACTATTGATTCAACCAATTTCACCGGAAAAGAAGAACGGTAGGAAACGTACATACTCGTATATGATTTCGGTTTTTACGAGGACTCGTGATAGCCCTAAAAAAGTAAACTGCGTTGAAGTAAACATGTCTTGCTTACCAAGAGATCAGTGGGCAATAAAGGAACGAAATGGCATCTCACCGAGAAGACGTCTTCTTTGTAACTTTAAAAGTGTTCCTCTTGTCGATTCTCATGAAATTTGATAGATGGAGGTTAGTTCCAAATTTGAATTTTGGTGCATGACCAAAGGACTGGAAACTTAAGGAAAAACTGTGAGCCTGTGAGTAATTGAACACAAAATTCCATTATAATTGAGCTTTTGCAAGTTACATAACCCTCGCGGATGTCATTTAATTTATAGAATCCCATAAGTTGGGAGAACAAAACAAATTGGTAGAATTACGCTTCCAATTCCATTCCATCAAGAACACTTTGTGGTTTTCATTTTAATTTCTGTCAGAATTCTCTTAGAAAAGAACAGAAATTACAAATTTCTAAGTGTTTACCTTTAACAAAACGAAACAACATCTGCTGCCAATTATTATTACAATTCACACAAATTCGCCACAAATGTCAACCCACATCTTTCTCATTCCCTAAATAAAAACGTCAAAGCTACGTTCGACGTCCCCGATTACCGTATGACAAACAACAAACAACAAAAAACACGAAATTTGTTGATCACTTAAATCAACAGAGCAAATATCAATGAACACCCATTGTTCTACGTAGGAAGGCGTTTTCGGCATGTTAATTGAGTTGGCCGGTCCTCATTGATTCGCCATCTATAAAGGAACAATTCAAACAGAATGTGACAATCTTGTCTGTGTACGTTTGCAGTAAAACACAAATAAATCATGTGTTTGTCCCTAGAGTGGACCTCCTGCACTCCTGGTCGTAAAAGTTAATGATGCGAGTATGTTGTTTGTGTTTTGACCAACCCCGATTCGTCGATACGAGTAATCAAATGAATTTTCACTTTCGCCAACTTTATCCCTTGCATACACCAAAACGGTTTAACGATTACAAGCGTGATTCGCGGGTACCCATGACCTCTCATTTCTATTATGAGGCTACGATGACACATCCATCATTCATAACATAATCATCACTATTGTCGTCCGTCAGAGATACTCGTACACTGTCATTGCATCCTTGGAGCGACTGTGAATATATCGTAAAAATAATTTCATCCATGAGTGCAACGATTTTCCTGTATGTTGTTGTTTTGCTGTTCAAAACAAACAGAGCTACGATACGATAAAGCTGCTTTAGATGCTGGGGACTGGATTGTATCCGTAAGAAAATGTGCGGACTTCCTGTCGTCCGAGTTCGCCTCTAATGATGTTTGCTGTTCAACTTGATTTATTATTCCATCCAAGCAAGAGCAATAGTAGGAGGCTAGTGGGGGTTGAGTTATATTTGAAATCATCCCATGAGAAGATGTCTAAATAGACACAATGAAATGCGCATTACGAGTATTAATATCTCTAGGTCTCTTTGAAGGATATTTATATTCATCAAGGCAACATACATACTCGTACAGTCACACTTTTGCAGTAAACATCATCTGAGCGACATGCAATATCCGAAAGAATGATTTGATCACAAATCCAGGTCGTGAGCTGGAACTGGAGCTCTCATTGGAGTTTCGAGTTTGAAGAACTTATTCTAATTACAAACTTGACGCCTTTTGTTTTTGGATTTTCGGAAAGTGACAGGTGCTCTGAAGTTCCAGAAACAAAAACAAAAAAAAAAAGTTTTAATGAAACTCTTGAATTTATTTGGAGATTCTTTTTTGCCCCGTCCCAATATCCTGAGGCTACTGAGAGAAGGTGTGCTTTTAGTAATTAGGATGACATACTCGTATCTCGCTGTTTATGAATTTCTTAGTTCCGCAGGGTGATTACTTACTTATTCAGTTGTTGGAGGTGTGTGAGAAGTTTTCCCGAAGAGAGATAACTCACGAAAATTAACGTGATTTGCAAGTGCTTAAGGAGATTTCACCCCTAAATAGATTGAAAACAATTAGGGCAAGTGCTAATTACGCATATAATCTTCCATGAGCTATTCATGAGCGAACATATGACATTAATTCGGAAACGTTGGGGAATCCCAGATGGGACTCGTAATTTTTAATTTTTGGAATATTTTGTGGGTCAAAGTGTCTAACGATGGAAGACATTAGTAGGGTGACTGACATTTGAAACTGTTGTTTGTTTTAAGGTGATTGTCGTCAGTGCCTTTATAAATTATTGTCGTACAACCCCATTGACTTAGAAGTCAGTTTTCTACAGCTCATTCCCAATGAATGGGTAGCAATTAACGTAATTCATATACCCTACTAACCCATAGAATATTTTATCAGATCATGAAAGGATCATGGCAGAAGGTTCACGTGAATTTCGTGCCAGTTCACAACGTCTTTTCTGGTGAAGACACCCTCACAAAATTAGGTGAAACCTATCGCAATGGATATTCTAAATAAAATTATTCGAAAAAGTTCCTTCTTGTTGATTCTCATCAGATTGAGTGATAGTTTGCATTGCATAAATCTGCCTTAAATCGTGTTCTAACGATGCAAACTGTTAAGAGGCTATAGTCTTGACATTAGCGAAGCAGTTTTGCGGCTAAATCCACGGAATATCCCGGATGAGGGGACTATTTGAACCCATCCAATGTTTTGATGGAAAAACACTTCCTTCTTGGCCAAATTCTGTCGTTTTTTCTTCAAAACACTGATGAACCGGCATGATATTTTCCGGTAATCGATTTTCTACTCTGAAGGTGGATTATGACACAAAACTTTTTGTGAACTTTTTGGCCGACAGATCCACCTCGAGCTTTTTCGGCACCGATTCACCTAGAGATATCCACTTTTTCGATTGCTGCGTGGTCTCCGGTGTGCTGTGATGGATCTATGGCAAAAACTTAACCAGATTGCAGTTGAACTACGCCAAACACTTCTTCGAAGCCGTCACCGGCAATTCACTTTCTCCAAATGCAAGCGGTTTTCTTCTTTCAATAGCTGTCTTATCCAAACTAAATGACACAGTTTGCTCTAAATTCGACTAGTCTATTGATGAGAGCAGGTGTTGCTTTTTAAGTTACAACACATTAAATTCAAAATGTATAAGGAATTCCAATGAATTAAATGTCCGTCAAGATGTTTTCTTTCCTTAGAAAAGACTTAACTCGGGGTGTTTTTACCAGGAGAATGCATTGCTTTCATCATATGAATGCAGCAATACATCTTTTTAAAAATTACTTCAAGCTATTCTACTTTTCTATTCATAGGATTCTCTTCTATCGATGAACCACAAGGTGCAGTAGGTGGACCCTTAATTTAGAGTGTTTTATGATTCACTAATATATCCAGTCGCGGTCGTTACCAAAGTAGTCGAATAGGTTCAAATTTTCTATAAGGAGAGGTTTCAATTAGGAGGTGATTGTTTAGCATGATACTTTCTACCTAGAATTGAAGCTGTGCTCATTACAAACCTAAAATGGGTTCCGACAATCAGAAATATTGGTCTTAAATGGAAGTGTTGTACAGTAAAATGAATAGAAACGATCGGTTTCCTGACAACGCCATTAACATGAATAACGTCACGAAAAACTGTAACTGTGAAAATATACGAGGAAAACATAAACAACTGTTAGCACGAGGTTAGGCAAGGTCAGATTATGTGGCTGTGAAGACGCACTTAGACCAAATTTAAGGTCAATTGTGGTACCACGTGGGAGGAATGAATGGATGCCTTAAAGATTAGTCTGAACTTTTGAGTGGGAGACAGGTACTCTTTCTTAAGTAAAATTCTAGAAGGGTAACAAATAGAATTAATCAAGGAATTAGTGAAATATTCTATCCACAGTGTATAATAGCGACTAATTCCCTATCAGTGGATATGCTGTAAAAATAATTCAGAATTTTTTTGTATTTCGTATACTCCTACTCCCGCGAGTATTCCGAAATGTTTTTTTTTAAGTATTTACGTCGTGTTAAAGGAGGTATCTGCTGCAGTTGATTGGGCATAATAATGACTTTGCTGATACACCAAATACCAGCTCAAGACAAATCACTAAAGTCTTGAAGGACATAGTCCCCTAAAATATTCTTGCAAGGGCTTGGCATTTCCGAAAGACACTTACAACGGTTTTCTCTTCCACCTCGTCCCTACAATATTTATAGAAGTCGTTGTAAGGGAGCCCCCTTCTACAGACCTGTCTACCTATCAGGCAGTGACACGCTACCGTTCTTACAACGTAACTTGTTCCGCTCCAACTTATAGAACAAAATTTCGGTCAGATTTGTATAGATGTTATGCAAGGTATTAGTAGTTACAATCCCACCTGCTATTGTGTGACTCTAAGAGCCTCGGTGAGAAAGAATTTAATCCGACTGATTGAGGGGTATCCCTACCATCACCTTGAAACAGTTCAGTTGGGCGCTCTCTGTGTAAACGTGTTAGAGAACATGGAACACGTGGTGTTTCTTCTGATTCCTCATCAGTTGACTGAACATCGAAATAACCTGACATTTGATTAAAAGTGTCATCCGAACGTCTCCCCTTTTTTGTAGCAGAATTTCCATACTTGATGACCTTTTAGTTCTCTTTCTAATGCTGTCATATGACAATGCCAAAACATGTTTCCTTTCTGAATTTCCTTCAAGATGTCAACATCCATTAAATTCCCCCAAAAAATCTCTGACAACTAAATCAAGCCGAAATAATTGTCAAAAAAAAAAAAACGGCAGACACCCACTGTCACTTGAATTGAATTTTGCCTCAAAAATCTATCACACATTTACCACCATAACTGTCACTCAACTAAGCCACAATCAATTTGTTTCTCGCATAATTACACGATATTTGTGTCGTGACATGTACAAGAATACTCCATATGGTACGGTACCTTATGTGTCAAAAATGGGAACTTCGTGAGTAGGCATTTTTATTGTTTCATTAAACATTCCCACCAGCTGTCACAATTGAAAAAAGAAATGGTTAACTTTGCCAACCAATTAAGATTGCCATCAACACGGGGCATTGACAATGACAATTACAAGTTATCTATGAAGTGGACTTAACTGATTTCTTTTGTATTCTTCTCTGCACCGAAATGTCATCAAATAAGTCTTATCATTCTGCGATCACATACGAAGTGTCAATTCTTTTTTCATCTCCATTTCTCTTTTGCTCGTCGTTTTTTAGAGATTGTTTACGATTGATTTTGGAAGAAGAGTGCGAGATAAAATTCAATAAACTCATGTTAAAGGCTTTTGAAGATGACATATGGTAATGTGGTTACACAGAGTCAACGATGTAGGTGCACATTAGTGCTATGGGATTTAGCAAGGATATAGCTAAATCCATCTAAATGTTCACTAAATCTCGAGGATTTACCACACAATTTGACGTCTATAAATCTCATCTAAATCTCAGAAACATCAAAAAATTACTTTTTTATGTCAGCAAACGTCATTTTCGTGAGAATGAGAGAGTGATTGAGTGAGATAACTCAACACACACGCACCCCAGAAAATTGTTGATTTATTTTGCTTAAACATTGCCTTGATTATTGCAAATCTTTTTCGTCATCATTGCAACAGATTAATAATTGTAGCCAATCCTCGTGTCCAATGCACGCATTTTATCACCTTTACTTGATTTTGCACCTTTATATTGTACGCGAATAATAGTTTTACATTGTTTACATCCATTTCATGAAATTTGTAAAATTTCTGATGATCTTTTTGACAGCAAACGTCATTATAAACCCTAAATCCCGGTGGAACCACCGTACGTAAATATATAGATTTTTCGCTAAATTCCGGATTTGGTTTTGGTGAACACTACGAGACAAGAAAATGCTCAAAGGAAACAGCTCGAAGTGTGTTAAAATTTTATGGATCTCCCTTTGGAATTTGGGTGGGATTGTAAGGAAGCCATGAAATTTTGTTCTGAGTGAAAGAATTGATTTGATGCCATTTGACTATTGTAGATATTATCTTCGAACGTTGGATGTATGAACATACGTCCCTGAAAATTGAAATACATGGCGTTGCCACCATATTGTCAAGAAGCGTCTTTCAAAAGAACACACCCAAATTTTCAGAGAGATCTGTCAAATAGTTTTGTTATGACAGCCATTTAAAACAGACGCCTACGAGAATTTTCGTAAAAATGGGAAAAAGTGAATTGAAATTAAAAGTGCTGCTGTAACAGCAACGTTCTGGTCGCCCAATTGAGTTTCACACGCCAGAAATGGTCGATAAAATCCACGACATGTTATTGGACAATCGGTGAGTGATGGTGCGCGAACTTGAAGAGGTTACAGGCTTGTAATATGGATCAAAATCAGTGATTTCAGTTTTGCAAACATATTTGGATATGAAAAAGCTATCCGCCAGAAGAGTGCCGCGTTTGCTCACAGTTGATAACAAACGCAATCGTTTGATGACTGCAATGGAGTGTTTGGCGATGTTCATTCACAAACCGAACGAGTTTTCATCATCACAATTCATCACAACACACCAGAGACCAAGGAACATTCGAGACAGTGGACTTCTCGTGGTGAATCGAAGCCGAAGAAGGATATGGTGCGTCTGTCACCCAACCAGATCATTACCTTGAAAAGGGTAAAACTATCACTATCGCCTGCTATCCAGAGCTGTTGGATCGATTCAACACCGATTTGAAGCAAAAACGACCGCATTTGGAGAGGGAAAAAGTTCTCTTCCATCTGGACAATGCACCAACGCACAGAGATGGCTCGGCGGTCAAAGATTTGGGTAATGAATGATCATCAATGATACAAACACCTATTTTACGAGACGCGAGAAATCGTATAATTGTATATTGGAGAAACGTTGGACGAAGTATATCGGGCTAAATGAGATTATGATGAAAAATAAAACGGAGAGTTATTGACCCAGCCTCGTCTTTGGAGTAAGATCCAGACACTTTTAGAGAATCTGATTGAATATCGACTCTAGATTCAGAAGTTAATGCACCTCCTGTACGTAAATTTTTTCGACTTACAGTAGATTAGATTAGGTCAAGTGGCAGCCTACAACTACCATGCTCACTTAGGTCAGAATAGGTGTCTTTGTGAAAACACAGAACCTCAGTGTCCTCATACCTTAAAAATAGACATTAGAAGGCAGTGAAGACCTGAAATATCAAAGAAGATATCACGAAGTTGAACTTTCTTCTGATGGCGACAGTGGCGCAGCTTCCCAGCAGATGAAAGATTTCTCATCCTCTTCATCCATACAGCGAAGTTGCAAAGTTGAAAGCGGAGCCAAGTCTTTTGGTGTGACTGGTAGTTAAGCCGTGATGATGCCCATAAGGGTCCTAGTAAGTATCACACTCCTCTTCAGCCAAGAATGAACAACAGCGACTGCCAAAATTTTCCCCTGAAATACGGTGCAATAGCGTGGAAAGCTCCCTGCTTGAGAATAAGCACTGAATTCGTTCTCAAACATGAGTGTAGTTAAACTTTCAGTAACGTCTACGGAGCCTTTTGGTCTTCCCTAACTGAAGGAAAGTACAATTTCTTACTCTAAGATCTAGGTCACATTGATTCAATTAATTTGTGACTACTCATGCATCAAAGAATGTTAAATAACACACAAACCCAATCGTCGTCAGAATGTCACTAGGCATCCGACACATAATACTGCAACGCACCAAGTTATTGACTTCTTCCAGGCTATTACTGATCAGCAAGAAGTACTAACCGAACGTGCCGTACCCTTCAACGTGGGCAATGACAGCCAAAAGTTCGTATGCTCGATGAAATGAACCTCCGCATTACTCATATTCTCCCGCGATCTACAAAAAAACGCGACTCCCTCAGTTGTGTCAACTATAGAGCCATCAGTCTCCTTAATTTCTTGGACATTTTGAGCGATTCTTGGATTAATTTTGGGATTCATGTGTGCTGTAGGAGGCAATTCAACAGCGAATTCAACGAGCTATAGAGTGGCATCGGGCTGATTAGAGAAGTGTTCATCAGTCGCCTAAAATGAATCGCACATATACACCGAATAGGTGCGAACAAAAGAGCTTTCGATTTTTATTCGAAGGGGCAATGCAGTACAGAAAGACGTCTTCTTATATGCTGCCTACAATTGGCAGGGATCCTCCGCCCTTTTAGAGCTCAACCGAAGGCAGTTAGCTAAAGACAGCTCTAACTTAGAGGCTTTTTGTTATAAACCTTCCAGGTTTCTCTATTCTGTGCGAAAAGGAAGACCAGCAATTTATATGGTAAGATGCATGGAAAAGGAACCAGCATCTACACCTCTGACAGGCTTTGTTTTCAAAATAACGACCCTTTTGCAGCCGCTTAGGTTTAAACTAAATTCACCGATAAACTGTTACTTAAGTAACTAATAACCTTGTTTCTTCGCCAGCGTTAGTAAAAAGGTTTCTTCTTGTTTACCACGGTATCGAGGAGTTCGTTATTTGGATTAACGGGAATATGGAATATAAAACTATATCTCTAAACTTTCCCTGCCTTTCCTGATGTGTCCAGATTTTGCAGAAAACTTGCTCATGTAGGGCAAAAGCTTATTACCTTCGCTCTTCATTTGAGAATCTCGTCGACTAAAGCCCATTTGACTATGACGCAGCGGACCCCTTACCTAACAATTAGATCGCGGGGTTTATTTCCTTCCAATTCTGCTGGTTGAAGATCATTTGCCATACGCTACGTGGTAAGCTCAGTAAAGTAAGACCGTCTAATACTTTTACAGTGATCCCAATATTATTGACGTTCTAATCAATGGTAAGTTAAACGCGGAGGTTGGAACTATGTACCCTTATCACTGCGGCCAGGTAAATCTGTTATTGACATTCCCTCTAAATCTAAATCTAAATCTTGGCGTCATAGCTTGACATTTGTAAAAGTTACGTAGCCAAGAGTACATCTATCTCTGTGTGTGTTGGCATTTTTTTACAATTTTAGAAATGGATTTAAATTTGCAACAACGAACTTGTATTAAATTTTGCGTAAAAGACGGATTTAATGTTGCGCGAACGTTGGAAAAGTGTTTCGGCAACGATTCTCTAAAGAAAACGGTCGTTTACCAGTGGCACGAGCTGTTCAAAAGTGGTCGTGAGTCAATCGAAGATGATGAACGCAATGGCAGACCATCGACATCGAAAACCGACGAAACCATTGATGGAGTAAAAGTAAACCATTAGAGAGATAGCGGAGGACTTGAACATAGCCTATGGATCCATCCAAGACATGTTGGTTAATGGTTTGGGTTTCCGTCGTGTAGCAGCAAAGTTGGTGCCAAAAGACCTCAATTTCATGCAAAAGAGAGACCGTGTTGACGTCGCGAAAGAGATGATTTACGAGGCTGAATCCGATCCCACATTCATCATTACTGGAGACGAGACGTGGGTTTATGAGTACGACACGCAATCCAGACATCAGGCAAGTGAATGGCGTTCACCAAATGAGCCGAGACCAAAAAAACCACGTCATTTTCAGTCAAAAAAGAAGGCAATGCTCACGGTTTTCATAGATTACAACGGTGTAGTGCATCATGAATTTTTGCCAGAAGAACAGACAGTAAACAGAGCATAATTGTGGGCAGAAAACTCCTGGAGTTAGCGAATTTTTGCTCTTCATTGGAGAAGGTTTCCTAGACGTAATCGTCGATTGGTGAACAAGGGTTAAGGTTAAACTTAATCTTCACCAGCTTCTGAAATCAAACTTAGTACTCGTATTTGGATGTTGTCACTCGATAGCAATCTTCTTCTTCTTCAAAAAAAAAAAAAAAAAATAAAAATAATCGAGTCCGACTATATCCGTTTTCTACTAGTTTAAGACCAAATATAGGAATTTTTTCCGTAGAACTGGCTTTGGTCCACATCTTTAAAGCTTGATTAGACCCTACCTGATAATATCCTCGATGTAAAGTTAACTCATGGATTTACCAATAAATTCGGCCAAATCCCTAAGGGAAGAGTTATGCATATCTTCCACGTCAAGGTAAGGTAACGTAGACATTCAAAAATTAGGGCGTTGCAGTGGCAAAGTTTCAATCGACGGTCATCCAATACCATTTTGTGGATTTTTTTCCACATTTCTGGTGAACTCACCTCATTTGGTCGACCACTGCGATATTGGTCTTGACAACTCGTACGGCCTCGCTTAAACTCTGCCACCCAATATTTTATTGCTGTAAACGAAGGACCAGATCAGAGTAGAATCCAATTCCGTTTTGATGTTGGTTGGATGGAGGCCATTCAAATGAAAGTACTCATAGTGTATGACTAATTTTTTCCATATTTAAAAATTCATTGAGATCGTTCACTATTGTTGCTTTATAAGGTTGGTACTTTCTACAATACTCGTAGTCAATCTTTTTAAACAACAACCGCCATCTATACGTCAGGTTGGGTACTTCTGGGTCTATCCTCGTAAACCTTCGTAAGTTGTTGACTTTACAGTGTTATAAAATCGGGTTACTGTGTGTATCGAAGATATTTGTAGAAGGTGTTTTGAAGAGAGCGATTGATACAAAAATCTGCCACCGCCTGTTAGAAGGTCTGATCACCCTTGTCATGTCTTTACCTCGGTTTTTGAACGCAATCGAAATAACGTGGGAGTTTCCATTTTCCTTTGGATAGAAGTCTTAGCGTCTAAAGGACGTTTTCTACTAAAGTGTTGTCTGCCTTAACAGTTTACGACTTTTTTTTAGAACGTCTGAACCGAGAAAAATATTCATATTGAGGTTCACATTTCAAAACGAGACAAGAATGTGGTGTTCCTCGTGATGCAATTGATTACATTTTCTTTCTATAAAATCGTTTACTGCCATAAACTGAAGAATTCTCGAAACTATTCCCTTAACAAATATTTCAAGTCTCACCACCCTCTTTCTGAGACAATGTAATGTGCCACATATAAATTTCAACCAAGTTCATGGTCGTGTTCTCGTCCCTTTTCATCTCATTTTTGCCTTCTCCGGTAAAGTGATAAAGTGCAAACAACGTATGCAATGTTCACCCTCAAAACCATCAACATCTCAAGCCAAAAACAAAAAATATGGTTAACCCACCACCACCATCACCATTGCCTGATGTCATGCTATCCGGCAGTTAATACTAATTATCGTCGTCTCCACCTAGTCCCTTTCCCAGGATATCATTACACAAGTACGAGATTATCCACCCAAAAATCTATAATTTTCGATGGCAACTTTAATTTTGGATACAATTCAAGGATGTCCAAAAAAATTAGGAGGATTACTTCTGCAAGGATGCATATGTATATGTATGTTTGTATCTGACGCCTACCCATTGGAAAGGTTAGCCACTTCTTTTCCTTTTTGTATTCAAAAACGATGACAGCACAAACAGAACTAAATAAGAGGGGACGTCTTTCAATGGCCTCTCTCATTGTTGTGTTTGCTTTGTTCAATATTTGACTGTGTATTGTGATTTTTTATGTCTCTATTCCATGGGATGAGAGATGATTCTGGTTTTTGTCTGAAACCGCCTGACGCCTACCACTTTTACCTGTCAAACGTTTGATACTCGTACTCGTATCTCTGGTGTGAATGGCCTTTAAATTGTTTCTGACAGGTGTCAGTTAGTGTGTTCAATTCCCATTCGAACTCAGTCAAAAATCTTGACTGTCATAAACGGTATGTGTCAGTTAATACGTCAAAGATGGAATATTTAACGATAAATTCGGTGCACAATTTTTTACAAAATCCTATTTCTACTTTCGGAACGTGCGTTGAATGAATTTATTTGTGAAGCTAATCGCCCAATCATCCGTATCCTTTGGATACTGGTCTTTCTTATAGTTTTATTTTTATTTCATCTTTTATCTTGTGGGTTTTGTGGTGCAGCAGACGTTACTTGTCAATGGCTTCTGTCTGCGTCTAGGTTTCTTTTTTTGTGATATCATCACTATCTGTCATCTGTTTCTTCCGTTTTTTTTTTGTTCTATTTTCTTACTTTGACTTTGACTGTCACCCGAAGTGACATTTCATATGAAGATGAATTTTTATTGGCGAATTTAAATTGGATAATTAAAGAGAGGAATAGACTTTACGGCAGTTGGGGCGATTTTTAAGTGAATTTCGCATAATAGATAGCAGAAGCTTTGCAGAGTAGTCAATAAATAAATGAAGTGTCAAGTCATTTCGAAGGCATTTATCTTGATTTTGGGGAAGAAGCAGATGTGACAGGGATTTTATTTAATTTCATTTCAAAATCGCAGTAACAAAATCCATGTAAATGGAATTTTCTGTATCGTGGCACTTTGTTAAAAAATTTCAAAAGGAGCTACAGCTGTCGACAAAATTTAGTTCTTTACGGAAACTTTAAGAATTTTACAGTTGAAAGAACAGAACGCTAAGATTTTGCTAAAAAAAATACTCAAACCATCGATATAAAAGGCGGTGTGCCACAGGGTTGCATACTTGGACCACTACTGTTCAACAGAATGCTTGTTTTATGCTTTCCTTTTCCATCCGATGTGTCAAAAATTCTTCTTAACTCGATCCGTTGACATTCCTCATAAATTTATAGAGACTGCCTCTGAAAAGGGGGCTCGGCAAATATCTGCTCAAAACCTGTTTGACTGCGATAAAAATAATTGAAAATGTCAACATGAGTCAGAAGCGATTTTAAATATATGTATCACCTCCACCCTTAATTAAGAAACAAAGCATCAATTCAAATTGGAGGTTAACGTGAGTAAAATATGCGAAGCGAATTACGACTGGTGTGCATAAATTTAATTAGCATATTTAATCATTTGCGATGAACAATATATTTGCTGACAACGAACACGATTAATACTTTTACTTTAAGCACTAGACTTTATATGACATCAGTATTTGTGTTTAATTGTTACGCACACATAAATGAAGTAGAATTATTAAATAAAACAATTAATATCAGATCGTACGAGTCAGCTTAAACCTGATATTAATATAGTAACACTCCTTCTAAACGTTGCCACACTTGCCATTGAAAAATGTGACGAAAGCCAAAACGATAAACTCAAAAAGTAGTAACAATGTAAGCAAATGTTCGTACTTATGGAAGCCGTACGTGTTTTTATGGTCAATGAGTTAATGGCGGCATTTAGCGAGTATTAAATTGTCGGTATCCTTTCAGACCTTCTGTTTTACTAGAAAATTATAAAACAAAATAAAATTGAATGTCATCATAGTCATCATGTAAGAAAGACGAAATCCTCTATCCATTATCCCCCTCGATCTCCTACTACGGACTGGAAATCATCAATAGGCAATACTCAGACCCACTTTGAAGATATTTCACAATTTCGAAAGTAGGATTGACGACGAAAAAGTAGCTGCACCACATTGCACTCCTCGCGTATTGTGGCGTTCCTTACTCTAATATGGCTATTCACCCCGGCAATACAATGAAGTCTCGACGTCTTGTATTCACGATCTTATTTCGCAGAAATTACACAAACTCCATGACCATAGAAACAAATACGAAGCCGACGACAGATGATAACTTAATTCTGCCATCAAATAGAAAATTTCGATCGACCAAGCTCTCTTAGAATTGATCCATCTTGATCATCAATCCAGCAAGGCAAGCTGTTCTTACTCTTTCCGTCACCTATGAGAAAGGTCCTTTTTGAGGTACACTTTTACCAATTCTAGGTCCAATACGATGACACTGTGAGACCGTAGGAGGGTGGCTAGCTATTTCTAGAACCAAAGAGGTTACTTGATAGATTTGTCAATTTTTCATAGAGCAGAAATCATTTAGATCTCAGAAGTGGCAACTGTCTAGGAAGGTAGTTCGAAACAGATTTATCTTCTTTCTACCCACAACTCCTGAATAAATTGTAATCGCTGTCTGACAATGGCAGGGTGCACCGAAATTGTGTTTGAGAGTTTGGAGATATCTCTTCTACTGAGGTTGATCAGGTCCCTTGATAGCTTATACTCGAGTATGGGCTATATTGGTCTAGGTGCTACGAAGTTGTATTGACAAGTAGTCCAATTTTGACTGTATTTTGTAGGAAAAGCTTATGAACTACCTATTCCTTGGGATCCGGGTATGGCCAGCTCATCAGCGACGTAGTTCTATGGGACGTTAAAGTGGCACAGTGTGATCTTGTGAAGCTTAGCCATTTCGTTGGGAAATGCGTGGCAATCTCTAACCACCCACGATATTTTGCGAGGGCATTGGCATGATGAAAAGACAGAAAGACTGGTGAATGCAGAAGTCCTCATAGAAGACCCCTGCAGGCACGCCATGGGCCGTTTTAGAGCCGTTTTAGAAGCGTTTGTGAAAATGAAAATGGACTTACTGAGAATGATTTCGCTATGTCTCCATACGTTCATTTCTGGATTCAGAGAAGACGGTTTCAGTGGATTGATTATGAGAGGCTGTGATGCATTCGTCATCATTTCAAAAGTATCATAGGCAGCTCCATAATTTGATCTTAGATGAGCCAGGGAAGATTTTTTAAAGTCCCTAATTCCAAGCAGTATCCACTACACTTGTGCATGAACATCAAGCTCATAAACGTGAGTATGTTTATGGTGAAAAGTAGAGGTGAAAAAACGCACCCTTGAGGCACTCCATCGCCCGTGGAAAAAAGTGTCGCACTCAAACCAATCTCCTGCAGTTTATGTATAAAGATCGAGTGGCTTTCAGAAGAAAACGATGATACACGGAGACCGGCCCATTGGGTTTCAACAATTTCGGTCACGAAAGCGTTACAACAGTTCTAGAGTAGGAAAGTTAAGCTATGTTCCATTCTGACATTGACATTGGGCTAAACTTTTAAGAACGAGTGTTGAGCAGAACGTACGAGTAGTCACTGAAAACGAACGTACAAACCTTTCGGGTCTGAACACGGAATATGTTGCTATAAGACGAGGAGCAAGACGACGACGTCCAAAAACAGCTTCTACGAGTTCCAAAAGGTAAGAGTAGGGTTGTAGGTATAACTTTACAATTATTCTGGGCCATCATAACGCCAAACTAAGTAGGTAGGGCATCTTTGGTGATACCTTTGGATAGTAAAGCTTGTACGAAACTACCTGCGATAACCCATTCAGGCTTACAGAGCATGTTTCGACCTTGAATATCCAAAGGAGACTTGGAAGACACAAAGCACTCCTCCACGATGTTGGAAGTTTCGATGGGCAAACATTTTCATGGAGAACCACCTTGGTGTTGTTATGCCTGGGAATATCCCCAACATTCTGCATGGCAGCCATCAGAAATGCCGTCTCTGATATGCGATCATAAACAAGAAACTAATGGTTTGACGGTACAAGTACAACACAGAATGAAGAAACGCAAGCTCAAATTGTATGTATATCTGCTATTCACACAGACAAGCAGAGGAGAAGTGCCAAATACGAACTTCTCCAAAGGAAAAAGCACGAAGTCAAGGCGATGAAAAGGCGCTAAGTAAAGCTACAATAGCGGAACTAAAGCCAGCGAGAACGGAGGGAGAAACAAAGAAGTGGAGTCAGTAATAATAGTAGTAGCAGTCAGTGCTGAGAATTGGGAAAAAGCGCTGTTACATGTCAAACCTGGAGCAAATGATCTGGTGAGAAGTGTGACATCAGCAAATTCAAATTTATTTGGAAGAACGGATGCCCAATGAATGTACATATTTTCAGCGTTCTCCGTCTAGTTCTTAAAAAGGGGATCTCCTGAACTTCGCCATCTATACGGGCACAAGCTTTATGAATATTACATAAGATCTTTGCTACCGTATTGTGTACATGTCTAAAACCGATCGTCAACAATCTTAATAGAGCCATAATATCAAATTGATACCCATCACCACTTCACTGAGGCAAAAGCAGCAAAAAAATATGACGATTACTGAAAGCAAGACGAGAAGAAGCAGACAGAAACTCTTGAAACCGGATGAAAGTCCTCTTGGCTGCTTTGAGTGAGAAAGTGAGTGAAACGCAGCGTTTCAAGTACTTAAATCCTCCTCCAGTGGGACAACGCAGTAAAGAAAGAGCTTACCTAAAGGTAGCGCACACAGTGAAAATAAAAACTTGAAGTGATGGAAGAAAGCATGCACTAATGAAACAGACGCCATCTTATGCAGTTCTCAGTTTTAAAACGCAATTCCAACCCCTCTCTATTTTCTGAGAGGGTGGCACTACGACTGCCCTGAAATACAGTTCCCACAAATACCTATTTGCGTCGCAATAATCTTCAATTTGTGAAGAGTTGTCCAAATGCCAAATATGTACTAGTACTTATCTGACGTTTCGACTAGACTTTAATATATAACAACTTCAGTTCGAGTTTAATCAATTTGTTTTCCATTTCGATTTGCATTTATAAAAAAGAAAAGAAAACCTAAAACTCTTATCAAAACCCATTCTCCTTGAGTTTACGGCCACTTGTTCTAATTATAATTATTTATTTGGTAAAAATGGAAAAGATTAGTGAATTCAAGGTCAGTGAGTGTCCATCACTTTGTTACTCAAGTTTCGTTTTGACATCCCTGTCATAAAAAATAACCCAAGCGCCGTTAAAACAAAAATAATGGCGCTTTGTTTACGTTAGATAGACGGGGGTGTTTGCCGGATTTTATTTTTGAAAACAAAATCACGTTCAAATTGCGGTAGGACAGGTATTTTCTATAAAAAAAAAAACAAATAATAATAATAATAATTATAGAAAGATACAATGTTACTTAACAGAGGCACCATGTAGATAATCTTCATCCTCTAGATACTCAGTCGTTCATTATACGAGTAATTCGAGTGATCCCGAGGTGAACAGAGAACATAACGCATGAGTAGGTGGTATTCCCAGTTTCACTACCCTTAGCTACAATCCCTTGACAAAAGCAAAGCAACTTCCAGTAACTGCGTCATTTCTCACTCCAGCCAAATTGATCTACTTCTCCCAATTGGTCTCAAACAAAAATCATCACCCCAAAGGACGACGCTGTGTACCGTCCTTATTTCAATTCATAGTGAATACAAAACCACCCAAACCAACGGGAGTAAGAAACCCAACGACGACGTAATATATGTAAAAGCTCACGTTCTCGTGGCCATATCGTTTTGCATCTAAAACACCTTTTTGGCGGTGGCGTCAAAATTTTCATGTACGAGCAGATTAACGTTGTCACGAAGAGACAGAATTGCAAAAGAAGAAAAACTGCGCATTTACAATTCAATGGAATTCGTTGGTCAAAAAAAGAAAAAGAAAAAAAATATAAATCAAAATAAAATAATAAAAACAAGAACATTGGACACAAAAGACTGAACAAGGCACAAAAAAAAAATGAAAGGAAAAATGCCGGGGGGTGTAATATGTCACAGCTAACACGAAGAACAATTCGAGTGATATCAGAACTGTCATAGTGTAAGCTGCTCGTACTCGTACTCTTGTTAGAAGTGGGCCTTATTTGTCAAAATACTCACGTTCTTAGCAGCAAATTTGTATTCTATGTTTTTTTTTTCTATGTTTTATTTTATCTTTTATTCTCTGTATCCTTGAGGTTTAAATTTTTTTTTAAACTATTCTGATCAGAAAAAATGTAATCCACGATTTGACGTAATGACGGTGGTTTAGTCACTATTTGAACACCAGAAAATCGAAAGCGAAATTGGGGGACAAAAAAAAAAGATCTCAGCCACTATCTTGCACTTGAAAAATCTGTCTTTTTTCTCTTGTTAACTGATTTTTTTTTAATAGAAAATCTAATAGACCAATAGACCGACTGACAGATAGCAAAACACCGAAGGTGTCAGAGTTAAAATAATGACAGATCATTCGATTAAATTTTGAAAAGAAAGTACATTTTTTCGGATTTCATTGAAGAACTGATATTCATTTTCATTAAACAGATTCATTTGAAAAAAATAGTAATATTTATGAGATATTTGAAAAATTGAAGAACTCTCAGCCAACACGTGAAATTTGAAAGAAACAGATCCAACATCACCTAAACGAACCGGCGGATGAAACTGAACTGAACTGAAGAAGTAAAGTATCATCGCACAAATTTACTATACACATAATTCTGGTCGCATTTGAGTGTACTTTACGTAGGGTACGTGTGTGTTGGTCAATGTTCAAGCGGAAGAAAAAAAATTCAAAAGAAAATAAGATAAACGAGAGGAGGGACCCCACGGTGTGTAATCGCGGTACCCTAACCTATACTCGCACATGGTAAATTATTATTACTTTTTTATTATTTTTTGCACTTCACTTTGGTTTTGTTTTTGGTGTATTTTTCCTCTACACTATTCGTGAAAGGTGTGTGCAAAATAAGAGATAAAATGAAAGAAAAATTGCTGGGCAATATGGCAGAGTAGGAGTTGGGGACGATATTGAAGCAGCTGAATAGAACAGGGCAGAAGGGAGTTTGTAAAAATTTAATCAAAAAATTTGGAATTATGAATTTGTTAATAGACTGTAAAATAGACGCATATTTTCGGTTTACACAGTACGGGTGTATATCCGATAGAGCGCAATTCTGCATGGAAAACAACTCAAAAAGGTTCGGAGAGAGTGTTGCCATTTGAAAGTGATTTGCACAATTTTCATCGTCGTTATAATATTGAATAGTCTTTCCTCAGGTCCATTTTACATAGGTACCTGAGAGCAGCGTTATTAAAGCTAAGAAGGCCGATAGGGAAAATTCACGCTTCATTGGATATAAATACAATATGTAAAATATGATGTTTATCAAGGTGTCAATAGGTACAGAAAAGGTCCAACAGCGACTTAATTACGTCCCGTCAATAAAACACCTGGTTGCTAAAAGAAACCGTCTTTCCTCTCAATCTTCTGATTGACATTCTACACTCTAGTAATCTAAACCACGAATTTGTTGGGCACCGTACGTTGTTATCTTGCCTTTTAAGTCGAGACAAATCATTCTTTGAAGTCCGGTGAAGGGAGCAGTGATGTATTTTATTTATTTACGGATGGTGACAACTTTTAGCACTAGCTGAGTCCGACTAGAGAACTCATTCAAGTACATCATTAATTTTAAAAGAATTCACTTACAGCATACCATCTTGATCAAAAAGTTCCCAGGATAACCACCGTGTGGCGCTCCCATTGTTCCGTTTTGAGTTCTGTTTCTTTTGTTAAGTTGGTACATCTGTTGTTGATACTCCCTCTAAATCATATCGTCATAGCTTGACATTTGCAAAAATTACGTAGCCAAGAGTACATCTATCTCTGAGTGTGTTGGCGATTTTTTACAATTGTAAAATGGATTTAAATTTGCAACAACGAACTTGTATTAAATTTTGCGTAAAAAACGGATTTAATGTTGCACGAACGTTGGAAATGTTGGAAAAGTGCTTCGGCAACGATTCTTTAAATAAAACGGTCATTTACCAGTGGCACGAGCGGTTCAAAAGTGGTCGTGAGTCAAACGAAGATGATGAACGCAGTGGCAGACCATCGACATCGAAAACCGACGAAAACATTGAAGAATTAAAAGAAATGTTGGTCAAATTAACCATCAGAGAGATAGCGGAGGACTTGAACATTGCCTATGGATTCGTCCAAGAGATATTGGTTAATGATTTGGGTTTCCGTCGTGGTGCCAAAAGACCTCAATTTCATGCAAAAAAGAGACCGTGTTGACGTCGCAAAAGAGATGATTTGCGAGGCTGAATCCGATCTCCCACATTCATCAAAAGGATCATTACTGGAGACGAGACGTGGGTTTATGAGTACGACACGCAATCCAGACATCAAGCAAGTGAATGGCATTCACCAAATGAGCGGAGACCAACAAATTCACATCGTTTTCAGTCAAAAAAGAAGGCAATTCTCACGGTTTTCATGGATTACAACGGTGTAGTGCATCATGAATTTTTGCCAGAAAGCCAGACAGTAAACAAATAGTATTATTTGGTCGTTATGAGACGTTTGCGTGAAGCAATTCGCCGAAAGAGACCAGAATTGTGGGCAGAAAACTCGTAGATTTTGCACCAAGATAACGCACAGTGCCATCATTATTTGTAATTTTTTGACGAAAAATGCAACAAATACCATCCAATAGCCACCGAATTCACCTGATTTGGCTCCCTGTGACTTCTTTCTTTTCAATCGAGTTAAAAAACCACTACTGTGAACGCGTTTCAGCAGCCGAGAGGAAGTAATGGAAAAATCGCAGGAAGCACTGATGGACATACCGAAAACCAAATATAAAAACTGTTTTGAGGATTGGATCAAGCGCTGGCATAAAAGTCTTGCTTGTCTGCATTCGTCTGTCTGCATAATCCAGAAAGATAGCGAATTTACAAAATGGCCCTTTAGAAAAAAAACGAGAGGGCTTCGCGAGCTCTACGAATAGAAAAGAAGGGAAGAGCATAGGAAAGACTACGAGAAACGCTCGATCGAGCCCTTAGAAGAATGCTTTCAGATGAATGAAGTTCAGCATTTCCTTCCACCCGATCAAGATGAAGTCAGGACAGCCATTTTTAGCTTAAGTACAACAACGATGCTTAACCCGATGGCTTAACTTCTAAGCTATTTAAAGCAGCAGCATACGTTGACTATGGAATCAGAAGCGGCAAATGTGGGTTTAGCGGACAATAAAATAAAAACCAAGCATATGCTGTTAACAAAGCAGAACACACAACACTGGCGTCTAGGACAAAACACGTCACGTTAGGCAGCTATAAATTTGAGGTAGTAAGGGACTTTATCTAACTCGGCTCCGCTATCAGTTCAGGCAACGACATAAGTGCGGAAATCATGCGCAACATCACACTATCTAATCGCTGCTTCTTTGGGCTAAGAAGTTGCTTCTCTCGAGCAACGCAAAACACATTATATAAGAAACTGATAATCCGAGTCCTACTTTACGGCGCAGAAGCTTAGACACTGACGAAAGCGGATGAAAATGCTCAAAATGCCCATCAATGGAGAATGGAAGACACGTTTCAAACGCGAAGTGTACACGCTGTAAAGCGAATAGAAAAAAAATAGAAAAGCTCGGACAACCCGGTTAAGATGGTGGCGCACACAAGTGGACACTGTCAGCTTCGTTTGCCCAATTCGAGGTAGCTGGTGAAAGACCGCGCTACAAACCCACCCCGGACTGTAGCGCCATCTAAGTAAGAAGTTATCGAGTCACGGACGAGCACAGAAAAAGCGGATTAGAGTTTCTCTTTCAGTAAGAATTGGTTGCGCTATGTGGTATTTTAATTTCAAGTTGTAAAGGTAGAGAATGTTTGAGTGTAGACTTTAGAACTTTTGACAAAGTAAAATAGAAAGTTAACCAACATGCAATATAACACTGTAGACAGGACATCGCCTTATTCATTACCGATATCACACATTAATAGCAATCAACATTCTCAACCAAATTATCGCTCGCTGGCATTACTTTAAATCCCGAAACTACAGTTGATATCTCTAGTATATGCAATCTTTCCTATAAGGAACGTCAAAGAGGAAATATGTATAGTTCCGTTTGATGTTAAGTGATTTTCTTTTTAAGACTTTTACCTTCCAATTGGAAGCTCAGCTCAACTACAGCCTTTGCTGGATTAAGCACTTTGTTCGCAGGGAATCGTATTTGACTTTAAGCCGTATATTTAACTCACGCCTTCTTCTCTGCGACTCTAAGACAGTGGCAGTGAATCCTCAAATCCTTACGTCAATAGAAGATGAATTGAAATAGGAGTAGAAAACGACAACACATTAAAGCAAACAATTATAAAGGAATCTGCAGGTGTCTGCTTGGTACCTTACTCTTCAAGGATTAGGTCCAATTCTGGAAGTTGAAAGAACATTTCGTTGCCGTGGTAAATAACTTAGTCAACAGTGATATAGCTTTGGACCCTGAAGAGTGACCCGTAGCAACAAAGTCCCATAAACGGACCGGACATATAAAAAACGCTGAGTAAGCTTTAGCGACAAATCTCTTTAATTTGACTTCACATGAGAGATCGTCTTCGAAAACCATGAGTCTAGGTCTGCATTCGGCATTTCGACTCGTTTCACGTTCCACTCCTTTCATAGGCAATAACCATAGCTAGACTCTCAATCAGTGCTCTCCGAAAGATGAGCAGGTGTCTTTCCAAAAATTAAAATAATAAAAAAAACGTCCTCAAGCATTCGATTCGGTCTTAGCCGGTTGTTTTCCTCTGCAGTCTGACTCCTATTACGTTTATTCGAGGGAAAATCCAGTATATAAGAATGCGCGTGACTTTCTTTGACCGATTTCACTGATTTGAGCTTAGCTAATCCAAAATGCGCGTAATAAAGGAGAGGTGTCTTTCTTTCTTTCCCTTATGAATAAAAAGAATGTCTGCAGACTTCCTCTGAAATACAACGCGGTTCTTAGAGTTCGTTAACCCATTCAAGAAAAGAGTCAACTGACGAACTTCAACCTTAAGTTGAAAATACCACTCATGGTCATTTTCGGTGCGCCATACATCTCCTACTGGAAGGAAAAAGGATACTTTCGCCACTTAACTCAAGAACATAAACAGCAATGACAGCTCAATTGCTCTTACCTTTGATCGATCACGAAAATGCCAAATGGACGTATTAAGATCAATGTCGTCCATATTTCCAAATGGTCTTGTAACGACAACGATCACTCATAATAACCCCAGCACCATCCTCATTTCTTTTAAATGATGCACCCAGTGCGAAAAGTTTGACATACGGTGCATCGGATAGCCCACAATTTCCGTTGCCCATATTTCATCTAGTAACATTCCGCACTTAATGAACTGTTCAAGTGGCATCACTGTTCCATTCCAACATACGATAAAACGCACATTCCCCAATAGCTTACACTTCCAACCAAGTCACATCAAACTCGTACTCGACCACATACGTAATCATCGCATTTTGCATTCTCTGCGACTTCGTAGCAGCATACCGTAACCGTACACACCCATTCCTGTTACTTGGAGAGCGACAGCGACAGCGAGAGCGAGAGCGAATCAATTTCGCTTTCGTTTCATTGAAAAGCTTTTCCCCACTCAACCACATTGAACGAAACAGAGAAAAAACGAGCCAGGCTACGATAAGTGCGAAATTGTGTACAAAAAGACCTCGAAAAAACCACTGAGCTATATTACTTAGGTGCATTTACTGCTCAGTTTGACTTGAATGACAGTTACACCGTTAATTATACCACACCACCGCTGCTATACGCTTGTGCAATTGTTGCATGAGAATGCATTTTTCGCTCCAAAATAAGCGAATCTGTGACCGACGTCACGTAGGCAAGCATCACTGACAATATATCTATCTCATTTATTTTTCTATTTGACTACAGTAGAGTGAGCGGCGCTCCAACTATCCAGAGCGAGTGGGTGGCTCTCAGTGACATTGATTCCAACAAACCTATTTGGGGCAACCTTTGCTTTTCTTGTTTGGGCAAACTAGTTCACACTAATCTCTTCAAATTGTCAGAACTAACAGAATTAGAGTAGAAACTTAATAACAAACGATAGTTGAAAACGGGTTTACGTAATTGCAAAGCAACAAAGGTTGCTGTACTTCCCTCCATAACCCTCATTTGACCTTGAACGCTGGGACACACAAAGAAAAAATCAACAACACAGTCTCACACATCCTGCAAAGGATCTGAAAAGAACTTTCCCTTTTCTTTTGCTGTCAACATGCACACTATAAGCACAAGAAACGGACGAAAACATCCAAACGCATATCAAAAACGTTGCCAAAGCGCACAATGCGCATGCACATTTCATGCAGCCAAGGCGTAAACATAAGCCCACTCTGGCAACTGCCACAAGGAGGTATGTATGTATGCATGTACATAAAGAATCCAAACCAAGTTGGCTGACGGTAGCAGGAGAAGAGGAACCAAAACAAAAAACATAAAACGCACGCAAATTTGTTTCCGAAGAATGCATCCGGACCAGGGGTGGCATTCTTGTTTACATTCCAACAAATCTAGGGCGCAACATTGTTTCTATTATGTCAGCAGGGGGTTGTGGTACTATTATAAGTGCTTTCGGAAGGGGGTGAAGGAAAATAAAAGTGAAACCCAAATGGCGCGCGGAAGTGTTAAAAGCTAAAAATAGACGAGAATTTCAAAACAAAAAAAAAAGCGTGGGCCAAGTCAGACGGATGGACAAGTTTAGCTAATGGAATTGCCTTGAAAGTTACACTTTTACACTGTTGCGGATGACGTCAATATGTTTTTAGCTATTCACAAGGAAACCGGCGATTAATTTCGCAAAGAAACTGGCAGAAATCGGCAGGAATGAGCAATTATGAGTGATGTCATGTTTTAGAAGGACTGCCGCAGGAACGTGTGTCGAGATTGACTAACGATGTACATATGTGCATAGGTATGAGGTAATTTAATTTGTTGCTTCTCTTGATTGAAGTTGAAATGGAAGTTCTGAAACTTTTTAGCAAACATCGATGCCATTTAAGGCGGAAAATTGAAGTAGTTTCCACATAGGAATTGGCTTAACGACTTGGAAAACTAGATATTAGATTGAAAGGGATGGCCGAAAGATACAACTTCCCCCATTTAGTTGGATAGATGTTCCTGACTCAAACAAATCATTGGTAATGGCATTTACATCTTAATTGCATCATTTTATGGACTTAAGTTAGCAACAGGTCAGCGGTAAATATTTTCAAATGTCATTTTATGGCGTCATAGAGCGTAAGCAGCAAAAAAGGAAGTTCTGCTAGCACGCCGCTTTGGAGATTGGGAAGCAATCATAAAAGGAAGCAACTTCAGTCGAAGCAAAAGCATTGAAAGAGTTTTCTTGAATCAATATGAACATCACATGATATTCCAGAATTTTTCTAATTATGAAGAATGTTGTAAACAATTCGAAATATCGAACCCCTTTATTGAAGCCAAAGTCCTATGGTTCACTACTCTGTCACCTTTCCTTCCCAAACCCCAAACAGGTGCCTTATTACGAGGAGGAGACGATAGTAGGATTGCCTCTCCAATAATGGTATGAATCTCCTTAGTAAGTTTTACAGCTTTGTGAAGGAGTAATTTCGCAAAATTTTCATTCTTCTTTCGAAAAAGATGGGACATTTACTGACAGAACAGGTGACGAAAATCTCAATCTCATCTTCGTTTATACCTTTGGCACATTCCACATGATAATAGAGACGACATGAGCGTCGTAACGATTGAGCTTTTTTTTGGAGAGTGTGATACACTTCCGCTTTATGGCAGTCAAAGAGTCATAATTTCCTAGCACTGAACCGAGCGTGCTTTTTTTCAGGGTCTATGAATTATGGAGCAGCGACCAAAGTCGTCAATTTATCAGAGATCAGATAGCCTTTCTATCTAGAATACGAGTATATACTCGGCAATACTTATTTTGAGCGCATGTGTTACTATTCAAGATATCCATGTGGCCTAACCTTGTGGATTAAGGCAATGTTAGTGAACAGCACCTTGCTTACAGACGCTGTAAGATTGCGAACAATTTGTGAGGACGAAGGTGAATAGCGGTTGGCTAAGGCCGGCATCCTGTATCCATTGCTACTCGTATACTACACTTTGGTTGATTCACTGCTTAACGCTTATTAACAGTTCGAACATCTATGTTTAGGCATCTGCAAATGATGTAGCTTTATTGGCTGTCAGATTGGCTGTCTAGTCCCTACTTGCTCAAGAGCGGAAGGAAGCTGACTGGTCTTACTCATTTAGTGCTTAAAAGCGTCACAATCCATTTCTCCAATGAAACTAAGTACCTGTGTGTCATCCTGGATAACAATATTTTCTGAACCTAACATTTCGCGTTGTGGTTTAGAAGGTGCTATGGATTTTCTGTGAAAAAAAGTGAGCCTTTGGTTAGATATTGGGCTTTGTCACCGAAGACCAATGCGCCATTTGCTTGGTGGAATAAGTTTTCAGGCAAAAACATCACATTACCGAATTTCGAAGAACGATTTGTCTCATCTGACGCAGCTCTAGACGCACTGCTAAATTTATACCATGGCTCGCACTCTTGACGCGATCGACCGTTTCGTTGATCTTGCGCGACTGTCATTTGACTCCGATTGTATGTACGAGTATGTACCTGCCATCTGACGCAATGATATCGGAATTTAGAGCAATAAGAAGCCAAGAAGTTTCCTGTACTTAGAACTGGATTCGATTAGACTCAGAACCAGGAAAGGTATGTGGCCACGGATTGCTTTAAAACCAATCTGGGATATTTCCTTGACAATTTCGTAGAGGAAGAGGTAAATTTGCGTTCATTTTTCAAGCCGAGACGAAATCGTGGTGGACTATATTGTGAAGAATCAGCGTCTGCTGCGACACTGTAGCGTCAGTTCCAAGCAAGTCTGAGAATGCAAGATTCTCTAAACGCACATTTTTTGTGGGGTAGTCTAGGTTCCAAGTCACAATGAAATCGTGGAACCAGCATCGGGTCTGTCTGTATTCTTGGCTAGAGGTCACATCATTAGTTAAGTTTCTCGTGAGCATAACTGCATGCGACATGACTCTTCCGGATGCCGGCAGATCAAACGAAAGCCTACCGACGTCATTAAACATCATAAAGATGGTTTACTTGTAGACTGCTTATTATCGTCTTTAAGGGACGCCGCTCTCTTGCTTAGTGTATTAAAAACTATAAAAACCTTTAAAACTTGGCTTGAAGCGCTTTCTTTGTGCGTTTCTGGCTTTTGCTGTAATCAGGCTGCAGATATTAGGAGCTTATGTGGTGAGTGCTGTTAACTGAGAAGACTGAATAATGTACTAGTCCTTTGCCTGAGTGCCCTGTTTCGACAAAAAAAAACAAAACAAAATAAAGAACACCAATGAATGGAATCTCAGCATTTTTTGCGCAATCGTTAAGAAGGGACTACAGAGGCATCTGCCTTCTTAATATTGAGTACAAGAACCTTTCTACGCATTGTAATAACGTTGAAAGGACCTCGTTCAGAACTAATAGGCCCTTATCCGTGTGTTTTTTTTTTTGGCTTGGCAAGCGTTAGTCTCTATCACTTTGAATACCAAGAAAATATGTCGTCGAGTTTCAACGCAATAAAAGAAGACCTCGCCAAAGGTAGCAAGCTTAATTGGAAAGGGATCTGAAGTGACATAGTTTCTACATCAACTAACTGGGAGCGATTAGTTGTTAACCGCCCAATTCTACCACAAGACTGTACCATTACACAATGAGAAATCCAAATAATTCCACACAGCACAGCACAGAAAATCTCAACGCTGCTTAGATAAATGGTGAGCCAACAGATGGTGTGGCTGTTAACTGTCAATTACTGTCATTTACTGAATTCAGTGTGGCTGATCTTTTTGACAGATGTCATACAATCTTTGCAAGTTTAGTCACGGAGTCGTTTACCACGTCGTAAAAGTAACATTTCGTAAAATCCGTGAATTTTTCGGGCAACATAATCACCCTAGTGTGTCCGGAATTCGTGGAATGGTGAAGTGTTTTGAAAAAAAAACTGGTTCGGTATCGGGTCAAACTCCATATTAGCATGCTCGGCCAGCACGTACACGCCAAAACATCACCACTATGAGCGAAAATGTTCAAAACTAGCCAGGCACCTCAGTTCGTCGCCGAAGTCAACAATTAGGCCTCACTTATGGCACTTTACGACGAATTTTAAAAGTTTTTCTTCATTTGCAGGCCTATAAAATCCCAATTACACAACAATTGAAGCCTTTTGGCCATCTACGACGTCGCCGCTTTGTTAACTGGATGTCGGATCGCCAGGACAATTTGTCATCGAATTTGTTCTTTTCCGATGAGGCCCATTTTTGGATGGATGGGTACGTAAATATACAAAATTGTCATTTCTGGGGACCGGACAATCCATACGAGATTCACGAAAAACCAATGCATCCCAAAAAAAGTCACTGTATGGTGCGGATTATGGGTTTTTCGAAAATTAGGCTGGAGAGACAGTTACAGTGAATGGAGAACCTTACCGCAACATGTTCACCGGCTACTTTTTTCCAAATTAAATGAATTTGGTCCGGCCGATCTCGAGTTTCAACAGGATGGTACTACCGCCCACACAAGCCACCAATCTATCAATTTATTGCGTACGAAATTTGAGGGTCACATTATTTCGGTTAGAGGAGAAGTTGATTGGCCTCCAAGGTCATGCGATTTGACACCTTTAGACTTCTTTCTGTGAGGTTATTTGAAGAGTAAGGTCTATGCCAATAGTCCAGCGACAATTCACGATCTCAAACCTAACATCCAAACTGAAATTGCGGCCATTGACTCAATTATTCTTCAAAAAGTCATCGATAATCTTGACCATCGGATGGTTGCTTGCAACAGAAGCCGTGGTGGTCACATGAACGATGTTGTGTTCCATTCCTAATTGCCACAGACCGAACTTTATTAATCAATAAAATTTTACATTGATTTCAGCGAATGTTTTAAATAGAGGCGACCTGATACGCATTTCCAAATCTGCTTTTGGAAGAAGCAACCGAAAATATTTCAAACTGCCACCAAAACACTTAATCGCAAACAAAACTAAGTACACTTTTATGCCAAGATCATGATTTAGCTCTCGTGACCAAAACTTCCCAAAATAGACATATGGCACGAGCCAATTCCACCGAGACATGTAGTTCCATTAATCTTCCATCGCACAACTGTTGATCGAGCTCACTCACTTCGTGACGCATCATAAAAGCACTTTTTATTTTAATGATACACCAAAAAAGACATAAGCAAACATTTACAGAGTCAATGCTTAGACTTAAAAAAACTGTTTTTAAGGCCTTCAAAATCGCCTTCATCTTCTCAACAGTCTGTCGCGCTCTCCTCAATTTTGTGTAAACAAAATTACGTCATTTCGTCAGATGCGAAATACAAACACCATCATTCGAAATAACCGAATAAAAAATCGAAATCTACAAATTCACAAAAGATACGTATTTTTTGCCAATTGGAATACGTGAAAATATACACACATCCGTACCCGCTTTTTATGTGTGTAAAATTTCAAGAAGTAAATAAACACTGAAGTCCACGAGTAAAACAAAAAACATACAGTGATGACCATAAGTCTGCGTACAACCTAAAATTTCAGTAAAACCATGGAGAAACACTTCCAAACCTCAAATTTACAATTTAGAAATACAAATCACTTCTAGCAATCCATTTTTATAACGGGTGACCAGATAGCAATGATAGTTGTTCCAATTGCTATCTTTCAGCAGCTGTCAAAGCTACCAATGACATCCAGATGTCAAAATCTTCAGTAAGGTTTGCCATTTCATCTTGCGTCGTTTTACGCTTGCTGAACGTGCGGAAATTATTAAAAAATACTATCGGCTCAGTTGTAAATACGCAACGTGGATTTCCTCGTGAGATCGGTCGTCATCATGGCTTCAGTCTGCAAGCAATTCGTCGCACCGTGGAAAAGTTTGAGTGTGAGTACACTCTTTTGGATCTTAAGCCACCAACCAAACAGAGATTGGTGCGAAATGAAGAATCAGATCAGAGAGTCAACCTGGTTTATTTTGAGACTGGATTTGGGCCTGCATCCGTATAAGATTGCGCTGATGCACGAATTGAAGCCGGACGACCATAGACAATGCCGTGAGTTCGCTAATTGGGTATTGGAAATGTTTCCTGAAGATCCGGATTTTGGTCAAAAAATTGTCTTCTCGAACGAGGTCTATTTTTGGTTCAGTGGCTACTTCAACAAGTAAAATTGTAAAAATGCATCCACCAACTACTTTGGACGAGGGCGAGGCCAACATTCGACGCGCTATTGCCGGAATAACGCCGCGCCGCACATATTGGACATATTAATCAAAAATCGAACCGAACGCTTGGGGCACTGCCAGCGAAGCCGAGGCGGCCATTCGAATGATGTGCTATTCCACACATAATGGCATGAACGTAGCTTTAAAATAAAGCCAGAATCAATTTTATATCTCACACCGTTGGTTTTATTTAAATTTTTTTTCCTGTCGTTCTTATCTGGTCACTATTTTACATATACTCGTATGTATTAACTTGTCTAGTCATAAATACTGATACAAGGAAAAACTTATGCCAAATGAAAACGCGCTAATATTTTTAAAAACAAATTTATACTTTTTATTTGTCAAATTCCTAGCTACAAGTTATTGAAGACTATATTCGAAATGGCAGCCATTTGCCTTAAAGCACAACCTGAGACGTGCTGGCCAATCATCAATCGCATCAAACGGACCTCATTCATCGGATATTGTCGGCAGCACGGACAAGGGCTCGCTTCAAAAACTCAATATTTCGATAATGAGTAGAGCAGGCCATTCACTCTAAAACGGATCACACCTTGTAATCCAAAGGGTTGAGAACCGGACTACCAGCATGCCAATCATCCGGTTATATTTAGTCGGGTACATGTTTTTTAGCCGCGCTTGGCTGGTTTTCGCCTTGTGGGCTGAAGCAGGATCTTGTTGGAATGTCCATTGTTCGGTTTAGCGTCTTAACGACGTCCTCCAAAACAATAGTTTGCTAAACTTTTGCCGAAATTTTGGCTCTTTTTTCACAAAAATGGAGGCTGATCATGACATCGTAGCTCACTCCCCACCATACCAGTACATTTGCGGGGTGGTGGCCTCTTTCAACCCTTGGAATATGTTCTGAAGCTTCTTTTGATGTCCGAGCATACACTCGATCAATTTTCTCGTCGGTTAACAGAATTTGTCTGTGAGCATTTTTAACGTACCGCCTTAAGAGGGTCTTTGATTTTTGCGTACGTTTTTAGTTTAATGCGTGGACGGCGAAATCTTCGATGGTCAAGGTCGGAAAGATATCACCTTTTGTCATATTACACTTGTATAAGCCAAGAACAACAACACGATTTTCGATGTCACCCCATTCCATGATTGTAAACGATGAAAAACAAAAATCTTTTCCGCGACAAAGAAGCATAAAAGCAACGGCTTAGATAACGTTTAATATGAAAAGAGTCCCACTAATACTTTATTTAAAATGGTTGCAATAAAACTAGTCAATATTTATGACTAGAATAGGTAAACAGTACTACCACGCTAATTCGAACACCCGGTAATTCGAACGCTCCATTAATTCGAACACACTTGTCAAAGTTTGTATTCTGTAATTCGAATTATTTCCGTCGTTTCTTTGCCTATGCTGCACGCTTTTATAGTTACAGAGTTAAAAGTATTTTCCTAGAAATATTGAGGGAAAACATTTGTTAAATCAGTTAAATTTTTCTTGAGACAATAACATTGAAGGTTTGCGTGCAGTTAGCATTTTTGTGTCAACTGGCTTTGTAATAGTTTGTTATTTTTATAAATTATGTGTTTAAGTTACATTTCAAGCATTTTTGACAGATAAACATGAACTGTCCTCAAAACCACCACAAGTTCTTGACTCTTAAGCAGAAATGTGAAATTTTGGGCGAATTAGACAAATGAAAGAGTGCCACCCTTGTAACATGACAGTTTGGCATTGAAAAATCGAACATTACAAAATTCGACGAAGATTCGCCTTCGCATATTCGCCTCAAATCGAATCGGGAACATTGAAAATGTCAAAAATGGAAAAAGCCTTGTTCAATTGGTTTTGTGAGAGAGAGAGAGAGACACAGTATCATCTGTGATACTATCACAAAAGGCAATGCAGCTTAACGGAATTTACCAAGAATGTCAAAATTTCATTACTAGCACTGGATGGATCTAAAAATTTAGAAAACGAAACGGAGCCCCTTTCATCCTGGAATTTCACATAAATATTAAAGACACGGATCTAACGAACGAAACAGCAGGTATACACTGCGGAAGAAACTGGCTTGTACTGGCTCTTTCTTCCTGATAAGAAGGGTGTTCATCCGAAAAAAAAAGACTCCTGGAAGAAATATTAGCAAGGATCTGCTGCAGTGGAACAGGAGGGCACAAAATTCGACCATTAGTCATTGGGAACTCAGCAAGTCACGGGAACTCAAGAGTCTTCAGAACTTTAGTAATTTTCTTATATAAATACAAGGCTACTAAGAACGAATGGATAATAACAGAGTGTTTTTGAAAATTAGTTTTATCAAGTTTTCGGCCCTGAGGTAAGTCATTTCACGTTTTTCTTTGTCAAATGAACAAATATTTGAAAGTGCTGTTGTCAGTGACACTCAAAAGACTTGCAAAGTACGGTTGGTGCCCTTAAATGTCAAATGCAACAGCACTCATTCAGCCGATAAACCAAAGCGTGGTTAATTTACTCAAAATATCACAAAAAATCTCTACTTGAAGCCATAATTTCTTCAGAAGAAACCGATAGTCGTTCAACCGCATCGAGGAGTTTCGAAAAATTTTTGACAAAAATAGTCTGAATGTGATTAAGAGGATGATTTACCTCTATCAACTCTTGGTCAATAGCTTCGTCAACGAGATGCAATTAATTTATTGGCGTTGTAGAAATTCGAAACAAAAATATATCAACTGACTCTGAACCCGAAAAAACCATCAGTAGCGCCGACGCTCTTCACAACGTGAATCAACCACTGGATTTTGTGAAAATGTGACATTTCTTTAAACAACCTTGAACACCATTTCATCTTTTACCAGATATTTTTAAGTAATGAATTCCTTCTTTCTTGTTTCGGCAACCGAAACATTGACTACGAAATTCGACAACTTCCGTGGTTCGAAATAGGGTAGACCTCTAATATGACAGTTCGAATTACCGAGGTAGTACCGTATTTCACAGAAAAAAAGGAAACATATGTATTAGGATAGTAGACTGTAGTATTGACGAAGTCTTGGACTCCAATGAGGTTGATGGGTTTGATTCCGGAGTGTAGTCGTTGTTTCTCATAGCATATATCTCAGCTGAGTCTAGTGTAGGTTTGAGCATTATCCATCAAAATTGAGGGCAAAAAGCATCATCAAATTTGTGGTCCCGACAACCCAAACCCAGGTAGCTAAGTTTCTGTTACTCACCGGGTACTTGCGCTAGGTCATTAGGTCTAGGTCATACTTGTCAAGAAAGATGTGGATTTCCTGTCATAACTACGAGCTGGAGATTCTTGCTGTGGTGGAGAGTTTGTTACGGTCCCGTACATACGTGTTGGAGAAACCAATCACTGTTGTAAATAATTGCCAGGCAGTGGTAACGATGAAGAGTAGAACGGAATTTATACTTAGAGCTGCGCAGTAGTTGTTGCGTCTTCAGGAATTCGATGTTCGTTTCATCCACCGACCTGGAACATCTATGTCTCATGTGACCTGTACGAGTCGTAATTCAGTGAGTACAGAACATATGACCGAGGATCCGGGTAAGCTCAAAGTCTATGCTGTAGGTATCAGTGAAGAGGATAGGTTAACGTTGATGTTGAAAAGTCTAGATGAACGCGCAGAGGTGAAAATCAAGGTGTCTACAAGAACCTTCAGCAAGGACACACGATGAGAGATAAATGCACCACGACTACGAAATCAAATACGGCAGATTATATCGACGTAATGATGGGGCTCTTAAATGGTCCCAGATGCATAAAGTGCAGAGTAACTAGATCATCGCATGATGAGGTGGGACATTAGAGTTTTTGGGAGAAAGCATTTTTGATTGAGTAGGATGCGGGACTTTCAAGAAGCATATTGCGTCTTGTGTAGAGTGTTGCTACAGTAAAAGTATTGGCTTCCAAATTAGACCGTTCGGGGTTTAATACGAGCCGGGCCCGAAAGACATTCTTTTTTTCAGCAACTAAGATGAGTGGTTGCCTAGAATACAACAAGTCCAATTAGACTAATAATTCAGTCTCCCAATTAAATGTTGGATAGAGACATCGCAGGGGAAGCAGAGACATCGCAGGGGAAGCAGAGACATCGCAGGAGAAGCAGAAACATCATTTTGACAAACGTCATAAGAAACCAACGGTGTGTAGATGAGGCGATATTTTACTCATCGAAAATGACTTTCAAGCTTCCAAGCCCTACTGGATAACACAGACGTTCGGTGATTATCGATATCTACTAGAAGTTGTTTCTGACGCTATGAGGACTCAGCGAAAGTTTAGATCGGCATGAAACCCTGGTTAAGCATGCCCGAGGACGATGAAGATGAGTTCAGGTCTGTGTATGCTTCTGACGGTATGAAACCCTAGTTAAGCATGCCCGAAGATGATACAACAGTGCCAAATTACCTACGTCAGACGCTGACATGTAACGTCATACTAAAACATTACCTCCACCATGTTGAACGGTTGGAATTAAATTTTATTGTTTAAGGCTCGCATTGGGTTTCAAATTAAGGAGTTCAAGCAAATTAAGTTTGCTCTCATCACTGAAAAGAACACCGTTCCAAAATGTGGAATCATCGTTATCATGCAGCCTGACGAACTCTAAACGTTTACCTTCATTTGCCACACTGATAAAATTGTTTTTTAGCGGTGACCTGGCTAAAATATCCTTAGCGGTGCAACAATCTCCGAACTGTTATTGGATGAGCATTCTTCCCGGTTGTATCGTTGATGTGAACACCTAGTTAAAAGTGTTAATTTTACAAATTTTAGGCTTATGCTCATTACTGTATGTACTAGGTATCGTATACTCACAGGCAACCCAGAGTGTCAGCCCTGATCATCAACAAAAAACTTGAGTATGACAGTTTGTCTGACTTGGGAATGGTAAACATTTGTTTCAATTAGTTATCACTTGACTTGATTTATTCCAAAAGTGTGAGTAATAGAAAAATTTTTCTTTTTTGATAAAGATCAGAAGTCTACTGATGCATATTTCTAAAAGCATAAATTGTAACATCCCTGTGTTGTTTCTGTTTTGTTTATTTGTACAAAACACAGCGAAATTATATAACTCTCACCCATTTGTGGCTTCCCGCATGTTATTTCCTTTTTGTGGAAACCTGTCTTCGTTTTCTGCACCGGTTTATGATTTATTTATGTTTTTCTTTTCATTTTCGTTCTGTTCTGTTTACGTTTTTCTAGGGGGCAAAGTCAAGGCCAGTTTTGTTTCTGTCAGTTGAGTCTTTTTATTTATTTTTCCTTTTTCATTTTCTCTTCAATGGGAGTTCTGTTCTGTTGTAGATTTTTTTGTTCCTTATTGTTTTGTTTTAGATTACGTTTTCATCTTGTATTCCTGTTGTGTTGGCCTTGATTTTGGTTACCTGCTCTTTTTTGGTTGTCGTAAGTAGTGTCGTTTTCTTTTATTATGAAGCACACACACCGCACAGCTGCCATGGATGGCAAATCACGGCATGATATGGTTATGCGCTAATGCGCAATAAGCTCAAGAACAAAGAGGAACAAGAAGGAGATTATGATGATTTTTGTTTGTTGACAAAAAGAAGAAAACAAAAATTAGTTCAAAATGAAAACGTATTCGTTTTCATTGGCGAGCGTTGTTTATTGAGATAAGAATATTTTACGATCAACTTTTTTTGAGTTTCCTTGTTTACTACACAAAATTATGAATGGTAAGAGGGAATGGAATGTGGAATTTATATATGTACGAGTATATATGGGTATACCACTACCCGGGAGAATGCCTTCGATTGTGTTGTTTTCATTTTGCAGACATGCGGGCAGAAAGGCTTCCTTCCGTTGTATAAGCTCTTTGGCCGGTAGCCTCAATGATTACTTCAATCTAACATTTCAGATTGCATCCCTGACTAACCATCTCTTACCAAATCAATGCCACTATTTTCCTTGTCAATTTTAAATCACCTCCCACAGAAATAAAACAAATCACACCTAAATCATTTCTCTTTAAAATTTTTCCACAGTGCCCTCTTGTTGATTCTCATCATTTAGTGTACCAAACGTGTTTGCTTTCTAAATTACGAATGTCACGTAAGTACATGTTCCAAATTACATACTTTGAAAAAGTATTCTCTGTAATGAGTACAAAGTTAATAGGATTACACATTTTCTTTTCCTTTTTCGCAGGCGACCTCAAACAGGCACTGTAAAAGTAGGTACTCCTATTCAAAAAAAAAAGGTAATCCCTGTGTTCAAATGCTGTTAATGCATATGACTATCGCCTGGTAAATTGTGCAATCTGCTGATGATAATCTAAACACGTACATACAACGATTTATAAGGATAATGACTCAATTTTACTGGCAGTTAAAATGGATATAAGGAATAAGGACGACAATATTTGAAGCATTTTGAGTATCGTGAGAATCGAGTAAAGGTATCTTTGTAATAAGGGAGAACAATTGAAGACAATTTAGGCTTTTTTTTACAAATGAGCCAGGCACTTAAATAATGGCTTATATTTCCTACATCAATAGAAAAAGTTTGCAAATTGGGGAAAATGTTTTAAGATTTTGCACTTGTTTCGGAGAACATTATGCAATAGAAAGAATTCTCAAAATTTGACCATCTGCACAGCCGAACGAATGCGAGATTTTTTGTCAAAGAGGTAATGAATAGCAACTCTCTAGTTTTACGGAAATGACTCATTAGACTGTTGTAAGTGTGAAATTCATCTTTATTTATGCTCCCACTTGTGGAACAACTACTAGCCAGCATATCTTACGGAAGGTTTCTAAGAAGTTGTATCAGCAGTTGTTTGCAAATTCTTCTGAGTTTCACCAATTCAAAAACAAAAGAGGAAGATCTTTTTGGGAAGGAAAAAAAGACACAATCGAAGGTGTCCAGGTAGCTGAAAAGGTCTTGCTTCTCCATCAAAAAAGTGAAAGATTCCCTCACTTTGGACATGGATGTCATAGCTAACGATGTTGTTTTGCGATGACAAAGACGATGTCTACAACAGTCACTAAGGCGCAGAGGAACAATGCAAAGCAAGTAAAGGGTTTTCCAATAGGGACTTGACAACTTTGAATTTAATTTGTGAACGCACTCTTTCACTAATCATCAAACTGTCACTGTCAATTTATTCAGTAAACTCAACATTTTCATCATGGTAAAGTACACGAACGAGCAACGTCTGCAAATTATAAAAATTTTCTACCGAAATTCGGAGTCCAATTCCAATTTTAAGAGCGTTAATTCCAATTTTCAGTCGTAATTCTCGCCCTAGTAGACAGGCAATAATAAGTTTAGTGCAAAAATTTGAGTCTAAATATTCGTTGTGTGATGTTGCCGTGTCTGAGGGACAACGGGTTGATCGAAGTGTCGAAAATATCGCTGCCGTTCAGGTGTCCGTAGCAAACGATCCAAATCAGTCAATTCCACGGCGTATTTTGCGTAAGTATCTTGGTTTACACCCATACAAGATCAAGCTGGCTCAAGAATTGAAGCCGATGGACCATTCGAAGCGACGTACGTTCTCCGATTGGGTTCGGGAGAAGATGCGCCAAGGAAATGAATTTCATCGCAAAATCTTCAGTGACGAAGCTCATTTTTGGCTCAATGGGTTCGTCAATAACAAAATATGCGTTATTGGTCGGGTGAAAATCCACATGTGCTTCATGAATCACCACTTCATCCACAAAAAATAACTGTTTGGTGCGGTTTACATGCCGGCGGCGTTATTGGGCCATATTTTTTCGTCGACGATAACGATCGTCACGTTACTGTGAATGGTCAGCGTTATCGCGCCATGATCACTGATTATTTTTGGCTCGAATTGGAAGATATAAACTTGGACGACATGTGGTTTCAACAAGATGATGCCACAAGCCACACAGCACACGCTACAATCGATTTATTGAAGAGTTATGGTGAGCGTGTTATCTGAAGAAATGGGCCAGTCGATTGGCCGCCTCGTTCGTGCGATTTAACGCCGCTTGACTATTTTCTGTGGGGCTACGTTAAGTCATTGGTTTATGTCAACACGCCGACGACGTTGGAAGAGCTCAGAGCCAACATTGAACGCGAAATAGCGGCCGTTTCGGCCGAAATGTGTGGCCGAGTCGTTGAAAATTGGGTCAAAAAGGAAAAAGTCAAAAAACTATTCATGAAGAGATGGTGGCTGTTTACCAGGGTTCCGCACCTTCATTATCAACTGTGCAAAAGTGGTCAAGTGAGTTCAAGAGAGGCAGAGAGAGCATTGAAGACGACCACCGCTCCGGCGCCCCGGCTACTGCTTGTACGGGAGAAAGCATCAAAGAAGTCGAAAAACTTGTTCTTGAGGATGCCCGAATAAAGGTGAAAATGATGGCAGAGATCACCAAGCTTTCAATTGGTACCATTCACACCATTCTTCATGACCATCTTAACCTTTCAAAGGTCAGGGCAAGGTGGGTGCCACGAATGCTCACAGCGCCTCAGAAAAAAGTGAGAATCGCATGCTGTAGAGAGCTTTTGGAGATGTGTAGTGAGAACGCGGACGGTGTTATGGATCGAATTGTTACTGGGGACGAAACATGGGTCCACCACTATGACCCTGAAAGCAAACAAGAGTCCATGCAGTGGCATACAAAAGGAACAGACCCCCCGAAGAAGTTCAAAGTCACTCCGTCTGCCGGGAAGCTCATGGCCACAGTTTTTTGGGATTCAAAGGGAATCTTGCTCATTGAGTACAAAAAAAAAAGGTGAAACCATCAACGCCACATCCTACGCTTCCACTTTGCATAATTTGCGGGAGGAAATTAAAAAGAAAAGACGGGGTAAACTCGCAAAACTCCAAGGCTGTTCGTGCTATATAACTGCATCACCTTACTTTCAATCAGGGATTATACGTGTGGAACGGCGTTACATGAAATTAAGAGTAGGTACATATGCCTTCCAAGAACCTTATAAGAATGTTAACATATCCGCAGCATCAATGCTTTCATAAAGTGCATCGTTGCCGATGAAACAAATTCAAAGCTTGTGAAGCACTGTAGTGAAGAAATTCATATCCGGCTCTACAAGGTCCTTGGCCACAAAGCAGTGATAGACAACGAAAGCGTAAACGAATTAGCATGTAATTGACCTGACATTGACCTAGAATAGGCAGAGAAAAGTATCAAGCCGGCATATGCAGGCTATGTAAACGAAAACTCAGAAAGGAGTTTTCACCTTGTATTTGATGCTTTATTTACTAATCTTTTCCGGTTCGCGGATTTAACTAGGTGTCTAAAGATGAACATTAGGACCATTAGGCGGCACGCGAACCCATAAACCGCAAATCCCCATTAGGGCATAATAATGGATCTTCACAGACCTATGTAAGTCCGATAGAATGCAATGAACGATGGCTAAACCATCAACTTACAAGCATTCGTCTACCGTTATGTGCTGCTTGACCAGATTTCCTACCTTCCTATGCTTAGATGAAAATCCGAAAGCCAAATTGCAAAAATTTTGCGATCTTTTACACAAAGTGGATGGATGGCTTTCTAATTTCAGTGTATAAAGGCAAAATCGTCACGATAAACTGTAACAACTATCGACCGGAAGAATTCACACTGTCAAGCCAGTATCAGATATTCTTTATGAGCGGCTTTTGGGCACTCGAATTAGCTCTCGAATTATAGCAGGCAGGTTGATTCACGACATGATGCTGCTGGACAAGAGCTGCAGAGTTCTTTCAGAAAACAGAAGACATGAAGAGGCTACTCAAGATGATCTTTCAAACATGAGACTAGATTAACATCGTCATTTTGTCTTCCCATAATTCTTCCTGATTGATTAATTACAGCGCTTTCCGATCAAAGGTTGTATTTTAAGTAGTCCGCTATTTTCGTCCTTGTCAAAAAATGTGATTTTCTCGGTCGAATGTAAAAGCACATTCTCGCCTAGAACATTTTTAAATTAGTTGAAAAATTATAGCTATTAGGACATATTGGTGATGTAAAGAACCGAAATCACGACCGTCCCCCATGAACAACTGGAACTATTGCTGGAAGGGTACCAGATTTATCGTTTCCACGTCGATCTTAGAAATTGGGCACATCACAAACAAAACTCCGTTGAATTTTGCACACCGTTTGGGTCATAAAACCCAAGAGTTAATTGGCACAAAAACATTATCCTGTCAATAGGGAGTTGGAAATGCATGGAATTTATCAAGAATTATCGATTCCTTCTTCAAGGCTATGGGGATCGAAAAATGCAATGAATATTTTTGAGCAGCTTTTCTACTTAGAATGTGCAACAGTTTAGTGCGGCTTTTTGCCTGGAAGGTTCTTTGGACCTTATTTTTTCGAAAATGAATCGGATGTGGCTGCTACCGTAAATGGATTGCGCTGTAGAGCCATGATTAATGATTCTTTAGGATGGAATTTGAAGTTATTTTTTTTTTTAAATGGACGCCCGCTCAAGAGGTTCTTGAATGTTTGCAGGTTGGTTTTGAATGTTTGCAGGTTATAGTGACTAGGCAAGGTTTATGCAAAAATCACGATAATTCAGAGTACGCCCGCAAGTGGGCTTGAGGGTAAAAAATGATGAGCATTCATATCGATACGGTAGATACACTTGAAGGTTTGAAGACGCGCCATGCTGCTGGAAAATTCGATGGAGAAATGGTGGTGAAAATACCGATAGAAGAGGGTAAGACAGGAGATATTCCGGCGGTGTTCAATGCTGTCAATTCACTGTGCAATACCAGCATCACCTATGACTTTCACTGCACGGTTTTGAATCCCACAAAAAGGTGCATAAAAGTTTTAGGAGCGCCTGACGAGATGTGGGCATTTTAAGCTGATGAATGCCGTATATACTGAGGCCAAATCAGAGAGGCTGAAGTATTTCATACATCGTTTCAGAAAACCTAGACATTTCGCAGCATTTTTGGCGACATTGAATATGTTGTCATACCATTCGTGAGTCGGAGAATGAATATGTAAAGCGGAGAGAACTATCGTCAGTAAAGGTATATACTGCATTAGTAATGCCAGACAAGAAATGAAAATTAAAAATAGTATCGTGGACAGAACGGAGTCCTGGGGCACACCAGCATTTAATTTTTTAATTTTGGTTGGGGCGTACGCCCCCATTTATTCGGCTTAATACAAGCTATAGCTTACAAATTAAACTTAAACTAAAACTTAAAACTAAGGTTGGTTGGAGTGGTGAAGGAGAACGGATTTGAGGTAGGGAGTGGTGCGGTGGAGGTCAAAGACGGTAGGGTTTGAGTTGATTTGACGTAGCATACGGGAGATTGGTTCGTTCGCGCCGTAGGAGGTGTGGTGGGTTGGTAGATAGAAGAGTCTAGGGGTATGTAGATTACGAGGGTTAGTGTTGAGGAAAATGGAGTTGTGAAGGGACGCGCATTCAACATGACCTGAAAGGAGTCGATAAATGAAGAGAAAGTCTGCGATCTTCAAGGGTGTTTAAGTTGATAAGGTTGAGACGGTTTTAATAGAGGGGCAGATTAAAAGGATCGTCCCAGGGCATACCTCGAAGAGCAAATCGAAGAAAACGGCGATGAATGCCTTCAATTCTCGACATATGAACACGATGATATGGGGACCATACTTGACTGGCGTACTCTAGGAGGGGGCGAACAAAGGTAATATAGAGGGACCTGGTCACGTATGGGTTGGTGAATTCTTTGGACCACCGTTTTACAAAACCTAGAGCAGAGTTGGCTTTGAGGATTATCTCATCCATATGTAAACGGAAGTTGAGCTCGCTATCACACAAAATGCCGAGGTCACGAAGAGATTGTACGGAGGAGATAGGTTGGTTATGGAGAAGATAGAGTCGGGTAGGAGATTGGTTCCGCTTATGTGAGAAGGTGATGGATTGGCATTTGGCGATGTTAAGTACCAAAGAATTTTTGAGGCACCAGATCGAAAAACTATCAAGATCTTGTTGAAGGAGGAAAGAGTCATGGGGAGAGGAAATGGTTTTGAAAAATTTGGTATCGTCGGCGTAAAAGGAGACAGACGAGTGTTTGATGATCATATCGAGATCATTTATGGTTAATATAAAAAGAAGGGGACCGAGATGGCTGCCTTGTGGAACTCCAGAGGTGGCCAAAAATGGAGCGGAGTGGGCTGACCTAAAACGAACACTGTAAAAACGGTTTTTGAGGTAAGAGGATATCCATTTCAACAGTATGGGTTCAAAACCGAGGGCAGACAATTTAAAGATGATTAACCGATGAGAGATTTTATCGAAGGCTTTGCTAAAATCGGTTGCAACTACATCGACTTCATTGCCATTCTCTAGGGCAGAGGGCAAAGGATACGAATTCAACGAGATTTGTAGTGGTTGACCTACCCTTTAGGAAGCCATGTTGTCTAGGAGAAATAAGTGGTTTGCATTGGAAGTTTAGAGCTTCGTACAAAATACTTTCGAAGAGTTTGGGTATATGGGAGAGTTTAGCGATGGGACGATAGTTGGTTATTTCATTCTTTGATCCTTGCTTGTGGATCGGGGTTATGAAGGAGGATTTCCAAGCCTGAGGAAATTCTCCTTGTGAAAGGGATAGACGGAAGAGATTAGAAAGGGCAAGGGAAAGAGAGGGAGAACATTTTTTAAGAAATATGGCAGGGAGGCCATCTGGGCCGAGTGTGAATTCGTCATTTAGTTGGTGTAATTTATATTCGATATAAGACGGGTCAAAAATATGAGAGAGAAGTGGGCCATTGGAGAAGTTCAGTAGGTAACTAAAATAGGATGGATCTGGTACAAAGGAGTCGTTGGTGAAGGATTGTTTAAAAAATGTGGCAAATAGATTGGCAATTGTGAGTGGATCGGTTGATGACCTGTTGTTGAAAGAGAGGTAAGGAGGGTAACCATCGGACTTTCTTTTGTAGTTAACAAATTGGAAAAAGGACTTAGGGTGGTTTATAATGTTGAATTGCGCATTGTTAAGGTAGCGCTGGTAAAGGGAATCGTAAAGTTCGGTGAAATGAAGACAAGCACCAAGATAGTTGGAATAGTCGGTAAAGTATCTGGTACGCAGGAAAACAGTCCATAACTTATTTCTCTGAGTTCGTAAGGAACGAAGCTTGCGATTATACCAGAGAGGACTAGTAGATGATGTTTTAAGGCGGGAAAACGGAACGTAAAGGGAAAAAGAATTAAATATTTCTTTATAAAAAAATTAGGTTGTGAAAGTTAAAGAAGGATCTGCTGAGATATTCACTGATTTTGTGAAAGTTTGCTTTATGAAAGACGTGGGATGAGAGAGTTGTGGGGGGGAGTGGACTGGAATGGAATATTGAGCCCATGTGAAAGAGAAAGTTAAAACCGGCGTTCTCCAGTCAATTGAAGCACTCGGAACCAATATCCGTGATGTTATGGATGAAATAGAGCCGCAAATGTCCGAAAGTGTGATGAAAAATTTTACCAAAAGAGCGGGGATGTAAAACAGTGGTCATGGAGGTCTTTAGCTTATACTGTTTCTCATTATAAATGGCAACAGTCGTTCTAACGACTCAAATAAAAATCTAATTCCGTTTCGTAACAAAATGCATGTTCTCTCGATGAATCCAAATGAAACCTCTTATTGCAACATCATTTATTTAATTAAAAATTAAAAATGTGTTTCCTCTTTCAATACGTATCACCTCCCTTCCTCATTCTGCAAAAAGAGGTCACCGATATAAAGTTCTTCCTGAAACCTCCAAGCAATTGCCAAAAAAAAACGAAAAAGTCATTTCCCCTTAGATGAACATTTTCGAAACAATTATGGTCGTAAACTTTTCGTCACATGTCACTCGAATCACTTTTTCAAAATAAAAATATATCCGACAGCATCCACCGATGACAAGATGACATCTATCCAAAGAAACCACTGAAATAGAACAAGGGATCATTTAAAAGAACACATTTCCACTTAACCTAGAAAACTTTCAGACGCAAATCGTTCCTTGGTACTTGCTTTAGGTTCATCATCCGTAAATCCATTTAAAAACAATAAAAAGAAAATAATAAAAATTGTCCATCTTTACTCACTTTGAACGGCAATTTGGTGCTGTTGCGCTGCAGCTCGCTGCAATCAAAAGAAAAGAAAGAAAAGAAATTGTCAGAAATTAATTTAATTAAACGAGCCTGATCGTATTATCCCCTATAAACAAGATGATACACTTCAAAAAGAGAATAAAAGATTCCGAACAAAAGCTTAGCCGATTTAGCAGAGTACAGAAAAAAGAACGATCTACAGTCCCCGAAGTTCAAGTTCAAATCGTGTCCATCATTTGTGGGCAATTGACGCGCCCACACAGCCATAGCGAATGACTGATCTTTGATCGTGTCTCAGTTCGGGGAAGAAAAAAAAAAAACCGCCACTGCCACAAAAGTACTGAGATACAGTGTAGAAGAACTAAATGGCATTTCCACGGTATCTAGACTGAGGTGACCATTTTTAAACAAGCCAATTAGGCGCGAAAAAATAATTGCATCCATCTATTCTTAGAGGACACAGGATACATGGTCTAATTGCAGGGGATGGGGACAAACATAAATTTATACGTCTACGATACTTTGCGATACATACATTCTGCAACAATGTCCGAACTCCACTCCGTTGTAGCGCCTGCACGTCGAGCGATTGACTTCGACCACGCGCAACCTTGGGCGGCTGGGCGGCCGATGATGACGATGAGCCCTGTCCGCGTATCCATCGTCTCACAGCTGACATATTTTTTTCTTCCTTTTTTTCACACTTAATTTCAAATTCCTTCACACTTTTAAAATTACACTAATTTAACGGTATTTCCTTCTTATCCATAAAGCACTGCACTCGCGGATTTGTTTTGATCGAGAGGGAGAAAACGATTTTTTTTGTTTCTGTCCGCATTAAATTTTCCCGGGCGCTTGAGTTGAAATTGTTGTTTGTTGTTGTTGCTGTCAGTTACATTTTGGAAGCTTTTTCAAGTTGTCATGATCGCTGTGTCGTAAATGGAATTGTAGAGCTTTTTTGAGTGATTGCTGATAAAAGACTCAAAAAGTTTGCAAAATACCACTCAAATTTGTGTGCTTCGCCTAGCAGATGATAGAGAGTGCTAGTTGTCCTAAGTACGTACTCGTAAATCGGAGGAAGGTTAAATATTTTTGAAATTTATAATCTTATCGCGGATAATTGGTTTTTAGTGCGCGGAAATATTGTTGTTTTCCAGAATACGAGTACTCGTAGAAGTTTTTTATGAAATTGTTTCCACCATGTCTAGAGTTGATCTTTGCCGTTTATCCAAGTTTTCTTTTGGATCAGAGAATCAAGTGTTTATATGTGGGGATAGACCGGAGATAATTTTCTTTTCCTACAAATTGGTCGTGATTTATTTCAAGCGATAGTAGGAGGTATATCTGTATCTCAAATAATTTAAATAGATAAAACTGCTGAATAAATATATAGTGTCTTTGATTTTGGCAAACAACGCCGAAGGTCAGATGGAGATAGGGAATTGGTATAGTGATTAGAGCTTAGCACTCATTGGCGCTTACGTTTGTTAAAATAAAATATCTTATCAGGACGCATGGGTTATAAATTATGTTTAGCCCTCGGCTTGCCTACAGTGTATCTGATTTATTATCTTTAGACTTTTCTAAGTTTCTCGCTTAAGACCTTAACCAGGAAATCAACTAGTGAATCAATGACGAGCCTATGCCTCGACTATGGCCTACATATTCATGTTAGCAGCTGTAACATCTCTTGTTGACCTGATAGGCTAGAGGTGTCTACCTAGAGTTCTTCAGAAGGAGGACGATTGGCGTAAAAATTCCACCAGATTAAATCCACAGTGACATTCCTTATCATCGTTAGAGTTTCTTCGAGATGTTAATCAGAAATTTCCACTCCGAATCAGGGCTCCTGAAAAGTAGATGGCCTATATCAGTATTTTCAACGTGGTTACCGGCTTCTATCGCTAAAAGGATAGGCCCCTTCAGAGTGAGAACTGCCGAAGAGAAGCTTATAAAACAATCAAAAGTCTTTAACAAGAATGTTTGTGCTGCTGTTGCTGTTAACCTGCTAAGTGCAATTCGGATATGAAAATGGAATGCAAGCGTAAAAACCATTCTGAGCGATAGACAAAAAGTGCTGGTGCACCGGAAGGATTCCTGGTACCCGAGAACACAAACATGTAAAAAGACGCATAGCACTTTCCTATTTCAGGAAGTCATCATGAATAGGAATGCCCTAAGGAAGACAAACGCACATCATTGAATGAGTTTTATCCTGTAAAATAGCAAATGCGTTTGACAACTGAATACGTCTCAACCTCTCACAAACTATGCATGCAAGCTACGAGCCTGTGACCATATTTTTGGAGGGGGTTCATGCAGTCACTTAGAGGAGCCGTTTAGAGTTGAGAAAATACTTAGTGAAGACTGATTTGTGAAATGTGATCGATAGAACCTAAGTCATCTTACCCTGGAGATGGACGACCTCAAAGACTGCGGCAATCGTAGAGAAATAACTGAAGCTCAAAAGGCCGGCGTACGGCAGATGAATTTGTGTAACTAAATCAACGTTGACCTTCCTTTATTTGCCTCAAAGATCTTAAAGTTTTGAAAATAACCCAGGTGAGACGTCCAAACTAGACGTTAAATTATTAAAAGCATCGAGGTGACCGGAAAAGACTACACTCGTATAATACCGACAATCCACCCGTGGTCTGCTCGACGATACGCTTTTTGTTTATATAATTAGCATGCGTTCAACCGGTGGCGAAGGAAACTTAGAGAGCAAGAAAACAGAGGCACCGATGTACATTGGTATTAAATGTTTGCAATTTACTACGACTTGGAGGGCAGGGCATTTCATAAGCGAGTTGTACGGCTTAAGAACAAATCACGATACTTCGATGTACGTCCGAAAGTGGGCTTGACTGATGAGAATTCATAAAGAGACGGGTGTCACGATTAAAAGTTTTGAGGGGCGGAATGTTACTACAGATTTCTATGGAGCACTACTGGTGGAAATAGCGATAGAACAAAGTGAAGCACGAGACATTTCGTCGGTGTTCGTAGGTGTTCATTGACTGAGTGAAGATCCTGCCAGAGTGCGCTTCAAAATCTGGTAGGGAGAATTGAAGGCGCACTCGACAAAACGAAATGGGCATTTTCATCCACATTGCGGGTACCTGTGTAACTCGGCGTAGACGAATTCCTAGTTTTGCGAGTCAAAGCAAAGCTGGTGACTATTACATGATTGCGGATGCTGATCGACGCCAATATGTGAGGGTGTTGGTAAGCAAGTGTTCCCCGCAAGGATTCGTTCTGCCTAAACTGTTATGGTGTATGATAGTCGACTCACTGCTCAAAGCTGCCTATAGTTCTGACGTCTATGCACAAGCATACGCGGATGATGTAGCTGTACTGTCTGTTGGATCGTGTCTAGCGACTGTCTGCTTTAAAGCGCTTTTAGACGATTGTATTTAGACAGTAGAAATGGACTTTCAGTCAATCCTCCCAACATTGAGGTTAGAAGGTTAGTTAGTGCTTAAAGGCCCCACCATCCAATTCTCCAAAGAAGCTAAGTATTTGATTGTCATCATGGATGAACTTCTATGAACCAAACATATTAAGTCGAAACTGCTGTTGGCCTTCTGGGAGCGTAAAGGAGCTGTCGGCAATCATAGGGCCTGTCACCGCGAAGATTCCTTTGGATCTACATGGTTATACACGGTTATGATACGGCCAATTATATACTGTGCGTTAGTTTTCTAGCGTAAGAAGCTTTACACAAATACGTCACTGCTGCTCTAAAGACTCCGAAGACCAGTCTGTCTCGGCTGCATGGGGACTTTCTCTAGCACGAATACGAGCCAGGAAAGCAATCCAGTCGGGTCTTCAAAACCAATATAGGATCCGGCGCTGGTGTCTTTCTGGAGGACGATAACCTTAGGAAAACTCCTAGGAAAACTTGCTTCTGTCTTCCAAGTTGAGATATATGCAAGTGGAGTGCGCGTAGCATTTGCATCTGTAGCACCAGTCAAGCGGCGCTTAGGGCCTTGCTGAACCCTCTTACGACTTCCAAGCTAGCTCGAGAATGCAAGTCTTCACTGAACGCAATCAGAAGGCTAAATTCACTGATTCTTGTCTGGGTAACAGGTCACAATGTGATCACGGGAAATGAAATCGCCAATGAACTTCGGACGTTACGACTGCCTGCGTTCTCGGACAGGCATGACTCTCCGGTTGCCGGCAAATCAATCGAATGCTTTCTGACATCTTTTAGAGATCAGCGGCCTTTCTGCTGTCCCTCAGTAGGAAGGACTGCAAGCAACTTACTGACGTCGTGACGGCGCACTACACTTTTGCTAAGCACTTAAATGTGTCACTTAAGTAGACACAACATCCTGATACGCTTGCTGTGAAAGTGATGACAACACCAAGGAGCACTACCTCTGTGAGTGTCCGGCTTACGCTCGCATTAGGCTGGAAGTACTTGCAGCTGACGTGGTGAGTGCTGGTACTTATCCCTGAAGCGCTTGTTTTTCTTTCTCCGAAAGTCTGAGAAATTCCATAAAAAGGAACTTACAAAGGACGACTTCTTTGTCCGAGTGCTCTATTCCGATAGAAAAAAAAAGTGATATATACTACGCCGACTGCTACAGAGAACAGAAGCAGCGTCTATTTGGATGTGGATTTATTGTTAGAGGTAGACTAAAGCAGGAAGTCTTGAGCTTTCAACACCAGACCAAGGATTACTTCGCTAACATCAGAATCGTGTGCGTTCTAAAATGCTAATATCTCTACGAGCCCTAATTCATGATGTTAACTTTTTTGAGATGATTTTAACGACAAAATAGGAACTGAGAACATCTGTTGGATAATTGACTTTGCTGCGAGGGCAATATCAACAGACTAGCACATAGTTTCTTCATCTCACAAAGGAGCATTGTGGTTACCAGATCATACACCAGTCAAACAAATTGATCAAAAACCGATCAAACCAAGGCGCTCCTCTGTATTAAAGATGTCCGAATATCTTAAGCGGCCAACGTGATGTGGACCAGAAGCTCTACATAGTTGGCGGCAACTCAACCCTAAGAAGCAAATAGTGCAGGCGAACATACGTAGTAAAACTAATCGGCTATGGGGTTGCACTCAAATGCTAACTAATTTCCAAGATTTTACCAGAGGAAGGTATGCCTGATGAATTTAAATTCAGGATCGTTTATCCGATTCATAAAAAAGGAAACTTCAAACTGAGTCAACTGTAGAGACATCAGATCAGAAATCTCACATAAAATCATGTCTGCCGCTACCCTTTATCGATTTTGAAGACATTCACAACAGCATCTATACATATAGACCAACTGTTTAGAGGATGCCGAGATTTGGCAAGCTTTTCAAATTGTGCAGGATGACGAAGAAGAACGTGAAGGTCGGGAGCAACCACACCAGTTTAGACCGGATGATACTCTGTCATTTGATACTTCTACTCGCAGGCCAACACCAGAGGCACAATATTGCAAAAGTTTCTGTTTGTCGCCTTAAAGGCTTAAATCTAGGCAAATTCCTACAAGCTGTACATCAAATATTACCGCGAATATCCACCTTATCTAAATTAAAGAAAAAAAAAAAACCCGAATTACCTCAGGCGTAAAGTTATGGACCTACATTCTTATATTCTGATGGAAAAGTATATTAAACTAAGGGTGGGTAGGTACCATCCCTCGTTACCTGTGTTTACTCCGTCTAAACGCTATCACCACTGTCAGTTGAGATATACTCGAATATCACGAGACATTGCCACAAAGAAAAGACCGCTATCTCCATGTAAAAACCGTGAAACCTCACCTTTCTTATCTCTATTTCATAGCCCCACTACAATACTCTCATGGCCCCTGGCAAAAATCTTCCCTCAATATCTTAGCTGTCACTTGGTAAACTGACACCTCCTTATCCAATCGATAGTTCCCAACTTTGGCTTAATGACTGTCACAGCTGTCACAACTGTCACAGCTGTCACAGCTGTCAGTGCATTTGTGTTTCAATTTTGTATTCCATATATATCTTCTCAAAGTCAACGTTAAAGGATTACGATAAGATGGATGCAACTGAAAATATCTTTAAACCGCACCTTCTTCTACTTCTACTACCCACTTGCAAAAGTTTTATTATCGGAAATGTTTTGCTATGCACACATTCGTTGAACAAGGCAACGTGCGAATAATAAATAACCGTATCAGCTGATGGGTGATACATCATCATAGTCGCGCAGTTCCAATAGCCAAGTCTCACCCTCTAGTGCGGTTGTAAATTAATTTGTTTATTCAAGACGGGTTACACGAAGATGATTCTGAGGGTAGTAAGCGTCAGGCTTATAGCGACAAGCATTAAGCAACGACCGCCCGACGACTGTCGGTTGGTGTTTGTTTATATTAGTCGCTGTCGCTAGCAGACTGCAGGGTTATTGCTTAAAATGATAATTAACACAATCAACTAGACTGTGGTGGTGGTGGGTTGTTTTATTTTTTTATGACAGCAATGAGGCGAGAAATGTCAGTTAAGTTAACAAGCCCACTACGCACTTGACTTTTGGCTTAAAGGTGGCGATGCTAAGCTACGAGTAAGCTTTGGACTTTGATTTTCTTTCGAAATGTATTAAAAGTTACGAAATGTTGGCCGCAGCGTGATCAAATTCAACTGACCGGAAACTAGGGCCTAAGTGGTGTTCACTGAATTTGTGTTTTATTTGTTTAAAATATGAAATGTCGAGACTGCATATAAGTACTGAATGACTAGAACTTTAGGAGTGATCAGTCGTGATCAAAGTTTAAAGTGTGAATAAATAGTTTCAAAGAGCAAGTGAAGTAGGTTCATATGACGTTAACTAGCTTAGGGTCAGAGATAGATGCGATTGACAGCTGCTGAGAATGGGTAGGGTAGCTCATGTGGCAACAACAGAAAATAAGCAAAATTGGAGCTTAAAAGGGACTGTGCGTTCTAACGATCTGTTATTGCTGCACCTAGGTGCTAAGCTAGGTCTACTCATAAGATGTGCTACAAAGTTTGATGGCAAATGAGAACGAGTTAATGAGAAAACACTGAAAAATCATGGGTCGCAGAATGCATTACATGTATGGGAATATTGTCTACTGCTCGGACAAGTGTTTGCTTTGAAGGCTCAAGTGGTCGAGTAGATCAGGACATGTCCTCTAAAACAGACAATAGCTCGGAGTCAAACAGGTTAAGCTCTGAACTTCCCAATCATCCAATGATATGAGGTTCGGAAGGATGCTTTTGAGCTACTGAGGCATTATACTGTTGGATTGTCCACGGTGTAACATTGTTTGGGTGTGAGCCTTCACAACGTTGAGGTTCTGACTCTTTTCTTGCAAAAATGAGAGTTGATAACGCCATCATAGTTCACTATCCACCAAATGATTCCAGACTCGGGAAAGTGCCCACCTTTGACGATCGGACTTTTCTTGATAACCGAGTATTCTGTTGAACAAAAGGTTCTACGGTACGCAAAGCTTTTGATTCTTGCTTCAGTGGAACTATGAGTTGAGTACGTGGCCAGTATGTCGTTTGTATGTACCCAAATCGCCTTTGATAATGCGGGACATGGATTTTTGCGAAATTTTGCCATCCTCCATGACAGAATTTTCTGTTTTCACAGTGGTTTTTGTCAAATTAGATATTGCACGACACTCGTAGTACGCTCGTAGTATTTACAACACGCGAGAGGCTGGATTTTTGCTGGTCTCGATCTTCTCAATCCTCGAATAAGTTCACAGTACAATACACAAAATTACATATAAGTAATTTGAAGCATTCGCCAGATCAAAAGATTTTTACGCATAAACGTCACATGTCAAGTACCAGTCATCAGATTAGAATGGACGCGTTCAAGGCTCCATCCACGATGAATGCGTCTAGCCCTGTAGCAGTATTAATAATTATTTTAGTCTATAGTCTATAGTGACGGTCGAAAATTAAATGCCTTAATTGAATGAGGTAGTAAAAGTCACACTTCTTTGTGATCTGATTAATTTTGTGCGTCAGCGACCTGCATGGCGATTGATCGGGAAACTGTCTTGACTGACTGTCCTACAACTTGAATTGGACCAGCAGCGTAACAAGTTGGTAACGAAATGCTTGCCTTACATTCTAGTGGTCCCCGGTAAGGGTTTACTAATGTAGGCTAAAAAGCAACAGCATGCTCGCCCAGTACCATAATACTGACCTGCGCCATCATGGGGCTCACAACCCTATAGGGAAGAGATTAAAAAGATGTGACGAAACAACAACATACACCCACTCATTTCTCAGATCTGAATAGAAGAGTACCATATATGCCTGATGAATGAAATCTCAGCATCGGCTGCCCGATTCACAAAAAGGGATACTGCGGCAACTATAGAAGTATAACATAAGTCACCTCGACATCGCATACAAGATCTCATCTGCCATATTGTGTGAATGTCTGAAACCCTTCACCAACAACTTGATCCGCCCCTATCAGTGCGGTTGCATGCTAGGAAAGTCCACAATAGACCAAATCTTCACACTCCGGCAGATCCTGGAAACATCTCAAGTCCAAATCGGAACCTACCATCTTTTCATCGATTTTAAAGTCGCAAATGACAGCATTTATAGAGTCGAGTTACATAGAGTCATGTCGAGTTTTGATATCCGGTCGTCAAGGTCGGCAACGACTTAACCGAGACCTTTGATGTCAAAAAACGTTTAAGGCGAGGTGACGCGCTGTCATGTGGCTTCTTTGACATCATACTTGAAAGAATTATACGGAACTCACAAGTGAACACTGGAGGCGCAATCTTTCAAAAGTCAGCAACTACTAGCCTACGATGATGGTATCGACATAATTGGAAGAACTCAGCGGACTGTCACCGGTGCGTTCTTTAGTATTGAAACGGAAACTTCCAAAAAGGATTTAGAGGGCAGAACCAAGTATACACTGTCAACAAGAAGGGACATACAACATCAACGAATTGGACAGAACTTGACAATCGATAGCTATAGTTTCGAGGTAGTGGTGGAATGAGTTTCCAATCAAATCACATTACCGGATTTCGAAGAACGATTTGTCTCATCTGACGCAGCTCTAGACGCACTGATAAATTTATACCATGGGTTGCACTCTTAAGGCGATCGTCCTTTCAAAAAGAAATATTTTTGTGGTACAACCTGCACTGCCGTTTCGTTGATCTTGCGCGACTGTCATTTGACACCGATCGTATGTACGAGTATGTACCTGCCATCTGACGCAATGATATCGGAATTTAGAGCAATAAGAAGCCAAGAAGTTCCCTGTACTTAGAACTGGATTCGATTAGACTCAGAACCAGGAAAGGTATGTGGTCACGGATTGCTTCAAAACCAATCTGGGATATTTCCTTGACAATTTCGTAGAGGAAGAGGTAAATTTGCGTTCATTTTTCAAGCCGAGACGAAATCGTGGTGAACTATATTGTGAAGAATCAGCGTCTGCTGCGACACTGCAGCATCAGTTCCAAGCAAGTCTGAGAATGCAAGATTTCTCTAAACGCACATTTTTTGTGGGTGTAGTCTAGGTTCCAAGTCACAATGTAATCGTGGAAAAAAGCTTAGAGGAGGATCTCGCAGGACCTTAACCAGCATCGGGACTGTCTGTAACTGTCACATCATTAGTTAAGTTTCTTGCGAGCATAACTGCATGTGACATGACTCTTCAGGATGTCGGCAGATCAAACGAATGCTTACCGACGTCTCCTTAAGCTCATTCAAAATCATAAAGATGGTTTACTTTAGTAGGAGCGATTGTAGACTACTTACTATCGTCTTTACGGGACGCCGCTGTTTTGCTTAGTGTGATAGAAACTACCTCCTGTGACACTAGCCTTGGATCACTTTCTTTGTGCGTCTCTGGCTTTTGCTGTAATCAGGCTGCAGATATTAGGCGCTTAAGTGGGGAGTGCTGCTAACTGAGAAGACTGAATAATGTACTAGTCCTTTGCCTGAGTGCCCTGTTTCGACAAAAAAAAACAAAACAAAATAAAGAACACCAATGAATGGAATCTCAGCATTTTTTGCGCAATCGTTAAGAAGGGACTACAGAGGCATCTGCCTTCTTAATATTGAGTACAAGCACCTTTCTACGCAAAAACTTTGAAAGGACCCCGTTCAGAACTAATAGGCCCTTATCCGTGTGTTTTTTTGGCTTGGCAAGCGTTAGTCTCTATCACTTTGAATACCAAGAAAATTTGTCGTCGAGTTTCAACGCAATAAAAGAAGACCTCGCCCAAGGTAGCAAGATTAATTGGAAAGGGATCTGAAGTGACATAGTTTCTACATCAACTAACTGGGAGCGATTAGTTGTTAACCGCCCAATTCTACCACAAGACTGTAGGATTACACAATGAGAAATCCAAGTAATTCCACACAGCACAGCACAGAAAATCTCAACGCTGCTTAGATAAAGGGTGAGCCAAAAGATGGTGTGGATGTTAGCTGTCAATTTCTGTCAATTACTGTCATTTACTGAATTCAGTGTGTTTGATCTTTTTGACAGATGTCATACAATTTTTGCAATTTTAGTCACGGAGTCGTTTACCACGTCGTAAAAGTAATATTTCGTAAAATTCGTGAATTTTTCGGTCAACATAATCGCTCTATTGAGTCCGGAATTCGTGGAATGGTGAAGTGATTTGAAAAAACTTGTTCGGTATCGGGTCAAACTCCATATCAGCACGCTCGGCCAGCACGTACACGCCAAAACATCAGCACTGTGAGCGAAAGTGTTCAAAACCAACCGGGCACCTTAATTCGTCGCCAAAGCCAACAATTGGGCCTCACTTATCGCACTTTATGGCGAATTTTAAAAGTTATTCTCCATTTGCAGACCGATAAAATCCAATTGAAGCCTTTAGGGCATCTACGACGACGCCGCTTTGTTACTTGAATGTTGGATCGCCAGGATAAATTGTCATCGAATTTTATCTTTTCCGATGAAGCCCATTTCTGGATGGATGGGTACGTAAATATACAAAATTGTCATTTCTGGGGACCGGACAATCCATACGAGATTCACGAAAAACCAATGCATCCAAAAAAAAGTCACTGTATGGTGCGGATTATGGGATTTTCGAAGATTAGGCTGGAGAGACAGTTACAGTGAATGGAGAACCTTACCGCAACATGTTCACCGGCTACTTTTTTCCAAAATTAAATGGATTTGGTCCGGCCGATCTCGAGTTTCAACAGGATGGTGCTAACGCCCACACAAGCCACCAATCAAACAATTTATTGCGTACGAAATTTGAGGGTCACATTATTTCGGTTAGAGGAGAAGTTGATTGGCATCCAAGGTCATGCGATTTGACACCTTTAGACTTCTTTCTGCAAGGTTGTTTGAAGAGTAAGGTCTATGCCAATAGTCCAGCGACAATTCAGGATCTCAAACATAACATCCAAACTGAAATTGCGGCCATTGACCCAATTATTCTTCAAAAAGTCATCGATAATCTTGACCATCAGATGGTTGCTTGCACCTGAAGCCGTGGTGGTCACATGAACGATGTTGTGTTCCATTCCTAATTGCCATAGACCGAACACTGATTTCACAATTGTGTTTAATTTAATGCGAAACTTCCACACTAGCTGTTGGCTCACCCTTTATAATTTGAAATATGGATTTCTGCGGTGGTATACCACAGGAGTGCATTCTTTTACCTATACTGTGTGATCAACGCTTGTTACTTTCGTAATCTGCTCGTAAAGGGGAAACTTGACTGAGGGATTCTCTCAACTTGTTATCATGACCCTCTTTGATAACGAACATTTTCCAAAGACTGGAAGTATCTGAAGCAAGCAAACCCATTTCTGAGGCACATCATCAAATTAAAACGACACACTCGTCGAATAAATTAAACTTCAAACCCAAGTTTCCATGGAAAATAAAACTATTCTCAAACAGTTGGCTTCAGTGCGGGTCTTTCCAGTGTCAAATCTCCCCACTATCAGCTGATCATCAACTAAACAATAATAAATACTCGGCAACCTAAAGTCAAATATTTACTTCTCCCTTGTCAATAGATAATAGGAATACACAAAAAAAAATAGTAAAATACTGGCACAGCAAATGTGGCAGCAGAGTATCTTTTATAGTGTCCACATGTAGAACATGACTTATTGCCTTCAACTAACCAGACTATTACTGCAGTTAATAAGTATCTTGTTTGTCTGACTGTACAGATAGATGTGTTTATAGTTCTTAATCAATTAACAGGCCACTTGAATTACGAAATACGAGTAGATACACCGCACACGTTCGCTTAGTCAAGGAGTGTTTTCAAGTTAAATTGACAACCGTATGATACTTACTCGTATCTTTCTCCGTTTCAGTTCTTGTATTCGTATCTACTCGTATTATACTAGAAAAAATGGAAGAATAGAAAGACACAACAACGCATCCAACGGATAGGAAAATTCTCAACGCTTTCGTGTTTAATTAGTGCCACTGTCGCATCCGCCGCCGCCGCCGCCAGAGCTAATTAATTTGTAGGACAGACGAATTTTAATCCGAAATTGTGCGCTCTTTCATGGTACGAGCATTTTGCAGAGCCACAGCTGCGGATGTATTTACTCGTTCAGGGCGGCCTCTATTCAATCACAGTTGGCTTTATATGATAATTTCAATAATTCCATTTGCCAGTCGTAATTTGTTGGTATTTTTTGGGGTTTTTGTTTTTTTCTCTCTCTTCTCGCCTTTTTGTTTTCTATTTTGTGAATTTAATTTTTTTTTACGCGCCACGTTATCGTAGCTAGATATCGAATTGGATTGAATGTCGTTCCCGTATTTGTCATAGCCAGCCGCGTCTTTCAGATTGTTATTGTCAGCGTGAGTTGCATGGCAATGAAAAGTTGTATAGCGCTGTCGTTGTCGTTGTCGTTGGTGTTTTATGTTATTTTATAGTCAGCCGGTCATAATCAAAACAACAACAGAGTTGAAAACACTTTTTTTGTGATACTAGTATTATGGTCGTAACTTTGAAGTTCGTGGTGTCGCAGATAATTGATTTGACGTAGTGTGCAACATTTTGAGCCAATGAATTTAAATTTGAGTGATAGTAGGGGTAGGGTATGAGTATCTACGCCCAAATAGATTCTAATTTTAAATTAATAGCTTGGCCTGGATGTAGAATAGCAATTTGAATTTTTAGATATTTACTAAGTTAGTTAGTGCGGCGACAAGTGACATAATTCAGTCAGTGGACAGGCTGAATTGAAATGCGTATCAGATATGCCAATCTTTGGACTTTTTTATGCCCAAAATTGTGAGGTATAAACAGCGATATAACGAGTCCGATGTTGTAGTCATCAAGTAAGTAGAATCTGAGTCGTCGATGCAAGCATATTAAGCCTCGTTAATTGACTGCTTCGGCATGGTGGTTGCTTTAGACCCGTTTAAGGGGAGAATCCACTACTAATAGGACGGTGATCGCTAGTTAAATATCTTTTTCAAAGGAACTCAAGCGACTTAATTGAAAATCATTCCCGAACATTACGCCGCAAACTACTAACGCAGTTGGTTCGGACAAGATTAGGTGACCAAAGTACGAGAACTCATCCATATAGCCTATCATTTGAACACAAGTCGAGCCATCTTGGTGTTTCACAGGGAAAGTTCCTGACTGTTTTTAAATAAGCGAAATGATAGGTCCTTTCATTGTAAGCTGACGTATAGCCTTCATTTGGTGTGTCGGATAGCTACACATCTCTGTATTCACTGAGTAGTGAACTAATGTTTGCAGCCGTGTTTTAGGGAAGAAGAAACGACGATAAAATGCGAAGAAGGACAACAATTTGAGAGCATGATCCCAAAACAGTACACAGCTCAGTTAAAATATGACATCTTCAAAGGCAGTGTAAAGAACCGATACAACGAAAAGGCTGCCCTCACTACGGTAACAAGCACATAGGAAGAGAAACCAGCAGAAGCGGCTGCCAAGATGCTGGTCAATCTTCTCTTCTGGTAGCAGGAGTCGTGGGTGCTAGGACCATAATTTCAACCTAGCAAAAAGCACAATAAAAGTGACTGACTGTGACTCATGTAAAGAATCCCCCAAAATATATAAAAAACAAAAAAACCGAGAAAGGCAAAGCGACAATCCTGGAGATCATTCTGTCACAAAATTACAGAAACTTCTGAGGCATCGCGACTAAGAAAAATCCTCTCTACAAATCTTGGACAACCTCACTCAACCTGCTATTGGACACCCACTTTCCTAGTAGCTCCGAACTCGCGGGCAGTAGCAGCCCAAACAGGCCTACTGCAACCGTGACCAAAATTCATGGTCTGATTACGAGACACAAACTGCTCTGGGCGCTGCAAAGCTTCAAACCATACAAGTCTGCTGGTCTGGACGGTATAATACCTGCCGAGCTACACAGGTCCTCAGATATTATTCTGCCAATGTTAGAAAATATTATGATTAGCTGTGTAGAACTTATCCACATTCCACTGTCATGGAGAGAAGTCAATGTAGCATTCATTCCCAAAGCCGGAAAATGCTCTCATGTTGTCCCAAAGGACCTCAGACCTATAAGTCTATCATCTTTCCTTCTGAAAACTCTATAACGACTGACTGATATCCATATACGAGCTAAAATTGATCCAAGACTTCTGTCAACGGATCAACATGCCTACTGTAAAGGAAAGTCGGTGAAAACGGCTCTGCACTCACTGACTAGCCGATCCCTACAATATAGAGAGTACACAATGGTTGTTTTCCTGAACATAGAGTGCGCCTTAAACATCGTCAACACATCCGCAATAACGACTGCGCTGTCAACTCTGCAGGTAGACGACTCACTTGTGGAGTTGATCAGGAATAGCAGGATCATCAACTCCAAGCTGAATGAAACTTCTGCTAAAGGATGTGTCACCTTCGTTGGGACTTAATGTCTAACGATCTGTTGATATACGTAGAAGCGGATAGTAGCAGGGTGATAGCCTATGCGGATGACGTTGCTATAGCCGTCTCAGACAAGCATCTTAATATGGAAACCTTGTAATAAAGAAAAAGTCAAGGAAGCTACAGTAGCTCTTTTCTCTAGCCAAAAAACCATTGAGAACAAATTGGGCCCTCAACCTCGCATAGCCCTACGGTCTACTCTCTCTGCGGCACTGGATATTCTATTTCACTTGACACCCCTCGATATCTTCAGCAGGTAAGTAGTTGCGTCTGCAGCTATTCATTTAAGACGCGACTACACAGTGGAGAAATAGGTTATGTCGCCACGTTAATATACTTAATATACTAGGAACCCACCAAGAGAACATCGGTTACACTATACCCCAACATTGGTGTTGTGGATGAGTAAACCAACAGAGCTAACTTGTCAGCTATCATCAGCATCATCTGTCATCAGCCATCATGATGTGGTTTTAAAAACTCATTGGTCACTCTTTGTTCTTCTTTGTATGAATATAGACGTCCTAATTATCAGAACGGAATCACGAGTTTTATTGATTAAAACACAACATATTGTGGCGACGAGGTATACGTTATTTTTTTGCAAAAGAAGATCCCACCATGCACAATGGACAAAGAGCAGTTTGCAGCTTTTCTAAAAAAAACCAGCAGGAGATTTTGCAACATCTACTACGATAAAATCATCAGCAGAGAGGATTATGGATTAAGTACATTCGCCTATGATCCAGAGAATGGATTTACATTTTCTGAATGGTACAGCCGCCATGAAGATGTCTTCAACGTGGAAGGTAAGTAGTTGGATGTTGCGTCCAAGGTAAGATTGCTGTTGAGGAAATTTGACGAAACTACGTACAACCGATATGCCAATCTAATCCTCCCCAAAAAAAAACGCGGGAGTTGAACTTTAGTGAAACAGTAGCCAAGCTAACGGAGATATATTCCCGTAAATCATCGCTTTTTGCGATCCGTTACAACTGCTTCAAAATAGAAAAGAGAACTGGTGACGACTTCCAAATATATGCAAGGTTAATAAAAAGTGCGAAAACTTCAATTACACCTGATCTATTTAAATGCCTTATGTTTGTTTGTGGTGTTACAAGTTCGAGTGATCTAGACATAAGAACGCGGTTGCTGGCAGATGAACGTGATTCAAAACTGACCCTCACAGGTTATGGCTAGCGAATGCGAGCGCATAATTATGCTTAAACATGATGTTGTCCTTGTAGAAGGTCGATCAGAGGACGATGGATTAAGAGTTGTACGGCAGTCGAGCAAACCTAAGAGTTCCAAAGCTCCAAAGAGCCCGTGCTGGTTCTGTGGCGGTATGCATTATGCCGACAAATGTTAGTACAAGGCACATAAATGCAGCGGGGCACAAGGAAGGATTTTGCAGTAATGCGAAAGCGCACAGCAAGGGGAAAGGGCATTTCAAAAACAAGTTTTTTGGTAATTCTAAAACTAATCATGAAGCAAAAAGTATCTTCTCAGTGTCGAAAGTGGATAATGCTGAACGGCGTAAATTTATATGCGTGTACATAAATTGACATCCTGTTCAGTTGCAGGTCGATACAGCGTCAGATATAACCATATTGTCCGAAGGAACAGTGAAGATGCTTGGAAGCCCGCATGTCAATTCAACCACGCACCCTGCTAGGAACGCTAGTGGGCAGCCTCTCGCTTTGACTGGGGAGTTGCAGTGACATGTGTCATTTAGGGGCAACGAATTCGAAGGAGTGTGCTACATAACCTGTATACCACAGCTTAACATACTGGGAATAGACCAGATTGAGGCTTTACATCTTTTTGATGTTCCTTTGAACTCTATTTGCAATCATATACAAGGCACCGGACAGGAATCGGTAAGATCATCAACAGAAGTTATTCAGTGCGAGGTGGCTGCAATAAAGTCAAAGTACCCCGATTTGTTTGATGGTTCATTGGGACTATGCATCTTAAGCAAGGTGCTATTCCGTGGTTTCGGCCAAAACGCCCAGTGCCATTTGCTTTGCGTTAGCTAATAGACGAGGAACTCAGTCTCCTTGAGAATAAGGGTGTAATAAAGAAGGTAGATTTCGCAGTTTGAAAAGCAAAAAAGCGTTGTACCCCGAATTTGTGCAGACTTCTCAACAGGGTTGAATCAAGCCAAATCAATTTCCATTACCTTTGCCCGAGGATATATTCGTAACACTTAACAGAGGTAAATACTTTTCGACAATTCATCTCTCAGACGCATACTTGCAGGTGAAAGTAAATGAAAAATCACGACCCTTGTTGACTATCAACACACATCAAGGACTACGAGTATTTCAGTACTTGCGATTGCCACTTGGTGTTAAAACTGGACCTGGCACATTTCAAAAAATTACGAGCACTATGTTATCGGGATTAGCTGGCGTAGTGCCCCTACATTGATGATATTATACGAGTACTAGCTATAGAGGAGCATGCACATAATCTTGAGATAGTCTTGCAGCGCATTCAAGAATGGGGATTTAAACTGAATTATGAAAAATGTTGTTTCTTTCAGTCCAGTGTACGCTTTCTTGGATTCGTAATAGACGAACACGGTCGAAGACCTGATGGAAATAGAGTCGCAGCTATTGCAAACATGCCGGAGCCGAAGGACGTTACACAGGTACGAGCATTTCTGGGTTTATAGCGAAAATTAGGGAAATACGTGCTCCGTTAAACAAATTGCTGAGAAAGGAAGAAAAATTCGTCTGGACAATGGAATGCCGCGCTGCTTTTCAGAAGGCTAAGGCAGCACTCCAGTCTGCACTGCTCCTAGTACATTATGATCCGGAAAAGGAAATAATTGTTGCATTGGATGCATCTAAAGATGGTATTGGTGGCGTTTTGCTACAGGAATAGTCCACATGAAAGCGTTAGCACACAGCTATGTGTATTGGCCAGAGATAGACGAAGACATACAGGAAGTTGTCAGAGAGTGTGCAGCATGTGGAACAGCAGCGCCCCCTCCTATGAAAGCACCACTAGCATCTTGGCCAGCAGCAACCAAACCATGGTCGCGAATTCATCTTGATTACGCTGGACCATTTCAGAGTCGGATGTTTTTAATATTAGTGGACTCGTTCTCAAAATGACCGGAGGTTTTTTGTATGCAGTCAACGACAGCATCGGCTACTATAAGTGTGCCACGAGAAGTCTTCGCAAGGTTTGGGCTCCCAGACGTAATAGTGTCGGACAATGGCACTCAGTTCGCTTCTGGAAGTTTTGCCGAGTTTTGTACCACAGGCGGTATCAAACACATAAGAACTGCACCTTTTCACCCACAGTCAAATGGACAGGCGGAGAAGTTCGTCGACATCTTCAAGCGTGGAATGAAACAGTTAAAAGAGGAGGATATAACATCTAACGCACTACAGACTTTGCTGCAAAGCTATCGATCCACACCAAACGCCCTGCTTCCCGACAATATAACACCCGCTGAAGCCATGCTGGGGCGTAAAATTCATATATCAATTTGCTTAGACCACCAGCATTTGAAGTTCTTCACAAGAATCGGAAGACGGAAAACCAGTTCAACCGTAAACATGGAGCAAGGCATAAGGAGTTTCAACCGGATGATCTAATCTATGCAAGGAATTTCAATAACGCCCAACATTTCTGGGTACCAGGGATTATACTTACAAAAATTGGTTCTGTGATCTATGCCGTCCAAGTAGGCAATAAGATCTGGAGGCGACATTTAAACCAATTACGACCTAGGCATCAGTTACAAGAAAAAAATGATTTAAACTTCCTCTTCCATTTTCAGGGAAGTCCCACCAAGTCTGCTGACAAGGAGGATAGAGTCAGAAGTGAAAGCTTATCATATACTCCAAATGTATTCTATCAACGTTCAAGGGAGTCGTCAGGTTCATGCGAAAATCCTGAAGGTCAAGAACAGCAGGCTAACCCGTATCTAATACAGAACAGGCAGACCAAGACACTCGACGCGACGTCCAGTTCGAAACCGGGTTCCACCTGAGCATCTTGTAGTTGAACGAAGGTACACTTATGTGTAATCAATCAAGAGGGGAGATGTTGTGGTTGAGTAAACCAACAGAGCTAACTTGTCATCAGCATCATCTGTCATCAGCCATCATGATGTGGTTTTAAAAACTCATTGGTCACTCTTTGTTCTTCTTTGTCTGAATATAGACGTCCTAATTATCAGAACGGAATCACGAGTTTTATTGATTAAAACACAACAATTGGTTTGACAAAGACTTACGTGTAAGCTTCCCCTCTAGATCCTTCTGGGAGAAAGGTGGCTTTCATTAAAGAAGCTCTGTCCTGGCTTAAAAAAAAAACGTGATATCTGCAAAGGATATCCGCATCTTTTCGGATAGTTAAGTCGCTATCATGTCCCTGGACTCAGTCTCATTAAATTCTAAAATCGTCCTTGAATGCCGATCATCTCTCACGGAGATGGCAGAGCAGTTCAACCTTCACGTTTGTTGAGCGCCGAGCCACAGAGGCATTCCAGGGAATTCTAGAGTCGACGAACTCGCCAAAATTTAAACCACTCTACCTATTCTACCGGAAAGTCCTAGCATCGGTATACCAATCGCTACGAGCAAACCAATATTGAGCTGGATGCTAACAAAAGATCAAACCTTAGGTTTACTGTGACTTTTCTTTCTAAATAGGAAACCTCTCAGTGCCATCATAGGTGCCATTACTGGACACTGCCTTATAGGCAAGCATGCAAGAAGGCTTGGCGTCTTTACAAATGATTTCTGCAGAAGCTGTATGGACGACGAGGAGGAAGACACAATCCTCCACCAACTCTGTAAATGCCCAGTTATCCCCAAAGAAGGAAATTCCACTTAGGACCTCTCTTCAACAATGATCTAAAGAATATAGACATTAACAGTCTGCTACACTTCATCATAAGCTCAAATTGGTTCCAAGAGTAAGAGGATCACAGATCCACGTGGCATCACAATGGGCATAAGTGGGTTGGTCTTTCCAACAGCCAAACTTTTACCTACCTACCTGCCTATGACCATCATCCAAGTCTCGCTGGCAAAACAATGCAATAAAACCCTCCTGGTACAAGTAGACATGGGTAAGAAAAAATGGATGGGATCTTGTGCAGAAATCTTGGTTGCATAACACCAGCAGTTACAGATTGAGAACAACTACGGGAGAAACGGCTAAGGCATATAGTTAAGTTCGCATTAAAGTCCACCTGGCCGGAATAGACTTCTCTCACGTTTTTCTGGTGGCCGACATATGTGATGAATGCATCATTGGTACAGATTTCATGAAAAAACATGGATTAGTAGTCAATTTTGGGGCATAAGCCCTGAAATACGAAACACTTCCGTCTTAAAAGTCGTCATCTGCGGAAATCAGATTCTAGAGCCTTCGTCGGGAGCAATCATTTGGGAAAAAGTACAAGCTGCCCCTGGTAGCCACCGATTCTATTTGATGCAGCCAGAAAATAAGAGAGACTGCATGGTGGGAAAGACCTCAGTGAAACCAGAGAACAACATGGTTCCGGTAAGGATTCTAAATCTAAAGACATTCAGGGTAAAAGTAAAAAAATGTGAGAGATAGTGGGAACGTGACCACCAATGGAAACGATTCGCGCAACCCACAACGCGAGCAGGGTATCCTGTCCGAAAACTAATAGGTGAGTACGCTGATATACTCGTATTTGCAACAGAAGACGGAGAACATGGACGTACACAAGTTGTTCATTGACACTAGAGATGCCCGAAGTTGAGATGAAACAGAAGTTGCTGAAATGATTGAAGAATCTTAGAGTCGGTAGAAATCTCCTCATGAAGAAGAAAGACGGTAGCACGAGGTTTTTTGACGTCTCAGTGATGTCACCAAAAACGACAGGTACCCACTACGGAGGATTGGTGACACTTTTAATACGTTTTCCGCAGCGAAATTGTTTTCAACACTTGAACTGAAGAGATTAACCGAGAAGATCGATAGAAAACGGCCTTCATTAGCGGAACTGGACTTTGGCAGTTTACGTTGATGCCATTTGGACTGTGTAACGCTCCGACCGCCTTTGAGCGATTAATAGAACGTACACTGCAAAGGCTCACGTGGAGAACCTGCCTAATATATCTGGAAGATGTTACCGTCATAGGCAACACGTTCGAGGAGTGTTTATGACGCTGCGTAGCGCTCACTTGAAGCTCAATCCAGAAAAATGTGCCTTTCTCCGTTCGGCTGTAAAATATTAGCGCAAGGAGTAAGGATAGATCCTGGTAAAATCGAAGAGGTGAAAATCTGTCCTCCCCCCAAAGATAAACACCAACTGAGAAGTTCCTTGGGATGCCACACGTTTCAGAGAACATTCTTAAAAGAAAAAGGCAGACAGTTCTGGTGGTCTGGAGAGAGTGAGAACGCATTTCAAGAACTCAAGCGGCAGCTGTGCAATGACCCCATTTTGAGTTACCCCATACCCAGAAAAATGTTCATCATGGACGCTGCCGCTAGCAAGGCAGAAGTCGGAGCTGTGATCTCTCAAGTTCATGATGGTCAAGAGAAAGTGGTTGCATATTACAGCAAGGTACTCTCCAAGCCTGAGCGGAAGTACTCTGACAATGAATTTCAATCATGGACAAAGGTTCATTTTTCCCACATATGACGCATCTATGAAACAGTTACTCCAATTTAAGAACCCTGAAGGCCAAGTTGCGAGATGGATGGAACAGTTGCAGTGCAACACCGCATGGGAAAAATCTACTCAATTGCTGATGCTCTCCCTCTTCTACCGTGTGGAGCCAAATGTGAATACTACAACCGAAAGGAAGCAAAAGAACTGACCACTATCCAATTGATCAGGACTGATATAGTAGAGGCTCAGAGTACAGACGTAATACGTTCCTCCCCACCGGCACGCATCGACATCGAACCAATTTGAGCAGGAGCACGAGGAAAGACCAAGCTGGGAGGAGATATCGAACCGGAGCCAAACTCTGAAAGCATATTGGGCACAGTGGGACTCGCTGAAGAAAACAATGGGAAAGTGTAGATGGTACAACATCTCTTATGCAGCTAATCGTGTCACGGTCCAGAGTCAGCCAAGTACTCCATGAAATACATGACGGAATATCAGGAGGTTATTGGGGAATAAAAAAAAAAGTTGGTGAAGGTAAGGGAACGTTTCTATTAAGTTCTATTGTTAAGTGCAAAACGAAATGTCGAGGGAAGAATATAACAATACAAGGTCGGAGCACAATTCGAAAGAATAGCCAAACCTTTAATGACAACCGATACACCCTCGTGGTCATGGATTATTTCACGAAGTGTTCGCAATCCTAAATCAAGACCGTAGTAGAATAAATAGTCAACAACTGGGTAAGCAGATTTGGAGTCCCAATTGAGTCGAAATGGATGAACAAGTCGGCTTAAACTAAACCAAGAAAAAGGAAATCTTATACCTGACACAATCATCACTATAATTTCGAAGAACTAAAATGTCTTGCTTACCAGCACATTTCCCTCCATGACCCATAGTTTACTTGAGGATATTTCTACCGTCCGGATGCCTTTGAAAGCAAAAATAATAAACGAATAACACTCTCTTTCATAATTCCCCAATACCACACCCACTTCCGAAACTCAGTAAAAATTAAAAAAAAAAAAATAATCCGCATACGCCAAAGAATATTCTCCACCACTCGCTAGCCTTTCGCATATCATTCGCTCGTCCAAATATACGAAATCATCAATTTTCCCTCCGCCGATAATCAGTAGAGCTTCGTAATAAAACATCAAAAGTTCCGTCAGTAACTTCAGCCCCCGAAAATAAGCCGAAAAAATATATTTTTAATCCAAACAAAACCCAGAGAATTTGCAATTTTCCTTTCACAAATGATTGATGATTGAATAGTATTCAGGACCTGTCACAATATTCATATATCTACGAGCAAAAGGTTTTACAACATGAACGATTACGTCGACATTCTCCGCCTTTCAGAAACGTTGTAATCAAAACAATAACAATAAACAGAAACCCACCTCACCTTGACCGTGTTTCCGCAGCAATCGTTTTGCATAATCTGCATGACAACAAATTAATTAGCTCATTCAAGAATTGTGTCCATTAAGTAAGGCTGTAGGACTGTTGCTTGCCACAAGCTGCAACAATAGACCAACAATGCAGCCCTCAATTGAACACCATACTCGGATGCATCCAACAGATGCGCGCAATTCAGGAAAGTGCATTCACTGGATAAATAATTCAGACATAAACAACTCAAATCACAACAAACCACAACGACCACAGACCACAGTTGTCCCGTTTCCAATGAAACAAAAACGAAGAAAAGAGAAATAAAAATATCAAAAATAAAGTAAAACAAATGAAGACCGATTAGACGTAATTATTGTCAATTTGTTAGAACAGCAGATACATAGTGCACACTGCAGTGCAGAACCAAAACCAAAGTGAAAGAAACAAAGTTTGTTTTTGAAAAAATAAAACTTGGCCCTGATTTAGTGCAAAACAGTGTGCGCACTACTTGTTCGGAAGCTTTGTACTCATATCTTTGCATCTGTGTATCTTTGTATCTTTACATCTCTGTGAATGCATGAAATTCCCTTGAAATGCTAAACGGCACTGTGTTGCGCTAGAACATTGCCAGTGCGTCACCAATTACGGCATGCAACACAGAAAATAAAGACAAAAAAAAAACAGCACTAACCCATATCCGAAGTCGAGCCCAAGTCGAACAGATACAATACAATGTTTTCGATTTTAATTCGTTTTATTGAGAATCTATAAATGGACAGAAATAGCCGATAGATTCACCTATCCCCGGTGTCCGGCAATTGCCTTCCATACTCCGATTATTACCGGGGGGCAGTCATAAATGTGCATACAACTCAATACCGGCAGTGGAACCGACATACGCTCGGGCAGATACAGTGCAGTACACACTCTGACAGAAAGTTAGCGCCACCGGTTTTCTTTTTTTCACATTCTCTTAATAAAGAAATTTTAAAGTGCATTAACAATCCCTAAGGTGTAACACTGTGCTACTCTACTCAGGCTAACCATCCGGCAGCGGGTCTGCTGCTAACACCAGCAACACGCAGGGGCTTAATTTCCTTGCATCCACATGGTGATGGGATCGTATCGGCCACATTACGGACTAGATTACGGCGCGTCACGATCATACAGTATTACGTCCAACGAATCCCTCAATTGAGGATGAAAAAGACAACTTCTACAATCAGCTAAGCGCTGTATTCAACGCAACGCCGACCGGAGACATCGTCATCGCTGTGGAAGACCTGTGGTCGCGAAGCACGGTCTTGGTGACGGAAATGACAATACTGAAAGATTTGCTTATTTCTGCAACAGCAATCGCCTACTCATAGAAGGCACCATGTTTAAGCATAAGGCCTGTCACAAAGTCAGCTGGGTGTAAACTGACAGGCAATCATCGTCCTACAAAATTGACCATTTGGCGATCAGTCCACGTTTCAGAAGTTGTCTTTTAGACGTCTGAAACAGACGAAGAAACGACGTGGGGTTGGTATGAGATCATCACCTTATGGTGATGTTCAGTTACGTACTGCATCTATTCCAAGACTCAGCAATATCACCAGAATGCCCAGGTATAACTTCGACCGGTTCACTTTTCATTAGGAGTGGAAGGAATTAGCAGGCCACTGATACCCCAGCAGTAGGGAGGAACTAGAACTGCAAAGCAAATATTACCGCCACCCAAGAAATCCGATGGGATGGGCTCTACAAAAAAGGATGAAAAACTGCGACATTTCCTACGGCGATTGTTATCGACGACGAAAGCAGGGCCAATTTCTATATGGATTTGTTGTCTTGAGTTTCTAGCAGGTTAACGAGCGTCTCGCAACAATCCGTAATAAGGTTAAATTTGCCAACGCTAGCCCTATATGACACCAAAGACAGCTTCTACGAACTCTTGAACATGACTTACGAGCACTGCCCTAGCTATGACATTAAAATTGTTCTCGGCGATTTTAATGCAAATCTAGGAAGTGAAGGCGTCTTTGGTAGTACTGCTGGAAAGTATAGCGTGCACGACACCGCCGCATAGAAGGACTAGAGCTGCTCACGAATTATACGAGCAAAATAGGAGAGCTGAACACCGGTTTCTCAAGAGAAAAAAAGAAGGAGCGTGAGAAGTGTGCGGTCAAGGAAGGACACGTATATAAACCCCCCGGACCGAAGCCTGTAGAGACGAAGAATGGAACATATTAGTAGAGTCAGAGTCGATGCTGAGGATACGAAAAGAGCATTTCTGTAGACTGTATAACATCGATGACGAACCAAATACCGCTGTCAGGTAGAATTAACCCTTCAACCCGGATAATGTAGACCAACATTTCCTTTCGGATTATTCTATTCAATTTATCTTGGACGGTTTCAAGTCCGATATCCACAAATTAAATGCAGGTGTGCCCCAGGGGAACATTCTGTCTCCGACACTCTTTTTAATTTTCATCAATAATCCTTTGCTGAGGACAGTACTCTCTGCTTTTCATATTCGGTCCCGGACTCACGTAGAACTGTTAAAGATCACCGGAAAGAATCCTATCTCCTAACAGATCTCTTGTCGTTCGTAGATATAAAGCCTGGCAAGGAAATCTACTATGGACCTACATATGATGTACTATGAATAGGTATTTTACGCAAAGTGTCATTTTCATTGATGTCAAATAAGGAATAAACGGTGGGGTGCCGCAAGGCTGGTAATCAGAGGCCATACTTTTGAAAATTCCGAGAGAAGTGAATCATATATTCCCGATAGCTGCGACAAGATGAAATATGTCGAATGTGGGACTTATGACAGTTACAACTTCCAGGGATCTTAATGAACATGATCCAGCTTAAATTGGAAAAATCGACAAAGTTTCTGGCAATCTTGCAAGGTGAACCAAGTAGAAAAAGAGATCTTTTTTCAGTTGTAAACGTCACAATTAGATGTCGGAGATCTGGCCAACTGCTTACACAGAACTTAATTTGAGTTACTGTCCTATCGGTTCTCTAGTAGGTAAATTAGGTATTCGCCTTGCATGACTTCCTCTATATAAAATAAGACAACACCCCGGATAAGAGATAATCACATGCTGACGACTGTTGGCTATTTAAACTGGTTTTTGAAATATGAAGAGACTTTGCGATTCTGGGAGTGACAACCGATATGGGTTGCAGTTTGGACATCAGTGAAACATGTTGTTAAAAGCGGGCGAATAGCAGTTCCCACAGTGTGAAAGTGTATTGTTATGTGCCGAAATACCAACTGGAAGCTCAAGGGAATGTGGAGTAGAAGTTCTGCTTCCTTCAGCAGCATGAGAGGACTTAATTTCTTAGAGGCCTTACGAAGAAAATAGTATGCGGGATAGATTCCGGATTAGAGTATACAAGGTACGTCCCAAAGGTAACCTCATCTAAAGACGAAAGGCATACCTTCTACGAATCAACTCAGACCTGCCCTCAGCTGCAAACGAAACAGAGGCCAACTTATTCTGCTGGGAGGCTTGGATGACAAGGTAGGTAACGATAATGATGGGCTCAAACATGTTATCGGCAAACACGGTCTTGACAAGCACAATGACACCGACAGATTTGTTGATTCTTGCAACGTGAAAAGCCTTCTCAAAGGTAGCATCATATCTGAGAGCAGGCTCTACCATAAAATCGATGTAAGCAACCTCTAGACAATTCGACCATTTTGCCATCAGTTAGCGTTGAAGAAGTATTCTCCTGGATGAGATCATCTTCATATCCAGGTTCAAAATCAAGAGACAGGAGAATACGTCAGAGGTCCAATAACTTAGGAACCATCTCTTGCAATGTGTAGACATAATTAGCGAACGAATTGTCATTCGATTGCAGAAAGGATGCAAGTGGTGGCTTTCCGATGGCATTTGCACGCTTCTCGACGAATAGCTATTCCAGCAGCAGTGTAATCAGCAATGTGATTTGTGATGTTTTATTGGCAGGAAACCACGATGTAGGATGGACTCTAGAATCTTAATTCGAGGATCTAAATTACACTGATGATGTACTCCTCTATCTTAAAAGTAATGCTCCTGCACGGAAAGGAAGGAATGCATAAACAAAAATTATCAGGCTCTGCACAAATTCATGCATTTAAGAATGGATGCTGGACAATTAGAGCTAAGCAGCTGCGTCCTAAAACAATTATTAATCGCTGGGATCGCATTTATTGCATGCCTTCCGTAGAATGAGTTCATAAAAGAACATCGCCTCTTACTCAACAAATTTGTTTCAAAAGTCAGATCTGCTGTGGGAAAGTCAATATGGAATAAGTTTCGCGATCTTGGTATTGGGAAAGAAAACGCCGTTATCCCCACTGATGCCAACTGGAAAGAGTTCAACAAGACCCATCTGGGAACATGGCTCCCCCAGTTTCAGCCATCAATTAATGTCGAAAGTGTGCCTTTTCTTTGAACAGAGTAAGCGAAGTAGGTATTGCGGAAGCCTTTCTCTTAGTTAAGTCGAATTCGACTGTCCTCGATGGCCTTAACCCAAGATTTATGAAACTTTTGCTACCATATATCCTGCCTTATGTAGCCCATATCTTTAATTGCTAGCTTACAACTACAATCTTTCCTTTTGAATGGAAAAAAAGTAAAAATCATGCCAATCCCCAAAAAGGGATCGGGGAGTGCAACTGAATACATAGCAATCCTTCCATACCTGTCGGAGGTCTTTGAGAAATTATCACAAGAACAAATCGATCTGTATCTCAGTAGCAAGGTTCTTCTATGCAAGCAAGGTTTTGGATAGGAATCATGAGGCATTCATAACTCTGCTTGATTTTTCAAAGGTCTACGACGCGGTAAATCATGATATTCTCTGCAGTAAACTCAAAAGCTGCTTTACCTTTTCCACCCCATCTGTGAAATTGATTATAGCCTAGCCACAGGGAAGGCAACAATGCATTTGTGTTGAGGAGAATTCCACCAACTTTCTCAATGTACAAAGTGGTGTACCACACGGATCTATTCTCGGACCTACACTTTTCTCTCTGTACGTGAATGACCTACCTAACGTTGTAAAGCACTGCAAAGTACACATGATGTGCAGCTCCTAATAAGTCGTCCCCTAAATGAGACGATCCATGCAATTGAACTCTTACAATGTAGATCTCGCTCGTATTTATGACTGGTCTATAGAGTACGACCTTCAACTGAAGGCTGAAAAATTTTGTCATTCACCGAAAAGTGTTCATATATACTGCTAAGCCAGACTACCTATACAATGAACTAAACTTCTTGCAATCGCGTCGATCTCTACTTCTTGTCCAACCCAGATTTTCATGCCCTTCGTCCGAACGTCAACAATTTTTTGTCCAAACTGTCCGAATGTGGAATTGATTCCTTTAAACGCTGAGGAGAATAAGCCTGGTAAGCATGGATAAGTTTAAATATTCTTTACTTGGATTTCTGAGCTTACTTCCAGTTGGAAAGACCAAGCTGCCTTATATCCGCGATCACCTGATCTTTAAACCGGAGGTTCAGTCTTCCTCTTCTTTTCGAATCTGGTGCCTTGGATTCGAAGACCTTCTTAACTGGAGCATTATCGTCCATCTGCTCGAGGTGGCCGAGCCAATGAAATCGACGGATTTTTGCTTTGCGGTTATGTCTTCTTCTCCATACGCTCTCCTCATAGACATCACCAAATATTTGACGAAAGGATTTTTCGTTCAAAAGAGCCTAAAACTTGTTCCACTGTCTTACTTATCGTCGCTTTGTAGAGCATGATTTTGACTCTTTGTGTTAGGAGTTTTGACCCAAGTTGTTTCGACAGACTGAAGTAGCAGCGGTTGCCATGGGTTACTCTTCATCGAATCTCCACCCTGATGTCGTTTGTGGAGTTAACATTTGCCCCGGGGTAGGTGAACTCCTTGACTACCTCAAAGTTCTGGCTGTTGATAGTGACGATAGTGTCCTGGGTGACGTGCGACGGAACGGTTTTTAGTCGACAGCATATATTTCGTTTTTTCCTCATTCACTTCAAGACCGACTCATGTAGCCTCTTCTTCAATTGCAGTAAAGGCTTCAATTACGGCACGCTGAGAAGTGCGATTATACCAACATCATCCGCGTATCGCAGAAGCTGGACGGACTTGGAGAAAATACTCGTAGTACCTTCCGTGTTGACTTTTACTCGCCGTACTATCAGCTCAAGTACTAAAAGTAAGAAGAAGTACCGTGCAGGTTTGGAATAATTCGGAGATCCTACTTCCGCACTCCACGGCACATCGCGTGCAACACATCCGGATCAAGTTTCCCTGGATCTCGAATTCGGCCCTCGCATTATATAGCTCAGTGCAATGGATGCTGTCATATGCTGCTTTGAAGTCGATGAAGAGGTAGTGTGTGCCGACTTGGAACTCGTTTGTCTTTTCCAGGATCTGACTTAATGCGAAAATTTGGTCTGATGTCGATTTGCCGGGCCGGAAGCCACACTGGTGATGGCCGATTTGTGCGGTGCAGTACGGTTTTAGACTTTCACACAGTACACTGGATAAGATCTTATAGGCGACGTTAAGTAGGGGTATGCCTCGTTAATTGTTTTAGGACATAGGATCGTCCTTCTTGTAGATGGGACAGATAGAGCTGATATTCCATTCGTCGGGCATGATTTGCTAATGATCTGGTGCATGCTCCTTGTCAAAACAATGCCTTCGGCTTTGAAGAGCTCAGATGACAGGCATTCTTCAGCTTTTGTTTTTCGACTGGAAATGTGTTCTCTTCTTGACCTATCACTGTCTCTTGGTCATAACCATTAAGCAACTGCTGGAAGTATTGCTTAAAAACATCCACAATTCCCTGTTGGTCAATGACGAGATTACCTTCGCTATTTCGAAGTGCTTGGAGGCCTTCTTAAAAAAGCCCCCTGGTGTGTTTCCTTCTCCAGTAATCTTCGATATCCGTGAGCTGGGAGACTGCAAAGGCTCTTTTCTTTTTTCGCAGTAGTCTTTTCTCCTAACTTCTTCTGGACCTATAGTCATCCCACGCTGACGCGTTGCAGCGTTTTCTTGTATGCCACATCTGTTGCCTTCTTTTTTTGCACACATTCATCATCATACAAATGATTTCTTTTCGGGAGTGCAGCAATATGACCACATGTTATTGACGTCTTTTCCTGTCCAATCGTGCCTCTCATGAAGAATTTCATCAGAGAACGTAGAATAGGGCCACTAACTGACGGAAGAGCCAGCAAATTGGATACACTTTCCGAAGAAGTAAGAGTTTCAAAGCCTACCATAACAACGGAAGGAGAAGGAAGCCCGAAAACCTGGAGAAGACCTGAGCAGACCTGAAGCATATTGCCAGGAATCGTAACCGATGACGTCTGATATAGGCTTTTAGTGGGCAAACAACCCCCTTTACATTTCCTCAGACAAAATAAATCAAAACTGCTATCGACTGAGTGTCGATAGATCGACTGAGTGTCGATAGATCGACTCGAAGATTTTTCCTCGCACCAGATGCTCAGATAATGAAAGTGACGATTCAGGTTAACCCCGACTATTTGAGAACGAGGACTATGCTTCAGTAGCTGGAAACTGTATACGCCATCCAGTCACTTTTCTCAGATTTTCAAGAATTGAATCCCACAATCATTAGAAAAAAAATGCAAACTGTTCCTAATCATACGACAGATACTGTATAATCCAACAAGTATCGCACAATATGTGAACACACGGTATTCTCGTACGAATTCAGTCAGAGAAAATTTATTTAAAAGCTCGCACAGGTTGCTGGCTTGACAGTGAGACATTTGAGGGTGAGAAGCTTGAGGGTAGGACGCTTTATAGGCTTGAGGAAAATATGATGCAATGTATGAACATGCGCCGAGTGTGTCTATATTTGTAACACATCCAAGGATGCATCAAGTGCGTGATGTTTAGGGGCAAAAATGCAATTTAATTGCACTTCCGGTATGAACGACACGATAAAAGCTAAAGGTTGCCCGAACTGAATTACTTGGACTTAATTAAAAGATAAACTGTTTAGATGTCCATTCAAACTCTATTTCATAAGTCACATGCCAGGGAATAGTGTGACTATACTTTTGATTGACTGCCGATAGTCAATAGTGGCGTTTGGTGACTCAGTTTCTGATGTAAAGGCACGAAAATCTCTCCAATTATGGTTACGTCAATTAAGTAGCAGCCAAAAGAATTTGAAAACACCATCGCCTGACAGGCATGAATATAAGTTTGCGGTTTGTGACAATATAAAACGTGACTAATTAACAAAACGTCACATGTGGCACATAGTGTTGTAGCGTCCTATAGAAGGTTAAAGCAAACAAAACTGTTCTAGGCATGACGCGAATAAACAAAGTTTGACGTAGTGTAGTAGACGTAGTTTTGCGAAAGCGTCTATCGGAGGCAAATAACCCTCTTAGTAGTTTGTTTTTGGAGTCATAAGAACCTAAAAACACGAACATACTTCAATACAATTTATTCCTGATATACACGCCATTGAATCAGCCAACAGGTGGCAACTCTTCATTCCAAATAAGCCCATAATTGGCCAGTCATTCGGAAGAGCGTGAAACAAGTTCATATTTTTTTGTTTCAACACTCAAGTGGGTATTACTACATTTAATATGTCTGAGTGCGTGTTAAGTTTTTAAGAAAATGGAACAGAGGGGGACTCCTTGTAGTCTCTTTAAATATTCTACTGCTCTTATACCCAGGAGCTGGTGAGTTTTAATTAGAAGCTAGGACTTCGTGTATTTAAATATGGCCGCAACCCTTGGTCAACTTTGTGTCTATTATTCTTCTGCAATAGACTCTGAAGCTTGTTGCTCCTCGAAAACAATTCCTATCCTATACCTAAACTTACAACGAGTTCTGAGTCGATATGAGCGTAGGATAGCAGGACAGAAAGAGGAAACTTTAAAATTTTTAATAGACCCCTACCACGTCTTCTACTGTGGTGAACATGATTTAGATTGCTTCGAGAACAAGGAAAAACTTGTTGTTAAAGCCTGGGAATAATGGCATTTATACGAGTATTATACCGCCGAAAAAGTCCATAAACAAAGAGTTTGGAGTTCTTGCTTAGATAACGAAGACTTCCTTCTTTAAGTAGGGAAGGCTTTATTGGCATTCAAGTGTTCAGGAGTTCAGTTTTGTGAAAAGGTCTTAATAAACTGATTGGTGTGTAGCTTGCGGGCGTCGTCTTGCAGAGGTAAAACGGAATTGGCTGCATTGCATCTACACCGCATAACTCCTGTTTTTTTTTTGTTTTTTTTTGCATGGATAGTGAGGAAGATGAATTTTTGCGGAAGGACATTGAGTGGCAATAGTGAAGTGGACCCTAAAATCTCATCATCGTTAGCACGAAATGTCCAAGTTTTCAACGCATAAAATGAATTAGTAGTTATTGTCAAGTGAAACGGTCTCTATTTCTAGCTGAGTTACGAATTTGGGATTCGTACAGAGCTCAACTTCAATATTACTTTCAATTTCAACTTATTTTGACGTAACGGGTGTTTTTTTTAGAGGTATATAAATTCAATATGAAATAAAACACTTGAAGCTAATGTCAATGTCTACGATATTATCATTATTTAATAGATAATTTTATGCCATTAAAATTAAATATGATGTCGGCCATATGCGCGCAACGGCTAGCTTGAAGGAAGCGCAATCGTGAAGTCCACTTTTCGACAACTTTATCGAGCAACTGGGGACGTATAACAGCAATAACACGGCGAATGTTGACTTCCAAATCGTCCAAGGTCTTCTGGTCTATCGGCATAGACTAGTGACTTCACATACCCCCAAAAGAAAGTAATCTAAAGGTGTGAAATCACAGGATCTACACGCCAGTTCACAGGTCCATTACGCGAAATTATGTGCTCAGCAAATGTTTCCCGCAATAAATTGATGGTGTCGCGCGCCGTATGGCATGTTGTGCCATCTTGTTGAAACCAAAGCTCGATGGCCGGCATCGTCCTTAAAGAAATATGAGCTAATGATTCCACCAGCCCATAAAGCACGCCAAGCAGTGAGTTCTAATGCTTTTAAGGGCGTCTCGACAAAGGCTTCTGGGTTTTCTCCATTCCAAATTCGGCAATTTTGCTTTTTTACGAGTACATATCCATTTAACCAAAAATGGGCCTCATGGGAGAACAAAATTTTGCGTTGAAAATGAGGATCATGCTGAATCATCGAGATCTTTCCGTAAAATCTTCCACAAAGTGGATGGTCATGGCTTCAATTGCTGTGCACGATGGCGAATCGACTCATTCGGATTCTGCTCAACTCTGTGCTCCACAACGGCAATAACTTCTTCTTTTCGCACTGTTTGTCGTCTTTGGGGATGCGTATTGTCCACTAGAGTGTACGTGGGGCGAAAAAGATTCATCGCGTTCCGAATAACTTGCTCAGATGGACGATTATGTTGACCGTAAAATGGACGTACCGCACGATAAGTTCGGCGAACCGAACCATGGTTTTCAAAATAAGTTTGCACAATTTGCACGCGTTGTTCTGGCGGTAATCTATTTATCGTAAAATGGCAAAACGTACCAACCACAAATCATCTTTCAACTGTCAAATTGACAATCTGTAGAAACAGTGCTGCCAGTTTAAAAACTATTATACAATAATTCATGCCTAATTCTAGGTTATTAATATAAATATCATTTTTAAAATAAATTAGAAAAAGAAGAAGAAAAATAGATTTAGAATTAGGAAAGTGAAAGGGAAGAATTATACAGGGTCTTCCAAAAGGGACTTCCGAAATTTGACAGTTGGTAGCGGCCATATTATTGAAGATACACTTGCCAAATTGGCTGTCGTTTTGCTAAATCACCATGGATGGACATAGCGTTCAACAACACGTGCAAATGATAAAAAAATTTTTTATTAAAATGGGTGTTCTGTTCGGGAAACCTTCCGCGCGCTTCCCCCATTTTACGGTCGCCGTAATTGTCCTACCGAGATGACTATTCGCAGTGTGGTGGATAAATTTGAGTCCACTGGTTCATTAAATGATAAACTAATACTCATACGTCGACGAAACGCAAGATCTGCCGAAACAATGGCCGCTGTCCGTGAAAGTGTGCAGGAGAATCCGAGGCAGACTATTTCGCGTCGCTCACAAGAACTCGACCTTTCGGAGACCACAACTTGGCGAATTTTGCGTGCGTATTGCTTGGACCTGCACCCGTACAAAATTTAACTGACCCAGGAGCTGAAGGTAAACGACCATAGACAACGACGTAGACAACCATAGACAACGACAACGTGTTCGCTGAATAGGCTCTGGAGCAGCTGGAATCTGACCCTAATTTTCATCGAAAAATCATATTCAGCGATGGGACGCACATTTCAACAAAATTGTCGAATTTGGGACGATACCAATCCACATGAGATCCAAGAGCGTCCAATGCATCCCGAAAAAATCACTGTTTGGTGTGGATTTTGGGCTGGCGGCGTCATCGGCCCATATTTCATTGAGAACGACGTTGGCCAGGCCATCAACGGCGAGCACTATAGGTCGATCATTACCAATTTCTTTTGGCCTGAATTGTATGATATGGACACCAACGACATGTGGTTTCAACAATTCTGCAAGAGCGATTCGAGGACATGGTCATCTCACGTGAAGGTGATGTCAACTGGCCACCAAGATCGTGCAATTTGACCCCGTTACTCTTTTTCTTGTGGGGTTTTCTGAAGTCGCAAGTCAATGCGAATAAGCCACAAACCACAGCCAACATAACCCATGCCATCGGTCAAATTCAGCCGGATTTATGCGCCAGAGTCATGGAAAAATGGACATTTCGATGACATTGGACATTGAACGATGTTATATTCCATACATAATGGCATCGATAGGAATAATTTTGTGCAGGAAAACACAGCACCTTATACCCTGAAACTGTTGGAGTGTGGAACAAAGAATACTATACTTTGGTAGTCCAAGACATGATCATACCTGTGAAGCCCATGAATGTACCTGACCATACCGTTGAAAGCGACTGTTAGTTTATTCTGTGACACAGAGTCCAACTTAGGATAAACTACTGTATCATGCTCAATAATAGGAACCAGTAAAGTTTTAACGACTCTTAGCCTCGTGCCTCTTGGTGTAAAACTAGAAAATAACCAGAGTTTCCGAAGTCCCGTATAAATTCGACCGACTGTGTAATTTATATGGTCTACAGAGGAAAGTGAACGATTCCTTTTAAAGCCTAAATTTTTCACAATATCCAGAAATTGAAGTTGAGTATTGTTTAGATAACTTGGGTGTAGTTCTTCAGTATTAATTGTTGGGATATTACAATTAGTTGAGTGTTAGTGGCACTGATAATAAGCCCACTGTCCTGTGACCAGTTGAATATCACAGATAGATCCTCATTAAGTCTATAAATGAATCTTCAACCAAGCCTTCGTCCATCATGGGCGTAAAAGTGAGCAGAAGCAATTGAGCATACTGCAGTGAGGTCATTAGTGAAGATACAAAATAAGATAGGACCTAGTATCGAACCTTGAGGTACTCCTGACATTGGAGAAGAAATTATATTACCAGCCATGACCATTTGACTACGGCCACGTACATTCTTAGTCTCATGCATAAGATGTCATGGTTTACACTATCAAACCCTTTCGAAGCAAGCAGAATTTACACAGTTATATGACCTAGATCATATGTCATCCATTATTTTAACTACATCTGTAAGGCTGCTATGATTGACTCGAAAACCCGACTGCAGCGGAGACAGCAATTCATGTTGAGCAAGGTAATTAGATATCTGCCCCTCAATAATCTTTTCGAAAACCTTTGATAAGCCTGGGAGGATGCTAATAGGTTGAAAGTCTGTAGTCGAATTAGGATTTAGTTTCTTCTTTACGGGAATGACCTTAGCCAACTTCCAACTGTCGGGAAAAGTCGATTACAAGTGTCAGACAATTCAGAAAGTGCGGCAAAATCATTTTTATAAATCGAAGTGGTACTCTGTCAACACCGTCTGCATCAGATTTGAAAGAACGAATAGTACATTCGGTATGCTCTCAAAATCGTCTTTCTTTACTATCCCAATGGATCGAAATGGATCTCCAAATCTTTTTAGAGGGTTGACGTATACTAAGTTAGTGTGCAACCTCACAGGTCATTATTTACTTACAGTGGTGCCGCAGAAAAAAAAACTGGTGAGACTATTCCTAAACCAAGATACTTCTGTCTGGTAGAGTAAATTTTCGAAAACAAATCTCGACGTAAAGGATATTCCTGCAATATAAATACAGGCGTGACGAGAGGGATTCTGATTGCTGTTATGGAGGTCTTTGTCTAGAAAGACTGTAAACAGCTTTATGTCAATGTGATATTGGGCTTTTGAATTCCTGGTAGTATAGCCGAAAGAATTTTGTGTTTCAGTTATTCTTCTGGATCGAACATGTGGAATTTACTCAAGGATTCGCAGATTAATCGAGCCCTAGATACAAACAGCAACATAACTAAACCAGTGTGGTCTCACATCAAAAGAAGAAAAATAAGAAAAAAATATTAATTTGGATTAAACAGGTGAGATTTTAACCGGTTGAACGGTTCTTTAAGGCTATTGGTTCACGCCTATGGATCGCTGCCTTGAGAGATTCGTATATCGATCACATAATCAGGACTGCAGCCTTATCACCATTAAATTACCTCTCCACCTCCCACATATAACACACAAGTCATAAAACAACAAATAGGAAAAGTGTTGGCCTTACAATGGAGCCTTGTGGACTATCAGTATTTATTTATTGATTATTCGACTTAAGTTCAGAATGTTTGATCCCTATGGCCGTCCAGTTTTAAGTTAAACGAAGAATAGTGTAAGCATTCAAAGAGGACATTCTTCTGGACGTGATACATTTTTGATCTTTTGTTCTACCTTCATGAGATGATGTGCCTGCTATTGACAAAGATGAAAAGTTACCGTATATCGTGAGAAAGAATTCTGTTAGCTGGGTTACTGACAGAAGTAGGGTTTCTCTTTTAAAAATCTTATTTAGCGATCAAACGCCTTAACTGAAACCTCAGAGCAACGCGTCGCTCTCTTATGAGTTTATGTACAACAGTAAACGGTGTACAATCGAGAAGAAAAACTGCGCCTAGGGTGTTTTAATCGACATTGAGGTTGTCTGACGGTGCATTTTGTCCGGAGGAACTATCAGTTTTGTGAATTGAAGTTCAAATTTTTGGTTGCGACTCCAAACTCTACCCAAGATCTAGGGGCAAAATGGATCACCTCGTCTTGACCATCTTTCCAGTTCTAATGGAATGGATGCTGTCTGATGGATCATGGCTAAATATATTCTACTCTGAAGGGCAGGTAGTCTTAGAAAATGAGAACACTGCGACCTTAAGATATACGTATTGTGCCATCTGGATAACTTTATATCTTTTCCAAGAAAATTTAAAAATTTAGCATATGCTCTGACATAGATATCCACCTTAGAGCACATCTTTTAGAACAGTTTTAATCTGCACATTGACCCAGCTGGTATATCCTTATTCATTAACACTAAGCTTAGACTCAATGACATTGGTGTCAAATGTCTTGATGGACACTTGACTATCAGACTGTTTCTGCTATCTGTCTTTTGCAAACACTCGTATTTCGCTCTAAAGGGTGATGGCACATTTGCCAACAGACTCGTAGGTTTTAGTTCCTGATTCAGTTCCTTTATCAGTTCTCGATCTGGCTGTGTAGAACTGTGGATTCGTCGGACCAATCTTTTCTTTCCTGAGCTCTGTTGGGAAATTTATTTCAAAATTGAATGTCTTAATGCTATCACCCATGGCGATAACCAGTAGCAGAAGCTTAAGGAGTAATGGTCAGTATTTCTACTTTTAAACCTATGTATTGCTCCCATCTGAATTCTTCTTCCGGCTGTCATGTCCATAACCATGAAGTGTAAGGGACTCAACACCAATATCACCCCTGTGCCATACTGATATTGAGAGATTTTATACTTTCTAGAGAATCTATCTTGTTGTCACCAGACTGATTTGTTTGTGATCATTGCAATGTATGTACTTCTGACATATCAAAGGAGCAGAGATGGCCTTCTTTGAGGTGTCTTCCGTACGTATACGCCAGATGAGCCATATAGCAAGCAGGCTCCAGATACTTCTTACCAGTGACGTGACTGATAGTCGCAGTTGACTCCAGCCATATGGCACTACTCTTGGGTTAAGTTCTCTCTGTATGCCAATGTATACCAATGACACAGTACTGATTGGAAAGTATTTCTTCGAAATAGCCCTTTCTGACATGTTAATTTTTACAGCAGTTCGTCTACAACTGGACTCTACATTAAGGGTGATTGCACACATTTTCTAGCTCAAACATCCACTGTACTGTTCATTTCTGTTGATGGCTTCCTGCAAGTTGTTGTCACACAACCTTTCAGAATTAAGGAAATCCTTCAGGATTAGTGAACTCAAAATATTCTTTTTACGAGAAGAAGGATGCTACTTCTACTGGTTAGATTCAATTAGTTTGAAAGATTCAATTCGTTACGTCAGGTGGTATTCACCTTTCATCAAAACACAGGACTAATCAGTGGTAGGACAAGATCTATTCAATTTTCTACGCTTGGCTCTTGACTGAAAGGCTCGCTCTCTGAAAACATGACACCTCCTCTGTGCGTAGGTGTGACTTTGGCCAGAGTCTGAGCAAGGAAATAAATATTATGGAATTTCAAAGGACGCCTATGAAAGCAATGATGTAAGTGAGCCTTGGTTGAGCACGAGAGTTTTAGACTTCAGATTTCGTTACCTCAACACGCGCCTGTCGTCCAGCCAACAAACTGATTAGCCACGTATATGTGGCAACCAAGCATTAAACTACTTGCAAACTACCTTTTCAATGCAAGTCCTATCTGAGCTTAGCCGAAAGACTGAATCTACTAAATATTGTTTGTCTCGCAGGTCACAAAAGAAGTGAGACTGCTGGCAAAGGCCGAACGACGAATTGGCAGGTTTGAACAGCGATGGACTGGTAATTGAAAAATACCAGCTTCTGAGCATATCTGAGATATTGTACTCCCTTTGTTGGTGTTAAGAGTTTCGTTGACTGCTATTCAACTCCAATCTTACGGGCTGACGAAATGCCAGCACAAGTCTGATTTCTGCCGGAATACGAAACAATTTTTCTCCTACTCAGGACTAGCTTCGGCCAGGATATGTGCCAGGGAAGAAATGCAGTCGAATTTTCAGATGTGGCCCTAGCGTTTTTGTAAAGGACGAAAACCTTGGATTTCACTCCTCGTTAACTTAACTTGCGTCTTTGAAGGGAGAGTTATGTACGTTCCCGACGGCAATTAACTACGTGTAAGAGGAGGATAATTGTGAGGATAATGTGAAGAGGAGGACTTTTCATGAATTAAAACTGACTCCTTCCTCGGTTAGCGCTTCCATTTACATCTACAACCGTATATGGTTTGACCTCCTAAGTTGCAGACAGAAATTTAAGAGAACGTCTTTCGAGATATAGCGTCTTTTGCGCTGTCTATCGGCGAGAAAGACTGTAGAATGTTTTCTGTCATCTTCACAGGGCTCTAGACGTTTGTATAAGTGACACGACACGACATCCTGTGGCGCTTTTGTTTTTTTAAGTAGCGCGCGCTCAAGGGGTTAAGGTACCTGTACACCCCATCTATCAGTCTGTTTATTATTATATTATACATTGAACGTCAGCCAACTTCACGTCAGGACTGTCAACGAACAAGGTGGTGGTTTTGTTTTTGAGTTTAAAAGGAGAATCTACCGACATACAAAAAAAAGGGGGAAGGAAATCCTATTACCATGGGTGTTTGGTAATAGGCGCGAACAGTACCCTTAAAATGTTTGCACACAGCGCGGGCGCTTACTTGCCCGCTGTGACAGTGATGGTACTCGTAACATCGCGGATTGCTTCTTTGAGAATGGCCGGCTTAAGACCACACTAGGCTGCGAGAATTGATACTGGTGGCACTTTATGTCAGATCTAAAAATTTTCTTAAAAGATATATAGAACGACAGGGAAAGGTTCAATTTGCTGCGCCTTCGAAATCGCATCATGCTTTCGTGAAACAAGTGCAGAAAACATTAAGCAGATGAATGAAAAGATGAAAGTAGTGCGCATATCAGTATTGTTGGATCAGAAGCTGGCAGCCCCACTGTGGAAGGACTTGTTTCGGTCTATTGGTACAACCACATCTGAAGCGAGTGATAATGCACTAAGAACCTACAGATAAGATTCCAGCCGGTGGCACTATGTAGGATTGAATTTATGGTTGCACTTTCATTTTGGCTGAGTTATGCTCTCACAAAGGTAAGATTTATATCCGAAGTTTCAACCTTCTCCCGTTTTGTCACAAACCAAATACTTAAGCAATGAAAGACATGTCAAAATCCCTTTCACTTTTTTTTTTACTCCAAATCATACCACCGACTGTCAACCGCCCACGCTATATTTTCCATTTCGTCTTTTGTACATGCTCTTCTTTTTCTGCCAGTCATCCCACTTGAAGCAAAACACGTGACCCACATTTTCATATTTTCGTCCGTCAATTTAAGGCACCCTCTCCATTATAATCTCATGATTCATAAATGCTTTATCACAAGTTGACACCTACTAAAAACGCTGTTATCGCCTACAAAAAAACAACAAGTGAGCAACAAAATATGATAGAAGACCGTTTTCTCCTTCATCACTTTTATGACTTCCAGTTGAGTGTAGTGAAGAAGTATAACATATTACTTACGGTAAGATGACAGCACGGGGACAAAGTGTGACTATGACAAGAATCAATTGCTGACAAATCACAACTACGAATTGTCTACTCAATCGCCCCAAACAAAGCAAACCATGACTGGATCAATCACGTAATTGAATCAATGATCACGTAGTCAACTACTACCCTATAGGGCTACAACCACAAACGATATTCTGAAGCTTATGCGAGCCGAAAATTCCAGACCTTGACATTTACAAAATTCTCTGTGTCAAAGTGAATTATTGTTCAAATCCGTATGTCTAAGCACTACTCGTAACACCACTTTCAAGTGTCAACCATCAACTGTCATCTGTCAAATGTCAAATAGCGGCAACTTAATTGCGACCTTCGACATAATCAACACCGTGAGGTTCCATGTTTTATTTTCAAAATACGATCACTATCCAGCCGTCTGAGGTCTGGTCGAGGGGTGACAACTAAAGTATCTACCAACCAATAATGATTTATCTAATCGCGTTAAAATTGTTTTAATGACTTTGCTAAACAAAAACAATAAAAGGGAAAAATTGTATTTAGTTTGTCATGTGGCTGGTCGCAGTCAATGACATCATTCAGGTATTTGATTAGCTACAATACAATTATTATTGTTCGACAATTCTTACAAATTGTTTCGATTGGTGGTGATAATAAAGTATTCAAATGTTGATAGGTTGGCACAAATATTATTTGTACACTTCTTGAGTGGTTATTTACGGATTGTTAAATAATAAAAATTTGAAAATAAAATAAAAAAAGAAGAAAAGAGCGAGAAAAAAAGGGTTTTCTACGAGGATGATGTTGAAGTTGAAGATTTGCTGTTTAAATTAGCAAGAATGACCGGTTTTGTTGGGAGATAGTGTTAACATCTTCATTATCATTTTAGTGTGTCATGTGTGGGAGTTAATATACTCGGAGTCTCTGCTATTGATGGTTTTATGAGAACGAGATAAGAGCACGCGTCGAATGATTAAAAACTTGACTGAAGGATTTGGTAGACTTCCTTGATCAATTAACCGAATTTCATTGGATCGCACAACGACGTCATACGAGTATGCGGTTTGTGTTGAGTGAGTTTAAAGTGAAAATCTAGGTCTAGGCAGTCATTTGCTATGAAGTGAAGGCAAACGAAAATATTTTGAGAAGTCGTACGACTCATAAATGATGGGAATCGGAGCCTCTAAAACGAGGCACTCTCTCTATCATGACCATCATATTCTCAGACCATACTTATGCCAAGGTCATAAAATTGGACTGTGACACGATGAGGAGACGCCATCAAAAGCTTGCGATCGCCCGAGTTATTTTGAATCGCAGAGGAATAACATGTTTTAGAAAATATCCCTAACATCGCGGAACAAAGAAAGGAAACTGGCAGATCACATTTCTTAAGGAATATACTAGGTGAAGCAAAAGTCCTATCGGAAAATGCTATAATTTTTGAAAATGCCGGCAAATTTCAATTCTACTTTGACATTTGAAAAGTAAACAGACACAAAATACACGTCAACAAGATTTGTTTGCCGAATAATTCGTCGGTGTTGTTGGCGCAAATTTCGCGGTCGTCCGACATCAACTGGCCAAACACTATGACGTTTAGTCGCTCGCCTAGAAGAGTATGGGACAACACGAGATACTGCCAGGTCTGGCCGGGCGGAGCAGCTGTTCTGCTAAGAATATGGCAGCAGAAAAGCTGCTTCGTTGAAGATGTCGCAGAGGAGCCCGGAATATTGCCCGAAAAACTTTAAGATGTTCCCTTATAAAGTACAGACAGTGCATATCCTGAAACTCGAGTACGAGAGAGAAAACTTTTCATCGAAAATCATCATGAGCGACGAGGCCCATTTCCATCTCTGTGGATATGTAAATAAGCAAAATTATCGCGTCTGGGGCACTGAAAACCCGCGTATAACCCACGAATAGCCATTACACCCGCTCAAAAGTTACTGCATAATGTGCTGTTTACGCTGGAGGCGTCATCGGGCCTTATTTTTTCGAAACCCCCCGGGCCAAACGACTACTGTGGACGGCGAATGCTATAGAGTCATGCTCAACGACTTCCTCCTTCCTCAATTGGATGAGTTGAGACTGGAGAACATGTGGTTCCAACAGGATGTAGTGACGGCGTATACTTTAGGAGTCACAACCGAGATTCTGAGGGCTGTATTTCCGGGTCGCCTAATCTCTGATGGCCTGATTTAACCGTTCCAGACTTATTTTTGTGTGAGTTTATAAAGGCACGAATCTATGTCATGATGCCTCAGGCTCTTGAAGCCCTCAAAGGGAATATCCATCAAGAATGCGAGGACCTATCGCCGGAAATTCTGGCAAGAGTGATGGAAATGCCACATATCGGGCCCGAATGGTCATTAATTCTGGCGGCGGCCACTTAGCCGATATCATTTTCTCAGGTCTTTAATAAGCAGCGAAGGAATACAGACGCTGAGATGCTTCAAAAGAAGAATACTTGGTCGGATATGTGGTCTACATATTAGAGAGACGAGCGAATAGAATGGAAACGGTGTAAAAGGTTGACCTCTTCTATACATTAATCGGCTCGATCATATCGAGCGAATGAACGGTATGATAGATAGATAGACGGCTACCAGCTACACCTCAAACAGCATTAACTACGTTCCATTATAAACGCGGCACTTAGATTAGAGGAAGGTTGCTGATGGGTGACGAGAAGTCTTGTACCGATTTCACTTTTCCCAAAGTGGACTTGGGTTCCTTTACAGGACGCAGTGCGGAACTAAGTACCATTCTAAAAGCACGTCAAATAAATATTTGCTGCCTGCAAGAAACTAAGTGGAAGGGCTCAAAATCACGCGATGTTGGACTTGTATATCATGGGCCATAAACGTAGTGTCTGCCTATGCACCTCAAGTAGGTTGCTCTGACCAAGAGAAGACGGATTTCTGGCAAGACTTTGGATAATCTTCTACAGTCAATACCATCGGGTGGAACAAAATATCTTGGTGGAGATTTGAATGGTCACATTGCAGAAAACAGGAACATGTTCAAGGAAGTCCATGGCGGCCTTGGATATGGCAGCCTGAATTCACAGGATAAGGATATTCGAAATCTCGCATAAATTGGCTATTCTAAATACCTTTTACAAAAAAAAAAGAATGAACGCCTGGTTACATACAGCTACTCGTAGATCGACTTCATTCTAGCTGATCGTATATTACTAAGAAGCTCTAACCAGCAAGGATCGTCTTTTAGTCTCCGTCTTTACCCTGAAGAAACCATTGAAAGAATTAACGGGCAGAACACAAAGAATCAAGTGGAAATAGATCAACGGAGAAGAGCAGCAGAGCCTTGAAAAAATACGCTCGAACTTAGAAAAACTTTGCATAACTGAAGCAAAAGCTAAGCTTGATGTTTCAAAAAGTGGACTCAGCACAAACAAAGACCCTACGTGGTGGAATGATCAATCAAAAACCAAGACCACCAAGCTTATAAAACAGCTAAGTCCCTAGCGAAAAGAAAGGTCGCTGCAGCCAAAGACAAAGCCATTATACCAATAGAACCAACGAGAGCGACATCTAAAAAATAGTAAAAACCCGTTGGCGGCAATATTACGAAAAAATCCTAAACGAGGAGTACCCGAACAGTGAACTGAAGAGCCTAATTCCAACAGTAGGTCCAATAACACAAATAAAAGACCAAGAGATGAAGGTAGCTGTACGGAAAATGCCCGGCTGGGCTCAGCGAAGCTTTCGAGGTTTGGGTAGGAGTTCATCAGGGCTCTGCCCTAAATCCGGCTCTTCAATCTAGCCACGACGTGAGAAGGAAGCCAGAAGATCATATTATCCGAAAAGTACTGCAAATTTCACTACATCCAAGGAGAAGAGGGTGGCCTCAAGCAACATGGTGATCGAACAATACTAATGAACTATGGACAGATCAAATAGAGCACTCGACAATCCACGACCGAAGGATCTGGAGACAAAGTACAAGGAGAGCCGACCTCACATAAAAGGGAAAAGGCAAAGAAGAAGAAGAAGAAGAAGAAGAAGAAGAAGAAGAAGAAGAAGAAGAAGGTTACATAAGCGTATGCTGCCGGGTATTGACGGACAAAAATGTATTCCTGCTCACGAGTTTAGGTTCAGAAACGAGCATTCAACTATTGATCAAGCTCATAGAATCTCCGATGTAAATGAGAAAGCTCTTTTTCTTGATGTCCCGCAAGCGTTTAATAAGGTCCACACCTTTAAGATTTGAAATACTGACAATGTACATCGGGAGTAAACTACCTGCACCCACTTTCCAGGTAGCACCCTATTCGCGGCAAGTAGCAATCACAACAAGACTACTGCAACCGTGACTAAAATTCACGAATATCATGAGGAGCTGTATAGAAATGATCCACATTCCACTGTCATGGAGAGGAGTTAATGTAGCTTTCATTCCCAAAGTCAGAAAATGCTCCCATGTTGTCCGAAAGGACCTCAGACCTATAAATCTATCATCTTTCCTTCTGAAAACTCTAGAACGACTGATTGATTTCCATATGCGATCTAGAATTGATCCACGACTTTTGTCAACGGCTCAACATGCCTACTGTAAAGGAAAGTCGGTAGAAACGGCTCTGCAATCGCTGTCCAGCCACATCTCTACAATATAGAGAGTACACAATGGTTGCTTTCCTGGACATGAGAGCTCCTTCAAGAACGTCAACACATCCGCAATCACGACTGCGCTGTCAACTCTGCAGGTAGACGACTCACTTGGTGAGTTGATCAGTGTTATCTTAAGCAGGATAATCAACTCTAAACTGGGTGGGGCCTCTGTTAAAAGATGTGTCAGCAGAGGTATGCCGCAAGGCGGTGTCCTCTCTCCCCTTCTCTGGAACTCAGTAGTTAACGAACTGGAAGCGGGTGGTAGCAGGGTGATTGCCTATGCGGATGACGTTGCTATAGCCGTCTCAGGTAAGCATCTCAATACCATTAAAGAACTCCTTCAAGTAAATCTCAATAGATTAACCCGCTGGACAGATCGGTGTGGATTGGGAATAAACCCTCATAAAACTTTTCCAGGAAATACAAAATTCCAATTATAGACCCTCCCTCAGTACCAGTTTAGTATTTTCCGATACAGCAATCAGCTATTAAGTTCCTGGACTCGATCTTATTAAACTCTAGAACCGCCCTAGAATGCCGATCATCTCTCACGGAGATGGCAGAGCAGTTCAACTTTTACCTTTGTTGGGTGTCGAGCCATAGAGTCATTCCAGGGAATTGTAGGGTCGACGAACTCACCAAAATTGGAACCACTCTACTATTCTACCGGAAAGTGTAGCTTCAGTATACCAATCGTTACGTGCAAACTAATAATAAACCTGGATGCTAACAAAATAACAAATCTTAGGTGGACTGTGGGATCAGCATGTATAGCGACCAAACACATGTGGCGGGACCTGAAACCTGAAAAGTTTGATGTTTCTGAATAGGAAACATCTCAGCGCATACAAATGATTTCTGCAGAAGCTGCATGGACGTGGAGGAGGGAGAGTTAATCCTCCACCTACTCTGTACATGCCCAGCTCACTCCAAAAGAAGGAAACGCCACTTTCTTCTACAATAACCTAAGCGATCTAGAGAATATAGACGTTAACAGTCATAAGCTCAAATTGGTTCCAAGAGTAGGAGGATTACAGATCCACGTGGCATCACGATGGGCAAATAGGCCTAAGTTCGTTGGTATTTCCAACAGCCACTCTTACCTAACCTAACCTAATCTAAGACCATAACGTCTTTGAAATTCTCTGCCTCTGAAGCCTCTATTCATATTGTTGCTCACTATAAAGTCACAGTAATACGGGTTGGTGGACCCAAAGGCATCACTGGCAAAGAAACTCCTGATGAAATTGCTCATTCATCTTTCTCTGGTCCTGAAGATTTCTGTAGCCGGCTGACAACCAGTCAAAGATTGAGCTAAATAAACGGGAGCGACAAGAAATGCTATCGTATTGGAATGGGTAAACAAACAGCATACGAGAAAAGGACATCATGGCTTACTCAAATACCACTTTTTTTTATAATTGGCGTGCGCACAATGGATTCATGTACTGTTAAGATGTTTGCACATAGCGCAGGCGAAAGGAAGTTAGGGAGGGAAAAAAGAGAGATACCGATGTCCGTTGGTTTTAAATGTTTGCAAGTTATACTGGCTAGGAAATAAAGAGCTCGGCAGGGCATTTCATAAGCGAGTTGTACAGCTTAGGAAAGAATCACAATATTTCAGAGTATGTCCGAAGATGGACTTGAGGGTGAACTGATGAGCATTCATAGCGAGACGGGTGTTACGGTTATAAGTTAGAAGGGGTGGAATGCTACTGGCGGTGAAAAATAACGACACAACAAGGTGAGAGAGGAGACATTATGTCTGTATTCCAGGGTGTCGAATGACTGTGTAATACTGGCATCACCTATGAGTGATGATTTTGATCCTATCTAGCAAGTACGATGAGGTCTTGGAGGCATCTGACCAGTTGTGGGCGCTGTATTCGTATATTGAACCAGGTCAGAGGGGTGAAATATTTCTTACATCGCTTGAGGAAACCTACACATTTCGTAGCATTTTTGGCGACATCGAATATGTGGTCATTCCAACGTAAGTTGTCGTTGAAACATATACCAAAGATGGAAAGTTTTTTGGTTTTGACGATGCAAGTGCCATTTATGGACAATGGCTGGGTGTTTAAATTTCACTTTAACATGCAGCAGGCAGCATTGTGTTTTGGAAGCATTGAGTTCCACTCTGTTGGAGGTTGACTATTTAGTGATGCTATTTATATCGGAATTGAATGAGCTTAACATACACTAGCGTTCCCGTTCTACATTCGAAGAGCAGGGACGTGAGTCCGGGAACGAATATGAAAAGCAGAGAATACTGTCGTCAGCAAAGGAATATATTGGATTAGAAGTAGCAGACAAGAGATCATTAATGAAAATTAAAAAGAGTATCGGAGACAGAACAGTGCCCTGGGGCACACCAGCATTTATTTTGTGAATATCAGACTTAAAACCATTCAACACAACTTGAATTGAACGTTCCGAAATGTAGTTTCTAATCCATCGAAGAAGAGAGCCGTCGATCCCAAATGTACGCATTTCTGACAAAAGAGCCTGATGCTAAGCTCTTTCGAATGCCTTAGAAGTAAGGGGTTTTCCAATAGGGACTTGATAACTTTCCATTTAATTTGTGAACGCAATCTTTCACTAATCATCAAACTGTCACTGTCAAATTATTCAGTAAACTCAACATTTTCATCATGGTAAAGTACACGAACGAGCAACGTCTGCAAATTATAAAAATTTTCTACCGAAATTCGTAGTCGGTGACTGCAACTTTAAGAGCGTTAACTCCAATTTTCGGTCGTAATTCTCGCCCTAGTAGACAGGCAATAACAAGTGATGTTGCCGTGTCAGTGAGACAACGGGTTGGTCGAAGTGTCGAAAATATCGCTGCCGTTCGGACGTCCGTAGCAAACGATCCAAATCAGTCAATTGCACAGCGTTCTCAAGAATTGGGCATCGCTCAGACCACATTATGGCGTATTTTGCGTAAGGATCTTGGTTTACACCCATACAAGGTCAAGCTGACTCAAGAATTGAAGCCATTTGAAAAAAATAACTGTTTGGTTCGGTGCCGGCGTCGTTATTGGGCCATATTTTTTCGTCGACGATAACGATCGTCACGTTACTGTGAATGGTGAGCGTTATCGAAACATGATCACCGATTATTTTTGGCCCGAATTGGAAGATATGGACTTGGAAGACATGTGGTTTCAACAGGATGGTACCACAAGCCACACAGCACACGCTACAACCGATTTATTGAAGAGTAAGTATGGTGAGGGTGTTATCTCAAGACATGGTCCAGTCGATTGGCCGCCTCGTTCGTGCGATTTAACGCCGCTTGACTATTTTCTGTGGGGCTACGTTAAGTCATTGGTTTATGCCAACACGCCGACGACGTTGGAAGAGCTTAGAACCAAAATTGAACGCGAAATAGCGGCCGTTTCGGCAGAAATATGTGGCCGAGTCGTTGAAAATTGGGTCCAACGAATCGACCGCTGCAAACGTGCCCGCGGTGGCCATATGAACGAAGTCGAGTTCCATTCATAAATGTTTTGATTGTACTTCATGCCGATAATAAAGTTTTTGAATTATCTCAAATGGTTTGCGTTTTATTTAAAAAGAAAGTTGTCAAGTCCTTATTGGAAAACCCTATATCAGATTTGCTGTACGTTTTGGTTCCACTTTTCGGTACCATCAAATCACCAGTGGACCTGTTGCTACGAAAGCCGTACTGCCGGTCATTGAGAAGTTTTCGTGTTTCGAGATATTTCATGACCTGACGGTTTATCAGCGTGTCCATAACCTTAGAAAGAAGGGACGTAAGTGCAATGGGCCTGTATTAGCAGAGAGAAGAAGATTCGCCTTTTTAGGGACTTTAAGAAAATTGACTTTATTCATTCTGATACATCTCGACTTTCTCCTGAAAACACTGGATCAGTGAAACATGTGCTGCGCAAGTGTTCTTCCAAATCTTGGCTTATGCTGAACGACTTCCATAAAGGCGTAAAATCACCAATGCTACCTTCAACTCCGGTCAGACAATTTTAAGCTCCATTCAAGAACTACTAGGTGGGGTGAAAAGTAACCTCCTTGTCCGCCAGAATGCGCTGCTCCTGCAAAAAACGGTTATGGTGCCTTGAAGTCCGTTCATATTTAGGCAGATATGCCAAATTTCAGTGCGATACTGTCTTTAGTTTTTGGTGAGTATGGACAAAAACGATTTTCGTTTTCGAGGCAAAACGGCGAAGGAAACAAAAGAAAAGTTGGATAAATATTATGGGGCTAATACTCCGTCAGATTACACCGTCAAATATTGGTTTCAAGAGTTTCGTGGTGGCCACAACTCCACTACCGATCAAGTCCGCAGCGGCAGGTCATCCAATGCGGTTACAGAAGACAATGTCAAAAAAATACATGAAATGGTATTGGCTGAACGGAAAGTGAAGGTGCGCGAGCTAGCAGATACCACAAAGATTAGTACTGAGCGCACACGCCATATTTTGCATATGAAAAAGTTATCCTGCCGCTGGGTGCCGCGCATGCTCATTCTTGAACAAAAACACGAACGCGAGAGCACTTCGAAAGAGTGTTTGGACTTGCTGATGCGGAATCGGGCGGACTTTTGGTGTCGATTTGTAATTGTTGATTAAACTTGGATCCACTATTACACACCAGAGAACAGAATGAGTGCCCGACAATGGACTGAAGCCGGCACGAGTGCTCCGAAGCAGCCGAGGGAGGCTCGATGGTTCGGAAAGGTTATGGCGTCGGTTTTCTGGGATTGTCATGGCATACTCTTCGTGGACTACCTCGAAAAAGGAAAAACCATCAACAGCAAGTATTACTGTGCATTATTGGAGCGATTGAAGGCCAAAATCGCTGCAAATCGGCCTCACATCAAGCGAAAAAAATTTTGTTTTTGCGAGACAATGCGCCGGCGCACAAGAGCATCGCAATTGCTGTCGCATCCACCGTATCCGCCAGATTTGGCTCCCTCGGGCTATTATCTCTTTCCAAACTTGAAAACATGGCTCATCAATAAAAAGTTCAGTTCACGCGAAGAAATCGTCGACGCCACTGCAGACCTTCTGGAAAATTACTTTTCGGACGGGATCAAGAAGTTGGAAAATCGCTGGAATAAGTGTATCAAGCTAAAAGGGGACTGTATTGAATAAAATAAAAAAAAAAGAATTTTTTCATTCCCAAGGAGGTTACTTTTCACCCCACCTAGTAGATTTCAGCTACCCGTCTTAGAGATGGTGCAAAGAATCCCTTCCGCTCTATTAACCTTAAAACAATCTACGTTCAACTAAAGTACTAGCACTAGACTGCGACAGAGTAGGGAAAATCTTTTTAAATGAACTCACTGAGATCTGAGATATTCGTAGTCTGATAGTTGCTTTAGATATTGGTCCCTGGAGCAATATTTTTCCTCGAATGGTTCCTACTATGTCACTCTTAGTAAATAGGAACCATGCTAGATTTTTACTTATGCCTAGCTCACGTCGAAAGACGTCAACACAACTTAAATCAAGTCTTTAGGCGAATGAAATTCGCAATTCCCTTCAAAAACTGACCAGGTAATCATTTAAATTGGCATCAACGAAAATTTTCCAAATATCTTATCGAAAAAACAGTCGGTACCTTATCGAAAAAAAAACACCCATACGTCCGTTGATTAAGATAAAAATCAAAAACGTTTGCCAATGTTCACAGGACCTTAAATCAAAACTCAAGTGCCACTTACAGCCCTTGTGTCGATGGAGCCGAATTATGTCCGATAAAATTCACGTTAACTTACAAATATTTTCTATAACAAATTTACAATCAGCCGATAATCAATTAACTTCTAAATATAATAAAAATCATAGACCCAATGACCTTTGTAGAATCTCTCACTCATTTTCACGAAAACAAATTGTCACATCGAATCGAAATTTTGGCAAAAATATTATTTGTATCTGTTACGCGATGCTTTCGAACAGCCTACACAGCTCTTAAACAGATTCTTGCTGTTGGCAGTTAATTTTTTTAATTTCTTTTTCCCCTCAAAATTAATTAAGTACAACATAAAGTTGAGTGTTAAAATTAGAAAAATAAATCTTTTTAAATCAAAATCAACAGAATTAGAAAATGCGTTGAAATCCTCCCCCAGGTTCACGATTGGCGTCAAAAAAATAATAAACACTCGCTCTCTCCGCATGTGTTGAGTGTCTGAGGACACTTGTTTTTCTTTTTTAAAGATAGAAACACAATTTTATTAATTTTCTTAAACACTGCACTCGAAAGCAAACACGAGTGTAAACATTATGCAAACTTTTTGAGAATATCACGGCCGTTGTGTGATAACTTGATAATCTGATAACTCGGGGATTAAACAATTAAAAAAAAATAAATGAAAAGGAGGTCATGTTTGGAAATGCATCCCAGAGATTCCAGCTCACTGTAGAACTCACGATATACTCATACTCGTACTCGTACAAAGGTAATAAACACGCATTCGATTCGCGTGACAAGGGCGCGTTTCGTTAGCCTATTCGAACGCACAGGTTTCCACTAGAAACCGATCTGACAAACGCGCTACACCAGCGGACGGAAAATTCCTTACACGCGCTATTTCAATTTCAATTTTACCGGCGTGTTTTTTTTTCCGGAGCACACCTGAATCGAATTTTCTTTATTGTGAGGAATTTTTTCTTCTTACTCCGTCCGGCTACGGTTACGATGCGTACACTACCGAATGAACATTGATTTAGAGTGAGCTTCAAGCTTTCCGTCGTTCTCTAGCCTCTGCTGACAGTCTCACACACTCAATCGACGTCCGATCATGGAAATAATAATAATAAAAAAATAAAATGAATAAAAAGCTCGTGGTTTTATCATAGATTGCGGTAAAAGGGCTTAGATACTCGTATACCTGTCCAGATAGCGGGTATCATGGGTAACCTTCCCGCCCACTTAACCTCAATTTAACGATTAACCAAAAGGGCTCGACTTGGACTTGCGACTTCCTTATCAGAGGAAAGCTTATTGTAGCCACTGACACCAATCATATGCTAAGCTGAGCGATAGAAAGAGAGAAACCGATAAAATATACTTTTTTTCCATTTTTTTTGTTTTTGTTTGGTTTTAATGGAGAAAAGCTCCTCGATTATGGAGTGTTGTGTGGTGAGCTGTGGTGCGAGTGTGTGCGGGTATTTTCCCACGCAAAAGAGCTCGCGATAGATACTCGTACAATCGAAGGTAGACGGCTAAATGAATTGGTTTTGAATTTTTATTTTTTTTATTATAAATGACTGCAAGACCATAAATTAAGAATCTAAAGCTTTATAGGGTAATTGTACATGTGGTCACAGTTCACGCTTGGCAAACGTCATTCAGCGTTAACGAATTGATGTACGAGTATGTAAATTTATGGTGGCGCGCTCTGTTATTTATATTGTGAGACAAATAGTCGTTGACTTTGACGTTTTGGGGAAGACTACGAGTGTGTTGTCGGTCGATGATTTGATTTAGAAATCACAAATTCAGATTTTGAAGAGATATTGCGTTGTAAAGATATGGCGGGCGATAGTTTGTGGGGTGATCTAACAGAGTGATCATTGATCGGTTCAGTTTAGATTGACTTGTTCTCTTATAAGTGTGAGGCATTGTGTTCCATTGATTTGGATTGTCTGACAGTGGAACTGTTCATGCACGTAGTGGAGAGATCGATGGTTCCGATGATGTTAAGCAGGCTGAAGACGTTAGCAGATCTGAAAGCGTTGAGAGCTACCACCGAGCGAAGTCTCATAAAGGTTTACTGATTTAAAAGGGGACTCGTTATCCACAACTGAGTTAGAATGCCGACTAGGGATACTAGAGTCGTATTTTAAGCAAATCATTAACTTGCAGACATCAATAGAGCGATATATTCCAGTCGCTAACGCCAATTTACGACCGGAAATTGAAGACGTTTATATAGGTTCGAAGGGAAAGATTATGGAGCTCTTGGCTGCGTTGAAAGACATATTTCTGGTGAAAATGGAAATACAACTCTGGCGACCTCCGGATTAGCAAGCCTTATCTGTATACAGCGGATCTCTGTACATATGGAGCTACCTTCCTCCGCTACTCGTAGGATACCTGATGGGATTCAACCTCTCAAAAAAGTCAAAACCCAAGACCGCTACTCCTTTAATACCGGACGGGTAATACAGTGACTGCACCAACTGCCGGCAATGCTCCTCCAATGTCGAGCAAAGGCAATGGTGCACCTTCAAACGGCAAACGCAACGAACAAAAATCCTAACCCTCAAAACCATGGCCCTACCACTTTCTCCATTCCTAGCAGCAACAAGTTTGTGGCACGCCACGGTCCTACTGCTGCTAAAAAAAACTCTTCTCTCAGAGGAGGAATCCAAGGCGCAGTGTGTCGAATATTTACATCGAGCTCCTCTAAAATGGCTGGCTTCTTAGCGTAGACTAAGGATTTAACTTAGTCCCAGAAAAAATAATCGAGTGGTGGGAAATCTCATGATCGGTTCAGCCAATTGATGAACGCTCGCCATGAGATGACCCAGTCGCCAAATTTTTGCTTCACAACTTCGAGCGTTGTGTCGCTTGTAGTGCCATCTTGTTGGAACCACAGCTCGGATATATCGATGTTGTCGAGCTCTGACGACAGAAAGTCGGTTAACATCGCTCTATACCTGAGACCATTGACGGTAACGGTGTCTCCTTCCTCATTTCGAAAGAAATAAGGTCCGATGATGCCGCCATGCCAGGCACCGCACCACACAGTCAATCTTTATAGATGCATTGATGCTTGGCCGAATACTTGTGGATTGTGTTCGCTCCAATAATGGCAATTTTGCTCTGCTGAACCAAAAATGAGCCTCGTTCGAGATGATTTTTTGGCCAAAAACTGGATCTCCGGCCAACATTTCCAGCACCCAATTAGCGAACTCACGACATTGTCCATGTTCGCCCGGCTTCAATTCTGACATCAGCACAATGTTACACGGATGTAGGCCCAAATCCAACCGCAAAATAAGCCGGGTTGACTCTCTGGCAATGCCCAATCCAGCTAATCAGCGCCGCATCGACATTTCTGGGACTTCTTCGATACTGGCCGCTACGGGGGCTATGTTTTCTTCATCTCGCACCAAAATCTATCTGGTTGGTGGCATAAGATCCAAAAGAGTATACTCATGCTCAAATTTTTCCACGGTGAGTCGAATTGCCAGCACACTGAAGCCATAATAAGGACCGTCCTCACGACGAAGTTCACGCTGCGCATTTACAACTGAGCCGGAATTCCAATAATTTTTTTTTATAATTTCCGACCGTTCGGCAAGTGTCAAAGGATGCCTGATGAAATGTCAAACCTTACTGAATATTTTGACAACTAGATGTCATTGGTAACTTTGGCAGTTGCTGAAACATAATCATTGCTATATGGTCACCCGTTATATCAGACGGCGAAATGCTGTACGTATAAGGACGCTGATGGATCTACTCGTATAATACCTGAACAGTGGCAGTTGGTCAAGCTAAAGTTTTCGGGCACTTCTTGTCTTTAAGAGGGAAAAACACATCAGCGGACGTGTCAGTAAAGAGTGTGCCATCTTTCTTACTTAAGGTCGCTGGCCTTTTAGAGATCTCGAGAATCATCCGATTGGCCTCCCGGCATCCTCGAGAGCCATGTAGTCTGTGGTTATGCTCTCATGAAACCCAATTATCAACGGAACGCATCACCAAATAGTTCAGGCAATCCTGTCGAACGTTCGGGTTCAGAGAAACTCTCCTCTAACCTTTGCCTTTGCAAGTTCAGCGGCGATTTAATATTATCGTAATCGCATTGTGACCAGGGACCCAAACAAGATTTAGTGAATACAGCCTTCCGATTGCGTTCACAACAGTCTTATATTCGCGGACTAGCTTGAAAGTGGTGAGCTAGCTCACCTTAGGCATAGGTTGACTTTATTTATACACGCGCAGGCTTCTCCCCATATTATTCAGGAGTGCATACGAGTATATCTTCGCTTGGGAGACACAATCAGGTTTTATTAACGGCAAGCGAAATTCAACGTAGCGCAGCAATGAAGACTGTTTTCAGACTTGAAAGCAAACGACTTATACCTTTTTGTAGCATAACTGGGCATATCTCATCGTTGCCAGACGACTTCATGCCATCAAAGGAAGCCACAGCACTCACAACAGACGAGAGATACCAGCTACGGCGTATTTTTTTACTCAGCTCACTTGCAACTTCGTGATGTGTGAGCCGTTTTTGGTCTGGTTAGCTAGGAAATAAGTTTCAAGGATAAGAGAGTGTTTTTCTGCTTTCGGCTCAGTGCAGGTGCTATTAGATCTTCTAAGTTTGGCTAATTTTCCGCTTTTGAGGATCATAACCAGCCTGCTGGTTACACCGAATGTCTCTATCTTTTCCGATAGTGCTTTCCAGAGGTACTCGATTCTTATATTCATTTTGTTGGTCTTAAGTGACCAATACTTTAGGTAGTCGCGACAAGTTTGCGTTTTGCAGATTCCTCTATCTTCTGTTTCGTTCTCAGTTAAGCCGGAAGACTCACGGACATACGGAGCTTCTCCTTTAAGCCTACCCAGTTGGTTTAACACGAATTCTTCCACTTCAACGAGACCAGGGCCTGGCGTCCGTTTTGAATTTGATGCACTTTGTCATACAATACTTTTGTACCATATGTTGGATGAAAGCAAATATTGTTGACAACCAGGTCAGACGATAGTATGAAGTGCAGCGGATGATTGCCTCTCGCGTTCCATTTGCTACTGCCCCAAATTGTATTCTGGACATTAGAATCGCAGCCTATGATAAGTCTCATCTTGTTGGAATCACAGTAATCAATGAGAAACATTAGAAGACTCGTTTAGCCGTTCTACAGTTTGCTGCGTGAAGCACTTCACTCTAAAATTAACGTTTTCCATATCGCAGCAAGGACTATGAGCAAAACACTTCAGTGTTAACTCAGACTGGGTGGATTGAGGAAATCCAAAGTCCTCCCTGAAATCGTTGTGAGAGTATAAAGCTAGTGGGCTGCTCTTCTACATGAAGATCACATTGTAAAGCAGTTCCATTTGTACAATTCTGTAAATAGAGCATCAGTGTATGCATTACAGATCTGCAATGCACTGCCAAACAAAAATTTGGTTTGTCTTGTCGAAAACACTACTACAAAACCGACGTTGTGCCTCGGATGATCACACTTTGAACAGATTTTCTTTCGGCCAAAGTGTAAGGCATGTGAGAATGACCGTATCGAAGTGATGAAAGTGATGTTAGTTACAAGTAGGCAGACGTTGAAATCACAGAATACAAATTCTATATCAGGTTTTGCTCAAACGTGTATTCAGTAAAAGGCAATTGTATCGCTTTTTTATTACTTAGACTCGATTATTTGAAAAGATTGATGAATTTCCAAGTTGTTTACCCTGGCGAACGGATCAATAACACGTAGGGAAGCTTTAAAATATCACAGGTCGGAGGAAATACGTGAGATTTTACCATTACTGACTACTTGTATCGCTTTCAAAACGTTCAGGTTTGTGTTTTCAAAACGTCTACCTCATTTGTTTATCTGAGATTCTAAGATTCTTGAATTTGTGATGGATTACACCTCTGTTGTTTCTTTTTTTTTTCAGTTTTTTTTATGAAAACTTGAGTTTGTTTTTGAAAATAAAAATATAAAACTGTGTACTGCACTATTTACAGGCATTTTGAAGAATTTCAATGGACAAAACTCGAACTTGAATACATTTAGATGCGCGTAAACATTGTTATTTACTTTTTAATTGTTGCTAATTTTAACTTGTTAAGTCATTTCAACTAATTATATTAACAATTCGATAGAAAACAGATTCTTTTTCTGTTGAATACAATGCTAAAAGTGATTGATATGGCACAACGTAGTCTTGGATTGTGATAAAAACAAGAAAAAACGTATAATGAAGCGATGAAGGGATTGGCTTTTCCCAATTTCCTTCAACAGCACTATTTCTTAACTCTATTGATAAAAAAGATTTCAAGTAGTGCCACTAGAGGCTTGTACTATTATTCCAATACCTAACACTTCTAAGAAAACTATCACCTCCACCACCACAACAACCACAACAACAACAACAGCAGTAGCTCCAACTACAACTTCAACCGTAGCACCAACTCCTGCCCCAAAAACCGCAGAGCCAACATCTCCAATTCCATCTCCAGTTCCAGAGTCAGTTATTTGTAAATGGAACTCCTCGTGCGCATTTTACTTCAAATTGCTGCTTAATTGAACTTCACATACGAAACTTCTGATAACAAGAACACAACAGCCATCTAAAATATCCCAAGTACAGCTGTAGGTCATGACGTAACCTGCGATTCGGAGACCCATCAACAAATTGTTCTTATTTGCCCACCCGCAGATGCATTTGAACACAACGAAACTAAAGTAATCGCCAATTGATGCAGTTGAATTCCCCAACTCTAAGGCTAACCAAACTATCTTGGAACCTACCTCCAATTCACCCAGCTCTATAACTGCCTCTAGCAGAGCTTTCCCGACACAGCGCAGACTAACCTTATCAACGATCCTAAGACATTTTATCAATTCGTCAACTACAAAAGAAAATCAGACGGTTATTCCCCTCCCTCTCGTTCAATAATAAATCACCGACAACCAGCAGACAACCTCTTCGTATCTGACCCCATCTATTTCAAGTACCTTCCCAATTTCTCCATTGGCCCCTCTCTTACTCAACCAAAAGTTACAAAATCTCAATGATGAATTTTTACCCGGTCCAGATGGGCTCCCAGCAATATTTCTTAAAAAGTGTACCTCAAATCTTTCGCATCCACTTTCCTCCCTATTTCATCTATCCATCACACAAGGGGAATTCCCCCAGGTTTGGAAGACGTCATTTATAACCTCGGTTCACAAAAAGGGATCACAGAATGAAGTAACCAACTACCCATTGCTAAGCTTTTTCACATACCTAAAATGTTCGAAAGTTTTTTATATGAAGTTCTATGCTTTCAGTGCAAGTGACTTATATCACCCAGTTTGCATGGATTTCTAAAAGGTAGATCAACTACTATAAACTTAGTTGAATTCGTATCCTTTGCGCTTTCAGCCCTAGAAAATGGCAACGAAATTGACGTTATTGCTACAGATGTGGGTGCGGATGTGGGTGCGGATGTGGGTGCGGATACAGGCATCACATCACACAACCGATGTGGATGCAGCTACATAGCTGGAGCTAGCACCAAGTCACTTGATCGATGGGTGAAGAGACGACGATCTCTTTTATAGCAAGACCCAACGAGGGAGCAACAGTGGTGTGCAGGCGGACGGCCAGTATAATCGGGCACACCCCAACGACGCACCAGCTTTAAAAGTTAGGTTCGATGGGTGAAGGGATGACGACCCCTTTTTAAGCCAAGCGGAGCACCGGAGGAGCAGCAGAGGCGTGTAGGCGGACGGCCAAGTATTAAAACCGCCTCCTCCGAGGGAACAGGAAAACATAAACAAAGAACACCAACCAACAACAACCAGCAAACACACAACAAATAACGAATAACAATTGTAAAAGAAAACAAAAAAAAAGTACAAACGGGCAGAGAGGCCAGAGTGCAGAAGGGCCCAATTACAAAAAAAATGAAAAAATAATTGTAAGGAGTGACACGCTATTTGTCAGTCCCCCCCCCCCCAAATCTGAACGCCGATCCACCGGAGTAGTTAGGGATCCGCGATTAAGAAAATATAAAAACCATAATTTGCAATGCATACTTGGCTTTCGTGAGGGACGGCGATCCAACGGATTTTTGGATCGAGATACAATCCCTTCTGGATTGTATCCACATTCTTTTCCTTTCGTCCCAACACTCCAACTACCATTCCATCGCATTTCCTTTCTCCTTCGCGATCGTTTAATTTTAACAAAAAATTTTATTAGCGTAATCCGATGGGGGAAAAATGCCCGGGTATCAGAAATGAAAGAAACTCTGCTTTTCGCATTTTAATTGTAGGTAATTGGATGTAGAACCTAAGAGTAGGCAATAGCTAGGATCCACAGCTTCCACAAACTCGCTCAGTGGAGTTCCCAGTCATTACTGGAAGTGGGAGCGAACTCCGAGACTGAGGAGTTTGGTATGAATGTGGAAAATGGTATGTGTGAGAGGCCTAGTCGGACACGGGTGCACACACTAGCAAAGCTTGCTAGTGTGGTAGCTAGAAATCCCGTCGTTGGGTCCACTACGGCTGAATGGATGTGAGAGAGAATGTGCGTGTGAATGTGTGTGTGTGTCTGGCGGGAGCTGTGGATCGTAAAAGATCTGGAAGACACTTTTGTGACGACCAGCGAGTAGCGAGGGTCAGCTTAGGACAGGACAGGGACGAGGATTGGATAGCGAGAATAGCGGGTCGGAAGGATCCAGGAACGGTGCCAGAAAAGGGACACAATCCGCTAGGACACAAAGCTAAGTATAGTGTAGTGAAGTGTAGTACAGTGTAAAAAAAAAATTATATAAGACTTAAGTTCGTTTTTTTTTTTTTGGTTTGCAAGTTAAGACTCCGGTGGGCCGCGCGTGCGCGACAAATCCCGAGAAAAGACGGGACACGCGACCCGTTAGAAAACGTTTTTTTGTTGTTTCGGGACTCATAGAATAGCGGGTCACTCCATCGACGAGTGTACCGCTACGCAAATAAAAAAAAATAAATCGTTGAGCTCCAACGGAGCTTTATAACGTCGTGGAATTTTTGGTTTTTTTTATTGTTTTTCTTGCTGTTTTTTTTTCTTTCGGGGAAGTTTTCTCTTCTTTTTTTCCTTTTTTTTTTTTGGAAAGGTTTCGTGATTCCGGGGGAAAAATTACGTGGCGCCCATTTTTTTTTTTATTTCGCCCAGGTTTAGCTGCCGTCAAGGCGCTACCTGGTGGAACCCACAGCTGGGATAGCGGGATCCCAGAGAGAGTAAAGTTATCGTTTGGTTCGGGGAATCGCCGTATATTGGTGCCGGGATCCAAACATAACAATTGTTATTATACCGTTCGATTTAGGTGAGCCTTCTCAGCGCCGTTTTTAGCTACTTCTGGTGTCCCACAAGACATCTATTTAAGTCCCCTCTTTTTCATTTCAACTATAAACGATCTTGAGAGGATTATCAAACACTGCTATCCAGTTACGTCGATGACACTAAGTTCTACAACACTATTTCTTCACCCCAAGACTCTATTCCCCTTTAAGAAGATCTCGATAGGTTTTCCACTTGGTGTCTAAAAAATTGCTTGTAAGTCCAATCAATCTCCCTCTCGACATTATATTCTGCATGCCCAACCTATACCCCAGTTCAATCCCTTCGCGATCTTAGAATACCATCTTGATCAAAAAGTGTGGCGCTATCATTGTTCCGATTTGAGTTCTGTTTTTTTTTGTTAAGTTGGTAAATCATTTGTTGGCATTCCCTCTAAATCTTAGCGCCATAGCTTGACATTTGCAAAAGTTACTTAGCCAAGAGTACAACTATTTCTGTGTGTGCTAGCGATTTTTTAAAATTTTAGAAATGAATTTAAATTTGCAACAACGAACTTGTATTCAATTTTGCGTAAACAACGGATTTAATGGTGCGCGAACGTTGGAAAAGTGTTTCGGCAACGATTCTCTAAAGAAAACGGTCTTTTACCAGTGGCACGAGCGGTTCAGATGATGAACGCTGTGGCAGACCATCGACATCGAAAACGATGAAAACATTGATGGAGTAAAAGAAATGTTGGTCAATAACCGCAAATTAACCATCAGAGAGATAGCGGAGGACTTGAACATTGCCTATGGATCCGTCCAAGACATTTTGGTTAATGATTTGGGTTTCTGTCGTGTAGCAGCAAAGTTGGTGGCAAAAGACCTCAATTTCATGCAAAAAAGAGACCGTGTTGACGTCGCAAAAGAGATGATTTGCGAGGCTGAATACAATCCCACATTCATCAAAAGAATCATTACTGGCGACGAGACGTGGGTTTATGAGTACGACACGCAATCCAGACATCAGACAAGTGAATGGCGTTCACCAAATGAGCCGAGACCAAAAAAACCACGTCGTTTTCAGTCAAAAAAGAAGACAATGCTCACGGTTTTCATGGATTACAACGGTGTAGGGCATCATGAAATTTTGCCAGAAGGCCAGACAGTAAACAAAGAGTATTATTTGGGTGTTATGAGACGTTTGCGTGAAATGATTCGCCGAAAGAGACCAGAATTGTGTGCAGAAAACTCGTGGATTTTGGACCATGATAACGCACCGTCGCACAGTGCCATCATTATTGGTAATTTTTTGACGAAAAATGCAACAAATACCATCCAACAGCCTCCGAATTCACCTGATTTGGCTCCCTGTGACTTCTTTCTGTTCAATCGAGCTAAAATACCACTACGGGGAACGCGTTTCAGCAGCCGAGAGGAAGTAATGGAAAAATCGCAGGAAGCACTGATGGACATATCGAAAACAAATATAAAAAATGTTTCGAGGATTGGATCAAGCGCTGGCATAAGTGTGTTGCAGTCGATGGGGATTACTTTGAAGGACAATATAGATTTAGATGAATAAACTTGTATTTCTAATTTTCTGAATTGATTCCAGGAACTTTGTCACCAAGGTAGTATTATAAGATAGAGAGTTAAACTTCCTTTCGCATATTGATAGGTCAGTCACGAACGGTAGGTCCAGATACCGCGCGCCCTCCGGCACTAAATAGCCTTACAACGGAATCGACCAACAGACAGTAAGGTGCTGTCACACAGTGCTCAAAGCACTTGCATTCAGAACTGGGTGAGATTGTGCTGGGTGTCAGAACACTGCGGTGTTAAAGGAAATGAACAAGAAATAAAGTACAACTTGTAATCCGTCAACGACCTCGCCACATTGAAAGCATCGGTTCCCATTAGATCACCGAAATTAAGCAGTGTGGATGCGGTATGTACCTAAATGAGGGGGGGACCACATGGCAACTCGGTACACCGCGTGCTGTTGACAAACGCCACATGGGCATAGTACACCGGCGTAAAATCCGGGCTTTACAAATTCATTTGTATCGATCCCTTGAAAATAATAATAAATTTGTAATCCGAACTACCAGCTGTCCAGCTACCAGTGTTGGAACCACATGTCTGGAGAACATCCAATTGAGGAAGGAGAAAGTCGTTGAGTATGGCTCTGTAGCGCTCGCCGTCCACAGTAGTCGTTTGGCCCTAAGCGTTTTCGAAAAAAATAAGGCCCCATGATGCCTCCAACACATCATGAAATAACTTTGAGCGGGTGTAATAGCTCTTCGTGGGTTATACCCGGATTTTCGGTGCCCCAAAAGCGATGATTTAGCTTATTCACATATCCACAGAGATGTAAATCGGCCTCCCTTGTGGTGGTCGAGATTCAGGATGGCTTGAATGTAGGTTACACGCGCTTGGCGGTCAACAGCTATCAGCTGGTGCACTGTCTGCACTTTGTAAGGGAACAACTTACAGTCTCATACCAAAATTCTCTGTAAAGACCGCCGATTGATGCCCAATTACGCGGCAGATCATCCGGTCAATGTTCCGGCCACCTCTGCGACGTCTTCAACCACAGCTGCAATATTCTCAGCATAACAGTTGCTTCGGGGTTGGCCAGACCTGGCAGCATCTCGTGTTGCCCCATACTCTTCTAGGCGAGCGGCTAAACATCGTAGTGTTTGACCAGTTGGTGTCAGACGACCGGGAAATCTGCGCCAAAATTCACGACGAATTATTCTGCGTTGACGTGTATTTTGTATTTTTTTTCTTCACAAATGTCAAATTAGAATTGTAAAAATGATAGCATCTCCATTGCGGGTTTTTAAACAATATCGTCTAAATGGAGTCCATTACTCTCAAGACACTCTTGCAATCGGACCCTTAAATTTGTGAACACGCGAGAGCAAAGGGTTCGTTCAATGTCAGCAACTTCGTGGTGGATATTTTCTCGTAGGTCCTGAATTGTTCGCAGATTGTTGCTCTAGTTAAGGTATCCCCACCATAAAGTCGGTATATCTCCGTACTTGCTGATTAACTTGTTGGTAAAAAAAAATTGCCCTCAGCTTCTCTATTGACATTCTAGCTGTGTGTGGAGTAGCCCCGTCTTGCTGCAGCTGCAGCTGGGGGACTAAAAATTCGTCTATACCGCAAGACACGTCAGCACTGACTGTCTCTCGATGGTTAAACAAATAAGGCTCAATAATTCCTCGAGCAGAAATTGCACACCGACCACACTGTCGTTTTTGGACAATACAATCGTTTTTGAAAGAGTTACCTAGGGTTGTCGGGGGGGAGCAGTATCTCATATGAAAATTTGCTTCATCAGTACACAGTATGTTTCCAAGTGTTCGCGCTGTTCGAAAACGTTCCAGCATCGTTCTCGCTAAGGTGTCTCGTAAAGAATAGTCATTTTCGTTGAGAAACTACGTGATTTGCATCCCGTATGGGTGAACCGTTAGTTTCTTTTTCAAAATAACGTGCACTGTTGATTTTTGTTATTCCAATACAGGCCGCTATCTTCTTTATCGATTTACGCGGATTGCGCATAATTTCGCGCCGAATTTGAGTCATATGTTCTGGCGTCGTTGCTGATGTTGATGGCCCCAGATGATTTTGGTTAGCCGTTGTCCCTTATTGTCTAAACCTTTGAACCCAAAACCAGATAAGTTGCATGCGCGGCCCATCAATTACTCGTTGAATATTGAAATAAGTAGAAAATGTGCGACACGTACGAACCAATAAATCACCGTACTGCAAATATTGCTCAACCGCGAATGGAGGGTGCGCTCCTGACCACTGAATCATTGCGACTGGCAAATCCGGAAATCACGCACATCGAACGATACCCCTGTCACTTATATACCTCAGACTCAGACTGTTAGTTTACGAACAATTACACATTTTCCGCTGAACATCCTTCACTAACATCAAGTCAGGCAAACTGCAGTACTGGCAAAGATGGAAAGCATAGTCCTTCCAATTCCAGTTTATGATCCAGTATAATTCGAAAGTATGTGAATTGATGAACACGTTCTATTCGGAAGCATGCTTCATTACAACTTATTGTGATAACCACTTAAATGTGAGCAGCGACATCTAGCAGAAAATGTCGAAGACCAGAAGATTTCGATATTGGAACAAAGTCTCGACTGGAGAGTGGAATCGAATTTTCTAACAAATTGGAAATTGTATGGGACGCTGGATGGCGAGGATTGATCTCGAAGTATGTCATTCGCGTATAAATACCAGCATCCCCAAGGTATGCAAATCAGTTCTAAAGTGAAATTTGAAGTGTTAATTAGGAGAAGTGATTAAGTGGTTTAAGTAAAAGATAAGAAAAGTATAAGTGGTTGAGAAATTGAATTGTACTGAGAGAAAGAATTAAATAGTGAATTGTAACTGTACTGAATAAAGGGATTTGTATTGAAAAGAATAAGTTCTATTATTTGTACCCACACAAACATTTTACATTGGTGTCAGAAGTGGGATAGGACTTATTGTGTGTAAAAAAAAAAAAGCTAGAATGGGTCGAAAACTGTTGCAGTTGACCCTCGTCCAACTCAAATCCGAGTTGAACAAGAGAAGCCTCAGCGCCAGTGGAGGAAAACGTGACCTGGTGCTCCGTCTTCAGGAGGCTTTGAACAACGAGGGACATGATCCTGATGCATATTCCTTTGATGTTGACGAGGATGAACAGACAAGTACCGGCAATGACATGGCTGCGATGATGCAACTCCTCTTGTTAAAAATGGACGAACAGAAGAACAGTCTGGAACAAAAAATGGACGAACAGAAGAGCAGTCTGGAAGAACAAAAGAATAGTCTCGAACAAAAGCTGGATGAACAAAAGAAAAATCTAGACGAGCAGAAGAGCAGCATTGAACAAAAATTCAACGAACAAACCAACAATCTGCACGGTCTTCAACAGAAAATGGATGAACAAAAGAATAATCTGGAAGAACAAAAGAACATTCTCCAGCAAAAATTCGAAGAAATCGATGACAAATTTGAAAGAATAGAGAAGAACGTTGATGACAAATTTGATAGAATAGAGAAGAATGTTGGCGAAAAATTCGAAGAAATGGACATCAAAGTTCACCAACTGACAAAAGAGCTCGACACAGTGCGAAAACAGAAACTGCGAGCATGTTCTTTAAGCGGTCCAAGGAGAAAAGAGTTGAAGCCTCCCTCATTCGATGGCCAGACTTCATGGTCTACCTATAAGAAGCAGTTTGAAATGGCTGCCTGTGCAAACGAATGGGACAATAAGGAGAAGTGCTTTGCCCTAGCGATGGCCTTACGTGGTCCTGCGGCAGAATTGTTACAAACAATCGATATCGAAAAGAATAGAGACTATATGGTTTTAGTGCAGGCTATCGAGAAACGGTTTGGGGATAGCCACATGCGGGAAGTTTACAAGGTTCAATTGCAAGGCCGTATGCAGCAACGAGGAGAAACACTGCAACAGCTCCAAGCAGACGTGAGTAGACTGGCACATTTGTCATATCCCACCGCATGCCAAGAAATAATCGACGAAATGGCAAAGGACGCATTCATTGGGGGAATTGCAGATTTGAAGCTACAATCAGCAGTAAGGATGGCCGGGAAAAGAACCCTTGCTGAAGCACTTGCCTTCGCTCTGGCGATGGAAGCATCCAATCAGGCTTCCAAAGGAATGCATTTCGTAAGGGAAATAGTATCTGGTGAATGCTCCTGCTCAAGACCAACTACCATGCAACGAAATATCCCACGGGAGAGACGAAGGATGAGCTGCTGGAACTGCGATAAAGTAGGACATTTGCAAGGGCATTGTAAAGAACCGGTACGACGAGAAGGCTGCCTGCATTGGGGCTACAGGCAAATAGAAAGAAAAACCGGCAGAAACGGCTACCAAGAAACCGGTCAAATTTCCAGAAGCCATCAGTTAGGAAATGCTTACTTCACGGGGCAGAAGTCTGTAGCAGGAGTCGACGACTCCAGGGTAATTATCCCAGTCTCACAGGTAAAACAATGCAACCAAAGCCTCCCAGCAGAAGTAGTCAGTGGTAAAGAAGCGAAACAACAGGCAACTATCCAAACGATCAGGACTGAGCCAATAGTGGGTTGGAGTATAGACGAAATCCGTTCCTCCCAACAGGCAGACAATGACATCGAACCAATATTGGCCTGGAAGGAACACGAGGAAAGACCAAGCTGGCAGCAGATATCAGATCGGAGCCAAACTCTGAAGGCATACTGGGCACAGTGGGACTCGCTTTTTGTGCAAGATGGATTGCTGAAGAGAAAATGGGAAAGTGCAGATGGGACAACATCTCGTATGCAGCTAATTGTGCCACGGTCCAGAGTCAACCAAGTGCTCCATGAAATACATGACGGAATCTCAGGAGGCCATTTAGGAATAAATAAGACGTTGGAAAAGGTAAGGGAACGTTTCTATTGGCTAAGCGCTAAACAAGATGTCGAGAATTGGTGCAAAAAGTGCATAAGGTGTGCGGCTACCAAGGGTCCAAAAGCAAAGCCACGTGGACAAATGCAACAATACAATATCGGAACACCTTTCGAACGAATAGCCATCGACATCGCTGGGCCGTTTCCCGAAACCTTTAATGGAAACCGATATACTCTCGTAGTCATGGATTACTTCAGTAAGTGGCCGGAAGTGTTTGCCATCCCAAATCAAGAGGCTAAGACCGTAGCCGAACAGATAGTCAACAACTGGGTGAGCAGATTTGGGGTCACAATGGAGCTGCACTCTGATCAAGGGCGAAACTTTGAATCAAAAGTCTTCCAGGAAATATGCAAATATTTGGGAATAAGAAAGACAAGGACAACGCCACTACACCCTCAATCTGATGGAATGGTCGAGCGATTCAATCGGACCTTGAGTGAGCATCTATCTAAGGTTGTCAGCAACTGCCAGCGGGATTGGGATCGACACATACCCCTCTTCTTAATGGCCTACCGAAACGCGGTCCATAGCTCAACAAGGCACACACCATCCGAGATCTTATTTGGTCAAACGATTCGGTTGCCAAGTGAAGCAAAATTCGGATCCCCACCGACGGAGCCCAAAGAGGTGAACGAGTACGTGAATGACTTACGCAGCAGGATTCGTAAATTGCATGAAGACACCAGAGAAAAGATGAAGCTAGCAAGCAGCCGCATGAAAACTAGGTACGATATCAAGGCGAAATCTTCCGGTTTCAACGAAGGAGATCTGGTTTGGCTGTATAATCCTCAGCGTAAGAAAGGCAAATCACCAAAATTGCAACAGGACTGGGAAGGTCCATACAAGGTGATAACCCGCATTAATGACGTTGTCTACCGGATCCAGCGTGGGAATCGATGAAAATTGAAAGTGGTCCATTTGGATAGAATGTGTCATTTCAACGCGATGCTGAATGACGAAGTTGTTCGGGACGAACAACTGTAGGGAGGTAGCAATGTGATAACCACTTAAATGTGAGCAGCGACATCTAGCAGAAAATGTCGAAGACCAGAAGATTTCGATATTGGAACAAAGTCTCGACTGGAGAGTGGAATCGAATTTTCTAGCAAATTGGAAATTGTATGGGACGCTGGATGGCGAGGATTGTTCTCGAAGTATGTCATTCGCGTATAAATACCAGCATCCCAAAGGTATGCAAATCAGTTCTAAAGTGTAATTTGAAGTGTTAATTAGGAGAAGTGATTAAGTGGTTTAAGTAAAAGATAAGAAAAGTATAAGTGGTTGAGAAATTGAATTGTACTGAGAGAAAGAATTAAATAGTGAATTGTAACTGTACTGAATAAAGGGATTTGTATTGAAAATAATAAGTTCTATTATTTGTACCCACACAAACATTTTACATTATGTTGTTAGCAAAGCTCAAGGGCTCAAGGTGACATGACAAAATAAATCGTAAGCAAATGGGGGAATGATAGCCCCTAAATGTTTTTTTCCTGGTGTTTTTATCTTTACAAAAATATGGCTTTCAACAATTATGTGTGAAAAATAACTTCATTTAGATGTCTACTACGAGCACGTCTCCAGGCTCTCCTACGAACATCAACATTTTCAAGGAATCGATCACACATTACCACTTTATGGTTATGAATTTCGGTCCGAATGTTGTTTTTCAACTGTGCAATTGTTGTTGGCTTATTCACATAGACTTTACTTCTCAAAGAACCCCAAAGAAAGTAATCTAATGGTGTTAAACCGCATGATATAGGTGGCCAGTTTATATGCCATTATTTGAAATTAATCGACTTGGAAACTTAGACCGCAAATTTTGCATTGTTGTGTGACTCGTAGCTCCATCCCTGTTGAAAATAATGATCGTCTGTGAATATCTCTTCAATTTGAGGCTACAAAAAATGTTCAATCATTCATCTATAGCGCTCTCCATTGACAAGACCAGCTCTTTCATTTGCAGCTCAAAAACAACACCAAACATTTCATTTTTGGATGTAATGATTTTTCTGAAATTATTCGAGGATTTCCTTCCATCCAATGAGCTTCATCACTAAAGATGATTTTGCGTGAAACACCAGCATCATGTTCTAGCAACCAATTGACGAAAGTTCCGCGTTGATTATCATCTGTTGGCGCGTAACTATCCATGATTAATTTTGTACAATGTGTCTACTTCATAAATCTCAAAGATGACAGATGTGCACTACTGACATCTAGGCGCGACTTTTGAAAGACCCTGTACTTGTGCGGATAACCAAAAAGACTTAATAGGAAGTTCAACCAGCCTAATTTGTTTTCAGAAACGTATCCTACATCATATAGTGAATTTAACCACAATACAGGATGCACAAGGTATTAGTCCATCGCCTAAAGTGGAAGAAAATGCCTATGAAGTGGCTCAGCTAAGAAGAACAATAGCTGCTCTGGAGCTACAGAGGTAAAGATGTTTAAAGATAAGGTATCTCTGCTAGAATGACCATAGAAAATGCTTTGGGCTCTATGAAAATCGGTAATGGACGAAAAAAAGCTAACACACCTATGCCCAGTCTATCATAAATTGGAAGAATTTCCTACACAGAGCAACTACCGGTGGGATTTGTTGCATAGCATAAAAGCCTAAGTACTCGAAAAGTGAACTGAGTACTTGTGGTCAACAGAACGAGACTCCTCACATCTAATAACAGCCAATCGATGGTTAAGACTTTCCAAATACCATACTTCTACAGAACTATAAAGGCAACTATGTCATAAGGTTCTATCTAGAGGACCAAGAAAAGAGACGATAAGTAAGACATTAAGCATCCCAGACCAAAGATGATATCCCCGGTCGCATCAAGAGGAAAATGCTTCGGAAGAAAAGGAAGGTTCACGACTAGGCTACACCGGCTAAAATACGACATACGTACGACGAAGGTACGCTAAGGCTACGGAGAGTCTTCCATTTCAACTCCAAGTATAGTTGTAGTAGCAGAGCAAAAGTTTGCCTCTGATGGCACGCATTCAAGAAAGTAGAAAGCAAATTTAACCAAATTCAAGGGTACAAGTAGAGCTAATTGATGACCGCGATTGCTTAAGAAAGGCTGGTTTGTTGAGGTTTATTTTTGCCTCGCACTCTAAAATTAGCAATCTAAGTATGACTTTCATCTTTATAAATATCCTGGCTGCAGGGAACTGACGCAACCAAAATACAAATAAACTCAATCAATGAAATACACCCACGACACTTGAGAAAGTATCTTAGTGTACTACTGACGATTGAACTTCTCGATATTCGCATAATGTGAAAGGAAGAATCCCGAACCAGACAGTCGACAATAGCAACCAAAGGCTGCTACAATAAAATTCTTATATTCCAAGACAAGAAAAAAAAGACACCAAAAAGGCACTGCAATTCAATGTAGAATAATCTTCAGTTGCCTTTCGGACCATAAACTATTCCAGCTGCTCGTCCTTACCTGCCTACTCTATCGATGGGGATACTTGATAGGAATTTATAATTTCAGATAGCACTTGCTGAGGTCCCCAAGAATTTCTTACACCTTATCACAAGTTCAAACAGAAATTTAGACGTTAAAGAAGGTCAGCAACACTACTTCTACTGAAAAGGGGGATGCAATGACAAAGGTAGAAGTTCATTTCTAAGGACAAATAAAGCCCTGCAGAAGAATGTAATGAAAGAATGCCTGAATGTAGCATTCGTTCTGCTAACGAAGGGCAGAACGGTGCAGTGGCCGAGACATCATCAGGTGGCTGCCTGATAGAAGTGAAGGTTCCCTTGCATTGCATATTTAGAATAACAGACTTTGAAGTTTACAAGCATAAATAAGGAGCTACGAACAAGTCTCTAAAGAATCGAGCCCAAGAAGCCAAGAATGAATGGTGGAATATGGAACTGATTGTGTTTCTGAAGACGAACAAGTGTGACAGGGAATGTGTAAGGAAAATGTCAGAGGAGATCGTCATGGCGAGTGAGGTATCATATTTTCCTCCTCACAAATCAGAAGAACATGATATCAGTATACCAGCAATGATCCAACAAATCCCGGGTCTACTGAGTTCGTAGCTACATACTCTGTGACATCCACTTGAGAGAGAAGTGAATGTTGTCTGGATTCCAATGGATTGGTATATCCGACAAGCAGCAGCGTGGCTTTCACTGCCATTGATCCATTGATCCATTCATTCATGGATCAGCAAGACAGACCAGGCCAGCTATTGTATGTCCAAACATAGAAAAATCTATCACCTTAATATCTACCTTCAGCATCAGTTATCCTGCTGGAAAAATTGAGTCAATTTCACTAGCAACAGCAGATCGAACCTTCGTGATAGATTAGAGATTGCTTTGTCCAGCGCAATATGTAAAAAGAATAGAGAATCTGCTATCAATCAACAAGAGGAGCATAAGGAGTTCTAACTGGGCATTGCGTTAGGGAAGTACATGTTTGAAAAATGGACGTTCTCCTTAAATAATTTTTTTAGAAGCTGAAGAGACCTATTACTCAATTGTGAATTTCTTGTCTACTCATTCAGCCGACGACAGTAAGCTGGTTTTCCATACATTTGTCGACGCAAGCTAGGTGGCTTTTACTACGATCTGTAGAATTTGAATTGCAGCATTTTAGATTCAGCCCATGGAATGACAACAGCACATCATACCAAGACGCACCAATGATTTCAAAACACAGTTCTGCGAACCCCTTTCTTCTGCGAATACTTTAGTCCGCACAAATGTCTGTTGAGAACGAGCATATACAATCATCTAGCTAGCTAATTCGTACGACCTGCTAGTTACCATCGCACAGTAGGTATAAAGTGCTTCAAATGCAACCATTTCACTCGCAGTTAACATCCGAACGGACGCTGATGAAAAAGACTAAGGACTTCTCGTTTCGGACCTTGTTTCGAACATGGAAACTCAAGTTGAATTTGAATTTTTCGGTCTCACATGAATAGTGCCCTCTAGTGCTGTATGTACTCTAAGCTTTTACACATTTCTACCAAAGACACGAACCAAAATTATTTACTCCGAAACAACTTTCGGAAGCTTTTGTTCTTTCGGAAACCAGAATTTAAATTATTTTAAAATAAAATCATCACTCACCGCCTTACGCTTATCAGCCTCGGACACCGCTGAATTGGACCGATGTCTGAACAAATCCATGACTTTGGTCATCGGTGAACGTGTCACATCACCTCGGCGTTCCGCTGTCACCGTGTGATAGTACTACAAACCAAAAGAAAACGAAATTAAAAATAGATTCTTAATAAAGTCTTAAGAAATGTTAATCAAACCTGCGGATCACTATCTTTGTTACCCTGATTACCCGGATGGGGATGGGCTGATCCGTCCCTATACTTAGCCGTTGGTTTTGTTGGAGGTGCTTGATGCCTATGCCCAATCAAGCCAGTATGCTGCATGGCAGTCTTCATTGTGTGCATAATACCGCCACCACCACCGCCAGAACCACTCTGATTACTGCCAGTACTGCTATTGTCACGTTCTGATCCGCTAACTGTCTTACTACCGCCCGCTGACGACGGACCACCCGAACCAATGTCCTTCTCTCGCTTTTTGGGATCTGATTTGCCACGCGGCCGGAAGACATCGAATATGGTTGGCCGGCGATTTGGACTTGCAATGCCATGCACCGTGGACTGATTCAAAACTGGTGAATCTTCACCACTTCGCCTTCGCTCTAGAGAGCCTGACCGTGACGCTACCCTCTCGGTGCTGCGTGATATCTTCTCCTGGTTTCGATTGAATTTCTCCAACTTGGCAGCTTCCCGCTCGAGACGGCGAGCTGTTTCACGTTCCATCTTGCGGGCTTCTTTCTCATTGCGACGCAGTTCCTTCTCGTGGCGACGTGCTTCTTTTTCCATTTTCTTTGCAGTGCGTCGGGCTTCTTTGGAATTCGGCTCCGTTGGAGCGCTCGATGGTCGAGATCCTCCGGGTGTTTTGCCATCGTGTTCCTGCGAATGAAAAGAAGGAAAGTTGTAGTTAGACAATGTGTGCATTCTTGTTGAGCAGATGATTGTGACAAGAATGTGGGATGAGATTACAAGTAAATGCCTTCCCCGCGGCCAATAATTAATTAGCACAGGGAACTGCGTATCCCGTCTCCTGAACTAACAAAGACACACACTCAGGAGGACAGAGAATATTTCGGCGATTCCCAAAACACCAGCAGGCGAGCGCTGGTTTTATTGACTGAACGAGAGTGAAAATTTACTTTATTGGCAGTGGCGACACACGGTGCACTGTGTGGCAGTCGTCTACCAGAAGGAGTTTATCTCTAACAAAAACAAAAATAAGTAAAACACCACTAATCATCGCTGTTTAATTAATTGTGTGCTTGAAGAGGCTTAATGAAAATGCTCATACTGTTTTCTATACAAGATAAATGAGGCGTGGATTAATTTGCGACTTGAAAGGGGGTTTAGGTGAGCGCCTTTGCTGAACGGTTAAGTACTGCGGAGCTTAGCTGCTCATTCGAACATGACAGCTTCTGATACATACTCGTATGTATGTACGCCGGTGAAACGATTTATTTCGGGGAATTTACTTACCCCTGTAAACAGATGTCTAAACAAATCGTGTGCGCGATATTTATTGCAATTTTTATTTTTCAGTGCTTTGAAAAGTAGAGGAGGGAAAGGTGCGTCTGCGGTTAGGGTATTTCCGGTCATTGTTTGGTATTGGCAGTTGTTTTGGTTTGGAGTGGGTAAATGAGAACAGATACCAGAAATGTGTTAAACAGATGCACTTGGATAAATGTGTGACGGTAGCGTCACGTTTGAGGGTGAGATATGCTCATAGGTTCATAGGAGAAGGTTTTCACAAGAACACATTACAATGTGAGCGACAGGATCTGTTTATCTTTCAGAATGACTCTCGTATGATGCTTCGTGGAAGGAAGTTCTTTATGGGGTTGATTTCTAAAACGAGAGGGCGCATGTGAACAAGAGGCCTCTGTGAAAATATTCAAACAAGCTACTGCAATTCGTCAAAGAAGCCATTCCATTCCAAACCATAGGCGAAATATCCCAAAGCCTAGTCTTTTAGATGATAAATAGAACTATGAGAGCCTTCGTTTTCTTTGGTCGACTTGCCGTGACGGGACTCAGAGTCAAAGATCATAAGTTTCTCAACAAAGAATTGAGGAGAGGTATTGAACTAACTACCAAAGACTTCCTGCCACGGCGTTAAAGTGTTTAAAAATACGGAAGTGAGCCCATAGGATTGAACTTCCTGGTGGTACTTGCAATAGCGATTGCCCATCCTCCGATTTCGGTAGCCCCAAAGAACATTTCATCATGCTGATTTAGGCACTGACATCTTTCGATTCCAATTACTCTTGTTGCTCGTTCTATAGACAAAGTACCAAAGTTCCCACCTGCTACGATCAAACTTTATCAGAATAGACAGGCGGCTGGTCTATACGCTGCTTTTGATAGTTTGTCACACGGAAATCAAAAAGTTTGAGGGGGATCCAAACAAGGCACACTCTGAAGGACTACTGTCTAAGTGGCAGTTGAAGAGAAAAAGAACTTGTTAGACAGCGTAACCAGGAGACAGATCGACGGAATTAATATCGACTATAGCCGGTCAAGATCTCGGAACTGAATTTACTTATTTTTTCCGTTTGGAACAGAGTTAAGAAAAAGAATTCTTCTGACACTTTCTCTGTCGAGGGCTCTTTTGAGGCACAATATCCGGATGAAGTGAAGATGACAAGGTCGAAATCAGCGGTGGTCTTACTCTTGCACGATGTCCGGATTCAATCGCGGGGAGATCAACCTCCCAGAAACCTCTAACACGCAGTGATGAGAACGGTTATATATGCATGGAAAGGTTTGCAATGACAACAGTCGAAACGTCGCCGAGTGGAAACGCTGCGTTGATCAACTGTGGAAGCTAGCGAAACTAGAAAAGTTGGAGAATCTATTACCACAGGGCAGATTCGAAAAACAAGGACGTTGTTGTGTGTGCTTAGACAAACCTTCTGTCGAGACTATAAAATCTAAGTAGGACTCATGTCTATACCTTGGAGGAGTGCTGACAAGTGACGTCCGCTACTGCATCCCTATGTAAGAGGCTTTTCGTTGTTGATTTTCGCATAATATCCATACAGGAACCATGGATATGGCGTAAACACATTTGTTGTTTCGGATGTTTCAAGGTTTCACACCACCGACGGGCGATTGGAAAGATCGAGAATTTGTCTTTTATGCCGAGTTTACTTTCAATATTGTAACCAAGACTCAGTTGTTGCAGAAGAAACTAAGGGAGAATTGAATGCGAGATCTCGGCCTTGTTTAGGATAAGGACACCCGATTGGAGAGCTTCAAGAACGAGCACGGAACGTCTTTCAATGCTCCCCTTAAACTTAGAGCGGAACAAAAGGAAGAGAAACCTGTTCAGAACTTGAACGGTGACCTAATCATATGTTTAGGACAGATTTTTACTGCCAGGAAAAACTGTAGCAGATCGCCCAACCCATGGCGGAATACAGATTTACAACGACTACGAAAGGAAACCCGAAAAATGTCATGAGCGCAATACCAATGAAAATTTATACGAGCTCCGGGACAAAAGATCCGATATTTTGAGGCGGTGCTTAACATTGTCGAAGTTGACACCATTGTGATGAATGTTTTCCAGTTTTAAGAATGTCCGAACATACTGAGCGATGAACATTAACTCCGACCAGTACTTTGTTGTTTTTTAGAGCAACAATCACAAGAGATTGCCAAACCGCCAGCATCAAGTACAGAAGATACTGATAGCGTAGCCAAAAAGCAATTCCAGATGCCGCCTTTGATGTGCTGAGTTTCTCTCGGCTATCAGTACGAAACCCCTGGTTGGTTCGAAGAGGAATGCCGGCAGGCATATGCTATATACCTTCTATCTCAAAAGCGACGAAAAGTATTGTAAAACACCAGGAGTCGGGCTGCTGCAAAAATCTTACATTCCTCTGTTCAGGACTTGTTCTTGTCAGACTCAAACAGAAGGAGGCTGCTCCAAGTAGGACAAGAACTTAAAACTTTACAACATGAAGTACATTTTAGGCAACAGGCACAAGCGTCTGCATCTGTAACGACGGCAGAGCCTTAAGGCCTTGCTTGATTCTTTGAACCGAGAATCAGGTTAAGAAACAACCGAAACGCTCGAATACGAGCAATACCAGTATTGACGCCCACGATATTCGAAAAAGGCAATCAATTATCGGTGCCGCATGTGAAGTATTAGATTCCTTAACAGAACACGTGCAGTGCAACAACTCGCGGAGAATCTAGGTTGCTATAAAGCACATCTAACCGACATCCAAGAAGTGCGAAGGAGCCAAGTGTAAGAAGGATGAAAAACTGCAACAAATATGGTGATTGCTGCCGGAAAGACAAGCATCGGCTATTTGGATGCGGATTCGTCGTAAGGGCAGACTTAGAAAAGATGTCTTGAGGGACTTAAGGTCATCGAGAGTCTTGTGACAATTTTACGGCAAGATAGGAAAAGAGGACATCTTTTGTAGCACAGTCGGTAAATATAGCCTGCACAACACCATTTCCGACATCCGATTCAGGCTTATCGACTGTCCTTCGGGCCCATCTCAAGTGTTCTGGATGTCTAAACATTCCGAGGTGTAAAAATTGACTCTGACGCCGCTAAGAGAAGAAAATACTGTGAGGAAGTGTCTATTGTTTTTAACGTAAACGCCTGTCGTGTAGACTTCAGTTTACGGGATGCCCATACATCCATGGGAGCAAGGATATGCCTTGCCATCGCTCTTTGTCATTCCATTGATACCAATTGAAAACTGTGTTGCCGGCACAAGTTCTACCCTTGGTATGAGTCGAGGCCGACCTGCCTCTTAGGGTCATAGCACCCAGTACGTATTGCAACTCTACATTGGGTCAAACCAACAGGAAGACCCTTCCCGTGACTTTGGGTTGAAACCACAGCCACCATGACGCTCATACAAGGGAGATCTCTTCAAGTCAGGCCCGCACCGAGATCCTGACTCCCATGGTACCGTGATTTAAGTGGTGGTCCTGCCGCCAACAAGACCTATGACCGGCAACTTGTAACTGATCAAATCGCAGCAACCTTCGGTAGCGTCATCTGACGGTGTTTACGATAAGACCAGTACTTTGCTCTGCCCCCACTTTTTATTAGACAACGTTATTGATGGGCGAAGCCTTGATAATTGGGCGGGGGCCCATACTGTGAGAAAGTTTGACGTCGGGAGGCTGCAATTGCAGTAACCGCCAGGGCCTTTGCTGATCAAGTGTGCCTTAATCTATCCTGTAGACCTTCGAGGCCAGCATCTTGTAAAGCTGCCAATAAGCAATCAGAGATGCCGGTTATGATCTGCTGGCTTTCGCCAGACTATCATTGCGAAACCTGTGGTTTAACAATGAATCCCGGCTGGTGCTGAAAAGGGGGACCAGAGGTTCTATGAGTTACAAGCAAGATCGAGCAATTGGTTCTCAGAAAGAAGACAAATTAGCACAAGCGCGAGGTCGGGGAAATTTGGAGATGTTTTAGCTGAAAGACGTCTGGAAATTTTACAAAGAACAGGTGTAGAGAACATGCAAGATCAATAAAGTACGAACGGAAATCTGCAAGACGAACTAGGGAACATAGTGGTGATGACCAACATTTCGTCGTTACGCAGAACATACCATTCAATCTGGACGATGATGGGTAACAATTCCCTGCATCCGAAATCGACGAAGTAAGTATAGCCATATTCAAACTTTAGACCAACAAGGCTCCCGGTACTGACCGCCAATCTGTCCGGCTCTTTAAAATGGTGGGAGACGACTTTGTAAAGAGCATCGAATTATCTCTAAAATATGGAGTTTCATCCCTCAAAGGAAGGAAGGCCAAGTGAATGGAGCTTTAGCATTGTATGATCGCTTCTGAACAAAGGAAACCCTCTAGTCTTCGCCAACTATAGAAGCATCAGTCCCGTCAGCATTGCCTATAAGATTCTTCGTGTCGCACTATGTAACATGTAAGCCTGAAAACATATTTCAAACTCCTGATTCGTCCTAATCAGTGTGGTTTTAGGCGTTGAATGTCCACCATCGACCACATTCTTACCTATCGGCAGATCTGGAGTAAACTCTCGAATACCGAATTGATGCCTCTCTCCTATTTGCCAATTTTAAGGCCACCTATGACAGAGTATTTTGGTAAAAATTACCCGACGCCATGTCCGGTTTAAGAATCAGTTCTAAGCGTGTCCCCACAGGATGACCATGAGTAAGGCTCACTGGTTCGTAAGGCTCGGTAGGATTTAGCCAAGAACTTTGTTATTGGGTATCGTGCGAAACTTGCAAGCCAACGACAGAGGGAGAAGCCTGTACAAATACTTGTCATGACATATACGAGTACATACATTGCCGGCAACACAGTGAGGTTGGCAGGCATTTGCAAGTATTGAAGGCCTGGTGGTAAACGGGGGAAAACAAAGTACTTGCCGTCATCGAGAAAGGACACACGACTTAGACGACACTGATAAAACGGCACAATAGACTGGTGTAGCTGCTAGATAGTCAAGGACTTTGCGTATCTAGGCTGCGCATGTCATATAAAGAACGAAACCCCCTTAGAGATTATTCGAAGTGTAACTCTTCCCAATCGCTATTTTTGTTGGTTTAAAAGGCAATTCAGGAGCAGAGCCCTCTTTCTGATAACCAAAATAGCGCGCTGTAAAATATTGATTGTTCCAGCCCTCCTCTATGTACTTCATCAAAAATGGATGAGAAGAAAACTACTTCTAGTGATCAAAGGCTCTATTTGCATCAACGGAGGAGGCGATTTAACCAGGAACTATACAGCTTCATGGATTTAGCTAAAATAGTGCGAATTCAGCGGCTTACAGGACTGGGATATATAAAGCCGAAAGGTACCAGGACCCCAGATCTCAAAGTCTTCGATCCATCATCGAAAATGCAGCAAGGGACACGAGATCTCAAAAGTTCTAGAAGGAAAGGCAGCAAAATTCACAAGAGGGTCGGACATGAGTCGCATGCTTGAGGCTCACGTCCAAGGTAACCTAATCCGAAACAGTTCACAGCCAGCTTCTATTCGCAAAGCTGCAAGTGATCTGAATAACACAACACGCCTTAGCTCGTATATCTCACCGATTGTGGTGATGGGTGAGGCCATTAAACATGCTGTTGCCTCGTTTGATGACTTCAAGGCGCCTGCTACCAATGGCATATACCCAGTTATAGTACAAATAGGTAAATAGGTATATAACAGCTGCTGGTAACTTTGAAGAGAATCTTCACTGCTAGCCTGGCGCTGGCTAGCATATCGAAGCCCTAGCGAACAGTGAGAAAAATCGGAAAAGCGCATGCAACTCTAGACTTGATCAACGATTCGTGCACTAGAAATGGGCTTTCAATCAATCCTCTCAAAACTGAGGTTACTGCCTTTACGAGAAACAGTCTGGTCTGACTCAGTGCTTAAAGGCATCATCATTCCAAGTCTCCAAAGAAGTTAAGTATTTGGATGTCATACTGGATAACAATCATCTATGCACTAAACATAGAAGGAGCTGTCGACAAGACATGGGGCCTATTACCGAGAAGGGTCCTCTGGATCTACACGGCTACGATATGCCTAATTATATCCTATGCGTCGGTTGTCTGGTGGAATAAGCTCTCACGAAAATACGTGATTTCTGCTTTCACCAGATTCCAAAGGTCTGTCTCGGCTACAGGGGAGCTTTCCTTAGCACGCCTCGCTCCGCTCTAGTCGCGTTAATGAATCTCCCTCCCCTTGATATTCATGTCATGAGTTGCACTCTCAAAGCCATCTTCCGTTTAAAAAGCAGTGGTCTTTCATACAATTGGAGTTTTGATGATCTTGGGCGTCGGCTGTCTTTTGACTTTGGCATGCCGTCTTAGACACTAGAACTCTTGCTGCGAAAAAATACGAAATGGTCCTTACCTGTGCCCCAGGCTGGTTTCGGCCAGACTCTGAGCCAGGAAACGAATGGAGTCGGGTCTTCACGGTCTGTTCCAAAACCGATATAGGGTGCGGCGCTGGTGTCTTTCTGGAGGACGACAACATTAGATTTTACTCCTCGTTAGGAAAACTTGCGACTGTCTTCCAAGCGCATATATGTGTACGAACTACAATATATTGTGAAGACCCGGTGGAGGAGGTGAAGCATTTGCAGCTGCGCTTAGACCCTTGCTGAACCCTCGTAAGACTTTCAAGCTAGTTTGTGAACGCAAGACATTGTTGAACGCAGTCGGAAGGCTGAATTCCCTGAGTCTTGCCTGGGTTCTAGATCACAATGGGATCAAGGGTAAGGCTCAGAGGAGAGTTTTTCAGGACTCGAAACTACGTCTAGGCCTGACTGCATACTCGGTTATGGCTTCCATTGACAGATAGGTTTCATATGAGCCCAACTGCAGATGGCAATACTCCCAAAGTTGCACGCAGACTAAGCGAATGTTTCCCAACGTCTCAAAGAAGCTGTCCCCCATCAGGAAAGGCTGCAGATTGCTTACTAGCGTCGTGATTACGCTTTTGCTAAGAACTTAAATGTGCTGGGCACAAGTGTGGACACTATCTTGCGGCGTTTGCTGTGAGAGAGATGACGACACCGTCGAGCACTACCTCTGTGAATGTCCGGCTTACGCTCGCATCAGGCTGCAGGTAGGCGTTGACCTGGTGGGTGCTAGTATTGTCGGTACTTTATTACCAAAGCGCTTACTCATCTTTCTTCAAAAGACTGAGAGTTCATTAAAAGGAACTTACGAAGACTACAATGGACTAGCTCTTTTTCTGAGTGCTGCATTAAGAATTGGTTTGCAGGGCGATTACTCCTCTATTGAAGCTGAATTAAACTCGTACTGTCTACTTTGTGTAGATACTCGTATCAGAGCCAGACCTGCCCCAAACCATTTTTGCTAAAATTTGCCGGCTATAAGGCTGAAAAAAGGCTTTCTAATCTCCTTCCGTCGCTTGTAATTCACGTGAGCTTTAGACCATCACTGCGAATTCTAATGTAGGGTATCTATGTTTAAGGATTGTGGCTCCCTCTATAGTTAAAAGTGCTCATAACTCTGGGACTGTTCAACAACAGAGCTAATAAAACAAGATGTAAAGTGATTTATTCGGTTTTGTTTGGACTTTGACTTAGTGTCGAACCGCTTGATTAGGAGGCCAATACACTACCACTCCAGCTACGGCTACCCATTAATAGAAGAAGCGGAAGATGGTATAAGGCGGTCGAGAACGATTTGTTACTTTAGATATCATCTGTATTTTAGTGTTTCAAAAGGCAGTGAGATGCGAGTGATAAAACGATCCCCTGAGTCAGCTGCTATTGAGCGACAAAAATACATTATCGTCTCAGTCATAAAACAAAGGACAGTCTACCTGCTAAACAAAGACTTAAAATTCAACAAAACCCAGCCATAAAGCTAATGCAATAAATTTAAATGAATCGATACCATCTTGCTCCGAAATAAATCTCCCATAAAGGACCTCGCTACATGTCGATGTCACCCATAAAACAAAGCTTTTGTTCCACATATTGCCGGTTTATTGGCACCTCTCTCCACTGTTGTCATTCCCTCTTTGTGATCGATATGACAAATAGAGAATAGCAATAACCGCTAAATAAAAACACTCAAAAATTAGTATGCTCGTACACAACAGATAGCGGATATCGCAACATCACATGTCAAAGATGATAAACACGACTACGATTTGTGTTATTTTAACTATACACGAGTATTCGCGCTATAAAGAACCATTCAGTGCCAGTTTCCAGTCGTCTAGTGCCTTCGTCGGCCACTTCAGCAAAAATAAACAATAAATCGCCGGAATAACTGGTTCAGGCTACCTATACGTGCCCGTAAATTCTGCAGGTCCAAACCAGAAAGTCAACAACAAAAGATGATCTATGTATGTTGAACCAAAAAAAAAAAAAAAAAACAATTTTTTTGTGAATTTAATTTGGCCCTCAGCGGAACCAAAACATTATAAAAACCACGATGATGCGTACGGGTACGAAGCGAATTTTTGTTTTGAATTTCTCTTTCGGTTGGCCGATGGCCAAGAAACTTTAAGAAAGCACAGTCGCGTCCGTCGGGCAGTTGCGTCTCAATAAAATAGAGGCGTGCTTCTGTACTTTGAACTGTAGTTTCCGCGTTCGAAACATCACAAAATTGAAAACTACGAGTATTTCGGGGCGAGTGTGTACGGATATCTCATTGCGAAATACTCGTATTCGTTTGGATACGAAGAACTGCTCCAAGTATCTGCACTCGATACTGAATTTGTTGTTTTTTTTTTTCTAATTAAAATGCTCTCCAGTTTGGGATGAAATTCATAAAAATTTATTGCCAAACAGCGAGCAGATGTTTTGGAGAGTTCGCCTTTTTTTTTTTCTTGTACAGATTCCCAGTCGTATCCGAGTATCTATAGAGAGAGTTTGAAGTGTTTTGGTTTTCGTTTGGATGGGTTTTTTTGGAGGTGGATTCTCTGGCTGTCATTGGTATTTTTTCTCCTCGAAAAATTCGCGCGATAGAAGTAATTTCAATTGGATGTCGACACGAAAAGTTATGAGCAGAAGTGATGTCATCTCTTATATGGCCATGGGGTGCCTATTATATTCTGTTGGAGGTTCTGGGAATGTGCTTTGGGTTGAAGGACGTAGGGAATATCCGTTTGGGTAATTTAGCTCATTATGTTATTTATGAGGGAAGTTTGGGGTCGCTTTGACGAAGGTTACGAGGGATAATAGCCCAATCGTCTTATATTTGACATTCGTGGGAGGAGACGAGGTAGATTTATAAGAATTCATTCATTTTTTTTTATAGAGGGTCTGGTATTTGATTAGGACCGAAATGGCAGGACTACACAGCCCAGATATTATAGGAAAAGTAGCTCATAATGTGATGTGCCTGCTTTAAGGGTTATTGTTGTGGAGAGCTTGTGCCATGAGTTGGCATAAAAAGACTATTACTCTCGGCATGATTTAGTTTACTGATGGATCGTAGGCAGCGGTGTGTTTATTCTGCCATTATAAATAGATGAGGCATCTTTGAATACATATTGTAGTACGAGAAATGTAAATCACAAACGTCGATTCACTTGCCTCGAGTGATAGCACTGTGTGAGGGGACCCAGTCTGGAACACGGTGGCTAGAGTTGGGCTAATCACCTACTCTAAGCCAACAAACAAGACTCGGAATAGATGGATCAACAAGTCGACGACCGGATTTGAGAAGGAAAATGAGAATTGGAACCTGGAATGTAAAAGCGATTGTAGTCTACAAAGTAGAGCTGGAGCAAGAAATGGAAGATTACCGCTTGGATCTGCTGCGATTAAGTGAGGTAAAAAAGAAAGCCAGTGGTATCCTAAGGTTCCAGAATTTCCATTTACATACTTGGGAATAGAAAGGGACCAAGGACCCCAGCACTGGAGACAAAAGTAAATGGTTGGCAACCCGTAAACTCTAGGATACTAGTGACACAACTAGATCTGCAAATAAAAGTGTCGTTTATCCAAGTGTATGTGCCTACGGAGGAGAGCTTGGTACTAGATAAGGAAGAGTTCTTTGGAAAACTGCAGAGGATAACTGACAAAGAAGCAGCGACAGGAAGAACATAAATTGTCCTGGGATATGAGTATAGGCCACGGAGGGGAGACAACATTGAATGACAATGGCAAATGGCTGATAAAGAAGAAGCAAAACAGAAATTAAGGTAATTGCGGATGTGGAATTGGGTACAGACCGCAGTTTGCTAATAGCAGATAATCGATTTAGGAAGCCATCATAACCAAAATATAAAGCCTTCAAAACCATGCAGCTAAAAGAACTATAAAAAGAGGATAAAAGGCGGGTATACAACGAGAGTATCACGATGACTTCAAGAGAACTCTGCGGATGAACACCTAGAGGATAAATGGGGAGTAATGAAAGAAACCGTACTAAAGACAGATGAGGAGGTATGCCGATAGATAAAATCGAAACAAGGAAAAAGAAGACAGCCTAGTAGACCAACGACATAAGGCAGAAAGTTGAAAATAAAGAAGGAGGCATGGAAGAAATACATACGAACCCGTTCAATGACTGACAGAACATCTCATGTGTAAAGGAGAAATGCAGTAAAAGATGCAATTAAGGAAGCAAAGATAATCACTAGGGAAGAATTTGGGAACTCAGACCTAAAGAAAAGAATAACAGAATAACAATGGACCACAGATCAGTGAATTGCGAATGATGTGACTGCGAACAAATCAGTTTTAGTACATTTAAAGGCTGACAAGTGACAATTTTACTATTCCAAAAGCACAGAACTTAATTTATTTGTGGATTAATAAACAAAAGCACACAAATTCAATTATTTTTTGCGAAGAAATCAACGATTTACTTGTTTCTCCGCGAATAAGCGAATGTTCTTTGCGAACTGTCAAATTTTACTTGCATTCCACACATGTGGAACCCAATCTACTCGTACATTCGCACGATCAAAACATTCGAGCGAATTGAACCTCACGATTCTCCTGTTTTGATTTGTTTTGTTCGAAGGTCGCCGCGACTAATGGCGTTCTCGATTGGCCGACAGAGGCCTTCATTTTGCACTCCGAAGAGAAGAAATTGACATAAAAATGTTCCATCTTCTCACTTTTTCAGAAGCAAAATTTTGTTTCTGGAATACATTTCAGTTCTCTTTTGAATTGTATGTCAGAATTTACGAACACAAATAAATATAAACGTCAAACGTAGTATGTTGGGTGTCCTTTCTTGTTGACAGCATATACATATGTGCTTGGTTGTGTCCTCATTGGTCGTTAAACACAGGCTACCGCCTCAATATTCGCGAAAGTGCCACTGCTTTCTTCCGATTATATCAATATCATCGTCGTATGTGAGTGATTGGACGGACTTTTGATGGCGTGTGAGTTTTGCGCTATTCTTTCAAGAAAAATGTTAAAGAAATCGCATGACAGCGCATCGCCTTCCTTGTCTAAGTCCTCTTTTGACATCAAAGATCTCGGTGAGTTGTTTACTGATCTTGATGGAGCAGCGTGCATTCTCCATCGTCATCCTGAACAAACGGACGATGCTCTGTATAACTCATCCCTATAAATGCTGCCATAAGTGACAACAGGTTGTGTGTATCGATTTGGAGCTCATGGGTCTTTTCCCAGATCAGCCATAGTGTGAATATTTGGTCGATGGTGGACTTTCCTGGCTTAAAGTCACACTAATAGGGACCATTCACGTTGCTGACGAAAGGCTACAGGCGTTCACACAATACGGCAGATAGGATCTTGTGGGCGATGTTAAGAAGACTGATGCCTCTGTAGTTGGCGTCTTTTTTATGAGGATGGGACAAACAATGCTGAGGTTTCATTTATCGGTCATACTTTCGCCCGACCATATTTTACAGATGAGTTAGTGTATGGTCCTTATCAAGTCATCGAGTGCCGGTATGAAGAGACCCGCAGTCAGGCCGTCCGGTCTTAGACTTAAGCTTCACTTCATCCAGGTCGGGTGGACGGTATTGTTAATCTACATCGTCCGGACCGCGGTATTTGGTTCTTCTCATGGTCCTTCTTTTTCCTTCTGAGAAGCCGGTAATCGTCTCTTATCTTCTGCTCGTAGATGTCGTAAGCAGCTCTAATCCTTTGTATGCGTCTTGCTTAGCTGATTATGTTTGACGGCACTCGATGTCAAACAAGAAGTTTGGTTATGGTGGCCGAGTGAAACTCAGCACATCGGAGGCAGCATCTCTGATGGATTTTTGGCAATGTTGCCACTGGTCTTCGATACTTTATGCTGGCGGCATAGAACCTCTTAAGGAAATAAGGGAGACTCGATCGGAAAAGGATCTTGCGATTGTAGTCGCCCGACGTTAAACTTCCTTACAGTATTAGCTTGCCTTTGCGATGTTTGGGATATCTGCAATCGTACCTTGGCTACAACCAGGTAGTGGTCCGAGTCGATGCTATCCCTTTGGAAGATTCGGACATCCATAGTACAATACTAGAGGAGTGCCTTGTATCGATCGCAATGTGGTCAATCTGGTGGACGGTTGATTGATCAGGAGATCTCAAGTCCCTTGAATATCTTGATGCGGGTACCGCATGCTAGCTACGATAATGTCACCGGAGGTGGTATCGACCAGGCTATATTTTCCTACAGTACTACTAAAGATCTCTCTTCCGTCGTTGTTACCGTCGATAACCGAATTCACTTTACGAGTTTAAGGACCGCAAAACCGATTCGGACTATATAAAAGCTTTCTTCTAACTTTCCTTGGCTAGCAAGTTTACTGGAGATGGCATTTCTCAATATCGCAGTGTAACATATGGCTAAGACAAAAGTTAATGAATATTGCCTCCTGGCGACGTGCTGAATGTGTTAACTAATGACACATGTTCATCACTACATTCACATTCATTCATTAAAAAATCAGAAGCAGACTACCACGCCTGCCGCAATAGAATCCTGCGCAAGCCAGAGAGGCAAATCCTTAGTAGTTAAGCGAAAAGGGAGGAAATGTTTTTGCGCTCAAAAACTTACTCCATTAGGCTGGCGTATGAGCAGACAGGTCTTATCATTACCGCCCCAAGGCAACGCAGTTTTGGTGGTTTTCAACTCAATGTATGAAGCATGACTTCCAGAAATCTGGCTTCATCGAAGAATGTGACGAAGAGAAGAACTAGTGTAGCTAACAATCATGGATCAGGGCTAGGAAAGTTTGCCCCTTAGAGCTGACAGATATCAGATGTGAGCCAACAACATCAGCCTTCTAAATATATCGTTATCAGTTTGATTATCAGTTTGACTGTCAAGAATTTTCTTTTTTCTCTCAGAACAGAGCACTCAGACAAAGTCTCCCAAGTACTCCATGTATGGTCTGTCTTTTTACTCAAATTTCTAAGCCCTTTCAAGAAAGCTGAGTTTGCGCTTATGTGGTAAGTGCGTACAGTCGATGGTACTACACTGGTTATCTGCTCCTCCTAAATGGTCTGTCTTCGTTGGTAATCGCACATCAGAGTTCCAGTCTCATTTAGATGATGGAACCATGTTTGTTCGCCAGAAAATTCAGCTGGCATAGCATCGCGTGGTATTTCACCACCGCTATCAGCTTCAATAGAGATCTGGTGGTACGGACCATCGTGGTTGAAAAGACGACCTACTGAGTGGCCCATATCGGGGTACAGTAGGGACGATGTTCCTACTCGTATCGAAGAATTGGAGGAACGAAAATGCACAAGGTTTATTCGGAATGCTCATATTTAAAAACAATCGGAGGTCCTAGCCTTACTTGTGTTCTCAAGAAATTCCTGAAGCTAAAACTCTTCTCAATTTTCTTTATTCAACTCCGAGATAGAACTACTAAGCAGAGGTAAAGAATTGCCTTCAAAAAATAAGCTTTTGCCCCTTGCTCCGTTTCTCTATCAATCGAATGACCTGTCGGTGGACGTATATAGAGCTCTAGCTCTAATTTATCACATCACATCCTACTGGTGAATTTTTAGCTCGTTGTTGTATGAACCTCCAACGACAAGCTTCTTGAAAAAAAAGATGTTGCCCCAGTTCTGTGCCAGAGTGCTTATGACACCCCTGCATTGTCCATCTCCACAGCTTTCGCTTAAAAACTTGCCTTTGTTTCCCAGTGATCAATGCTTCTATTTCAACTGCTTCTCGACGGTCATATTGGCCCCTCAAACGAATTTTCACTTTTGAAAACGTTTTCGGGGGGGGGGAGGGGGGGGGGGGAATCGAAGCTGCACCAAAAGAAGCGACAGCTTAGCAAAAGCGTAGCCCCGTCACAGCGTCACATAAGCAGTCTGCAGTATTTTTTCCTGAGGAATGGCAGGGAAATCGCTGACTTCTTAAAAACGTTGGGAAGCATTCTTTAATTTGCAGGCATCCTGGAGACTCAGGCCATCTCATCTGTTTCTCAGGAAACAGGCAGTCCTAATGCAGGTCCAGGTGCTTGTCTAGCAGGGTTATCGACGATTTTACTTGCCGTGATCCCATTGTGACATGGTATCCAAACAGGTGAATTCAGCCTTCCGACTAGGTTTACTAAAGACTTGCATTTTTGAACTACATCCGAGATCATGAGAGGGATAGGAAGGATGCAAGCCCAGTTTGGCTATCAATACAGACGCAAATGCTTCGCCACCTTTACTAGAATTGCGTATAACTCCGCTTGGAGACGCATGTTTTCTTTACAAAGAGTGAAATCTAGCTTTGTCTACCTCCAGAAAGACGCCAGCTTCGCATTCTTAACCGATTTCGGAGCCTTCCGCGAAAACCCGTCCTGGCTCAGATTCGGTCCGAAACCATTCATGGGCACAGTGAAAGTTGTTTTTGAACAGGAGTACTGGTATGATTGCATAAGACGTCATGCCCATAAGACCAGGGTCAAAAGATAGTCGGCGCACAAAGTCATCAAAACTTTTGTGAGTGTCGTAGCTATTACTTATACGCAGGATGGCCTTGATAGTGCAGCCCGTTTTACGAATATCAATTGGAGGGAGACTCAGAAGTGCGTCAATAACACAGACAGGCGTGCTAGGTAGAGCTCCCATGCAGCCAAGATAGACCGTTCTTTGCAACGGCAGTGTGACGGATTTTCGTGAAAGTTTGTCCCACCAGTTAACCGACGCATAGGATATCATTGGCCTTTTCATAGTCGTGTAGATCGATGTCAAGCCCCGAATTTCGCTGAGGGCTCCTTATACTTTCAGAAGGTCGATAGCGCCTTGAAAGCTTTCAACGTAACATGCTTAGTCCAAAGCAGTTGGTTATCCAGGACGACACCCAGATACTAGACGAATCAGACAAGTCAGCTTCCACCTTCTCGTAAAGAGAACAACCTCAGTTTTGAGAGGATTAACTGAAAGTCCTAGTGCACCAATCGTCGATCACGTCTAGTGTTACCCGCACTTTAGAGCGGACTTGACATCCAAATTACGTCCACCCGACCTGCAACTTTTGCTGGTTGCTGCACAGGTCTCAGCCCACCACTAGAGTTGTTTCTCAGCGTGAATATCACACTTGTCGTAGCATCGGCCTTATTCGATCATCGTGTGAGGGTAAAACGATCGCTGGTTCTGTTTTCCTCGACGTAACCGCGGAATTAGTTGGGTCTAGCACTGCTTTCATCCGGACATCGTGCGCGGAAAAATACATCGGGAGGGAGGGGCAGAAACTTTCTTGCTCTTGGCTCTATTCGGGACAGAAGAAGAGGGTGTGCAGTTTGAGTTCATAGAACTTGGTCGGTTGCAGTGAGTGTCATTTCGCCGACCTGTTTCTCTTCTCTATCGTCGCTCTGGAGGAGTGAGACTTTTAGCCCCCGCGCATTTGGAAAAACTTGCCGTCTCCTTGCAGCGTGCGTGTGCCTCTTCTGGAGGCCGTTCGACTTTTTCGATTTCACTAGACAAGCCAACAGAACCCTGACCAACCACCTGTCTATTCTGACGGAGTTTAAATGTAACAAGCGGGACCTCTTTCCAATCTGGCCATCGTTCCATCGCAATCTACAGAACGTGTATCAGAAAAAGCGACAGTAGTGATCGAGTAAGAAGTAACTCCTGGGTCAGCACTAAGTTTGTTGAATATGGTATATCTGTCGCGGTCGAGGAGACAACGAGGGTATTGTCCGTACGTCCAAGCGAGTGCGACCTGGGGTGAAATCCTTTTGGTTCACCTCTCTACTTTTAACCATTAGTGTCTAGTTTGGGCGCTTAGTTCGACGTCTCACCTGGGTTCTTTTCAGAACATTAAGATCTTTGACTCTTAAAAACACCCTCCACGACAGGGCAGCCACCAAAGAAAGGAAGGCCGTGTAGTCTTAATCGGTATTCGACTTCGATCACGAGTCATCGATATCTATGGACGATGATTATGTCAAGCTCTCTCTATGTTCAAGTAGACTCCACTCAGGTGTGCCATTGGCAAATTGGCAAACTGTCGATACAAGTGCTACATATCTGTCTGAGATCGCTTGTATTGTGTTGTGAGAATCACTCAGATCATCGGAACTACAATTGAACTATCATTGTCGTAACTTAGTATCCTATGCTGGTGCTACGAGTATGTACCTTAGCAACGCGGTCACTTGACTTTATCCAAAATGTTGTCACTGCAATAAATTCGCAGTACTACGAGTACAACAAATCAAATACTACAATGCAGCCGCAGTAGTATTTCACAAACGAAAACGCTCAATAAATAATTCAATGACAATTGCCTACAACTTTTAATTGACGCAATTAAAAGGCAATTACCGCCGTCAAAGTACTCCTATCTTTCGCTTTTATCTCTGTTATTTCACCAGAAGGCGTATAAAAGATACACAAGTGCCCACAGCAGATCGATACTTTGATTGAAACCCCCTTCTCTCTCACTGTGTAGGGTAGTAAGTACTCGTATATTCGTACGTCCGTTTCTATAAAAACATAAATTGTATCTACAACATGTATCTTTACATTTATCTCTGACTTCCACTACGACGGATGGGCGGATGTCGCAAAGCACTTTGGCAGCGATGAATAACGAAGTTTGGCAATAAAATCAGACAAAGGTGGATAATGGGAAGGTGAGTTAGTTTCCCAACGCTACTAAGGACAGCAGACTATTTAAAGGCTGACGTAATGACCTCTATCAGAAATCGTGCACATAAATTCTATGATACTTTACGAAGCCAACTCGTTTCACTCTTTCCTTGCATATCGCGTGATTGGTGATTGGTCTTTGTTGGCACAAAATGTACTAACTCAACCTCTCCCACTCAGAAACGGGAGTCCCATGCTGAGGGTTAGCGCTAAATGTCATTAAAGCCTCAGATTTGCTTGGATTTAAATGTCGAAGTTAACCATTTAGTTGATGTCAGGTTGAAAATTTCTCATCGACAAGTGGAACATTATATGAAGGGCGCTTGAAATGAAGTGGAGGTTTGCTAGAGTTTTTTGTTGATTTTGCTCTGCGAAAGATACTGCCTGGGTCAGGTGCTGTACGAAAGGTAGGATTGCTGTTATTACCTGGGCTATTGCCTAAGCACACAAAACTTTGGCACTTCATTAAGTTTGTGTTACTTTTGAAGAGGTGCGGTACACCTTCTGAGAGGCTAGCACACTGATTTTCCAGGTGAGTGTTCTCGAAAAAGATGACACGTCCTAAGTAAACTGTGACACTCCTGGGAAACTGGTTGTAATATAAATATTTGGTAAATATTTGACATGTTTACCATTCGCCAAAGTGTTGTTGCTGATGTTCTAAGACAAATTTTGGAGTTTGCATCACAGAAATTTAAGAAACTAATCTTGTGGAATACCCCTAAATTGCATATGGAATCGTGTCGGTAAGCTATACCCAGTAAATCGATCGTATCACCTGTGGAAGAATTTCCTTTCCAAGCCTGACAATGATTCAATCAAAATCATAAACTGACAGAATAAATAATAGGGGGCCCAGATGGGTACCTTGAGGTAGCCCAGAAGAGGCTTTTATGGAATCAAAATTTGTGTAAGTCATATAAGTATAAGGAACGTAAAGGGCTAGGTCGTACAAGATGAATAACTGTCAGAAGCTGAGTGGGTAACTTGCATTATTTTTTTTAAAAGTATCGCGGGCAGATCAATGATCAACGATGAAAAATACAAAGAGCTATTGGTTGTGAGAAAGGGAGTTCTATGTGAAATGGAGTTAGAAAAACAACGTGGATCTGTATTAGATGCAGGGCTTTGTTGAATAGGACTTTGAATTAGATTCAGAGTCGCATTATCTAAATGAATGACATTTTTAGACACCACGTCCTTGTCGAGCTTGTCGTGTTGCATCTTGAGGAAGTGATTAAATTATATTTGTTTATGCTGCCATTCTCGAATTTCTTAGGCTTTTGATTCCATTCCGAGATGGTGTTGCGTATTGACCGGTCTATGGCAAAGATTGATCCTTATCAATGCAGTTTTGAAGGGGTAATGCATGTAGTTCCAAAAATTTTGGCGGTCATCATTGTTTCATATATTAGACTTGACTTAATCAGGGCCATGCCCACCTAGACGAACCTTTATGCCACTAAGTAGGAGGAATTCAGTGGCCACTAAGTAGGTGGAAGGAATTCAGAACCAAAAATAGTGAAACGTCGTAGCTTCAAAGGAAAGAACTGAGCGGTCAAATCCAAACTTAAATAGCTTACCGAGCAGTCAACTGCTTCACGTGCGATCAAAAGAGATGAAATTTGTTTTGGAAAACCAATTTGGAATGAATATGTGATTACGAAGGGAGTAGAAACGAAAGAACGCTAATGATTGAAGGAACGATTACATTACTAAGTCCGGAGAAATAGAGAAAACTCTGCAGATATACGGAAAGATTTCACTTAAAAAAAAATGGTGAGAAGTGCGGGAATTTATAAAAAAAAAAAGGGTAAAAGTGAAGCCTTCCAAGCTCTGAGAGAAGACCTACACCATAGTCCGTGGAGAAGTGCGTACATAATCGCAATAAGCCAGCTAAAAACTCGACCAGAAGCGGAGAATTGACGGAATCTACGAGTATTCCTCGAATCTTCTTGCCAAAGATATAGAATGCAATCCTAATAAAAAGAGAAACGTTCGACAATCCCTATACGAAATGTCTGGCAGAAATTAAATTCCAAAAGATGACTACCTTAGACCAACACAGACACAGTAAAGAAAATGACAGTCGTGGCTCAAGAAGACAAAACTGCTTTTAACTGGGCTAACGTCGCGAAATATGCGAGCGCCAAACTATCGCGTTTTTTTTTAGAGGTATACAACTTTTATTAAAAGTAAAACACAGAAAAATGAATGAAATGGCTAATATTTTGGCTTATGGCCACCGAGGCTGCGTATTATGATGGCTATCCTATCGATCCAATTTTGCACCACTTTTTCCAGCATAGCCGGCATTAATTCTGCAATAACGCGTTGAATGTTAGTCATCAACTGTAGCTGGATGAGTGACTTGACATACCCCCACAAAAAGTAGTCGAAAGGAGTCAAATCCCATGTCCATTTCTTGAGATGCTTCGTTAACCAAAAGTTTGTTGTAATAAAATGATGGTTTGACCCGCTGTATGGATAGTTGCGTTGTCCTGATGAAACCATTTGAAAGGAAAGAAAGATCCACGGAAGGCGCTCAACTAAATCTGGTAATACAGATTAAAGCGGTCTACCGACCCCTAACCGTCCGTTACAGCGATGCTCATAAACCGGAAAATCTCCACAACAACGTCCGGTGAGATTAAAATCTCTGTTTCAGCCAAAGGTCATAGGTCAAAGGTTGTCCACAAGGAGGTGTTCTCTCGGGGTATCAAACAATAGGATATGCCGACGAGTTAGTCATAATAGTGAACAGTAAACACCCTAAAGACATTTGCTATAAGATGCAGACTGCTCTAAAGATAGTAAACGACTGGTGTGTTAGAGAAAATCACTCAATCAACTCCAGTAAAGCTAGACCCTTCACTCGTAAAAGAAATCAGATCACATGGGTCAAATCAGTCTTCTCTTTGAAATCCCCGAGCTTGAGATGATCTACGCGGTAAAAGACCTTCTGATTCGGTTCGATATAGTGATACCAAACCGAGAAGCATGGAACTACAAAAGCCCCACCTCAAACCTCAAAGGAAAAAAGTGGTATACGGATGGATCAAAGACAGACATCGGACTGGGTGCTGAGACATCTGGACTAAACTAAACACCAGAAGATAAGGGAATAATTAATAGAACTCGACTTCGTTCGCCACCGCGGGCACGTTTGCAGCGGTATTTTCGACACTTCAACCCAACCCATTGTCTCACTGACACGGTAACATCACACAACGAATATGTAGACTCAAATTTTTGCACTAAACTTGTTATTGCCTTTCTATTAGAGCGAGAATTACGACCGAAAATTGGGGTTAACGCTCTTCGAAATTCGGTAGAAAATTTTTATAATTTGCAGACGTTGCTCGTTCGTGTACTTTACCATGATGAAAATGTTGAGTTTACTGAATAAATTGACAGTGACAGTTTGATGATTAGTGAAAGAGTGCGTTCACAAAGTAAATTCAAAGTTGTCAAGTCCTTATTGGAAAATTCTTTGCTAACGGACAGTCTAGCATCCACTCAGTCTTCAATACGCTACCAGATCTCTCCCGTAAGAGCAAAGTAAAACTTTGGTGGGTGCCTGGTCACATAGGTTTTGAAGAAATAAACTACCCCACGAACTGTCTAGAAATGGTTCGGCTGATTCTTTCACGGGCCTTGAGGCGATCTGTAACATTCCGAATTTGGGGTGGCCGTGGTGTAGTGGTAGTAGCAAACGCTTCTCACTCGGAGGGTCCAGGTTCGAATCCTGCCCATGGCAAAATCAGGTTTTCATTGTATAATTGGAACTCAGACAAAAAAATTCTGCGTGTGAAGGCATAACACTGACACGTAGATTTGGCTGTTATAAGAGTTTCAAGCAATGAAAAAAATACTGGGAATTATATCTCGAATCACTCTGAGTGAAGAAAATCTCTCCGTCCTATTCGGACTCCCACCCCTGGAGAGCAAACATAGAAACCAAACACACCTGAGTTTCAAAGTTTCAAACCACTACAAAAACAATTTTCCTTTCTCCTCCTTCTATCTTTCCGGGTATCAACCCCTTAGGCGCGCGTAAATTATAAAAAAAAAAAAAAAAAAATTAACTCAAGAGCTGGGAGAACAAAATGTGTATATCCCAGGGCTTCGCCACGCCAAGATTATTGTACCTTTCTTCAACCAGTTTGATGCTTTACTTAACGCCAAAGACGGAAACCTAATCACCGATACACAGGGGATTGTAGACGTATTCAAAGAGCACTTCCAGAGGCTGCTCGATGAATGTGACAGTGATAGGGAAAGAAGATATCGCACTTGCAGTTAATGAAAGCACAGTCCCCCTCCTATTATGAGGCAATAACACCGCCGACGCTTTTGGGCTTTATAAATACGGGCGTGATGCGTTGGTATGGTAGGTTCACCCACTCGTCAAATGAATTTACAAAGCCAGCAACCCTCTACATATGTCCCACCAGAAGCACACATATCCAGTTCATAAGATTGGGTGAGGGTCTGAATTCTGTCTGCAACACTCTAATCGGCTGTGACTGGGCGATGACCGAATTTTAGGTCTCGTCAACTCTGATCCAGATGTGCCGAATTACGCTCCCATTGGTCAGGAAGAGCTCATCCGACCCGTACCGGATTGCAGCAAGGAGATGCGCTGTCATGTGAGTTTTTCGATCTAATGGTGGAACATTTAGTACCGACTTAGATAAGTCCATCCATCCAGCTATTGATACACATCGACATGACCTTTCGTTCCGATCGGGCAATTGTAGAGGAGCTAGTTTCGTACTAAATGAGATGAAATACATGCTATCAACAAACAAAATAGACTCGATCAAGAACATACGAGACAATGTTACTGTTAGCTGCTACAACTTTGATCTACTTAAGATCCTTTATCATCAACTTCACGAACGACACCTTCTACCGCGAGCATCGAACTTGTCGAGTTGTAGAGGCTGAGTACGGTCAATGAATCTCGAGAAGAAATTCTCCAGACGAGTCCTGAAACCAAAGGATGCTACCCTCCCCCTCCCCAACTTCCAAAGCACTCCCTCCTTCCACTGGGCTGGATCAAGGTGTCATACGACCCGTGGTGAAGATCAACCTGGCTGAGGGCCCAGTATCTCCAAAAATAGCTCAGTCGCGAACGGAGTATCCGGATACCTGCCGACCTCCGGATTAGCTAGCCTTATCTGTATACAGCGGATCCCTGTACAGATGGACACCCCTTTCTCCGCTACTCGTGGGACCATTCATGGAAAAAACCAAGAAAACAAAAACCGAGGCCGGTACTCCTTTAATACCGGGCGGTGGAACGGTGACTACACCGACTACCGGCAAGGCTCCTACATTGCCGAGAGGAGGCAAAACTGTGGCAGGAAATGGTGCGCCATCCTCTAAAGGCAAACGGAACGAGCCAAAAAATAAGAATTCAGGAAGTGTTAAGACTGTGGCAAGCCATGGTCCTATCACTTCCTCCACCCCTAGCAGCATCAAGTTTGTGACAGGCCACGGACTTGTTGCTGCTACCAAAACTCCTCCCTCCAAGGAGGAATCTGGAGCTCAGCCGCATCGGCAAGCTCCATCTAAGGCGCTCTACATAAGACGCCGAAATCCTTCACGCATCATCAAAACCTTCGGATCCATTCCGGAGGTTGAGAGAAGTGCGGAAATAAAGAGCAAGGTTGAGTGGGCTAAAAACGTCCTAAAAGACGGATTTCCCACTGCTTCCACTGCTCACAAACGCCAGAGAGTAGCAGCCCAAACAGGCCTACTGCAACCGTGACCAAAATTCATGGTCTGATTACGAGAGACAAACTGCTCTGGGCACTGCATGGCTTCAAACCATACAAGTCTGCTGTTCCGGACGGTATTATACCTGCCGAGCTACAGAGGTCCTCAGATATTATTCTACCAGTGTTGGAAAATATTATGAGGAGCTGTGTAGAACTTATCCACATTCCACTGTTATGGAGAGAAGTCAATGTAGTATTCATTCCCAAAGCTGGAAAATGTTTTCATGTAGTCCCAAAGGACCTCAGACCTATAAGTCTATCATCATTCCTTCTGAAAACTTTAGAACGACTGATTGATATCCATATTCGAGCTAAAGTTGATCCAAGACTTCTGTCTACGGCTCAACATGCCTACTGTAAAGGAAAGTCGGTGGAAACGGCTTTGCACTCTCTGACTAGCCACATCGAACGATCCCTACAATATAAGGAGTACACAATGGTTGCTTTCCTAGGCATAGAGGGCGCCTTTAACAATGTCAACACATCCGCAATCACGACTGCGCTGTCAACTCTGGAGGTAGACGGCTCACTTGGGGAGCTGATCAGTCTAATGCTAAAAAGCAGGATAATCAACTCCAAACTGGGTGAGACTTCTGCTAAAAGATGTGTCAGCAGAGGTACGCCGCAAGGTGGTGTCCTCTCTCCCCTTCTCTGGAACTTAGTAGTTAATGAACTACTGATATACCTGGAAGCAGGTGGCAGCAGAGTGATTGCCTATGCGAATGACCTTGCCATAGCCGTCTCAGGAAAGCATCTCAATACCATTAAAGACCTCCTTCAAGTAAATCTCAAAAGATTAACCCGCTGGGCAGATCGCTGTGGATTGGGAATAAACCCCCATAACACTGATCTTGTCCTTTTTTCTAGGAAATATAAAATTCCAAACATAGACCCTCCTTCAATAAACGGTACCAGCTTAGCCTTTTCCGGTACAAAATATCTGGGTCTCATTTTTGACAGGAAACTAAACTGAAAACCCAACTGCAGTAAACTAAACAGAGTCCGAAGAACAGCATGTCTATGCATAAGCGGAGCCTTACGCTCTACTTGAAACCCCTTGACATTTTCAGCAGCAGGTATGTTCTAACGCAGCTATTCGCCTTAAAGCGGCTAAACAGTGGACAAATAATTCATTTGGCCACGCCAACATTCTTCATACATTAGGAATTCTCACAGAGAACATCGATTACACCATACCTGGACTTTGGTTTGACAAAAACTTCCATGTAAGCTTCCCCTCTAGATCATTCTGGGATGAGGATGCTTTCATGGAGGACAAGTCAATCCATCTCTACACAGATGGATCTAAAACCGATAGCGGAGTTGGTGGCGGTGTTTTCTCAGATAAGCTAAATCTAAGCCTCTCTTTCCGCCTTCCAAATCACTGTAGCGTATTCCAAGCGGAAATTTTGGCGATTAAAGAAGCTCTGTCCTGGCTGAAGAAAAACGTGATATCTGCAAAGGATATTCGCATATTTTCGGATAGTAAGGCCGCCATCAAGTCCCTGGACTCGGTCTCATTATATTCTAAAACCGCCCTTGAATGCCGATCATCTCTCATGGAGATGGCAGAGCAGTTCAACATTCCCCTTTGTTGGGTGCCGGGCCACAGAGACATTCCAGGGAACTGCAGAGCCGATGAACTCGCCTAAATTGGAACCACTCTACCTATCCTACCGGACAAAGGTAGTATAGGTATACCAATCGCTACGTGCAAACTAACACTGAAGCTATGTAGATGCCAATAAAAGAACAGACCTTAGGTGGACTGCTGGAGAAACATGTCTAGCATCCAAACAGATCTGGCCAAGGCTGGATCTGAGTCGCTCTAAGTGTCTGATCCTTTCAGATAGGAAACATCTCAGCGCCATAATAGGTGTCATTACTGGACACTGCCTCATAGGCAAGCACGCAAGAAGGCTTGGTGCTTTTACTAATGATTTCTGTAGAAGCTGTATAGACGAGGAAGAGGAGGAGACAATCCCCCACCTACTCTGCACATGCCCAGCTCTCTCCCAGAGAAGGACGCTTCATCTAGGAGCTTTCTTCTACAACGACCTAAACGATCTAGAAAAACTAGACGTTAACAGTCTCCAGCTCAAACTGGTTCCAGTAGTAAGAAGATCATAGATCCACGTGGCATCACAATGGGCCAATAGGCCTAAGTGGGTTGGTATTTCCAACAGCCACTCTTACCTAACCTAACCTACGAACGACACCTTAGAAGCGATGCGGTATAGAACAAAACCGCTGCTCTTTTGCATTACCCAACTTCTAATTCAGAAAGACAAAGCTGGTGTCCTAAAAATCCTTGTTCCTACGAGTTCTTCTGTGAGCCGAGTCCTGACAATAAACATGCAAGCAGAGCTGATCCTGAATTCTTTGGAGAGAAAATTTGTTCGCAAGATATTTGATGCTGTATGCTAGAAGATACGAGTACAACAACGCAGTCTATGAGCTGTACTAAGATGTACCCGGAGTTCGAGATGACAACTACTCTGATTAGGCCACATTCCGAGAATTGGCAGGAATGCCGTAGCCAACAGGATATTTGAACTCAAACCAATTTTGATTTATTTTTTTTTCTTAATTTTGGTGGGGGTTGGAGCCCCTGACGCGCAATCCACAGAACCAAAATGAAGTCGATGAATGAAGAGAATGTCAGCTACATCTTTGCGTTTTACGGTGGTCACGATAGGGAGGTAAGACAAAGAGGTCATCCCAGGGTTGTTCTGGAAGTTCAAAGATTGACATTTGGAGAATTTAGGGTCGTCGGCGTAAATGGATAGGGGGCAGTGTGCAATAATTCACTCAAATGTTTAATAATCAAAAAAAAAAAATGAAAAAGAGGGGACCTATATGTCTGCCTTGTGGAACACCAGAAGTGGCTAAAAACTGGGTTGAGGAGTCTGACCTAGCAAGAAGGCGAGAATGACGAGCCTGCGATTAGAAGGTCAAGTCATGGTGGAGTATGTCATGAATGCAGACTCTTCCAAGTAATTTAAAAACCACCAAGATGGTTTAGTTAAGTGCGTTCGCTAACCTCTAACTGTTGTCAAAGCTCGCTATATGCATAAGCTGAGTCAACTCCTTCAGAAATTGGGTAAAAGATTGATCGGAAGATATTTAGACCAATTGTTCAAAGGCTTTTGGAGAAAGAGATAAAATGACGGGACTTACAGCTTGCAGAGAGTCTTTATTTCTAATAGAAGGTCAACGCGTAAAGCCTTTAAAATAGATTATATCCAGAACTAAAAAGAGATTTCATTTAGCTAAGAATTGAGTTAACTAAAGAGGTGTATTCGTTACGGTTACCCTAAGAATAGAAGCTCCAAATCGAATGAAGTGGAAATATGTTGTCACTTGACACTCAGGACTGCAATCATTGGAATTAAAAGAACAAGAGGAATGCCACAGGGAAAGGCTTCTCAATATTTACGATGCTTTCAGTTCTAAAAATTCTTGAAAGCAACACAATTTTATAATTGGCCGCTGACGTAAGCATACTCAAATAGCCAAATTGAGTTCGCTGGTAAAATGAATTTTGGAAAAAAAAAAAGAACAAAAAAAAATTAATAAGCGATCAGGAGATTAACATTTGAATCGACAGTCCCAAAATAAATCCAGACGCAAGAGCTGGTTTCTACTTTTAGACTATCCCATATGTGCAGTGTCTTTCGAGTAAAAATGCTTGCATAAGATATGGCAAGTAAATAGACTGTGGATTGCAGTATTATTTTGCCAGAAATTTGAGATTTCATAAGGAGTCTAGATTTTTGATTAACAATTGTAAGCAAGTTCCAACTAATTTCGATGAGGAGATGAACGTCTGGAATGTGTAGTGTCACTACAAATCTAAATCGTGATCCTACTAAACTAATTCTGAGTAAGATTTATTAGTTTTATAACGATTAAAACAATTAAGAGCATAGGAGATAAACATGAACCTTGTGGCATACCATTTATTATGCGTAAAAGCCGCTTAAAACAAAGCTGGTACGGATAGGATACATTTATCGAAGAAACAACTCATGGATTGCGTACATTTCCTTCTGGCAAGATCTATAAGACACGATCATGTTGTATCTCATGAAAATGTAATAGGTACTGAGGAAATCGAAATCAAGGCAATCTGACGATCCAGAGAAAAATGTGCTGTCATGACAAGTGTCGACAGTCTGTCTAATTCAACAAATATATCAGCCCACATTGAGTTTTTTTAACTGAATTCTTCCTGGTGAACGTAGAGTCGACAACACTCTAAGCAATAAACAATCATCAGGAAAGTAATCGCCCACTTCAATCTTACAACAAGTGACAATTAATTTATTCTTAGGAAACAGCATCACATGATTTAGCAGTTAAATTACATCAATAAAACTTCCAGGCCTCCAGAGTTTCGAGGCGATAGTTGAAGTGAAATTGCTGTGCACGCGATAAATACATATACCCGGTTCCACATTGATTTTTTCCACTCAATCACATAACAGATACATTTTTGTCTTTTTGTTTATGGAGAGTCATGTTACGAATGATTTTTATTTAAATTCGATGATCATCAGATTTCAATTTCGACATCACATCGATTCGAACGACTGATATTCACGTGACTGCAAAAGTCATAATATCTCACTACAAGTTCAAAGTCGACTTTGGGTGACTCTTTTGACAAAAGTCGTTACGAAGTAGAGATGATGTTGTGAAATATGACGGAATAAAGCTGTCGCCCTGGTTAACAGATGGCGTTATGATGAATTCAAGCAAGATATTGTGATGTTTTACGATGCAACATTAACTGTCAAATTGAATGGTTATTTTGGTGGGAGATTGGAGTTGTTGAGTCGTAAAATCGATCTGTCACAGTGTTGATTGATAAGTAATCAAGTTGCAAACGATGTTTTAGGTCCGCTGACATTCATGCCATTTGACAGATGAAAAACAAGGCCAAAACTTAAGCGATACGTGAAGAAAATAAAGGTTAAAGAAATAAGCGCCGTTGAGGACTACTTACGAAACAGAATACTGATGAACAGCACACGTGACATCTATCATGTAAGAAAGAAAAGACACATAGAGACGTTCCACAAGATTCCGTACTTAGACCACTACTTTAGAATAATTATTTTGTTTAATAGGTACGTGGATGAGGTTTGATATTTCAGCGAAGTTTGCTGCCAAACATTGATGAATGGGATCAAGAATGGCAAATGTTTTGATTTTACCTCATAGGGGTTTATTTTTCGAGAGAATTGGTTTCAAAACCGGGACAAACTGTAAGCCTAAGGCTACAATATAACAAAGCGAGTTCAATGAGTGGATTGATAGTAGTCTATAATTTGAGAGTTCACCACGAGACGGCTAACCAGGTTGGTAAGCAAGTGGAACGAGGAGATTTCTGCAGCTAGAAGGATTTTGTGTTAGACTTACAGATTCCAGAAAGCCGCTAAATGTCGGCAAGACTTTTAAGGGAGGACAAAAAAGAAAAGTCGAGTTTGAAGTTGGAGAGGAAATTGAGATGACATCGTACACTACAATATACCCATCACTTCGGATCATCTGAGCCAATTCATAGGAACATGGTGTATTCCTTCAGCGCGAGCAGTTCAAAATTGTGTGATCGTTCGGGACATACGAGTAAGTTCGTTGATACCATAAATGAAGCGGTGAAAGTTAAGACGGCATAGAAATAGTGGTATTGATCAATGGTTGTGAGGTTTCGTATTAAAAGGAAATAAATTGCTGTAGAGTGGGACAATGGATATTGCCTGCAAAAAGTTTTTGAACAAAACGAACGTCGGCAACCTCAGGATGGGCTATAAGCCATTTTGAGTTAATTAATCCAAGGTGATCCGTATAGGGAAGTTGAAGCGTAAAATGAAATAGATGAACCTCAACTTGTTCAGTATGGTGTGTGGTGACTATACTTGGCTGGCCTACTGAAAAATAGGCCTAACATAAGTGATCTAAGGAGATTTAGGTTCATAAGGGTTTATTGACCAGTTTGAGTTGGCTCTAGCAATGATGTTATCATAGTGGAAACGAAAGCTTAGTTCGTTATCGTAACTGCTAGGTGTCGCAGTGAAGATACATGAGGAACAGGGTCTTCGTCGATGAAATAATTACGGGAAAGTTGTGGAAGGCGTTTATGTGAATAAGTTATCGATCACCGTTTGCTGACATTAAGCTGAATAAAACACCACAGGTCGTCTTACGTTTGACGATTGTAAGTTGACAGAAAGGAGTGCATAATAGCGCGGTTGACATAACTCGTATTCAAAATAAAAATAAGTGGACCCAGGTGGCTACCTTGAGGGACTCCCGAAGTGACAATGAAAGAATAGGATATGAGCGATCTAGATAAGATCGATCCCACCATAAGATTGATCTAAGAAATAAAGAACCGCTGCAAACTGAAAGCTTGAAGTTTAAAAAGCAGTACATTGTGTGAGAGAGAGTGGTCGTAAATCGTCCTTTATGAAACCCATTTTGGTATGAAGTGACGATAGCACTGGAAGAACATTGCATCGTAAACTACGCTTTCAAAGAATTTATGGATGCATGTGAGTGGGAATTGTGAAAGAAGTTTTCCAAAGTTTTGGAAAAAAGCACTGAGATACAGAAAATTGAAAAAGACCAGTGAGAAGGAGTCTGCGGATTTAAAGACTCATCAGAGATTAGAAAATAGAGAATTGGCCTGTTGGTAGTTGGAATAATCCGAGTCAGATCGAAATTGAAGGTATATGTTGCATAACCACTCAAACACCACAAGCTGATAGTTTTTAAAAGTTAAGAAGGACAAATGTTTTTTTTTTTTTTTTTTTTTTTATAATTTACGCGCGCCTAAGGGGTTTGATACCCTTATACTGTTGCCAGGGCGCGGGCGGAAAGATAGAAGGAGGAGAAAGGAAAATTGTTTTTGTAGTGGTTTGAAACTCAGGTGTGTTTGGTTTCTATGTTTGCTCTCCAGGGGTGGGAGTCCGAATAGGACGGAGAGTTTTTCTTCACTCAGAGTGATTCGAGATATAATTCACAGTATTTTTTTTCATTGCTTGAAACTCTTATAACAGCCAAATCTACGTGTCAGTGTTATGCCTTCACACGCAGAATTTTTTTGTCTGAGTTCCAATTATACAATGAAAAACTGATTTTGCCATGGGCAGGATTCGAACCTGGACCCTCCGAGTGAGAAGCGTTTGCTACTACCACTACACCACGGCCACCCTGTAACAGCAAAGTAAATAGAACTTACACCTATGAACGGTAACGAGAAAGAACTAATGACTCTGATGGTAGACCGTAGGAAACAAATATAAATAGCTATGGTATAACACTTTTGACTGAAACCGTTTAAGTCGAAATAATCGAAGACGAATATGTAAGAATAGGATAATAATGTCTTGCGAACGGGAAACGTAAGCTAAAGGAGTTATAGAGTTCATCTATAAAGAGAATTTCAATTAGAAAAATTTCTAAACGAATTTGGAGATCTATCAAACCAAGCTGTGCAGGGTTTTTTCTAAGAAAAATTCTGTTTAAAAAGTGTCCACCTGAATGTACTGTTAAAAGAGTCAATAGCTTCTGGGCTGATGTACACAAAGAGACACTGGACATTCTTGTAAACTCACTGGACCCAGTTCTTGTTTATGCGGGAGAACACAACTGGCATGGTATTGCTTCTTTTTAAGGCAAAAACTTGACCAGTGATGTTGCAAACGTCTGCAGTTGTTATTCCCAGGATGAAGCAAACTTGCACTGGATGACTTGCACTAGTTTATGTTCCTTGATATAAGTGGGAAGTGCGTATCATGATAAACCTTAAAGTGGGGAGAGCAAGCCACACGATTACAGACTTATAGGTGTGCAGTCTTTTCTAGGAAAGATCGTTAAACGTCCGTAATGTGTTAAGAAAAGGAACGGGATTGGAGATAAATATCTATCTAAATACCAGCACATGTACATAAGAGGCATATCTTTATAGAGAGATAGGGTACATCATTGTGTAGTATCAATTATAGAGATTTTATTCCACATTAAGCAATTGGCCCTTCCTCAATATTGAAGGCGCATTCAACAAAGTGAGCATAGATGCAATTCTACGAAGCCAACAAAGAATTTAGCTGGTCTCTGCAACTGGATTCCAATGCTCAAATCGCTAGGAATCAACTTAGCTATGGAGAGCATCAATCAAGCACAAGGGTGTACAAAGCGGTATTTGTGGTGGGCCAAATCTTGGTAATATTGAAGGAGCAATGGTTTTAAATTAACGGATTACCCTGATGGAGGCTTATCTCTTCGCCAACAACAGATCGGTCATTTGAGAAGTACCACCAGCCTGTAAATCTCATTAAGACAGCCTGCACCGACATACCAGGACACCACCCATAGGAGCATTGAAAATCATACTCAGTCTCACTCTGTTTAATTTATACTGCAAGAGTTTAGCAACTGAAATAGCTATTAGGCTGCGAGAAGGATACCTTTGGCCATCCCTAACCTATGGTATGCATCAATACTCTCTCAGACGTACGAAAACACTGGAATTATCAAAGATTCAACAACTTTTTTAGAAAATGATATCACCGGGAGAGTTATTGCTGTCTGCTTAGACCATCAGGCAGTTGTTAAGGATCTAAATTCCGCTATAATCAGACCAATACGGTCCTCATATGCTGGGTAGGAGAGCTGATAAGTTGAAGAACGGGTCGGCGCTTTTTATGACATTCATATCGTCAAAGGAGATGAATTTTGGCTACTTGGACATTTCAGCAGCTATGTAGGTTGCGCACATGATATTAAGGACTGTAAAAACACACAGAAATCCCAGAACTAAGATTTTGAGTGACAATACAGTGACCGTATGTTGAGTACCAGAGGAATTCAGCAAGAGGCAATTGGTCGAGAAGGTGTACCATGGCTTAAAATAGGAAGCTCAACAAGGCTTACAGCAGGAGATCGAATGTGGAAGTCGTCTCTGATATAATCATACCGCGCCATAGGCATCTATGCTGTATGCTTGGATTTGGACCACAACAACTTTTGAAATATAGACTCACACCTGTATATTCCAAAAGAAGTGGGTCGTTCTAAACTATTGTATCCCTTTCATTTGTTTCTAGTAGCAACGGACCTTCTGCTGGTCTAAGTGAGGGTTTTAGAAATAGTAATGATGAATATGAAAACCTATCGTAATCAGCGATCGGGAAAAAACATTCTTCCATGTTGAATAAAATCATTGAAGTCGAAATAATTTAGGAGAATAGCATAAGAACAGGCTAATAATCTGCTAAGAATTTTCAAAACAAAAAAAACATAATTCCTTACTTGACCATTGCTAGCTGACATTCTCACTGAATGACGGAGATTTTAAGGATGCTTTTGCAGAAGAAAAGAATCTAGGAGTATCAGGATATACATACGAGACGAAGAGAGAAGAAAACTTATCTATATCTGTCATCTATAGAACGCTTAAAATAAAAAGTAGTAGGTTTGATTGAAACTAAAGCATAATAGAAAGTTTCATTACATCGAGACTCTGCGGGTGTCTGTTTTAACCCAAAGCAAAGTAAATAATTTCCAACTTACATCGTCTTCAGATGCCGCTGTTGTAGTATCATCTCTAATCGAGGGCGGTGGTGATGATGATCTCTTAATCCAAACCTCATCCAAATGATTTATAAAACCTCCACCGCGAATTGAAGACGTTGTCGAATTAGTATCACAGTTATCTAACGAACTATTACTAATCGCTGGCGAGCGAATTTCTATCAGTGAGGTATCAAAGAATTTCTTATCCATATGCGGAAACCGTCCTGAGCTTCTTTTGGCAAAAAGCCCTTGCACTGATGAATATCCACCCGAACTGCAGGGGAAACTAATTGTGTGCGCATTGGATCTGGCATCCATGTCCCTTAATTTATCAGCTTCCGGTTTGAACCTTAGTATGTCGGGGGTTTCTAGAGCTTTGGTTACTGTGAATTTGCCTCTATAAACCGTCTTCTCTGGACTTGGCGTTTTCGGTTCTTCCTCCAGCTTTGGAGGTATATCTTCCTCTATGACTGGCGTTTTGGGCTCCTCTTTTGGTGGGAGAAGTTGAGCCATAAGTGCTGGTGGTAAAACTGCTGGCGCTGGTGGTGGTGGAGGTGGTGGTGTTGGTGAACGTCTATCCATAACATTGCTAATCGCTTGAATGTTGCTAGTGTTGATGATATCAATCTTCTGCATGAACTGTTGCCGCAGACGTTCTAAATCGCGGAATTTTTCCGCTTCGCTAGAATCTTTTAATGGTGGCGGAGGTGGCGGCGTCGGCACGGGAGCTTTGTCGAATTTAATATCTCCATGAGCTTGTGGAGATAGCTTATCACCATCCTCTTCGTCCTCCTCCTTGCATTGTGATAAGCGACGCCTTTCAGTGAAGGGTAAATAAAAGGTTCGCGCCAAAAACAGATCATTGCCCATTGGATCGTTTGACATTAAATTCGGAGATAGATTGATCGCCGAAATGAGTTCATGATCGTCTTCATCACTACTGCTGCTGGCGTATTCTGTGGAACTACCCCGTCGGATTTGGGGGAAAGATATCGGCTGGTTGATGGGGCCTTCACTAGTCGAAGGTTCCTCATTGCCACTCTCCGAATCAGATTCATAACCATCTTGTTCCAGATCAGCCATTGACGCATCAAAAAGTTGTTCAAAAACATCATCTGCATGCATCACATGTTCTGGTTTCTCTTCCGGCTGCAGTTGTTGTTCGTTTCCGGACGGGGCGGCCTTATCTGCTCCCACTGTCGGACTGAGTTTCCCATGTTTGACGGAGTCGATTTCTTCACATTTTGTTGCCATTTGAAGGAGCGTTGTTTGCTTGTTCCTTTGACTTTGACTAAACTTCTGGTTTTGTGAATTGATGAGCGTTTTGTGATTCTGACAGAACTATTCGCGTGGGAAAACTTTCGCGTATCTTAAGCTACTTTGTACTCAATTTAATCACATTTGAGTTAAGGACTAATTAAATAATAATTACAAGAAAGATGAAAACAACTTTTTAACACAACTTCACTTTGCACGATAGTATTTTCTTTTGAACGACATTGATGTTGTTTTCCGGCTACGGCGAGTGATGAATCTAAAATGACATTGACGACACGACACTGATGATGGATTGATCACGAATTTGATTGAAGGTCAGGGCACGGTTTAGGTGATGAATTTTGTGATTTTAGTTTTAATTGAAAATCTGAAAATTAATAAAAGGAATTTAATTAGACTTGTTGATTGGATTACATGAGTATGGTAGAACTTCTGGTTTGGAATAGCTCTTTGACTGTGTGACGCGATTGTTTGGATTTTGACAACCTAAATGAGTAGTGAGGGAACCGCTTCCTGGAGGAAATAATGCTGCATATGCCTCTTTGTGAGACCACAGATAGGAATAATGAGGATCTTCCTTGAATTTCTAAGTAAGGCCTATTTTTTGGGGGCATTCAGCCGATGTGCGCTGAATCGTCTATCTTTTTTACGGAAAGGGATAAGAAAGAAGACCTGATGAGGAAGTAGAAAAACGCACTGTTCCGTCTTCTAACTGATTGATTATTGAACCTTAAAGGACCAATATTCAGATGAATGCTGGGATACTTTCCTGAATTGTTTTTTGGAGTATGGGAAGAAAAATGAGTGAAACGATTGCCCAACTTTTTAGGACAGCGAAGAAATTCTTCCAAGGAAGTCGAAGTCGACCCGAGCCTAAGTTGTTGTAGCCTCGAGTAGAAACAGATAATTGGTGCACAGTGCTTCCGTAGCAGCTCTGATATTAACTAGAATATACCTTTACCTCATACGGAGCACGGATACGAGAAAGGATGCTAGCCTTTGACTGTTTAGTGCTCCGGCCTGAAATCCGCTAAAGTTAACTGCAGGATTCTGACCAGAGCAATCACTGATCGTATCTAACTAGGATTCAGGCTCCACCGCACCTAAGACCAACTCACGCAGGACACTTTGCGTAGGCTACTATACCTAAAATTATGCGGCCCAATGAACTACAAACTTTATCTTTAGCAGATTAGTTCAGCAGACTCAAGGACCGCGTAGCAGTGAAAAGAAAGAATAGAAAGAGCTGGGGGACAGCCAAATTAGGGGCTCATTGTACAAGGTGAAATCTTGGAAATCTTTATTTGGACCTTTACAATGTTTTTTTGTTAAGTGGAAAAGATGATATCCGCCAAGTGGCTGCTGCTAGTGTTGGTACATATTTGTGCCCGTTTTATCGCATTTTCCATGATTTTCCACAAGATTTCCGGTGATAACTGAATATTCTCCTTAAGGGCTGCGATTCTGTGAGGCTTGTTGGCATAAACCCGCCACCAAAGAAAGAAGTCTGGGATGGTTAAATCGGGCGATCTTGTTTTCCATGCCAAATCGCCAAAACGGGGGATTACGCGACCAGGAAACGCTTCCCTCACAATATCCATTCTGGCTCGTGCTGTGTGTGCGGTTGCACCGTCTTGTTGAAACCACATGTTCACATGACCCGCTCATCGAATTCCGGAAGTAAGAAGTCGTTTATCATGTCCCTGTAGCGTTCGCCAGTAACAGTGACCGTATTGCCGATGGCGTCCCAATCACTCCTCCCGCGTGAACGCCGCACCACACAGTGGCTTTGAGTGGATGTAATGGCTCTTCGTGCATTACACGTAGATTTTCAGTGCCCCAGAAACGAAGATTTTGCTTATTGACGTAACCGCTTTAGTGGAAATGCGCCTCGTCACCCATGTTGATTTTCGACACAAAATCGACCTCTTCGTTGTTGAGATTGAGGATGGATTTACAGTAATTCACACGCGACAGACGGTCACTTACATGTGTAAGTCTTTCACTAAAATTCGCTATAGGGTCCGGTCCGTTTGGTGATGCCCAATTGCGTGGCCCGTCTTCTGGTTGATGTTTCTTCATTCTCAGCGACATCGGCAGCCACAGCCGCGATGTCCACGCCCTGCATGGCCCCTCCTGTGTTTCCACTTTGTTCGAGTCGAGTAGCTAAGCGCCGGAATGTTTGCCCAGTTTGCACGACACGATTAATCGACGTCGAAATTCACTCTGCGCTAACACCATAGAGCTCCATTGCTTGCCTGTTGCTGTATACTGCAGCTGTCTAGTTCATAAATGTCAAATATGATTGACGTACGACGCCATTTGCAAAACTTATACCATCTTCCGATAGAGTGATTAATTTTGCGCCACCTTGTATATATTTATGTACATTCATGAACCACCGACGGCATTGTAAAAGAATAACAAGGTCATCATGAGAAGGGTTAACTCACGAAAAGACGACCATGTCTATGGTCTTGGAGTAACCGTAGGTTCCAAAGTAAATTGAGAGGAAACTATTTTTGATCCCTTCGAAAAGGGATACAGAAAAACCCTCAAATCAGCTATGGTTCACTGGCTATACTCGGCTACTGCTAGACTTATCGTAAATGGCCTGCGGAAGGTACTTGATAAGAAGTTCCACCTCTGCCAACCTTACTAAGCTTCACCTCTCTAGGTTTCTACTGAAATTGTTCAACGGCAAAAACTGCACATTGCGTTTTCCTGCGCAATATGAACGAGCCCTGATCCTATCCACATGGTCCCTGCTGCAGGATGAAGAACGAATAGAATCTGTTCATCACCTAGTGTGTGTGACTGTCCTGCCCTTGCTGATTGACGAATGAGAACTCTACTTCTTCGACGAGTTAAATGTCTTTGGCTGAAGAACCTTCAACATCCTTCTAAATTAGCCGGTGTTCTATAAGTATAAATTTGTTTAGAGCTAAATTAGTCGCAGGGTATCCATTTACGTAACTCCCCGAATCGACTGTACCCAGACTTACGAGGGCTGTTTGAGGAATACCCGCATTAGAAACTTTTTTAGGTTTTGACAGTTTATTTTCCCAGCGGTGCTGCAAGTTTTTTAATTCCTCCGTGTAGAACGGCTTTTGTTGGCCTGCAAAATACTCCTCCGCGGGGGCGATGACTTCCTCGTTCGATCCGTACTTCTTTCCGGTGAGCGATTTTTAAGTTTTGGGAAAAAGAGAACTCGCAGGGAGCCAAATCCGGAGAATACGGAGGATTTTGGAGCAAATCGTAGTGCAATTCGACCAATTTAGCTGTGGCGTGAGCCGGTGCGTTATCGTGGTGGAAGAGACTTTTTTCTTAGGCAAATGTGGTCGTTTTTTCTTCAAATCGGCGTTGAATCGGCCCAATAAATCGACGTAGTATGCTCCAAAAAAACGGTGGCCATCAACTTTCCGGCCGATGGCACGGTCTTCGCCTTCCTTGGAGCACGTTCACAGGGTAAACGTGGTCACGAAACGACGCAGAAACACCTCCGGATTTCGATTACCACACGTCTTTGAAGTGATCTCATGATTGTGCTTCTTCTCCGGGGTGAGCAAACGCGGCACCCGTCGCGTGGACAGCTTTCTCATGCCCAAATTCTCGTGCAGGATATGGCTAACGCGTTCAGTTGAGATGCCTGCTATCTCAGCCAACTCGTGAATTTTCACTCGACGGTCCGCCAATACGAGATCATAGATTTTGTCTACGGTTTCCTCTGTGGTAACAGTTTTTGGGTCACCTGAGCGCGGTTCATCACGTGGTTGTACTGGAAGGTGTATGGGACACACCATCGAGAATGGGCTTGATTTCCTCGCAGGTTTTGTCACTCAAAAACAAGAATCGGATCACGGAGCGATACTGCTCTTTTTCCATGGTCGCAAAAAACACTAACACGATGTTTTGAAATTGACGTCAAAACAAAACTAAGCGTCGGATTGTCACCAAATTTTCACAGACCGGCTAAATGAGTTTATACTAAATGATGGTATACTCATTTTGGCGCAGTAGCGCCATCTACCTCCCAATCCGGGTACTCATCAAACTGCCCTCGGTTGCTGCAAACTGCATTGAGTCGTGGTAGAAAAACAAGTACCCTAGAAGTACTGGAGTACTGATAAATAGGGTCTCCACTTCATCGGAAATCGTTTCAACTGCTGTTAAGTTTCTATTCACGAAATTTGAAAAAGAAGACTCGTTGTCCCCTTAAATATCTACTCGTTCTTCTCGACAACTATAAATCCCTAGAGTCAAGTTTATTCCGCTCACTGACATCTAAATTAAGATCCAAAACACACGCCATCTGCCATGCCTGACAAGAGAAGATACGAATATTCTCGTCGTGTTCAATTGTCGTGGTCGGTCGTAATTTCCTTTTTCGAAAGAACACTAATTGGAATGCAACTATCCTCTCTACAGGAGGGATTGGTGAATAAGTGAAATCAATCGACCAATACATTCCCAGGGTAAACAACTTTCACAACCCTTCCGCACAGTGTCCATAAATTCGATTCAATTGTGCTACGCTATTCTCGTAATTTGTCAGAGCCAAGTGAACGAAGGTCCTTTTGCGACTTGTAACGGTATTGCATTCCATTCCCCTTACTTACATATAAGGGGATACTCGTATCTCGTATCACTATCAATAGAAGAAACAAATTCAAAAGCAATAGCGACAAATTAACCCTTCCTAGAGACTAGAGGGTTTAAGTGTAAGTTGAGTGTATCTACTGCATCTACAACTGCAGTTGCAACTGCCACCCTGCTTACTCAAATAGAAACAGGGGAGGACGCCAGCACGAGCTGTACGAGTTGTAGCTGCAGCAATTACAACAAACCGATCTGGCAATTATCCTCAATTAAATGGCATTTGTGGCGCAAAACGCAAAATTACGCCGCATTGCCTTGGTGATACGTTGCGTTCTTCAATCGGCGGCTGCAGGGGTTGTTGTTCGTTTGTACTGGCCGACTCATGGGGTGCGTTTTATTTTTAACTTTTTTTGCCCCAGAATTCTACTGTTTTTGTTTGTGCAGCTGAAGTGTGACTAAAGAGTTGTGCTTTTGTGTTGCATTGGAGGGTCTGTGGAAGTTTTGTGCTGACACAGACCACCACCAGACGGGTTTGTTTATTTGCTGAAAAGTTATGCGGGTCAGGTTCGTGGAGAAATGGGCTAGTACGAGGGTAAAAGCATGGAACATTGCCACAAAAGTCGGTTAGATACGGGCGTAGCTTTTGGTTTTGTGGTAATCTTTTGATATTCATCTGGAGGTAACTGCATTGGTGTCGAGGATACTAATCGTTGCATTGTGAGAAGTTATTTTTAATTCTAGTGTAGGTGAGTTGCTGAGCAACTGGATTGAAATTGGCACGTTGGAATCGATAAGCGACAAAATGCCAAGAAGGCAATAAATTACTTAATCAATTGGGTTGTGTGATGCATCCATAGTCCTGCGCTGTTTATATGAGTTACTCACGATGTCAGCAATATTTAATTGAGCCTTTTGATGGCAGCAACAAAGGATGTATAACTCATGGTATGTGTCGAGCTATGTAGTACTTAGTGTGAGTCCGTGCAAAATGTAAGTGTAGTGACAGTTTCAGAATTGAACCGCTTTACCAAGAGAAGACTTCCCTGCAATCAAATTCCCATCCCCTTCCAATTCCACCACAAGAGCATCAGAATGGGTATGATGAGGTATAGAATGGACTTGTCTCCCGATACCTTATCAACCCTCCAATATAATCTAACCTACCCTGCTGACTGCGATTTAAAGGATCTCAATCCAAACAAATCAAGATCGCACTCTATATGGTGGATGAGATTCAAACACGATATTCGTTTTTGACCAACGGTCAATACCCAGGAAATATTCCTCGTTTCAGAAGCGTAGCCATGTCATTGCATATCCTCGACGGTGCGTTTAGTAGGCTATTCTACATACTTTTGGGAGCATTGGCACGATAGTCTGGGGTGGCCATGGCTTCACTATCCTTTCTTACTTTATATCGCACTATAGTCCGGGGTGAACCTGGATCGCAGTTAATAAACCTCTTCATTCAGCTGGATCGAATGCTAGTTTCTTCTACTTACGCGCGCCAAGTTGGTTGAGGTCCCATTTCACTTGCGCGCTATACCTGAATCAGAAATCTCTTATACTGCACTGACCTTGCGATTCAGGGATTCGAATAATCTCCAAGGGCAGGTGTTCTTCCGCTGCATCTAGCCATTTCAGGGACACCCGGCTGGGTTCATGCATCTATAGAATTCATCTTCGTATCTTAAGCGTCATTACTCGAAGTTTTTTCTCCCGAAACAGCCTTGGATGGCCTCATTTGTTTTAGACAAAGAACTAGTGTCGTTGCCAGAATCAATGGCGGAGTCTAGACAGACAGCGATTACGACAAAATATCTGCCAGTACTGTGTGAGAATCGTGTTATTTTGTATAGTTTTTGCTGGTTCCGGACGGTGGTACATTTTTCCTTTTTGTCTGCTGAAACAGTGATATTTTTTGCTACTTTTCGGAGTATTGCCGAGGAATTGAACCCAGAGCTCTGAGGTAACAGTCGAAGAACTTAACCACAGGTCTTTTCAAAAGATTTTCTCATCATTATTGCAACCTTTATGTTTAGTGGTATGGTTACCGGACATTGCACGCCCTCAAGAAGAGAATCGGTCTGTTTGTTCGTTCGCGATAATCTCGTAGAACGTTGAACTAATTTCGATTGGACCTACATTGAGAAGAAGAGTACTTTACCGCGAATAACTTAGGGTGCTTTTCTTCGGAAATATTTTGTGTGCTAAGGGTAGACAAATTATAATCTCTACTCATCACTGTTTTCAAAGTGTAGGAGAAAAAACTCGGTCGACATTGTCATCTGACTCTTCTTAGGTTTTTAATTACTGACTTACTCCGGTATTTGACAGCTTTGCTAGCTCTATTTGCAGGCTATCCATTTGTGATCTGCAAATAGTCAACTAAGGGTGGCAGTGGTGTAGTGGTAGTAGCAAACGCTTCTCACTCGGAGGGTCCAGGTTCGAATCCTGCCCATGGCAAATCAGTTTTTCATTGTAATTGGAACTCGGACAAAAAAAAAATTCTGCGTGTGAAGGCATAACACTGACACGTAGATTTGGCTGTTATAAGAGTTTCAAGCAATGAAAAAAATACTGGGAATTATATTTCGAAACACTCTGAGTGAAGAAAAACTCTCCGTCCTATTCGGACTCCCACCCCTGGAGAGCAAACATAGAAACCAAACACACCTGAGTTTCTCAAACCACTACAAAAACAATTTTCCTTTCTCCTCCTTCTAACTTTCCGCCCGCGCCCTGGCAACAGTAAAAGGGTATCTAACCCCTTAGGCGCGCGTAAATTATAAAAAAAAAAAAAAAAAAAAAAAAAACTAAAGTCTTCTTCAATTCCTTCAACAGAGAAGATGTTGTTGGCTACTACTGAGATATCGTCTTGAGAACACCGAAAGAAAAAAGGCTGCCGGTATTTTCCTTCCGGATGAAACCTATGCTGATGCAAAGTGTGTAGTTCTAGTGGATGATGATCTATCGAAGCGGTTAAGCACCTTATTAAAAACGAAACCAGTTGTGGCTTTACCCGCACACGATGTCTAGATAAAACCGGGAATACAACTAGCAAACCTCGCAGTTCTGATGAAAGAAAGTCAATTATGATGCAATTAAATCTAACCAAAGAAGCAACCCTGCATCCCCATGAAGGATTCTGCCTGCTGCGTACTTTGTTGACTTCAAGCCACTTGCCAGTGATGGCATATTTCCAGTTATGCTGCAAAACATATTGATCAGCTGCTGCCAACTCTGCATAGAATCTTCCGTTCTAGACTGACTCTGGTCCACATACCGAACTCCTGGTGGACAGTAAGAATATCAAAAATCGACGAAGATTACTACTAAGATTCACTCCCTTCAGATCTATCAGTCTGACAGTCGTTCGTGGAAAGGAAACTATTATGCGATACATCATGCGCCTAAGATGCAACATACATATCAACACGGAAGATCTTGTAAGCCGGCGCCTCTAAATCTGGGCAGAACCCAATGTACACTCGACAAGAAAGCGTATGTATAGGGCATTTTCATCGACAGGAAGAGTAAATAGTGGTTAACCGCAGGGATCCGTACTGTCTCCACTATTGTTTTGCATATTGGTTGACTCTGTGCTTAACACAGTTTTTACATCACCATTTATCCATCAATATCTGAGTCTATAGCGACATAGTGTCAGATTTCTAACGTAAACCACCTGTCATGATGACTTATGTTTACGGGATGCCCATACATCCATACATCCATCGCTCGCCGTCAATCCATTCATACCAATTCGGAACTGTGTTGCCGGCACAAGTTCCACCCTTGGTATGAGTCGAGGCCGACCTAAAACCTCTTACTGCTCATCTTAGGGTCACAGCACCCAGTACTTATTGCAACTCTACATTGGGTCAACCAAAGGAAGACCCCTCCCGCGATTTTGGGTCTAAACCACAGCCACCATGACGCTCCCACAAGGGGGCCTACCTCTTCAAGTCCTCCCTGATCGAATCGTAGCAACCTTCGGTAGCGTCATCTGAAGATGATTACGATAAGACCAGTACTTTGCTCTACCCCCCGTTCATTATTAGACAACGTCATTAATGGGCGAAGCCTTGATAATTGGACGGGGGCCCAGTCTATAGCGACAGCGAAGCTCCCCTCAAGGGCTTCCTGAACTCTAAAGTAATTCGAGAATGCAAGATTTCTTTGAACGCAGTTGCAAGGCTAAATTCGCAGTTTTGTTTAGGTCTCAGGTTACAGTGGATTTGCGGGAAATGGGATCGCTGATGAAGGGTCAAAGGGGAATTTTTCAGAGCCTGAAGACGCATTGGGACCGCTTGCATCCTTTTAGAGGGTTTGCATTGACAGCTAGTCATCTTATGAGCACCACTGCAAATGGGATGACTCTTCATGTCGAAGGCAAATGGAAAACCTACCTTAAAAGTTAGCAGCTTGTTAAGCGCACCTTATTGTGGCGACCCCCTGCGACGATGGTTGCAAGGATGATTTTGATACTTCGGAGCACTTTCTTTGTGAATGTCCGACTTACGCACGAATCAAAGGCGGTTATTACGGCGGATGCTGATACCGAACGCAGTCTACAACTTCAGCGGTTACTCATCTTCTTCGACTACAGTAGCAATTCAGTGGTTCTTTGTCTGAGTAGCCTCTTCCAACAGAATAAAAAAGAAAACGAAAATATACATATACTCGTATCTTAGTCTACCCCATTTGAAAGGAAAAAAAACCTCGTTACTGCCTAGGAAATCACCCCGTTTGTAACTATCCCCTCTGTTTTTATCTTACGTCTGAAGGTTCAGTGGTATCTCGTTTGTGTGATTCATTGTATCAGAGATTCGAGCTGTTCTATCGTAAGTGAGACTTACTTTGTCTGATGCTCCAGACAAAATATCGAATACAACATTCCTTCTCCCGTGTTTGATAGTAGAAACTTCAAGTAGAGAAGATTGTTTTCTCGAGGATAGAATTCCTCTGATGGCTCAGAAACAAATCAAGTGATGGGAGGAGGTGTATTCACTGAGCAACTCGCACTGTAATATTCATCTTCCAAACGATTGTAGCGGATTCCAGGCCGACATTTTGGGAAGCCACTTCTAATGACAAGCCACTTCTAATGCCCTGGAGTCTGGACATCGAAATATTTGGCAAAATTGTAAAGCCGATAACCATGCCAAAAGTGGCACATCTCCAGATATTCATTCATCGTATGCTCATGCTCAAACCGGATGGGATCGATTAGGCCAGTAACGTGCACATCGAGCTGTCCGAAAATCTGCAGCGATCATTCGATCGCGATTGTCCATGAGTTATTTACATAGCTGATGGAAGACCTTGAAATATACAGCGATAGTCGGCTTGACTCTCCCAACGATTTGGGTATAACCTACAGCCAGCACGATACTCTCACAAGGGGGCCTACACCTCGGTCAGGTCGGAACACAAGTTACAGAGGCTCCTGAGCTCTCGTGGTACCAGATTACAGTCTCCGGTCGAGCTTTGAACCTTGCGGTTACCAGCAGTGGGGCACCTTATTGTCCAGGACTGGCCGCCTTTTATTCACCTGCTTACTGAGCATCAGGGTATAGATGCCAAAGTCGACGCCTAGCTAAAACTATGTTTGCATAGACTTGAATGCTTTGTCCTCCAGAATGCTGTCAACATCGCAAACACTGTCTTCAAAACTTACACCAAGGTAACTAACATCCTCATACATAAGGCATACACACAAAACATGTATCCAGTCCTGAAAAGGAGCTCCACAAGAGCGGCCTTCGACTTGGCTAAACCTCCTTTTATGTCAGAATGCTTTAAAGGAACCATGTCCATTAAGTAGAAATCCCAAGTTGAGATTAAAGCTCAGGTCACGGCGTTTCCGCATGAACAAGACATCCTTCAGGAAGCAGTACGTAACCATGCCCTTATCGTTTCCCCCCCCCCCCTCGAGATCTCGTCTAGCTGGCCCTCACGCTCCCGTAAGGACGTTCACTTAGGGAGATACCACTCTTCACCTTGAAGACGATTCCATGTCGGATCGCTTCCAAGTCATTAGGAGGTACTCCTAACAATACCTGCAATGCTTCCGTAGAGACAGTGTGGCAAACAGGCATACCGCCAAGTAAGGTCACTCTTTGACAAGAGAGGATTATCCGGGACACGTATCAGTCATTCCATATCGATGTCCCAAATGTTGCACAAGCAATAAAAAGGCCACTATATACAGTAAGCACAGCATACCCGCTGAGCCCCCAGTCAAATAGCTTAATGCGCTTTACCTGACCCATAACACTCGTTAGTTTCTGCTGGACCCTTCGCAAGTGAGGTAAGTAGTTCAACTTCTCACCCATGGTTCTGCCCAGATATTTGACTTCGGTCACATTCAAGCGGATCGTGGGAGGTTGACTTGCTAACGATTTGCCTTGAGCAACATCGTGTCACCAACAGTGTCATATCAGTGCACAATAATTGGGAGAACTCAACGCCCTTTCAAACCAGATCGGCCCTAGACTGTCCTTCTAGAATGAGCAACAGGTCATCCCCACTTGGAGATTTCGCGTATCTGCCCTAGCAGAGGGCCCATCATGAGGTTCCAAATTCAAACTCACTATATCCATCCAGGTCTGCATTCATTGCACAAACTTCTGCCAGCAAAATAGCTTTTCTAAAGCTCAAAATCTAGGCAGCAACCTTTTGAGAACTCGAGGATGCTTAGGACATACTTGGAACTACTTTCTTGGGCGCAGTCTTGGACATAAGACCAAGCGTCCTCAATGCCTTTCTTGAACCCGAATTGTATCCACTGTATGTACAGCCTAGATATTCTGGAATGACTTCCGAAATGGTGAAAATTATTTGGTAGAGCCCAGGCTCTACAACACCATATCCCACTTCCTCAGTTCGTAGTTCTGAGGGCGGTGCAGACTTTGCAGCAAGAGAGGCTTCAGCTCGGTTTTTCTAGGGAAGAATGCATTGAGTAGGGCACCCATGAAGTCCTTCCATTCCCTGTGTGAGATAGTACCCACATGTATGACATCAACCTCGAGTATTTTTTTTTTTTTTTTAGCTCTCACGCTTGACTTCGGTAAGAGTCGAACGACTCCACACCCATTTAAATGTTAAAAATATTTCCAGTTGAAATTATATCTGTAAGTCTGTAGTATAATCAATCAAAATCTAAAACAAAACATTTCAACGCAATTCAACGCCCAAAGTCTTATAAAATAGAAGCGAACGTCCGATCCGTTTTCCGCGAATAACAACAAAACATCTTTTCCACTCCATGAGCAGCAGACTGACCTCACTTATTAAATTCTTCCAGTTCTATTGCCCAAAAAACCAAAACAAAGCAATTTATCATTGAGCCGTCCTATTTCCAACAGAGAAACAAATTTTAGCTGACATTAATGGTATGGTAATAGATGCAAAGAGTCAAGACTCACTTAATTGTCGTTCGAGTAAAGCAATTACAATAAAAAACAAAAAACAAAACCCGGGCAACGACAAGATATCTTATTCTTCAGATGGCAACCACAAACTTTTATGGAATCCAATTTTGTTATGACTTCTTCCGTACGGCCTCTGTTGTGTTATTGTTTTTATTGCCCCATTGAACTTGATACCAATTTCAAGATTTCACGACTTGAGTGGGTGATGTGGAGAGAAAGAGATGACGTTCTAGATTGACAAAATTTTGCCATGGGTGTAACTCTTTGTATTGAAAGGTGTGTCAACAAACTTGAAGTGTACTTGGGGTTGAACATACCCCAATGAAGTAAAATAAGAAAAATACCCATTAATTCGTCCGATTTCTTGCTCTCCGTTTGCATAATGTACAGAAAAACGGGACTAAGAGTGGGCTTTTGATAGCAACTGGAGGAACTTTAAATCAAAATATTTTACCCGAGAACATTGCTGTTGTAAGAATTTAGCATTTAACAAATTTTCAAAAAAAAAAAAAAAAAAACTAAAAGCATAGACCCAAGCTGACAACCTTGTGGAACATCACAATAGTAGTTGAAGACACAGGACTATTCAAACTCACTCTTCGATTTTAACCCATCTTTAGAATTTTGATTATTCAGAATAAATGCAAACCTCTTCGTTGGCGGCTAGTCTTCTAAGTCAGCCATGGTTAAGAAGGGATAGCTAATTCTATAACTAAAACGCTACAGAGAAGACGGCAAGACTCACTTGTCTCCTGTCACCATTGAAATGCTTTATGAAACTAACCGTTTCGTCACATTTTTACATTAAAAAGTTTATTTTGGTAATAACCTGTTACAATGTAGGATGCCCTAAGAGTCCAGTATAGGACCACTACTCTTAAAGTAATCAAAAATTTAGCCATTGTTGGAGAAAATTTTGAATTTTTAAAGTTTTCTGGGAAGTGCAACGTTTTATTATCCAAACGGCAAGGGCCAGTTGAAATTCAGGTCTGCATTGGCTAAACTTTATAAAACAGCTGAACATAACGGAGTTTAAAACAAGGAACAACTTAAGAAATCGATAAAGAAATTTCTATGAGGCAATTACGATAAATGCGTTCACAAAAAGTGCGGCTCGGTCCCTCTTCTTTTGAATGTGAATACCGAGCTCTGGAGGAGGGATCACAGTGTTTCAGGAGGCCCACTCTGAGCAGAGAATAAGAATAAGGTTGGCGAACACCTAAGGACGGTAGGGAGTCTAACAACGACTCAGTAACTCAAAACTCGACAAAAACACAGGTTCATTGTTGTCGGGGCTCATAGATTAAACGGCAGACCTGTAACGAGCAGTATCAGACAAGGGGTCTAACGAGCTAAACTGCGGATAGCAGCGATTATGGTCCAGCCAGTATCTTAAAAGACATCTCATAGACGTGTCATAGATTCCATAAAAGTCAGTTTTGATGGGTGAAGAGGACATTTTTAGAAAGCACCTCAACCCAAGGATCGGCAGAGGCATGTAAATAGACGGACAAGAAATAACAGAGCCAAACAAAACGAACCACAAAACAAATTTAACAAACTTTTTAGTGTCGTAGCCACTAAATTAAATCTGTATGTGGGTCCGACATGGCCAAACGAATTTGAGCCTGAGTCTGTCAGTATTTTGTGGATAAGAAGAGATTTGAAAGGTCACTTTTCAGAGCAGGAAAAGTCAGAGTCGGAGAGTTTTGTCTGCAGACTCGTTCGATTTTATTTATTCCAGAAACTAAAGTAGAGTTAAAAGAATTCCTTTAAAGAGTAAAGTCGCGGATGTTTTTGGTGGGCAGGCCGTGAGAAAGCAACAGGAACGAATTATAAAGAGAGTAGTAGTACGAAGAACCAAGGATAACTACTCCGTGTTAGAATGGGCCACAGAAACCACCAGAACAGAAGCAACTGTAGTCTTATTTTATATTTTAGGCGTAGTTATTAAAAACTATCAACAGATCTGTGGAAAGAGATCTTTCTGTATAAAGGCAAAAGCAACACGAAAAATTGTAACAAACTACCGGCCTACAATGCGATTCAAAGATTGGATATAATGATGATAAATGAACCTCCTCTGTGAGACTGTGATTTAAAACAGACAGTTTAACAATACACTATAACATAATATAAGTACTAGTACACTCATATGAACATTTGTAAGGAAACCAAACGACAGGAACAAGGAACAAGGACTAAAGGGTAATACAAGTGCTGTTTATTAGGAGATTTTACTTGTACTTCTCTAGCTGCGGATTCAAATCTGCAAATATTATACGAGTGAGTAGCTATTGATCGTCTCGAATTCGATTTATATTTTCATTATATGCGACACCAGCTTCATCAATCGGTAATTGTTACAATTTTTCGTGACGGCTCTGCCTTTATAAAGTGGAACATCTTCGCTAGTTGGGCATCCAATTGCCCTCATCACTTTACATCTTAGTGTATTTTATTTATCGTGAGCCATTCACATCTTAGTTTACCGACTGTCGCCTAAACTTCGGAGAGATTATGTGATCTTATCCAATTATACTGTTTCGCGGACTTCAGCTTGCATAAATTTTGATGTTTCCACTTCGCGAGCGAACGCTATTTAAGTATTCTTTCTTCTACCTTCCCCACCTAATGTTTTCCTTCCACTCCTTTATACCCTGAATGAGACAAGGTGTCATACGACCCGTGCACAGTATCTTAAAATCTATTTGGCTGCCCAGTATCTTAAAAATAGATAAGTCGTGAACGGAGTATCCGCATACCTGGCGACCAACAAATTAGCTAGCCTTATCTGTATACAGCGGATCTCTCCTTCAACACAGGACGGCAATACGATGACTACCCCGACTACCGGCAAGGCTCTGGCAACACCGAACAATGCCAAAACTTTTCCAGGCCATGGGGAACCTTCCAAAGGCAAGCGCAACGAGTGGTCTTACCAAATCCTCCATGCCTTGGGCTTAGTCTCTACCCCATCCAAGGTGCTCTACATCAGACGAAATGCTGCACACATTATCAAAAACCTCGGATCCATTCCGGAGGTCCAGAGAACGGCGGACATGAGGAAAAAATAAAAGATGAATTACCCACTGTTCCCAAAACGTTGAATGACTCCTCCAAGCGCCAAAGATCGTCGACGGAAACCGTTCCGGTTCCCAAAAGGCCCAAATTTAAAAACATCTCTGAGGTTTTTTGGCGAAATTCTAAAAGACTCCATAACTATTGCTGTGATCGATAAAAGCGACGCCGATGGATCAATTTCAGCTGAATGATGGAAATTGGTCAAGTTGAAGCTTTCGGGCAGTTTCTTGGCCATCGTGAGGGAAAACCCCGAACCTCGTACAAAGGCCACGTCAAGCTTATCGCTTGTGCCGGTTAAAGATCTCTCGGTCTTTATACAAAAGCCGTAATTGGATTAGGAGAGGTCTGGCCGGGTGCAAAGCTCGATGTTGTGGCTAAGGAGGATATCCCTAGCAGACCTAGAACCGGACCTGGATCTCACCTGAATCCTCATCCCCAGACGACATCTTCTAGATCATTAGGCTCAGCAATCCAACCCTTCCGACTCATGACTGGAAGGTCGCGAAACTGGAGGAACTAATTGCTCTTATAGGAATCCCTTAACCCTCTAGCGCACACCAAAGGCATGATTCAGCTCGTTTTCGAGTCAATAAACCTATGGATTTACAAATATGATGAGCTGGATGCTGATAAGCAACCGCCTCGATATCCTTTCCTGAAATGGATAGCTACGACTCCAATCTTTACGAGGTGACAACCAAGCCGACGGTCTCCACCTCTAACAGCCGGTCGGAAATGGAAACCAACGGCGAATCAATAAAAGTTCGTTTATGATCAGAGGCTGATGTTTTGGGCACATTTTCAGAAACGGAGGACTTATGATTGCAGCAATGATGCTACAGCTTTTTCTGAATAAGCTCCATTACCTCAAAAAGTCCTCGGCCGCACTCATTTTGCGTCTATCTAAAGACGTAGAAGACATCTTCCTAATCAAAGAACCACGGATTGTAGTCGGGGTGATTCGTGCACTTGGGACACCTGAATACGTCCCGTTCTATACAAAAGACAAATGTAAGATTAGAGCTTGTGTATTAGTGAAACGTAGCCTTAAAACTGGGCCACAAGAAAGTATAGACCAGCTTGTGTCAAGCTTGTGTTAGCCTGATGATGCAGCTGTATCCTCTATCGGTCTTTAAAGCAGCTCATGTGGCCATATACGCAAGCGATGAATGGTGCAGTATTAATTAATGAACTTCCAGTCAGTCGTCGAAGAATAAAGGTCTTTCCCTTCAACTAGAAGCAGGTATCTATGTGGTCTGGCTAACCTAATTCCTAAAGCCGTCACCATAAGAATTCCCAATTTTTAGCTAATTATCTGTCTGTCACCGTCGATAACACATTAACGTGCTGTTCATTTTCAGACGGTATCAGGGGGTAATCGGCAAGACATAAGCCTTTTCACCAAAAGCGTCAGTTGGGTCTTCGGAGCTATGATCAAACCAGTTCCACCTCTGGCACTAGTTGTTTTTGCTTTCATCACACACCGCACCTAGCATTGGTCTAGTTGCATTGATGAATCCTTCTCTTTTCAATATTCTGATTCCGGTCCAATGGACACGTCGCCTGGTGCCCGAACAAAAGTTATTTAATCGAATCTTTACAGTGTTGTACTGACATCTTCGTGTCAGGATATCACTTCTCGCTAGGCAAGCATAAAACTGCGTTTCAAGCGGAGTCTTTGTAAGGTGAATCTTGGAGGACCAAAGACCTAAATCTGTTTTGAACTAGCTGCGCAATACTTCTTCCCGACATCTCTCAAAGCCAGCGAGACTTTTACTACATGATCATAGAAAAGACTGCCGTCTGCGAACTTCGCTTTAGACAAGCACCTTCACAAACTAAGGATAAGTGACGCTACCCTATGTCATGTTCGCTCTTACTTACGCTCGCATGACTCTGAAGGCTAAAAGGTTCTCATAAGGTAAGGACTTTCTCATTGAAGCGATTAGTAATGTTCCAACCAGACGCCTTACATGCAATTTCTAAAGCGCCGCCGGATTACTGTATGATTGATCTGGTTTGATGTTCGCTGTCTCTTAGCCAAGACCCAACTGATCTTGTGGCATTCATTGTGCATTAACAGTGTGCCTCCAATGACCAGGTGGTGGACATTGCAAAACTATCGTAAAAAACAATTCGCCATTGTCATTTCTGATGCTTCCAAGGCGGTGTGGTCCCATCACATATTCAACTGAGCGTGGCGACGACTAGTTGGCTGTAGAAATCAACCTTAAACTAGTGGTCCATGGAGCATATAACTGGATGATGATGATGTTTCTCGTTCTACCCCTTAATCTAGCGGTCAATATCCGATGACTGAGTGGAAAATATGACATGAGGCTACCTACCATGTGCCGCATTCCCGGTAGTGGTCTTCTGTGGTTTCCCGGAGTAGAGGAGGAAGTAGTTTGTAGTTCCGGAGGAATAGATGTTGCGGTCTCACATATACAAAAATAGTGGCATAGGGTTGAACTCAATATCTCTCCGATTTAAACAACGAGGTCCATGATACTTAAAAGCTTGAAGGCAATCAGACTTTTATATACTGAACTGACAACGATGAATAAGTGAAATATTTAGGACTACACCTTGTCAAGATACTCGTAGAAAGGCCACTCGTGAAACATAATATTAAGGAGCATTGCGGGAAGGCCCAACTATTCTCGAAATCTTTTTCCATGATCAAATTAAAAGCATGAGTCTGTCTAGAAGGTATAACCACAACGAGAGAGAGAGACTTAGAAACTAGTGACACCATAAACCTCAAGGTCGCAAAATTTCACAGATGTAAGCTTGTATCTATCGCTTATTCCAACGAAAGACTACTTCGCAAACAATAGCACATTTATCACGACAATTTGTCGAACAGAAATGATTACCTCCAACTGTCAAAAAGAACATGCTAAAGCCAGTTTATCTATGTAAATGTCTTTACCCAGTAAATGCAAACCCACTCATTTGCAACAGTCTGAGTGTTAAGCAATTAAAATATGTCACCAACTCGACACAACCCACGAAAACAACCAACGCCATGCACTCCACATCAGCTACTCAATTCATTTCGATTCTCTCTCACTTGTTAAGTGCAATTACCCTGATCCATAAATGGCTTCAAAACATAATTCACAAAAAATAGAAAAAAATAACAAAATCCCAAACAACTCTGGCACTGCCATGCACTTAACAATTAATTAATTATTCACAGCTAACCCGTCATCTAAATACCACCATCGAATGGCTATCTACTCGTAAAGAGTCAACCAACACGCTTCAAACCCACTTCAAATGGAGCCTCATATAAGGCCGCTCAAATACATACTCCACACACATATTCCACACACATTCGACACTCACTCCCTGCTCATTCACTTACTGCAATTGACGCGCGAAAACCAATAAAAACACAAAAACTTGTGGTAACCCCTTTAAAGTCGTATCTATGTATCTTTTTCCCTACAACAACTCCAAACAGCACGCATGTAACGAACTGAACTCATACCCCACACTCGAATTTCGAATTATTAACCCACTGACGATACCCCTCAAGTCTAATTTAGTCATCAGCTCATGCGAAACATTCGTCCCTCGTCACTCGCACTCCTACCGTATCTAAATACCACTACTAACACCATCTCCCAACACACAATTCCACGAACAAGTTGCTACGAGTTGTTACAGTACGTAAAACTGAACTTAGATACTCGTACTTAGACAAAGCACATGTTACTCGAGCTCACGTGTCGCATTCGCAATTCAAACTGCATCTTTGATGCATTCCCCCTTGTTGGGGTTACTATGCAACCCCACGACATAATGGCAGCGCGACAATTTTCTTCGCTTTTTGCAAAAATCTAATTAAGCTAACCAAAGTGACACTAATGCTGGCCGGATTAACTAGCTAACATAGTTGTGCTTGCTCAGTATGGACAGAGTGTAATGACCTCAGTTGGCTGAGGAATACTAATGTGGGACAAGTTAGCTAACCTTGCGGTACACGATAATTGTTGATGTTTGTTTTGTCGTACTTGGATGTGATGTTGCTACGTACTGCTGTTGCAGTTTGTTTTTTGGTGGTATGGTGGTTTACTGTTGCAATGAAGGTTAAATAGGTTTTTTTTTCGCATTGCTTATGGTAGGTGTGTCAAGGTGCAGTAGACAGAATTCATATATGCAGTTCTACAGTAATTGAAAAGTTGTGTCTCGCTAATTGAGTGATTGCAAATGTCAAATTCCCTGTCATACATGATTTTAGATTTATGATTTTGATGGCGAGAGTGGTAATTCCATTCTGTATCCCTGAATGTGATCACAAAATTCAACTGGACATGAAGACAAGAAAAATCCTATCATAAATGCAGCCAGAGAAGCTCGCAGAAAACTAATAAACATTTTTGAATAATAGTTATTCGCCGCACCTTGGTGAATATATCTAGCTGTTCGCATGGCTAAGTAAGGTGGAATTTCTGTGAAACTGTTTTAATCTTGTTGGTAATACACAACTCTATCTATGTAAGCTTTCGTCAGTGGTCTAGTTTTAGTGTTTTATTGTCAAATTTATGGGTTTATAAGACGGAGAAGAATTATTTTCAGCCCATTCACAATGACTTTGAGATGGGAAATACTAATTTGTGGAATTCTTCGACTTTTGAATGGTGTATTACTATTTTGTATCGTGAAAACTGTTAAAAAGTAAATTCAAATCAGGACAAGCACGGAAACAAAGTTGATATATACAGGACAAAGGAATTAAAAAGGGCTTCGAACTTGACATTTTTCTTTACCGCGTTTCCACAAAACGATCCAGACGCTTAAGCAAATGATAATCAGTTGGGGAAAGGCTCGGAGAAAAAAGTGAGTATTTGCGAAACAGCACAGACTGCTTGCCACCAATTTCTCAAGCATATCCTGCAGTTACAAGATTTTAGAAAGGTATAGTGAGTAACACCGGTTGCAGAGCACAAATCCGTCACCATAACCTTCTTTAAGTGAATACTTAACATAAGGATGTGTTGTGGTGTATTATTGTGCGTCAAGTCTTTTTCGACTACGTCAATTCGAGTAGCTTTCTCACTCTACCATTTGCTTTCAAATACTGAGTAACTGAATAGTGAAAGTTGTGCTGCAATATTTCAATCATTTTAACGTGCATTTCTCTTCTTACCTCGTTATTGATTTAGGTCTCTTAAGGGCGAAGGACGAAGCTCATTTCCAAGACATAGAAAGAGAAAATACGAACAAGAAAGGGCCAAACTTAGTCGCGTGCTCAATAAGAACAACTGATATCTGGATTCCAGACGCAAGGGTATTCCCCATCAAAAGCCAAGGCACACAAAGAGCATTTGTTTGTATGAAAAACGATGGACTCATGGTAATAAGCATCTATCTCACGCCATGGATAGATGAGTTGGGGCAAAAACTAGAAGACTTGGAGGACTTCATGACTGAAATCGAAGGGGAAATCCTGGTCTTAATAGACTTCAATTCAGCAGCACAGAAGTCCAGGATGCCAACCTCAGACTCACGTGGAAGAAAAATACTCAATACTCGACATGACTGCGGGACGCGGCCTTAAAGAAGTAAACGTAGGAAACTTACCCACGTTCAGGAGACCTGGATACGAAGGAACCATTCCGGACGTCACCTTGGTGATGGAATCGACATCCGCAACCAAGGAAGGAGAAGACACACTGAGCCTATGGAAGACATAATATCGGAATTCAAAACCAAAAGATCCGAGCTCAGGAGCATACGAGCAAAAAACAAAAGTGGGAGTCCTTTACAGAAACGCCTATAGGGGCCTAGTCTATAGGGTCGCCATGCAAAAACTAGGGGCTCCGGCGACCAACCCTGCGCTAAGTGAAGAAAAGATGGAGCGGTTAGTAGCCACGCTTTTCCTCAACTCACCGTGGCAGTCCGCCGGACACGACTTTGGCTTAACGACAGGAAATTCCAGCTTCCAGCGAAGAAGAGTTGAGTCTAACGATGAAAACCCTGCAAACCTGTCTTGAAGAAGGGGTTCTTCTCAGGAGTTGGAAGATGCAACACTTGGTGCTGATCAGCAAAGACAATGGAGACTGGATTCCCCATCTGCGCACAGACCATTTTACATGCTGGACACTGCAGGAAACTCCTAGAAAAGATGTTGAAACCACGACTAGATGCAGTACAAAGCTCAGGTGACTTGTCCACGAGGCAGTATGGAGCTATCGCAGAAGTAGTAAACCCTGCCCAAACCGCCAACCAGGCCACTACTCAAAGAAGATCGTACTGTTGGCAACTCTGGATGTGCGAAATGTCTTCAATTCAACCAGGTGTAGCGATATACGAAATGCACTTGAACATACGTTGCGCATGCTGAAGAACTACCTCAAAGATCGGGACCTGGTCTAAGATGACAGGGAAAACCACCTACGGAGCAGCACAAGGATCGATCCTGGGACCTGACATCTGGAACATCTCATACTATGGAATACTTCTCATGAAGATGCCCTCCTGGTAGGGTACGCAGATGATATCGCCGCCGTGATTACTGGAAAAAAACCCGGAGGACGCTCAACGGAAGCTGAGCCAGAATATGATCAACACTTTCTTAGTCTAGCCCAGCAGAAACAACCGAAATAGTCGTTCTGACCAAAAAGAAGACCCCGACCATCGTTAACTTACAAATCGGGTCCGTAGTCATACCAAGCAAGGAAGTAGTGGAATACTTGGGACTGACTATCGAAACGAAACTCACCTTCTGACAACAGATAAAGTCCGTATCGGAACGAGCGCCGGAGGTCGCAATGTAACTAAGCAGACTGATGGCAAACGTAGGGGGTCCAACGGCCACTAATGTCAATCACACACGCCAATCTTCTATATGGCTGTGAGATCTGGGCAGATGCACTCCGGCAAGAAAAGTACAAAAAGCAGATGGCAGCAGCTGAGACGCGGAGCTCTACCAGTGGGGGCTCGTACTGAACTGTGTCGGAACCAGTCGTCCTTGAAGACTCAGGAGTGACACCTACTTTTGTCTACGACAAAAAGGCGGATATTGGAGTGAAAACCACAATCGAGGAGGCAAAGGAGCTCACGAAACGGCAGTGACAAGAGCGCTTTGACTCGAATGGAAATCGAATGGACGGAAACACGACGAGGTAATCTACTACGTCACCCAGTTACTCACGGATATTTCAACGCCTTTCTTAAAAAAATCGGTAAAGCAAACACTCCAGCCTGCCAGTACGAGGACTCACCAATGAACGAGGCAAACAACACTTTTTTCCTTTACAGGAGGTGGGAAGCTGAACGACGGGAGCTGGAAAGCAACATCGGCGTAATCAGCACAGAAAACAAGTCAGATTTAGAAGACTGATGCCTCACCGGCAAGATAAAATTAGCCCGCACAAGAAGATAAATATGGAAAAGCCGGCTCCCAATGGGGCAAAGAAACGACACCACTCTGAAGTAATCCGAAAGTGGTTCCGGAGTGCATGGTGTTAAGATGAAAGGGGTTAAGATGGGTGATGCAGAGGGGTACTACCTCTCTTCGTTATTACTTCTTCTCCACCTTCCCCCAGGCACAAAATAAAAACAAAAGAATCAGAATGTCGGCTATGTTTCTTCAATGGCGTAGTTTGATAATAAACACGGACAGAACACTAGCTGGTCTTATGGCAAATGGACATCATACCTTTGACTGGTGTACAGCGCATTTGACGAGCTGTATTTTTGAAGGCGTTCAAGGGCCAGCCCTCAGACTTGTAGAGACTTACTGGAAGATTGAGCAGAGGTTTAATTCTGGAAGTATGGGAGTCGGTTTCAGCCTGACTTGTTAGATTTAGGCCCCCTTGTGGCAACATCATGGTGGCTGTAAATGTAGCAAATGCAGAGCGCTATGACCCTTAGATTGGCGGAAGTTTTAGATAGTCCTCATTCATTCATGGGGTAGGTGGAAGAGGTCTCTTCAGGAAGAGCTAAAGATCAGATTGATGATAAACGCACTATCTAATCCCATGTGTAATGGCACACCGTGGATTTAAGCTCACATGGTAGGTTCCCACGTAATGCAATTGACTTGATCTGTATATAAAGAGTTAAAGATACGGGGTCTCGAAACTGGTCTCGTTGAACTCACTTCCAGAGAGAACATCCAACTGACCTAGCCCAATCACAACTTAGACGCTTGAGCTGTTTTTTAAAGGTCAAGATTTGAAAAAATCAGCAAGATAAAAAGATTGCAATGTCCTGGTGTTCCTTAACCGAAATTTGCGAAAACATAGGTAAGACAGTTTCTCAATTTGTCACTCCTAAGGTATCTTAGTGGATTAAATAGCCCCACAAGCCTTTGAAGAAGTCACAATTTCCCTCTACTAAGACAAAGTCCTTACTTAATCGAAATGCCACTTCCGTTTCCTGACTATCAACGTCAATATCTACAACCTTACCTAACCTAGTTTCTCGGTAATTCGATACGAAAACATTGCCAACAACTCAAATGCAAATAAAAAGCAAAATCGCTTGATTTGTTGATAAACAAAAACTACAACAAAGCAAACAACTCTTCAACAAAAAACAAAAAAGTCTTTAAGAACAAGTCAATAATCAGTCACAAGTCACAAAGGAATACTTGCCCCTGTTGACGTAATCATATTTGTGCAAACTTTCGGATAACCCCTTCTGAGGAGAGAGTTTCGTACTCGTATACTCGTATACGAGGAAACTTCCCACCCAGTAGATGTTCCGTGCGAAAATAATCGGATTACATACTCGTTTGACCTTCAATGGAAAACAAAGTCGAAACGATCGCATATGAATACACAAAACACTCTACTTGGCCGACCATGAACCACTTCCCTCTCTTCGATGTAGGGTTCTGGGTTCGGGATTCTGAGCGATAGAATTCGTATCTAGAGTTGTAGGGTTGGTTATGGTTAGACGGCTCATTACACAGCCGTTGTTTGAAATTTGATTTGATTAAAATGTGTCTGAAGCAGCCAGTTTCAAGTTGCATATACAAGTGATTCACTGTATAAATTCGGAGGGTGTTTTGAGTGTAGTAGGTTCGAAAATACCATGATAATGACTGGGTAACTTGGTTGATTCACAGGTTTGTGGTTTCCATTATTTCCTTGTGGAATGAACTGAAGAGTCGGAAACCGGAACAACTACCGGTTCAGTGCCTTTTACATCACTGTCACTCAGGACAGTTGATAAAAACAGTCACCGAGGTCTCATTTGGAACCAGTTTGATCAGAATGGAGAGGTGTTTTCACAACAGATGTTCCAAGACAGTGTGTCAAATGATATAATTTACAAATTTGAGAAGATGATTTGAGTTCAGTAGTTAGATCAGCTATTTTACAAGAAACTGGAAGCAGGAACTGACGCATGCTGACATGTTTAGACCCTCTCCATTCAAATAGACGATGACAACGCATAGTACTCCAGCCACGAATACTGTCAAGCTGGGAGAACTAGAGTAGTAACGCCAGTCTCTCCAGAATAAAGTCTTCCAAAAAATTTGGAGGCTTAGAGAGCAAATACGAGTACAATATAATCTGATGGAAGCACTGACGGATTTCACATCTGTTTAAGATTTAAAATGTGAATCCTGTATCAACAAATCCGTGCACTAACGCATAATTCCATTACGTCATAAAAGAAAGAAATCGCAAAGTAGTTATCGACACTGATACATACCTCAGTGCAGATGTCTCTTGTGTTTAAAGTAGGTACCTGCCGTGAGGGCTTAAGCCTACGGTGCGTCTTCGCACAAGATATCAAAAGTACAAGTACTACCACCAGTACCAGATTCGAAGTCGTGTGTAAGGCACGAACTTCCCCTTTGGTGAAGGGTCGAGGCCAACTCCTTAGTCAGGCCGGAACCATAGTTCCGGGGGCTCCTGACTTCCCGTGGTGTCAGAATATAGCTTCCGGTCAAGCTTCGCAACCTTGAGGTTACTTCCAGTTGGGCACCTCACTGCCAAGGATTGGCGGCCTTGCAACAAAAATTCCTACAATCTTCCCGCTAGCTGCCTACTGCACCTTCTATTGAATACTTCTTTTGCAAAACTACGGGTTCTTTCGAACCGTACAGTATCAGTGATAATTCCACTGATATCGTAGGTCTCACCATTAAAGGTGATGCCCATAGCCTGCAAGTTCCTTATGCCAGCGTAATTGGGACACTCACATAGGACATGAAGCCAGTCCTCATAAGTGGCTCCACATGAGCAGCTCGCAACCTCGCTAAGCCCCCTCTTATGCAAGAATGCATTAAGAGAGCTATGCCCGGTCAACAAAATTCCGTTCAGGAAAAATTCTCATGGTTAGCACATCCCTTAAGAAGCCGTAAGTAACCCTGCCATTTTCGCTAACATCCCTTCTAGATTGCCATATAGATAGAACACATGCGTGTAGCAAGGTTTTACGCTGCTTCAGGGATAAGCCATCCACTTCTTCTGGGGAAACCCAATCGCGCTCATTTAGAGGCAGACCTTTTCTGATGTTGAAAGCAATAGCACGACGCATCACTTCCAGATTAAGAGGTGGCACTCCAAGCAACACCTGCATTGCCTCTGTGGAGACAGTGTGGCACACCGGTAAACAGCCAAGCAAGGCGACTCTTTGACAAGTTAAGATCCGCCTTCGACCATCAACAGTCATAACCCTGTCGTACCATACCGATGCTCCATATGTTGCACAGGCAACAAAAAGGCCATCGTATATGATACGGACAGAACGCCTGTTGAGTCCCCAGTTAGATCGCAAAATGCGCCTTACCTGGCCTACAGCACTCAGCATGCGTTGTCTGGTTCGAACCAGGTAAGGCATGAAGTTCATACACTCACCCATCGTTATGCCCAGATATGTGACCTCAGTCACACATCTAATGCCAACGCCGTTCAAGCGTATTGCAGGAGCCCGACGGTCTTAACCTACGACACACTTAACCCAATGCTTTCTCCCCATTCAGCAACGACTGCTAGAGCTCTTTCTCCTAATACCTCGATTTCGGCCCTAGACTGGCCTTCAAGGATGAGGAGCAGGTCATCTTCGTAGGCGCAGCACCCACAGAGCTCATTTAGTCGCCGCAAAAGTAGGATCCATCATCAAGTTCCAAGTAAAAGGACCACAGATGGACCCCTGGGGGCAACCTCTCTCAACATTGATTGAGACTCTGTCGTGCGTATTTACCACACTCGCTTTTCTGTCGGAAAAGTAGCTTCCCCAAAGCCCAATTTCCCGACAGCCCAATTCCTGCAACCTGGTTACTATTTTCTGCCAGTTCAGGTTATCAAAGGCAACTTTGAAATCAATAAAGATGCCTATAACCACTCTGGCCCTGCTTCTCAGGACTCTGTCTTTTAGGAAAGACCATGTATCCTCGACACACTTGCCTCTTGTAAAGCCGAATTGGAAGGGGGACATTGGTTCCGCCATGCTCTTCGAAACCCTTTCCACCATAACCCTTTCCAGTACTTTTCCTAGTACCGGAAGCAGGCTGATGCCCCGATAAGATTTAGGGTCAGACCTATTCTTATCGGTGGACTTCAGGAGCACAACCACCCTTGCCACCTTCCAATCCTTGGGGAAGTAGCTACAAGCAATACATTTGCTGTAAAGACCAAGCAGGTATTCTGGGACGGCCTTCCAGATGGCTCTCACCATCTCTCCGGTCATTCCATCAGCTCCAGGAGATTTTCTGGAGCGAAGAAGTGAAACACCATACTCGACTTCTTCAGTCCTTAACTCCGGAGGGACCGGAGGCTCTTCATATGAAGAGTCCTCAAAGCGCTCCTCTCTCGGGAAGAACTGCCGAAAGGCAATGCCCAGCTAAGCCAGGTTCTCAGCGATAGTCGCCCTAGCCCTTTGGAATCGCTTCCTTACGTTTCTGACAACCCTTCGCTTTTCTGTCAGACAGCGGTTCCACCAACTTACCTGTTTTTGATTCGCCCTACGGCTCCTCTCAAAGAGTTCGTCGTTAACCCGCCATACGCACTCATTAATGTGCGCGATTTGCCGGTACACTTGCGGTGTCATGGAGGAAACCTCCGCAAGTATACGCGCACCATAAACACTCCAATCAGCGCCTCGCACACACCATCTCCTGTCTGAAAATATGTTACTTTCATCTATTGCGTGAGCGATCTCAAACTGAATCCAGCTGTGATCACTCACCCCTATACTAGCACGCCACCTAAAGCTAAACGCCCTAAAAGCTGCCTCGTTGGCAAAAGTAACGTCAATGTCACTCTTGCCCATGTTGCATTGCGCGCAACGACCCATTCACCAAGAACAATCCCCCGATTCTGGTTCCGGTTACCCGTTAAGGGTCCGGTTTCCTTACTGAACCAAAGAGGGGAGGTTGCATTGGCGTCAACACCGATAATGAGGTATTCACTGCCGGCAAGCGAAAACAAACCATCCATATACTCAATGTATGGGTCAATTGCCTCACAGTATTTGCAGTAGACGCTGGCACGAAAAATCCTGCCAAAAGCGCCTTCCACGCTTACGCAAACACCTCGTTCGCTGGAGGAAACAGCCACACAAACTAAGTTGACATCCCTTATAACAATTGAAGCATTTCCTCTGGTATCAAGGAAGACCCGCATTCCTGCGGGCAAACCCCTGACACATCCATCAGAAGTGTAGGGCTCCTGAACCAGGGCAATGCTGCAGCCCTGCCTAACCATCTGAGCTCCTAAATCAACCTCTACCGAAAAAGCGCCCTGATAATTTTGTTGGACTATCTTCATAGTCCTCGTTTCTGGCTGCCAACCTTGCTACATGCATGGGACAGTCGGTTGACTCCATAAGGTGGTCAGCGTAAGGCGTCTATGGATGCAGCTGGGCCTTATAGCACTACATTTGTTGTAGCCCCTTCAGCAACCTTCCATGATTTGGAAACCACTTTCAGCCTACTTTATTCGGCAGACTCTGGGAAGTTCAGACGGTGTAGCTCCGTCATAAATTCTTCCAGCGATAGGCTGGTGTGTACGCCATGTACAACAACCCTATTGCCCGGTTTCTCGGGCACTGCCACGTCAAGGTCCATATCCTTGAACTTCTTGCTGCCGAATATCTGCTCTCTTTCAGCAGCCGAGGGAGTGCGTATTACTACGTCCCCATTTTTGAGCGGTCTAACCGCATTAACTCTAACTCCCAGGGTGGGGGCGATTTTATCCATTATTCTGGATACTATACGTCAGTACAGTTGAAGAGAAACCGTAGACGAAGACAGGTTAATTAAGAAGTTGCTTATCATTTAAATACATTTTTTTTTGTACTTACAATCATACGCATATCACAGTTGTACTTGAATAAAAACAATAAAATTAAATAAAAGGCTTCAAACATAAACAATATCCATGCACTCATATTTCAAACTCCAAGTCACAATACTTGTTCCATTAAATAACATCCATAAGCACCTTCTCAACGCTTTGCCAGATTTATGCAAGATGTTTGAACAATTTTACAATATATTCGTCAATCCGTCCCAATTAACTCGTGTTGTGTTGCCAATTGAAAAGAACATGCATTCTAGCGGCCGCGCACAAAACCAACACCAAATACTCGTACAACCAAGACGTCGTTGTAGACATCCAAGACATTCGAGGCATCCAAATAAATGCATTTAAATTGCCTTTTTCAATTTAAATTGATTGCCTATTGAATAGAGTAAATTGCTATCATGCAACCGATATAATAGATACAAAAAATCTATCTTATACAGTGCAACGATCTTTTTTTGTTGTTGTCAGCGCAACTAAATTGTGTAATGCCTACTCGTTTGCTTTTGGCAAGCGATTTTGTCAACCAACAACACTTAAAGTTTAGTTACACTGAAAAGAAGGTGTCAACCGACAGATACATACGAGGTACTACGTGTATCTTTGAAATAAATTAATTGAAAGACATGACTTACGGGTGGTTATTTTTTTGTAAAATTGGTTTTTCGGAGAAAGGTGTATCTGCCAGATGTGAAATGATTAATTACAAATTGCGATTATGTTGTGCCGCTTCCACGCAACTGTAGCAACAGGTTTGAATTATCATCAAACCATGCGTCCATAGTGCATCCGCACAACACCTGGTACCAGGCAGGTTGGACCTACTCGCTAGTAAGCCCCCTTTCCCATTGGAATACGAATTCGATTTCGATTTCGCTAATTGGCGCAGTAATGCTGTTACACTCGATACCCGCTTCAGTGCCACTACAGATACGTGCCCGGTCTTAGTTTCCATAACTGAATTACAAAAAACTAGTGAATGCCTCGATTTATAGCTGTCGCCGCCGTTGACTACTCAACACTCTACACTCAACACTGGATACTGAACACTGAATAGTGATTACTGAATCCGCTGAACAATTGAACAGTCATAGATACGAGTACAAGTATCCATATGACTGTGAACACTGTCAGTTAGTGTTACTGGATTTGGTATTTGTATTTGGATACGTTTTACATCTATCTGCCGTAGATGGTGTGGCATGAGGCACGTGAGGCGAGATATACATACGAGTACTCGCATTCGCTATTCACATAAGGAAGTGCACTGTGTTGCATTCGGAAAGTTAATTTGCGATTAATTGCAAAAACAGCAAAAAAAAAAAAAAAAAATTCGAAGAACCGTTGAGATCCCTGTAAGTTGTAGTAAATTGCGAGAGTTATGTGACGATGTAATGTGACACTAATGATGATTTGACGAATAGCACTGAGAGTTTAGTTGGATTCCTTGTCAGATAAAGAGAAAATGGAATTTCGACTTGCCCCAGAGTTGGGTGAGGGAAATTTTCCAATGAAAATTGCTGTCGGATAGATGAAAAACGAGGAGTATGGGGGGACTTACGTACAATTTGTAGCAATTAAATGGAAATTCTCACAATTAGTCACGAATAACACGAAGTAATGGATCTGGCCTACGAATTGAGGTTTCGTAATTAGGCGGCACAATTTTCCACGGAAATTTGTCAGAGGAAATTGCCAACATGTGACATATGAGACTCAAAACAGTTTTCTGAAAAGTGTTCTGATAGATTTGAGGGTGATCTTGCTCCGAGAACACGGAAGATTTTATATTTCTGACAGGAGGCGTGCTCAGGGACAATATCAGTGCTTATAAATTGTCCTATCTCTCGGCCACATCACATACTTCCTTACTGCAATTGACTTACCTAGGACGGTGCTTGTTCAGTTCTTTAGCCGGCGACTTTTGTGGCGACCCAACTACAACGATGTGGGCCATCCTTTCAGCTTTGTTTCTTTTCTACGCTACGTACGAGTATAAGATGGAAGGCAGAAGGAAGGCCATCCTTAAAAAAGACGGTTGGACAATTCGTATAAATCTAAAGAGCTGATGGTGAGTTTCCTGCGCCACAAAACAGGATAAGTGAGGGTTGGTCTATGGCTCAGCACGCCTCGGATACGGACGGATAACTTGTTGACGACCTTTACCGATTCTGGAACGTTAAGACCCTCCTCGACACACTCCAGGAAGGGCCTCATAACGCCAGATTCCTCCAACTGGGACGAGTTCACACGATATAATATAGACAGCCCAGGACTGAGTGAGATAAGATGGGAATACCAGTCCCCAACAAAAAGTACTGTCATGCCCTACTGTAGCAAGCCAGCTGGAAGTGCTCGGAGGTCTGCAGTAAGATTGATGCTATCTCCAGCTGAGCGAATAAGCCTCACAGTGACTGGATATTGACGGATAAATTCCAGAGTCGAGTAAGAAAAGTCACCGCACATACAGTGTTATGCTCCAACTGGAGGAGTGGCCTCTCACTAGGGCAGTTCCTCTTTTCCAGGCGGCAGCGGAGGAATTCTCTAGATGGAATCAACGGTGGCGTCTACAGTTCCAGTCAGGCTGAACTATTAAATGTAATTTCTTTATGAGCTGCTTCGACGTATTCGGATACCGGGTCTATAGGCATCTCCAATACTGAGCCAGGGTGTTGGAAAAGAGTTGGTGGCGGATGAACCCTTAATGGGTCAACGGCAGCGCTCATATCCCGAAGTGGGTTACTGGCACCGGAATATCCGGCCTGCTGTCCTAAGGTCAAATTTAGGGCCTGGCCCTCCAAGTTGGGGGTTGTGCAGTCGGGGTAACTTTCCGACCATGGAAAAAAAGAATAGTTATGAGAGAGACACAACCAGCATATTTTAACTCCTCAAATGGCAAATAGACAGGGAACGTCAATGGACTACGATATGAGAGTATGTACCTGGAATGTGCGAACGCTGTACACCCCAGGTGCTACTCAAAAACTTGAGTCTTGAGTACCGCCATCCAGGAGATACGATGGATCAGGTATGATGAAAAGAAAAATCTGCGATATTTATTACAGCTGCCATAAAAGATTGCACGTATTAGGATGCGGATTCGTCGTGTCAAATCGGCTCAGGTCAAAAGTCATTGACTTCAAACCGATAAGTGATCGCCTGTCTGTGATGCCCATCAAAGGTAACTTCCAAAACATAAGCCTATTATGTGCACACGCCCCTACCGATGAGGCTGAAGAACCCATCAAGGAGGAGTTCTATGAGCTCTTGGATGGAGCCTACGGAGCCTGTCCGGAGTATGATGTCAAAGTTGTACTCGGGCATTCCAATGCTAAAGTCGGAAAGGAAATCATCTTTGGCGGGTTGGTTGGTAAGCACAGAATCCACGAAACGACAACAGACAACGGCCACCGACTAATCGATTTTGCAGCAGCTTGTAATACGGTGATAAGTAGCACTAGGTTTCCAAGGTTAAGGATCCACAACTTGGCTCTCTCCAGGCGGTCGAACTGCCAACCAAATCGACCATGTGCTAATTGATGCGAGGCACGCATCCAATATCCTCGGCGTGCGTACATTCCGAGGGACAAATGTTGACTCTGACCACTTTCTGGTTGCGGCTAAATTTAGAGCTCGGCTGCCCAACGAGAAGAAGCTGCGAGCAGCCCAGAAAAAGAAATTCAACGTTGGACGCCTTAGCACACCTGGAGTAGCCAGAGACTACAGAGAGCACCTGAGTGCCTGAGCACAGACGCCAACCATCAGTGGTGCCAGTATCGCGACATCATCAAGGAGGTAGCCGAAACCAATTTAGGGTACCAGCCACCCCAGAGAAAGAGCTCGTGGTATGATGATGAATACGTTTACAAGAAAAAGGTGACAGAAGATGTACACAAGAAAATGCTGTAGCGCAAAACAAGGGCAGCAAGGGAAGAGTATCGAGCCAGGAGGAGGGAAGAGAAGAAGATCCTGCGTAGAAAAAAGAGGGCCTACGCAGCATCTCAGCTCAGGGAGATCAAAGAGTCTCGTGATCGAAACAACATCCGGAGGTTTTATAAGAAAGCCAATCAACTGGCTGCTGGCTTCAAAACCGGAACACAAGCTCTTCGAAACACCGACGGAAACCTAGTCACCGAAGCACAGGGGCTAGTAGATGTGTTTATGGGCATCATGTAGAGAAAGTGATAAGGCAATAAGAGCACCCACATCCAGTCAATGAAGAACCAGTTCCACCACTGAGTATAGAAGAAGTTGGCTTAGCTATAAAAAAGCTTAAGAACAACAAGGCTGCAGGCTCTGATGGTTTACCAGCCGAACTCTTCAAATACGGTGGTGATGTTTTGTTAGGGCATTTGCACCAAATCATCATCCAAGTATGGGTGGAAGAAAGCATGCCCGACGACTGGACTATCAGCTCCATATGCCCCATCTAGAAAAAAGGCGATCCTATGTCTTGCAAGAACTATAGAAGCATATCCCTGCTTAATGTCGCATATAAGTTCCTATCCAACGTACTGTGTGAACGTCTCAAACCGTTTTGCAACACACTAATCGGCACGTACCAGTGTGGCTTCCGGTCCGGCAGATCGATTATAGACCAAATTTTCACACTGAGAGAAATCCTGGAAAAGACCAACGAATTTCAAGTCGAGACTCACCACCTTTTTGTCGACTTCAAGGCCGCATATGATAGCATTAATCGTCAGGAGCTTTATATGGCGATGGCCGAATTTGGGCAAAACTGATCCAGTTGTGTCACGTGACACTGGAAAACACGCACTGCAACGTGCAGTTTGGAAGTAGCTCCTCCGAACTATTTCAAACATGCACCGGATTCCGGCAAGGCGATGCGCTATCACGTGATTTCTTCAATCTCATCCTAGAGGAGATAGTGCGCCGGACAGGTGTCAACACGGAAGACACTATCTTCAACAAGTCCGTCCAGCTCCTGGGATATGCGGACGATATTGATATCATCGGGCGCTCGCAGCGTTCCGTGATAGGGGCTTTCACGGCGATTGAAGAACAGGCGAAATTCGTTGGCCTGGAAGTAAACGAGGACAAGACCAAGTACATGCTATCAACAAACAAAGAATCATCTGTCCACCGCCTAGGACAAAACGTCGCTATTGATAGCAATAATTTCGAGGTAGTTAAGGAGTTCATCTACCTCGGAGTAAACATGAACTCCAAGAATGACACCCTAGTGGAGATCCGACGAAGAATTACCATAGGAAACCGCTGCTACTTCGGTTTGGCAAAGCAATTGGGTTCTGCCCACAATCAAACGACTAATGGGGACATCGTAGTGGTGATGATGAGAGTTCACGGCCTTGAAGAATGGAATGACAATGGTGAGCGGTTTGTGGACTTCTTCAATATCAATCACCCAGTCATTGGAGGTACGTTGTTTAAGCATAACACCTGCCAACAGATCAGCTGGGTCTCAACTGACAGGCAATGACAGCTAACCAGATAGATCACATTGCGATCAGCCGTCGCTTTAGAAATTGTCGTCTAGAACTCCGAAACAGACGCGGAGTAGACATTGGACAAAAACGCGATCACCATCTTATGTTAGCTCATATACGCCTTCGCACTGCATGCGTAAACAGCAACCGCTCAAACTTGCTCAAAACAACCAGGTTCAATACCAACAGGCTCAGGGATCCGCAAGTGCGTCAACAGTTCAGGGACCAACTTACCTTAGAAGTGGAAGCAATCATCAACACAACGCAGTATAACGTGGACGATCACTGGAATGCTGTGAAAAATGTGTTTGCAACTGGCGCAAGCACATAATGTCGGTAAAAGGCAGAAAATTCAGATTTCAGCTGAAACCTGGAGACGAATCGCTGAGCGTACAGCAATCAAAGCTCAAATTGCAGCCGCCAATATAGTGCGAAGAAGAAGGAAGTGCTGCGTAGTATAAGATGTGTCAAGAGTCACTACATCTTCAAGGGCGGAAGAAGCAGCAAGCAGGTGCGACAGTAGCGCGGTCTACCAAGGAGCTCACTGGGTAATCTGCTGATTTTGGATAATGAACAACTCACTAGATGGAGAGAACATTTTGCTACGGTCTTAAACCACTTAGACGATGGCGCTATAATCTCGAATTCGAATGAGTTTTCCGAGGCAATAAATTTCGGAATTCTCATCGAACCTTCTAGTAAAACCGAAATAATGGCAGCAATCAGGTCCTTAAAGAAAAACAAGGCGGTGTTTATCGGTGGCATCCCTGCCGAACTATACCATGCTGCACCAAATACATCGGCTGATCTGCTACAGCCGTAGAGCGTGGAAAAGAGGGATGATCATCAAGCTACTCGTACCAAAAAGGGAAACCTGTATGGAAACTGGAGAGGTATAGGCGTTCTTCCAGCCGTCGCCAAAATAATGGCTAGAATAATTCCGGAACGAATCAGAGAACATTTAGATTCAACTCTCGACGTCGAACAGGCAGGCTTTTGTGCTGGATCCTCCTGCATCGACCACATAAACACCTTACGGATCACTTTAGAGCAGTGCGTTGTGTACTGGTCTCCGCTACATTTACTGCTTATAGACTTCGAGGAGGCTTTCGAGAGTTTGAATTGGGATGTTATATGGTTGGCCTTATGAGGAAAACTCATAGCTATTATCAAAGCTACATACGAGGGTGGTAAAAGTCCTGTTTTGCACAATAGTAAAAAGTCTGAGGATTTTGAAGTTCAAAGTGCAGTACGTCAGGGATGTATACTGTAACTTCTATTGTTTTTGGTGGTTGTCAGCGATGTACTTCGCGCAGGAAGGCAACTGTGTGGAATTCGTGGGACAATGACAACTTACCTTAAACACCTTGACTAAACTGACGATGTTTTGCCTACTTTCACATCGGTAATCATTTGACGGCCCACAATCTGGAAGTTGAGGCGAACAAAGTGGGGCTCAAACTAAACACTGTGAAAACGAAAGCCCTTAGCACTTCCAAAACTCGCACTCAACTTAACATTGCCGGATAGGAGGTCGAGCAAGTTGACAACTTTCTTTACTTAGGAAGTGTGGTCTCGGCTAACCGGGGTGGCACCGAACTCGATGTGTGCAGCGGAATGCTATTCAAAATGTTTTCAGCTTAAGAACCAAGCTGCGACTGTTCCGCTCCAACGTAGAATCAATACTTCTTTATGGGTGTAGTACTTGCAAGCTGCGAACCTTCGTACATAGATGCCTAAGAATCGTCTCTAATGCACAGCTTTAACAGAGAACAGGCCAATAACCTACTAACATTACTATACGGAGGAGAAAGTGGCAACGGTTTGGACATACCCTACGACGCGAAGACAGTTCCATTGCGAAGTACGCCATGCAGTAAAATCCGCTTACCCAATCACTCAGAATAGCGCGCCTCCCGAGACATACATGGCGCAGAACAGTCGAGGAAGAATCGAGCTCTTTAGGAATGAGTTGGAACAAGATGGCGAGCAGGCGCTGTTGCCGCTCTATGCCCACCGAGGAGATAAAGGATTTATAAATATAGACGCTGAGAATTTAAGTATTTCAAGTATCATCAGATCCATAACCAAACATGGACTTTTCCCTGTCGGAACAGAGCACTCGCACAAAGAACGAGTCCATTGTACTCCTTGTGCATTTCGTGTACTCAAGTTTCTCAGTATTTCGAAGAAAAAGGAATAATCGCTTCCCGCAACCTGATGCAAACCTAGACCGGACGAAGTGTTCCGAGATTTCGTCATTACTTTCACTGAAAGCATCGCACGACATTGTATGACTTATGCCCAGCACATTTAAGTGTAGCAAAAGCATAGTCTGCCGTCACGATGGCAGTAAGTTACCAAGTCTTTCTTACTAAGGAACAACAACTGCCAATGCAAGCCCTAACCGAAGACACAGGCAATCCTAATGCAAATTCGAGTCCTGAAAAACTTTCCACTGAGCATTGCCAAGCAAGTTTATCGGCGATTTATCGTGATTCGATTACGACCTGGGACCCAAATAAGACTCAGTGAATTCAACCTTCTGACTGCGTTCAGTGAAGTCTTGTATTCTCGTACTAGCTTGAAAGTCGTGAGAGGGTTCATCAAGACTTGTTATCTCTACAGATTCAGATACTTCGCTCCAACAGATGGACTCAAGTTTTAGGAAGGAAGAGGGGAATCTAACATTGTAACAGCGCCGCATCTTAAATCGGTTCCGAAGCCATCCGTAAAGACCCGATCCAACATTGGAGATACGGATGGAGATGCCTTTAAGCACTAAACCAGTATGCTTCGTCTTTTTTGTAAAGAGAACCACCTCAGTTTTGAGAGGATTGACTGAAAGCTCATTTCTAGTACAACAATCGTCAATTGCAGCTAAGGCTGCCTGGGCCTTAGAACAGACAGTTGGTAACTTGATCCCACAAACGCTATAACTACATCGTCTGCATATGCCTAAGCATAGACGCCATTCATTCACCAAAAACGGCGGAGGCTCCAGAGTTGATGTAACTTTTGTAACAAGTTCCCTAGTGAAAGGATCAAGATGGAAAGTCAGTAAGGATTACACCCACAGTGACCAACAGGCCATGCTATTTGATGTGCACGCAAGGAGGGCAATCCAGAAGCGCTTCTTCCAAAGAAGGCACAACGAATGGGGTTGGAAACAAGCACACTGGACGAAAACACATTTTTCCTGATTTTCGGAGAATCCACAATAAACCCAGGAGCAGCAAACACGATGGCTGCGGAGGTTACTAAAACAGTATCTAGGGCTTGTGACGTGTCTATGGTACGGAAAACGTCAACAAACCGCCGGCCACCAGTATACAGTATGCAAGCGATCCAGAGGTCAGCCCTCCCACCAGGATTTACAGGTGCAATACAAAGATAGGCGTAGGGACCTTAAATTAGCCATTCGGAGAAGCAAAAACAACAGCTTTAAAGAACTCTGCGAGGAAGCAGATATTAATCCCTGGGGTACCGCCTAAAGGACGGTCATGGCAAAACTATAGGCCTCTAGGGTACCCCCACGCTCATGCCCTTTGCTGATGCATAATAGTGTCGGGATTATTACCATCCCACCAATTACGCAAACGGAACTTCTGGATGCATGCAAACGATTTAGCAATAACAACTCACCTGGATTGGACGGCATACCAAATAAGGTCCTTAAGCTAGCCGTCAAAATAAACACAGAAGCATTCGTGGAAATGTATAACAAGTGTTTAACAGAAGGGGTTTTTCCAGACCAATGGGAAAAGCAATGTCTTGTGCTGCTGCCCAAAGGGAATAAACCACCAGATGAGCCCTCGTCATACCGTCCCATATGCTTACTAGACACGATGTGTAAAATACTGGAGCGAATAATGTGCAACCGAATTTAGGTGTCAATTGATGAAGCCGGAGGATTCTAAAACCAGCGGAATGGATTTAGAAAGGCTCGCTCTACAGTATATGCTATTCGGAAGGTAACTACGACCCTAGAAGAAGCCATTCAGGGCAGAAGATGGAGAGGAGGCACCAAACGTCGTCAAAAATACGTTCAACTCTGCAAACTATGCTAAGTTACTTAGACAATCGGTTCCAACTCTACGATACCGACGATGGAGTAAAGCAGTGCCACATAACCAGCGGAGTTCCACAAGGATCGGTACTAGGACCTCTCTTATGCAACATTATGTACGACACGGTTCTATCTATTTGGAATCCCGATTGAAGCTAAAATCATAGGCTTTGCAGATGATATTGCAATCGTTGTGGCGGCGAAACAGTTGGAAGAAATTGAAGACATTGGCGATGAATGTGTTCGAAAAGTTAGATGGTGGATGGCAGCAGTTGGGTTAGAGCTAGCAGAACATAAAACGGAAGCAGTTCTGGTAACCAGTCGCAAGGAAAGAGAAACAATCACCATCAGGGTGATTTAGATACCTAGGTATGGTGCTAGGCTCACTTACAAGGAATACCTTGAAAGAACGTGCGACAAAGCCGCAAAGATGAGCGCTGCCTTATCCAGAATAATGGCAAACATAGGAGGACCCAGACAGCAAATGGGGACTAGTTCTGTCAAGGGTGGTGCGGTCAATCACAATGTACGCGGCACCAATATGGGCAAGAAAGACTAACTCTGTCAACAGACTATGTGCTCTGAGAGTTTATTATGCATATCGGACAGTGTCAGATGATGCTATACTCGTACATGTCATTGTGGGATTGCTACCAGCAGATATACTGGCTCCTGAGCTACAAAGGACCTAAGATGCCAAAATTCGGCAAACCCGGAGTTTCGGTCAAAGATATCAAGCTGAGAGAAAAGCAGCGCAGCACAATGTCGAACCAACAAACGGAGAAAGAAGGGCATAAAGTGCTTAGCAGTTCCGCGTGGAGAGTGCAGGCTGTGGGTTAGTACGTAGGTGCATCCCCGAAATCGAGTACTTGGGGTTTGCGAATCGTGCATGCTGATAGCCCGGGCTATTAGTAAGAGTATAGACGCCAAATCTATTGAAAGTGCTAAGCAGTGCGACAACCAACATGCACCATAGCATCCGCATCCTATTCCCCAGCATTGCTTGTTAGGCCGAATTACACATGTAATCAAAAGTTGTGTCGTCGAAAGCATTCTCATGCTTAGGACGTATTACTCCTTGACGGCCTCAATTTTCTTCATGAAACGATGAAACCCAGTCTCGTAGAAACTTTCAAATTGGTAGGCATGTTGCATCTTAGACGGAGGATGCTTTCGCATGGCAGTTGGCTTCATTCGCTTCATACTAGTATTTAACATGAAGGAAGTCAGACTAATAGGTCTGAATTCCTCACTCTCAGGCTACTCTCATTGTTCGGCAGGCTTTCGATATGTAAACCAGTGGCAGGCTAGTAGTGAAGATACTCTTCAGAGTTGCCAGCAGGTGATAAATTCCTTTTGTAGCATATCTGGATGTACTCGTATGTCATCGGTGGCAGGCGACTTGATGCCATCAAAGGAAATAGCAGCGTGTTTGGTGGCCTCCTTCGTCACCACAACCGATGGCAGCCTCTGATATTCAAGTCGAGCATGAGAAACATGTAACCTAAGTCAGTGGTTGAGCAATTGGAGCCATAATAACGTGAACTACACATCAACATTAGGGAACAAGGACATTCCGGAGTCAATATATGATAGATACAGCCGTGTTGAGTTCTGATAAACTTGAAACTTGATGCGGACTATCACAAGATGGGTTAGTGGATACATACGAGTACACCTTATGCCAGTGACGGCATAATCGATGGAGGATGACCGGATGTTAAGAAAATTGCAAACCGTCATTAAAGCGCTACACATTTTCTGTTATCGGTGCTGCATATGTTTACACTAAAGTCATCAACTTCAATTTTAACAGTTGCTAGCCTTAAAATGCTCCCACAAAAAAACCCCATTCGAAAGGCCGTGTAAACGATTATAGCAATTTTGTTTCCGCTGACATTTCCTCATTGCAACTTTGATTAGATTCTCTGTGGTTATTTTGTTTTCCCGCGATTACAGGGGTGTGAAGGCGTCCCCTCAATCGCATAGAATGGGGAAAAAATAATAATAAATTGCACAAAGTGAGTAGCATTAGGTTCCGTATCTACGAACACTGATGTCATACAACTTACATCATCCGAACTGTCATCTAGAAGTGTTTAGACACACGTTCATTACTGGCTATTAGCAGCTCACATCCATCCTCAAATTTACTAATTTTTTCGTATGAAATCGAGATGATACACAAAGAGGTGATGCATCAAGAGATGATACATCAAAGAGTGACCTAATTCAAAGTTTAATTACCTCCCCAACCCCAAATCCATGGGGTGTAACGTACATAAAACTTGAAAGAAAAAGCGCAGCTGCTGAATGATTTTAGTTAGTCAGATCTCACGAAAGAGCGATGTATCTTTAGAATTTTTATGGCAAAACCATATCATCATGAGATGGAGTCATGAGAACACTTCGAGTAGAAGCCACTTAAAGTTTGTGTGGAACAAATGACCGTAAGGAGATATAGAGACAAACTGTCGTCAAAGAAAGATTGACAGTGAATGATTTGTGTCCGATTTCCGAGCCGAAAAATGTGCCGAAAACTGATGAATCACTTCGAAGAGGTAATCAAATATTTTTGCCTCTACTCGAATTGAATGGACACCTGTGTACGTTGAGACTGTTGTTTGTTTGTTATGACATCTGGCCAATAGATTTATTTTATTTGGAACACCTCCAATTAAATACGAATACTTTCTTCTTGCGCCCGAATCTTTTATCTTTCTATTCTCGCTTTTGTTTGTTTTACTTTTCTTCTCTCTGCAAACGACCATAGCTTCATCGATTGGCTTTTGTTGAATTGCTTTCTGGCAAACATCGATGATTGTTTGTTTACTGATCAATTCGATTTCTTTGGTCTTGTTTGGCAGAAAATCTTCCATTATCTGTATATGTACGTGGCAATTTCAGTCCACAGAGACATACTAATTACGAAAACAAACCCCAGCATTCGAAGCATTCGATTTTGTGAATTTTCTAGATACACCAAAAATATGTAGATACGAGTACTGAAGCCGAATGAAGAGTAAACAAGTGAAAAAGATACACAAAAAGCGCCAAAACTACAAGTACTCGCATCAATCAGTCTCAGCTAATTTAGTTCTTCACACTAATTCCGGTACAAACAGTTAATTGTTTTAGCTTCAGAGGGGGGGAGAATGAGATAAATTGTTGAATAATGTGATGAGATTTGGTTTTGTTTTCTTTCAAACTTATTGCCACTCATGGTGAGGTGCAAATTTTTAGATAGATACACAGAGAGTGTACAAAATTGTTGCGCATACGCCGTGAGATCCCGTGACTATTTGATCGGTTTGTAGAGATTTCATTAACAAACATATGATGTAGACAGCAGCGTTGAGATTTCAATTTTAAATAAGGAACACTTCTCGGATGAGATAAAAATTGTTTGAGTAGAAAATCTGGTAAACGGTATGGGAAATGAATGAAATCTTAATGAGCGACTACTAAGTAAACAAGGACAAGGGTCGATTTGTTGGAGGGGAATTAGCATGTTTAGTTGGAATCTTTCGAATTAATATTACGTGATTAAGGCTGACAATTAATTTATTTATTTAGGCCCGGGTCAACCCCGGACAGCTTTATTGTGCTTAATACAAGCATTGAACTTAAATACTATACTTATAAAACTAATAAAAATTTAATTGCCAGAGCTGTAGAGTGAGGGAAGAGAGAGCGAGGGGAATAAATCTTAAGGGAGTGTTTGTTCAGGTGACAGTCGAAGATTGACTGGCATTCGATATAACGGTTCATGGTATCCGTAATTAGTTCGGTGAGAATTAACTCGGAAGAGAGGTACAGGTCTTAGATTACGTGGATTAACATTTAAGGAGAGGCGTTCGAGGAGAGCCTCAGAGTCAATGTTACCATTTAAGACCTGATGGACAAAAACTACATATGTCACAAACTTCTCGTTGTGGGGGTAAATTGAAAGGGTTGGTCATAAGTTGGTCATTGGTAATCATTTTAAATTTATTGAATTGGGTAACGATCGCCATGCAATCCACTGTAATGCAGTGGAGGGCTACGCGAAAGCGAAAGAGCTCCTAAAGGAAACGACGACGGAGCATTACTCATTCACACCAAAGTGTGAAAAGCGACAATCGATGCTGCTGAAGGGGTTGGAACCGTCTTCTGATCGTGAGGAGATCCTGGCACTGCTCAAAGAGAAGGAGTGCGAAGGACTGAAGTTTGTGGGGGTAAAGCCATTTACCACAGCTAGAGCCAAGTGGGAGAAACGGAGTCTGCCGTTCTTCCTGGTGCAGCTCAGTCCCGAAAGCCGTCTGGATAGTCTAAGGAGTATCAATGTCCTAGACTACCAGGTGGTTCACTGGGAAAAACTAAAAAGGAGCGAAGGCGTTATACAATGCGTTCGCTGCCAGAGGTTCGGGCACGCCGCGTCGAACTGCCAAATGCAGCCTCGATGCGTGAAATGCGCTAAGAACCACAGTTCCGAGGAGTGTGCTCTGGGTGTTGACGGAGCATCCGATAGATCGAAGCTCTCGTGCGTGTTATGTGGAAACGTGGGACACACCGCAAACTATCGGGGTTGTCCTAAGTTCGCTGACATTAAGAAAGCAAAACTGGCTCGGCAGCAGAAGGTGGAGGTCAAATGTTCACCTGTTAGGTTTCAAACACCAGCCGTCACGTCCCAAATTTCCTACGCCCAAATGGCGTCAGGTAGGGGGGCTACGGTACAGCAAGAGACTGTTGCTTCGCCGGCGCCAATGCCGAGAACAACGGAAGCTGCACCTAATATGCTAGCCATCTTGCTCGCAATTCAAGGGCAGATGGCTCCGCTGCAGCAGCAAATACAACAACAGGCCAAGCGGGTGGACCAGATCTACGCGCTGCTGCCGGGCTTAACGCAACACATGCCGTAATGGGTACGCACATGTTGAAGCAAACTTTGAAGGTCCTTGCGGTGAATGTTAATTCACTGATTAGGATCGAACGAAGAGCCGCGATGTTTAAATTGCTAGAAAACCAAACTCCTGACGTGCTTTTCGCTAGCGAAACCAAGCTAACCGATAAGCACAAACTGGAGTACAATAATTATATTGTTAGAAGAAGAAACCGGCCCAGATCCAAACGTGGAGGCGGTGTCGCGATCTTCATTAAAGAAGGTGTAAAATTTCACAGAGTGTACAAGGGCGTGTTGCGCAGGTTCCGGGTGTTGGAGGCAGTCGTCGTTTACATCCCGCTCCGCAGTGGAAAGCGGCTGTACTTGGCCTCTGTTTATGCACCTGAGGCTTCACAATCCACTCTATTCATTACAGAGCTCGACACGCTTTTTCGACTTCTGAGGCTGGAATAGGGGGAGAATTATTTTATAATCGGCGGGGATTTCAACGCTAGACACAGAGATTGGGGAAATAATTTGCCAAATACTAGAGGGAACCTACTACTCGATTGGTGGGGTCAGCACGATGTCATGTACAGACTCGATCTTAAAGCGACGGATAACCCGTCGTTTCCCAGAGGCGGGTCTTTTTGGATCTACTGCTGTACGATGAACGCATACGACTGACAGGTACGAATTTACAAACGCTAAACTGTCTGCGCACGTTCGTGTATGACAGTGACCATTGCTGTTTTAGCACCGAAATTACAGTTCCTAACGAAATTGCGGAATTGGAGAAGTATGTCCAAAGATATTCGTACAACTACAGTAAGACTCGATGGACACGCTTCTCCGCAACCTCGACAAGAGCGCTCTCCTCGAACACGCTCCACCCACCGTCCAATAGGAATTTCTCAAACGAGGAGATCGACAATTACCTACAGAAAAGTAGACTTCTGACAAGACTCAAACACTTGTACAGACAGTTAACTGACAAAAAAGATCCGGAGATTAGGACACTGAAGTGTGTCCTCAGGGAGTGAAGGTGCCAGAGTCGCTTTGAGCTGACATGGGTGGCATAAGAGGAGAGGTCGTTTGCAACGTCGGTAGGCGTGATATTAAAGGCTTCGTGAAACCGTATGAAGTCCTTTTTGCTGAATGGAAACCATAATATTTGTTTTGGTTGTGCCATCAATGCAAATGGAATCAGGCTTATCGTGTAGATAAGCTAGATAAAGGCGAACGTTTTCGTAAGTCCTACGATTTCTAAGCCGGCATTGAATGTAACGGCCATCATCACCCGAAGCGGCGAGTTGCTTGGTTATCTTGACCTTCGGTGGGAGCATAGGGTCTATAAAAGTTGTAGGGTTTGTATCTGATTTAGACGGAGGGGACGAATTGAGGGTGTGCGAGTAAACGAAAGTAGGGTAGGTGGACTTATTAGAAGCCGAGTTAGTAGAATCAGTTTTGCTTTCTTTCGGACCGAGCTTGGATGGGAGAACAAAATATACCCGTTTGTGCGATGGATTATTTAGTTTAGAATTATTGGAGGAAGGGAAACGAGATGTGAAACGTATCGCTTGGGAAAAGGAGGGGACTGTTCCTACTTTAAGACACCAATTTGGGTCAGGGGTAGGCTTAGATTTAGTCTTAAAATTAATCTCCTTTGCGTTCATCTTGTACGTTGTAGGCTTTTGGTTGTTTACTGTTAATTTCTCTAGCTTTAATAATTCGGATGTGGAGTTCCGGAAAAGCCATTCATATTTTGAAGGAATATCAACATGGAATAGCTTAAACTTTGAGAGTTTACCGGCCGACTTTTGTTTACAGTTTCTGACATTAATTTTAAATTGCTGCTTAAAGTAATTGATCAGCCAAGTCGGGTTTGCATGTCCGGGTGCAACTTTAATAGGGAAAGTGTTTGTGTCTCCTCCGTATTGGACTCACTTAGCTTTTTAATTCGACTATTCCATTCAGATACGGCCCAGGAAACTCCAAAGCGGGTAATTGAAGGTTCAGGAGATGCTGGAAGTGCGGGAGATGCTGGAGGTGCTTGAGATGCTGGAAGTGCTTGAGATGCTGGAAGTGTTTGAGATGCTGGAGGTGTTTGAGATGCTGGAGATGCATGAGATGCTGGTAGTGCATGCATGATATGCAGTAAGAATCGGAGGTATGGGTGTAATTTCAAGTTCAGGAGCCGAATGCAATGGAGAGGAACGTGTTAAAACGGCGTTTTCAAGCATCTCAGCAAGTAGCGAAGTGTTGTAGACTATGCTTGATTGAGGCTGGATGTGTGAAATAAATTCCTCAATCTTACCGAAAGAAGAAGTGATCGACCAGTTTTGTATAGATTACGTGACGTATGGTGATGTGAATCTGTTAGATGTCATACTTTTGTGACAGTTGCTGAGCAGATCGTGAGCGGGTTGGCTGACACTAAAATACACTGAATTCGAACCTGGTAAGGTTGTAGGCTTTTGATGACGGTAAATCTAAAAACAAGTTAAAAACGTCTGCTTTGATACTCGTAGATGACTTTAAGGACAATCAACAGTTTCAGCCAGTAGTATCACAGTTCAGAATCGCGCCATCTTTTTGCTTGAAAGTATATTATGTGAAGATGACAGGTCCTAAATTGCTACCCTGTGGCATTCTACCAATTGAGCGGTAGATGGCTAATATGTAAAAATTTAAAACAACGTAATACTGGCGTCTTTTAACCTCTAACACGTTACAGAACAGAGAACTTGCAATGGTGGAAAGACCGTTGAATTATTAACGATGATGGCACGATTGCCTACATTTTTTTATGGATAAATCTCGTAAAACAAAAATCTCTTAGTGATGATAAATGTTATAAAAAGCCTTATAAAAGCACCATCTCCCGAAATCAAGATAGAAGGATTCTGCTGCTGTTGAACATTTTAGAGCTCTCTTAGTAAGTCCTACTCCACGTCTCTCCCTGCAACTCCGGCAACCGTAAGCACTGAGTGCTCAGAAACCCACGATACTGCCTCGGATATTGAATGACAATTTTCTGACAACGTTTGACTATCGATCAAGGATAAGGCAATGTTAAGAGCCTCCTCGACAGACGAGGTCAAAAAAGGTTAATTTCCCCCAATTGGAGCGAGAATTTGTATGGAAAGAGTTGGGCGTATAGGGTAAACGAGATAAGGTGAAGTGATTTTGAGGTCGTCATCCCACCAACCGAAAACACACCCGCGTATTACTATTGCTGACTAGGAAAGTACGGAATAACTTTCCAGCCTTTCAAAGAACACAATGGAGGAATATTGGTAGCAAGACTCTAAGGCAGAAGAAGGAAGATAACTTCTTAGCCGCCTAAATCCCGCTTATAACTCTGTGTACAACGACGACATCGTGATCATTATGGAGAATTACAATACAATACCACCATGGGTAACAACAACAACGAGCTCAAAAACGTAATAGGAGTTCATGAAACCGGACCGAAATGACAATGGCAAACGGTTCGTTGACTTCTGTAACGCAGTCATTGTAGGGACGACCATATTGCAGTCAATTATGGAGGTTCGAAGCAAATGCAGAGCCGATATCTGAATGAAATATACGGACCATCTTATTCCTGCAGCAACCGCGGAAACGTGGTAATGGCACCCAAGTATAATATAAGCACGTTTCAGGATTTTGTAGTATGTCACCCGTTTAAAGTTCACCTTGTTTTGGAAGTGGAAATAATAAGGAACTCTTGACGCACCCTCGAACTGATAGTTTCGCAACTTGAGCAAGGATAAATATGGGTAAAAGGGCAGCACATGGTTTTCAGCAGGCACCTGAACACAGATCGACGAAGGCATTGTAAATAGAGAAGGATTGCAGCAACTTCAATAGAAGATGGACACGAACGTGTGTAGGACACTTTATTGTTTCCACTTCGAAACAATTTAAGGAATGCTATAGTAAGATTGCAGGGTTACCTATGAGCTTCCTAAGCAACATCTAGATCAAAGCTTTTAAAAATCTGCACTGGTTTGCCGCATGCATGAACAGGGAGATTGTTATTGAAGATGTGTTTCCCGTGAGTGCACCTGGAGAAAGAATGACTTTCCAGTCCAAACGGTCAGACATTTCCACACATGACTGACATCGTTGTTCTCTAAGCTGAGAAGACGCACTAAGATTGTTTTGAACATGAAGTGACACCTCACCTCATTCTTTGGGGCGTATATAGATTTGTTGCAGGATGTTGTCCAACCTGGCGGTAGACAGTGCTATGCCTAATTTACTCTCCAACTAAATCTGATTTCCTAAAGAGCGAAGAGCAGGAGAAAATAGCAACACAAAATTTATTCTGTCAGAAATAACTAAAATACAGGACGTTCGGCGGATGGAATCATTACTTAATCAACGATGACGCCAACACTGAGCAGGCAAATTCCTCTTATCATGCCATCAACACATTTCCCTTTGCAGGATGCTGAAATAAGGATGGTTTCGGTTGAAATATCTGGCCCCATTTACTCATAGCGCCGCGGAGAGAGCCTGTATCATCAGGTTGGGGTATCCATATAGCCACGTACACAGCGATATAAAAAAGAAAGAATAAAGAGAGATACCGATGCACGTTGGTTTTGAATGTATGTAAGTTACAATGACTAGGAAATAAAGTGCTCGGCAGGCCATTCCATAAGCGAATGGTACGTCTTAGAAAATAAAACTTATGAGCATTCATAGCGTGACAGGAGTTACGGTTACAGGCTTAAAGGGGCGGAATGCTACTGGCAATTTCATTGGAACACCGGTGGTGAAAACAGCGATAGAACAAGGTGATACAGGACACATTTCGTCGATCTTCGAGGTTGTCAATTAGCTGGGTGACATTAGCATCACCTATGAGTCTTATCGCACGGTTTTGAATCCTATTAAGTAGGTGCAGAGATATTTTGGGCACAACCCACCAGATGTTCGCATTGTACTAAATTTTGGGCGGTTAAATGCCTTATATTGAGGCCAGATCAGAGGCGGTGCAATGTTTCTAACATCGCTTGAGAAAACCTAGATATTTCGCAGCATTTTTTGCGACATCGAATATGTGGTCATTCCAACGTAAGTTGTCATTGACACACATACCGAGAATGGAAAGTTTTTCTGTTTCGACGATGCAAGTGCCATTCATGGACAATCGCTGGATTTTGGATTTCGCTGTAACGACAGCAGATATCATTGTGTTTTGACAGCATTAGATTCTACTCTGTTGGAGGTTATCTATTTAGTGATACTATTTATATCGAAATTTAATGAGCTTAGCATAAGCTGCCGTTCCCGTTCTACAGCCAACGAACAGGGATCCGATTCCGCGAGCGAATATGAAAAGCAAAGAGTATTGTCGTCAGAAAAGGAATATATTGGATTAGAAGTGGCGGACAAGAGATCGTTGATGAAAATTAAAAAGAGTGTTGGAGACAGAACGGAACCCTGGGGCACACCAGCATTTATTTTGTGAATATCAGACTTGAAACCGTCCAAGACAACTTGTAGTGTCTAATCCATTGAAGAAGAGAGTCGTCGATCCCAAATGCACGCATTTTCGACAAAATAGCCTGATGCCAAACTCAGTCAAATGCCTTACAAATATCAAGTGCAGCTTTCGCCAGATTGATGTACACTTTGGTTCCACTTTTCGGTGAAACTTGGCATCAAATCACCAGTGAACCTGTTGCTACGAAAATTTAACTCCCGGTCATTGAGAAGTTTTCGTGTTTCGAGACATTTCATGAGCTGACGGTTTATCAGCATTTCCATGACCTTGGAAAGAAGGGACGTAATTGCAATGGGTCTGTAGGAGGAGAGAGTAGAAGATTCGCTTGTTTTAGGGACAGGCTGGACAAGTGCTGTTTTCCATTTGCTCCGAAAGAGTCTTGAAGAGTAGGATTGATAAAAAAGCTTACGCAGTTGTTTTGCCAACATAGAAGAACACCTGTTTAGAAGAAGGTGACATATACCCTCTGGACCAGTGGATTTGTGTATGTTAAGATCTTTAAGTACTCTTGCTACTACACGAGTGCGAAAGTGGATTCGTCCCATTGAAGATTTGACGCACTGAAGTGTTCATGCTCCTACAAAAGAAATAGACAATGCTACGGAGGAATACTTTTACAAGATCCTCCACAAAATAACGAATTACGAAATGAGGACTTCTTACATAACACCACGTTCAGAAACGGCATATTGGCTTTGCTGCGAGGCGGATTATTACTACTGCTGGCTTCACAAGTGAGGCGACGAACTCAGAACTCAGCAGAACTACTTGTCTAAGAAGCGGCGTCGGAAAGAACAACGAGAACGACTTGTGCGCTCTACGGTCAAAAGAGGACAAACAAACATAGGCCCCTCCGGGAAGAAAAAAGAAAAAACAAGGAAGAGGAGGTGTGTGACGCCAGAAACAACGTTCGGAAGTCTTACCAAAAGGTAAAATAGGAAATTGTCGAGATGAACAAGAGTATTCCATGACCTGGAAGACCCAAATTCCGCGGAACGAGCCATTAAAACTGATGAAGGAAATCTCCGCATTATTTATACTTTCTGACAAGATCACCAATTATGGGCGCATCAGCCTCCTTAACATGTTTAAGCCCGGCAAGTTCACATTCGACCAACAATTCAGACAAAGGCAGATTCTGGATAGGACTCAAGAGGCTTAGATCGACACTCACAGCAACTCTATCGCTTTCAAAGCTGCATAGTGACAAGTGATGCCCTTATGAAGACCAATTTTCAATGGAAGCCCTAACCGAAGACGTAGGCAGTCCTAACTTTTCTCAGAGCCTTGCGTAGCAAGTTCTTCGGTGATTTCATTTCCCGCCATCCTAATGACCGGACAACCAAATATGTAAAACTCAATGAGCTTCAATCTTCCGTCAAGAGAAGCCTCGCAGTCGTGGGGGTTTAGGCAGCCATTATGTACCCGGACATAGTTTCATAAGACCAGAGTCGACGTGACAGGTCATCAAGACTCCAAAGACGTCGTCTTTTTAAACCGAACATGGCTTTCAGAGTACAATTTATGTTACGAATATCAAGGGGAGGGAAATTCATGAGTGCGTCTAGAACAGAGCCAGACATACTAGAGAAAGCCCCAATGCAGGTTAGGCCTAGACCGTTCTTCGATGTCTCGTAAAAGCAACAGTGATGCATTTTGGTCAAAGCTTGTTTTGCCAGACAACCTTGAGGTTCTATAAAGGATCCCTATCCCTTCGGATACTGAAGATATACTTGATCGTTTTGAACGCAACATTCTTCGACTGATTTTTGGTGCTGTTAGTGATATAATAGTCGGCACAGCACGGCTTTAGGCGAGGAGATGTAATAGCGAATTTTATGAGCCATATCTACCTATTTGCAGGGACATGTAGAGCAGATGAATAATAACGTCTTCGATTCCTACCCGGAGGAAGTGCCTTTGATGACCTCAACTGGCAGAAAATAGTAGCCAAGTTGCAGGAATTGGGCTTTGGGCAAGCTACTTTTCCGACAGAAAAGCCAGTGTGGTAAGTACGCACGACAGCGTCTCAATTAATGTTGAGAGAGGTTGCCCCCAGGGGTCCATCTGTGGTCCTTTTATTTGGAACCTGATGATGGATCCACTCTTGCGGCGACTAAACGAGCTCTGTGGGTGCTGCGTCTACGCAGATGACCTGCTCCTCATCCTTGAAGGCCAGTCTAGGGCCGATATCGAGGCATTAGGAGGAAGAGCTCTAGCAGTTGTTGCTGAATGGGGAGAGAGCGTGGGGTAAGACAGTTTCAATGAAGCTCAAGGGCAAATTGAATGTAAGACGTCATGCTCCTGCGATACGTTTGAACGGCGTTGGCATTAGATGTGTGACTAGATGTGTGACTGAGGTCACATATCTAGGCATAACGATGGGTGAGTGAGTGAACTTCATGCCTCACCTGGTTCGAACCAGACAACGCATGCTGAGTGCTGTAGGCCAGGTAAGGCGCATTTTGCGATCTGACTGGGGACTCAACAGGCGTTCTGTCCGTATCATATACGATGGCCTTTTTGTTGCCTGTATAACATATGGAGCATCGGTATGGTACGACAGGGTTATGACTGCTGCTCGGGTGTTTACCGGTGTGTCACACTGTCTCCACAGAGGCAATGCAGGTGTTGCTTGGAGTGCCACCTCTTGATCTGGAAGTGATGCGTCGTGCTATTGCTTTCAAGATCAGAAAAGGTCTCCCGCTAAATGAGCGCGATTGGGTTTCCCCAGAAGAAGTGGATGGCCTATCTCTGAAGCAGCGTAAAACCTTGCTACATGCATGTGTTCTATCTAGATGGCAATCTAGAAGGGATGCTAGCGAAAATGGCAGGGTTACTTACGTCTTCCTAAGGGATGTGCTAACCATGAGAATTTTTCCTGAACGGAATTTTGTTGACCGGGCATGGCTCTCTTAATGCATTCTTGCATAAGAGGGGCCTTAGCGAGGTTGCGAGGTACTTCATGTCCTATGTGAGTGTCCCAATTACGCTGACATAAGGAACTTGCAGGCTATGGGCATCACCTTTAATGGTGAGACCTACGATGTCAGTAGAATTATCACTGATACCGTACGGTTCGACAGAACCCGTAGTTTTGCAAAAGAGGTATTCAATAGAAGGCACAGTAGGCAGCTAGCGGGTAGATTTTAGAAATTTCAGATTATTGTATGGCCGCCAGTCCTGGGCAGTGAGGTGCCCAACTGGAAGTTACCTCGAGGTTGCGAAGCTCGACCGGAAGCTATATTCTGGTATTACGGGAGGTCAGGAGTCCCCGGAACTATGGTTCCGACCTAACCTAGGAGTTGGCCCTTTGTGGGAGTATCGTGGTGGCTGTAGATTTATACCGAAAATCGCGGGGAGAATAGACCGAATGGAGCTTGGACATCTCATGGCTTAGCATATGTTGTAGTGTACTACCACGGGTGCCATGACCCACAGAATGGCGGAGGTATTAGATAGTCCTCGACCCTTTACCAAAGGGGAAGTTCGTGTCTTACACACGACTTCGAATCTGGTACTGGTGGTAGTACTTGTACTTTTGATATCTTGTACGAAGACGCACCGTAGGCTTAAGCCCTCACGGCAGGTTCTTACGTAAAACACAAAGACATCTACCCGGAGGAACAGCGCAGTAAAGAAAGGTTTTTGCATGGACGGCATACAAGTGAATTCAACATTCTTGAAGTGCGTAACTGGAGGTGGCTGGATTAAGACCGCGGTAACTGGAGAAATTTATGGTTGTGCGCTCTGATTGTTTAGTATTTTTACTAAAGATTTTGGTTTTGATGCATAGGGTAAAGCGATATAAATTCTATAAAAACTTTAGAGACTGCTAGAGACTTACTTCTGGTCGAAGCGGGTAGCGCGATTTCATTGACTTGAAAGAGAGCTATCATCGATACCTGGCATATTTTCAGCAATCATCATGGAGGTGAAGAGGATACAAGACAGTGTTGGACAGGTTGGAAAAGTAAGAATATTTTAGTAAAACCAGCAGAAGCAACACACTTAGAACATGACATTGTGGGAATTTCGTAAACTTTCTATGGTTCAGTTCCACAAGACTCACACCTGCTTTGGGTTTAAATTTAAAAAAACACTTTAGCTCTCTTATTTTAATTGCAATGTCACAGCTCTTTCACATAACTATTACCATGATACACACGTCAATCAAACCTGAACTTCCTTCACATCTGCGCTTGGCACCATTTGCACAACACTTCACGCAAAAAACAAACATGAGGACCTATCATCTGCCAGTTTAATTTCGTTTAATAACAATGGAGTCCAATCCAGGTGCTAACTAATAATTTAAGATTCCTACCATTCCAGGAAACTAGCAATGCAAGGATCATACAATAGAACTCTCCTTCAATGTCTATGTACGAGTATCGGCCATCAAATGGAATGGAGAAATCGACATCTGTTGCTGCAATACAACTGCAGCAAATCATTTCCTTTCTTTCGATATGTTAACCGCACTCGTAATTTTAAATTTAAAAATAATTCCATGGATAGGAGTTCCGTAGTTATGAAGAAGGCGTGCATGGGTGACTTGAATTGAATATGAAAACCTTCAGACGTAGTAGTCAGACATTTCGATGTCATGTCGTCGGTTGTGTATGAATAGTTTGAAACTTTCTGCCCTTCTCGTCAAATGACAGTGTTTCGCCAATAAGGTGGGCAAGACATTTCCGCTGTCTTCGTGACATTTGCACGCTCCCTGAGAGTACGCATAGAGAATTTTACTTTTGAATAAAGAAAACAAATTGCAGTTTCCATTCGAATTGAAAGATTCAGTTCCGTGAAGTGCTTGCTCGAACCAGGTTGCATGAGAGATACGGTTCTTGAGATAGAATTGCAAAACAATTAAAAGTAACGATCTCGAAATGAAAATTAATCGGAATAAGCTGTTGATGCTTTCGGGCGGTCTTTTACTTTTCGGCATACTCAACGGGTGGCTGATATTTCCGAAGATCTTGAAGGCCATTCTAAAAAAGGTACTCGTTCACTGGGATTTTTTTTTTTGTTTTTTAAAACAAACTGATGTATGAAGATATAGAGAAAGATTTTATAAAACATTTTTTAAGTGACAAATTAAATTAGAAATCAAATTAGGCAATTATAAATGGCAAGCGTAAGCCATCAAAATTGTATCGCTATCATGACATGTGTATTTGACAAACAACCTGGTTGTCACCAGACCAGAGTCAAGGACTTCATTATTTATTATATGTAGTCAACTGTGATAAGATTCGTATGCCGTTTAACTGGCTTTGACATTGAATTTGAGTTCAAAAAAAAACTGAAGGACGAAGTTCTAATCGGTTTAGATAGGAAGTTCAATCAAATCCCGGAAATACTCGATCATCGTTATACAGGCTGGTCCGGATAATGTGTCGATAAGGGGAGATCAATTGACATACTTTGAGAAAAAAATCGCATGAGTGGCGGGAGTTGGAAATACGAGAACAGCTCCTCCTAGATACAGAGGTTTTCAGCAATGACTGCCTGTTTTGACTCCTATTAAAAATAACCTCTTTCAAATTTATACGTGTATGGCAAGAAACGGGGTATCGTTGGACTCGTAACAATGAGTACTTTAATTTTTCCAAAATCAATGTTGCTCAAAAATTAATGTGTCAAAAGTTATTGAAGACCAAAAGTGATTTTTGTTTTAAAAAACCTTAAAATTTGTACTTTTTCATCATTTTCTTCGAAAAAATACCGTGTTAACCCACATTTTTTGCAACTTTGAAATGTGCACCTAGGATGTACAAATAAAAAAAGGTCTGGTCATTTCATCTCAAGTCAGTGGTTTTCAAGATACGGCCCATTTTGTTCAAACTATACAACTCAAAAACGAGGTATTCTTTTCAACAGTCCTCTAAAATTAACTAGTTAATGGCTGACTTAGAATTTTTTCCCCTAAAATAAGTTTATTACTGCGCAATATAAATTCAAGAAAATTTTGTTTTGAAAAAGCTTCATTTTATGACCCCTAAAATGGGGAAAAGAGGAAAAAAGGACCACTTCGGGTAGACAATGCACATTTTTTCAGGTCAAAAAAAAAAATGTCTCGTCCTTTTTCTAAAAAAAAAAATTATGCAGATCTTTTGTGAAATAATATTAAAGGAATGCAAAATTATTTGCATAACCAGTTTACAGTTTTTAACCGAAATATTGACGTTTAATTTATGGAATCCTCGATGATGAACTTTTCAGCACAAGGTGGTTTATGTCTATGGTATCTTCAATGTTAACCCTCCACGAACGAGTTTGGAGGGTTGCAGGGCATTTATTAGAACATTTTCCAAGTTGAGGGGGACGGGAACAACGCGGAAATCGTTGAGAAACTCACATCTTGTTTTAGCAAATGGCGCTCGTAGCTACAAAGACGTTTTATAGGGGACCAGATAGGAATGATTATGTTTCAGCAGCTGTCAAAATTACCAATGACATCCAGCTGTCAAAATATTCAGTGAGGTTTGACATTTCATCGTGCATCGTTTTACGGCTCAGTTGTAAATACTCGAAGTGAATTTCGTCATGAAGTCGTTGTGGGTCGTGCCTAGCTTTCAAATCGGAAGGTTCAGTGTTTGAATCCCAGCCTCGCCCGAAAGACATATTCATCATATTCATCAATAACCAGCCAACCCCCACTGAGAATTTAGTCTGCCCATTAAATGTTGGATGCCACCTATGGAGCGAAATAACCACTAAGTCCAAACATATTTCTTTCTCTCTCTATCAAATTGTCCACAAAATTTAACACGTGCTCACGGTCAAGTTCTTTTAAAAAAAAATCATGGCTTCGGTGTGCAGGCAATTCGTCGCACCGTGGAAAAGAAATGAAGAAAACATAGCCGCCGTAGCAGCCAGTAACGAAGAATACCCAGAAATGTCGATTCGGCGCCGATCAGCTGAATGGCAAATCGCCTGAGAGTCAACACGGCTTATTTTGCGGTTGGATTTTGGCTTACATCCGTATAAAATTGTGCTGACGCAATAATTGCAAGCGGACGACCAAAGACAACGCCGTGATTTCGCTAATTGGGCGCTGGAAATGTTGGCTGAAGATCTGGATTTTGGCAAAAAAATCATCTCCTCAGATGAGGCACATTTTTGGCCCAGCGGCTACGTCCACAAGCAAAATTGCCATTATTGGAGCGAACACAATACACAAGTGTTCGGTCAAGTACAATATATCCACAAAGATTGACTGTTGGCTGCGGTTTATGGCATGGCAGCATCATCGGACCTTATTTCCTTCGAAATGAGGAAGAAGACAAGGTTACCGTCAATGGTCTCAGGTATAGAGCGATGTTAACCGACTTTCTGTGGTCAGAGCTCGACAACATCGATATGTACGAGCTGTGGTTCATTCAAGCGACACAACCCTCGATGTTGTGAAGGAGAAATTTGGCGACGGGGTCATCTCACGGCGAGCGTTCATCAATAAGCCGCCGCGATCGTGCGATTTAACAGCACTCGAATATTTTCTCTGGAGCTACGTCAAGTCCTTAGTGTACGCTAAACAAGCCAACCACTTTGGACGAGCACGAGGCCAACATTCGATACTCTATTGCCAGAATAATGTCGCACATATTGGGGTGACCGCTTGAAGCACTGCCAGCGAAGTAGAGGCGGCCATTTGAATGATGTGCTATTTCACAAATAACGTCATGAACGTAGCTTCAAAATAAAGCTGGAATCAATTTTACCATATATCTCACACCGTTGTTCTTTTATTTACATATTTTCTCCCATCGTTCTTATCTGCTTACCCTATACTGTAAAATCTAGTTAACAACTAACAACTACAACTAATCGAGGTTAAATTACAACTACAATTAATCAATCCCTTAAAAATGTTCGCTCATAATTTTGGCTAAAGTGAAATAGAAAACTAACGACCAAAGTCAAATGGAATAATTTGAAGTGACAACTAATTGTGTTCGCAATTGACAATTAACAATTAAAAATTTCTTTAAGACTAACGGCGGGAAAGGCAAGAAGGAAATATAAGAATGGGAGTTGAGTAACTAGTTCCTAGTAGTCAATTGTAAACTATGAATAAACAATTAGTTGTTAGTTGCTAGTTCAATTGAACTAATGAACACATTCCTACGAAAAAAAATAAAACCAAAAAATTAGTTAAATTCTAAGAGGCGTGTTGAAATCGTTATTTTCCATACAATTCGGAACTTTGTGGAGTGATTTGCTGAAGAGCGTTTCGGTGTTATTGATGAGATGCATGCATAAGCATTTCTATGAAATTTGTGAAATTCGCTAAGTTTATTTTGCCCATGTGAAGGTGGAAACATCAAAGTCAATGAAGGTTGCTTGAAGTCATTTAGATATAACATCAAGGCTAAATAAATCTTGAAAGACTAGAAATTAAGGATCAAATTGAATGAAAGCAGCAATTGTTTCATGGCTCTCGATTGACCAGTTGGAAAAATAGAGACAAATCAAGGTTGATCGCTAGTCAAATACACTTGGGAGCACAATTTAGTTTCAAAAATTTAACTGCCAATGAACACCACATTCGAAGCCAAGTTTTACAATTAACCGGCATCTAAGGACGTTAGTGATACAAAAGAGGGTAGTCCATGGTTTCTGTACTAGTCAACACCCCACAATCGTTTTGACGTGACAGTTTTTTAGGTTAGAGTGGTGCTCATTAAAGTAGACTTTGACCAATTCTAAGTTCATTGAAAAAGCACTGGGAAAACGCAAAATGTCCAGCCTATTCCTAGAACCATAGAAATTTTCTGACGAATCTATTAAGGCCTTCGATTTTTGTTGAGCGAAGATCATTTCGATTTCGGAACCGATAATTGCATAGGGATTGCATTTAAATAACTGCCAAAGCAGGACAGTTGCACAGGAATTCCAGCTCAGCTTGTTGTACGAAATACCAAATCGTTGCGCGTGTCTTTCAATAGCACAATGTCCGTGATTATGTTTGGAAATATCTCCGATCCTAAGGTAAACCAACTCTCTTCATTTGGAATCGAACGTGGGCCATATATGTAAGTCTAGATGTCCCATAGTTATACCGACCAGTCCATCTATAACTGGCCTTGGAAGACACTGCAAAGCGTGCCAATTGTCTGGAGTATGACATTGATAGATTTAGATTGTAAAGCTGCCGACTATTTGTTCGTAGAATTCCGAGTCTGGCCATGATTCTATGCTGTTTTGCTACCTAGTTAAGAGATATGCGTAACTAGTAGCCCATCTTCGATATTATGGGACCAGAGAGCAACATCAGTTGAGGGTATTGGTTTCAGTCTGAGTAAAGCAGTTGCCTGATGAAAAGCTGCGACTTCGACTTGGAAGACAGTACAGAATGTGGGTAGACTGAAGGATTCCCATATGCAGGGTCCTCAGAGAAGACCTATGAGGCATTTGGGCGCCTTTGAGAATCGAAATGGATTTACTGAGTGTGTCTTGTGATGATCGAGTAATATTAGCGCTGTTGGAGACTCCCCCAATGTCAAAACAAGCCACTATTGTAAACTCTGTAAGAGTGAGTTGTAGCAGTGTTGCAGAGTCACAAAGTTGATATACGAAACCCCCTGGGTTATAATCTCAGCTAAGCCAACAACCATTGCTTCCTCTTGTCAAAACCATCTTTCTCTTCTTGAGCAAAAATGATTGTTTTCCAACTCTGTGCAAAGCATCTACTAACTGGGTAAGGTTAGGTTTCATAAGGTAGAACAGTTGTTCCTTAATCTGATGGAGCACACGTGGGTAAAGTTTGATTTGTAGTGGTGTAACGATTTACGGGATTAATCATCAGTCCCTGGAGACTCAACGTGCACATATGGAGGTTGTATTTGAGGCAAATTCTCTAATGCTGGCGGATCACTTAGGCTGATGTAGTAATAGTCGGCTAAGACTTATCTGATTAGGGCCACTAACGCTTGACATACGATTCACAAGAGATCAGTCTCGGATTCTCTGTGTAATTCATACCGTGAACATCTCTACAAATCACTGAAGCGAAGCGCAAACTTTTGGAAGTTATGCTCGTGCAATAGAAGTCCCTTGGTTTTCCATATGGAGGTGCACTGACGAAGTGAGTGGGTTAGAGAGTGGGTGAGAGATCAGATGCCATTTACCGTCTTGACAAGCCTTAATCCCTTAACTATCAATACGAAGCAACAGCGCATCTGTCTATTGAAGACAATGAAAGCAAGATTGCTGATTTTTTGAAGTTGTGCTGGGAATCCTAGTGTTCTGTTGGACATTGAAATTGTGATAGGAGACGAGGTAGTTGCTTATGTAGTTTAGTAGAATCCTCAAACGACTTTTATGGAAAACTTGTGTTGCCGGTCTAGTTTGAAATATTCCGAAGACGTCGGAAAGACCATCAGTTTCTTAAGATATTGCCATTGCGCATCCTATAACGTACGGGACATCGGACTAATATTGGTGAGACTATCCAGTGACACAGGACACAATCGTCAACAAAATTTGACTCCTTTTGCAGTCTCCATTGTGCTCTTTGTCCAGAAATACTGCGAGATGATACCTGAAGAATTCAACAAATGTCATCAATTTCTGTCCATTTACTCGATCATGGTATTAGCGATCAATCTGACATCTCCATATCCAATCGAGAACTGGAGTACTGGAGTAAGAATCTATATTTCGGATTCTTGACTTCTTTCTTTACTCAGTGCACAAAGAGTAGCTGTTGGCCTCTCTTTTACTAATAAAAATAAAATAAATATTTTACAATTTTGTTTCTGCAGCAAGTGAATCTGAAACCTGGCACCGATATTCGGGCTCTATGGTCGGAAACACCCTTCCCACTGGATTTCCTCATCTACGTGTTCAACATTACCAATCCAGATGAAGTGATCACCGGAGGCAAAGCAAACTTGCACGAAATTGGACCTTATTATTTCGAGTAAGTAAAATGTTAATCTTAATTTTCTTATAACAAATTAAATTTTTATTTAGAGAATGGAAGGACAAATACGACTTGGTGGACGATGTCGTGGAGGACTCAGTCAGTTTCAATATGAGAAACAAATTCATCTTTCGTCCAGATTTGTCAAATGGTTTAACTGGAGAGGAAATAATTACACTGCCCCATCCACTGGTTATGGTAAATATTTGGGAAGGTTATTGCATCTTAGTGGGCACAAACAAGAGTGTCATTTGAATTTGCATGATGGACAAATGTCTGCAAGTCTACATTCTTGAAATGAAATTTGATGAAATTTTCACCCTTCCATCGAATATGCTTTTAAGTTGCCTAGCTTATCTCTGTCCACAATTTGTATTTTTTAACAGGGAATTTCCATCGTTGTACAACGGGACCGAGCAGCAATGTTAGATTTAGTGGCCAAAGCTATCAACTTGGTATTCCCCAATCAAACGGCCCTGATTACGACCAAATTCATGGATCTATTCTTTCGAGGATTCCTCATCGATTGCTCGTCGGAAGAGTTCGCTGCAAAGGCCCTCTGCACAGCCTTTTATACGGGGGATGTCAAACAGGCCATACAAATGAACGATACTCATTTTAAATTCTCCTTTCTAGGAGCGGTAAGTGGGCAGACTATTCCATTTAGGAAGATTTACAATTTTTTTTTACCCTCCCAGGGTAACTACAGTGATGCAGGACGGTTTACAGTCTGTCGAGGTGTCAAAAACGTTCACAAACTCGGCAAAGTGATTCGTTTTGCTGATGAACCCGAAATGGACACGTGGCCTGGTGATGAGTGTAATCAGTTTATTGGAACCGATTCGACAGTGTTTCCTCCATTCATGACAAAGGAACAAGGTTTATGGGCATTCACACCGGACATTTGTAGGTCACTTGGGGCTGTGTATCATTCCAAGTCGTCGTACCATGGAATGCCTGCTGTGAAGTATTTTCTTGACTTGGGAGACATTAGGGTAAGCAAAACATGACCATGACAAAACAAGCTCCACTCATCAACAACCTGTTTCATAGGCTGATGAGAGTTTGCACTGTTTCTGTGAGGATCCAGAGGATATTGAGACGTGCCCTGTGAAAGGAACTATGAACTTGCATGCTTGCCTTGGTGCACCACTAGTTGCATCGATGCCGCACTTTTTCAACGGCGACCCTAGCCTGTTTGAGAATGTAAACGGTCTTCATCCCAACGAGGAAGAACATGCAGTTTTTATCGATTTCGAAATTGTATGTAACCAGTTCTGTAAGGTTCTTCTTTTTTTAACAGTTCCTTCTTCTTTTTAGACAAGTGGCACTCCATTCAAGGCAGCGAAACGCCTTCAATTCAATTTTGACATCGAACCAGTTGAGAAGATTGAAGCGATGAAGAGTGTTCGAAAGATGGTTTTGCCAATGTTCTGGATACAAGAGAGTGTAGCCTTAAACAAGACCTGGACCAATATGCTCAAGTACACGTTGTTCCTGTAAGTGTTTCGGTAGTCGTCAAAGCACTTTGACTGACAGTGACTTCTTGGTTTCAGTGGTTTGAAAGTCAACTCTGGAATACGTTGGACTAGTATTTCACTTGGAATGATTGGCTTACTTCTCGGTGGATATCATTTTCATAAAAAGTCACAAAGCATTGATATAACAGTGCCAGTCAAAACAGCACCAGAAACCATAGTCCAACCAGTCGTTGCACCGGTTAAGCCCATCAAGCAGATTCTACAAGAAATACCGGATCCACCACAGAAAAGTGGTCAGGTGGAGAAGTACTAAAACAAAGGATTATCATGCAAAATCTTGTCTCAACTAGGGACAACTTTAGACCGTTAGAATTGTCACACTGCACACAGTATTGTAACGAAAATGCGTTGTAAAAAAGTTGTAGGTTTCACAATGTTGTTTTGTTGTTGTTATCTCATGTGTTGGTGGAATAGAATAGGCACATCACAAGGATGATGTAGGATGGAGGGTTCAAGTATCTGAATTAGATGTCGTATCTTAGCGACTTGTACGACAAGCTTTCTTACATGTGATGGTTTGCAAAGGACCTGCACAAGCTGCATCTGGACAGCCATCAAAACTACGTTCTAAAACTAGCCGAACGGATGAACACCAAGTTCGTCATTTGATGATACAATTTCAATATGACAGGAGAGAACTTTGCTCCTTTCTTTGCCAATACGCTTCTCGAGTACTGTAAAGCACTGCATGGGGCTTCGTATTTTCGTCTGACATTTCCATGAAGAAAATCAGCTATACACCAATGGATGTTCTAAGGAATAAGCCGTGTGTATGGCTATAAGTTTCTCTGTGTTCGTAGGAAATCAAAACGTCCACATGATGTACAAGTGCACAATAGGAACAGGAAAACCGGTCATCCAATTAGGGATCTAAAATACTCAAATGTTACAACCGTCACGATCCAGCTCGGTTGCTTTGACGATCACTTGTACCTTGTTTACATGAAGTCCCTCGAGTTCGTTTCTTAACTTAGTTGTGACCTCTGTAAACTTTTCGACCGCGCTACGGGACCACCGAAATTATGAGAGACCTCTAGAGCTTACATCGGCTATAGCAGAACGAATCATCACTAAACCAATGTGCAGTCTCCAACCAATTCGTTCGAAATTCAGATTCCAAAAACGCTTTTGTCAAAGTTGTCTCACAATTAATTACTCGCCACTAATTAGTCAACGGTAATGAGCTCATTTCTAAATTTTATTGATGAAGATGGACACAAATGAGTCAGAATGATAAGCCGCCACAAAACAGATTAACATACGAAATAGAAAAATAAAAAGTAAACAACAACGCACACCTGCAGATGCAGATGCAAACAACAACATTCGAAAATTGTTTACTAAAATCGCAGCGCCTGACTTCCATCTGTAATTCGGTGTGCGTAAATATTTGCGACATAAACAGAGAGGAGACTTGTTTCGTTCTGTCGAGCGATTGTAGCTGTGGCTGTGACTGTTTCTGCAACTCTGGACACGATGCATAGAACTCGTGCGACACTTTAAAGAAATATCGCGCCAGCTTCTCCTAGACCCAATGCACGTCGACGTCATTTACAGGCATCCACGGCGGTCATTGGTTATAGGGCTAAAAGTGTCACCAATCAACTTGGCATTAAGGAAGCAATAAACGCGGCTGTACCAACCATGATATAGAGTCCGAGAGTTGAGGTATACATCACTTGCGTTGTTAATTGTGCTGGACGAGCAAAAGACTCGATGGTGGTCAGTGATCACACAATGGATTGGAGCTTGCCTTGACGCCACCAAGAATACAAAGAGTCAACCGCGATACATTGTTGCCGAGCAACAAAATACCAAGTAGTACCCTGATGTGTACAACTACGACCACAACTCTAAGTAAAAGTCTCTGGGTATTTTGTTGCAAGTTAATGTGTAGATTAGAGGCTGGCCTGGTGAAGTAATAAAAAATAAATTAGCAGTCAGCTGGCACACTCGATTGTTGGATCGTTGGGAATACATCAAATTGATGTGCGCTGTGCCGCATAACCATAACCAGCAGCGGTAGAAAGCCTACAGCATGCCTTTTGTTGTTGGAGCATAATCAGAAGAGACTCGTAAAATGGTGCTGATTTGAATTGAAAATAATTGAAAAAAGAAAGACAAGCCGATGCAAGTGATTCGGAATCAATTGAAGTGATTAATATGAATATCAGCTGATTGGCATACGGATTGGTCACTATGGTCTGGTCACACATTGGCCAGACATTGATTGTTGTTATTCTGGTCGCGCAATGCCATTACGGCCAATTACGTAATTTTAAGCTGACTCTTTAGATAGTTGTACAACAAATGTCTGAGAATATGCTCAACACAGACGGAACCGATGATGGTACAAGCTCTTTGGGGTAGCAGACGCATTCCTTCGCTACTATCACCGAACATTTTGGAGCCCACCTTCATGTGGTGCCATTTAGAAAAATTTGAAACGGAAGAGGATAAATGGGTAAGCCCGTGGACGAACAACTTGCATCTGGTAAAATTTTATTACTACGAACCGGAGATTCACTGATCAGTCATCGCCTCAGTAAGACTACCGGTTGGGTCTAATTTTCACATTTGGTGCTCGGGGTAGCTGCCGAACCAACCACATACGGTATGCATCTCAGGTTCTTATGAACTCAAACTTTGAACTTGCACTTGTAGTCCTAATGACAACAGCAAGTGGTTCCTGTGCGGTCTTACATCTAAGAAGAATCCGCGCCAAACGCTGCTTGATTTCAGTGACGGAGTGGGAACTACAATAATGCATTCAGCGCAGCGTTGCGAAGACGTTGACATGACCCTGACTTGTTTGGATACTTGTTTACGACGACCTGTCGATCGGACAACGATGACTGGAACGTTAGAACTCCTTCGACCCGAACATGAGTTTATGCGCAATAATTGACATCTTGGGATTGGCGAGATAAGATGGCTTGACATATGAATACAGAGTCCAGGGGGAACATCGTTGTCTCTATGGGGGACCAAGATGGGTAGCGACAACAGCCCTCTCAAATATTCGATGGACAACACGGTTTCGGGTGAGTTTTGTGTACATCAACAAGGAAGGCGCACAGATATCGGAATGGCACCGCAACACCATCTTATCGTGGCTGCTGCATGCCTTTGTATGGCACCCGTTCGAACCAAGTGCCATCTCTCGGGCAGTTTCAAAATACCGCGTTCTCTGATGGCTCAACATCTGGCATACGGTGGATGCGGAAACACATCCCAATCAAGCTGCAGCAATTTTTGCCGAGTGATTTTGACTGGTGGAACATCACACCCTCATAAGCTCGGTACCTTTCTGTGCTATGAAATCACTTAATTCTTATAACTGCTCACAGTAGCCATCGAAATTAAGTAGCTCATATAAGACTAGTCAATTCCAATCCCACCTGATTGACAGTATCATCTTCTTTTAGTGGATGTCCGCCTTTGCTCACCTGCTTCAACATATTTTACCATTCAGAGCTCGACTGTCCAACGAGAAGAAGCTGCGAACTGCCCAAAAAAAATTCGACGTGGAACGCCTAAGCACACCTGGACTAGCCAGAGTCTACAGAGAGCCCCTGAGTGAGAAACTCTCCACTGTGCAGTCACCCACCACCAATGCAAGCAATCAGTGGTGCCACTATCACGTAATTATTAAGGAGGTAGCCGAAACCACTGTAGGGTACCAGCCACCTCAGAAAAAGAGCCCGTGGTATACTAATGAATGCGTATACCGGGAAAAGGTGACAGAAGATGCACATAAGAAAACGCTGCAACGCAAAACAAGGGCAGCGAGGAAGAGTATCGAGCCAGGAGAAGAAAGGAGAAGAGTCCGGCGATCGAAACAACATCGTTTTACAATGCCAAGCAACTGGACGGCTGGTTTCAATATCGAAACACAGGTCCTTCGAAACTGCGAAGGAAACATAGTCACCGAAGCACAGGGGCTAGTAGATGTGTCTATGCGGCTGCTAAATGGACATCATGTAGAGAAAGTGATAAGGCAATAAGAGAACCCACATTCAGTCAACAAAGAACCAGTTCCACCACCCAGTATAGAAGAAGTCGGCTTAGCTATAAAAAAGCTTAAGAACAACAACAAGGCCGCAGGCTCTGATGGCCTATCTGAGGAGTTCTTCAAATACGGTGGCGATGCTTTGGTAAGGCGCATGCACCAAACAAGTGTGGGTGGAAGAAAGCATGCCCGATGACTGGACTATCAACTCCGTATGCCCCTTCTACAAAAAAAGCGATCCTATGTCTTGCAAGAACTATCGCGGCATATCCCTGCTTAATGTCGAAGTAGGATCCTATCCAACGTAATGTGTGAACGTCTCAAACCGTTCTGCAACACACTAATCGGCACGTACCAGTGTGGCTTCCGTCTCGGCAGATCGACTATAGACGAAATTTTCCAACTGAGACAAATCCTGGAAAAGACCAACGAATTTCAGGTCGAAACTCACCACCTCTATTCATCGACAGGAGCTCTATACGGCGATGGCCGTATTCGGGACCTCGGAGCTGGAAAACACGCGCAGCAATGTGCAATTTGCTCTTCCGAACCATTTCAAACGTGCACCGGATTTCGGCAAGGAGATGCAGATAGTGCGTAGGTCAACAAGGAAGGCACTATCCTCAACAGGTCCTTTGAGCTATTGGGATATGCAGACAGTATTGACATTATCGGTCCTTCCCAGCATGCCGTGATAGAGGCGAAATTTGTTGGCCTTGAAGTAAACGAAAACAAGATTAAGTACATGCTACCAACAAACAAACCAGCATCTGTCCACCGACTAGGACAAAACGTCGTAATTGATAGCAACAACTTCGAGGCAGTTAATGAGTTCACTTACCTCGGAGTAAACGTGAGCTCCACGAATGACACCCTAGTGGAGATTCGACGAAGAATTACCCTAGGAAACCGTTGCTACCTCGGTCTGGCAAAACAAATGGGCTCAAAACTTCTAACACGAAGGACGAAAAGTATGCTTTACAAGACCACCCGAGTGGTGGACGATAAGCAGGAAGGGAGAACTGATATTGAGCTCATCCGACGGATTTTTGGTCATATGTGCGAGGAGGGCGAATGTAGAAGAAGATACAACCGAGAACTCTATGAGCTGTATCAAGATGTGGGTGTAACCCAAAAAGCTAAAACACGTCGACTACATTGGCTCGGTCACATAGAGCGAATGGACAATAATGATCCACCTCAGTGGATATTCAATTCCCAGCCCCCAGGTTCGAGAAGACAAGAATGGTCGAACCACAGTTTTAAAGCCTAAGCCATCGCGGACGCCAGAGAGTTTGGTCTGGATAACTGGAAGCAGCGTGCCCGGGATCGCAGAGGATTTAAGACTGCAGGGTCTCAGACAGAGTCTCTTCACGAGTCGGTCAACAAGAAAACGCGCGAAAACATTTGACATATACCATATGCCACGTTCACATACAAATAAATGCGGGCAAGGCCAACCCAATAAAAGCTTTTACAATATCTTCAGAATCATAAAGGTGGACACACCTTCACTCAACATCCAGTGAAGAGTCTGAATGGTAACCTGCTTGGTAAACTTCGAATGAGTATCAGCTCAGGAAATATAATAGAACGAGCATTTTCTGATGTCAAACAAACAGGCTTCTGCGCCGCATCCCCTTCTAATCGAACAGTATTCAATCCGCCTGCTCTTTATCAAGAAAGCATTCGACAGCGCTAACCAGAAGTTTATTAGCAGAATTTGAAGAGGTATTCTCAAGGAACAAGGCTCTCGATGAGGGTGCAAGATGTCGCGTCATACAGAAGAGTAAGAAAGAGTTTTTTGAAGTACGCAGTGGAGTACCACAAGACTGCATATTATATCCGTTGCTGTTTTTGTTGGTAATAAGCGATAAGATCAAAGCAGGGCTGAGAATCTAAATGGAAAACGACATCAGGATAAAAACACTTAGACTACACTTGCTTGTATCAAATGGTCCATGGTTGAAGGAAGCTGAGTATTGATACGGCCAACTTCTAATCTTTCTAAGACCAACACTAACGCCCAGTTAAACAATCTTGGCTGACAAGTCAACAAAGGTAATAGCCTCTCTTAGCTGTCCTGCGTGGAACATTGTTTCCGCACTTCAAAATGAACATGCCAAACTAACATCTAATGAAAACGAAGTTATTGACGTCAAAAATAAGGGAAGAAAGTGTCACAGCTTACAGTGCCAAGAAAATTAATACAGTGGAATGCGCTAACCCCAGCTGGAAGACGAGTAGACCGTCATAAATTAAATTGGCCCAGGCTAGTTGAGGAGGAAGCCGCGATGTCCTTCAGGATGTCGGTACAAGATTTTAGATCTACGAGTATGTCCACAAAATGCTCTTTTTTCATCGGCAAATACATTTTTTTGAAAAGATAAAATTCGCACGATGCCAAATCAGGGGAATACGGGGAGTGGCTGACAGTTAAAATGAAAGTTTTAGCTAAAAAATCGGTTACCAGCCTCGATCGATGATAATGTGCCATATCGTGATACGAACGTCAACTTTTTTTCTGCGAGATATTCCGGTCGAATATGCCGCCCCAGACACCTCAAAACACCAAGACAAGATTGTGCAATAGCTGTTTGGTGGGCAATTTCGTTGGAATCGTAAAAGCAAACCAACATTGCCTTCACTTTTGGCTTCTCCAAACGAGATTTTTTGGGTTTTGGCCCGTCTGGCGCTGGGTTTCTGGGTCATATTGAAAACACCAGGTTTCATCACCCGTTACAATGTTTTTTAAGAAAGTTTTTGCTCTTTTTGGCCTCCTTGATGATGTCTTTCAAATGTTGAATTCTGAGCAATTTTAAGTCGTCAGTCATTTGTCACTTCAGACGCAGTAACCCCGCTTCTATTCGTCCAAATGTCACGAAATTTTGACAGTACATCAGTGAAATATCTGCCTTTCCGATGCATGTAATTGAATATAGATGGCCTCACCAGAAATACTCATTTTTAAAAAGTCCTGCTTACTTTGAAACGAACTTTGTAGAAGTATTTGCTGAAGCATTTACCAGTCACAACAAATTGGATAGACCTTTGGCGTTGTCGTAAGTTCAGCCCAATATTTCTCGTCACATCATAAGCATTGATAAGGTAAGTTGAGACGAGCGATCCAGCAATGGGATTCCTGCGGTAGAAAACTTAGGTGAAGCCTTGAATGCAGAATAGTGGTCACAGGTCTCCCCAGATGGGTGCAGCATTTTCACTTAGTCTTTGATTGCTTGCAGTGTAAAGATTTTCTGGACTCTTAGGACAGGCAAGGGGATATCCAGTCCTTGATCTCGTTCTGTGGCTTTGAATTAGTGAGACGATGGATAATTCCAACACTCATCTATGCTGGAAGCCAGGTCGCAGTTACATTCCGGGTAACGATGATATGGCTTCAGATCTGGGGAGGAATACAAATGAAGATTATGCCTCTATTACAAGTCCTTGATGTGCCCCTGGGTGCACTTAAAAACTCATATGTATTTAAGAAGGAAGTCAAATGGTAAGTTAAGCGTTTTTTTCAAGTGCTCTCTGGAGATGAAGCTGCCTTGTCTCAGAGAATACCTCTCCATCTATGACGAGATTGATGAAATGTGCTATTGAGGATGTGAGACAGTCGGTGCTGGGATCTAGCCTGTGGAGTTGAGATTAGATTTCGTATCCTTTTACCCGAGATTTTTGTTATACTCTTATCGTAGGGCTGGCATATCAGCCTTGATATGGCGCAGTTGGTTAACCACCTCCATTGGAGGTTGGCCTTCTGCATCTGTTTTTTGTCCTTTAACCGCTGTTACCGGGATATGGACCTTGCTCTGCCTGGTCAGTTTATCTGCACGCTCGTTTCCTTTTATGTCACGGTACCCTGAACTTCAGAGCAGTGTGGCAATTTCCTTCCGGTACTCCTACACCAATTTTCAGGATATGTTAGCCGAGTCTATAGCTTTGATAGCGGCTTGGATATCTATTTGTTTTGTGCGTTGTATCACGCCCCAGATAGGTGTCATACGGCTGGACTCGAAACCCAGCTGGTAAAACAACCACATGAAGGCAAGTATGAAGGAATACAGCTAGTCAGTAAGCTTCACCAGCCACCCGTATGGTCCGGATATGTACATATAGGAGCCTTGCCGGTATGTCAGCCCTAGCATCCTGTGATGGATGTGCGTTACAATTGCGAAACGAAGTAATCTCTTCACAGCAAGGGAGATTTCCAACAAAGTGCAATGCCAAGCGTACATGTACCACCGAAGCAATGCGCACATGTCCAAACTCTACCATGTATTGCCTTGGAGCTGACTTCACTTCACCACATGGTTGTGGAACCACACCGTACGTGGTACAGGGATGGAGTGTTTGGTTCAGAAATCAAATACTGCGAATCCTCGAGCAAATGCATTCGAATTACAATTTAGCAATAGTGACAGACAATGAAACGGCCATTAAGACACTTGACGTCTATGTCATAAAATCTAAGCTTGTGTGCTTATGCCAAATAACAATACGGAGCAACCACCTGCGTGATACCTGGCCACAAAAGGACAACATGACCATTTAGAGGGCCAAAACCAAATAGTCGGAATAAGACAACACACCTTACGGGAAGAGTTCAAGAAATTGGAGAACGAACAAAAGGGCTAGAACCTTTACAAATCTAAGACATTCTAAGAAACTTTTAGGGAACTTCCACCTGAAAAGGTTTTAGGCATGAATTATCCATATTCTGGAATCTTGTCTGGGAAAATACCACAACTTGTTCTGCGATTTAGAAAAGAAAGTGCCCTGGAGTTTAAGCTCTGAGGTGGATGCATAGAGTCTAAGAGACTCCCTCTCCCCAGGATGTAAGCGTAAAAGTCGAAGTGCATTACAACCTATGTACGAGTACTATCTATTCTCCTTAACAACCGCAGTGAACTGGTATCCCAAACCTAATCAGCCCATGTTCATGAGTATGAACCACTTTCTTAAATACAAGTCCGTCGCTACTTGCAAGCAATGTAAAGTTGACGAAGCTATGGTGACACATTTCCTTGACAGATCCTTAAGCTCATGATCTGATGGACACTTTATCTCTGGAAAAAACAAATCTTAGGCTCAGATTGTTGAAACAGAGTATTTCAGCCTTCTAAGTGGTAAAATTCGATGACTGTACTCGGTGTGTCTTCTTTATCAAAACGAGGCTTCAACAGGCTTGTAGACACCTTGTTTCCTACATGATATGCGTGACTGTCGCTTGATAGCTGTCAACAATAGTTGCAACTGTAATTCTGCAGGCAAGTCAATGTTATTTCATAAATTCTTACTCAACAACTTGTTCGGCCAACAAAATAAAAACAATTGATTGCCTACAACAGCCGATTATCTACCAGGAATTCGGGTCCGATCACATGATATGATCCGTCACTCATTATTTGCTCTAAGTTCACACCCTTTGCACATGCAAGCCACAGCTGATCAAAGCTCTAAACCTAATCATTCTACGAAACTCATTAAATATCCATGACACATGCCGGAAAAATTCATTATAAATGCTTCACCGGCTGCTGTTGTTCTCCTCTGACTGACAGTTAAGGTTGATAACCGCTCGCATTCATTCAGCCAAGCAGTCTCTTATGTCAGCTAATTGACATAACAATTTGCACACCCACTTTACATAACACCTTCGCCACTAAACTGATAGGCAACGCGGCCCTATGAGTACGTGTATGTCACGTTATGCCGCTTAATTACAAACACACGATCAAATAGGTATTACCCCCCAGTTCATTTAGAAAAGCAATGACGGTGATTATGGGAGCAAAAGAGAGTCAAACTTCAATCATACATCATACTCGAAGTCGACTGCTCAAACTAAATTCGTAACTTGTAATCGTATCCCCAACTGACAAGATACAAATTCTAAAAAACACTCCTCCTCCCCCTCCCCCATTCCGTTATAATGATTACAAGTATGAGTCCGACTATGAGTATGTGCTCGCTGATCAAATTGATTTAACCGCTAAGTACCTCTGGCTCGTTTACTACTTGTTCTCTGTGCAACCGACGATATTCCTTGCATCAGATTAATTCGCGCTGTTTGTACTAACATTTGTCAGAACTGTCAAAATAAAATTAACGAAAACAAGACCACAACTAAACGACCGGAATTCGCTTCTTTCAAATAAGTTTTGTTCGACAATCGAATGCACTTGCTTGCATACCATTTTGTCTGTTGATTAAAATGGCGCGTGGTGTGTTCTCGTAGACGTCAAGGGCAGGTGATGACATTTAGCACGTCAGACAGAAGAATGAGTTTCGAATGGATATCGAATCGATTCGACCCGAGTTTGAATTACGTAATTTTCCAGAGTATGAGTCGAGTACTCATATTCAGTGTTGAATTATTTATTTTTGTGACTTTTTTTTCGAAAGTGTTTTTGGAGAGTTTATCTATCTGTCAGAGGGACGGGTTGTCGCTTTTTTCTTTTTTTCACTGACAGCTGACACATAAGTGATCGGAAATTGGAAAATTTCCACTGTCTCGATTTCCATTGTCACAGATTGCTGTGAATTGTTTGGAGGTTTGCTGTGTCTTGGTTAATTCGAATCGTCAGACTGGAGAGTTGAGGCTCTTAAATGTTGGTGTCTGTCGTAATGTGTTGTAGTTGACACTTGGAAGAAGAATTTCCAGTTTGAGTCTTGTTTAAATAATTCAATCGAATTAAACACTGTTGTTTTGTTTTAATGAATTACAATGTCTGCTGATTAAATTGTTTACAAATATGTACATGAGGCGGGTGAGTAAGGGAACGTAGTGGAGTGTGAATTTTTAGAACACAGGGGGCATCGTATTAGGAATCGACAAATGTTGTGAAAAGTTGACGCGAGCAATGTTTAGCTAATGGACAGGGTTAATTGAAACAATTTTCATAGTTTTCTAACAGTTTGATGATTTTTTTGGGTGATCCTTAGGCGGGTGGGGTTTCTGGGAAGACAATGAAACCATGGAAGAACTCAGCGTGCATGCTTTATGTACACCAAATCTTGCAACAAGAATAGGGGTCTAACGAGTTGCATATTGTCAGTTGTCTAATGTCATCTCAACTTTGACGTTTGCAAAGTAAGGGAAAGAAAACACAGGGTTTTCTACTAAGAACTATACATCTGAACGAACCTTTAATGGTTTTTTGTGAACTGTCATTACTGTTTTGCTTGTCAATGTCGATGTCTACCACAGAGTCGTTGGCCTCAACTTTTCGGTCGTCATAATCGCCCTATGCGACTCGCAATTCGTAATTTGAATCTACATTTTCGCTGCTTAATTTTCTGGAGCCAGTGAGAGAAGAAACTGCAAGGAGTGCCGGAAATATTAAGGCCGTAAGTGGATATGTTGACAGCGATACAAATCAATCCATTCTACGCCGTTCGCAGGAATTGGGCATTGCTCAAACAACATTGTGGCGAATTTTGCGAATCGATTCGAAAATAATTTTCAGCAATGAAGCTCATTTCTGGCTAAACTTCTTTGTCAACAAGCAAAATGTGCGCTGTTGGACGGCTACAAACCCACATTGGCTTCACGAATCTACTACATCTACAAAAATTGACTGTTTGGTATGATTTATGCCGGCGGCGTCATTGGGCCGTATTTTTTCGTCGCCACATTACAATTAATGGAAATCGCTATCGGGACATGTCGGAGCGTTATTTTTGGCCGCAATTGCGTGCACTCAATATTGGTGAGATGTGGTTTCAAAAGATCTGAGCCACTTGCCACACAGCGTGCCAAACAATTGAGCTATTGAAGTCAAAGTTTGGTGACCTTATTATCTCAAGAAATGTACCAATCAATTGGCCGCCTGACTCGTGAGATTTTACACCTTTGGTCTTCTTTTTAGTTCGTTGGCGCCGAATAGTTCCCCGAAGAAAATCTTTCGTTTAATTCCGCTGAGGGCTGGACATTCACATGAGATGTGTTCGGCTATTTCGTCTTCTTCAAGAAAAAGTCGACACCCCGGAGGTTATATCTTAAACCGTGATGGCCTGTCAGGTAACCTACTAAATTCTTGATATCGTGCCGACTTAGATTTAGACATATATTGACATTTTTGTTGAAGGGCAGGATGGCTCGTTTGGCCTGTCTTAGACCTGAGCTATTCTCCCAATATCGCATTTCGACTGCTTCCAGCTATTAATAGCTAAATCCACTGCTCATTTAGGAGTGATGCAGAAGGATTCAGGTCTATTAAAGGGAGTGCCTGAGCTCTTTCTGGACAGTTCATCAGCCGTTTTATTCCCATCAATGCCCTCATGACCAGGAACCCTTTGATACCAGAGTTGTAAATATGGTTGGCACATACTTGAATGGCGTGGAGTTCTGACTGAAATACTGGGACTTTTGCCCATAGCTATGGTTATATTTAGGTAAGGTCCGTGTATTCCAGCTCCCGCTCCCGATTTCATTTCAGAACCATCCGTATACCACTTTATGCTATTATGGATATTTGGTGGCTTATTGCTAACCCATGCTTCTTCGCTGGGAGTCTCCGTGGAGAAGCCTTTATTGAAGCGCATAATGGTTTTTGAAGGCGGTCTGTTACCGCGCAGATCATATTAAGTTCCGGTATTTCGGAGAGCAGGGTCCTTAGGTCCGGGTGTTCGCTAAGATTTAATTCTTAAATTTGTATCAGACTTGCTGTGCTGCGTAATGCCACTTTGTTTATGTATAAGTGCAGCTAAGGAGCATGTCCAAAAGGCTCGCAGACATGCAAGACGCTGTACTTTATTGACGGCCTGTTGCGTGGCTTTAGTCCACCATATTATAGAAGCATATGTTATGATGGGCCTGACTATCATTGTATAAATCCAGTGAGTGATCTTTGGAGAGATCCCCATGTGCTGCCATACACGCGACGGCAGGCCCACAAAACGTTGGTTGCTTTAGTTATTTTGTTGTTTAAGTGAGAGTTCCTAGGATTACTCCCAGATATTTGACCTCGTCGGAGTACTCAACGATTGTATCCTTAAGTGAAACTGTGCCTAACTTTACGTTTCTTCACCAGTCTATGACTGTCTTTGGGGCGCTTTGCATACGTGCAGTGACTTCGTTAGTCTCTCTGACCCTAATGATGATGACTAGATCATCGGCATAGCCAATGGTGTTGACTAAGTTGCTTAATTTGTGAAGCAGATCGTCTATGAGCAAATACCACAGGAGAGGAGATAATATTCCTCCCTGCGGGCAGCCCTTTACAGCTGATACTGATACCGAAGTCGGCCCTGATGAAGTAGTAATCATCCGGCTTTCAAGCATCGCTTTGACAAAGTTAATGGGAGGTTGATCGATGTTTCTATGGAGCAAAGCATTTGATATGGAGTCAGTGTTCTCGAAAGCACCCTCTATGTCAAGAAATGGACGAAGTGCAATTTCCTTACAGCGGAAGGAGCTTTTGATTTCAGCTGTCAGCTTCATCAGAGCACCTTCCGTTGATTTGTCTCTCTGATGGGCGTACTGACACGGAGGCAGAGGCAAAAATATTTTCCAAGCTTTCTCTGATAGGGATGGTCAATAATTCTTTCCATTGTTTTCAGATAAAACGGTGCCAAGCTTATAGGACGGTTTGATTTAGGTAGTTCCCTGGTTTGGGGATAAACAAGACGTTGATCTACCTCCAAGGACTTCAATAATATCCACTCAATTAAGAAACCTGAAGATACTAAACTCCACCACACTTAGATATAGGTCAAACCATTTGATATTTTTAGCGAGCCTGAGCAGCTTGCGAACCTTTATTTTGTGCAATTCTTTAATTATAATTGTGAGATGTTCCTCTCCTTATTTCCAGGACCTTCCATTTATGACTTAGTATATATGGATTTCCAACTGAGCCATCTCTGCATTTGTGAGACAGTTTTTAACTATCATCGGTCTTGTGTAGACAAAGTTCAAAGATTTTATAGCTTATTGATACAAGAAGGGCGTAATCGAGGAAATAGAGAGATGTTGCTGCAAGAATTTATGTTTGAAAGTTTCTCCAGAGAATAGAGGGAAGATGCGAGAGCTACAAAGCCGGAACGGAAGCCTGTAAAGGTGAACATGGACAACTAGAAGGTAGAAGAGTCGCAGTCGGTGCTTAAAATATGAAAAGACTACTTTTGCAGACCGTAAAACGGCAATGGTGGTAAAAAAAAAACCTGTCAAACAGGACAGACAACACAGTCAATACTGGCGATTTGGAAAGAGCAGTTCTGTAGACTGTATAGCCGCGAGGACGAACCACATACCACTGTCAGGCAGAATGAACCTTTCATCTTAGACAATGAAGACCAACAATTCAGTCCATCCGAAAGGATGAAGACAGCCATATCTAAGTTTAAGTCCAACAAAGCTGCTAGAGCGAACCGACTGACTGCGGAACTCTTCCAAGCGGCAGGCGATGACTTGTTATGAAAGTATGCCCGATGAATGGAACCTCAGCATTGTTTGTCCGATCCTCAAAAAAGGAGACCCTCTGAACTGTGCCAACTACAGAAAAAAAAAAGAAGAGCGTCCGCTCTAAACTTCTCCCACTCCCATAGGAAAATAAATTAAATGGAGTTGCTTTTGTTTTATATAGAGTAACGGAATAAGGCCAAAAAGGATCGGTTATAAGGCCAGCTTTTCTAGTCCATTCGGGTCTGCAGAGTCTTTGTTGTGATCTTGTCCTTCTCGACGATGTACGCAGTCGCACCCGAACCACTGATGGCTGAACGCGTTCAAAATCGCCTGTGAAATCACCTTGAACAGTTGGTTGGGCTCCAAATCTGGCTTCCACAATGTCTCACACATGCCACACAGCCGTTCGCCGCATGTATTGTCTACAACAAAGTCGTCTGGTAGATTCGGACAACCGATAAGATCCATGTTACAAATAAAAGGTTCCATGGTTTTTGATTCCAGACCGGCGATGACAGGTTCAATGAAATACGAGTACAAACTCCAGCCGTTACTGCCAAAATTCCCTAAGCCAAAATTGCGGCAGCTAGGGGAAATAAGATACCGCGGCCAATTGTTGACTATATTTGCGGAATTGGACACAAAAAAAGAAAAAAAACACGCTCTAGGTACAGTTCTTCCTGGTTCAGCTAAGTCCCAATAGCAAACTGGATGGTCTAAGGAGTATCAAAGTCCTAGACGACCAGGTTGTACACTGAAAGAAATTAAAGACGGAGCTCGGAACACGGGACACACCGCAAACCATCGGGGTTATCCCAAATTCCAATACATAAAAAGATTAAATCTGGCTCGGCAGCAGAAAGTGGAAGTTAAACGTCCACCGGTGCATAAACTCGTATGGACCAAAGCGGTGTTCGTACAGGAAGCTAGAAAACATCGACGCGAATGGTTTTGCATGCATTTTACGGTTCTCACGGAATTCGTAGAGGTTCTTCTTGAATGCCAGACGATCCTTTACTGTGAGAATGTCAGTTTGTAGTCCAACTAGACCGAGAAACATACGTGGATTTATTTGGAACAGTTGCAATTGCTACACATAGCCTCTCATAGCCATTATATGCCAGGATAGACATTTTCGCACAAATTCGCAGAGAAAATCGAGTAAATAACTTTTTAAATTGCAAATTCCGGATGACGGTGGATAAAAGTAATGACCCGGTCGGATGGAGGTTAGAAACTCAGTTTTCTTACCATCACCTACAAGATCTTATCTGTCGTACTGTGTGAACTCCTGAAGAACGTTCGTCAACAGCCTAATTGGTTCTGTGGCGACTTGCCAGCGATGGTGAGCCCTAAGCTGACACCCGGGCCGAGGACGTAGCCACTCATCGCTCTCACTACTTGGCGTTTTCGACACCCACGATACGCTTCCAAGCTCGCCGCTGATCCGACACACAGCTTCGGCTATGCGTGGTTGTCTGTTTCAGTCGAGGCGCGTGGACGTGATCTAAATAAATATCAATACCAATACCAAATATGTTTATTTGCTATCGGCCGTTTTCAACACCGGTCATACAGGTCCATACCAGTGCGGTCTCAAGGCACATCGACCAAACATTCATACTACGCAAATTCTAGAAAAAACATGGTGATTTCATATCAAGGTCGGTAGTGTTAGTTCCAGACCTCCAATACCAAGAAAAGTTTTAAACAAGACAGCGCGCTGCCATTTTTTAATATCGCCCTAGAAAGAATCATGCAATAGCCACTGGCTAACAAAAGAAGCACAATCACTTTCACACGCGGATGACACAGATGTGATTAGAGGAAAACAGCAATCCCTCGATTAGCATTTCCTATGTATTGAGACGGATGCACCACATTGGTTAGAACGTCACCATTGGCAGTTATTACTTGGAGAGGGTTAAGGCCTTCGTTACAAGCATAATCGGCATTAGCGCAGACCTCGAGAAAAACTAACAGCCAAATGATCACTTCATTATAATCATAATTACTTGGGATGCCACAGGGGTCTATACATACCCCAATTCTTTTTATTAAAGTTAAACTCATGTACAACAAATTCAAAGTTTCCTACTTAATACCACACATTATCAGTGTGATAGATTGATAGATACAAAACCTATAAAAACTGTAAACATGGGTGCTTAAAATATAGGGTTTTCCAATAAGGACTTGACAACATTTTTTTTAAATAAAACTCAAACCATTTGAGATATTTCGAAAACTTTATTATCGGCATGAAGTACAATCAAAACATTTATGAATGGAGCTCGACTTCGTTCATATGGCCAACGCGGGCACGTTTGCAGCGGTCGATTCGTTGGACCTAATTTTCAACGACTCGGTCACACATTTCGGCCGAAATTTCGCGTTCAATGTTGGCTCTGAGCTCTTCCAACGTCGTCGGCGTGTTGGCATAAACCAATGACTTAACGTAGCTCCACAGAAAATAGTCAAGCGGCGTTAAATCGCACGAACGAGGCGGCCAATTGACTGGCCCATTTCTTGAGATAACACGCTCACCATACTTACTCTTCAATAAATCGATTGTAGCGTGTGCTGTGTGGCTTGTGGCATCATCCTGTTGAAACCACATGTCGTCCAAGTCCATATCTTCCAATTCGGGCCAAAAATAATCGGTGATCATGGCGCGGTAACGCTGACCATTCCCAGTAACGTGACGATCGTTATCGTCGACGAAAAAGTACGGCCGAATAACGCCGCCGGCATGAAAACCGCACCAAACAGTTATTTTTTGTGGATGAAGTGGTGATTGATGAAGCACATGTGGATTTTCACCCGACCAATAACGCATATTTTGCTTATTGACGAACCCATTGAGCCAAAAATGAGCTTCGTCACTGAAGATGATTTTGCGATGAAATTCATCATCTTGGCGCATCTTCTCCAGAACCCAATCGGAGAACGTATGTCGCTTCAAATGGTCCTTCGGTTTCAATTCTTGAGTCAGCTTGATCTTGTATGGGTGTAAACCAAGATCCTTACGCCAAATACGCCATAATGTGGTCTGAGCGATGTCCAGTTCTTGAGAACGCCGTGGAATTGACTGATTTGGATCGTTTGCCGAACGGCAGCGATATTTTCGACACTTCGACCAACCCGTTGTCTCACTGACACGGCAACATCACTTGTTATTGCCTCTCTACTAGGGCGAGAATTACGACCGAAAATTGGAGTTAACGCTCTTAAAGTTGCAGTCACCGACTCCGAATTTCGGTAGAAAATTTTTATAATTTGCAGACGTTGCTCGTTCGTGTACTTTACCATGATGAAAGTGTTGAGTTTACTGAACAAATTGACAGTGACAGTTTGATGATTAGCGAAAGAGTGCGTTCACAAATTAAATTCAAAGTTGTCAAGTCGCTATTGGGAAACCCTTTAGCTATTTTACAACATCTTACATAGGTATGTGTCTTATTTTTAATTGACCTTCGTTCTAGTAAAGTTACTATAGACTTTATGAAGCTTCACAAAGTCCACAAAACCTATAATATCTTCGACATATCACACTTATCCAACTTATCGTCTTATCTGACCACCAATTCAACAATTCAACACCTCGATACATTTGATTAGAAAAATTCACACAAACAAAGTATCATACATGCAATACCATGTGATCCGAGCAACTCAATCACTCACTCAAATTTACGTTATCTACCGTCAGTTCTGCCAAAGTCTACCCAAGACCATCAAATCAGCCGATAAAAGCAATAAGTGACCGGCACAAAACAAAAAACAAAACTCGAATCAACCGTAAACAGATACAGATACAGAACAAAAACAAACAAAACTGAAAGCAATTTCCAATAAAATATTCGAACACAGATTCGACTAATGGATGACTGGGAGATCTAAAGATATGCACAAGGACATTTAGAAATTCGTCGAAGTATACTGGAAGCTCTTTAGAGAGACTCCAATTGTGGGGTGATGGTAGCACCTTTACGCATAATTAAGTCGTCACAAGGCTCAGATACAAAACATTCTCGATCATCAATTCATGAGATTTGGAAATCGCCAGACGTTTTTCAATTTCGGATTGGAATCGGAAAGATTTTTTCGGACGGCCTTTTATGGAAATCACTTTTGGGTGAATCGATTATTGAATTTCAATTTAGAAATGTCCGGTTACTTGGCAGGCATTACCTCAAGATACAAGTATCTAGCAAATGGTGGAATTTTTTTGTTTTTTGTGTTGTGAATCTGTTTAATGAACGAATGAGCTATTTTTAGGATGAATCTTTAGTTTAATGTTTATGAGAACAATTAGCACAACGAATATAAAGTTGGAAATAGGAAAGCTCCCTTGGTGAGGTGCCATCGGACTGTGCAATCAGAGTGTTAAAAATAAACGTGAGGGGAAGATTAAAGGGACAATTGGCTGTCGGATCGATTTACGAGTACACTAATACAGAGTTGAGCAGCGTTAATTAAATTAAAGTTCACACTTTTATTCAGTGGGAATGTGCCAAATATACTCGTATCTGTAGATTTAATGAGTCAACCAGGTATGGGAACTGTCAATAAAGGAGGACATTCAATCGATTGTTTAGGTGAGTAACTTAACCCGAAAGCTACTCGTATCTGATTGTTAATGAGCTGCTTGAAAGGGTCACTGTTCAAGCAGATTGCCGACAAAGTGTTTTGTTCTCAGAAGTTAGTCATGGCGCAGCAGGTACAAATATGACAGACAGCTTAACAACAATGAAACGTTTCGAAATCTTAATACGATTGTTGCACTCAGGGACGTGCACGTTTTATACAGTTCTCATACAAGGTGAATTCATTAGCAGATTTCCACGACACCATCTGTGGAGTATTACACATCTCCGTTAAGATTTCAGCTCTGATACTAGTCCAGTGCTTTGGAACACAATGACATAAGTAAGCTGTCGAATTCGGGCTATGATTTGAGACACGATTTCAGGCAATGATCAATAAATTTTGCTTCGCCAGATAGGTTTATAAAGGGTCTATGTACAATTTTCCATGACTCTGGCGCATAAATCAGGCTGAATTTGACCGATTGCATGGGTTATGTTGACTTTGAGGGCCGCTGTGGTTTGTGGCTTATTCGCATAGACCTGCGACTTCAGAAAACCCCACAAGTTGACATTACCTTCACGTGAGATGAGCATGCCCTCGAATCGCTCTTGCAGAATTGTGTGGCACATAGCACCGTCCTGTTGAAACCACATGTCGTTGTTGTCCATATAATCCAATTCAGGCCAAAAGAAGTTGGTAATCGTCGACCTCTAGCGCTCTCCGTTGACGGTGATTGCCTGGCGAACGTCGATCTCAAAGAAATATGGACCGACCTCATCGGCAAAAAATCCACACCAAACAGTGGCTTTTTCGGGATGCATTCGACGCTCTTGGATCTGAAGATGATTCTTCGATGACAATTTATTGCCAGTTTCCAACTGCTCCAGAGCCCATTCAGAGACACACGTCGTTGTCTATGGTCGTTTACCTTCAGCTCCTGGATCAGTTGAATTTTGTACGGGTGCAGCCGAAGACTCAAAATTCTTCAAGTTGTGGTCTGCGAAAGTCCGAGTTCTTATGAGCGACGCGAAATCGACTCAATTCGATTCTCCTGCACATTCTCACGGACAGCGGCGATGATTTCGGCAGATCTTGCGTTTCGTCGACGTACGGGTTTTTGTTTATCGTTCACTGAACCAGTGGACTCAAATTTACCCAGCAACACTGCGAATAGTCCTCTCGGTAGGTCGATTATGCACGTCATTTGCACGTGTTGTTGAACGCTATGTCCATCCATCCAGACTGAATAAATGACAGCCAATTTGACAGATATAGCTCCAACAATATGGCCGCTAGCAATTGTCAAATTTCGGAAGTCCCTATTGGAAGACCCTTTAGTATTGCAGCCTTATTCATCGACAACGTCAAAGAAGTTCGCAATACGGACGCAACAATTAGTCATATTAGACAGTCAATGCTTCATTCCGCCAATGGACAACATATAAGGCCATACTCTCCATCTTGAAATACCTAAAAACTTACATATGTCACTAGGAAGCACCTTCCCTCACTTTTTTGGGCCGGTATCACCAGGTCCATCTCGAACTTTGGGGGTATAATGATAGATCGCCTCCTCGCCAGACAAGAAAATAACTCTCCTGGACATACCAAGAACTAACAAAGCAAACGCCACTATTACCATTTTCACTAGGGCCAACACAACTTGCACTCTTCAGCGCCAATTGACAAGGCGTATCGGACCTTCTGTTCGAATATGCCAACTTAACATCGAAAGTATAAGCAAGTCCAAAAGAGACTACTAACTAACAACATCGACGTAGCCGTCATTCAAGAGACAATTACTGCGTCGGATGATGCTCAAAAAGCCCAGAGGAACAGTAGTAGCCGGCACTATTGGACAGCAACCTGCGTCAGAAACGTCATAGTGGACGCAGACTCCAGAAGCAATATCTTTACAATAACGCTCCAAATTGGAGACATTTATATTGTGCCACCCAGCAACACCGTGGCCACTTAATATCCTCGAAGTTCCGGACCAACCCACAGTCTTCATTGGCAATTTCCAGCCACCATAACATGTGGAGATATGAAAACAACGACGACAATGCTTACATGCTAATGGAATGGGAAGACTCAAACCACCTGCACCCAAACTTCGACGCGAAAGACAGAGCAACCTTTGACTCTCGGAGATGGCGAGAGTCTACAACCCGGACATGTGCTTCATAAATCATAACCTGTGATGCGGAACACCACTCTCTGCCTGCTTCCAGAACAGTCCTGCTTGATTTCCCGCATATATTCCCGTATCTGCTTGCGTTAGAGGAACTTTACCAAGGTCGATTGGAATAAGTAGGCCCTCTCACGAGCTTGACTCATGCTTAAGGTTTATTCCGCCTCTGACACAGAACTACGATAGATTTGTAGTAATGGTTACGACAAAATACATTCCTTGATGGACCGAAGAAAGTGAACGATTATACGAGAATCCCAAGGCATCTGGAGACCCCGTAATTGACAAAGAACTACTAAGATCGCTTGATGAGACCCGTAAATGGAAATGGATATCAACGGTCAAGAGCCTCAGCTTCAGCCACTCTAGCAAGAAATCATGGATTGGAGGAAGCATTAGCTCCAACACCACAAACTTTTGCATGGGCCCGAACAAAGTAGCCGACCGCAAAATTGATGTTTCTCATTCCATCGTGGACAAGGAAAATAGAGTCACCATAAAACGGGCTCTAAGAAACCTCCAGCCCAATATCTCACCGTCATCACAGTTCTCGGCTAGTTTTACACCCGAAGAGGTAAACACCGCTCTTTAAGCTACAAAAAAATAGTAAAGGCGACGAGTTTCGATGGAATCAACACGGAGTTTCTTGCACATTGCGGAAAAAATGCAAGTCGATGGGTAGCCGAATTCTACAGGAACATACTTGAATCAGGCATAATTCCAACGGTTTTCAGACGAACTAAAGTTATAGCCATTCACAAGTCCGGTAAACCTAGCGACGCACCAGAAAGTTGTCGTCCTATAGCACTCTTAAGTACTTGCTACAAACTACTCGAACGGCTTATCTATAATCGAATAAACCCTACAATCAACGAGGTCGTACCTATCGAACAAACCGGATTTTCGGTTGGCAGAAGTTGTACGAAGCAGGTGCTGTCATTGCCGTTACACATTGAGGCAGGATTTGAGGACAAGCTTAAAATATTCGCGTACGACACTGGCTGGAGGGATAAGGTTATCTTGAAAGCAATCCCGTACCTGGAGACATCGCGTCTTATCACCAATCTGCTTTCAACCGCCTGTTCCAAGTCTTCATCAATAATGACAAAAGAAAAGTGAGAAAGCTTGACAACGGTTTGCCCCAGGGTTCCGTCTTCGCTCCCTTGCTCTTTAATCTTTACATCAGCGATATACCGAGGAAATTTGGACATGCAGATGACTTGGTAGTCGCCACTAATTTCTGGCACCATAAAATCAACGCCAAGACGATGGCTTCCTGTACTGTGCAACATTCCTTCCATCGGCATGGAATAAGTGCTTCAGCATAAATTCAATTTCTGTTCATTCAATTCAAAGAGATTAAGAAAGCAACCAAGAACATAAGCCCGCAAGAAGTCTGTATTAATTAGGACGGTACGTAGTAGTAGAAAGGGAGAAATGTCAATGGGTTGTCACTAGTACGCTTGCGGCTACTGAAACAAATGCGGGAATGACGGTCTTAGTGGTAAACAACAACCGCAGACCGAGCAGTTCTCCTCGTGCTAGCTGCTTGGAGTTTCTTCGGAAATTGCGAAAGGACTAATGCGGAGACTCTTGCGCCAAAAAAAAAAACAGGACCGATGTAGGTTGGTCTGCGCAATAGCTTCGAAAAGGCATTGAAGGCGTTTGCCTGTCGTTATTTTCTGATCCACTCAAATCACGATATATGCCACCAACAGAGCACACTTCGTTACAGTCCTCCACCACTTGTGACATAACCTCGAATTATATTAAGGGGAGTATAATGGATTGGGCAAACTGAAGTAGTATGCGCGTTCTTCCGTCCGTGTCGCCAAGAACTCAAGAACTCTTGATGACAACAAGCAGGCTTTTGAGATGGATTACTCCTCTTGAGAGGCATCTGGTTAGTCTCGCAGGAGTGTCCTCCCATAGCTATTATCAAGGCAACATACACAATTGTAAGAAGTCGGATGATTTTGAAGTCCAAAGTGGAGCAAAAAAACACTGCCTTTGACGGGTGAATGTTAGTGCATGTTGCTTTATCAGAGGATGGTAGACAAAGTGTCATTACAAAAAGCGCAGAATTAGTCACGGGCGATTCATTAAGGCTCCGCTTAGATCCAAAAACCAGTTTAGTCTGGCAGCAGTCTTTTATCTGGAAGAAACCCAAAAATGTTTTTTTCGAGACACACGAAGTCCACAACATGGAGGGTCTTACAGTTGATCTATGTTCGCAAGCAGTCCTAACGCAGATTCAAGAGCTGAAAAGTCCCACTGTGAGTCTAGAAAATTCTTCTAATTTGTGATCTGGAAACCACACCAGCCTTGGCGAATTCAGTCCCCTAACTGTGTCTTGGATTCTCGAAATAGCATTGGGGTAGCATTGCAAATGCAGTTCCATTTGTCCTTCGTGCTGTTCTTTAGTTATGTAAATCCTGCAGAAAATCAACGGATTTCAAGACAAAAATCTACGCATCTCCATGATTTCAAAACCGCATATGACATCTTTGTCCTGAGGTCTAAAAGGTGATGTTCAAATTTGCGACCTCGGAAATGTGTAGCTTTGGAGCAGCTCTTCGGAACTTTCTATGAGGCGGTATCACGTGGTTTCTTTAATTTCGTGCTGGGGCTGAAAGTGCGAGAGTGTAGAAACAGTAGGCCCTATCTCCAACAACTCTGTCGAAATGTTGGGGTATGTGAACGATACCAATAACATCAAGAGTTTAATTACCTCGGAGTAACTATAAAAAGATATTTGGTGCTTCGTCGCCAGCATCACTATTCCTATTGTCACAGCGCTTGGAAATAGCAAGCAGCCTCGCCAGGATCATAGACTACGAATAGAACCTGACACTACAACATTTTTTTGGAGACACGAATAGTAGCGTTTTTCAGTATTAGTTGAGCAAGAGTCTTGCTTTTTACAAAAAGAGCAAACGAAAAAAATTGTCCTTGAGCACCAATCGCTGCTTTTATTTTGGCCTGCCTACGCCTACATACAGAAAAGATTGGTAGTGGCTTCAGAGTATTGAAGATCGCTTGGGGGCCAAAATACCAGGAATCTGGAGCGTAATTAAGCATTTTGATGGTACCAGAGTTTACTCTAAGCAAGAATCCTTAGATCTTGGACTTCTGAGTCTGTCGTCGTCCCTCTAAAAACGTTATAAGGCCTTAGCCACCGAAACCTATTTAACTCCCAAAACTCGAGGGAGAAGAAGTCTAAAAAGATTCATATCGATGTAAATGAATATGAAAGAGGTTGCCTACGATATGAAAGAGAACGGGATCGAGAACAAGACCGGGATGATCGCAACCGGAGACGATATGATCGTGATGATCGTAGAGACGGACGTTATGGCGGCAACGTAGTAGAAATTGGTAGAGATGACTGCTACTTAGGAAAGGATCGTGATCAAAGGTCTGGATATGATGAACGGGATATTCGTCGTGATAAGGACCGAAATGATAGAGGCCGTGATCGTAGAAGATATTAAGGCTATAGGAGGGTTTGTCTGAAAAGTTTCCGACCGCAACGTAAAGATAGCGGCACTCGTCAATAAAAGCTAGTGAATACTAGTTGTGTATCTTTTGACAGTTACTTACCGAAGTTTCAGTCATTTTGGACGCGCAGTTTTTAGTTGACAGTGTTTTTTGTGAAATTGGAAAAAATTGAGTATCGAGCTGTTATCAAATTCTTGTTTTTGAAGGCGTATTGCCTACGCAAATCAAAAATGAGTTGGACTCTGTGTATGGGGACTCTGCACCATCATTTACCACAGAGAAAATTTGGGCAGCAGAGGTGATGAACGTTCGGGACGTCCAAAAACCTCAACCACTGACGATAACATTGTTAAAGTTCACCAAATGGTGTTAGACGACCGCCGAATTAAATTGAGAGAGTTAGTAGAGGTTATGAAAATGTCCAAAGAACGTGTTTGTTACGTATTAAATCAAGTTTTAGGCATGAGAAAGCTGTCCGCGCGTTGGGTGCCGCGTTTGATTACGTTAGACCAAAAACGTGTTCGAATGAACATTTTCAACGCTCTGCTGGCGCAGTTTAGGCGCAATAAATCCGAGTTTTGGGCCCGATTAATTACTGTAGATGAAACTAGGATACACCATTATACGCCCGAAACAAAAATTTAGCCAAAACAGCAAAGGGCGAGGCGGCCCCAAAAAAAGCAAAAACTGTTTTTTCGGCTGGGAAAAAAGAGTTATCCTAATCGATTATCTTCTAAAGGAAAAACCATTACAGGAGCATACTACGCATCATTACTTGCCAAGCTGAAGGCAGAAATTGCGGAAAAACGCCCACATTTGCAGAGAAAGAAAATCCTGTTTCACCAAGACAACGCGCCGTCTCACACCTCAGCGGTTGCCATGGCGAAAATCCATGAATTGCGGTTTGAACTTCTTGACCATCCGCTTTATTCACCAGATCTACCCCCAAGCGACTTCTTTTTGTTCCCTCGTCTAAAAACTGCGCTCGGAGGACAGAGATTTTCATCAAATGAGGAGGCAATCACCTTCGTGAACAATTATTTTGCAGAGAAAAACGCCAAGTACTATTTGGACGGGTTAGAGAGATGGAAGAAGTGTGTAGGAGACTATGTAGAAAAATAAAAAAAAAAATTTAAAAAAAAATGTCTTGTATCATTATTCGGTCGGAAACTTTTCTCGTATCTTGCTCAACACAAATCAAAAACTTTTACCTTTCCTTGACATCAAGAGAGATTTCAATGCTAACATCTCACCTCCTCGATCACCGCTTCTTTCCAATAACTAGATATAAATGACTCTAATTCCAGCTTGGTCCACTTTATTCTCAACAATGGAGTTACAAATGCAACGTTCTACAGGAAGAACATCACAAGGAGGTGTATCCTCTCATCTCTTATTGTACCTAAACTTGAACGGAATGCTTACCAAATTAGACGAAGCGTAATGCCACTCTTTATGTGTCGGGCAAACAGCCGCATACACTTCAACGTTCTCCAATATATTTTACGCATACTCTTCTCTTGGACACGCAACTGTGCAGGTTAAGCGTTAATCCGGTCCTATAAAGAAGAACTAAGACACCCTACATCACCCCACCCAACCAAAATGGACTGAGTTCCTCAAATTGCAGTAAGTGCATAGGCCTCAATCCCGGACAACAAAGAGAAAAAATATTGCAGAGCGAAACAAAAAAGCTCTAGTTGCTCCTGCAAGGAGGTTGTAGATTCCAGGCGGTGACTGAAACCCAAAGTTATGCACTGGGGCTACTCTACGGTCCAGACCAATTCCTACTTTCGGCATAGTGATCTAGTGGTCTGCATTGGAATAGAGGACTACAATTCACTTGTATAAAAAAAAGTCCAACTGGCTGCCTGTATGGGAATCTCCGGTGCCTGGAACTTCCCCAGTGGCGGCTCTCCAAAATCTGCTTCATCTGCTACCCATTGATATTTTCGGCATGCAACTTGACACAAACCTCTCGAGTGCTAAGGATGCCGCCAGCATTGAACGTAGAAGACCACTGGGATCATTGACAAAGAGCAAAGACAAAGAGCCGCCTCTAACTAAATGCAGGCAGGCAAATCTATTGAAACAAATGTCTACATTTGTGCAGAGCGGTCCTGCAGAAAAGTACGAGACTGACTCGTGAACCTTCTGAAGAAAACAGAAAGAGCACGAGAAGCGCTCGATCGCGGCCTTAAAGAGGTGTTATGCCGCCCAGGGAAAACGTCACGATAAACAGTAACAACTGTGAGTAAGTATGGGCCTTTATCTACCTCAACTCCGCTACCACCTCCGACAACAAATAATGCGAAAAATCACTCCTTCTAATCGCTGCTTCTTTGGGCTTGACTAGTAAAGCTTTTTCTCGAGCAACCAAAACGATATGGTACAAGACACTGTTATCCCAGTTCTGCCTTACGGCGCAGGAGCTTGTACACTGATGAAAGCGGATGAAATAGCTCTCAGGCGCTGCGAGGGTAATTTCCGCTCCCGTTGGCTTTAATGGAGAATGAAGGAGAGGTTTCAACAGCAAACTGTACGGGATGCAAAGCGATGCCTAATTCATTAGAAAACCTCGCGCTTAAGTGTAATGATCGCGCTAGCTGGAGAGGCTTGTTAGTTGAAGCTCTGATCCACCATGGAGCGTAGAGCCAACTAAGTAAGTAAGTAACTTGCTACTAGCACTGCCCTAAAACTAAGAGACTCTAAGTGTAGCGGCATCCCCAAACCAACCAGCCTTCCGCTTACAGAAATTGACTTTATCCATCTCAGGACGAAGCAAATAGACAACAAGATGTCGTTCTCCGTAAATCCATTTTCATTTTGAAATTTTTCTTAAAAAGGCCGAAAGCGTTGGCAGAGAAACTCTGAGAAGTCTCAAGCATTCATCATGCCGCTGTAGACTAAACCTGAATTCAAAACCTTCGTCGAAATCAAGGGTGGCTTAAGTCTTCCGCGCATCTCTCATCGAGATGACTAAGGAGCACAAGTTCACACTCTGTTGGGTTCAGGAATATTCAAATGTCCACCCTAGCGGACCTCACCGGTGGTAAACTGACCCTAGAAGCAAATAGAAGGCAGATGGACAACGTAAGGCCAGAAACGCACGGCAATTGACACATTTTCACGCACTGCAGACTCATTGGGACGACTGTGAGACATCGAGACTTATGTATGTACGAGTATATGGCACAAATTCGATCAAGAGAGCTGAAAAAATTCAGGGGAACAGACATTTCCAAGCTCACGAACATAATCACGGGACAGTGTGCTATTGTAGGGCACATTCAACGATCGAGTATTGCTTACAATGATTTCTGCAACAACTATGAAGAGAAAGCATCACACATCAGGCAGTGAACACTTCCAACATTTGAATGACAAACTCGTTAAGAAATCGCTATGGTTTCAGGAGTAGCTAGAGTGGAACTACAATTAGTTTCAGTGCACCTGAATGAGTGCCACTCCAGCCTAATCTAGTCTGCGTTTTGGTCTCCTAAAGTTTCAAAGCAGCTAAAGAAGAGTGAGACACTGAAGCCCAAGTAGAGTTCACTTATAAGTCGTGTACTGGTACTTCTCCGAAAGGAACTTGCTACTTTGATTTGGCCATGCACTCTACATAGAAGTTACATGTTCATAGCGTTTTTCTCTACATTCTATCTATTCATTCATAACAAAAGATTGCCCGTCCTCATGGGCATCGCTGCCAGATTCTGCTGTCACATTATTTTGTCTGACTAAAAATACATTATCCACCCACCTAAGGACGTCTTCTGTTCTCTCCGAAAAGCTGTGAACAATATCGTCTAGAACATTCCCAAAGTGACCACCAGCCAAAGGTGGTCATGCATTAATAATGAAAAATTACCAGCTACCTCCCTGTCAGTTTGCTGCCTCTTTGTTGTCTCTTATGTAAAAACTGTTGACATGGTCATTTATAGATGTTGTTCTGCAACAACAACAACAACAAAAAAAGAAAACCCCAAAGCGTTTCCTTTGTGAATTAAACAATTTTCCTTTCACTCGGTTGATTTCGGTTTTGGCTAGCATTACCAAGCCATTACCTGCAATTGGCATCAATCTCTCCCGGTACAAGCACTCCTGTCGTTGTTTTTCAAGGCAACAGCTATTAAATGAGCATTCTCATATTTGCTTTCGGTCGTAGATTGATTGATGTCATACTCAAAGATACACCAGAGGCAGCCAACTCACTCCAACCGTGACACAAGGCAAATGAGATGTATTCGAATGTATGCACATACGTACAACTCGTGTATAGAAGCTTTAGACCGACACGCAGTCAGACGAATTGGCACCACAAAATGCCAAAAGTCTATTGAATATTTGTCACCCACAGCAACAGAAGGATTACCCACAAGTGGCTGGTTGCTCGTGGTTAATTCTGATACGAATACGTCTTACATGTGGGGTTAAAATAAATTCCATTACACAGCATCCCCTCCCAACAAAAAAAAAATCGAAGATTGCTCTCAGCAGATAGAAAACATGCGACTCACCTTGCCGTCTACCCTTTTGGCAACGTGTCAATATTCCCAAAATTCTCAAAATTCGATTTACATTCATTCAGCGGAAGCACCGAACAGAAAAAGCCAATGAAGAGCACAATGACGATGATGTGCTTCCAACGAATAACACCTGCATATGGCGATTTGTTTTTTTTTTTTTCTGAAAAATTCGCCTGAACGTGCCAAAGGTGACGTTCCCTCAAAATCTATTCTTGAAAAGAGAAATGTCGTGTCTACTGTGATACCGAGTGCTAAATTTGGCCAAGTAAACATTTTCATCTACGAGTATGTATCCCCATCAGGCTCAGACAACGGGGGGTGACAGCTGGTTCAAGCAAACTTGTACGATTTAATTGAATTAGCGTGTAACTACAGAATATATTCGCCTTGCCTTACATTCAGATACAGATTCCGATTCAAATACAGAGCCAGCTTCGCCAAGTTGTCTCGGATAATTCGATTAAATTAACTGATTTGCATATCTGATTTTGGTTTAAGCGATTCTGGATTTAGATGGGAAATTTTGGGATATTTTCTCAGTATCCCTTGACACTAATTAGCAGCTTTGGAGGTTGTGAGAAGCTGACTAACAGTACGAGTCTTAGAAGTCCAACTGGTTCTGTTTGCTTTGTCTTTCTATTTCATATTCCGAGATACGTGACTGGTTAACGAGTAAGTGATTACCTCATTACGGTATGAACTTCCCTGCTTCATTTGGGTGCATTCAAAAAGTGGTGAAGCCCCAAAGAGTCCAAATTCCCTGCTTATGTCATGTTAAGAGGACCGTGACCCAGTGAATGATACATGGTCAACAAATGCTAGAACCACTTAGAAGTAGGACTAATCTTGCCTTCTGACATTAAGCATTGTGTATCGTTACAAGCTTCTAAGCTTCTTCTCTTCTCGACGATAGACATGCTTACCGAAGAACATGCAGCACAAATTCCACCATAAGGAAGTGGACAATCTATCGAAGGCAACAATCAGATGCCGGTTCCCAAGCTACGACATAAGGAATAGTTTCTATCGGGAAGTACTGCAGAAGGAGACCTCTTGTGCTGTTAAAAAAAAAACTAATTTCATTCAGAAACGTTGAAAGTCAACATTTTAATATGTAGACCGCCAACCATACTTAAACTCCAAACAAAGAAAGTACCACCTCCAATTGGTAGACCAGAACTCAGCTAGATAGGCGATAAAGAGACAAAAATGTAGCAAATTTCAACAAAGGAACTTCCTAGATGGGCTCAACAGTGAAATCAACTTTTGCAACAAAGTTAAAGTCTTATCCAGACTACTTTCTCCACACTATTTGACTTCGAAGATAGGTGGTGGACCGCTTACTGGACCGATGGCAGCGCTCATATCCCCAAAATCGGTTACTGACATCGATTTCAACCTATCTCTCGTCGTAAAGGGAATTGGCAGCTTATTTTGGGGATTGTGCCGGTTGGATGGAAGAGGCACCATCATTAGCAAGACACTAATCTCGAGTACAAATGATCTCCTATGACTGTTCTAAACAACTAAGAACGTATAGTACATGAGAGCTATACAAGATGTCCTCCTGTAGTTTAAGGCACATACTATCGCCATTTCAATATTAGAGGACTCAATGGTGATAGCTTCCACAAAAGACTGCAGATTTTAGGATCCGGATTCGTTGTGGGAAATCAACTAAGCGCAACAACAAAAGGTAAGCATCAAAGCTACATTCCACATCGTTACGTATGGACTTCACCTATTCAATAACCATGTGGCAATAAAACCAGTGGTGATGCGCAAAAGAACTTGTCCCTGGTTTACGTCTGAGGTTCATAATGCTACCGAATTGGGTAAACTTCTGTTGAGCACGTAATTTCTCAATTTCTATCACGAGACTCTCTAAGAAAAGATATTTTTTTATCTACGCTACGCTCCCAAAAAGTTCTTACGCTCGGTTGGTGTTTGTAAAAACTATGTTGTAAACGCCTTACCTGATCTTAATGATGCCTTCTTATCCACCTCGTTAGAAAGTACAACTTCTCTACCCAACCTTCAACATTTTTCTGAAACACCCACAGTTTTTGAATTCGAAGCTGTATCGGAAATTGATGTCATTAATATCATTCGATCACTCAAAACATATGCCGTTGGTGACGATGGAGTTCCTATCCGGTTTGTCAAAATGGTATTAACCCACATTATTCGTGTAATTACTCACGTAATTAATTTCTGCATTACGTCATCATCATTTCCGTCCAGTTGGAAGCTGGCTAAAGTAATTCCTGTCCCGAAAAAACCTCAACCATCTTTGGCTGCAGACATTCGACCCATCAGTATATTACCTTGCCTTTCAAAAGTTTTGGAAAAAGTCCTTGCCAGGCAAATCTCAAGTCATCTAGATCATCATAAGCTACTTGCTTTGGTCCAGTCTGGTTTTCGAGCCAATCATAGTTGTTCTGCAGCTATGGTTAAAATTCTCGATGACATTAGGATCAGCTATGACTTGGACTTCCTCACTATACTTTGCCTCCTTGACTTTTCAAAAGCTTTCGACACAGTCAACCATTCAATCCTTTCTGAGAAACTAAGAAGGCATTTTGGTTTTAGTGAAAGTTCGGCGCGTCTCATAACTAATTACTTAAGTAATCGTTGTCAAAGGGTCGTGGTTGGTGACAAATCCTCTCGTATTAGGAATATACAAGCTGGAGTACCACAGGGTTCAATACTAGGTCCACTATTGTTTTGCATATTTATTAATGACCTCCCCAAACGCTAGTCCTCACTTTTATGCAGTTGATGCGCAAATATACTTATCTAGAATTGGTTTAGTTGAGGATCTTGTTTGCAGGTTGACTGAGGATTTATCCGCAATCTATCAATGGTCGCTACGTAACTGTTTGACCCTCAACACAGCAAAGTCTCAGCTGATTTTAATATCTAAAAAACTTCACAATACTCCGAACTACTGCCGCCCATTTACCTCAACGACTCGCAATTGCAGTTCGTGGAGACCGTAACCAACTTGGGTTTTAAGATAAACCGATCCATCTCCCGTGTAAGCCACATCAATTACACTGTCGGACGAATTTACGGAGGTCTACGCAAACTTTGGCTGCTCTCTAGTTTTACTCCTGTTAACACGAGGCTGAGACTTGTTAAAACCATACTTCTTCCGTATATTGATTACTCATCAGTAGTGTACTGCAAACTCGACTCCTTATCTCAGCAAAAACTTACCGTGGCATTCAACGATATGGTAAGGCATGTGTATGGGCTACGTCGACACGACCAAATATCCAATTATCACACAAATATCCTTGGTTGTACGCCCCAACAATTCTTGCATGATCATGCACAAAATTATTCAGACCAAGTCGCCACTATACCTTTTTGAAAAACTTCAGTTTGCTCGTTCGTTAACTCCATTCTCGAACTATTTGAATTCATCGCACCTTTTTTTCGTCTTTGATACCAGACTATAGAATTCTCTGCCCACAACAGCAAAACAAATAATTGGGGCCATACAATTTAAAAATGCTATTTTGGAGCATGTTCTATTAAAAATGCAACAGCAGAATCCTCTACACTATCCCTCGTTTTGTATCCCTTTCCTGATTACTGTATTACTATAAAAGACTAAGTCTTATTTGTAAATCCTTAATTGAATTGAATTGAGCATGTAAACACGACCGTACCATCGAGTCTGACGGTCCTATCAAACAGCAATTCAAAGATGTCCTGGATTGAGCGGACTATGACAATTTTCTTGGCGCAACCAAATTCAGAGCCCGACTGTCCGAAGAAAATAGCTGCGATTAACTTAAAAAAGAGCAGCTAAGTGAGAGGTACTGCATCCATTGAACGCAACACCCAGTGGGTTCAGTACCGCAACATTTTCAAAGATATAGCCGAATGTACTCGTACTTTAGGTTAACACCCGCCAAAAATAATGCTGTTTGAAAATACCTGAAGGACTAAGTGCGTAGTGATGTAGCTTACCAAACTCCACCACAATGTGATCCATGTTCCAATCCGGAATTCAACTCCATCTGGTTAAAATTCCATCTCCGTAAGCGAATTATCCACTGCTGCTTTATTTGCAGAAGCCCCAAACTGGACAGCAATTCAACTTTTAACGAGTTTGATGCGCTGTCTGACTCCATTCAAAGAATTGTATCCCTGCATCCTCATACTGCAGTCGTTATTACGGGCGATTTCAATATACACAATTCTGGGTGATTTCGACATTCTGGACAGACAACACCCGAAGGACGGTGTGTTGAGATCTTAGCTGCGGAAAACAACTTGACCCTTGTAACCGAGTCCACGCGAATACCAGATATTGCTAGTTATACCTCCAATACACTATCCCATCTAGGCTTGTCGCACCACTGTGCCATGTCAGCTAATTTCTCTTACACCGACCACTGAGTTTTTAGGAAAAATTCCTAAACGAACCCTATGGCAATACGAGAAAGCCAAGTGGAGCGGTCTGCTGATATGCTCATAGACACCATTCTCTTTGGAATCTCATATCCCTCATCGGATGAAGAGCATCAAACCAAAAGAAAAGGCATGGTACGACTCAAGCTGTAAGGAGGCTGTCAGGGTTAGAGAAATGTTTTTTCGGTCCTTCAAGACCAACCCAACCGGGGAAAACCGAAAAAACTTTAAACGAGCCAGGAATGACTTCAAAGTCTTTCTTAAGCGTGTAAGATTCCAATACGATCAAAAACTGAGGCAAGAAAATACTAGAATGTCGCTAAGGTAGTAACAATTTTTGGTCGTTCGTCAAAAATATTAGAAATTCCGCCTCATCCTCCATTCCAACGCTAATTTACAATGACATTCCAGTTGTCAGCTCTTTAGACAATGCACACTTTGCGGCCAGTTCAACACTCCCAGATTGTGCTTTGTCTCCGCCTACACTTGAATGCGTCGAATCTTCAATGGGACGAAACTACTTTTGCACTCATGTAGTAGCAAGGGTACTTAAAGATCTAAGCATACATAAAGCCGCTGGTCCAGATGGTATAACTCCCCTTCTTCTGAAGAGGTGTACATCAATCCTACTCTTTAGGACTCTTTCCGAGCAGATGGAAAACAGCATTTGTCCAGCAGCCCGTCCCTAAAAAAGGCGAATCATCTTCTCTCTCCTCCTACAGACCGTCCTACTAACGTCCTTTCTTCCAAACGCTGATAAATCGTCAGCTCATGAAATATCTTGAAACACGAAAACTTCTCAATGACCGGCAATATGGTTTTCGTAGCAACAGGTCCACTGGTGATTTGATGGCATGTCTCACCGCAAAGTGGAACCAAAGCGTACATCAATCTGGAGAAAGCAAGATAGTTGCACTTGTTACTCGTATTTCTAAGGCATTTGACAGAGTTTTGAATTAGGCTCTTTTGTCGAAAATGCGTGCATTTGGAATCGACGACTCTCTTCTTCAATGGATTAGAATCTACCTTTCGGAACGTTCAATTCAAGTTGTCTTGGACGGTTTCAAGTCTGATATTCACAAAATAAATGCTGGTGTGTCCCAGGGCTCCGTTCTGTCTCCATCACTCTTTTTAATTTTTATCAACGATGTCTTGTCTGCTACTTCTACACCTTTGCTGATGACAGTGCTCTGTGCTTTTCATGTTCGTTCCCGGATTCACGTCCTTGCTCTTCGGCTGTAGAACGAGAACGAGAACGAGAACGGCAGCGTATGCTAAGCTCATTAAATTTCGATATCAACAGCATAACCAATTGGGGAACTATCAACAGAGTGGAATTTAATGCTTCCAAAACACAATGCTGTCTGCTGTCTTTAAAGCGAAATTTGAACATTCAGCCATTATCTATGAATGGCACTTGCATCGTCGAAACCGAAAAACTTTCCATTTTCGGTGTGTGTATCAATGACAACTTACGTTGGAATGACCACATATTTGATGTCGTCAAAAATGCTGCGAAATGTCTAGGTTTCCTCAAGCGATGTGAGAAATATTTTACCCCCTCTGATCTGCCCTCAATATATAAGGCATTCATCCGACCAAAATTGGAGTACAATGCCCACATCTGGTCAGGTGCTCCTAAAACATCTCTGCACCTGCTAGATAGGATTCAAAACCATGCGATAAAACCCATAGGTGATACTAATATCACTCAAACAATGGACACCCTCGAACACCCTCTGTTTTATCGTTATTTCCATCACCAGTGCTCTATAGAAATCCCCAGTATCATTCTGCCCTATCAAACTTTTAACCGTAACACCCGTCTCACTATGAATGCTCATCAGTATACCCTCAAGCCCACATTTGGACGTACTCTAAAATATCGTGATTCATTCCTAAGCCGTACAACTCGTTTATGGAATGCCCTGCCTAGCTCTTTATTCCCTAGTCATTATAACCTTCAAACATTTAGAATCAGCGTTCAGCGGTACCTCTCTTTCCATCCTCCCTGATTTTCCTTCGCGATATGTGCAAACATTTTCAGGATACATAGATCCCTTGAGCGCACGCAAATTATAAAAAAAAAAGATTCGAGGGTATACTTAAGGCCCTACGATGTTCCTTAAGAGCAGCCGGCACATGGTATTAACCTAGCTAAACAAGACTACGATTATGTCTTTTAAAATCGACTGAGTCAAGACACTACTGTACGTGTAGAATGTGAATGTCCCCAGCCTTTCTGTAACAGAAAAAACATCACTGATGACAATCACAGTATCTTTGAGGTTGTGAATTTATTTACCTCGGAAGAGACACAAACTACACGAATCACACTCTAGAAAAGATTCGTCGAAGACAGCCTCGAGAATCAGGCATACCAGTTATTTTATACTTCGTCGAGCCCTGATCGCATTACGAAGAGGGCGAATGAAAGAAAAGGTGAAATCGCAAACTCTATAAAGGTGCGGATGTCGCCCTAAAATCCGAAGCAGGATAGCTACTCTGGCTCGGTCAGTTAAAGCCAGCTTCCGACGGCAAGGAAGACCGATATTAAGAATTATAAATAATATGCTTATGAAGAGAAGAAGAATATCACGCAGAGGCTTTTACGTGTCGGAAGGCCAACAATTACGTTAAGTATGTAGGTAGTAACTAAGTATTATCACTTTAATGGCGTCCCGGGTTACGACATTTACGAAATGCTTAAAAAATATCCGACTGGGTCCAACGATACTTGGTGAAGTTGATGAAGAAGGGAAAGATGTTGTGACATTGTTTCAACTTGCTAAAACAAAATCGAATAGAAATGGGTTTTTTGTATTTTTAGTGAGGTACCGCCACACATTGGTTTTGAATGTTCGTAGGCTGTAATGACTGGGGAATGAGGAGCTTGGATTGAGATAATTGCGGTATTTCAATATTCATCTGAATCTGGGCTTAATAAAGGAAAAATCTCTTAAAGAATTTGCGTTTTATTCTCCATTTCACGAGATCATAAGATATATCCATCTTTGTTTTGGAACGTTTGTGATGCATGTTTGTTTGTTTGTTTAGCAAAGATTAAATCGGTTACTGAAATTTGGCTCTTCAAGCAACCGGCACCATGACTCAAACAAGGTATGCTCAAGCTAGGTGTGATTTACTACAACGGATTTTGGCTATTTCTCTGGGCAAAGTTCTGTTTCTGAAATTGTCTGTACTCTTCTTGATCCAAATACTGGAAATACAGGAAACGTTTATCTGCAATTAATTTGACTTTAAGATAATGAGTGAGTTAAGATAGTTGGGTGTCAAAGAATTCATACATTTAGGTCGTGACACCATCCTACTCCAATCCGGAAAGTCTTTACTTTGAGCAGGGTCTTAACTTGAGCCTGTCAAAAATGTTTCGGGGAATCTACTTTTTTCGGCAGAACCATGACGAGACAATCACTTGGTTGGACAGAAAGATATTCGAATCTATTTTCGTGAGAGCTGTTACTGTTTTTGTGATGCACCTATAATTGTATACGGTGCTGTCGTAGGTATGATATATTATAAAATAAACGTCCTTCTGTGTCTCGAGATATATTGCAGCTATAGCCTTCAGTTGGACTCTATGCACTCTATAAGGTGGATTGAATTTTTTTGGACCGTCGAATTATGGGTCGAAGAATAAATGGATACATCTGATTTTTTGGGGATTTTTCCACTAGAGCAATTCAACTTGGAGGACCTTACGTACTGACCGTGAGACTAATTTTGCGGGGCTTTCACGAATGATTGAAACAATTTTGCCATGAAGTCGGTATTTTTGCGATTCCTCATATTTCATCCAATTAACTCACAAAAGTAAGCAGGAAATGAATCAGCAGGACTATGTCACACAACGGTGAAGTTTTATAGAAATTCATGGGTGTTCATTAAGTCCTTTGTTTTCTAGACATAAACTGGCAAGCATACCTTTGTCAACCCACGAACTTATAGTAGTCATGACAGAAAGGAAAGAAAGGCAAAAGAACACCTTTCATAGGGCTGACAAGAAAGTAATCCCCGATAAAGTGAACGTGGTCGTCTAAAAATTAGAAATTAGAACAGCACATATCTACCAAAGCTATAAACTCAAACAAATCCCGAGCTTAAGCCAACATATGTCCCGGTCTTCTAAGACACAAAGGGGCCCAGTTCTTTATGATTCAACGGCAGCGTTCATATTTCCGAAGTAGAATACTTCAACCGGTCATAGTTTTTATTAGATTTAAACAAAACCGAACACTTCAGGGTGAAACAACTGTTGACAGTAGCAGCGAACATACGAAGGACAGATGTTTGAATCTGCACATGGTGCCTAAGGTTCGTCTGCAGACTGTGTACAAGGGGCAGACGGTTCAGATCACCTTATATTCGTCGGAATCCAATTCGGAAGCAGAAAGTGTTGTCCCGTGAGATGGATATTGTTTCCAACACGATCTTAAGGATCATTAAAGATGACCTTGAACTTGGAACGTACCGCAAATCTACAGGACATCTGCTTACAGTCGCATTCAAGAAAAATAGAGAGCGGAAATCCAAAAAACTGTTATCACGGTACGCGAAGAAAAAGCATCGTAAAATGTTGTTTACCGACGAACAAATTTTTGCTGGAACAAACTTCACAAATGATTCCCAGAGTTCGAAGAGGTCACCATCCGGCGTACGTAATGGCTTGGTGGGGTGTCCCTTTTGATGGGCTTACTGAGCTGCATTTTTGCGAAAAAGGCATGAAAATATCCGCTAAAGTGCACCAGAATACTGTTTTAGAGACCATGGTCAAACCATTTTCCTTTCCGATATAAGCCGTGGTCATTTCAGCAGGACTCTGCCCCTGGTCACAAGGCCAAGACCACCCAAAAATGGTTAGAAGAACGTGTACCGGACTTAATTAAGGCGGAAGATTGGATCTCATATAGCAAAGATTTTAACCCCCTATATTATGAATTGTGGTCAACTCTGGAGAGTATGGCTTGCGACATCATAGAGTCGTTGAAGACGTCTCTTGTGAAACCAGTGAGAAATTTTCTAATGGAAAAGGTTCGTGCCACCATCGACCGTGTTGGACAGACCGACTTTTGAATGCAAATTTGCACATTCTAAAAAAAAAAGTTGTTTCAGTATTTATGGCCAGACTTGGTATATGACCCACAAACATCCAAAACATCACTAGGCAGCGCTCAATTCCGAGTCTTTGGTTGAAAATCAGCTTGCCACGAGGAGTTTATTAATGAACTTCTTAACGTACTAAGTTGGGACGGTTTCCATGTTCTACGAAGAGTGAAAGGAGAGCTTAAGCTCGTATTCTACTGGTGCCTCAAAGTAGCTATACAATGGCGAAGCTATACAATCTCTAAGAGAAGTACAATTTCTAGAAGTAAACCTTGTTCAACAACATTGCAGAAATACCAATCAAGAAGATCAAAGACAAAGCCAGGAAGTCGTTAGGGATTCCTGGGAAAAACTGAAGCCCCAAGTTCAAAACGAATCTGTGGATGTATACCAATCCAGCAATTGCTAGATTTATAGTCATATAGGCCGGACCGAAGAAATTGCAAATGCTTGCCTTGCGATGAATCTAAAACAGAAGATGGCCTGATGTCAGAAGAGGAGCGACTACCCCAAATATAACCTAAAAAGTCTTGCAAATCCGAGAACATTTACATACTCTCTGCCAGTAAAGTACACCTGCTTTCTATCAACAACTCGATTAATGTTTCAAGACCAATCCTAACTGCCAACAATACTAGTCAGTACCTATAGAGTGAATTTCATTTATATGCAGTGGCTATCACGAGCTACTCAGGAACGGATCTGGTTCAGTGTTTATGTTCTCAAGACCAATCAGTGGGATGCTAATCAGATCCATACAACTCCCGGCGGGCCAAAAACTTTTTATCAACCCTTGGGACTACCTCGAAATCAGATATAAGTACAAAATAATCAAATTTCTAGCGCAACACTGTCTAAAACCTACAAACATCCCATGGCGATGGGTATAGCTCAGAAGATGAAGAAGCATCAGAGCATATATTTCTGCGAATGACCTCTAGCAAGGATTTCACAATTTGTTAATCGGGTCGTAGTGATAAGGATACCAGGTCTCAAATAATTTGAACTTATTTGTGGCTTATTTGACGGGGCAGGCCTTGGCAAAAGTTCTCGTAGTTTTAGTATGTGAAGGAACGGTTTAAGACAGTAACTCAGCTTCTAAGGTCTCCTGAATTAAATATAGAAGCAATGCAACGTGAAAATTGTCCTCTGCGATTGCAATGCAAAGCTGTGTTGGAGAGTGAAACCTATACAACCTCCGGCCATGGATTCAAAACAATCTACTTTGCCGCTATTAGAAACTGTATGGGTGATCAGATAGGAACGATACGAAATTTTTTTTAAATAAACCAACAACGGTGGCTTCATTTTGAAGCTACGTTCATGCCATTGTATGTGGAACAGCACATAATTCAAACAGCCGCCTCTTTACTGGCAGTGCTTCAAGCGGTCGGTCCAATTTTTGATGACTTGGTCCAATATGTACGGCGTTACGAGTATCTCGGCAATAGCGTGTCGAATGTTGGCCTCGAGATCGTCTAAAGTTGTTGGCTCGATGTCAAATCGCATGACCGCGGCAGACAATTGGTGAACACTCGCCGTGAGATGACCTAGTCGTCAAATTTCTCCGTCGCTTATATGGCATGTAGCACCGTCTTGTTGGAACCATAGCTCTGATATATCGATGTTGTCGAGCTTTGACCACGGAAAGTCGGTTAATGTCGCTCTATACCTGAGACAATTGACGGTCACGGTGTCTAAAGAAATAAGGTCCGATCATGCCGCCATCTTTGTGGATGCATTGATGCTTGGCCGAAAACTTGTGTATTGTGTTCGCTCCAATAATGGCAGTTTTGTTTGTTGACATAGCCGCTGAGTCAAAAATCCGAGAAAATGATTTTTTGACCAAAATTCGGATCTCCGGCCAACATTTCCGAAATCACCGCGTTGTCTATGTTCGTCCGGCTTCAATTGTGTCCGCACAATCTTATACGGATGTAGGCCGCCCAAATCCAACTGCAAAATAAGCCGGTTTGACTCTCTGGCGATGCCCAATTCAATTGATTGGCGCCGAATCGACATTTCTGGATCTTCTGCGATACTGGCGGCTATGTTTTCTTCATTTCACACCAATCTCTGTCTGGTTGGTGGCTTAAGATCCAATAGAGTGTACTCACGCCCAAACTTTTCCATTGCATGATGAAATGGCCAACCTTACTGACTATTTTGACAGCTGGATGTCATCGGTAACCTTGACAGCTGCTAAAACATAACAATTGTAAAAACCATTATTCCTATCTGGTCACCCGTTAGATGTTCATCTTTGGTATGCCAAAGAAGTTCTAAGAGAATGGCTCAATTTATTTTTCAAACTTCCTTCCGGTCGAATTCTGCTTATGAGCTAATGTCTGCCCCTATCAAGTCACTCAACATCTCTCCCGTCACGTGTTATCATCTTTCGCTCCGATAGATCCCTAGTACCACAAACACATTATCACGATTTTCAAATAGGTAATGTGAAACCATGACTACGACGTCATCTAAATTCATCACATTCGTCCACATCATCGATGTTGTCGCATGAGACATTCGTACCACTCGTACCAACAACGCAACCAGATGAAACCGCCAGCAATTTAGGTCATCTATTAGCACCGCGAATAAATATTTTCGATTTCTTATTTTTCTCATCTGTGTTGTTAGTTTTACTGTTGACAGATTCTGCTGGCCATTTGAATTTGTTTGCCACTCACATCAAATTAATAGTGGAACCTCGACGAAACTGGAATTCCAGGAAAACACCAAGTGATCTGAACTTTGATTGAATTAAGTGTGAGCGATGACGATTTTCCGTTCTAATTAATAAGCGGTTCTGTCAGATAAATTCGGAAGTCACGTTTTGTATTAAATAAGCATTTTGTGGAATGACTTGCGATTTTATTTAAAAACTACTTTACAACCTTACACTAGTCGGCATAAGTATTTTGCGAAATAAAAATCGTACATTTAAATGTTTAACTTTTAAACGGCTTTGCAAAGAATTCTTCTTTATTTTTTCGTTTCTACATATATCTAATACAAACTTAAAACTAAGGAACCAAATAGGCAGTATTTTGACAAGAGTGTAATACTAAAAAAACAATTTTTAAACTTAACAAAAGATAAAAAATGAAGAAGATGTTAGTGAAATGTACATATATCCTCCTTTGACATCAATAACTTTTTGCAGGCGTCTTGGTACTGAATCCACTAAATTTTTAAGAATCTCTGGAGATTCTTTCAATCAATTTTGACACAACTGCTTGATAGGCATGTACCTACGAAAACAGTTAGAGTCCGTAACCAAAGCTGTCCATGGTTTACCTCAGATCTGATAAACCCAATCAAAGTTCGCAATAAATTGCACAGTAGATGGAAGCGCAGACCGACTAGCGTCAATTGGAGAGAATTTAAAGAGGCACGCAAGAGAGAGAGAGAGAGCTCAATACCACCTTACCAGCAAAAAAAAAAACTATGGAGTAACCTAAAATGATTGGTGTTACCAAAGGCTTTAAAGAACAGAGTGATCTTGAATCTCATGATTCTTACCGACTATTTCATAGGTGAACAACTCGCTAATGGTAACTTTGATACAAATCGAGCATCAGCCTGTTCGGCCTCGATCTGCGCATAGACTTGATGACTTTGAAGTTGTAAGCGACAGCGAAATTTTTAAATGCACAATCGCTATTAAGTCTGAAGCTATCGGGGAGGACGGAATACCCATCCGATGGCCATCTTACTCATGTCATCAATTTCTGCATAATTACATCCACTTTTCCCAGGTCATGGAACATAGCTAGAGTCCTTCCAGTAGCAAAGAAAACAAACAGTGATGCCCCTTTTGAGTTTAGACCGATTAGCATATTTCCCAGTTTATCTAAAATCTTCGAAATAGTCCTGCAAAAACAAATACTTAGTCATGTAGCTAACCACAACTTGCTTTACGAGAAACAATCAGGATTCAGGATTCAATCATCACAGGCAAGATTATGACAAGGGTAATATAAGTCTTCTTTGCCTACTTGACTTCTCGAAGGCTTTCGATAGGGTAGATCACAACATTCTAAGCTGTAAGCGTAGGGCTACACATCTTATTGGCAGCTATCTCTCCGAGAGATTCCAGAAAGTCATCTCTAGTGGCAAATCCTCTCTACTTAAGGCCTTAGTTCAAGGAGTTCCACAAGGTTCAATTCTGGGTCCTATTCTTTTCTGTATGTTTATTAACGATTTTCCATCAGTCTGTACCTATAGTTCTGTCCATCTTTATGCAGATGACGCACAACTTCATTTAGCAAAACCATATAGTAACAAGCTTGATGAACTTGCTGACCACATCAATGAAGATCTTACCCAAATTTCTATCTGGTCCGCAGCGAATGGATTGCTTCTTGACCCAAAAAAGTCTCAAGTAATGCCGATCTCTAAAAGACGTTTCCAACTGAGTATCCTGCCAGACTTGTACCTAGGTAGCAGTAAAATAACAGCTGTTGAACACTGCACTAGCCTTGGTTTTATCATTGACCGTATCCTCCCAGGTTATAATCATATTAATGCAGTTATTGGTCGGATATACGGCTGTCTACGCAAATTGGCCTACATCGTATTTCACCCCTGATCTTAATAGCACCTTTCATAACATATTCCGTTGTTCCGTGTCTATAGCGCTCTCGATTCACTGTCACTAAACAAATTAAAGGTGGCATTCAACGATGCGGTACGCTATGTATAGGGTTTTCCAATAAGGACTTGACAACTTTTATTTTAAATAAAACGCAAACCATTTGAGATATTTCAAAAACTTGAAGCGGGCACGTTTGCAGCGGGCGATTCGTTGGACCCAATTTTCAACGACTCGGCCACACATTTCGGCCGAAATGGCCGCTATTTCGCGTTCAATGTTGGCTCTGAGCTCTTCCAACGTCTATATTCCACAGAAAATAGTCAAGCGGCGTTAAATCGCACGAACGAGGCGGCCAATCGACTGGCACATTTCTTGACATAAAACGCTCACCATACTTACTCTTCAATAAATCGATTGTAGCGTGTGCTGTGTGGCTTGTGGCATCATCCTGTTGAAACCACATGTCGTCCAAGTCCATATCTTCCAATTCGACCCAAAAATAATCGGTGATCATGCTGACCATTCACAGTAACGTGACGATCGTTATCGTCGACGAAAAAAGATGGCCCAATAACGCCACCGGCATGCAAACCGCACCAAACAGTTATTTTTTGTGGATGAAGTGGTGATTCATGAAGCACATGTGGATTTTCACCCAACCAATAACGCATATTTTGCTTATTGACGAACCCATTGAGCCAAAAATGCGTTTCGTCACTGAAGATGATTTTGCGATGAAATTCATCATCTTGGTGCATCTTCTCCAGAACCCAATCGGAGAAAGTACATCGCTTCAAACGGTCCACCGGCTTCAATTCTTGAGTCAGCTTGATCTTGTATGGGTGTAAACCAAGATCCTTACGCAAAATACGCCATAATGTGGTCTGAGCGATGCCCAATTCTTGAGAACGCCGTGGAATTAACTGATTTGGATCGTTTGAACGGCAGCGATATTTTCGACACTTCGACCAACCCGTTGTCTCACTGACACGGCAACATCACACAACGAATATGTAGACTGAAATTTTTGCACTAAACTTGTTATTGCCTGTCTACTACGGCGAGAATTACGACCGAAAATTGGAGTTAACGCTCTGAAAGTTGCAGTCACCGACTCCGAATTTCGCTAGAAAATTTTTATAATTTGCAGACGTTGCTCGTTAGTGTACTTTACCATGATGAAAATGTTGAGTTTACTGAATAAATTGACAGTGAAAGAGTGAGTGATTAGTGAAATAGTGCGTTCACAAATTAAATTCAAAGTTGTCAAGTCCCTATTGGAAAACCCTTTATTTATGGGTTGATACGTTTTCGAGTATAGTTGCGCAATCGTCATCGTCTGGAAATGATGAAAATCAATGGACCTAGTTTGGATCCTTGCGGTACTCCATATATTGACTGAATTTCTTCGCTGGCACTATCCCTAGTTTTGACTTTGAATCTTCGGTTTTTTAAGTGGCTTTCAAACCATAATAACAGCGCTCCCACGTATGCCCACCTTTTGTAACTGTTTAATGGCGTAGAGCGTAGAAAGCTTTTTTGAAATCAATAAAGAGTACTATTGTGTATTTGAAAACTCACCGACTAGCCGATTTGGGCCTAAAGCCGAATCGATTGCTTTCTAAGATCTTGTATTTCTGAAGGTAATCATAAAGGGTCTTCCATTAAGCACTTCCTATCTTTAAATTTAAATAAAACAAAGTGTGTGTGGCCTCTCTGGGTGGCGCGCATCCGAAATGTCCAATTTTCCGTGACTTTGCTGCATAAAGTCTGAATTTGACCGATGGATTTTGAGGGCTGCTGTAGATTGTGGCTTATTCGCATAGATCTGCGACTTCAGAAAACCCCACAAGAAAAAGAGTAACGAATCCCTCTTGCAGTGGTGTGGTGCACCAATGTGGTGTGAGCGGTGTGGAACATAGCACCGTCCTGTTGAAACCACATGTCGTTGGGGTCCATATCATCCAATTCAGACCAAAAGAAGTTGGTAATCACCTCAAAGAAATATGGATCGATGACGCTGCCAGCCCTACATCCACACCAAACAGTAATTTTTTCTGGATGCATTGGACACTCTTGGATCTCATGTGGATTGGTATCGTCCCAAATTCGACAATTTTGTTTGCTGACGCACCCATTCATCCAGAAATGGGTCTCCTCGCTGAAGATGATTTTTCGATGAAAATTAGGGTCAGTTTCCAAATGCTCCAGGGGCCATTCAGCGAACACACGTCGCTTTTTTAACTTCAGCTCATTTTGTACGGGTGCTGGCGCAAGTAACGACGCAAAATTCGCCAAGCTGTGGTCTGCGAAAGGCCGAGTTCTTATGAGTGATGCGAAATTGACTGCCTCGGTTTCTCCTGCACACTCTCACTCACAGCGGCGATGTTTTTGGCAGATCTTGCGTTTCGTCGACGTACGGGTGTTAGTTTATCGTTTACTGAACGAGGGGATAAAATTGATAAAACAATTTTATCATTTGCACGTATTGTTGGACGCTATGCTATGTCCGTTCATGGTGATTTTGCAAAAGAGACTGAATAAATGACAGCCAATTTGGCCATTATCAATTGTCAAAGTTCGGAAGTCCCTATTGGAAGACCCTGTATAATCTTTTGGCAAGAATATCTTCTTCTTTCCAATCTTTATAAGTAGGAAGGACGATTGCTAATTTTAGCGCTTCGACGACAGTGGTTTGGTTAAGGCTCATATTCGCAACTTTTGTTATTGCTGGAGCTAATGCGTTCGCGTTCAGCTTTAGGTCGCTCATCTTGTTTTTTTATTTTTTATTTTTTTTTATTTTATTTAGAGCGGCTTTTTGTTTGAACACAGCGCGGGCGAAGGACAGCTACGGAAGAAAGAAAGAGAGGTGCCGACGCATTTGCTTTCATTGAAGTAGGAGACTTGAACACTTCTTCCGTGCTGACTTCACAGGATAACATTGATCGTTGAACACTAGTTGAAGGACCGGAATAAGGCTTATGATCAAATAGGACGAATGATCACAAATATGAAAACTTTGTCACAACGAAAGGAATGTTTACTACAGAGTACCATAAATAAGGAAGTTGACATGCTCAGATGTCATGTCCAAACTAAGAAATCTAAGCGCCATCTGTTGACATGACATTAATGTGGCAGTTATCATAATAAAGTGAGATTGACAGTTTCTTGAAAAAGGAGGAAAACAACTATTGTAGCTACTCAAGCCATTCCATAGGCAGGTACGTTTTCAAGACTAAATAAGGAAACAGGTGGGATTGTGTTTAACTCTCAGATATTTACATTGGATAGCGATTCAAACCTTGGAAAGTAGGCAGGGGAACAACATAGGACCTAACAATGAGCAATTATATGACCTTTGATGGATACATTTTGTTATGGGAGTCTTTAATGGCAGAAAACTATACCTTGGTATGGAAAAAACACTTCTGCAGACGATGAAAGAGGAGAACAGATCATTTAACCTGGGCGATGAAGGGCAAGAATTCATCAACTCGACCAAAATTTAATTAACAAAGCAATATCAGCGGCAGTGAGAGATGACTTCAGAGCTTACACCAACTCATTTCTAAAACTTGGCCGGAGGAAAGTACGCATGGTTTACTCGATGCACTAGCTAACAAGATCCTGTATTCCGTATAATGCGGACGCCTACCAGTGCATCTTTACACTCAGTAAGTCCATCATTGACCAAACAATCACACTTCACCAGTTTTCAGAGAAAACCCAAGAAGACCAGATTGATACCCACAAGCTTTTAATCGATTTCAGGGCCGCATAAGACATTATCTATTGAGACGAGCTCATTGTTAGAAATGGTATATATGCTGTCAATAAGAAGGAACAAACAAACGTTGAGGTAGTTAGGGATTATCTTCACCTTTGCGTCTGAAGATCTACACTTGCCAACCACTGTTTCATTGACCTAAGTAGGTCAACACTTAGGAGATTCTATATAAGACCCGGAAAGATCCACTTCTGTTATATGGCTAGGAAGAATGGACCTTAGTGAAGGCGGATAAAGATATCCTTGGTCGTTTTAAACACAAGATTCTTCGGGCGATTTTGGGTTTAATTTGCATAGATGGGCGGCTTTGGTGGAAGAGATATAAAAGCAAATTCTACGTGCCGAACAGCGACTTTGACCTGGTATCAAGTGCACACCAGTCAGCTTAGATGTCTAGGACATGTAGGGCGAAGGGTCTTCGATTGCTGTCCACAAGGACAATACAGTACAGGAAGACGTTGCCTTAGGTGACGCGCACAAGTGGAAGGGGATCTCAACCCTCTTGGCATGCCCAACTAGATTGAACTAGCTAAAGACCGCGTCACCTGCAACGATTTATTAGTAACGACATCTTCATTAAGAAAAATGCAGCTCACTACGTACAACTTAAGGCGTTGACAGTTTTTTTTAGCCTTGGTTGCCAAAGTTATGAAAAACGCGTCAGGAGTATTTCTGGTGAGATATAGAGCAAATGCAGCTGACCTTAGATAGCCGTCAGGGAGGTTTCGGGGATCCGACGTAGGTCGAAGATGTAACAAGCAAATATCACAGCAATGGATGGGTAACGTTACTATCAAAATATTTATGCTGCTCCGAACAACATACCATGGAAAGCCTGCATTTGGCGTGCTGGATAAGAAGAGGTGAAAGAAATACCTTCCGATGGTGTTCAACCATTTGGACGAAGTTAAAAAGGTGCTTCAGGGCAAATTCATAAATTACCCTCCCATTACAAAGGTTGCAACCGTGATTGAAGTCCTCAAGAAAAACAAGATAGCAGGCATTAACTGATTAAGGATAGTCACTGAACCAGAAAATTACCATTTCCGCGATGAGATGGACGAAGGGACAATCGTTAGGTGGTCAAAGAACGACAATTTGATGACGTAGTCCATTACTGCGGGAGGATACGAGTATATTGGTTTATCCAGCTATTGTATGTTAAATAAAGTAATCGCAGCAGGATTACTACTCCGACCACATGAACACCTATCTGATCATTGTTGGGCAGTAATGGTATTTGTGGGTTATACTGGACAGCTTTGTGCAAAAAAGCTACTCCTGACAAAATCGCTGTTGTTAAGGAAGGCTAAATATGGACAATGAGAATGTTGCTTTATAACGGACTCCTTTTTAGTAAAACATATGGACAACCCGTGAACCTTCACCAGATGATCCAACGATAAAAAGCCTCAAAGTCAGTGTACAACTTAGCCATTAGCCTCTTCTTTCAAAGAACTTAGCATTTCTAGACAGGAGGAACATGTAAAGTAATCGCTACAATCACTTAAAAGCTTCACAGAGAGACGGTAGTAGACAAGCTGTATCTCTGTTGAAAGACATCAATTTATGACGGTGGGTGGTGGGTATTATATGCATGTATTTATATATTATGTATATACATATAATGTATATATATATTTATGTATGTCTATGTTTGTGTTAGATGTAAGTAGGTTAAGTAGATTAAGATTTATTTTTAGGTAGTTTGTAGGCTTTTAGTTGTAAGTTTTATAAAAAATTAAAAAAGGTCCATATACTAAGTTTTTGATTAAAATTTATTTTCTTAGTTTTAGTATTAATTAATGTTAAAATAGAAATAAAAGTAGACTGTAAGATTCGTCGAAAGACATAGTTTAAGTGTTAGGTTTAACTTAGAGTGCCCGCATGGGGCCATTAAGTTAGAATAAGATTATTTGTAAGTAATTTAAGCTAATTTTTAAGCGTTTTTTGTTTAGCATATAAGAGTAATTTAAGGTAAAAAATAAAAATGCATAAAAACTGAAACTGTGGGTGGTGGGTCAGACCTTAAATGATGAAAATGGCTATAATGCGAGGCACATCATTCAATGGAATCCGCTAACCCTGTCAAGCAAGAAAAGTGGTCCTTCTGAGTAAATATTGGGATCCAAGGGAGTTGCGTAAATCGGAGAAGGTCAACTTCTATGTGATTCAAGGAGACATAGAATTTTAAGACGGAAGAGAGTATTCCAATATGTCTGTCTGAATCCTGGAGAGAAATAAGTCCTGACGGAGTGAGTAAAATGCCATAAAATTGGTTGAGGTTCTGAGAAGTTCTACATCTAAGCCTTGCCTAGGAAGTATGACGCCAATCTCTTTTTCCGATTGCCTCCACTACAAACGGAGAAGGTTTAACTCTTCACACCTTCCTCTCAAAATGATTCATTGCCATGAGGATTAATACATTTGGCATATACTCGTATGTATGCACATGCTTATCTATTTAACAAGCTATGCGATCTTAAGTTATCACCCAGGGCACCAGGGCCAGACTCTGGCCAAATCCAGAGGAATGCCGACTGCATACTCAGGTAGTAGCCGGAGTTCTGCTCATAATATCAGGTAATGAGAGCCTCCTTATATATTTAAGCAGCAGTATACTGTGCTGGTTTGGCTACAAATATCAGTTGTCACAGGTACGGCTGAGATAAATAAAGTTCGGTATCGTAGACTTGCATCTCTATCACAAGTCCCGCTTCCAACAAGTGCTTTCTTGCTAGCAATACGAGTATGATACTTTATCACTGTGGCAGAGCATGAAATCGGACATCAGGGCAAGACCTAATTGATTCGCTCGACTTCTTGAAGATTAGCCACGATCAGAAGATTGTTTAGTTGGTCTTGCCAGGTAGCTATGACACGATGATTTTTCTCTATTTTTGTAGGAGTTCTTTGGTACTTATTATATAGACACTGAGCGAGTTCGTGAAAGACTAAAAAATAACTATCTAGCGCTTGCATCTAGAGGAACCATGATCACTTGTTTATCTACAGACACATACAATTCGAATGAATTCTGGAACGAAGGAAGTAGGCATAAGCTCTATCCCTAGTAATGCATGGAGAAGTCAATGTGACCAAGAGCGAAAAGTGAAGAAGACAGGATCAGCTTGGGAGCTTAATCAACCAGCGCCATTATAAAATGGTTAAGGTAGAATCCATCAAAGCATCAGGATATTTCTGAACCCCAACCGCACTCAGAAATCTCCGAATTTCAATCGGAACCTTTTGAAGAACCTGAGTGAGAGGCATGGAAGTTCTTCTTCCCAGTAAATCTACTAATCTACAGAATGTTACATTATTCACAGGCCCTTCTCTGTTGGAATTGTTTTTAGCCCGGTCAGAAGAGATATCGAGAATGAGGCTATCGGTGGATTAAATGCATACTGGATCTTGATGCGCGTGCAATAGCTAAAAACCTTTGGGTGACACAGCAAGTAGATCCGAGAGTTTGGTCTGTTATCATCATAAGGCATTGCGACGTCGATATCTATCCTGGACAACGAATATTGCAGAAGCTGAAGGGGTAAAGAATATATTGTGACTGTCCTACCCTCTCCGTAACATGAATAAGATCTCTGGATAGTTGCTTCTTCACGTACTCGTAGCTGGAGGATCTATGCAATACCTGCGTATCCACTAAAAGTGTCGAAGAAACCTTCGTTATATAAATTGCGAATAGGGTGCATCATCACGCTTCTGAAGATGACTGGCTTATACTGCCTGCTTCTAGGTCGCAGACCAACATCAAAGGCCTTTAACTGTCCGCCTTCTCAATGAAACTGTAGCGCATATATTTTTTGCGTTAAACAAGACTTTGATGGACAGCAGGCTGGGGCTTCGATAGCGGTTTCTACCTTCCAATTTTTGTCTTAGTCAAAAATGCCTAGAATTCGGCAGCAGGATCGGATAAGCCTATGATTTCGAAAAGTAATGCTACAAGTATGCATCGTTCTTATCTTGAAAGTGGCCATAACCTAGACCCCCGGAATGCACTCACCTAATTCTGCAGTGAATGACATCAGAAATAGAACAGCAAACATGCTCGGGAGGGGCTTCATAAGCACTCGCACTGAGCCTGTTGACGCTATTTCGGCAAGATTTCGGGAATAACCCTGAACATCGAAAGTAGGAGTTCGTTGTACCTATATGTGAATTGGTTACAAGTTGAGGTAAGGAAACATTGAAGGGCTTTCAACTCAGTTAAATGAAAAATCCATCCTTTGTTTGCAAACCAAGCCAATCACAGTTTCAAAAAAAAAAACTCTTATCAACAACGAGCATTCAAAGCAACTCAGATTACAGAAGCGTCTTGAGTCCTACATTGGCCCCTCCTTCGAGATAAGAACTTCTCGGATCGGCCTTGACATAATGAAAGTGTAAATTGATTAATGTGCATCCAACCACAACACACTCACTCATCGATGTCAAACTTGTAAATCTAGAAATCACACTCGACCTCTCACAAAATTCCGACCCCTTTGGAAGCTTTCCAGCATTTCTAGAGCGCGCAAAAGTCCCCCTTATCATCATTCCTATTCGTAACTCGATCCCTTATCTCGTACGTGTGTTTCTCCTCAGTGCAGGCACATGTATTCCGGAATTGTATCTATAACAAGAGCAATCGCAATCGCAATCGCGACCCAGATGCGGTGAGGGAACAGTGAAAATGATAAAATAAAGAAACGAATTCACAAATCGTACATTCTTCCAGAGTGCGATCTACAAGTCATGGCGACTCTAACTGATGACATCATTGCGGCGGATCCGCTCCAAGAAACTCGCTTTCCTACGGCATTCGAAATTTCTCATCCGTTTTGCTTCCCCTTGTGGGGTTTTTTTCTTTTCAAATTCTATTCGCTGTCTTGCAATTTCTATTGTAGTTTTGTTTTATTTATTTTTTTTACAATTTATGGCATTCCTCTTATCGCATTTTTCTAGTGATGCAATTTTCTTTGGGTCACGTATCGGAGTACTGGGTCTCGTAATCGTACGTCAAGACTAGGTCCCTCGTGAGGGCTGTGCAAAACAATTTAATTGTTATCTTCATACACAAAGTGCTGTAGATACTTTTTTTCGCACAAAAAAAAAACTAAAAACATCACCACGAAAGCATTCAATCAAAAACATTGTTCTGACGATCGGACTTCAATTTGTTGTTTGGCGTAATCGCTCAAGACATCATATGTACGAGTATGTTCCAAATGAGCCAGCTCTGAGGTGGCTTATCTTATCGTTTAGGCTTTGGCTTTGTGCGAGTGTAGAAAGTTTGCAAAATGCTTTGGAGGTATTTTTGCTGTTTGATTAATTTTTTTTCTTCTCTGAATTCATGTATCTGTTGCGCGATTAGTTTTTGTTTTTTTTATGTAAACAAATGGCGCGATAACGGTAGTGATGATGCAAACAAAAGACGCTTCTAAGTTGGCACAAGTCTTGGGCAAATATTCGCTTTCTTTTTTTTTTGAATTAGGATACTAGTGAAAGATTGCGAGATACTCGTACTGATGGTGAGATTAAGAAGGGCGCATGTGTTGAATCTGCACATTTTTGGTATGTACTCGTATTTGAGAATTCAAAGGTCGAAGCGTTGCCCGAGAACACTTGCAATTTTGAAATCTAATGCAAAGGTGAGTGGTTCTTAGGATTAAATTAGACCAGCAGTGTATAGTCGTTGCATCAGGTAAGTTACATCCTTGACAGACATTCTGTTCAGAAACAGATTGCCAATGCTGAGACTATCGTGCAAGAAGTGTTGGATACTTGGTCTTACTTTAGGCTCTTTTATGAAAAATCTGCTCTTATACCAGATCCGCCTTAAATAACCAATTCAGCCCTAGAAACTAGCGAAACCTTCAGTCGACACAGTGTTTTCTACAGAGAAAAATTTCTGTCTCTAGAAGCGTGCTAACGACAGGAATAGGATGCAGAGATTGTGAGTAGGTTGACACCAACTTACGACACTAACGATAAAGTCATGAGAGCATGAATTACAGCGTTTCTCATGAGGAGATTAACGCATATCCCCACCGCATGGCGGTGAAAACATCACCCAAACGCACCTATTGCCCTGCGGTGGATGATACATTAATACCCAAGGTGTCTTCAGCAGCGACAGCTGTTAGGGGACCGACTACTCGTAGACCTGGTGCTCACGTCTGAGAACATTGTATCCGCGATGTTAAGTAGATCCCTACGCCCAATCGGAAATAAAAGAAAATAAAAAAGAAGAGCAGTCAGGGGGCGGGCCTCTGTTACTTACCACCTCACCAATATAAAGAGCAGAAGAGTGGCGCTCGCAAAATTAACAGCCAAAGTGGGAGCACAGTCGGCGGTTTGCTGCGCTGACTCTTCCGAGTTAACAGCAGGGTTGAAACACCAAGTCCCCCCGAACGAACATTCGCATGGGAGGTCCAAATAGAAACCCATTGATTAGAGAGCATGGCACCAGCATAGACTTGCTCGTTACTATCGCTGGGTTCTAAGAACCCGAACGGCAGCTCCATCCTGTATATAGTAGTGCTAACGCATACTCTCGGAAAAAACAAAAATCAAAAGAAAAACCTTCAGCCTGATGAGGGAGTAAGTTGGACATTCACATATGAAGTGCTGTGCGGTGGCCTTATCACAGCAATAGCAAGTATAATAGTCGTTCCTGCCAAGGTTTTTTTTTATAATTTGCGCGCGCTCAAAGGATTTAACTACCGTTACAAGGGAGGAAAGAAACAGAGGTACCGATGAACGTTGGTTTTAATTGTTTGAAGGTTATAATAACTATTAAATAATAAGCGAGTTGTATGGCTTAGGAATGAATCACGATATTTTAGAGTACGTCCGAAAGTGGGCTTGAAGGTATACTGATGAGCATTCATAGTGAAACGGATGTAGGGCTAAAAGTTTGAAGCGGCGGAATGCTACTGGCGATTTCTATGGAGCACTGGTGGTGGATATTGCGATAAAGCAGAGTGAGACACGAGGCATTGCGTCGGTGTTCGAGGGTGTCCATTGACTGGGTGATATTAGCATCACCTATGAGTTTTATCGCACGGTTTTGAATCGTATCTAGCAGGTGCAGAGATGTTTTGGGTGCATCCGTCCATATGTGGGCATTGTACTCCAATTTTGGGCAAAATCATAGGGGGTGAAGTTCTTAGGAAACCTAGACATTTCGCAACAGTTTTGACGACATCGAATATGTGGTCATTCCAACGTAAGCTGTCATTGACACACATACCGAGAATGGAAAGTTTTTCGGTTTCGACGATGCAAGTGCCATTCATAGATAATGGCTGAATGTTCAAATTTCGCTTTAAAGACAGCAGACAGCATTGTGTTTTGGAAGCATTAAATTCCACTCTGTTGATAGTTCCCCAATTGGTTATGCTGTTGATATCGAAATTTAATGAGCTTAGCATACGCTGCCGTTCTCGTTCTCGTTCTACAGCCGAAGAGCAAGGACGTGAGTCCGGGAACTAATATGAAAAACACAGAGCACTGTCATCAGCAAAGAAATCTATTGGATTACAAGTAACAGACAAGACATCGTTGATAAAAATTAAAAAGAGGGATGGAGACAGAACGGAGCCCTGGGGCACACCAGCATTTATTTTGTGAATATCAGACTTGAAACCGTCCAAGACAACTTGAATTGAACGTTCCGAAAGGTAGATTCTAATCCATTGAAGAAGAGAGTCGTCGATCCCAAATGCACGCATTTTCGACAGAAGAGCTCACTTTGCGGTGAGACATGCCATCAAATCACCAGTGGACCTGTTGCTACGAAAACCATATTGCCGGTCATTGAGAAGTTTTCGTGTTTCAAGATATTTCATGAGCTGACGATTTATCAGCGTTTGGAAGAAGGGACGTTAGTAGGACGGTCTGTAGGAGGAGAGAGAAGATGATTCGCCTTTTTTAGGGACGGGCTGCTGGACAAATGCTGTTTTCCATCTGCTCGGAAAGAGTCCTAAAGAGTAGGATTGATGTACACCTCTTCAGAAGAAGGGGAGATATACCATCTGGATCAGCGGCTTTATGTATGTTTAGATCTTTAAGTACTCTTGCTACTACACGAGTGCGAAAGTAGATTCGTCCCATTGAAGATTCGACGCACTCAAGTGTAGGCGGAGACAAAGCACAGTCTGGGAGTGTTAAACTGGCTGCAAAGTGTGCAGCAAATAGATTGGCCTTGTCTAAAGACCTGACAGCTGGAATGTCATTGTAAATGAGCGTTGGGATGGAGGATGAGGCAGAGTTTCTGATGTTTTTGATAAACGACCAAAAGCTTTTACTACCTTTGGGACATTGCAGTATTTTTTGCCTCAACTTTTGGTCGTACTGAAATTTCACATGTTCAAGAAAGACGTTGCAGTCATCCCTGGCGCGTTTAAACTTTTTTCGGTTTTCCTCTGTCGGGTTGGTCTTGTAGGACCGAAAAAACATTTCTCTAACCCTGACGGCCTCTTTACAGCTTTTCTTTTGGTTTGATGCTCTTCATCCAATGAGGGATAAAGGATCTCATTCCAAAGAGAATGGTGTCTGTAATCATATCAGCAGCGGCATAACGACCAGTTAAAATTCCTAAAGAAGCTATTAAGACCGCTCCAATTGGCTTTCTCGTATTGCCATACGATTCGTTTAGGAATTTTTCCTCTAACTGAGTGGTCGGTGTACGAAAAATTAGCTGATGGTCCGACGAGCCTAGAGGGGAGAGCACATCAACGGTGTACCTATCAGGGTGAGAAGTTAAAAACAAGTCCAGGGTGTTGGCGGTATGACTATTAATATCTGGTATTTGCGTGAGCTCGTTTACAAGCTGGGTCAAGGTGTTTTCCGCAGCGAAGATCTCAGCACATCGTCCTTCGGGTGTTGTCTGTCCAGAATGTCGAAGCCACCCAGAATTGTGTATATTGAAGTCGCCCGTAATAACGATTTCAGTACGAGGATACAGGGATACAATTCTTTGAATGGAGTCAGACAGCTCGTCAAACTCGTTAAAAGTCGAATTGCTGTCCAGTTTGGGGCTTCTGTAAATAAAGCAGTAGTGGATAATTTGCTTACGGAGATGGAATTTTAACCAGATGGAGTTGAATTCCGGATTGGAACATGGATCATATTGTGGTGGAGTTTGGTAAGCAACATCACTACGCACGTAAATGGCGAGACGGCGGTGAGAGAAGGATAATGGCACTAGTTCGTAGCCAGGTAGCTACAAATCAGAATGATCTGAGAGGTGTGGGCGGGGATCTTCCTGTGTTTCACTGTGCCAAAACAGCTGGTCTGTACTTACAGACGTGGACGTACGCAGAAAAGTGATTACTTTTTAGCCCGCGTATATTGGCTACGTCTACCCTGAATTCCCTAGTCATAATCACAGACAAACACAGAAAACACAAACATCTACGATACGAAGCAAGGCTGCGAAGTGGAAATTCTGACATTGATTTACCGGATCAAATTGCTGTAGGTGTTATGCCCTTACAACAATATGAAACAGTGCACCAACAAAATTTTCACTCATAACCCGCTATCCATCAGTTGTTATATACACTCAGCCACTGCCCGTACCGTATGGTAAATACAGTAATGGCAATGATTGAGTGCAATCGACCTATGTCTCGTTAGATAGAGAAGAATCAGAAAGGTGATTCACGTACAATGCACGTCCAGAGTAACTGGCGACTGTCCATTTAAAGCTAGAAGGAACTCATAGGGAATTAACAGTCCGTAATATCGTCCGAAAAGATCTCAAAATGCCAAAAGCTTCGTTGAGAAGAGGAGGCCAGTAATGCATCTTATCTTGTCTCCGGGTCGGTTGCACTTGTGAAAGACAAATATGATATAGAGATCAGAATAGTGAACGTCTCGATTTCGCAACCAAGAGACCCATCTCTCTAATGTACGACTAAGGAGGTAAATCTGTTTGAGAGCTCTGTGGAGCATTCGCAAATGTTGATCAATTTTCAAACACTGAATCTGGTTATAAATATTTCTTTAATGGTGCAACCGAGGATAAATAATTTTGATGATTTAATCTCATAAACGGAAAACGTTGCTATTTCACAGAAACAGTCAACAATGTAGGAAATGTTTGCGTGCTCACATCCATCAGCATTTTTTGTGGTAGAAAAAGAATTCCTTGGCGTTGCAAATACTATTTTCGTCCAAACAACTCGGATTACCCTTTCCAATCTTTGATAAGCAAAAAGAATCCTTTAATCAGCAAACAGTAAATCCCCATGAAATGCGCACAATTTCCTCCAACAAAGGGTGTTTATCTGCCTGTTCCACTCCATTCCCGAAATTTTTGCACCACACACGAGTTCAGTCAGTATACTCCTTTGTCACAAACAAAGACAAGACAACACCAGAGCCAGGTGACAAGGGCTAAAGTCCGATAAACCTTGACACCGTCTGACCAGGCTTTATCAATTCCACATGAATTGTGTTAAATGGATTTGTAGGCATTGTTCCCTTGTTCCAAGTCAATCTATTGTCCGGATAGAATGTGTGTGTATACGACACCACGAAATACTCGTACCCTTTTCTATTTTCGAAATTGAAATCGAAAAATTCCCAAGATATGCCGAATCTATTTCACGACGACGTTCTGTGCGGATGATGGCAAATTTCAAGAAAGACAAAAAACAAACTACGAATATTTGCGGCAATAGACACGTTACATAGATAGATTTCGGAGGATGGAACGATCAGATTGTTGCATAGTAATGTAGAATTGTTTGCTTTTTATTTTTGCTTTCAGAGTAATGAACTTTAACTGATCGGCATTCGACACGCTGAATTTAGTTTCCAACGAGCCTTTAGATTGCATTTGAAATTGAATTGAGCGTCACATAGTAAGTAAACAAACTTTGTTGAGTCATTATAAAGGAACGGCATACAAAAATAGATTTGTGGAGTATCTATCAGAGTATCTTTTGAAAAAACATTTCGTTAAAGCAATAGTAGTGGTATAGTAGTATTGAAAACTTTATTTAAAAGAAAAAGTACTTAAAGTAACTATTATACTCGTAATTTGATAAACATTTTAAAAAATTCGTTTGTGAAAATTTCGAGTAATCTGGGATTCACCACGCCAAGCTGTAAGACGCCGTTTTGTACGCGTTCGAGAGGGCCAAATTGAAGCACGACACCGAGGGTGTTGAAAAAAGGAGTCAATTGAATTAAGTTTGCAGATCCATTCTATTACATTGTATGTAATTGAACAATTGAATATGTTTTTTGAGCCACTCTATTACATTGTATTTATATTTAATTCTATTACACTAGAGCTGACTGAATAAGCCTGTAAGACACATGTTTTTGACGTTGTATTCAATTGAACTTGAAGCAGTAAGGTTCTGCTTACTAAAGGTCTCTGTCTCAGTGAACAGCCATATTTGCGAAGTAATCTTCATCACTCACGAATCACCAGTGAATATTCACAGAAAAACATTTTCATTTTAATTTCACGCCGTCGCTGTCAGGTAAGCAATGTCTCGAGATAATTTTAGTATATTCAACCGATCCGATAAGATCACGCATTCCGCTCCGCCACACACTGTTTCATGTTTCATCCGACGTCGCAAACCGGGATTGGAGTTGCCCAATATGTGTTGCGCAACAGGCGGTGGCCAACAACTCAACAGCACCACAAAAAGATCTTGAACATCCCAAAATACCAACAACCAACGATTATTCGGTGCGAAAAGATGTGGCTTTAAACGTCGATGCGCAGTGTGCAAGACCCGATCAGCTGTCATGGGCTCTCAGTCATCGCGATCTTCAAGGAAAACGATAAGAATATGTGTACAACGGTTGGAAGAAGAAAGATGTCTAAAGGAATATCTCGACGCAAAATATGACAGTGAATCTGGTTCACGTACGGCCAAAGATATTCTATCCAACTGGGTCTCCGAACAAAACAACAAAATGTTCTTTTCAGGACGCCAGGAAAATAATGCTGAAGCAGTTCCTGTGCGCCCTAAGCTGAATATAGTTCAGCACAAGGCTGAGGTAGGAAGAGTCAATCAACCGACAAGGCCAGTTCCAGAGCTGAGTAAGACTTGGGTTGGAGCGAAATTCCCTTCCATACCAATTTCGATCAAATACACTACAAGAGACCACCCACCTCAAACACAGTCTCATAACAGCACACACAAACTCGTGGATAACGCTCGCATGTTTCATCAAAGCAACTGTGACAACATCTTACCTGGTAACGCACCAAATCTGAGCAGTCAACAGTTAGCTACTAGACATATAGTGTCTAAGGAATTGCCGAGTTTCTCCGGGTTACCTGAAGAGTGGCCGCTCTCTATAAGCTGTTTTGAAACCACGACTGAATCATGTGGGCTCTCCGACTACGAGAATTTAATTCGTCTACAGAAAAGTCTCAAAGTACGAACAAGATTGATGAACCCAAATCAGGTACAAGGTATCATATCGACATTGCGAATGCTGTTTGGGCGAACGGAGACGATAATAAACTCTTTAATAGCCAAGCTGAGAAGTGAACGACCTCCGAGAGCTGAACGACTGGATTCGCTGGTAACATTTGCTCTGTCAGTGCAAAACATTGTTGCGACAATGGAATCTTCAGATTTACACGCACATCTTAATAATCCATGCACGTTTACAGGAATTGACAGAAAAGCTTCCGTACCGGACGCGTCTAAATTGGGGCATATTTAAGATGGGATTAGAATCTGTCGACCTTTCAAAGTTCAGTGCATGGTTGTTCCAAGTAGCACAGGCGGCATGTGAAGTTACCGAGATGAAATCACTGCACATACCAGTGACAAAAACGGATAGAAAACAAATCAACTGTCCATTCATCACCAACAACCACATAGCAGAAGAACGCAATCCCAATGGCCAGCTATCTTGCGTAATATGTGGCAGCAGTAACTGCACATCAGTAGAAGAGTGCAATCAGAGATCAAGAAGTGTTATTTGTGTCACACATGTCTTATTCGTCACCCCAACAAATGATGTAAAGGGTTTTCCAATAGGGACTTGACAATTTTGAATTTAATTTGTGAACGCACTCTTTCACTAATCACCAAACTGTCACTGTCAATTTATTCAGTAAACTCAACACTTTCATCATGGTAAAGTACACGAACGAGCAATGTCTGCAAATTATAAAAATTTTCTACCGAAATTCGGAGTCGGTGACTGCAACTTTAAGAGCGTTAACTCCAATTTTCGGTCGTAATTCTCGCCCTAGTAGACAGGCAATAACAAGTTTAGTGCAAAAATTTGAGTCTACATATTCGTTGTGTGATGTTGCCGTGTCAGTGAGACAACGGATTGGTCGAAGTGTCGAAAATATCGCTGCCGTTCAGGCGTCCGTAGCAAACGATCCAAATCAGTCAATTCCACGGCGTTCTCAAGAATTTGGCATCGCTCAGACCACATTACGGCGTATTTTGCGTAAGGATCTTGGTTTACACCCATACAAGATCAAGCTGACTCAAGAATCGAAGCCGATGGACCATTTGAAGCGACGTACGTTCTCCGATTGGGTTCTGGAGAAGATGCGTCAAGATGATGAATTTCATCGCAAAATCATCTTCAGTGACGAAGCTCATTTTTGGCTCAATGGGTTCGTCAATAAGCAAAATATGCGTTATTGGTCGGGTGCAAATCGACTTCATCCACAAAAAATAACAGTTTGGTGCGGTTTGCATGCCGACGGCGTTATTGGGCCATATTTTTTCGTCGACGATAACCATCGTCATGTTACTGTGAACGGTCAGCGTTCTCGCGCCATGATCACCGATTATTTTTGGTCCGAATTGGAAGATATGGACTTGGACGACATGTGGTTTCAACAGGATGATGCCACAAGCCACACAGCACACGCTACAATCGATTTATTGAAGAGTAAGTATGGTGAGCGTGTTATGTCAAGAAATGTGCCAGTCGATTGGCCGCCTCGTTTGTGCGATTTAACGCCGCTTGACTATTTTCTGTGGTGCTACGTTAAGTCATTGGTTTATGCCAACACGCAGACGACGTTGGAAGAGCTCAGAGCCAACATTGAACGCGAAATAGTGGCCGTTTCGGCCGAAATGTGTGGCCGAGTCGTTGAAAATTAGGTCCAACGAATCGACCGCTGCAAACGTGCCCGCTTCAAGCCGATAATAATGTTTTTGAAATATCTCAAATGGTTTGCGTTTTATTTAACAAAAAAAGTTGTCAAGTCCTTATTGGAAAGCCCTATGTAGAAATTCTTCCAAAACTGACTACGATTACAAATTTCCGATTCCACTTTTCGGCCAAGTGAGCGTTGTTTAACATGTATCTCATCCTCATCTGATCTGAAACCCATAAACATTCCCGTCTATCCCTCTGTCATGTGAGCTAATTGACTGTCAGTATTTTGTGAATTACGGCCTCCCTCTCTATACAGCTTTAATTTCTGCTATTTTGAAGGACAAAAAGAAAAAAAAAAGAACGACAACACAAATTCGATAATTTATGGAATTACGATGTCGAAATATTCCATATCTTGCTGCTGGCTGCAGGCTGACACTGCAAAAACATATTTCCACTCTGTTGCGTTGGCACTTAATTAATTATTTTAGCCCGCAACAGTGGTTTGCTTCATGTTTTAACATCATTCAAAAAAAAAACAATATTTACATAATCCCTCAGTCAGAGAGGCGCGCAAAATATGTACCTGACCTTGACCAAGTGAAATTTACGCCAAAAGAGTCATGGTATCTGTATTACCCCCGAGTCCGCACTATAACATCGAACCACATATAGCGTGCATGATATCCACTATCCCAAACCTATACCACGAAACCGAGCAGCAAAAACCAACCACTAACCGAATTCATTAAAAGTCCTGCCAGGACCGGGGGAGAGTAGGACGAGAAAGCCTTTGGAAAAACACCTCCCGGGGTAGAGAATTGTTTTACCGAAAGCAATTGCAATTATGATGGTTTATCCTGGGGATGGTGGAAAGTGGGACAGTCCCTGAAAAGAATCGATTTTTCTCCTCAATTTCAGAGGTGGAAAAGGACTTTTTTTTTATTTATTTTCTGCAAATGGCAACACAGAAATAGTTTTGGTGAGTGCAAGCGCTATGAGTCAGTTCTGTGAGTCATTATACAAGTATCAAAAATGGGAGCTGTTGCAGAGAGGGAAGGAAGGATACGTACGTTACAAATGATGGATATGATTGAATATTCAAAAGTTTCTGCTTCCAAATACGAAGGCAATGGCTTCTCTCTTGGGTGAATTTCAAATGTACATATGGACTTGGATTACTAGGAGTCTTTCAAATGTCCTGGTGCACTTGGGTTCTATGGATTGAATTGCAGAATAAAACGTCCAAGAGTGGAGAATTAGATTAGTTTTGAAGGATTGTTTGTAGTAGTTTTGATTGGATTATACTCGGGTGCTTGAGGTCATTTGTTTACACTTGGCGGAGGTGACTGGTGCAAGTTTTAATCAGGACTACATAAAAGAACACTTGCGAGAAAGTTGTTCGTCCTTGGCGAACAGATTTGCTTTCGACTGCATTCACCTACTCCAACTTAATTTTGCGGTTTTGAAGAAAAAGTGATGTACCTCAGGGTTATATGTTAGCACCTATACTTTTCGAAGTGAAAATAGTAAGAGATCCGGACGGGCTTTTGCATTCCTTGATTTGAGATGCGATATTATGACTCTCAAAGATGTACTACCAGCAGATGAAGGGGCTATTGACATCAAAAAGCGAATGGTAAGCGACAAATAAGGAAAGAGATTTGTAAGAAGCTCGTCGTCAGGATGTGTGAAACTAAATTAAGAACTTGAACAGTTGTGCCTTGAATTATTTTCTGGTTGCATTATCGTGCCAGGAAGGCCTAGGAGTCAATGATCCTAAGACTGGGAAAATCATACCCAAGGCCTCCTGAAAATATTGATGTAGTCCAGGTGGTACCCAAAACTGCGGCAATCTTCTTAAAGATAATCACGTCACGGATATACGCGCTTCCAATGAACTTGTTGAAGAAAAAGCAAACCAATAACAGACTTAGGCGCTGACTTCGAAGTCACTAAGTCAGTCTTGCTGCTTCTTTCACGACACTTTCGATAGAAGGAGTAGGAGCCCGATAAGACGCAGTCTGGCAATTACATATGAAGACTTAGCTCAGGAAACCGAACAATTTGAACGTAGTTGAAAAGGAGAAAGCAGCGTAATCGAAAGTGAAGATTCTGTAAGCCGTAGCTTAGTCGACAGAAGTCAAACCAACTAAAAACGCTACTATGTCGAACAGGGCCAAGAGGAAGGCATCGCTCGGCAATCTATCTTTTGGATGATGTCTGGACGAAAATCGAAGGTCGCTTACCCGGCATACAAAAAATGAGTGAAAACGAAGATGAATACACCCGTAGCTGTGAATTGTGAATTTTAAGAATGTACCAGTCGTCCAAGACTGCAGTTTGAGAAATTGGGCAGTTTGCCAGCAACATCCGTCAAAGGTTAGATCATTTATCTAACCTTTGACGGATTGGAGAGCGAAGATGAAGGTCCATCCCTAGAAAAGTTACGAGTATATGCTCTTGTCTTATTCATTTGCAGAATATGAATAAGCTGGAAAGCGTTCATTGCCGCTTTGAAGACGTTCATTAAGCTCGCTATTGTTTCGTCCAACAGAGCATCCCAGCGGAGAGCGTTGAACTCTACAAGCCCAGCAACTACAGCAACGTTTCAAAAGGTTTTAAGCTTACAAGCGAAGAACATAACCTGACCTTCTTCGGGTATCGTTTTTAGGCCAAATTTTTATATTGCTACCAGCAACGGCACCACCGGAATCACCTGACGATGCTGACCGTAAACGTGAGTGCTGAGCTGCAGGAAATGGAAACACTTAAATATTCTGTTGGTAATGACACCTTTAGAAGGATGACCTTACACAACTGAAACAACCGTCAACACTCAGAATGACAACCAAAAGCCTCGGAACAGGATGGATTCACTGCTTCTTCTGCTGTGTCTTCGGGTTGCGAGTTGTGTGTAAAGTTACGAAGAACAACGAATAGGAACGAATTCATTGTTGGAGACTCTACAAAAAGAAAAAAGGGTAACGACGTTCGGTTCTACATGGAATCGTGGACAGTTAGGGACAGTCCGAACTGGACAGACAGATATCACTGCCATTCCGAAAGTATGTTATGAATGCGGCGGACAAAAGGTCGATGACATGTTTTACGGTGACTGCTACAAAGAACACAAGCAGCATCTATTTGGATGTGGATTTGCTGCAAGCGGCAGACTAAGGCAAGAAGTCTTGAGCTTTCGGGACGTGATCGAACATATAACATTCATCAAGCGCCACAAATGAAGGCTGAAACTGAAGAACGATAGCTCGTCGTGCACTCAAGGAGCAATAGAGAGTTTCTCGTGAGGAAAAAGGAAAATCATGAAATGGAGAGTTGCTACTGCAGAAACAATGCAGAGGCCTGTAGCGATATACAAAGAAATTAGACGCAGTCGGTACGGAGAATACGGCACAAAATCCTAAAGAGAAGCTAAGACCTCCTTTTAAACGATCAAAATGAAGGAAAGAAATATCAAAATTTTAGCGTAACCAAACTGCTAGACCGGATGGTCTACTTCCCAAGTTGTAACGCAGTAAGAGATCATTTGGAGGAGAGCATACAACAACTCTCTTCCAAGATCCCTTACATCGCGTACAAAATCTTACCTCCCTGTAAGCATTCGCCAATGGTCTGATTAGTGATATCAGTGCGGACTTAGGACGGGTTAGTCCACACTTCACACAATATTTACAGTACAGCAGAAACCAGAGATAATCCAAGGACTCCACATCGATACTCACGTCACGTCTTCTTTTAGGATCCCAGCCAAACTCGTCAGATTGTGCAAAATAACAGCGCTCGCTGCTTCATAAGGTTTGGAAATAATCTCACTAGGTTAGGTTAGATTTGCGCGGTGATTTGGTATCTGGAGCCGAAAGCACCTGCACCTCGTCGGACTTAGATTTGTGTAGACCCATAGTTTGTAATCACCGATCGGGGGTATTGGATTGTGGTTGCTACTTGTGGTGTCCGCATAGTGGCATAGAAAGTGGAGAGTATCCTCCCATCTCCACAACCTCAGCAGAGATCGTCGTCGGTAATGCGCAACTTTATTGCATACGCCCCCAGAAGATTATGCCATGTGAGTAACCCAACAAGCATAGACAGTTCAGCTTTGGCTTTCAAGAGAATCTTACTTGTTCTCGATTAGCTGAGATCCGGCCTTGAAGTTCCACTGGTTGGAAGGTTTTCCCACCTTTCACTGGCTTGGATTTGTATCGTTTGTTCCACTTGGATTCTTAAAGTTCAGATCCTTTGCGAGCTAAGTGGTCTACGTGTTCGTTGCCTGCCATTCCTTTTTGGACGGGGATTCAGTAGAGCCTAGCCTTATGCCATTATCTCTTCACGGGAGTGCGTCACGGACTTTGATTTAATCTCGCGGCTTAATGGTAGCCAGTATCCTCGTGGGATATTGCCTTTATTGTGGCAAGTCTGGCCGCTTCTAGTATAGCCAATATCTCAGCTTGGGAAAGACCGGTGTAGTCCGGCAATCCGGCAATTGATCGGAGAAAATCCCAGCGCCTCTCTCCCTGGAAAATGGTATTTCAAAGTCATGATCATATGTACTCGTATCGTCCATATTGGAGCCGAGTTCATTTGAAAGGATTGAGGCGTGACTCTTCAGGTTCCATTTCCAAGCTAACTCAAAACTCAATCGGTGCCATTTCTTCTATGTAGAGGACTAAGGGCAAGAGTCTCGTTCTCATCTCATGCAATACATGCAATCCTCTGAGCTTGACACCATACCAAGCTACCAATTGTTAAGACGTATGCAGCCATAGGATAATCTTGGAGTTAGGTCCGGACTTTATCGCAAATATACGACTGTATGTGTAGAAAGCGATCAATTGTTTCTTTGGACGTTCTTCAACATTGATCTTCGACCTCAGTTCCCTATCTAGTACGATGCTTAGGTATTTAGCACTGCTGGTAGACGGAGGACTGTCCCATCTATTGAGGGAAGATCAAATTGTGAAATAATCCTTTTATATGTGAAGACGACAAGCTCTAATTTTTGCAGTTTGGTTCCCAGTGCCAGCATATTCACCGGGAATTCTAAGGCCGTCATTCGCTCCCTTCTTAGGTTCAGAAGTATTTCGTTGACAAAAAGGGTTCAAAGAAGAGGTGATATGGTGATATCACTCCTCCCTGTGAAGTGTGCCTTGAGATAGTGATCCTCAATGTTGCATTGATGTTCCTGTTTCGGAGTATACAGGTTATCAGGTTCGATCTTTTCCAAGTTCGAGGAAGACAGCCAATGTGTATTCTCGTATTGGGAGGCTCCATACAGGGCCGTTTCCGTGCTTTTTCCGGGCATTTTCTGGGCATTTCAGTTTCAGACTAGATTTTGAAGCTGGGCCTATCTGTCTTCACTTCTCTCCTGCATCCATATTTAATGCTGCAGCTGAAGAGTGTTTTTAGGAACGGTATCACAATCTGCTTCGTTTTTTTGGAGCTTGATTGGTATGATTCCGTCCAGTCTAGCAGAGAGTGAATCCATAGCCCAGCTTGTTTTCTTCTAGTATCCCCTCAGGGATTTCGTGTTGGCTAGGGAGATGTGTGTCACTATCTATTACTGATACTGGAGTCGGAGTGCATGCGAGACCCTAAGTCGTGGATTTCGTATAGCTACCATCGGGTAGTTTAGAAATCCAGCTACTGAAGGTTCCTTAGATAGGACTTCTCTAAGTCTGTCACACTCTGTTGCATTGAAAAGTTTATTCTCCTCCTTTCTGATGCGGAGTTCTTGGATTTTATGATCTTCGTGGGTCATGTCTTCTTAAAGGCCTGGGTGAAGATCGCCTATGGTTTCCGCTTCGCTATGAATTCTGATAATGACACCGGTTCAGACTCTTCTAAGCTCTGCTCTGTGGTGTAGAGACATTGAAGTTAGCGGAGATATCCTAGTTATTTTGATCGCAAGATTCTTTGAGCGATTTTTGGTCTCATTTGCGTTGACCGGCTTTGGTTATATAGCAAAACACTCGCTGAGCGGTACAGTGCCATCGACCTGGTTATAAGCCGACAGAGATGGCTGGGATATACTCGTATACCTAGAATGACTATTAATGAGCCGCCTACTGTCATCTTCTTTAGGTGGCGCGCTCAAATGGAATAAGATCTCAACCATTTGGTAATGTGTAATTTGTCACTCCCTGTCGACTGGAGAGGGTTATTGATTAAGGGCCAGGTTCATCCCGGTCTATCTCTCCAACTAAGTAAGTAAGTAAGATTCTAAATTAAATTGCAAACATTTGGGTCTGTTTCTGGGTCTGTGATTCCCCTGATCACGATCACTGCTTGGATGACCAGGTAGATCATAACTCGATCGTGTTGTCCGTCTACAATTTTCTAATTTCAGCCCAAATTTGATGATTACTTCATTTGTTCAAGAATTTACACAATGCTCAGATTAAATTTTAGTTCGATTTAGCAACTGTTTTCACATCCTAGATTATCCATTACTTACCTCTGCTAATTAGTAAAATGATTTACTTTGAACTACCGACGACGTAAACAAGGTATTTACCCAAAGCCCGAGCCCATATGAATGTGCGATCTCTTGGAATTGGCTTCGAACCAACAGCCACTACAACATCTCCAACAAATCTCGTGCCACTTTATCATCATGTGGGTGTCTCTGAGTTATTTGGTTCGCCCACCCCAGATGTAAAAGAGATCATTTAGGTGATCAACTCTTCAGAAACTGGTGATATTTTCAAAAAAACATTTACCACTGACACTAACTCATAAATCTCTAACAAAGGACGACAGAGGAATGCGAGAGATGATGATGTGATCGTCAACTGAAGACCAGTTGGAAGATTAGTGATCATAAAGGTGAATCGCTTTGATGAAGTATGATTCTATAGATTCTAAAAATAAAGCCAACCAAGTGTGGCCGACCGTACGAAAATTTTCCATAAATTTCTAGGAAATTTTCCATCCTCTGTAGAAGTACGGGGAAGAGTGATCGCCGAGTATCTGCTCTACAAAAGACAACAACCAAGAATAAACGCCCACATATTCGGCGAAATGTACAACATATTCAGGTCCATGTGCTTGCAACGAGTACTCGTTGAATAGACACGTACTCAATGTGACAAAATGTAATGATGCCAATCAGTGATCCAACACAACATCTAACAATGCCGAGGCCCTTATGACTTTGAAATGAACACAAACACGCCTCTATGACTTTGAATAATCCGTCATAAATTCAAAGCACATTGTGTTTACCTAGACACGTACCCAAAGTACGAAGATACGATTTTGGCGGGACGTCGGTATGATCCAAAACTGTTTTATTTTTAATGGCCGATAAACAAAGTTCACCTTGAAGAAGACGATTGTGAGTTTTACTGGGGAATATCGGTGTCACGGATCGTTGATCTGCTGCGTGATCACGTTGGCAATCAGATAACGTTTACGAGATCATTGAACAGAAAATCATATTCTGCGATGCCGTAGTATCTAAATGAATTATGTAAATAATAGAGCTCAAGCGTTTGTGTAATCAGCTAAAAAAAGATCGACACACATGTTGCCACAGGTATTGCTCACAAAATATTTCCAACGCTCTATCAAGCGACGAGAGACACTATCGAAAGCAGCAGGGCTCTTTACGAGCTCTCAGCGATTCAGTTGCATGACGAGAAAGATTCGTCAGAACAATTCCTCGCAAACTTCGCCATGGCTAAAGGCAACATCAGAGCCGAAGAGAAGACAGATTTAATCAAATTCAATCAGATTCAACAATATCAATCAAATGGTGTTGCAGACAACGTAAACGCTGTAAACAATGTTACAGACAACGTTAACGTAAGCAAAAACACGGCGTTGAGACTCCAGTGACCAGGGACAAGCGAAAAAATGTCGAAATACCGCCAAAAAGAAGCAACTGGGGGCCAAAAAACCTAGACGTCAAGGCGGTGTCAAAAATTAGGAGGCCACAAAAGGGAGAACTCCTTATACAACTCAAGAAGACGGGTATCAAGACCGCCGAGTTCAAAGGCGTCATTAGTGAAACGTTAGCGGATCAAGCGATCGTAAGATCACTTACGCACAACACTATCCTTGGGGTTAAAGACATCGATGAGGTCGCTGCTGTAGATGACATAATCGATGCCATCAAAGCCCAGCTTGCAGTGACAGTTTCACCAGCAGACATTTTGTCTCTGCGAAAGGCGCACGGAGGAACTCAAACTGCAACGATCAGACTTTTAGAAAACTTTTTGTACGAGCAGTTTCGAGCTCTACCAGTTTCACGTAGGGTTTCCATCGACAAGGAAGTCTTTATGCAGCAACTGCCTTTCAAATGTAGACGTTGAGGCAGCTTGTCGCAGTGCAAGCACGTGTCGCTTGTGTCAAGCTAAGCACAATACGCTGCTGCATACAGAGAAGACCTCGCCGTCTGTGTCAAACACATCTTCGTCCAACGTTGTTAACACAGACTACCAAATTCTTTTAGGCACCGCGCTCGCCAAGGTTAAGAATAGTTCCGGACGGTTTCAACCAATGAGAATTTTGTTCGACAATGCTTCACATCTAAGCTTCATCACTAAGGCATGTGTCGAAAGACTTCGGCTCAAAGCTCTACCCGCAACAACTACGATCGAAGGAATAGTAGCTGTTGTCACTGGCCGCTCCAAATGAATTGCTCAATTTGCGTTATCTTCGCTCGACGGCAGCTTTGTGGAAAGCATCCAAGCGAACATACTGTCTAAGATAACGAACTCTCTACCGCCTGGCCGTATTCGTAAAGGATCATGGCAACACATTGATGGTCTAACCCTAGCCGACCCAACCTCAACGTGCCCGCAACAGTGGACATTTTACTAGGCTGTGACCAACTAGGAAGATTTCTTCTCGATGGTTTAATTCGAGGCCCAAATGACACTCCAATTGCGCAGCAATCAACACTTGGGTGGGTACTGTTCGGAATAGTGGTCGCAATGGATACCACGCACGCGCTTTCAACAGTCATCTCTCGCTCGTCTCGCTCGGATTACACTCTAACCAAGGCAGTGGCAAAGTTCTGGCATTTGGAGGAACTCCCGGAATCAAAATTGCTTACCGACGAAGAGCGCTTGTGTGAAGAACTGTTTTCTCAAACGCACTCACGTCAAGATAATGGACGCTATGTGGCCAAACTTCCCTTCAAACAAGCAATTACACTTGAAAGTTCTACAGATGCTGAACTGGGACATATGGACGAAGTTGGTGATATCCCAGCTCCGGGAAAACATTATTACATGCCACATAGGGCAGTTGTCAAGGAGTCTAGCACGATGATTTCGTGGTCATCGATTTGCTACAACTGGGAACGTTGCGAAAATGTATAGACAAGTGCGAGTTGACCAGGATCACGTTGACTTCCAACGCATCGTCTGGCGTCGTACATCATCGGATCCAGTTAAAGACTATCGCTTGCTGATAGTGACATATGGCATTTCATCGGCTTCTTATCTCGCCGTCAAAGCGTTGCAACAAATAGCCGTCGACGAAGGTCATGATTATCCTGTAGCCGCATCAATTATACAACGTGATTTTTAGGGTCTTTCGACGAAGAAGAACTACGCCGTCTTCAGCCTGAAATTGAAAAATTGAATTCCATACCACAAGAAGAACGGGAAATAAAATCAACTCTGGATCTAAATGATTCTGAAAGTGTGAGAACATTGGGGCTTCAATGGCATACATCTACCCTTAGTTTTACTAAACTTCTGTTTCTTTCAGATGCCGCTAAATTATGTGACACGCTGGGATTGATCGCCCCCTGCCACAGTTATTCCCAAAATAATGTTTCAACGTCTTTGGAATCGAAAAGTCGACTGGGATGAAGAAGTACCATCATCACTAAAGAAAAAATGGATGGACTTCCGAGGAAACCTTCCCTGCTTGGCAACTATACGAATTTCGAGGTGGTTAGGAGATCATTGGCCCAGATGCAGTCACAGATCTCCACGGATTTGCAGAGGCATCGCAATCCGTATACGCTGCTGTCGTCTACGCGAGAACTTCAAGCGCTAATGATCGTTCGTCTCTTCACTGCGGAAATGAGAGTTTCCGTCTGAAGTTACCTCGTCTGGAGTTATGCGCTGCTGCTCTGTTGGAGCAACTAATGATGCATGTAAAGAAAGCATTAAATCAACGCGTTCGTGACATGTATGGATGGACTGACTCATCTGTTACATTAGCTTGGCTTCATCAACATCCTAGCAGGTGGTGCACGTTTGTTGTCAACCGTGTGGCACGAGCACAAGAGGTTATACCACCGGAGCATTGGTTACATGTTCCATCGCTGCAGAATCCGGCCGACTGCGCTTCTCGAGGCTTGCTACTTCAGGAGCTAAAGCATTTCAATCTATGGTGGGAGGCCGAATCGTTCTCGAATCGCAAATCGTAAGGGACATAAATCGATTTCCTGTCTCTCGAATAAGTTCCTCAGGCTGAAGGAACTCAACGAAGTGCTGTACATTTGGATAAGATCCACGCAGACGTGTTTTTTTGATGATGATATCGGGCGGTTCCAGACAAAGACGGCTCTTAGAAGGCAAAGTCAGTTGTTGAAACTAAATCCGTTTTTGGATGAGAAACTGTTTCTTCCTGTGGGTGGACGACTAAGGAATACACCGTTGCAACCCGATAGGAAGCATCCAATTCTACTCCCAGCAGCCGCATAACTCACCATGATGATCTGTCAAGACGTACATCGAACATCGCTTCACGCAGGCCCTGCGACCATGCTCGTTATACTGCACAGCCATTTTTGGATAACAAACGCCCGAAATTTGCTGCGGAAAATTTTTAGGGCTTGTGTAAAGTGCCGAAGACATTAGAGTTTCGTTCAATAGCAGCTGATGAGTGACCTGCCCAGACCCAGAGTACAATCTTGTAGACCCTTTCTCCGTAGTGGTGTAGATTTCGCTGGGCCGGTTCTACTTCGCTTTTCTAAAGGACGTGGTTGCAAGGCTGTAAAGGGCTACATATCCATTTTTATATGTTCCATGCACCTGGAATTGGCAAGTGACCTGTCGTCTGCTACCTTCATCGCATGATCCTTCATTCAATGATCGTCAAGCTATAACACTCGGACATTTCCTGGTTGGGGAGCCGCTTAGATCTATTCCGGAACCTGAGATGACAGTTACCAAGATCAATCTAGTAAACCGGTGGGGCTTAATTAGTCAACTGCGCCAGCATTTCTGGAAAAGGTGGCACAGCGGGTATCTGAGTCAACTCCAGCAACGAGCCAAGTGGACCAAGTCATTTCCGTATTTCAATGTGGGAGATCTTGTTGTTCTTAGGGAAGACAACGTCTCACCCGGCAAATGGAGGATGGGAAGAGTAGCAGAAGTCCACACAGGAGCTGATTGCAGTAACTTTAAAAACTGCAGACGGGACACTGATGCGGCCTATCGTCAAGATATCGCCGCTTTTGAACTTCAAAGACGACGTCGATGTGCTCCATGGTTGAACTAACTCTCCGGTCAGTTCAGGGCCGGCGGAATGTTAACGCCAAACCATCTACTTGCTAAATTGCAATTTGACGTGATTTGGCACCACACGTTTTTTTTTCATTCTCTTCTGCCTTCTGTGACGTTTAGTTTTTTCCCGCTGTTTCTTTCAATCCTTTTTGTCACTTGTAAAATGAAATACACATTCACTTATCTTTTGCACTTGAACCAGTGCAGTTTTATTTCGCAACAGAAAGAAACCATTTGTGCCCCCAAAACTTACGGATCCAAAATGGAACGACAGAATTTTCGAAGGAAAAGACGTCGAACGATGATTTAACCTTAAGTGGAACAGTGGAGACCCTCGCGCATTGCCTCACAAATACGAACAAACAGCAGAAAGGCACTACCGCGGTGGAAATAAAGACACTTCGGACAAGGTCCAGCATTAGTGAAGGAGACCAGACTTCCAACAATGCCTGGACACTTTTAAACTGGTAAGGCGCAGTTTAAATAGAGCCATCAAGGAGAGCTAAGCCGCGTGCTTTAAACGCCTCTAAAAGGAGGCCGACATCAAACTGAAGGGCTACCGAAACTTTCCAATAATGCTGAGCATCTAAGTAGAGAATCTATTCCCCCAAATACCAGGTACTATGTGCAATGTCGTAAGAAAAGCCGTCTAGTGGACATTCCACTAATTATCCAACCGCATCCGGAACAAGGCAATAAGAGCGGCTATAAAAAAGAGACCGGGCCTGTTTATGATGGCGATGCAGAAGTACCTCGAAGAAGGAATGTTTCCTGAAAAGTGGAAAATGCCACATTTTGGTACTGCTACCATAAGGAAAGAAGCCTCCAGGAGAACCATCGTCCTATCGCACAACATGCCTATTGGACACCATGGGAAAGATCCTCGATAAGATCGTCTACAATAGGTTACTCGTAGTGGCAGACGAAGAAGGAGTCCTCTCAGGCTACCAAGTTGGCTTTAGAAAAATGGGAACTGCCGGAATTCCACAGGGATCGGTCTTAGGGCCCTTATTGTGGAACATCATGTACGACGGAGTCCCACGACTGGCGTTGCCTGGGAGGGGTGACGGTAGTTGGATTCGGCGATGGCATTGCCGTCGTGACAGTGGCTAAACAGATTCGTCCGCTACAAACGAAGCAACTAGCCGACCATAAAACTCACAACCAGTCGGAAAACTATAGAGCTCCCCAACTTGCAGGTTGGTTACCAAATACGGTTCAAAACACACGTGGACTACATATTTAACCAAGAAAGCATCGCAAATCCAGGGAGCTCTCTTGCGCATACTGCCGAACATTGATGCACAGAAGGTCCTGCTCTCCAGAGTTGTCACATTATTTCTGCTGTATGCCGCCCAAGTCCGGGCGCAAGCACTGAGGACGACGACGATCAAAAGGAGACTATCTTCAACGTACAGACTCTGCGCACTATGAATAATCAGTGCCGACAATCCATGACTGGGTAAAACGTAAACGTTGAGACTGCAACTACAACCTTACGCAGTTCCTGTCTGGCTACAGTGGTTATCGCAAGTGTCTCCACCGTTTTGGGAACGATAGCTCACTATCTTGCCTCGAATGATCAAATGAAGATGAGCAGTATTTTATTACCCACGGTTCATGGCATGGAAAACTACCCTGCCCTGCCTGTCGCTAATCCTCGATCACATGTTGCAGTTGGGGGAGAACTGGCCGGAAATATGAATTTTTATAACAGTTCTACAAAATGAGCTATGGAGAATAGAAAGGCTAAGAAAAGCAATAGTATTGCTTGATTTGCTTACCAGCCCCGCAAAGTAATACCTACGGGCAGTCCCGCGATCAGAGTGGTCAAAGTGTGCAGGGTATTCCTGGAATCGAACAATCAGGCTTGCTGGTAGCACGGGCTACTGGTATCTATGAAGATTACACATCCTTCAGTGATGATCAGGCTCTGACGTTCAAAGTACTCGTATGCCGTGCGATATATTTCTGCTTTTATTGATCTTCTACCTGCCAACTGAATGATTAGATTACGTTTGTTTTGTAGGCAACAAAGTTGTGAAATTATTTTGCTGTCGATCAATAGAAGATCAGTGATCGACACGTACATATCTTGCCTTTAGCTTTCTACGAACCTCAGTCGTTTTTCTTTTATGTTTTCCATGCTGTGAGTTCAAAATAATACCTTCGAGACTGTTTACGATACCTTTAAAATTTTATTGACATTAAATCGCTTTTTTAGTTGACTCAGCCGTTCACTTTCGGCGTCAAATGATCAAATGACAGTAAAGATCAGCAGTTGTACTTCGACAAGATCAGTGATCAACACCCATTTCGCCACAAATATTAAACAGTTGATGGCTCGTTTTATAACAGCCAACCCAATTCTGTTCGATTGAATGATTACTGATCATCGTCTGATCTTCAGTCGACCAAATCGCGCAGCGCTAAGTGATCATATCGGTGATTAGCAACTATTATCTTCAAACTATTGTGTGAACTATTGTATAAGGCAGCCTTCGTACTATTTTCTGATTTAAAAAGTATCTCACACAAGAGAGGACGAAAACAGGAAGTCCATCACTTGTACCAAACAGGTGTGACATTGAGATGACCTGCTGGAAACTACTATAGGAACTAGGAACTTCTACGTCAGACCATAGGTATATCAAATTCTAAATGGGCGCAAAAGCTCCAGCAAAGTCAACACAATTTTAGGCGAAGCTTGGCAAATCCGTCAAATCTCAGAGCAAGGCAGATGGTAGAGGAAGCTGTTCACAATCTGAATGAGCCCTTTCCAAATGTTTTAAACTGAAGTGTCCTGCTAGAAAGAACTCTTGTAGATCACTCGTATCAGCCACCAAAGCAGAAAGTTTTTTAAACAGGTTAACGTGCACAAGTCATGCTTCCTTTTATAGAGACTGTTGTTGGAACTTTGGGCTGCCCAAAGTCCTCAAAAATGGCAAGTCAGCCAGCTTAAAAACTACAAATCTGATATCACCTGCATTGAGCTTAGTCTCATGAACTAGACTCAGTTCCCAGGTGAACCAATCAGAAGAGGATCCGAACCAGTTTCTATTGCCGGAACTCCGAGTTAAAGAAGCTTCCTCTTCACAAGAGGAAGCTGACTAGCTTGGTATCTAGTACTAAAAGGCGTCTTCACCAGTTTCTCCAGCGACTCAAAGTGAAATATTTGGTTGTGGTCCGGAAACCTTCTTTGGACTAAACACGACTCGTCACCTCCAAGGCGTTCTTATCTTTCAAGTGATGTAGAGGAGTTCTCGACAGAATATGGGTCTTTCGCTGTCGGAAGTCGTCGGGATGTACACAGCTGAAATATATTGCGCGACACAGATGTAGGGGCCGCATCTGTAGCGAGCATCCAAATTGCGATGCGACCTTTTACCACCTCCAAGCTACTTAGGATAATGGAATGCTTCCCTGAGCGCAGCCGAGAAGCATGAATTCACGGAGATTTGGCTAGCTCCCAGGCCACAATAGGATTCTGGGAAATGAGATCGATGAGAAACTTGCTCAGGTAAGACTCAGAGACTGACTTTGTAGAACCTAAGTCGTCAGGATGTGCACAGCTATGCAATTACATTCTATAGACCGGTTGTTCGGTGAAACAAGCTGGGTCAGAGCTGCTCTTCGAATCATCTTGGTGGAGGGCTAAACAAATATACGTCTGCCTCACAAGCGGAGATATCATAATCTTGATGGCAATGAAATATATTGTGAGCCACAGATGGAGGAGCCGCATCTGTAGCGACATCCTTGCTGAGACCTATACTTGAATGCTTCCCTGAGCGCAGTTCGTTGGAAATGAGATCGCCTAGAAATTGATTTCTTAGGACCTGAGCCCATGTTGGGGCTGTCTGCGTTCTCGGTAAGGGTATCTTGTGAGTACAAGCGTAAAGGGCTTAACTCTCCAGGTTGCAGGAATACTACGTGTCTCTAAGCAATTTCATTAATAGGAACCGAAACGGAGTACAATGGACGAGTTATTTATCTATGTGCTCTGTGTAGGAGGAAACCTAAACGTGAGGGCTCCTAAAATCTTCAAGCAGTGAACGACTCGAAGTAGGCGCTTTTATTTGAAATCTACGCTACCAATTGTAACGATGATAAGGTCCAAGACTCAGAGGATGATAGGAGCAACTGTCGAAGCATCAGTTCAAAACCAACGTTCTCACTCACTCACAGCTCTGCTGGGTGGAAGCTGTAATAGCGAAGAGCAAAAATTAGTAAGAAGCGGAAAAAAGCAGCTTGTCAGCATAGAGGCATCGGTGAATATGGATCAGAACTAGTTCTGGCACCGCCACCATAATGCAAGAAGTTCAGCACGCCGTTTCCATTAAGGTCTAGCCAGAGCTCCAGGTTTAAGTGTTTATACACGAGGTTGTGGTTGCGGATGCTCTGACTCTAACTTTGTGTGCAATACAAGCAATATGATGTGGCTGAGTTTAAGTAAGACATTCGTCTGTTGTTTCTTGAAATAAGTTATCAGTTCTACCCGGTTCAAGAAAGCCCCAAAAATATTGCCTCCATAAACCATCAAGGTATGGCATTACCTTAACAATTCATGCTGTCATTGAATTAAAAGATAAGTTTTATTGCTAAAGGTGACAGGAAATGTCTAGATTTGTCTAAGGTAATGACGACGATAAGAAGTTGTCTCTCCTGAAATATTTATGTTAGACGTCACCTAGACTTTTATCTTCCTCAAAAACGAAGAACCAGTATGATTAACAAAAACCCCGCGTAAACAATCTTGTTGATCGTATTTCGACTTAGAAATAACTTCCAGCATAGGTAGGTACGTCGTCGGCTAAAACGATCATCGCAAAAAATTTATCAACAAGATTAGATAGCTAAGCACGCAAAGAAAAAAAAACATAAAACATTGTAGTACCTGTTCCAATTTCAGTAAGGAATGTACCCGTATATACGTCTAGCCTCTTTGATGATCGATTTTGGCGATCTTGCTCTGATAACTTTTGATTGACACAAGTGAACATAATGTACTCGTAAGTCATCAAAGTCGTAAATAAAGTGGTAAATAATCGAAGATCGCAAGATCGTGATAGTGATCACCTATCTTGACATGATCAGCAAGTACTAAAGTCATACAGTACACCACAGAGTTCGCGCAGTTAAATAACTAAAAGGATGTATGAGTATCTAGGCATAATTCTAAGTAGAATTACTCACGATCAGTGATCGTTCTGATCGTGCCCTTGCAGAAATCCATCAGAGTAACTTACGAATAAATTGAGGTAAAAAAATATGTAGGAGCGCAGATAAAATTTCTGATAAGATACGATCAGTAGGATCACACAGATTTGGGACAAATTATTTGCTCATCGATCAGTGATGAGCAAGAATTAATTTCCAACCACAGATCAGTATTACAAAAGTAAAATACTCACGAAATGGTGAATGGGAGCGATTCTACACAGCTCTACGATCAGTAGCTAAGTATTTTGAAGTCACGTGGAATTGCATGATCCATTAATAACTTTTAATTAATTATCTTATCGTCAAGATCAGAGGGACAAAGAAAATGATTGACAGGAGTTATACGAGCATTATGCAAAAATTAATTGGCATGTCAGCAAGCGCATGTACGTACTCGAGATCAGTCGATTATTGCTGAAGATCAAAGTGTGATCAGCGATATAAATGGAAATACTGAGGCAGACTTGAAGAAACTAGAATAAAGCAGACTAGACTGAATGGGTGACAAGAGTCTGCTGCCGTTATTCTTGCAGTGAGTGCGAGTATACAGGTCAGTTTCTGATTATTCAAATGGGTTGAATAGAACGATCCTTGTTGTTGTTTAAAACTAACTGACGTGCAGACTCTTGGTGGTAGAATCTATCTTCTTCGGCATACGTCAAATAGTGAAGCAATGTCTTAGTTTAAATAATCCCTTAGCTTAGGTACTGCGCCGGGCTTGGAAGCCATCACGTAGAACAGACTTGCGGCCAATATCCCGAAAATGTCGATCACAATATGCACATCTGCATGCAGAATATCCGGTAACTCATAAGGGAAGGTGGCCTTCTCACCACACTATAGAATATGCGATGGACGGTTAAGGGCTATTACAAAATGTCTGTCTACGACGTCTATAATACTACAGCTACCATGTGAATAGCCACGAATTTATTGTTCGATTTGTGAATGCCAGGAGGCTGTCGTAACTATGCGAAGCATCTGAAGATAGGATGAAATGTATTGTAGAAGTATGCTCCCTACGCGCTCGTGCTAGGCGAGTTCATCGTCAAGGTTTGCAACGGTCAGTGTTCGGACAATGAAAGGCGGCTCATCAATTTTGCCGCAGCAGGAAGCATAGTAATTACTTGTAGTACTACCACATTCCGACATCTCGATAAGTGTACATTAAGCCATCTGATTGCCCACTAATCAACGAACAACCAATCAGATTGATCATGCTTATATCGACTGAAGGCATGATCCTAATGTTCTAGACGTACACTTCTCTGTGCATATAAGACGCCTCACTAATGCAAAGACAGATCTCCAGGTCATACGACTACTGACTATATAAGATGGAATACTCGTGATCCAAATAACCAGGTAGCTGTTGATGGCGTTTATATTCCGCTACTTAACTATGAAGAAGAATCCAAATGCATTGCTCGGCTGAAAAACAAGAAGACGGCGGACAGTCCGTTGGCAAAGCTATCCGACTTTGAGCTGTTTGGACGGAAGCATGTTCATTGACTAAAATACCAGAATACTCTGTACAACCCGCCAGAAAAGCAATTTCGCAAATTGTGCCAAACTACCGAACGATTTCCTTCTGAGCAAGTAACTGAACAAGAGACTGAAGGCAATATACAACAAACTGATGGAACCTTATCAGTGTTGCGTTAGACCTTGTAGGCTCACCATTGACCAGACATTCAGATTGCGCCAAATACTGGTGAAATCATCAGAAAAAATGCCCCACTCACAAAATGCACGTCAAATTAAAGCTGCGTTCGGAGTACGATAAGGGATCCCGATCCGACTTTGAAAGATGGCACTCACCCATGGAAATTGACAAGGATCTTTCCGAGCCAACATTTCATACTAAATAGGTGATTCATACGATTTCCTTGATGACGGACATCGACACCTCAGACATGATATGAATATTGTTAGGCCCGACGATCGGGCTATCTAAGCAACATTTTCCAGACTTAGAACTTGGGCAAACTTATTGTATGGCGGCGAATTGTGAGCGATGGTGGATGAGCCTCGGATAAGGATTCCTCGTTGACGACCCTGAAAACAAAAAACGACGTTCGGATCTGCACATGGAATGGCCAGAAGAAGCCACGTACAGCTGGAGAACAAGCCGAGGTCCTAGATTTCACCAACATTCAGAAAGTACGGTGGGATGGGACAAAAGGAATCATTCATTCATATATCACCCTGACTGACTGAGCAGACTAGACGTTGCTATGCGTTGTGTGCGGATTTATTGTAACAAAAACAGAAGAAGAAGTCATGAGCTTTCTCCATTCGCATAAAGACAACATCAGCCGAAGATGCGCTCACCTATTTGCTAATATAGATACTGCTTCGAACTCTTCGACAAACTCGGTCAAGTAGAAATCTACATTTAGCAAGCTCACACAGACCTGTAAGTCCTCTTTGTGATACTACAGGATCTCAATATCGTCAGAAGAATCCTGGTAGGGTACGCAGATGATATGGAAGTGGAGAACACGCAAATGAAGCTAAACTAGGTTATGAAACGGGTGAACACATGGATGGATGAACACGGTGTTAGTCTAGCTACAGGAAAAAACCGAAATAGTACTCCTGACCAAGAGAATCCCGAACATCGTTAACTTCCAAATCGGGCCCGAAATTAACTGTCAATACGAAACTCAGCTTCTGGCAGCAGATAAAGTCCGTATCGGAACGAGCGTCGGAGGTCGCAATGTCACTATGCAGACTGATGGCAAAAGTAAGTGTTCGACCAGTAAACGAAGAACCACACACGCCATTCATCTATATGGCTCTGAGATCTGGGCAGACGCACCCCGACAAGAAAAGTACAAGCAGCAGATGGCAGCAGTGCAGAGACGCGGAGTTCTACCGATCGTACCGAACGGTGTCGGAACCAGCCGTCCTCGTAGTTGCAGGAATGACCCTTATCAATTTCCTAGCAGCAGAAAGGTAGTACGCCTACGTCAAAATGCAAAGTAGCTCACGAAACGGCAGTGACAAGGGCGTTGGAACTCGGAAAACTGATCAAGGACGTGGCTAAATAGAATGTATGGAAACAGGGCGAAGTAAGCAACCACGTTACCCACTTTCTGACGGATATTTCAACGCCTTTCTTCGCAATATCAGTAAAGCAAAAACTAGAGCCTGCCAGTACGGGGACTCTCCAGTTGACGATGCAAACCACACTTTTTTCGTTTGCAGGAGTTACGAAGCTCAATAATGGGTGTTAGAAACAGCATTGGCGTAGCATAGGCCAAGAAAACATGGCCAAAAAGATGCTGACGAGCGATCGAGACTGCTGAAAGCCTCACCGGCAAGATATAATACACCCGGACAAGAAGATAAAAAAAGCCGGCCCCCAAAGGAGAAAGAAAACGACACCACTCTGGAGTAATCCGAAAGCGATTCCGCGGTGGATGGTGTTCAAATGAAGAGGGTTAAGGTGGTTTTTAGTAGGTGAAAGTCGCACAGTACTAAAGTAGAGCGGCACTGCTTATCGTCGTTATTAGCTTTTCCACCATCGCCAAGGCAGAACAAAAAAAAAAAGAGAATCTGAAACTATCAGAAGTTAGCAAAGTCGAGGAGTCTGCTGATCGTTGCATTGGACAGAAGAAATCAGACAGAGCGAAGCAACTGCACAGCAGATGAAGCAGTGTTTCCCCTTCATACTCGTACAACTATTGCAAAAGTCATTGAAAGCGGGTTCAAGTTTATAGCGTGCCTGCCAATAAAGTCGTGGGGTTTGATGATGACTACTGGATGCCGCGATACCATATTACCGTCTTACAGATAAGTTGCTCTTTGAACGTCTCTGATCTTTGTGCCTTCTGACTACTTGTTGCTGGCCTCATCTATCGCATCCAGTTTGGGCATGAGTCTACAGAGCTGTGTCACTTAATCTGAACTAGTTAATCGACTCGACAGTTTCCCCGAATATGTCGGCATCCATGTACCCAGCAATAATGGATTTCCATCTGTTTGGCCATCTCGATGAGAGATGATGTTGTCATAACCGAGTTCAACGACTTTAAAGCTTTTTGGGATTCACTGCAGCCAAGAAAGAGCCTCTGCAATTGCCAAAACTTCCGCCTGAAATACGAGTGCTTTGCAATGGTTTGGAAGACGAGAATACAAACTCTGTGCGATTTTCTCGATGAATATTCCTTGATTCGTTTCCGGGCCATTAGCATATATACGAGTATGGATGGATACTGCTCTCGACCATATATTACCCGTCCAGTCTCTCCTGCTTGCGATTGTATCACAGAACTCGTCTTCAAACCTAGTTGAAGGAATGATATAGCCGATGTGTTGGCCGATATTCTTTTTTTGATTTTAGGATGGATGAGTGGACTGTTGGGACCTTAGTCCACTGAGAGGTAGCTTTTTAGGCGAATGGTATAGCTGGCCGCCATGTGTTGTCCATAGATGCACAGAGAAACGAGCCGGCCACGATACTGGTACACAATACTTTAGCATAGGTCTGACAACCGAGGTGGGTAAGTGGTAAGCCAATGGATACTCTAAGGTTGTGGTCCCCATTTTTTCTCCATAGAACCAACCAAGCTTTGCTAACGCGTGAGTAGAGCCAGACTTGGCTGAATTCAATACCCAGAATCGTTCGTGAAAATGTTGCTTACGTGACATACTCTAGTTGGATTCCTGATAAAGTTAGAGGAGATATAGATGGCCAAGTTAGACGCTTGAGTTCAGCTAGAGAGTCTATAGTATTTGGAACCCGTTGCATAGGGGCAAATAAAATATCCAGGTGTTTCGCAGTAGTACTCCCCACAACGTCATTCGCCTTAAGCGAATACCATACAGCCGTTCTCTTCCTCCTAGCATTGTGCTAATAATTTTCTTTATGAGAAGTTGATGATCAGCAAGGCTCCCTCCCTCAGACTCGAACTACTAGTTAGTTGCACCCAGGGCACGTCTACGGCTATGTGAACAGCTGCAATTGGAACAAACCGTCGGAATCTTTGTCAAACGCATGTCCCTAAACCTCCTGTCAACTCCCATGCAATCTTCATTAAATGTAGAAGATCAGTGGCATTGATACCAAGAAGCTGTCAGAAATGACGCTGCTAATACGCTGGGTTTCACCTGACCACCAGAACGAAGCCCATCGTTTGATCAAGTGAACAGGCGGTGGATAGCGGCCCCTCTACGAGCAAAGAAAAACACAGACTTATCCAAAGGAAGAACGTGTGAATCGCGCAATCGAGGAAACGCAGAAGAGCCAGGAACAACGTTTGAAAGTGTAACTGTAGGTTATGAGAAGGTGTCAAGCATGGAAATTCAGAGTCAGAATCGGTGCAAGGATATAGAAAACCTGCTTTTCCAGATCGTTAAACAGTACGCACAAGCAGAATGAACCACTCAACTTGGACGAAGACTGTCCGGGGCTCAGCCTACCTGCCAAGCAATTCAGCCAGCAGAAGATAACTTGGTAAAGAGCGTAGTATACCAACTCATTTCCAAGACTTGCTCGAGAAGAGGTTTGCTTGATTCATAAGAAAGGAGACCCGTTACGTTGCGGCACATGTAGATGGATCAGGTTACTTCGCGCTCAAGATGCTGTCTGTCGTACAGGGTGAATGCCTGAAAATATTTGTCACTGATCGTTCCTCACCGTAAAGGTCGGAAGTAATTTCACAAAACCCTTCTCGTTGAGATGGGCTTCAGTTAATTTAGTGCGCTGCCATGTGACTTCTTTAAATTCATACTTTACCTCGCCAGCCGACACTAGAAGCAACATTTTCCGAAAGTCTTTGCTTGCATCGTTGATGGCATTGACATCATTCGCAGAACACGACGAGCTGTCACTAGTGGTTTTGCTAGTATTGAAGCAAAAGTGGTAAAAAAGCATTTGGCTGTGAATGAAGGCAAACAAGAGGGGATAAAAGCCATCAAAAAATCGCACAAAATGTCACAATAGGCAGCTATTACTCTGAGTTGGTTGGGATCCTTGTCGATCTCGAATCTACTATTCATTTGATAAGGAGATCTCATCAGCGAACACAGCGACCTCGACCTGGTTAGGAAAGCACACATAAGTCGGCTGAGATGGACCGAAGTGTCTTCGATTCATATCTGGAGGGCAAATGGAATAGAGGCAGTTAAGGCCCAGATACGTCCCGGACTATAGCACCATTTAAGTAGGTACCTACCTACTAATCATGGACGGCGACAAAGGTCTACTGTCTAATCTGCGTGAAAGATAAAACAAAGTGACTTTTCCACCTTCTTTGGAAGATCCAAGTTGACGACAAGCTTGGTGTCTCAAAGTGTCAGTGCATTTGGGATACATCCAAGAAGAGAGAAGAAGGTCAGAGAGAAGATAAGAAAGATAGAAGAAGTTTCGATCACTGATCTTCGCTTGATGGGCTATAAGAAAAGCTTGAAACGAAGTAGACTTCTTGAGCTATAACATACATTCGGTGATCTCGTAAAAAGTATTTCATAGCATGATCATTGGGAATCGATAGAAGTATTTCGTACCCAAGTCAGGCACGACCAGTGAGAGGATCAGTCCACAAAATCTTAGTAAATCGATCAATTAGTAGAGATCAGAGCATGATCGGCAGCTTGAATGCTGTAAGAATTCAGTGCGAAGAACACCAGACTGATTGGCAACATTCAACGAACACATACTCGTATTTATGTCAAGATCACTGTCGATCAGAGATCTTCACCTGAAAGTAACAGGAAATCAGAAGCATATGTCAATGAGCATGTCATGATGATTATGGGTACGATTCGTAATCATCATGTCACCCTACAATTTCAACAACAATCAGCCCTCTAAACCTCTAGACCGTATCTATGGAAACAAAATCCAAAATCCCAATGTACAAAAGCATACCGCGTCTAATCAAATATGGATCTGCGGGTATCATTATCTGGGCAGTCTCTCATTTTTCATTTTGTTTGTTGGATTCTGTTTTTTGTATTTTTAATTCTATATCATCTCCGCGTTGGCATTTGTATATGTAATAAACAATTTTTTTTTTGCATTATAGAGAGTGAGGTCAATTATTTGCTTCGCGTTTTATTATTATTTTTCTGGTGAACCGTGGCATCCCGTCAGCTAAGGCGCAATTAAAAAAAATTTCCCGTACTCGGTGGTGATCAGTCAATTTGTGTTATTCGTCGCGGTGAGAACGTTATTTTTTGTTTTTTAAGAAAAAGTGATTTTTACTAGTTTTTCAGTGGAGATTTTGAGTTGAAAAATGTCGTGGGTGACTTCGTTTCTGTGGCTAGTTTTGACACTTTCGATTGTTAAGTGTCAGATCAATTTGATCAATCAGATCAAGATCGATAGAGAATACTGTTCGAACACAACGTGCAGTGGTATGAGTTTTCCCTCGACACATGAGGTTGTTTCATTCGAAGCAGCCGATAACAACACTCAGAAAACCATCAGTTTTGAGAATTCAGCTTTCAGTAACTTCCCGCTGAATATGTTCCTGGCCTTTGCAAATTTATCTGAGTTGGATATGAGAAACTGCTCGATCGCCCACATGACGTGGGAGAATTTCCTGTGGGCTGTGAACCTGAGGGTTCTACTTTTGTCAAACAATCAGCTAAGCCGGATTGATGAGCTCACATTCAGTTACGCTGTGAATCTGCAGTTTTTGTGGCTGGAAAGCAACCGTATTCGGATGTTGGTTAGCGAGAGTTTCAAGGGCCTCACACAGTTGCAGTATCTGACGCTTCAAGACAATCGAATTTCCAATCTTCCCGATGGTTTGTTTGATGATCTAGATAATCTCGAAGTAGTCATTCTTGCTGGCAATAAAATCAAGTACATCCAAGATGATTTGTTCACCAAGAGTCCCAAACTGCTGTCGATTGATTTGAAGGATAACCGCATTCATAACATCAGTGAGAATGCCTTTAGGAACCTGGAAAACCTCATGAATTTGGATATCTCCGCCAACAAACCGCTTCGCAGTCTGATCATAAATTTGGATGTCAGCAATTTCTATGCAGAACTGTGTTCCCTGCGACAGATCAACATCTATGGACATGTGAATTTCGCCCTCATGAGGGGTAACCGAATCAACGAGTTGTACTTTTCGAAACCGGAGTCACTGCAGAAGATCGATCTGAAGAATAATTCCCTTCAGCAAGTCGCATCACTTACGCGTGTTAAGAACCTCAACATTCTCGACTTATCGGACAATCCAAAGTTGGAATCTGTTCCAGATCCTTGGGGGGTACCGGCTCTTCAGAGACTCGACATGAGCAACACCGGACTGAAGGACTTTCCCAGCTCGATTCTCGGTAAGAGGGGTACACCGCTTCAGCTCAAATACTTGAACATCTCGAACAATTCGATCAGCCAGGTCGACCCACGACTATTTGGTCGCATGGAGAACATCACAAATTTCTACTTTCACAACAACAACTGGAACTGCTATCACCTTCGTCTAATGATGGAACTTCTAATCAAGCAAAAGAAGATGGCCTACACAGGTGATGACTATGATCCAGATTACCCCGGACAGTACATCGATGGTGTGAAATGCATGTTCAGGATTATCAACGAGGACGAGGATGATCCACCATTGGGGGAATTAAAGACCCAACCGCCAACCGCACTGGAAGAGATCCAAGAACTACGAAACGAACTCAAGGTAATTGTTCGTTTCTATGAGGCAAAATTCACAACAGTTATGCGGGCTATGGACAAACTGCAGTCGCGGTTGGATGCTTTGACTGCTGAGAATGCCACGGTTTGGCAGCACATCACTGTCACGACCTAGGTGATACGATCACTCCTGTTAATCCAACAAAAATACATATTTCATTGTAAACATTTGAAATAAATAAATAAAAAGGGTGTTACCTAAGATTGTTCAACTATCTATCTATTTATTGTATCTATCTAGCTATCTGTCTATTGTTAGACAATCATTGGCTTTGTTTTGTTGTAGTTCGCTCCAATAACTCTGAGGTTTAGCAGACGATTTCTATTTGAAAGTAAGTACTCAAGCGTTGCATGACATCACCCGACGGGGAGGGAGCATTTGTGTCATATAAGAAACCATTCTCAGAGTCGACAGTCTATTTCCGTTCTGATTGTGAGTTTGTTGGATTTTTTTGTTTTTTTTTTTTGAATCGACAAATGGCCTTGAACTTTCCTATATGGTACTAGACTGAGCTGATTGAAAGTGGTGGTCGCTGATTTTTTGTTTTGATTTAGTCGTATGTTGACTTTGGCCGAATCTCAACAAAGTATCACACATGAACGAGTATTGCGAAGGACAAACATGTTTCTAAATGTTCGTCTTTAAATTGGGATACCGAAATGTATCGATACAGGCATGCATTCGTATCTAGTCGCAATGGAAAGTCAAGGAAATGAGAAATTACATTATTTTGTGGAGTCCCACAAGAGTCCGTGTTGGGACCCATTTTCTTAATCTCAAGATCATAACAATAGAGATCCATTTCATGGCAACATAACACTGTTATCAAAGTCGAAACTACTTGCACTGTCTCAGAACAACCTAGGGAGGCATTGTCTACTTCTCAGAAAGAATGTTGCGATTAAGGTCTATAAAGGCAGCGTAGTTGGTTGAGACTAGACTTCTCTGTAACGTAAACAAGACTAAGCGATTTTAGAAGTCCGACTGCGTTTTGAGAAAACTTGTATTCTCGTAGATTGGGTTCAACAAGGCCTTAAGATGAGCTTGGCTGTCTCTGCAGACGCAGGTTATTTTCTATAGTTCATTGCCATTGTTATTGCGTCAGACAGATCCATGTTTTTCGAACGAGGAGTGAAATCAAACGTTGTCAGCGACGCATTCTACAACAGTTTTGGAGTCATCCATGAAGATCCAACTAGAAGATCACCTGGCTCAAGTACTGGCCGAAACCATTCCTCGGTCATCACAACCCCAGAATGGAAAATGGCTTTGAAGGTGCAAGCCATGATATGCATATCAAAGCGAGGGAGATTCACTTGTGCGTCTAGAGCAATGACGGGTAGGAAAAGCCCTTATGCAGCCGAGACCGAGCGTTCTTTGGACAGTTCTCGACAGCACCTGCTCCATGCTCCACATTTTTATTACCTAAAATGGAACCCCAGGTAGTTAGCTTCGTTGGAGAAATTCGTGCTTTAAGCACGAATTGAGTCGGACAACTCAGCTTTCTTCTTCGCATGAAGAAAGCAACCTCGGTTTTGAGCAGATTGACTGAAAGCCTATTTCTAGATCACGTCTAGGGCTGACCGCGCTTTAAATCAGACAGACGCTAAACATGATCCAACAGACAATAAATCTCTCTCATCTGCATTTACCTGAGCGTAGACGTCAGAAGTATTGAGAGTATAGCACTGTGGTAACAACGAGGCCCTGCGAACAAACTCTGTTTAAACCGCCATTACACATCGGTCACAGTTGCTCTCATTGCGTTGCCTAAAGTACCATCAATGTCGATAAAAATGCTCAACGCAAACTGCTTCTTGTCGAGTGGGCCCTTACTTCTGCAGGATTTTCCGCGTTGGTAAGCATGTTCCATCTTGGACAGAAGGTGTAATTTCTCTTACTGAAGCGCAGCCATAAAAGCTGACAGTGAAAATTCTCTTCAGAGTTGCCAGCATACGAGTAAGTGGCATAAGCGCATATATACCATCAGGAGGCCTGAAACCATCAAAGAACGCAACAGCATATTTGAGTTCTTTATCGACGTTGATGGAGCAGCACAATAGTCATCGTGCCTGTCAATACGTGCTTTTCGATCTGAAATTATGGATTGTCTCCGAAATCCGCCGGAAAACAACAGTGCTACGGATCAATCAGGTCGTTGCCAAAAGACTTTAGGCGCTCACATAGTACAGCAGGCAGGATCTTGTAGGCAATGGTGAGGAGAGGGGTCTCCTTTCCTGTAGATTTAGCAAACAACAAAACAATGAGGTCCATTCCTCGTACATATGCTCGGGAGGTAGGCCGCCAGATATCCTTTTTGTAGCTACAGCTGAACTTGTTTGATTTTAGTTGAACTGCGAGTTTGTCTATCTTAACTTCATCTGCTTGACCACGGAATTTTTCATCGTCGCCGTTGTATAGTCTTCAAAAACGGTCCTCCTAGTTACAAGGTGGCACAAAGATTGTCACGAACTGTATGAGTCTTATCAATAGTTGAATGTCGTCCAAAAGAGTGGAAACATGACGACTACCCTGATTCGCTTGCATCGAGTAAAGGGACAATCATTGCTTCAGCTAAGGGAATCTTCGAACGACAAGGTACCCTGCTTTAAGGACTGCCACAGAGTTTAGAGAAGTGGAAACAGTGTGAAGAGGATGAAAGAAGATGGAAGCCTGATGTGATGCTGTACACGAGTTGCGAGCACGCTAAGTAAATGCGGCCTAATGTAGCAACTACTCGCATGCGTTTAAGGGACTCCAGATCGCTACGGCGGTTAAATCAAATTCAGATCAAGACTGCATACAAACTTCTGAGTCTACACATGTCAACAAATTTGAGCGAGAAAATAACTTTTTTAACTGGTCGTGGTGGACAACAAACGACTAAACCGAGCTCATGAACGGCAATAAAACTGATAATCGAACGCGAAGCTTTGAATATTGTTACGGCTAGGCAGTGAGCAATCGGAAAAGGAAGGAAATGTGATACTAACGTAAACTGACATTGAGGAAACGCGAGTCTTTGCCGGGAAAGGTATGCTTAAATCATGTAAATCGCATACTTAATATGCCATTGACTGAGAAAGAGCGGCACTGATCGTGACGAAGCGAAGTAAATATCAACGCACACCTGGATGCGGCCCTAAAATTAGCCTCCAACATGCTGAACTTAGCTCCTCACCACTTTCGAGGTAGTCCACACAACGGAAGGCTTTTCCGAACGCAGACAGAATGCCGAATTCACTGAGTCCTAGGTCTCAATTGGATCGCGGGAAACGAGATCGCCTATGAACTACCTAGACATGACAAAATCCCTCGTTGGAACTATCTGCGCTCTCATTCAGATGGGTAGGTCACACGGAGCCAAGAAGCCAACGGCCTTTAGGCTGACCCTCGTAAAGAAAGGATGCAGACGTGTGATTCCGTACTGGAATCCCATATACCCATCATCGGAATCCACGGCTCTAGGCAGTTTGGGCTCACCTCCCTTTGGAACTATTGTGCTTTGACGTATTCGGTTCCCAGATCTAAGGGAAGCTCCATAGTTCTGTCGGGACCCTGAAGTAAATTTCGCGGCGCAAGAAAACCAACCAATAGGCCAACGACGACTCTCATAACCTCAGCGAGGCTACTGGCACGGGACTGTTTAGCCAGCAAACGTTTTAAAGACAACCAGTTTCGACTTCGTTTATGAAGTGTTGGGACCCTTAACAGACCATGTGCTGCCGAACAATTCCGTGAAGCTCTAGACTGCGAAGTGGTGGGCCGGACAGAAAGTTGATTAACAGCTTTGACATCTACTCCAAAGAAGGAATATGACGCTTGCTTGGATGCGAATTTGCTATTCGGCATATATACAAGCCTGGTTTGCGATCAGAGGATAAGGATGACGGTAACTAAGACGAACTGTATGATCAAACATATGACGAACTGTATGATCAGCTATGACACCAAAATTGAAAACTTCTCTGAGGGGGTCATCGGAAAACACAGACTGAATAACACCACGTCTGATAATGGATTCAAGTGTTTAGTAGACAGCACGTGGTTCCCACATCGGAGTCAGACACTCCTCCACCATTCTGGATGTCCGAACTTTCCGAGGAACCAACATCAAGTCGGACCATTACCTTGTATCACCCAAGGTACGAATACGTACATCGCAGGTACGCAGACTCAAGTTCGACGGTGAAAAACCGAAATCGCAAGAATCCATAGAAGGTCAATGGAAAGCTTGTCAACGAGCAATTAGAGAAGCTGCTTTTGATGTGATTAGTTTCAAAATGGTGCCACAAAGAAACCCGTGGTTTGACGTTAAATGTGGGCAGGTACGAGTACATGCAGTCAAACAAGAAGCATATAAAGCTGCGCTACTCGTGAGCTCTACGATCAAAAAAAAGGGAAGAGCACAGGCTTCGCGAAAAGAAAAAGGAGGAACACAAGAAGTGTCCAAAAGTTTTATCAAAGAATAAAACAAACATGCCAGGGCTAGAAAGCCAGAATGGAACCCTACAAGGTGAGTAGAGTCGCAGTCGGTGCTGAGAATATGGAAAGACTACTTCTGCAGTCTGTAAAATGGTGATGATGATCAGAATACCGCTTCCAGGCAGAATGAACCATTCACCTTAGGCCAAAACGATAGACAATTTCGAACCCCTGCCGTAAACGAAGTTAAGGTAGCAATGTCGAAGCTAAAGTCTAGTAAAGCTGCTGGCGCAGACGGACACCTCCTATGGAAAACATGGCCAAAGAATGGAATCTCAGCATCGCTTGTCCGATTCACAAGAAGCGAGACCCTTTTGACTGCGCCAGCAATAGAGAAATGGGTATCCTAAACATTTATAAGACCTTTTCTGTCGTCTGAAACCATTCGTGATCAATCTGGTTGGTCTACACCAGTGCGGTCTCAGGACAGGATCAAATCATTGATCAAAAATTTACTCTACGGCAGACCATGGAAAAACCCGGGAATTTGGAAGCGGGACTCACCATCTGTTTGTCGACTTCAAAACTGCATATGACAGCAGCATGGATAAGCTATACAACGACTTGTACAGCTTTGACCAAAGTGGACTGTGATGACTGGAAAATTCTCGCTGCTCTAGCAAGATCGGCAAAGAATTAACCGAGGCCTTGAATTTGAACAAAGCTTTTAGACAAGTTGACGCGCTGCCATGTAACTTCTCTTATTATCGCCATAGAAAGAAGCCTGCAACACTCACTGGTTACTCCGCACGGAGTGGCATATGCCCCCAAAATAGGCCTGGCTTGTCAACAGGGCAAAACAAAAAAAGAACGCCATGAACCTCACCATTGGCAGCTATCACTTCGAGGTAGTTCAGGGCATCGTCTACCTTGGGTCCACTTTTACAAGCAGTAAAGCCATCAGCGGTGAACTTTGGCCAATTGCTATGTCTTAGGGCTTAGGAGGAAATTGAGTAACAGAGTCCTCTTCCATAAGACCAAATTGATTTTATACCATCACGGCGAGACCGAAAGAAAAGTAATAGATTCACGCAAATGCACAAACATCAGCAAACTCTTGACCTCAGTAGCGAGGTGAGCCAAAATAGGAAACCCCATAGCCAGTACGGTGTAGCAATGCAAAACGTGGAAAACGCAGCATTGGCTGTAGTCATACGCTTTACAAACTTCAAATATTAATGAAAGAAAAAAGATGAAAGAGGAGAAGGTTTTGTACGAGGAGAGAAAGGCTTGCTTCCGACTTAACAATTTGATAGGACATTTCAAGCTATCGTTTCGATCTTGATCCAGAGATCCAACAGACCCCACGTCTTTGACATCTGTATGAACACTTTTAAAGTACGATTAACTGGTTATTGTCTAAAATTGATCAATAATGGTAAAAAAGGACATGAAAAGGACGCTTCCCAAGAGATAGAAGAAAGCGGTCACGAATAGATAAGAACTGTACGAGAGTAGACGTTCCATACTGAAATTTTACAAAAGAATTCGTCAAATTGGATTCCAATCAGAGTCCTATCATCCTTAACAAGGACCTCTCTAACTTATCCAAACTTTAAAGGACAGTCAAAAAGCTACACCAAACCAATCAAAGTCCTTTAAAACAATTAACAACACAAATAGAAGTTCAATACTAACCACAACTCCAGGAACTCGAAATGGCGGATAATCCTTTCAATGGTCATCTGCTTCAAGGAGACGAATAATACTTTTCCTCCTCTCTGTCGGGTTTTTCTTCCACTCCGCTCCACTGACCGGATGAACAACAGACTTCCGGATGAACTGCGCCACAAGGACTAGCACTAGAACTCTTCCGCACCACACCAATTTTCAACTTCACGCTTCGCGAATTCTTCCTGGCGATTTTACACCTTTATCCTTGCCGCACTATTCTCGTTGTTGTAAGTGTTGGGGAAATTCCATTCACCCCACAAAAGAAACGAACAACAACAACAAACAAAAATTGACCGCGAAAGACAATGAGAGGCAAAAACAACTTTTTTTTTCGCTTCTCCGAATTAATGGAAACAAGGAAGAGAAGGAGAACGAGAATTCACTCAGCTGTTGCTCTTTGTTGCTGTTGTTGTTGTTGATTACGGTTTCGGTGTTTGTCGGTGGCGGAAAAGCGAATTTTCTTTTCGTGATTTCCTTTGTATTCACACAACTGGACAGGAGAATTGCAACACAAAACACACAGTGACGACGACAAACGCGCACTCGATTTATTTTTGAATTTTTCTCTTATCTACCCATCGAGAGGGGGGAATGGGGAAATGGAAAGAAAATTTTTCGCTGATAAAGAGGAAAACAAAAAGAACTCCGGAAAGCACACACGGAACTGCAGAACTACGGAGCGCCCTTGAATTTCTCCCAAAAAACTGAGGTGAGCCGGACTTTTTTTTTTCTTTTTCTCAATTTTTCACCACCTTTTCGAATTGCCACAGCGAATTGAGGGAACTTGCCCAAAATTTGCACCAATTTGCCGTTGGTTTTGGATTTTTTCTTTTTTTTTCCACTTCCTCACGAGGGTTGCTTCTTCTCTTCTCACACACAAAACAGCAACCGATCTCGTTGTGCTGGATTTTTTTTTTTCTTTTTGAATAATTTTTTGTACGTGCGGTTATTTGCGCAATTGGAAAACGTTGATGGATTTCCCGGTAAACAGAAAACGAAAGGAAAATACGAGAACGAGACGAAAAGAAAGGAAAAAATGTGAAAATTTACACGAACAAACAATACGCGAAAAAAAAAAGATACACAAACACGGATCGATCTACTAGCTTTGACAGCTTACTTTATACTGGGCGCTGGATGCATTCGATTCGCTGCGATGGGTTCGTTTGGCAGTTGTGGAATTGTCTGGAATGGAATTGACGGCTGGGGAACACCGAATGAGTTGCTTCGGCAGTGTTAAATGCTGAGTTAATGCGTGCGTTCAGAGAGGAATGAATTAGATGTGGGAATGATGGTTAGATGGCGGTGATCCGTGCCGGTAGTCGTAGTGGGAAAGTTGGACGAATTTTTCGTATTTTCAATCTAACTGGAGTGCGACATCATTTCGGAGGTAGATAAATTGGATAGGGTGGAATTCTATTTAAATTTAGTTAGCTGCGTTATCAGTTAATGACACTCAGTGGGGTAATATAAGATAAGTTTTCCCCGCCACGGTTTAGTTTGTTGTAGGAATGCGATTTCTATTTTCCTTTTCATCGCAATTGACAGGAAGGTTCTTATTAGAAAAAAAAATCGATAAAAACGCTAACCACTATACAGCTTACTCTTTACAGGTAAGCAAGATTTTGTAAAGATTTCCCCCAGCAAACAAGAATTTTTGGTGGTTTTCAAACAGGAACTGGCGGGAAACGGGAGAAGTTAAAGATTACAGAAGTAAGTCATTGGAAAAAGTACCAGGCTAAGGTAGAACAACACCCCTATCTGCCTCGTTTCCAAAAGAGACGGTTGTGCTAGAATTTATTTATGATGCTTACCTACGATAACCTCTGGCATTCTAAGCAGGATTTGTGATCAACATAAAGACAATATGACAGTAAGGCATACACAGAACAACTCCACATAAAAGTCAAAACTATTTGGTACTGGTACATTTACGCTCTACAACCGATTGCAATCAAAGTAACGTCCGGATTCCCCCAAAGAGCCAGGGTGTCAGTTATCGCTAGAGTTACGGCCAGAGCCAGATGCAGATTCAGCGCCAGAATCAAAGGCAGAGTCACATGCAGGGCCGCGAAAGAGCCTGAGCCAGAAACAGAGCCAGAGGAACCGGCGGAAGATAATCAGAGCAAAAGTGAACTTCAACGCTACGGATAGAGATGGAGTAAGGGTTATATATTGAGACGCAATGCCAGAGCTAAAGACAGAGGCAGGCTCAGAGCGTGAACCAGAGGCAAAAACAGAGGAAAACCTGGAGCCTGAGCCGGAACTAGAGTCAGAGCCAAAGCAAGATCAAGAACTAGAGTCAAAACAAAAGTCTGTGATACATTTATAGCAAGAATCATGCCCAAATCTAGGTATGGCAATAGTCATAATCAAAACCAGATCAGAGCCAGAGCTAGGTCCAAAGTAGAGACCAGAGTTAGAGCAATATCTAAATCAGAAGCTAGAGCTAAATATAGAGCCGGAGTCATAGCTAAAACTAGATTCAGGGCTGTAGTTTGAGTGTGAGCTTTAATTAGAGCCCAAAATAGGCAGAACCAAAGCTAGGGGTATATCCTTGGTCATAACTAAAGATTAAGTAGGAACAGACTCAGAACCACAGGAAGAGCTACAGCCAAAGTCGTGACCAGAGCTAGAGCTCAAGAAATAGGCGAAAGCCGAATAAAAAAAATTCAAACCAAAGTAAGACGGAGTAAGAATTACATTCAGAGCTAATGCCAGAGCCAGATAAGTAGCCACGGGAAAAGTTATAACCGGATCTACTGACTGAGTAAGAATTAGATGCAGAGTTAAAATCAAAGCCTTAGCCGTGACTAGAACCATGATAAGATCTAGTCAAGTTCAAAGGCATTCAAAGGCCTAATTAGAGTCAACGTAAAGCATATCCATAGCAAGAGTCAGAGCTCAATATTGAGCTTGAGCCACAGCCAAAGCTGGATTCAGAGTAAGAGCTAGAGTTTGAGCCAGAGGCAGAGGCAGAGCGAGAGCCAGAGCCAAGCCCAGATCAAGAGCTGGAGCCTCGGCCAGAGTTGGAGCTAAAACAATAGCAAAGTAAGGACCAGAGCCATTATATAGAGCTAGGGCCGGAAATAGAACAAAAACCAAAGCCACAGCGAAAGGGATGAAACAAAGCTGGATTTAGATACAGAGTTTGGGCCAGACTCGAAGCCATAAATGTAACCGGAGCCAGCACCAGATCCAGAGCGGAGACTAAAGGCAAAGTTAGGACCTGACCGAGGGTCATATCCAAATGCAGAGCCAGAGATCAACACAAAACTAAAGCCGGAGACAGAAACACAGTCAGAACCAGAAACAAAGTCAGAGCCTGAGCCCGAATTAATGCGAAATACAGAGCCAGAGCCAAGGGCACAGCTAGATACCCGGAAGCTGAAGAAACAGTTCGAAGTCAGACACAGGGCTAGAGACGGACTAAGAGCCAAATCCAGAGACAATGCTGGTACAAAAGCCAAAAACAGTGACCGATCCAGAGCATAAATCAGAGGCAAACCTCTAGCCAGGGCCCTAACTATAGTCAAGCCTAAATAGACCGATATTCAGAGTCATGACCAGATCGAGTCACGGCCATAGTCACTGTCAATGCCAGGGCCAGAGCCCGATTCAGGGCCGAGCCGGAGCCAGAACCAGAGTTAGAACCAGAACCAGAGCCAGACCTAGAGAAATAAGGAACGGGAATTTTTGTACATATATCGAATATTTCGCAACATCGCAGTGAGTCCAATGCCTCTAGCAACAAATGCCGAAACCCAGTAGACATTTGGAACGTTGTAACTCTGTTTATCAAGAAACCTCTCGCTTGATTAAGAGCCCTTTAGTGGCCAACAGCTTTCAGAAATATCTTGCTTATTAGTGCATATGACATTTTGTCTTTTTACTCGTTGAAGGAGCTCGATGTCTAGAAATATATGAACACTGAAACGTAATCCAAAACTCTATTGAAATGAGGGTGAGCCACAACAACATTCTCTACATCAACCCGCCTTTACAAACTGCCAAAATTATGCTACCACAAACTTTTCACAGACATCAGACGCAAGTTTAACGAATCAACATCTAATCCCCTTTACCATCCTAGCACAAAGCCCACAAGTTGTAATACAATTCAGCAATTTCTCCACTGAACTCAATTTCAACGGAAATCAAATTCATTCATTAGACTTCCCCTCAAACGACCGACAATTTCTCCATCGGAAAGTCCTCATCGTATTCATTACCGCCGTCCAAAGTATTCGTGCCGTACCCAACCCCAAATAATCAGTCAATCCACATGGCGAGCAATTTCCTTCACACGACAGAGAACTTTGTAAATTAACACACGCGGATCAGTTCGCTGAATATCCGCTGAATAGAGCCGAATAAAGCAGTCGGTTGATAGTAGCACGTCGCGTCGTCGGCTGGGTGAGGTGGCTATCATAACAATCAGTTCGTGCATAAGATATTTAGCCTCGAATGTGTATCTAAATTTAAATATAAACCCACCAAACACCGCCCCCGCCCTACATCAAATATTTGCCTTTTTTGCTGCGCGAAAATCAATTAAACGCAGTAGAGGATTACCTCATGCACACCCACTCTCTCCCACACCCACCCAAATACAATACGAATTAGGACTCACCTGGTCGATGTCGAAATCCCATTCTGGTGATGGCGAACGCTCGGTCCTATCGGGTGGTGGTGTTCCCTGTGCCGGCGAACCATGTGGTTCTTCGGGAATGACAGCGAATCGACCACGTTGTAGAATGGGCGATATGGCGCCATAGTTAGCTGGAAAAATACCAAAAGACCGGCACATTCATTTCAGTTAGAGTTGAGGAGAAGCAGGGATAATGGTCAATGAAAACGGAAACAACTACAAGCAAAAAAAAGAGAAGCAAACTTACATGCTGGGATCAGGCGAAACCTCCCGAGGGTTGTTTCCGGTGGTCCAGTCGATGCAGATGTAACCCGAAAGCGACCACGACGTGCAGCAGCAACTTCATCGTATCCTCCACTACCATGCGGCATTGTGATGATGATTTAACTGGAAAGAGATTAAACTACTTTAGTGAAAAGGATTAAGGGAATTTCCTGGTAATTAAATTGACTTAGTGGCCAGTTGCACATGCACAAGAACAAGTATTTGTCTGCATTTAATGGGGTCCTTAGCCGGAAAAAGTAAGCGAGAGGAAGTTTAGGGTTTCCTAAGCTATGGTGCTAAATTGAGGGAGACATTTCTTGATTTGTTAGAAGGATTAAACAAATTCAACTAATATTGCTGAAATGGTTGGTCATTCAGGAACGATCAATGATTATGTCCGATTATTCCATGCACATAGAAAGGCGCATTGTTTTTTTTAGTTAATGACCAGGATTAAGCCATGACACTGATCATATGCAAGTTAAAGCCTCTTAGATGATTCCAACTGAGCACTTGGGCTTTAACAAATAAACGTCTCCAATTAGCGCGGTTTTAAGTGTGAGTGAGGTCTTTCTCTATTGCGTTGCACCTGCATGTAAAAATCTAGGTCTCTTCGGGCGAACGATTGATATGCAAGAGCTCTATATCCCCTAGGCATCTCAACCGACTGGTGCGCACTTTGCTGACCACTTCGATGTCGCTCGTAGAGTTCGTTGTAACATTTGGTTTTCTAGATCCCGTCAACACCATTCGAAGAATTTTAGGTTCAAAATGATCAAAGATATTGCCATCAGCCTTTTCTTACTTTCATGTTCCTCCGCCATAGATCAGGACTGGGATGATTAGGGTCACACATTAGCCTCTGGCAAGTGTAATTCTTTGTTTAATTTCTGATGAGTTGTCATTGTCACTGTCAGTGTTAAGAGCGGACCCTTGATATACAAAATGCCGTTCATAGCGCGGGCGAAACAAATTGAGGAAGGAAAGCAAGAGAAGCAGCAAACTACGTTGGTTTTGAATGTTTGCAGACTATAATGGCGAAGTAAAGAGTTGCTCAGGGCATTCCACTAGAGAGTTGTACGGCTTAGGAGAGAATCACGATATCCCAGAGTACGTTCGAAAGTGGGAAAGAATTTGAGGGTAGATTGATGAGCATTCATAGTGAGGCGGGGGTACGACTAGAGGCTTGAAGGTGCGAAATGCTACTGGCAATTTCAATGGAGGACTAGTATTGAAAATAGCGATTAATTCATATTAAGAGAGAGAGATGACGTTGTTTTCAAGGCTTACAATATTATTATAGCATCACTATGCAAGTGCATAGAGGACGTAGGAGCACCTGACTATATGTGGCACTGCGCTCCAATTTTAGGCGAAATACGCACAATGAGGTGGAGATACGCACAATCTGTGAAGCATAAGACTGGCCGCAAAATGCGCAGCAAACACATAAGCCTTGCCAAAAGAGATGAGCGTTGGGTTGTAAATATTTTTGACGAACGATCCAATGTTGTTGTTACCTATGGGACAATGTAACTAGCTCAAACTCCTCAAGAACCTGTTGAGTCCACTCCAATTGGATTTCTCATTTTGTCACACAGTTCTTTTAGGAATCTTTTCTTTAACTATGTGATCGGTATACGAGAACCTATATCAGTTAGGTGGTCCGACGAACCTAAAGGGTAGAGCATATCTACGGTGTTGTCAGAGTTAAAAGTTAAGAAGTTCAGGGTGTTTGCGTTATGGCTATCAATGTCAGGTATTCGGGTGGGCATTTTCAAGCTGGGGGGTGTTTGAGTTGTTTTCTGCAGCGAATAACTCAACATACCATCCTCCGTCTAGAACTGTGTTTATTGAAATTACCCGCAATGACTATTTCAGTAAGAGGATGTATGGTAGGGAAGCAACCCTTTCTATGAAGTCAGAGAGTGCATCAAGCTCGTTAAAAGTCGAGCTGCTGTCCAGTTTGAGGTTTATCTAATAGTGCAATAGTGGATAACTTGCTAACGGAGATGGAATTTTAAGCACACGAAGTTGAAATCCGGATTGGAACAGAGATCGCATTATATTGGATATGCTAAGGAAAGAGCAGTGACACAAGCTTGTATTCAGGCAGGTTCAGATCTGAGTAATATGAGAGTTGTGGGCGGGGATCTGTCTGTATTTCACTAAGTGCCTATATTTACGTATATTTACAGACGTGGACGTGCGCAGAGAAGTGATTTCTTCACAGCCCGCTTATATTTTCTATGTCCACTGTGAGTCCCCGGGTCATTATATTCAACAAAACCAAAGAAAGGAAACACAATTGTGTATTTTATGATACTTACTAAACCACTAGCTTTCGTTGGTCCTGTACAACTACAATTCGCTGCGTTTTACCTATGATCTCAATGCCACCAGGGTATACAATTAGTTGCACAAACTTTCTTGGAAATTTGTATCCCTGATTTTGGGCACAACTATGATGTTGGCAGCGCATGACTTTGTCTAAGCCCTTCTTGATCAAATCTTGGAAATGAGCTGATGTACGAGTATGATCCGTACCAAGTCAAACAGATGTGTCAGCTCTAGTGGCTCTTTTTTCTGTTGGAACAGACCACTCAGGCAAAGAATCAGTCCATTTTACTCCTTGTATGTTCCTTTTATTGGAATCCACCAACCAAGGATGAGTAAAGGCTTCAGACATAAAGGGCTTCTTGATACGAGAGAGGCTAGAAATTGACAGAGGTAATCCTTTGCACCGTCGTAAATACTCTCACAGCAAACATCACTTCAGATATGCCTAGCGCACTTTGATGCTTAACAAAAGTAAAGTGCATCGTGACAACGCTAGTAGGCAATCTACAATCTTTCTTACTTAAGGAAAAGACGAAAGTCACTGACCTCTTGTATACGACGGAAAGAATCCGTTTAGTATGCTGGGATACTGGAGAGTCTTGTCATTTCTATGGAGGCATCTAACACAGGTTCGGGTCCTGAAAATATCTCAAATAAGGCTCAGTGAATTCAGCCTTCTAACAGCATTCAAACAAGCTTTGCATTTTTGAACTAGTGGAAGTCGTTAGGGGGTTTAGTAAGGCCTTAAGCTTGGCTGAAGCTACTATATAAGCACAGTTTCTTCGCTCCTTCCAACTGATTCTTCACAACGTAGTTCATTGACATACTAGTATACGACTATCCTTACCTAGAAGAGAGACGTAAGTTTTTTTTAGTGACGATTGAAGTCTAACGTAGTTTTTCTATAAAAAGATGCCACATCCAGTGAGATGATTGATTCAAAGCCCGTTTCTACTGCGCCATTTGTCGACTACATCTAGGGCTGTGTGCGCTTTTGAGGAAATGCTCTCGTTATCCGACAAAGGGAACAGCTACATCATCTGCATACGATCATATATGCCAGTCGACAGCATTCACCATTGTAGTGGCGACGGAAGGCCACCTTGGAGGCATGCAAAGTTTCTTATTGGAGGTACGTGCTAGTCGATGAAAATGTCTATCGCGTACTCCTTCTTATCGAGTGCCCACCAGATCTTGAAGCGCAGCCTCTCAGGGCCTTTCGCGTCGGTAAACATTTTGCATGTTGGACAGAGGATGCATTCGAAAGCAGTTTTCGGCATAGGAAACTCGACAATTCTCTACTTGCCCTTCAGCATGAAGGAAGTCAGACAAATAGGTCTGAAGACCTTGGCGAGCGTGAAAGGGTACTTTTTCTGTTCATCATGTATATATACCAGTACCAGGTTAGCAATGAGGATTCTCTTCAGACTTTCCAGCAGTTTTCCTATATCGAACTTAACCGAATACACGCCGAACATATTATCACTTCTAGACGACTTGAAACTATAAAAGGACGCAACAGCAAGTGTAATGGCCTCATCCGTCACTACATCCGATAAGAAATACCAGCTATGGGGGATTATGTTACTCAGCTCACTTCAGTGATAGGAGTTGGTTGTGTGCCGGTTCTGCTTAAATGGCAAGGTCTGCGTTTTTTTGTGTATGAATACCGAATAAACTTGGTCGGCAGGATGTATTGGATAACTTTGTTCGAAACATAATTTCTGACGTTATCATCCTTTCGGCAAGCAATAGCAAACCTTCGAAAGTGAAAACATGAGCCTCTGAATAAGTCTCCCATTCCCTTGCTAGAATCCGGCACAATATTGCAGATCATTCTTTTTGTGAACAAAGATAGAACGACGAACGCAAAACCAATGAAAGTCCCACGCCTTGGTTTAACCGGATCAACGTGCCAGCAATTGATTTGAATTGATCAACAGTCCGATCCGGAGTCAACGAGAATAAGAAATTTAACGTTTACAACACCTGGCACAGTCACAGGATTCTATCAAATACTGGTTGCTGTCTTCCCGGACTTGACTTGAAAAATTTAGAAGAGCGAGTGTTGAGCAAGAGATAAAACTAGCACGCTATAAACACGCTAGCGAAGGAATTTCGAACAGGCAAGGCCAATGCTAAAGTGTACATTCCCGAAGTAAGCAACTGACATCGAATTAAACCGATTCTTCGTCGCAGAGGTATTGTACAGGGAAACTAGTTCTTTAAATTGGGTTTTGGGGAATGTTGCGACCTAAAAGATCTTTTGCAGTTCCTTAGTCGCTAGGATTTCTCTGAGGAAGTAATGCCTTATGGCGCATATAGGCACACATTTACCATGTAATACGTAGGTTGCTACCTAACTCTTGATATATGATATTGGGTGATCCGATAAGAACGATAGAAGAAAACATTTAAATAAAACAACAACCGTGTGAGATATAAAATTAATTCTGGCTTTATTTTGAAGCTACGTTCATGCCATTATGTGTGGAATAGCACATCATACAAATGGCACTTTGCTGGCAGTGCTTCAGGCGGTCGATCCAATTTTTGATGACTCGGTCCAATATATGCGGCATTATTCCGGCAATGGCGTATCGAATGTTGGCCTCAAGATCATCCAAAGTGGTTGGATTCTTAGCGGAGACTAAGGATTTGACGTAAACCCAGAGAAAATAATCGAGTGGTGTCAAATCGCATGATTGCGGCGGCAAATTGATGAACGCTTGCCATGAGATGACTCAGTCACCAAATTTCTCCGTCACAACTTCGAACGTTGCGTCGCTTGTATAGCATGTAGCGCTCTGACCACAGAAAGTCGATTAACATCGCTCTATACCTGTGACCATTGATGGTAACCGTGTCTCCTTCCTCATTTCGAAAGAAATAAAGTCCGATGATGCCTTCATGTCATAAACCGCACCAAATAGTCAATCCTTGTGGATGCACTGATGCTTGGCCGAACACTTGCGGATTGTGTTCGCTCTAATAACATAGACATAGATATAGATATAGCCGCTGAGCCAAAAATGGGCCTCGTCCGGAAGATGATTTTTAGGCCAAAATTCGAATCTCCGGCCCACACTTCCAAAGCCCAATTAGCGAACTCACCGCGTTGTCTTCAATCCGTGCATCAGCAAAATCTTATATGGATATGTAGGCCCAAATCCAATCGCAAAAAAAGCCGGGTTGACTCTCTGGCGAAGCCCAATTCGGTTGATCGGCGCCGAATCGACATTTTTGGGTCTTCTTCGATACTGGCCGCTACGGCAGCTGTGTTTTCTTCACTTCGCACCAATCTCTATTTGGTTGGTGGCTTAAGATCCAAAAGAGTGCACTCACGCTCAAACTGTACCACGGTACGAGCCGGAATTTCGATAATATTTTTTAATAATTTGCGCACCATCCCGCGCCACAATGTTTCGCTGGATTTCCAAATTCAATCGCGGTCGTCACTCGCTCCAAGGCGAATTTCGTGAAGGTCGTCCAAAATCGGTTGTTGTGCCAGAAAACATCGATGCTGTGCGGACACTAATATTGCAAGATCGTCATGTGAATCATGAAATTGAGGCATGCTCGAGGAATAGTTTCACTTTGGCCGTTAAAATGAATTCTCTAACCGCTAAAAAACAAGGCTCGTGTCTATTGGTCCAAAGAAATGTTGAAAAAATTTGATCGCGGTCTTCAAAATACGACAATAATACGTAAAAGGCCGCGAATCATTGAATCTATGCATATGAGTCCAGAACTAAACAGCAGTCGCCTAAATGGGTCTCTCAAGACAAAGTTGTTCGCGTACGAAGCACTTCGAAGCAAATGGTCGCCTGTTTCTTCAGGAAAGCCAGACGTAGTAAAAAGCAACGTAGAATGGTCAATTCGGAATAGTGCACCACTATTTGTTTGCCTGAAGTCTTTGGAGAAATAAGGAAAAGCAACCGCCGAACACCTGAACGGTGTCAGCTGGTCAAGCTGAAGCTTTCGAGCAACTTCTTGGCCATCATGCGGGAAAACCCCGGACCACCTCCTATCACAAGCGACGCTGGCTGGCACCAAGGCCAGCTCAAGCTCATCGCATGTTCCAACCAGAGATCTCTTGATCTCTTTACCAAGGCCATAGGTGGTTTAGGAGAGATTTGGCCAGGTGCAAAACTCGAGGTCGTGTCTAAGGAAGACATTCCTAGCAGACCTCGAACACGTACTCGTACTGGATCTCAGCCGAACCCTCCTCTCCAGAACGTATTCTGGAAATCATCCGGCTCAGTAACCCGACTCTTCCGACTCATGACTGGAAAGTCGCGAAACTGGAGGAACTAAGGGGTTCTTATAGATGCGTGTTAATCGTGATCAATAAGGAATCCCTTAATCCTCTGGCGCAGACGAAAGGCATGATTCGGTTCGGATTCGAGTCCATACATTTAAGGGTATACAAAAAGGATGAGCTGGATGCTGATAAGCAACCTCCTCATCCTTTAATACCTTACATCACAACCTCGGATCTCGGAGCGTCTATATCCTTTCCAGAATTGGATAGCGACGACTCCAATCTGTCCGAGGTGACTATCAAGACGTCGGTCTCCTCTTCTGACACCCTGTCGGAAATGGAAACCGATGACGAAGCAATTAGAGGTCTTACACGATCAGAGATAGAAGATGAGCTCTTGGGCACATCTTCAGAATCGGAGGACCTCAACAACACCGTGGTGGAGGCGACTCTGGAAAACTGTAGCAATGATACGGTTTCTCCAGATTAATCTCCATCACTCAAAAAAGGCTTAGGCCGCACTCATTCTGCGTCTTTCTAAAAACGCAGAAGACATAACCCTAATCCAGGAACCATGGATTGTAGAAGGCGTGGTTCGTGGACTTAGGACACCCACATACGCTTCGCTCTATACAAGAGACAGAGGTAAGACTAGAACTTGTATATTAGTGAAACGTAGCCTTAATGTATTTCTACTTCCCAACCTCAGCGACCCCGACTTAACCGTTGCCAGACTAGAGACTGCCAAACGCTCCTACTGGCTGGCATCGACTTACCTTGGCCACGACCATGTGGGCCCTCTCCCTGGTGATAACCTAGAAAGGGTGGTACTGGAAGCTGAAAGGCAAAAAACTGGCCTCATAATCGGATGCGACGCTAACGCACATCACACGGTATGGGGCAGTACCGACATCAATGATAGAGGTGAGTCACTTTTAGACTATATTTTAAGTACTAACCTCTTAATTTGCAACATTGGCAATGAGCCCACTTTTATAACTAGAAACCGACAAGAAGTTTTAGATATTACTCTTGTCTCCGAAAGCATCACCCAAAGGCTAACAAACTGGAGGGTATCATCTGAACACTCCTTTTCAGACCACAGATACATCCAATTCAGTCTGAGTGATGCTCCGACACCTAACCAGCTTTCCGGAACTAACAAAACTATCAAGTCCCACGCGTGACACCAATGAGCTTCACATGAAAGTCAAGGAATTTACTCCGGCTTTCAATCAGAATATGGCCGCTTCTTGCCTAGACGTAAGTAAAAGACCCACTGGGACTGCTTAGAAAAACTTTCAGAGAACTTTTTAACTTAGCAAAAAGCACTAGAAGAAAAGGGACCGACTGGGATACATACAAAGAATCCCTCAAATTATACAAAAAAGAACTGAGGAAGGCAAAGCGACAATCCTGGAGGTCATTCTGTGACAAAATTACGGAAACCTCTGAGGCATCGCGGCTAAGAAAAATCCTCTCCACAAATCCTATGATGCCTAGCTGTTTGAAAAAAACCGATGGCTCTTGGACAACCTCAAGTGATGAATCACTCAACCTGCTTCTGGACACCCACTTTCCAGGTAGCTCCCAACTCGCGGCCAGTAACAGCCCAAACAGGCCTACTGCAACCGCGACCAAAATTCATCGTCTGATTACGAGAGACAAACTGCTGTGGGCGCTGCATGGCTTCAAACCATACAAGTCTGCTGGTCCGGACGGTATAACACCGGCCGAGCTACTGTGTAGAACTTATCCACATTCCCCTGTCATGGAGAGAAGTCACTGTAGTTTTTATACCCAGAGCCGGAAAATATTCTCATTTTGTCCCAAAGGACCTCAGACCTATAAGTATACCATAGGTCCTTCTGAAAACTCTACAACGACTGATTGATATCCACGTACGAGCTAAAATTGACCCAAGACTTTTATCAACGGCTCAACATGCCTACTGTAAAGGAAAGTCGGTGGAAACGGCTCTACACTCACTGACTAGACACATCGAACGATCGCTACAATATAAAGAGTACACAATGGTTGTTTTCCTAGACATAGAGAGTGCCTTTAACAACATCGACACATCCGCAATCACGACTGCGCTGTCAACTCTGCAGGTAGACAACTCACTTGGGGAGTTGATCAGTCGTATGCTACGACTCGTAAAAAGCAGGATAATCAACTCCAAACTGGGTGAGATTTCTGCTAAAAGATATGTCAGCAGAGGTACGCCGCAAGGCGGTGTCCTCTCTCCCCTTCTCTGGAACTCAGTAGTTAATGAACTGCTGATATGCTTGGAAGCGGGTAGTAGAAGGGTGCTCGCCTATGTGGATGACTTTGCTATAGCTGTTTCAGGTAAGCATCTCAATACCCTTAAAGAACTCCTTCAAATAAATCTCAATAGATTAACCCGCTGGGCGCTTTAAACCATACCTGAACTTTGGTTTGACAAAAAACTTCCATGTAAACTTCCCCTCTAGATCATTCTGGGTGGAAGATGCTTTCATAGAGGACAAGTCAATCCATCTCTATACAGATGGATCTAAAACCGATAACGGAGTTGGTGGCGGTGTTTTCTCAGATAAGCTAAATCTAAGCCTCTCTTTCCATCTCCTAAATCACTGTAGCGTGTTCCAGGCGGAAGCTCTGTCCTGGCTGAAGAAAAACGTGCTATCTTCAAAGGATATCCGCATATTTTCGGATAGTCAGGCCGCCACCAAGTCTCTGGACTCGGTCTCACTATATTCTAAAATCGCCCTTGAATGCCGATCATCTCTCATGGAGATGGCAGTGCAGTTCAACATACACCTTTGTTGGGTGCCGGGCCATAGAGACATTCCAGGGAACTGCAGAGCCCAAATTGGAACCACTGTACCTATCATACCGGACAAAGGTAGTATAGGTATACCAATCGCTACGTGCAAACTAACACTAAAGCTGGATGCCAATAAAAGAACAGACCTTAGGTAGACTGTTGGACCAACATGTCTAGCGACCAAACAGATCTGATCAAAGCTGGATCTGAATCGCTCTAAGTGCCTGATCCTTTTAAATAAGAAACATCTCAGCGCCATAATAGGTGTCATCACTGAACACATAGGCAAGCACGCAAGAAGGCTTGTCGCTTTTACAAGCGACTTCTGTAGAAGCTGCATGGACGAGGAAGAGGAGGAGACATTCCTCCACCTAGCTTCATCTAGGAGCTTTCTTCTACAACGACCTAAACGATCCAGAAAATATAGACTTTAACAGTCTTCTACGCTTTATCATAAGCTGAAACTGGTTCCATTAGTAAGAGGATCATAGATCCACGTGGCATCACAATGGGCCAATAGGCCTAAGTGGGTTGGTATTTCCTACAGCCACTCTTACCTAACCTAACCTAACCGCCGAACACGGATCATTTTCGACCATGACAATGGAAGCTCTCAAAATTCGGCTAAAGCAAGTGCGTTTTTCAGCAATGGTACCCAATGAATTCTTTTTATTTCCGCACATCGAAAATAAATTACAACGTTGTATTGTAAATATGAAAAATGCAACGTAAAATTCGAAAAATCAAATGTAAGCCTACCATTAAGATGTGACGCCAACGCTCACTGTAACTTAAAAAGAGAAAACGAAAAAGAAAGGCCGCCATGTTGGTAAGACCGACTTCCGGCATTCTTGATTTGCGAACACACGTAGGCAGATGTCAATTTGGAATTATTAAAAAATAAAAAATCGTTCAACTCGCTCTTTCTTCGACCAATAAATTTCGACGGTTGACACCTTTAAAACGCATATTTCCAGTTACCTCGTTCAGAGTGGAAAAAGTGATTCAGACGCATGCAAAAGTGTATTTCATGGAGAGTATTTTGAAAAAACAATGAAGCCATTTTCGAAAGCAGTATGTGTTCTGTGGTTTTGCCATCTTACATACAAAGGTGATGCTCAGTTTCCTAAGTAATACCGAGCTTGTGTAAGTGATATTCAAGCTGGCACTGTCCCATCAGAAAACCGACCAGTCTTCTGATATCTTTTCTTTGAGGTTATGAGATAATTTGAAATTCTTGTAGAATTGTTTCATAGCTCTTTAAGCTTGTCGAAGACCCGGTATAGTCTCCCAAAGGATAGACACACATTGTTCTAAGATTGATACTGAAAAGGTTTGAGCCATTGAACGGATCAGTTGAACCTTTACCAGCCATTTCATCGGCTTCAACATTTCTCTCAATACCACTGTGCACTATTATCCACCAGCTCGTGACTTTTCTTGTTTTGTTTCTTTTAGCAATACCAGATCATCTTTCATTTCCTTACAGGAATATCTTCTACATTAGTGAACAAGTTCAAGTGTTTGCTTTACACTTAAATCGAATATCAAGTTTATGTGCTTGATATCAAAACATTTAGAAAAACGCTTCTGAACATTTTGGTGACCCCGACGTGATTCGTAACGTAACGGATCAGATCATATCAGATATATCTTCTGTCATCTAGGAAAAGCAGTCAAGGCTAATCATTATTCCGAAATCAAGATGACAACATTTAAAGAATTCATGGTGGCACAATTGGCAACTGCCCAAGAAATTCAACGCATTATTACAAACTTCAACAAGGACTCTTCAGACAGAAAAAAGTCAAGGACCTACTTTGAAGAGTGTCTCCAGCGCCTGCAAGAGTACTGGATTAAATCATTGCCGAACGTTCCCATCGAACATCACTATTTCGTCAATCGATATTTCTCCAAAATCTCAGCAATAGCTGAAGAATATAAAGGTCGATTCCAAGACGGGATACGCTCGATATCGATGAACAATCAATCACATCGATCGAACCAGTCGAAGAAAATCCACCAAACATCATTAGTGTGATAAGAAGACAAAGGGCAATCATGTGCTCCCTCAGAAAACTAATCAAGGAATTGTCTTTGAGGCAGGACGAACCCATGCAGTACCACGAGTTAAAGCGTAGAACAATTGAACAATTCTGGCAGCAGATAGAATGCCTGAACTACACAATATGGGAATTGACTGACAAATATCGAAATTTCCCCATCAACAATCGCCACAATTCACAATTCGCTAACCCTACCAAAGGCAAGAATCCTAAAATTCTTTGATATGTTCTCCCAAATGGTTGACAAGCAACCAATACCCAGCATACAAAAGATATGGTATCTCAAAACCCATCTTAGCGGAGAAGCAGAGACTCTCATTCGGCATCTATCACTCACAGAAGATAATTATAGAACCGAATGGGCTATCTTGCAAGACCGTTACATCAATATTACGGTTCTGACGTCAACCCTCTCACGACACCAGAATGTTTAATGGTATTGTGCAATATCGGCGTGGACACTTCAACATGGGATCCTCTTCTTCTTCACTTGCTAGTAAATAAACTAGATCAAGGAACAAAGATCCTACATGAGCAATCTCTCAAGAAGCCGAAGGAGTTGCAGTCCATCAAGGAATTCCTAACGTTTCTTGTGAATCAATTCCAATCACTGGAATCAATTGGTCAAAGAAGGAAAGAAACGTCACCACGAGCTTGCGCATCATTAACGTGCAGTCAGAGCCGGAGCACACCCGATATTTTCTTTCAAACAGTTCATACAACTGCAGCCAGTAGAGCGTATACGACTGGTGCAAACACATAAGCTGTGGTTGAACTGCTTACGAAGTGGCCATGGAGCAAACAATTGTGTTTCAAGAAGTTGCTTACAGTGCGGTAAAAGACACAACACCCTGCTACATATTGAGAGCAATACACATCAAGGTAACACAGCAAAAAGCAATACCAATCCTCAAGGTGAAGCAAGACCATCAGTAACACTTGCTGCATTCAAAAGTCCAGAGAGGCATCATTATGTCCTCCTCAGTACAGCCATCGTTGAGCTGGTGGAAACAAATGGGCAGAATCAAGCAAACTTGTACGTGCGGTAAGCCTAGTTAAAAGATTAGGCCTTCAGACAAGGAATACATCTATGAATATCCAAGGCATTGGCGATGGTAGGAGAGAACCCCATCAACGTGTAAATGTAAAACTGCAGTCAAGAACAACTGCTATCAATACTCACCTAGAAGCCTTTGTCCTACCACATATCATAGCAGCACAACCTTCGCAACATTTAAACATTTCGTCATGGCCAATACCAAAGAACATTCCATTAGCAGACCCTAACTTCAATCACCCAGACGGTGAGTTTTATCATCAACTTCTCTCGATCGGACAAATACGTTTAGCAAACGATTTACCTATTTTACAAAACACAGTTTTTGGATGGATATTAGCTGGCAAAATGCGGAATTTCAACTTACGATGACAACGATCTGGATCAAATGATTGAACGCTTGTGGAGTCTTGATGAAGTTGAACCAGCACGTAGTCCGTTATCACAATCCGAAAAATTGTGCGAAGCTCATTTTGCGCAAAACACCAATAAAAACAGTGACGGGCGCTTTATTGTCAGACTACCATTTCATGAAGATCCGGAAGCTCTAGGCAAGTCCAGGGAAGTAGCAGTAAACAGGTTCCTGGCCCTGAAGAGACGTCTGGAGAAAAACAAGGAGGTGAAGGATCAATACATTCAATTTATGAGGGAATATGAAGAATTGGGTCACATGACGGAAATCAACTTCAATGACATGGTCTCACCAAACTATGTAATTCCTCATCAGGCTGATAGCAGTACTACTAAACTTTTGCTTCCTGCAAAACATCATCCGGAAAATCATTAAACGACATCATGTATACAGGCCCCACAGTACAAGGAGAATTATTTTCATTGTCACTTCGATTCCGGTTACCACGATATGTCTTTTGCACAGATATTCAAAAAATGTATCGGCAAATAGTCATTCATCCAGATGATAGGAGATACCAAACGATCGTATGGAGAACAGATCCAAAGGAATCTTTACGCCACTATCAACTAAATACGGTGACCTACAGCACAAGAGCAGCACCATATTTGGTCACGAAGTGTTTGCAGCAACTAGCAAAGGACAATAGCGACATTTTTGCATTAGGTGCTCATGCGCTAAACAATGATTTTTATGTCGATGACTGCCTAACTGGAAATGACAGTTTATCAACTCACAACCATCCTAAAGAGTGCAGGATTTAACCTTCGAAAATGGTGTGCCAATCATCCCCGTCTACTACAAGGCATCGCACCAGGGGATAAGGAAATCGATCTCGACTTCAATAACGAGAACAATGCATCGATTACGTGGACTTACATGGCAACCAAAGGATGATACGTTATGTGTTAAAACCAATTTAAGTGCGACAAGTAGAATAACAAAACGGATTGTCACTTCAGATCTTGCCAAATTGTTCGATCCATTGGGCGTGATGGCTCCTGTAGTGGTTACAGCAAAAATATTCGTCCAAGAGTTATGGTTATTGCAGTTATCATGGGATGAAGCACTACCAGCCTTAATTGGCCTAATTACTTAATAATTTTCAATTCAATCAGCAATACAGATCCACGTCTTCTGCGATGCATCTGTTTCAATAAAACACAAAAATATTAACTGGAAGTACAATTTGTTACCACTCTTTCGAGCAATTGAGAGCGCATACCGTATATTACTCGAACAATGTTTTGCTGGAAAGCGACAATCGTTGCTAGTTTATCGGTATACACTAGTCACTTGACGATGGGATCAAATCGCATGAGCTTGGTGGGCAGCGGACCGATCCATTTCTTAAAGTGACTCTATTGCCAAATCGTGTTTTCAATAAAGTGATATTTCCGTTGGTAGTATGGGGTGGAGTACCATCCTGTTGGAACCACAGTTATTCCACATTGACGTCACGCAAAGTTGGGAACAAATCCCGGTGTCTATTGACAGCGACTTGTGCTCCGGCCTCATTTTTGAAGAAATAAGGACAGATGATGTCACCGCACCATCTGCTACATTTTTGTGCGCAATGGCATCTGGTGAACCGCTTGAGGATTGTCCTCGCACCAAATATAGCAATTCTGCTTGTTTGTTTAGTCGTTTAAACAGAAATGAGCCTCATCACTGAACAAAATTTTACAGTAAAAGACTGCACTGCACGCAGAATTTTTCAGATAGCGGACGACGATACACGTGCTTGTTGGTGTGTGAGTATCCTATAGCCTGAATTGGTTGGGAAATTTTTCAATAATTCGATAAATACCACGTTCAGATGGCCGATGATGTCTACAGTGCTCCAATTTTGGAAATAAATTTCGACGGTTTGAAATCGTTGTTGCGGCGTCAATCTTTCCATGATGAAATGGGAAAATGTACTTAAAATAGATGGAACTTGGCAGCTCTAAGTGACTATTGACTCAGTATTGATCACATCCTTTATATACAAATCCATCCATTCGCGCCTTTCATTCCTGTTCCAAGAATGATACATTCTTGGATGGCATGAAGCTCAGTTTGAAATACGCTGGGACTTTTTCTTATTGGGCGTTTGTTTTTGGGCCGTAGATACCTCCACCTACTCTGGTGCCCATTACGGGCAAACTCGTTTACCACTTGTCACCTTTAGGGTTCGATATTAGGTTTTGGAAGTCCCATGCTTGTCAATATGGGATCATTAAGTTGAACATTCGCCGAAGTTTTTGGTAAGCGGTCATTTACCACGCAGATTATGTCGATCCAACTAATCTCTGAGACGATATTTGAGAGGTCCGAGTGTACTACGAGTTTTGTAATATGTAATTGTACTACGAATTCGAACACGATTTTAAGGACATTTTGCATTTAGTTGCAAACTTCCTTTAGGCGTTTACCATCCACGGCTAATTCATCGGCATAGCCGGTCGCTTTGTATAGGGTGACCAGATAGCAATGAGATAGCAATGTCAAAGTCACCAATGACATCCAGCCGTAAAAATATTCAGTGACCTTTGCCATTTCATCATGCATCGTTTTACGCTCGCCGAACGTACGGAAGTTATTAAAAAATATCGAAATTCCGTTTCAGTTGAAAATACGCAACGTGAATTTCGTCTTGAGATCGGTCGTCTTCATGACTTCAGTATGCAGGCAATACGTCGCACCGTTAAAAAGATTGCCCGTGAGTACACTCTTTTGGATTCTAAGCCTCCAACCAGATAGAGATTGGTGCGGAATGAAGAAAACATAGCCGCCATAGCGGCTAGTATCGAAGAAGACATGAGGCATCGCCAGAGTCAACCCGGCTTATTTTGTGGTTGGATTTGGGTCTACATCCGTATAAGATTTTGCTGACGCGAGAATTGAAGCCGGACGACAATAAACAACGCCGTGAGTTCCCTAATTGAGCGCTAGAAATGTTAGCCGGAGATCTGGATTTTGGCCAAAAAATCATGGCCGAGGCAGCCATTTGAAGGATGTGCTATTCCACAGACAATGACATGAACGTAGCTTCAAAATAAAGTATTTTTTCCCCTAACGTCACCCATTAGCTTGAATTTTCTGGTAAGAGGTCGTTTTCTGTTTTGTGTTGGAAGGTGGAAACCTTGCATGTGGTACCAATGCGCGGACACCTTCTACCTGAGGAAACTGATTCGGTCCCCCTGTGGTACCGCCGTAAGGCATTACTTCCGGTAGTCCGCTTGAAGACTAAGCTTACTTTTTACGATTCGATTATTTCACCTGTTCGCTTCACACGGACGCTCTAACTCTGTAAGATCGCTGAGTATATGTGCTGCTGTATTATGAACAAGGGTCCGTCCTCGTGGTATCGCCCCGTGGACAATAAAAAAAAGCACCTGTTCTGCATTTTCCGAGACACTTTCACAATATGTACGTTGCGTTTAAACAGATATTAGCTGAAACAGGCATGTTCCGTCAAAAATTTAGTCAAATGGAAGTCTGTATCGCTGTGATAACGATTAATTCATACATCAAACCTTGCTATCAGACGATGTGTCCATCTTCCTTTAAAGGATATGCTCCATTGCTGTTGCCAGGTTCTTCTGTATTTTCGATATTTGTCGCTTACCTGGACATTTTTGACTCAACAGGAAGTTCGAAACACAGTAGCAGCTCTCATTTAAGGCGGTGGGCAGATTTGTTTCCCCTCAAGTAAGACTTAATCTTTGCTGCATTTGACCATATTTCGACTAAGTACATTAGTATAGAATTCCAGCAAGAAGAAATATTTTATTCTGTTTTGGGCCTCCTATAGTACTCATCAACCTTGTAAGTGTATTTCAGTTTTCGAAGATTGTTCGCTTATCTGCTCTTGGTGAAGTTTAAAACTTAGGCGACTGGCAATCACAATTATGTAGCACATGAGAACGGTTGACAAACAATTTAATGCCCTCCAATTCTAATCATTATCGTTTCGCGATCTTTCATACTCGTAATAAGCACAGATTCAGTTTTATGATAGACGAGTTGCAAGCCGTTGTTAGTTACCTGGCGACGACGTACACGTTACAGTTGCGATTGTTTCGTTGCTACAACTTCCGCGGCAATGTCATCAGAACATCCGGTAATCGCCACTTGTGTAGGCGTGAAATTTCATCGCAAATAATTTTCCACAGTAGGGCCTAAGACCGAGCCTTGTGGCACACCCCAAGTAACTTCGTACTCTTTAGATCCATCTTCATAGTCATAGAGGAGGATTCTATTTGAGAAATAGCTTGTTACAATTTTACGGAAATAGTTCGGTATTTCTATTCGATGAATCCGTAATTTCTCGCGTTTCGAGCTCTAGTTATTCTCGCATTTAGTGCGTCCACTGTGTGTTTTACGAAAACTGAATTGGTGTTCCGATAGACCTTCTGCTGCTTCAATTGCTGGCAGGAGTCTATTGTAAATGATCCGCTCAAGAATTTCTCCGACCGTCCCAAGCAAACAAATAGAACGAAGAACCATTTGGGTTCCCTTTCCTCATTGGCAAAAGCAATACCTGTTGGTTGTTCCAAGGGTCAGGAAAAATGCCCCTTTGAAGACAGGTGTGACAAATAAGTCCGGTCGTCCTTTAATAGCGATCTTTATGGCTTTATTTGGAACACCATCCTTCTTACATACTCTGAGTAATTCTTCCTGATGAATTTGACCAACCAGTATCCTACTTTCTTGGAAATACACAGCGATTAAGTCGTTCCCAAAGATCTTACTTTTACTTTTAAATTCATTTTTATAGTTTCTTTCATTATTAACTTACATTCTAGACAAAAATGATTAAATCTAATTTGACAACAACAGTTACTTAATCTAGCTTACTGGCTCTTACCGAACGCTCTAAACTTAACAATTTCATTCAATTTTGCCTTTCGGCCTTAAAAAACTATCTTACGATTAAAATTATCTATAAATTATAAAATATGTAACATTTCCAAGAAAAATAATTTTAGAAAAACTTAGATACCGTATCCTTTTATAATTTTATATAAAACTTAAAACTATGACCCTATTCTACTTAACCTACCTAAGCTACTTAATCTAACTTAACTATAATCGGGGTGGTGAGCACTCGTAGCCTCTCGCACCGGGTGGTCACCATCCCAATTGCGATTTCGGGTGCCCGTCATTCGTCAACATCGTGCACACGCACCACCAAGACTTAACCAATGCGATAAACCACTGGTTTATCTTGAAGCCACCAGAATTCGGTGTACTGTTTCTCGGCATCGATCCGATCCCTGTCCGCAATCGCGGGACTAAAACGGAGGAGCTCCTGAGCATTGGCAACATACGCGTCGTAGATGAGCCGCTTGTCCCTCGCACCGCGGTGGCGGTGGTATATTACCAGGGTACCATCCCTACTTTGTATTAACCCTTTAGCATCAATATGGAGAAAAGCCTCTGGCGGGATAAAGCCCGATAGAAGTGAGCTCTCGTGGTACATTTCGTTGGGAATCAGCTTAATCAGGAAATTGTCAATCCTATTCAGATTAGCCCCATCGTAAAGGACTTTGTTGGGATAATATTTTTTGTACTCTGATTCTGGTATTCTGTACAAGCCAAGACAAGTCCTAGGACACTGCCTTTCAAACACCCGAATCTTTTCCATCTGATACGGCGCTACATTGAACCACACGGGACAACCATACGCGATGACTGGCCTGATTAGGGCCACATAGCATATGACTTTCACCCTGGAGACAAGTTGACTGCTGTGAAACAGCCTTCTTGTCAGGGCTAAAGCCTTCTTGGCTCCAGCAAGACAAGCATCTATATGTTTGTCAAAATATAAATACTTATCGAGCCAAATACCAAGGTACGAGTATCTCACTACGCTTCTCACCGCTAATGGTAGTCCGTGCCGTCCAATGATGGCCAAATTTCGCTAGTTATGTCTGGTATCCCTAGAAGCCCATCTCAATGGAGTCCTGAACAAGATTGTTTCCGACTTTTGAAAATTGATTTTCAATTTCCAATCATCGCAATACGCCTTAATATGATCGAAATCACGTTGCAGCAGAGTATTGATGACTTCGATTTTTGGACCTGATCTGTACGCCACTAAATCGTCTGCGTACGCTATGGCATGATTGAGGGAACCTACAAGATCACTAGTGTAAACGTTAAACAGTATCGGAGAAATGACAGCCCCCTGTTGTAAGCCGTTTTTAATGTCAAAGATCTTACTCGAAATAACATTGTTACATTTAACAACGAACTTCTTTCCCATAAGCATGTCGTAAATCATATATAGCAGAGGTTTCGGCATACCCATTCTCGTCAACTTATAGAAAAGCCCCTCTAACCATACCGTGTCGAAGGCCTTCTCAAAGTCAACGAGGCAGGCACCCGTACACTGTTTCTTGCATTTATTCCATTGTATGTCGGAGACCAGCTTTGACGCAGCATGAATAGTGTCATGCCTCGCCCTAAAACCAAACTGATTTTCCGGAATTATATTATTTTCCTCAACCCACCTTAATAGAGCTCTATTAACCACTTTCTCAAATACCTTGCTAATATTCGGAAGCAAACTAATTAACCGGAGATTAGCAGGGTTAGTTCTAACTTTATCCCTTTTCGGGATTGGATGCACAGCTGCTGTTTTCCAATGCTTTGGATAATATGCATTATTCAGCGCATTGTTAAACAGCGTAGTAAATATATCCACTGCTTCCAAGGGCAGGTGTCTTAGTACGACGTTTGGAATACCGTCTACTCCCGACGACTTTTTATTTTTCAGAGACTCAAAGATGCACAAGAGTTCATCTTTTCGCACGAACTCGGATCGCCAATTTTGAAGTTCATTGCGCAAGTAATAGTGATTTACATAGGCCCTGTTGTCAATGTCGTGATTACGGTAAATTAGATTGTTCACCGTATACACGGCCTCGAAAAAAGTTCCCAGCAAATCCACTTTCTCTTGTGGGTCTTCGACCACGAAAAGACCGTCGCCTGAGTCGGCTCTCTCTGGACTTATGCCAACGGTCAGAAGTGTCTGTCTGTTTTCTGTCGTTTGTGGAATTCGGACACACTGAATGTCATTATGATCTTTCCGCCTAAATAATTTATTTATCTGCGGGAACATATTCGGACTACTGGATTTTATAGCCCGAATCTTATTGCCCCAGTACAGACTTACAGACTTACTGTAATTTTCTTTAATTAATTGTTTTAGGTTTTTGATCAATGACTTTAGTGTTCTTATTTCCGGGTCGTTTCTGTCAGTAAACTGTCTGTACAACTGCTTAAGCCTCGAGAGCAGTCTACTTTTGTGTGCGTACAATGCATTGATTGTTGGAGTTTTGTATTTTTCCACCTGGCTTTCGTCGGAGTATTTTATCCGAGGGATAGTCTGCTCCATCGTTCGTTTGATAACGTCTTGCATTGTCAGTAAACTACGGTCGATTTCTTCGTTTGTCAAGTTTCTGTTAGTCGGGGGATCAATTCCACTCAAACATAAATTACGCTTTAAGATTCTGGAGAAGCACGGCCACCGTACCTTACGGTAGTCGTATGGGTACACTTGATCGTACTGCTCCAGCTGCGTTTGCTCGTTTGGGATCCGTATTGTGGCGGCGGCAAGTCCGTAGTGATCACTATCGTACTCGAACGCTCGCAAACAGTTCCTTGTGTTTCTATCCACGTTAGTCAGTTCTAGCCTACTGTCAATTAATGCCAAGTCCAGGAAAGAACCGGCTGATGGGAAGGATGGGATATTCGTCGCGTACAGTTCAAGTCTGTACTCAATCATATTTTGACACCACCAGTAGTATAACTGGTTGCCTCTGGTGTTTGGCGGATTATTTCCCCATGCCGCATGCCTAGCATTAAGATCTCCGGCCAAAAAATAATAATTTTCTTCCCATTGAAGCTGAAGGCAACGAAAAAGTATTTCCAGCTCAATTATAAATTGAATGGGATTAGGTGCTTCGGGTGCGTAAAGCGACACCACATACACTCGCCTTCGACTATGAAGAGGAATGCATACGATGCAGGCTTCCAACACCCGGAACCTCATCAAATCCCCGCTATATATGACCCTATGGCGCATGCCTTTGCGTAATAAGATATCAACCCCACCCCCTTGTGAGGAGTGTTGACGGTCCCTTCTATAAATATTGTAGCCAATTTTGTGATTCTGGTTAAGCTTAGTTTCGCTTACCAAAAGCACATCTGGGCATTCACTTAACAACAGATTTTGTAGGTTGGCCCTTCTCTCGATCTTGATTAGTGAGTTAACGTTTAACGCCAGGATCTTCAGATTAACCTCATTCAACGTAGCAGACATTATATCGGCGTGCCAGACTTGTCAAACAGGGTCGAATAGATGACGTCAATTCGAGCCGCTTGTTCATTTAATTGTTTCTGAAAATGATCGATTTTTCCGTGCAAGGACAGAAGGATCGCTTTCAAATCCAGATCCGCTTCCGGCGCTTTTTCGGCTACCTTTGGCGTATTTTTTGCTGTCATTGTGGCCTTACCCGATCCAGATACCATTTGGGCAAAGGATACATTGGGCGCCACAAAATTAGAGAAAGCACCACTCTTCTGATGTTTCTCTTCTTCGATCAACTGTATTCGAGCCTGGACTTTATTTTTTAGCTCCTGAAACCTAGGACAGCCCCTGAAATTAGCAGGGTGCCCCGGGTTTCTGCAGAGTACGCAAAAGAGTTGACCCCTATCTACTACTCTATCGTTGCCTAAAGGACATTCTCCATATTTGTGGTCCTTGTCGCACTTAACGCACCTAAATTGCATATTGCAATTAGCCGCGGCGTGCCCGAACCTCTGGCAGCGCATACATTGCAGTACACGGTCTGCCCTTTTTAATTTTTCCCAACTTACAGCATGATAATACAGGAATTTAATTTTTCGCAGACTATCGATTTTGCTGTTGGGCGTTAACTGTACTAGGAAGAATGGTAATTTACGGTTACCATCCCTTGCCGCGGCCGTGGTAAACGGCTTGACCCCCACGAACTTAAGGTCGTCGCTCTCTAACCTTTTAAGCTCTTCTTCGAGCTCCCCAGTAAACAGGTGGTCGGTGTTTTCCCCTTCCCACCCTAGATATTGACGCATTACGGTTCAATTGTCGCCTAATGTAACTATAGACGAAACTTAGAAGATCTTCATCTAGGTACTAATATTCCATTTGGACCGTTTGAGGGTCGTCCGGTTACTGTGGATTGCTGTACCGGTGCCAGCGCACCGATCGCTATGCGTATAATGGTCACTCACACGGCACTTATCGGTGATAGAAGCTGATCTTACCGAGCTAAACGTATTTGTAGTTCCAATTTTAGCTAAAACAATATCCAGACACAAAGAACACCTCTTTGTGGGCAGAATTTGGCTGCTGTGACAGTAACTGGTGCTCACCCACATGTGAGCAGAGCTGTATACTTTGAAGTACCAGTACGAGTCCAGTACCCAATACCCTGTACTTGTACTTGTACTTACAAATTTCAAGTACAATGTACTCCCTACTTCAAAATAAATAAGTACCAGTATTTGCCTAAGTACTCTATTCCAAGTACATTTACTAGGTACTTGAATGCACCCCAGTACATTTGTAAGTACTTTGCAAGTACTTTTCAAGTACTTACCTTTTACAAGTTTATACTCAATTTGTAATTTTTGAATCAAGTTTTGCTAAAAAATTACGGTTCCTTTTGCAAGAAAAACTAATTTATTGTTTTTTTTTTTTTTTTTTTTTTTTTTCGAAAGACTTAAGAAAATTAGAGTTAGCTTTCATAAAACTAGTTCCTCGAAATGCTGATCAGACAGCGCGCTGCGTTTTGAAGTGTTAATTCAGCAAAGGAAACCAACCTTTCCACAGGGCCCGATGACGTCGAAGGAGTATTAAGTTTGATTGAAAGGTTTTTAAATATCGGATATTTGTCAAATATTTTCATTCCACTTCCTAAATGAGTATCAGTTATGTATAGTAAATATCCTTTTCCAATAAAAGCAGAATGAGAGTATTGACGAATAACATAGGTATGAAGGATTTGTATGTACTTGAAAAGTACTTGAAAATGTACTTGGGTGTATTCAAGTACCTACTAAATGTACTTGGAATAGAGTACTTAGGCAAATACTGGTACTTATTTATTTTGAAGTAGGGAGTACATTGTACTTGAAATTTTTAAGTACAAGTACAATTACAGGCTACTTAGTGCTTTCACCGTACTGCAGTACAAATGTATTTCATTACTTTACAGGTCTGCATGTGAGTGATCAATACCTCTGGCTTTAATCGCCTTCGAGATGGAATAGTACTCGGTGTGGTCAAAAGCACCTTTTAGAGACGGTTGCGATTAGCGAGACTTCTTCTGGTCATCTGCAATTCTTTATCCAGGTTTTTCTCTTTGATATTCTCAACTGCGAGTTGGATTTTGTTAATTGTGGACCTGTACCGGTGCTTGATTATAAAGATTTCTCATTCTTCTGCAATGTTGGTCTAGTTGTTTAGTCCACCATGTTACGCATTATTTAACCACTTCAACTTTGCAACTACTTCTGAAGTGATAGATTCACTGGACAACTTTCTTACCACGTAAATACCCATTTACACTAGCCTCAAACACAAATGCATCCTCTATAACATCCACGGGCTAAGAGTGTGCACGTTTTCGAGTCTGTGGGAGCGACCTAAACTTTAACAACGAACCGACTGTTTGGGTCATAGTGACGTCACCTCGAAGTCGACCAGTCAAGAAGTCATATCTTGATCAACAACGCCCCCGCAACGTAATGCATTAAATGTCAAATTCATTTCAAATATAAAAAAAAAAAAAATGTACATAAGAGACAGTTTAAAATTCCAATAAATGATTTTCTATTATAACGTTGAATAAAGCGGGTTTTTCTTACAAAACGTTTTAATTACAGTCAGAGTATTTTTTCACACTTCATCTGGCCAGCCCCCCCTTTTTTTTTTGAGACAAGCGTCCAACATTGGTCCTAACGAACCGGATTTTTTACATAACACAGTGTGCGCGCGTATTTTAATTCACATTAAAAGCATTAATAGTTAGTGTGAAGTGAGCGGAGGATTACACAGGAAGATTTCCAACATCCATTCAACCCAGAGTTGTAGATTTCGACACGGACTCGGACTTGGACTCGAAGGAAACGAGTGAGTAGATAATTCATCCCTTGATTAATCAGTAAATATACCCAATTAATGAATAAAGTTCAAAATATTCAAAAAAAAAAAATGAATAAGGGTGTGTTGTCCAGTACGTTAAAACAACTGGAAAAGGACATAGTCAATTTTAGTAAGGCAGGGCAAAGTAAGCGTACCACGAATTACTTGGCAGGCCGTCTGTCACTTCTAGAAAAGACTATGGAACCAGCCACTATACAATTTCAGGGTCTACTTAGTGACGATGATTCCAAAAACCTTGAAGTAGAGGAGATCTTCGAAAAAATAAAGGAGAATTATTTCGACTACCGTTCCAGCTTGTTAGATGCCTTGTTAAAATCCAGCCTGTGTCAAAAAAGGAAGACAGCAAACCCCCAGAAACCACGCCGACGACATCCAGGAGGGTGGGAATCAAGCTGCCGAAGATCAATTTGCCAGTTTTCTCGGGAACTTATGAGACGTGGCGAGGCTTTCACGATCTGTTCGTTTCGTGGATCCACCATAACCCAGAGCTATCTGAAATTGAAAAATTACACTATCTGAAGTCAACGATATCTGGCGAAGCCGAACGGCTTCTGGCACACCTGGGGATCGACAAGGGAAATTACGCCGAGGCTTGGAGCATCCTAACTGACAGGTATGACCATATACGCTTCCTCGTCAACACGCAGCTGAAGTGCCTGTTTAACCAGCCGTCAGCGACCCAGGAACGAGCGGAGTCCATCAAAGAGCTACTGGATACGTCGACAGAGGTTGTGCATAGCCTGACAAACTTGAAGGTGCCTGTTGAGCACTGGGACGTGGTGCTTATTTTCGTGCTGCTGCAAAAACTGCCATCAAAAACTCAGCAGCTTTGGGAGGAGAAGCTGGGATCTAAGGAAAACAGCAAGGAACTGCCTGTCACACGTCAGCAACCCAGACCATCTGCAGACTGCAGGGGTCAGCACGCGATTCATAAGTGCGGTCGTTTTTTGAAGATGAGCATCGCAGACAGGTGTCAGTGTGTAGATAGGTTAGGCCTCTGCAGAAATTGTTTAGCCTACAGCCATTCGTCAGAACATTGCCCAAGCACTCATAGATGTCACTACTGCCAACAGCAACATCATTCCCTTCTTCATAGCACAACAAATTGCGCACTCGCTCCATTTTCTAACCCTCAATCACGGTCCCTCAATTCGAACCGGGGGTCAAACAACTTTTTAAAATCGTCAATGAACGCCAGTGCTTCAAATTTTCAACTACTTCAAGAGCAGCCGTCAACCAGTTCATCCGTCAATACGTTCCACTCAATATCCACGACCAGCACGCAGGTTTTATTGGCAACAGCGGTAGTGAACGTAAGGACGTCGTATGGAGAGATGTTTCCGCACCGAGCTCTACTGGACTCAGGCTCTGAAGCGACGTTCATCACTGAGTCAGCTATACAGCTGCTACGCCTGAAGCCGACATCCACAAACGTTGAAGTATCCGGGTTAGGGATGGTCAACAGCGGCACATGCAAGAGAGTTGTAGATATTGCAATATCGTCGCAGCATTCAACCTTTGCAACAACGATGCAGGCCTTCATCTTCAAGTCGCTGTCTGGGCATCTCCCGGCCCGTACTCCGTCTTTTGAAAGGTGGAAGCAGCTTGACGGCTTAGTGCTGGCAGATCCATACTTCTACGAGTATAAGCCGGCCAAGGTAGATCTGTTGCTAGGAAGTGACGTGCTCGCAGAAGTTCTGTTGCCTGAAGTGATTAGGTCACAGAAAAAGGACATACCAGTCCTTCAAAAAACCAGGTTAGGTTGGATCCTTTTCGGAAGAGTATCTGCACAGTCGCGACCCATAAGAGCTTTCCTTCAAACAGGAGATTTTGATGCACAAATTCGCAAATTCTGGGAACTGGAAGAGTTGCCATTCGAGAACGTTAAGACTGCTGAGGACATCGCTTGTGAGGACCACTTCTCCAAAAACGTGCGACGCTTGGATGATGGGCATTACCAGGTAGCGCTGCCATTTAATGGTAACGTGCATCCACTCTTAGGTAGGTCACAAGAGGGTGCCTTACAACGCTTCACAGGACTCGAGAGGCGTCTGACGGCAAACACATGCCTACGAGAGCAGTACGTAGCATGCATAGAAGGTTATAAGGAACTCGGTCATATGGTTGAAGTCGAAGTATCTTCACTAACTAATGCCGGACACTATTTCTTGCCGCATCACGGAAGGCAGCTCCACAACCAAGCTGAGGGTGGTCTTCGACGCTTCTTTTAAGACAGCTAACGGAGTCTCCTTGAATGACCAGCTCCGGGTAGGCCCGAGACTTCAACACAACATTACGGACATAATTCTTCTGTGGAGGTTTTATCGCTTCACATTCACAGCAGACATCGAAAAAATGTACCGACAAGTATGGGTAACGGAACAGCACGGCATCTGCTCCATACTTGGCTATCCGAACTCTCCAAAGGTTAGCTGACGACATGGAAGCTCAATACCCAGACGCAGCGAAGATGATTCGGGGAGAGATGTATGTGGACGATCTCATATCTGGTGCAGACACGGTATCTGAAGCTGAAAGAAAAATGAAGGAGGTTAAGACAGTCTTGGAGACGTGTGGTTTCAGTTTACGGAAATGGATGTCCAATACAGAGGAACTGCTCAGGAAGGTTCCAGAACAAGACCGCGAGTTGACATTTTCTCTACCCTCCGAGGATTCTGACAGAGTAAAAACACTCGGTATTCAATGGCTTCCCACTGCCGACCACATTTTTTTCCGCTGCAATCCACCAAGTAATTCCCAACCAACGAAGAGGTTCGTGCTTTCGACGATTGCGCAATTATTTGACCCCATGGGATGGATTTCGCCTTGTATCCTTAAGGCGAAACATGTCATGCAGCTGCTCTGGGTCCGCAAAACATCGTGGGATGAACCCTTTGAGGGCGATATCCTGCAAGAATGGAACTCCTACTATGCGGAATTAAGAGTCATCAACGAAATACGGCTGCCAAGGTGGGTTCAGACAGCCGGTAGGTCAAACCGCGTCGAAGTGCACGGATTTAGCGACGCATCAGAAAAGGCATATGGAGCAGCAGTCTATCTACGGGTCGATAACGAGATGGGTAAGATTCACACACACCTTCTCATCGCCAAATCAAGGGTCGCAAATGTAGTACCAGTAAGTCTTCCCCGGTTAGAACTATGTGGTGCAGTTATGCTCGCTAAATTACTCCACTATGTGCCACTTTCCCACGCAAACTCTCACCATTTTCTCACTCCTGTCAAAAACCTTTTCTTTTCTGTCAAACGTCAGTTCAGTTCTGTTTGTTCGAATGTCCGTTCGTTGGTAAAGTTTAGGTCGCGCCCACAGAATCCATACGAAAATACGAACGGTATAAAGCGGACATTGCCACGGTCCAAGGGATACGATGGATGGGATCAAATGTAAAAATAAAGGAATAATTGAGACATCCGATAAATCTATCGTGTGACGTGGCAAATGTCACGACGGTGGTTCCTTTAAGCTGTGTGAAGATTTAGATGAAGTCAAGGAAGCTTAGTTGCTCTCCATTAGATTGCATTAGAAGAATCCTACTTGGCCTTGCCCGTACTCATAACAATCGATGTAATGAATCCACGTGGTGCTGATCATTTCATTATGGTCCCAAACCGTCGTTCTTATTCAGAGACTATCAATTTCCGTCCCAGGAATGTGTAACCTATTTACCTCAAAATCTCTCCTCCAATTATTTTAATCAACCCCATTCATATCATTAACCAATTACCTATACTTGTTGCTTAGCCGGTCTTTTTACGAAAAACAGAGAAAAATTCTCAATTAGAAATAGAGAGGAGTCAAACCTTAATGATTCTGCTCCCCTGTGCGCGTCCTTGAGGCCGCTCAACAATCGTTTATTTCCTGTCCTCCATTTTAAGCAATCATGCAGAAAAATAAAAAAAAATAAAAAACCGCTCCAAACAACTTGTGTCTTCCTCTTACAGGACTCGCCCGAGAACAACAAGATATACGAGTATTTCCTGATTAATTCATCCCACACAAACCACCAGTTCCGTCATATCCATCACTTCCTCTCAGGGGGGACTTTTTTTTGTTTTTTTTTTCTCTCATTTTGTTGTCCTGGTACTTGGTTATACGAGCATGATGATTTGAACTGCGTACATAACTAGGGAATTCCGTTTCCTTTGCAGGAATTATGCAAAAATGTTGGTTTGTCAGGCAGATGACATCATTGCCATACGTCTCCTGTGTGGATATACGAGTATGTATTCGTTTCGAATCCAATTTCATATTCCAATCGATTTCCATTCACAATTCTGTTCGAAGACGAGTGACACAGTTCCAAGGATTATGTGTACGAAGGATGGTAGAGAAAGAAATTTAGACAAAACCTCCAAGACAAGGTTGTTTTGTTTTTGTTGTTGAAGAACTAGTTGCAAGCTTGTGGTTTCCATTGCTGGTAGCTCACGTGTGATAGAAAGTTGTCCAAGTAGGGAGGTAAATCTTTGCATAGAAATTGGTAGAAAATGGAAACGTGAGCTTTTAACGTGACACCCTGTTATGAATGTCAATTCAGCAGATGATGCAAATCAAACTCTCCCGCGGATTGTGTAATTGAAGCATGAAATGCGGCTGCATCTTAAAACTACGAATGACGGAAATGAGAAGTGCAATCGTAGTTGAATGTGAATTCAGGCTTTGACTTCAGAAAGGGATTGGCATTGATACAATTATAAGGCTGCAGTGCAGTGAAAAGTCCTTCTATACAGGATCTAACAATATTGGGCAAAAGCAAACTGGTCTAAAGAGAATAAGGCGTTGGTGTCAAGTCCCTCATCTGGAAATGAAATTCAAGCCTCCAAATGCTCTCTCCTGCAAATCGATTTCTCTAAAATATAAAGTAAACAATTGTAGAGACCCCATTCGGGTAAACCAGTTGAGAAGGCCCTGTTACTACAAAGCTCAGGCTTCACATCACCATATTATGTCGCTATCTCTGTCAGGCTCTGACAAAGACCGCAAATAGTCAAAACACAGCTTCAGGTGTTAATGAATTATCTCTGCAAGTTCAAAACACAACAAATTCAGAATGCAAGAAAAAAATACTGTGAATTATACCTCGAATCACTCTGAGTGAAGAAAAAACTCTCCGTCCTATTTGAGCTCCCACCCCCTGGAGAGCGAATATCGAAACCAAAACACACCTGAGTTTCAAACCACTACAAAACTTTTTTCCTTTCTCCTCCTTCTAACTTTCCGCCCGCGCCCTGGCAACAGTAAAAGGTTATCTAACCCCTTAGGCGTGCGTAAATTATAAAAAAAAATGCAATCCCATTCTTTGCCATCTCGTGATAGCAAAGTTTTAAAGCTTGAAGAAGGGAGTCTGTTCACTTGCGCTTCACATAGGTAGTTCATCGAGTAGTTAAGCTGTCTTCCGAATTAAAACTGAAGTCTTTTCTGAGAGTTAAAAGACGGCTCTATAGAGATTTGCAGGATCTTGTTTAGTCTGCAAGGAACTTGGAAAATCATGCCACCCACGGTTGGGCTCATACGAGTAAGAGATCAATTCTCTATTGAGGCCCTGACAAAGGATGCAGACTATCCCAAGGCATGTTCAGGTTATAAGAAGTCCAGCTCTGAACGTTGCCTGTCACGTTCTAAAACAATCTCATAATTACCAGAGACCCAGACAAAGGAATTCGGTCATCTAAATACTATCAAAGAATACGCCAGCACAACATACTAGATCTGTTCAGGAACCGCCGACGAAGATTCCCTCCATGTCCCGGACAAGGTTAACGAAACTCCAGTACGAGTTGAACTAAAAAAAGGGATTCCTTCTAAGCCGTCTCCTAACAGATACCCTTAAGAGCGAAGCCAATGATACTATACATAATTAGCAAGAGCACGAATGTTTATCAGTGCATCTTGAGCAGAGCAGAGCAGAGAGGGAAAACTTCTAAGCAATCGAGACCAACCGTACTTTGCAGTCTGGTGAAAGTAGCAGTGACTGCAGCCGAATGATCTCTTACACTGCCAAGAAGTGGACAGCACCTTAGAGGTTATCGACGCTACATGTTTAGTCCAAAGAAGTGTGATTGAATTAGCCTGCGTTTTGGTCGAAGAAACCATTTCGAGACAAAGACTAGACCTGCGACTGCTGACATTATAAAAGACTTCCGATATACGCGGGTATTTCATCGGCTGTGGTAAGCCTGACTTCTCGCAATAAGCAGCAATAGATGTTCTTCTCGTTTTATAAGCCGCTAGATGCGCTTCCTCCTTCTCTTGAAGACAACAACCTCAGCTTTGAGGGACTGGGTGAAATCCCATTTCTGGTGCAACAAACGTCAATTACGTTTAAGGTCGCTTGTGCTATGAACCAGACCCTCGCTAGGCATGATTCGACAGACAGTATAGCTACACTATCAGCATATGCTTCAGCCTAGGCATTAGAACCATCAAGAGCGTTAAACAGAGCGTGAGCCAAGAGCGCCGACTTGCTGGTGACCACCTGTATCATCACATATTGACCGCAGGCAGTAGCCAGCTTCAATGTTATGCCCAACGCATACTCCTTCTGGTTGAGTGCACATTCGGGTTTGCCCATTCGATTTTGATGCGTAGTCTCGCAGGATTGTCTGCGTTGATATTGCATCTTGATGTTGCATCGTAGACAGAGGACGCATTAGCATGGCAGTTTTACGTACATGTAGCTCCCTCCATGGTCTTTGGCGAGAAGAAAGTAAGACTGATACATCTGAAGCTGTAACTGGTCGTCTTTGCCAATTTTCGGTATAACAGCTGGACTATTCGCCAATGGTTCGGGATCCAACAACTTCCGGGTACGGCAGGTTGTTTTACTTAGATCACTTGCAGCTTCAGTGTAGGGAACTCGTTGCTAGCCTGTTTAAATAAGACTACACGGAACGTGAATTTCGAGCATGAGACAGGGTGATCCTGCTTTCGGCTTAGTGTAGGCTTCAACAGGTTATCTGGCTGACTTTCCTTTTGGTTGGTTTCAGCGAATTTTTTTATCTTTCCCCAAAAGACGTTTGAGATCCGAATAAACGTGACGATTGATGGGGAAACTGCTGACTGTCCTATAACTTGGATAAGGCCAGCAGCGCGACAATGAAGTCCGTGGCGAAGTGATTGCCTTGCCTCCCAGTGGTGGTCCGTGGTAACTGCATGAGTAAACTGTTACTCATACATGCTAAAATGGTAAGGGCATGCTTGGCCAGCTGCATAATACTGACATGCGCCATCATGGGGCTCACAATCCTATATGGAAGAGATTAAAAAGATGTGATGAACCAACTAATGGGCCTCGGAAAGAAATGGATTCACTGTTGATAACCCTTGCAATCATTTAAAGGACAAAGACCTTGGGATCTGCACGTGGAATATTATCACCGCCATCCAGGAAGTGCGATGGGATATGGCGGACATAAGGAGTCTTGATCTTCCCACACGCGAGCGAGCGTCTTACGACAATCTATATCAAGCTTAAATTCGCTAACATAAGCCTAATATGCACCCATGCCCCTACGGAAGACAAGTACAACGCCACCATATATGGAAGGAGGACATCACTGCTAGCACAGTTGGTAAGCTTAGCTTACGAAATACAACCATAGACAGCGCACGGTTTCCTCATCTCAACATACACAAGGGCCTCCAGTATTCTAGATGTCCGAAACCTTCAGTCAGACAATATTGACTCTGATCGCCAAGGTGTTAATCCCGATTTTCCAAGCGCCACAACAAAGAAGAACTACTACGAGAAGATATAACGTAGATAAGCTGCAATCGCAAGAGAAAGCTGGAATCCTTGCCGAACGCGTATCGCGAAATCTCTCAACACCATGGTAGCAGCATCAGTACTAGATTGAAATCGCCATTAGCATTCCGCCCCTTCAAACCTATGAATTCTCATCAGTATACCATCAAGCCCACTCTCGGACGTGCTCTAAAATATCATGATTCGTTCCTAAGCCGTACAACTGCCATGGCGAGCTCTCTATTTCCTGGTCGTTATAACTTACAAACATTTAAGACCAATGTACATCGGTACCTCTCTCCCGCACTGTGTACAAACATTTTATGGGTACACAAATCCTTTGAGCAGGCGCTAATTATAAAAAAAAAGTACCGAGGACTAGTGGCAACGTTGATAATGTGACATCGGAGACGCTGTAACTGATGTGCTGAGTTTCACCCGACCACTACCAAGTAGCCCCTGGACTATAAAGCGGCGTTGCAATGAAGGACGAGAGCTGCTCGTGAGCTCTACGAGCAGAAGAGACGCGAAGAATATCGGCTCCCCCAGAAGAAGAAGAAACAGCACGAGAAGCGCGCGATCGAAGATATTGAGAGGTTGTACTCCAGGAATAACGTACGGAAGTTTTACCAACAGCTAAAGAGAACGTGTCAAGGCAAGCAGACCCGTATAGAAGCCTGTAGAGATAAAGTAGAAAACCTTGAGCTAGAGTCGCAGTCGATGCTGTGAATACGGAAAAACTCTTTATGCAGACTGAATAACGGCGAAGAAGCCCGAAATTCCGCCGTCGGACAGAATAGACCATTCAAATTAGACGGTGATAACCAAAACTTCCCCCCACCTGACCAGAATGAAGTAAGAATATCAATACCTGAACTCGATGTCTTACTCGATGCCCACTTTGTGGAGAGCTTGCACCAACTTATTTCACAGATCTGGTCGGAAGAGTGTATGTCTGACGAATGGAATCTCAGCACCGTATACCCGATCCACAAAAAAGGAGACCTCCTTAACTGCTCCAACTATAGAGGCATAAGCCCCCTCAACATCGGATACCAGATCTTATCTGCTATATTGTGTGAACGACTGAAACTTTTCGCCAACAACCTGGTTGAATCCTATTAGTGAGGTCAGACCAGAAAAGTCCACAATCGACCAAATCTTTACGCTCCGGCAGATCCTGGAAGAAACTCAAGACGTCCAAATCGATGCCCATCATCTTACATATGACAGCATTTATAGAGACGAGCTGTCATCCCTGTCAAACTCAACCGTTTGTGCAGAATGACGATTGAGAACGCTCGCTGCTTCGTCAAGGTCGGTAACGGCTTAGCCGAGTCTGATGATATGGTGATTGAAATGGAAGCTGCCAAAATGGTAAATGAGGCAACACCAAGTATATGCTGGCAATAAGAAGGAACACACAACATCGACAAATGGGACAGAAAGTTACACTCGACAGCTATAACTTTGAGGTAGCAAGCTCCTTTGTCTACCTTGGATCTGCTATGAATTATGCCAACAACACCTCAGCAGAAATAAAACGAAGAATCACTCTGGGTTAAGAAGGCCATTGAGCAGCAAGGCTCTATCCCGAACTACTATGGAGATTCTATATAAGACCTTGATCATCCTGTAGGACTAGGATGGCGCTGAAGAATGGACTCTATCGAAAGCGGATGAAGAGATCCTCAGTCATTTCGATAGAAAAATCATTCAAAACATATTCGGTCCCATTTGCGTTGACGGATTTTGGAAGAGAAGTCTGAAAACTGCGCATCTGTCGCCCGAAATGGCTAGGGCAAGTAGAGTGAATAGACACCAATCCTCCGGCCCGCAGATTCTTCAAATCAAACATGGACTGACAACGCAGCAGAGGGAGAGATACCTCATCTTAGGTAACGCGCACAAGTAGAAGGGGGCTTCAACCGGGTTAGATAAAATCTTGGTTAATTGGAGAGCCTTCTTAGTTGGAGCCACCTAAGTAAGTAAGTAAGATGGCTTTTCAGACATCTCAAGCATGCAATTCAAAACATCATCGACTTCCACAGCTGTAAGTGGATTTGGTATTTCAGTTCCACCTTTTGAAAGCTTCCAAGTTTTCCTGAGTAGTTGTTGCAAAACAGCACTCAAGCGCCAATTGGGTATTCTCGCAAGAAAAAGCGCGGAAACTAGCCACCTTACGCAACCTAACCTAGAGGTTGTTATGCGCCGGTATCCTAATTGCCGGCGTACATAGTCCCTCCAAGTTAAGATTAGTAATTGAGTGGGCTCTAGCTTCGTGACACCTTCAAGATGGAAGCAACAAATGTGGTAATCAACTCATAAAAGCCAGCAAACAAGTATCGCTTTAAGTATTAGCGAAATCGTTCAGCACCATCCATGAAGAATGAACCACAACCCAATTATTTGTGAATCAGTCTTAACTCCTGCGTCAAATAAATGTACAAACAAGTACATATCTACCAAGCAAATCGATCAATGAAACGGAGATGAAAACGCGGACTGAGACGATGCAAAAATATGCAAATGACCAACGCTGGTGTTTCGTTAAACTCATTGCGAAAGTCCTACCCTCCTTCGGCAAAAACAGAGTAGAATGCGGAACAAGATGGTTTTTTTTAACACTATCTACCTTCTGTTTGGCACTTGCTCCGTACAAAAAAAAATCATCTTCAACATCGTGTGGGATGCATCTACATCCACACATCAAGATCGAACGCAAGGAGAATTGAGTTTGCCACAAAATCGATGCCAATAAAGTGGTACCACCATCGCTGGGATGGTATCCGATTATTGTCAACGTTTAAATCAATTTTGACGCCTTTGAGTCAAAGAACCGCTTTGCCTAGATAAACTTAAAAGAGAGAGAGTTTGGTTACATAATTAAAGGACAGTACTTACCACTGGAACAACTGGATAGCCACGCTGTATTTAGAGACTTGAGATAGGTGCAGGGCTGCTTCCACCTGGCAGGCACTATTTTTTATATTTTAAAAAATTTTTTTTTTTTAATTTTCACTGTAATCACTTATTTTCTATTTCTTGGAAGTGACCTTCCTTTGCTCTTTGAAATATTTCACTATTTCCCTTTTATTCCAATCTAGGGACACACTTTGAACGGAAGAGGAAACCCCGAAATTCAAATCCCGAAACACGCTGGCGATGTTATTTGGCTGTTTCCAGCAAAAGAGGAAAACCCCCCAAAAAAAAACAATTAAAAATAATAAGAACTCAGCGAATGACAACGGTAAGTCGACGAAGCAACAACCGAGAGGAAATGAACAAATAAAAAAATTTCAGCACATCCGCGGTGGATTTTTTCATTATTTTCTTCCGTTTCCAACGATTTTTATTTCTTAGATTCACACTGGTTAGCACTTTTGAATAACTGCACACGGATACGTATTGTAGTTGCACGTTTGGGATTAAATCCTATATCCTCGTTGTTGTATCTGAAAGCACACAAAAAAAAACAGGAAATGCAATATCAAAACAGGATTAGAGTACGAGTGCTCGAAAGGTGAAAATTTAAATCAAAATATTGGAAAAGAGCTTTTTCCCTCTGCATAGCAAGGAAGGCAAAATTCACGCGCACTTTTCACTAAGCGGCAACGCAAAAAAAATTCAAAAAACAAAAAACTACAGATACTCGATGAAATGCATTTTCAGGTTTCAGCATTGACATATAAATTTCGAACAGTACTCGCAAAACAGTGATTACGACAGCCGTTGCCAAGACGATGGCATTTATGCACCTAGTGTAGAGTGTATGTTGCCCTCTGAAATCGTTAAAGCTTAACCCTTGAAAGTATGCAGTCAATTGAAAGAGCTTTTTTAAGTTTCACACCCCTCCTACATGTGCATTTATATGGGTTTGATTTTGTAGTGATTGTACAGTCGGTGTTGGCGGCTTACGCACACTTTTGTTTGCAAATTTGAATGGCATTGTGTCGCATGAGTTTCTTAGAAAAGCATTACCAAGTCCGATCACCGAGAAACACCGTCAGGAAGGGTGATTTTTTCGCTTCTGTGGCTTCTTGTTGTAAATGACATCCTTACAAGTTTCAAACAGAAGGGTATTACGCCGACGACATAGTCATTCTGGTGGGACGAAATCATCTTTCAACGATCAGCAAATCAATGAAGTCGGCCTTGAGCACGCTCGCAAAATGGACAACACAAAACGGCCAGGGATAAATCCATCAAAAATCTGAACTAGAGTTGTTCACAAGAATAAAAAAGTTAAAACAGTTCACAGTCGTTCATAGATCTCGATAGAGAACAGATGTGTTTCGGCTTCTTTTCAAGTGAAATAGTGAAAAAGTAGTAAAAGAACAATTAGAAATATTTTGGACAAGTGCTTCGGGGGCGCAATTGTAGTAGTGTCGGCCGGCAAAGAAAGGGGTCGTGGGTTCGATTCCCGAAAAAATTAAATCGAATTTTTATTTTTAAAAAGTTTGAATCAATAGACAAATCGAAAGTGTGATCGATCGTGTGATGGGTGGAAACAAGGGGTCCGCTATCCCAATAGCGGGATCAGCAGATGGTATCATATCGCCTGATGATCAAACCGTTAAGCCAGTCCACTCAAAATCAACAACAACAATAACAGACATCGTCACAAAGAGGAGAAGGAAGCTGAAGCCGACTCCGACTCCTAATCTCGATAAGAGCGCCATTTCAGCATCGTTGGAAATGCTGCATGACAGAGTGAAGGAGAGTGACGATGATATCGGCAAGCGCAGCAATAAAGCGAAGGAGGCAAGACAATAACGACTGTCCGCGCTTGTACCTGACGGGGAGGAAGGCCAATAGATGGGAGCATACAACTGCTTCGCATCCCTAGATGCATCGGAGTCAGATGACGAAGAAGAAGAGGTCGAAGTCCTGTACAGTAGCATCAAACAGCTACAACAAAAAGAGCTGGTCATAAGAGCTAAGCAAGTGGCAAGGAGGGAGATGGAGAAGCAGATCTCTGGAGTTGTTTCAGAGATCTCAGCAGCAAGAAAACATAAACGTGGAGCTTCCACAAAAACAACAACAGAAGCAACCGATGGAAAAACAAAAACTACAGACACCTGTACAAGAACTAGCAAGAACAAGAGCACAAACTCAACAAAAACATAAACAACAAAAACAGCAACAACAAAAGCCACAACAGCAGCAAAAGCCGCAACATCAAAAGCAACAACGACAGCCACAACAACAACATCAGCAAAAGCAACAGCAGAGACATTCACCAAACAGAAAGTGATACCAATCAACACTTTCAAGTTGGAGTTAAAGGACACCATCGAACTGTGTAAGTCGGTCATAGGCTGTAAGTTTTTTATTAAAAGGTTAAATGTACTCGTAGATAGGCACGCGACTCACTGTAACACAGTGGTGCGCTACCACAAAATTAAAAGTCTATTGAAGGATTCGACGACGGAGTTCTTCTTCTACACCCCGAAAGAGGTGCGAATGAGGAGCGAAAACATTTTACAATGTGTTCGCTGCCAAAGGTTCGGGCACTCCGCGTCGAGCTGCGAAGTACAGTCTCGATGCGTGAAGTGCGGAAAGAACCACAAGTCCGAGGAATGTGCTCTTGGCAAGGACAGAGTGTCTGAAAAAAGCCAACTCTCTTGCGCGTTATGTAGGAAGACGGGACACACCGCACATTATCGGGGTTACCCGGCAGGAGAAAGTGGAAGTTAAACGTGCACCCGTGCATTTTCAAACTCCAGCCGTTACTCCTCATGTTAGCTACGCCCAAATGGCGGCAGGTAGGGGAAATACGATACAGCAAGCGAAGGTTGCTTCTCAGGCCCCAGTGCCCAGAGCACCGGAACCAGTACCTGACATGTTAGCTATCTTGATCTCTATCCAGGGACAGATGGATCAGCTCCAACGTCATATAAATGAACAGACCGCGCGGGTGGATGAAATTTATGCGCTGCTGCCTGGCCTAACGCACCTTTTGTCGTAATGGGTATGTGCGTGGCGGAGCAAACCCTGAAGGTTCTTGCAGTGAATGTTAATTCACTGATTAGGCTCGAACGACGATCCGCACTATTTAAGTTACTTAAAAACCAAGCCCCTGATGTGCTTTTGGCTAGCGAAACTAAGCTTACCAAGAGACACAAAATGAGGCACAGAAGATACAAAATAGTACGGAGAAACCGACCCAACTCCATTAAGGGAGGTGGCTTTGCGATTTTCGTACGAAAAGGTAACGTTTTAAAACAGTCTACAGTCGTGTATATCCCCCTCCGTAGTGGAAAGCGGTTGCACATGGTGTCTGTCTATGCACCTAAGGCTACTCAATCCACTTTATTCATCTCAGAGCTCGAGACGCTTTTTCGATTCCTGAGGCTGGAATTGGAAGACAACTATTTTATTATCGGCGGAGATTTCAACGCCAAACATTGTGATTGGGGAAATAATACACCAAATACTAGAGGGAACCTCCTATTCAATTGGTGGGGTCAGCACAGTATACTGTATCGACTCGGGCTTAAGGCGATGGACAGTCCGTCGTTTCCCAGACACGGGTCCTATTTGGATCTTCTGCTGTTCGACTCACGAATACAACTGACATGCACTAACCAACAAACTACAAACTGTCTACGAACTTTCGTGTATGACAGTGACCATTGCGGTCTCAGCACCGAAATAGCTGTTCCCAATGAAATTGCGGAATTGGGTGAGTTTGTCCAAAGGCATTCCTACAATTATAGTAGGGTGCGTTGGACACACTTCACCAGAACACTGACTAGAGCACTCTCCTCGAATTCGCGCTACCCACCGTCCAACAGAAATCTGTCAAACGAGTAGATTGACAGGTATCTAGGACTAATGGACGAGACAATCAAACGAACAATGGACAAAACGATACCTCGGTACCAACACAATGACGAAGAAAACTTATTCCGTAACGCAACTATTAACGCACTGCACCGACATACAAGTAGGCTGCTGTCAAGACTAAAAACCTTGTACAGACAGTTTACTGACAGACATAAACCGGAGATCATGACACTGAAGTCGTCGATTAAAAACCTCCAAACATTAATAAAAGAAAATTACAGAGCATCTGTAAGTTTGTATTGGAACAATAAAATTCGGGCTGTAAACACCAGCAACCCGAATATGTTCCCGCAAATAAATAAAAGATCAAAACGACCTTTCGTGTCTTAAAATCGCCCGAACGACGGACAACGAACAAATACTGGTAGCAGCGGGCATAGATCCAAATGAGGCTGTTGATGATGACAACTTCTTTGTGATCGAGGATCCGCATGAGCAGGTAGAGGCTATAGGAGCGACTTTCCAGGAAGTGTACAAGGCAAATGTTATTGTTAGCCCGAATCACGATCTGGAGAGTCGAGTCCTTGAGCACAATTTCTACCTTCGAAATGAAATTCTGAATTGGCGATTCGAGAGCTCGGGTTTCACCCAGTTCAGTGACGAGAATATGGCAAATAATGTCATCACCAACGATAGGGTACTACCCCCGTTCATTTCGAAGGAAGAGCTCCAAACGATCTTCGAACGAATCACTTAGAAGTAAGAAATCAGTGGGAACCGATGAAATACCGAACATTGTGCTTCGACATTTCCCTCTAGAAGCGGTGAACATTTATACCACCCTGTTTAATAATGCAATGAATACTGCACATTATCCAGCGCATTGGAAAACTGCGGTGGTACATCCCATCCCCAAAAGGGATAAAGACACTTCCAATCCGGCGAATCTCCGCTCGAACAGTCTTCTTCCAAGCATCAGCAAGGTTTTCGAGAAAGTGATCAATAGAGTCCTGACTAAGTGGGTTGAGGACAAACATATAGTTCTGGATAATCAGTTCGGTTTCAAGGCGGGGCATGATATCATTCATGCTGCGTCTAAACTGGTTTCTGATATCCAATGGAACAAAGGCACTGGTACCTGCCTGATTAACTTGGAGAAGGCCTTCGATACCGTATGGTTAGAGGGACTCTTTTTCAAGCTGGACAGGTTGGGCATTAGTAAACCACTGCTGTATATTATTTTTGAGATGCTCTCTAGTAGACAGTTCATCGTGAAGAATGGCGATGTGATTTCTGCTGGCACATTTAACATTAAAAACGGTCTGCAACAAGGTGCGGTAAATTCGCCGATCCTATTCAACATTTACACAAGTGATCTGATAAGTTCACTTCACCATACCATAGCGTACGCAAACGACTTAATCGCGTACAGATCGGGTCCAACGATTGAGGTCATTAATATGCTTTTGCAGCGTGACTTCGACTAAATTAAGCGATATTGCGATGACTGGAAGTTGAAAATCAACTTTCAGAAGTCGGAAACCATTCTGTTTAGGACGCCTTTGTCTGGGGCCTCTAGGGACACCAGAAAGAATTGGCGAAAGTTCTCGATCGTGGGACTGCACGGGCAACCACTCGCTTGTCGAAATGTAGCAGATACCTTGGGATCTGGCTAGATCAATTTCTGTATTTTAACAAACATATAGATGTTGCTCTGGCCAGAGCCAAAGGTGCTTTTGCCGAAGAGACTGTTTTACAACAGCCAACTCGATGCGAGGGTGAAGGTAATCTGCTACATGGCCCTTATCAGGCCCATGCTTGTATTTGGGTGTCCCGTGTGGTTCAACGTGAGAGCAAGTTTATTGGAAAAGATTCGGTTGTTTGAGAGGGCTTGTCTTCGCTTATACAGAACACCAGAGTCTCAGTACATAAAATTCTATCCAAATGTCGTCCTGTACAATAGGGCGAACCTAATAAGAGTGGACAATTTCGTCATTAAGTTGACTCGAAGGCACATTGCAAGAGCAATGAACTCATCGAACAACCTGATCTCCGGGGCTTACTACCCCAATTATATGTATCACGAGAGAGTTCGCTTTGACGGCTTTATTCCTCCAGAAGCGTTCCTTTATCTAGATAGTAAAGGTCTGATTCAGGACAGATTGGCGGTGCTGCTAATCTTTCATGTTGTTCGAACAGCTGCGAACAGGCGACTTAACTACGACAGAGACGTCGCACATGGCAGTGCGGAGCGTCTCCGATTCAGTAGGTCGGTAGGCAGTCGCGAAATGAGGGATGTTGCCCGGCAGCACCAACAATTTTGGTGGCTTGTTGAAGGGGAGGATGCTTCGTCGTCGAATGCCTCCAGTAATAGACAGCTTCATCTGAGGCAAAGTGGGTCAGCCTAATTTTTTTTTAGCCATGGCCGGCTTACATTAGATTTACTTTTTGGTAGTCTGTAGGGTTTTTTTAGTTTTAAGTTTTATAATAAAATAAAAAAAAAGGTCATGGAACTAAGTTTTTGTTAAAAAATGTTTTCTTAGTTTTAGTATTAATTAATGTTAAAATAAAAATAAAATTAGACTGTAAGATACGTCGAAAGACATAGTTTAAGTGTTAGGTTTAACTTAGAGTGCCCGCATGGGGCCAGTAAGTTATTTAAGCTCATTTTTAAGCGTTTTTTTGTCTAGCAAGCAAGAGTAATTTAAGTGGTACAAATAAAAATGCATATAAATTGAAAAAAAAAAAGCTAAAACAGTTCAATCTTTCCAGAATCAACGGTATTGCGATACAATTAAGAGCACAGAAGGCGCCTTTAACAACGTCAACACATCCGCAATCACTACTGCGCTGTCAACTTTGCAGGCAGAAGACTCACTTGGGGAGTTGATCGGTCTAATCCTAAAAAGCAGGATAATCAACTCCAAACTGGGTGAGACTTCTGCTAAAAGATGTGTCAGCAGAGGTACGCTGCAAGGCGGTGCCCTCTCTCTCCTTCTCTGGAACTTATTAGTTAATGAACTACTGATATACCTGGAAGCAGGTGGCAGCAGATGACGTTGCCATAGCCGTCTCAGGAAAGCATCCCAATACCATTAAAGACCTCCTTCAAGTAAATCTCAAAAGATTAACCCGCTGGGCAGATCGCTGTGGATTGGGAATAAACCCCCATAAAAAAGTTCTTGTCCTCTTTTACAGGAAATACAAAAAAAATTCCAATTATAGACCCTCCTTCAATAAGCGGTACCAGTTCACTATTTTCCGATACAGCAAAATATTTGGGTCTCATTTTTGACAGCAAACTAAACTGGAAACTTAACATTCAAGAAAGAGTCAATAAAGCTACAATAGCTTTATTCTCTTGCAAAAACGCTATTGGGAACAAATAGGGCCTTCAACCTCGCATAACCCACTGGCTATACATCGCGGTCATAAGACCGATACTTACCTACGGGGTTGTCATCTGGTGGACGGCCTTCGAAAACGCAGTCAACTGCAACTAAGCAGAGTCCAAAGAACTGCATGTCTATGCATAAGCGGAGCCTTGCGGTCTACCCCCTCCGCGGCGTTAGACATTCTGTTTCATTTGACACCCCTCGATATTTTTAGCAAGCAAGTAGCTGCGACTGCAGCTATTCGCCTTAAAGCGACTAAACAATTCATTTGGCCACGCCAACATTCTTAATACCTTAGGAATCCTTACAGAGAACATCGATTGCACCATACCTGAACTTTGGTTTAACAAAGACATCCATGTAAGCTTCCCCTCTATATTCTTCTGGGAGGAAGATGCTTTCATGGAGGACAAGTCAATCCATTTCTACACAGATGGATCTGAAACCGATAGCGGGGTTGGTGGTGGTGTTTTCTTAGATAAGCTAAATCTGAGCGTCTCTTTCCGACTTCCAAAGCACTGTAGCGTGTTCCAGGCGGACATTTTGGCGATTAAAGAAGCTCTGTCCTGACTGAAGAAAAACGTGATATCTGCAAAGGATATCCGCATCTTTTCGGATAGTCAGGCCACTATCAAGTCCCTGGACTCGGTCTCATTAAATTCTAGAACCGCCCTTGAATGCCGATCATTTCTTAGGGAGATGCCAGAGCAGGGCCGACGAACTCACCAAAATTGGAACCACTCTACCTATTCTACCGGAAAAGGGTAGCATACACGTAGGTATACCAATCGTTACGTGCAAACTAACATTAAAGCTGGATGCCAATAAAAGAACAGACCTGGCCAAGTCTGGATCTGAGTCGCTCTAAGTGTCTGATTCTTTTAAATAGGAAACATCTCAGCTCCATAATAGGTGTCATCACTGCACACTGCCTCATAGGCAAGCACGCAAGAAGGCTTGGCGCTTTTACTAATGATTTCTGTAGAAGCTGCATGGACGAGGAAGAGCAGGAGACAATCCTCCACCTACTCTGCACATGCCCAGCTCTCTCCCAGAGAAGAAAGCATCATCTAGGAGCTTTCTTCTACAGCGACCTAAACGACATAGAAAACAGTCTCCTACGCTTTATTATAAGCTCAAACTGGTTCCAGTAGTAAGAGGATCATAGATCCACGTGGCATCACATTGGGCCAATAGGCCTAAGGGGGTTCGTAACCTACCTAACACCATTAGGGTGTTTAATTTTTCCAAAGTTTTGATTTTCATATGACTTTGCTTAAGCCCCGGGTCTAAGTGGTATAAAAGTTATTTATGCCGATTTTCAAGAAGATCGGTTGATATTTAGGGCTCGCATTGTCACAACTTGGTCTCTTTTTTCTCAACTTGGTAAAATTTTACTTATTGACGTCCTTTTGTAATACTACGCTTCTTATCTTTTTTTTCATCTTTCGCAAGTAATTGAATTTAGAAAAGGATAGAAAGAGTGCTTTTCAGTGAGTTTTTAGGAGCTCGGCTACCTTCAAAGGAACAAGTTCTTTTAGTTTTTATATACCACCATAAGGAAATTAAGGAATCACCTCCGAATGCTGCAAAATCGTGTAGTTCTAAGCTGCAGGAAGTGTGGAAGAAAGCAAATATCAAGAAACACAGATAAAGCAGATGCGAAACAGCAAATTTGGTAAAGCGAATCTTATCGAACTATTTGACATTTCCCGGCAAAATGTAATGGAAGTGGTAAGCGTTTCACAGGAAGATAAAGATTTTCTGAAATCGCAAAGAGAAGATCGTATGAATTCGTCAATGAGTGGACTTGACAAAGCTTATGCATCGAAAATAAAAAGTAAATGTGTAAAAGAAGATAAAAGTGGAAGAGGGAGACTCATCGTACTCAGCAACTAGTGATGAATAGACTGAGTTTTTGGCTCCAGCCACGAAAAAACTACGTTCTAATCCCAAATTAAAACTGCTTGATCAAACACTCACGTTTACTTGGGATAGAGAACAGCTCTCAAATCCACAAACAAGTTCTTCATTTATAGCAACTGCGAAAAGCCTAGGCCACGATGTTTCAAACATTTCCATATGTGCAGCTACAGTTTACCGAGCTCGGACAAACAATAGAAGTAAAATGGCAAAGAGTTGCTCTTTGAAAATCCTCCTAAATTGGTCTTGCATTGGGATAGTAAACTGTTGCTTTCAGTCGCCCATGGAAGTGTACACTTTGGAAGATAGAATTACAGTTCTAGTGACTGGCAAGGATTTTGAGCATTTGCTTGGGGTACCTGTTGCCCTGAAAGGCACTGGTGTGTACACATTGCATAGTGATATAGCTTACCAAACTCCACCACAATATAGTTCCTGTTCCAATCCGGAATTCAACTTCATATGTTTATAATTCCATCTCCGTAGGCAAATTATCCACTGCTGCTTTATTTATAGAAGCCCCAAAATGGACAGCAATTCGACTTTAACGAGTTTGATGCGCTGTCTGACTCCATTCAAAGAATCGTATCCCTGTATCCTCGTACTGAAATTGTTATTGCGGGAGATTTCAATATACACAATTGTGGGTGACTTCGACATTCTGGACAGACAACACCCGAAGGACGGTGTGTTGAGATCTTCGCTGCGGAAAACAACTTAACGCAGCTTGTAAATGAGCCCACGCGAATACCAGACGTTGATAGTCATACCGCCAACACCGTGGACTTGTTTTTAACTTCTCACCCTGATAAGCACATCGTTGATGTGCTCTCCCCTCTAGGATCGTCAGACCACTGTCTCATGTCAGCTAATTTCTCGTATACCGACCACACAGTTAGAGAAAAAATTCCTAAAAGATCTTTATGGCAATACGAGAAAGCTAACTGGAGCGGTCTTAACAGCTTCTTTAGGAATTTTAACTGGTCGTTATGTTTCCTCGATAAAGACGTGGATGCTGCTGCTGATATGATCACAGACACTACTCGTATTCTCTTTGGAATGAGATCCTTTATCCCTCATCGGATTAAGAGTATTAAACCAAGATAAAGGGTATGGTACCACTCGAGCTGTAAAGAGGCTGTCGCGGTTAGAGAAATGTTTTTTCGGTCCTTCAAGACAAACCCGACCGAGGAAAACCGAAAAAAGTTTAAACGAGCCAGGATTAAGCGTGTAAGATTCCAATACGACCAAAAACTGAGGCAAAAAATACTACAATGTCCCAAAGGTAGTAAAAGCTTTTGGTCATTTGGCAAAAACATCAGAAACTCTGCCTCATCCTCAATCCCAACGCTCATTCACAATGACATTCCAGCTGTCAGCTCTTTAGACAATGCACACTTTGCGGCCAGTTCAACACTCCCAGATTGTGCTTTGTCTCCGCCTACACTTGAGTGCGTCGAATCTTCAATGGGACGAATCTACTTTTGCACTCATGTAGTAGCAAGGGTATTTAAAGATCTAAGCATACATAAAGCCGCTGGTCCAGATGGTATATCTCCCCTTCTTCTGAAGAGGTGCACATCAATCCTACTCCTCAGGACTCTTTCGGAGCAAAAGGAAAACAGCACTTGTTCAGCCTGTCCCTAAAAAAGGCGAATCTTCTACTCTCTCCTCCTACAGACCCATTGCGCTTACGTCCCTTCTTTCTAAGGTCATGGAAACGCTGATAAACCGTCAGCTTATAAAATATCTCGAAACACGAAAACTTCTCAATGACCGGGAGTTCAGTTTTCGTAGCAACAGGTTCACTGGTGATTTGATGCCAAGTTTCACCGAAAAGTGGAACTAAAGTGTACATCAATCTGACGAAAGCTGCACTTGATATTTCTAAGGCATTTGACTGAGTTTGGCATCAGACTCTTTTGTCGAAAATGCGTGCATTTGGGATCGACGACTCTCTTCTTCAATGGATTAGAAACTGCAAGTTGTCTTAGATGGTTTCAAGTCTGATATTCACAAAATAAATGCTGGTGTGCCCCAGGGATCTGTTCTGTCATCGACACTCTTTTTAATTTTCATCAACGATCTCTTGTCTGCTACTTCTAATCCAATATATTCCTTTCCTGACGACAGTACTCTCTGCTTTTCATATTCGTTTCCGGACTCACGTCCCTGAGAACGGGATCGGCAGCGTATGTCAAGCTCATTAAATTTGGATATTGACAGCATAACCAATTGGGAAACTATCAACAGAGGAGAATTTAATGCTTCTAAAACCCAGCCATTATCCATGAATGGCACTTGCGCCGTCAAAATTGAAAAATGTGTGTCAATGACAACTTACGTTGGAATGACCATGGTACTTAAATTCCTTGAGCGCGAGCAAATTATAAAAAAAAATCGAAGGCATTAGCAAAATTTGTAACAATAACATCGATTTCGTTGCCATTTTCTAGGGCGGAAATCGCAAAGGATATGAATTCAACTAAGTTTGTAGTAGTTGATCTACCTTTTAGAAATCCTCGCCTTGCACTGAAAGCTTTGAACATCATATAAAAAACTTTTGAACATCTTAGGTATATGAGAAAGCTTAGCAATGGGACGCTTACTTCATACATTGATCCCTTTTTGAGGACCGCGAAAGATTAGAGACACACTTTTTAAGAAATATTGCTGGGAGCCCGTCTGGCCCGGGTAAAAATTCAACATTGACATTTTGCAACTTTCCTTCGATAAGGGTAGGATCTAAAGATTGAGAGAGAGAGAGAGGGGGCTAATGGCGAAATTGAGAGGATATTTTTAATATATATGTATATATGGGTCTGCAAATGATTGTTTAAAAAAGTTTTGTAGAGAGGGGGGATAATCGTCTGATTTTCTTTTGTACATGACGAATTGATAAAATATCTTAGGGCCGTTGATGAGGTTAAGTTATAGAGCTGGGTGAATTGGAGGTAGGTTACACGATAGTTAGGGTAGTCAGAATTAGAATTGGTGCGAAGAAAAACTGCTCAATAAATTTGTTTCAGCAAGACAGCGCGGCATAATATGCCACACAGCGGGAGCTATATATAAGAACTCAACGATCCCACTTACAAGCGCATATAAGTTGAAAAGATATTCTCTGTACGGTATAAGTCCGAATTAAGATGAATTTGCCGTTCTTATTAAAAAGCGCGATTATGTCGTTTCAGCATTTTTATTAAGCCAAATAATTATACCGATTTTGGTGGATTTTCTTGTCAACGATGTTTTGTTCATTAAAATTTTCACTTTTTACGGAAGCTGCTGCTAGCAGCAACACTTTAACTCTTCCTAGAGTATACGGTGACAACCAAGTTCTTCCATCTCTCTCTGTTTGGAGCTCGATAGCTGTGTCCACGATCGCAAATTTTGGGACTGAGCTTCCGTCATAACAGTTGACCTGCATGTTGTTCTTAGCCTACCAACTCCCCCCTTCTACTTTCATTTTTTCATAACTCTTCATTCCAGTCCACTCCCCCCACAACTCTCTCATCCCACGACTTTCATAAAGCAAACTTCAACAAAATCAGTGAATATCTCAGCAGATCCCTCTTTAACTTTCACAACTTAAATATAAATGATGCCTTATCCATTTTTTATAAAGAAATATTTAATTCTTTTTCCCTTTACGTTCCGTTTGCCAGCCTTAAAACATCATCTACTAGTCCTCCCTGGTATAATCGCAAGCTTCGTTCCTTACGAAATAAGAGAAATAAGTTATGGGCTGTTTTCCTGTGTACCAGATCCTTTACCGACTATTCCAACTATCTTGGTGCTTATCTTCATTTCACCGAACCTTACGATTCCCTTTACCAGCACTACCTTAACAATGCGCAAGTCAACCTTATAAACCACCTCCAATTTGTTAACTACAAAAGAAAGTCCGATGGTAACCCTCCTTCCCAATCTTTCAACAACAGGTCATCAACCGATCCACTCACCATTGCCAACCTATTTGCCACCTTTTTTAAACAATCCTTCACCAACGACTCCTTTGTACCAGATCCATCCTATTTTAGTTACCTACTGAACTTCTCCAATGGCCCACTTCTCTCTCATATTTTGGACCCGTCTTATATCGAATATAAATTACACCAACTCAATGACGAATTCACACCCGGCCCAGATGGCCTCCCTGCCATATTTCTTAAAAAATGTTCTTCCTCTCTTTCCCTTGCCCTTTCTAATCTCTTCCGTCTATCCCTTTCACAAGGAGAATTTCCTCAGGTTTGGAAAACCTCCTTCATAACCTCGATCCACAAGAAAGGATCAAAGAATGAAATAACCAACTATCGTCCCATCGCTAAACTCTCCCATATACCCAAACTCTTCGAAAGTATTTTGTATGAAGCTCTAAGCTTCCAATGCAAATCACTTATTTCCCCTAGACAACATGGCTTCCTAAAGAGTAGGTCAACCACCACAAATCTCGTTGAATTCGTATCCTTTGCCCTCTCTGCCCTAGAAAATGGCAATGAAGTCGATGTAGTTGCAACCGATTTTAGCAAAGCCTTCGATAAAATCTCTCATCGGTTAATTATCTTTAAATTGTCTGCCCTCGGCTTTGAACCCATACTGTTAAAATGGATATCCTCTTACCTCGAAAACCGTTTTTAAAGTGTTCGTTTTAGGTCAGCCCAGTCCGATCCATTTTTGGCCACCTCTGGAGTCCCACAAGGCAGCCATCTCGGTCCCCTTCTTTTTATATTAACCATAAATGATCTCGATATGATCATCAAACACTCGTCTGTCTCCCTTTACGCCGACGATACCAAATTTTTCAAAACCATTTCCTCTCCCCATGACTCTTTCCTCCTTCAACAAGATCTTGATAGTTTCTCGATCTGGTGCCTCAAAAATTCTTTGGAACTTAACATCGCCAAATGCCAATCCATCACCTTCTCACATAAGCGGAACCAATCTCCTCCCCGACTCTATCTTCTCCATAACCAACCTATATCCTCCGTACAGTCCCTTCGCGACCTCGGCATTTTGTGTGACAGCGAGCTCAACTTCCGTCTACATATGGATGAGATAATCCTCAAAGCCAACTCTGCACTAGGTTTTGTAAAACGGTGGTCCAAAGAATTCACCAACCTATACGTGACCAGGTCCCTCTATATTACCTTTGTTCGCCCCCTCCTAGAGTACGCCAGTCAAGTATGGTCCCCATATCATCGTGTTCATATCTCGAGAATTGAAAGCATTCAGCGTCGTTTTCTTCGATTTGCTCTTCGAGGTATGCCCTGGGACGATCCTTTTAATCTGCCCCCCTATCAAAATCGTCTCAACCTTATCAACTTAAACACCCTCGAAGATCGCAGAGATGCGGCAGACTTTCTCTTCATTCATCGACTCCTTTCAGGTCACGTTGAATGCGCGTCCCTTCACAACTCCATTTTCCTCAACACTAACCCTCGTAATCTACGTACCCCTCGACTCTTCTATCTACCAACCCACCACACCTCCTATGGCGCGAACGAACCAATCTCCCGTATGCTACGTCAAATCAACTCAAACCCTACCGTCTTTGACTTTCACCGCACCACTTCCTACCTCAAATCTGTTCTCCTTCACCACTCCAACCAACCTTAGTTTTAAGTTTTAGTTTAAGTTTATTTTTTAAGTTATAGCTTGTATTAAGCCGAATAAATGGGGGCATTCGCCCCCACCAAAATTACACCTTGAGGATGCCATTGGAAGCACTGCTTCGGTATGTTGTCATCTAATTTCTTCAACGATGGCCAATCCAGCGCCATTTTCTCTGTTTGATCTCAACATCCTCTTTTGTTTGTCCAGTCCTGAGGCACAATTCATTATTGGAAATCGTTTGTGGCCACCAGATCTTTAGGATGTAACTAAGATAACGATTAACAAAGGCCTGTAACCTGCTTGAGATGTTGGCGGAGCATTTCCAAGTTTCAGATGCATATGGCATTACAGATTTTACATTAAATTCAAACAGTGTTAGCTTAGTGCGAAGCGATATATTGCTAGAGTCCCATACTGGAGAAATGATTCTGAATGCACTACGAGCTTTACTTAATCTATTTCTGACATCCACGTCCGTTCAACCATCGAGTGACACATAACTAGCCAGATAGTTGAACTACGTGACCTCTTCTATGGTCTCCCGTCTCAAGATAACCTGCTGTTGTTGGTCTCGGCTAGTGAGTATAATTTTTGTCTTTTTGGCGTTTATCCTTAAGCCAGCCACCTCCCCATTTTTTTGCATTGAATCACACATTTGGTTAAGGGCACCAATGTTGTTTGCCGGGCAACAGATATCATCAGCGTAGTCCAAATGGCTGCTTATCAAACGGGTTCCATTGGATACCAAGTCTCTTGTTTGCACCCACCGTGGCAATCGCTACATCATCGGTCGCAAGTAAGAAATACATCGGAAAGCCGACCACTGTGCAAAACGAAACACCTTGCACTGTTGTACGACTCTTTATTAAGAGCAACAATTTTTTAAGGGATGCCCCTCTCATAGCAAACAATCTCCAGATGCAATCACGATTAACGCGATAGAAGGCCTTTTCAGAGTCGACGAACATGAGGATGACACAAGGTGTTAATATGATCGACACATGATCGACCACTGCGAAATCCCGCTTGGTACCTCTTTAGCGTCGACTCAACCCTGGACTTTATCCTCTCGAGAATGATAGTTGCCATCAGCTTTTGCGAATACGGACAACACGGTGATACCGCACCAGTGTCGGGATCCACTTTCAGGAACTCGCCTTGTTATTTTTTAGAAGTAGGATCGCGGTTTTTATTTCGGTTTGATGTCAATCTCCCAGGAAGACCTACGTATGCCCAGCAGTTCTGCTGGTCTTCTAGTGACTCTAAAAGGTTGCCGTTAGTATCAAGCACAGGGTGGTTGGTGCTACTTTGTGACCTACTTATATAGGATTTTCCAATAAAGACTTGACAACTTTTTGTTTTAAATAAAACGCAAACCATTTGAGATATTTCAAAAACTTTATTATCGGCTTGAAGTACAATCAAAACATTTATGAATGGAACTCGAGTTCGTTCATACGGCCACCGCGGGCACGTTTGCAGCAGTTGATTCATTGGACCCAATTTTCAACGACTCGGCCACACATTTCGGCTGAAACGTCCGCTATTTCGCGTTAAATGTTGGCTCTGAGCTCTTCCAACGTCGTCGGCGTGTTGGCATAAACCAATGACTTAACGTAGCCCCACAGAAAATAGTCAAGCGGCGTTAAATCGCACGAACGAGGCGGCCAACCGACTGGCCCATTTCTTGACATAACACGCTCACCATACTTACTCTTCAATAAATCGATTGTAGCGTGTGCTGTGTGGCTTGTGGCATCATCATGTTGAAACCACATGTCGTCCAAGTCCATATCTTCCAATTCGGGCCAAAAATAATCGGTGATCATGGCGCGATAATGCTGACCATTCACAGTAACGTGACGATCGTTATCGTCGACGAAAAAATATGGCCCAATAACGCCGCCGGCATGCAAACCGCACCAAACTGTTATTTTTTGTGGATGAAGTGGTGATTCATGAAGCACATGTGGATTTTCACCCGACCAATAACGCATATTTTGCTTATTGACGAACCCTTTGAGCCGAAAATGAGCTTCGTCACTGAAGATGATTTTGCGATGAAATTCATCATCTTGGCGCATCTTCTCGAGAACCCAATCGGAGAACGTACGTCGCTTCATACGGTCCATCGGCTTCAATTCTTGAGTCAGCTTGATCTTGTATGGGTGTAAACCAAGATCCTTACGCAAAATACTCCGTGATGTGGTCTGAGCGAAGCCCAATTCTGATTTGGATCGTTTGCTACGGACACCTGAACGGCAGCGATATTTTCGACACTTCGACCAACCTGTTGTCTCACTGTCACGGCAACATCACACAACGAATATGTAGACTCAAATTTTTGCACTAAACCTGTTATTGCATGTCTACTAGGGCGAAAATTACAACCGAAACTTGGAGTTAACGCTCTTAAAGTCGCAGTCACCGACTCCGAATTTCGGTAGAAAATTTTTATAATTTGCAGACGTTGCTCGTTCGTGTACTTTACCATGATGAAAATGTTGAGTTTACTGAATAAATTGACAGTGACAGTTTGATGATTAGTGAATGAATGCGTTCTCAAATTAAATTGAAAGTTGACAAGTCCCTATTGGAAAACCCTTTATTGTCCCTTACCTTCCCACTTCTTGCAGCTTCTTCCACGCTCTCCGCCAATTTGTACAATCCGGCCCTCTTATGACGTCTCACACAGGGCTGCACTGTGTTATGAGCTGCTCTATACTCGTTTTCTAAAACCAATTTTCGATGACCATCAGTTTCATTGTTGACTCTAGTTTTTAGCGCTCTGCGGCGTGAAATTGTCTTCGGATACCCAGAGATTTCTATCCCTTGGTTGCCTCGGTACTGTTTCAGATGGAGCTGCCACAATCAATTCATTAAAGGAAACATTCGGTGAGCGCATAATTTCGCAAACTGTGGATTGGCCTCCAAGATCGTGCGATTTAATATCTTTCCATTATTTTCTGTGAGGATATCTACTATCCCAATAATCCAGAGATGATCGTTATCGCCGATATACCGCCACAGGTGCTCGAAAACGTGGTTGAATATTGGACTTCCAGGATGCGCTTTCTTCGAGCCCGCCAAAGAGCCAAAGTGTCCGAAATTATATTTAAGCAATAATGGCATAAAATGAGCTTACTAAAGCCAGTAATAAGCCAGTAATATGGCGTAGTGATGTACAACACCTCAACAAACTTGACCACAATGTAATCTCTGTTTCAACCTGGAATTTTACTTGATGTGGATAAGATTCCATCTCCGTAAGCAAATTATCTATTAATGCGTTGTGTACAGAAGCTCTAACTGCACAAAAATTCTGTCTGACTCCATACAAAGACTTGTATCACTGTATCGTCATACTGAAATTGTTATTGCGGGAGATTTCAATGTACACAATTCTAGGTGGCTTCAACATTCTGGACAGACAATGCCCGAAGGACGGTGTGTTGAGAGCTTCGCTGCGGAAAACACCTTGTCCCAGCTCGTAAACGAGCTCACGCGAATACCAGATATTGATAGTTATACCTAGAAATGCACTATCCCATCTAGGCTTGTCGGGTCATGCCGGTCAAGCAGAAACACTGCTTCATTCTCCATCCCAATGCTCATTTATAATGACATTCCAGCAGTCAGCTCTTTGGACAATGCCAATCTGCTGGCTGAACATTTTGCTTTGTCCCTGCATTCATTTGAGTGCGTTGAATCTTCCTTCAATGGGACGAATCCTCTTTCACACTCGTGTAGTAGCATGAGTACTTGAAGAAAAATTCGCTGGTCCAGAGGGTATATCTCCCCTTAAGCTTTTCATCAATCCTACTCTTTAGGTCTCTAGGCCGTCGCCCTTAAAACTACATCCATCAATGACGTATTCTAAAAATAAATGGGGGTAGAGCATGCCATGATTTGATAAGGTCCTGTTGTATTGCAGGATTATCGGTAGTCCATACCAGGACTTAAAACTCGATATCATGGGTGTCAGTATCCCCCGGACTTTGGTCTGAGCCTGCGTCATGGTGGTGGTATAAACCTAAAGTCGCAGTAAGGGTCTTCCAGTTGTGGTTGACCCGCTGTGGAGTAGCAAATAAATACTGGGTCCCGTGATCCTAAAATCGGTAAAAAGTTTTAGGTCAGTCTCGATTGGTGTTCCTCGGAATATTGGTGGCCAGGCGTATATATTCTGCCACCTATGGCTTTATGGACATTCCGAGAGCCTAAGTATTCTTGACAGGTGTTCCCGTAAAATACAAGAGAAGTTCTTTAGGGCTCTTTTTCAGCAGATGGAAAACAGCATTTGTCCAACCTCTAAAAAGTCTCTCAAAGGGGGGACCCATAGCAATTACATAAGTCCCTTCTTTCCAAGATCATAGAGAAGCTGATAAACCGTGCACTCATGAGACGAAAACTTCTCAATGACCGGCAGTACAATTTTCGAACAACAGGTCCACTGGTGATTGGATGGCATGTCTTGCCGAAAAGTGAAACCATAACCTACACTGATCATGTGATACTTCATATTTCGAAGGCATTAAACAGAGTTTGGCATCAAACTCCTTTGTCGAAAATGTGTGGATTTTAGACAGATAAATTTCTCATTCAATGAATTAGAAATGCATTGTCTTGAACGGTTTGAAGTCTGATATTCACAAAATAAATGTTGGTGTGCCTCAAGTTTCCGTTTTATCTCCGACACTCTTTATAATTTTTACTAGTGATCTCTTGTCGGCCAATTCTAATCCACCTTTTCTGACGACAGTACCACACTTTGATTTTCATATTCGTTCCCGGGCTCAGGTCCCTGCTCTGTGGCTGTAGGACGGTATCTGCAGCGTATGGAAAATTCGGTGTTAACAGCATAACTGATTGGGAAACCACCAATCAATTTGGATTTTATGTGAAAATGTAATGATCTGGCATCGTCGAAACCGAAGAACTTTCCATTTTCGGTTTGGACCGCATATTCGATGTCGTCAAAAATGCTGCAAAATTTATAGATTTACTCATCCCATGTAAGGAATATTTCAGCCCCTCCGATCTGGCATCACTTTATAAAACATCGCACAAAATTTAAGTACATATAGTCACTTGCTAGATAAGATTCAAATCCTCATAAGTGATGCTAATATTGAACAGTCAAGACCCTTGGAAACGCACGTAATTTCTTCTGCCTTATTTTATTGTATGGCTATTTTCGCAACCAGTTATTCCCTGAAATTGCCAGAAGCATTCCACTTCTTCATTCAAACCTTCAGCCGTAATACCCCTCTCTCTATGAATGCTCAATATTTTACTCCTAAGCCCACTTCCGAAATATCGTAATGCTTTCCTAATCCGCTTAACTCCCTGTCCGCGCGCGACAATTATAAAAAAAGTACAAAACAAAATTCATGGTGTTACTGTACAAAAACACTATCTGTTCATGGTGAGCACATGGAATCATGGAGATCATGGAGATCATTGAAGATCAATCAAAGAATAACCCTAGCCCGGCTTAGCAAAACAACTCAGTTCGGTCATTCTTACTCGTAGAACAAAGTAATTCGCAGTAGAATCAGAGTTATTAAAAGGCGCTATGGGCCGGACAATCGGGCTTTATCTGATATTTCGTCCTAAACTAGGGCGACAACAAATCTACAACTAAAGACACTTCGCTCAGGATCCCTTAGGTTCTATGATCGAATATTTGTTTAGAAGACCACGATACACAAGTTCGAATAGAAGGTGGCAATGTCTTTGGCAGAGAGACCCTACAGCTTGTTCGGCGAATCCGGACCGTGGATCTGTGTGTATGCTGCCGAAATGATAATATCCCTAACGTTCGCTCTTGAGCTTAGCGTAATGCTGTGAAATATTTTCTACAGCTCGCTGTTTTGAGAATGTGAACATTGCTCGTGAATGTCTTCATGGACAAGTAAATGATAGTTTTTCCAATTGCTATGTTTCCGCAGCTGTCAATGTCACCAATGACATTCAGCTGTCAAAATATTCAGTAAGGTTTGCCATTCATGAACATGCGGAAATTAAAAAAAAATATTATCGAAGCTCCGGCTCAGTTGTAATTACGCAAAGGGAATTTCGTCGTGAGGTCAGTCGTCATCATGGCTTCAGTTTGTAGGCAATTCGTCGCACTGTGGAAAAATTTGAGCGTGAGTACATTCTTTTGGATCTTAAACCACCAACCAGGCAGAGATTGTCTGAAATGTCGATTCGGCGCCGATCAACTGAATTGGGCATCGCCAGAGAGTCAACTCGGCTTATTTTACGGTTGGATTTGGGTCTACGTCCGTACAAGATTGTGCTGACGCAAGATATAAAGCCGGACGATCATTGACAATGCCGTGAGTTCGTTAATTGAGCGCTGGAAATTTTGGCCGGAGATCTGGATTTTGGCCAAAAAATCATCTTGGAGCGAACACAATCCATAAGTGTTCGGCCAAGCATCAATGCATCCACAAAGATTGAGTTTTTGTGCGGTTTTTCTCATGGCGCCATCATCGGAGCTTATTTCTTTCGAAATGAGGAAGGAAACACAATTACCGTCAGTGGTCTCAGGTATAGAGCGGCTTTCTGTGGTCAGAACTGGACAGCATCGATATATCCGAGTTGTAGTTTCAACAAGACCGCGTTACATGGCATACAAGCGAGGCAATGCTCGAAGTTGTGAAGGAGAAATTTGGCGACTGAGTCATCTACGTGAAGTCCTTCGTCTACGCTAGCAAGCCAACCACTTTGGACGATATCGAGACACGCTATTGCCGGAATAACGCCGCACATATTGGACCGAGTCATCAAAAATTTGACGTAGCTTCAAAATAAATCCAGAATCTCACACCGTTGTTGTTTTATTTTTGTTAGTATAGTTCTTATCTGGTCACAAGGTTAGGCAAACCTAAGCATCGAAATTGCGTTTGGTATCCAAAGCTTTTCTCAACTCAGGAAGGTCAAATTGAACTCACGTCTCACAGCTTCACCCCGAAAGTCTGGAAAAACAAATTCGAAAATGTTGCCAAGTTGTACGAAAACACTCCCACACGAGTGTGAATAGCATAACTAATAAACAATTGAAATTCTAAGCTCATAGCTCCTTCCTCATGGTTACAACCGTAATAATTGCATTTGTACTGCAGTAGAAAACGCTAAAATGCTTTCCCAAAGCTTTTTTATTTGCAAGCCCCGATATTTCTAAAACACAACGACAAAACAAACCCCTCGACTGGTTCTTTTGCTTTCATTTTGCAGACCAGACCGGCCGGTTATTTTTGTTTTTGTCTTATTCGTACAATGCTTTCCTTCCCTTGTGTGTAGAAAAACTGCCCTTGACAACGGGGTGGGCATAGAGAAACGCACTGACAGAGCGATAGAGAAACCTCCTTTCGTTAACTGTGTTTTCGAGTGTTCAAACTCGACGAAAGCTTTTTCTTGTGTTTTTATGTATTTGTTTTCTTCCATTGTGTTTTTTTTTTGTTCGTTTCCAATGGCCGTTGACATCTGTCAAATGTGGGATAGCACGTGAGCGACAAGTGTTTTTTTTTCCTGCTTTGCTTTTACAAAATTAAAGTCAACATTTCGCCTCGTCGTTGTAGGAATTTCGCGCATTTTCTCTTCTTCGCTATCGAAAAACTATTCGCAGAGTCGCATTGCAATAGAAATACTTTGTCAATGATGTACTCGTAATACAACAAAAGTATTTCGCTAATAAATGGGTGGATCAGATAGTGAGCGATGATGAATCACATGTTCGAGCCAAAAGAGGAATGTTTACATTTGCATGCCACAACTTAAAAGAAGAAAAAATGAAAAATTGGAAACCGGGGGGCGGTAAACGCTGGCATGCGGCTCTTAATCTGAGTTAAAAGCTTTGGGGTTGGGAAAATCGTTGAAGAGACATGTTTATTGATTTGAAAAATGAAAAGCGAAAACACAAAGTTCAAGTGACTATTGCTTCGCTGAAAATAAAAATAAAAAAATGATTTACCGTTATCCGTGGCAATAATCATGTATCTAAGAGATCGTAGAGATTGAAGATTTCCGTTTAGAGCGATTGAGAGCAGACCTTGAAATTCTGCGAGTAGATTTTGAAAATAATTTTGATCGGAATAAATTGGTGAGCCAGGGTGTCTTTGGTTTCTTAGTTAACATCCCTCGATCTCCGGCGTGTATTGATTCACATAAATTAAAAAACGTTTCTATTTTTGGGTTCGATTAACATGAACAGCAGGAGTGTGGTTAAGAAATATGCTTCGCTTGCCGAGAGTGTCACAACAAGCCTAACTATTTTTTTAACATTTAAACCCTAAGCCAGTACAAGCTGGAGCGGATTCTGTTGTAGTCGGGAAGATTCTCAGTTGGTCCGACAGCAGCAATAGCTGGACACCTGTCGTAGATGTACTTCATGCCAACATCACGAATATTTTGCACTGACACAGAGTCAATACGACGCTCAAGTTCGTGCAGTGGGATGCGACGGTTGTAACAGAGCATTTGACGGCCGATATCCTCGCAAATGGGAGTGGCTCCGTCCAATTGAAGAAGCAAGTTGGTTTTCAACAAATTCTTGGCGCCTTCGACCTCATTCAGTGTGCTGACAACCATTAATGGGATGTTATCCTGATCGTCACGAACGCGGATTTCAGAGCCAGTGAAGCGGCATGGGCTGACTACTGGTGGCTTGCCGTCGTAGGTGTTTTGTAATTTTCCAAGGTTTTGCTGGGCCAAGCCGACGAGTTCATTGTGGTTAACACCACCGGCACCTGACAAACCAATGCGGGCAGTCTTGTAGTGGGTGCTGATGTAGTCCGACAAGTCAGATTTGCCAATGGGCTTAATGTTCTTTGTGGGTCCCAAGATGGTCTGCCCTAATGGCGTTCCCTGGTAGGCAGTTGCGTGCAAATGATCGAACACGACCTCCTGCATCTTCGACTTCTTGCATCTCGCGCAGAATTACGGAGCGTTCACGTTCGATTTCGGATTCCCCCAATTTTGAGTTCTGGATGATATCGGCGAGAATCTCAACCACCTTTGGCACATCCTTGGACAAACACTTGGCATAGAACACAGTCTGTTCCCTGGATGTGTAAGCATTCAAGTGGGCACCCATATTCTCGACTTCAAGTTCAAAATCGGTCTGCGAACGCTTGGAGGTTCCCTTAAATGCCATGTGTTCCAAGAAATGGGCGACACCATTGTTTTGCTCGTTTTCGGATCGTGAACCAGCATCGATCCACAAACCAACAGTGGCAGTTTGAGCACCGGAATCCTCGCTAGCTACATTGTCCAACTGAGTCACCTGGGTAGCTGGGTCTTCTTGAAATAATCGTGCGAAACTCGCAAGCCAACTCCACAGCATCATCCACCACAGCTACGACTACACGCATACGTAGACAACATTGACATAATGGTAAGAACAGAGCGCGCTGTCAATGGAGCGTTTGCCTCTATTGTATCAGATGGATACAGGGAAACAAAGAATGACACGTAATATCGGTTCATTGGATAAAACATCACGATAAACGGCTACAACATTGAGATAGTAAGGGACTCTGTCTAACTCTGCTATAAAGTCCGACAATGACAACAGAGCGAAGAATAACTCTTGCAAATCGCTGCTTCTTTGCGCTTATAAGGACCTCTCTCGAACAAACACAAGACGATTGATCATCCCAGTCCTGTTTTAGCCGAGAATGCAAGAGTCGTTCCAACAGCGAATTGTACATGCTGTACAGCGTAGCCGAGCTTGTGAGAAAACTCGATTAACATGGCTGGTCACCTTGAACTCATGAATACTAGAGCCTCGGTCCAAACCAGAGGGCCAACGCGGTAGAGGCCTATCGCAACACTTTGGCTTCTGTCCATCTACTATGTATAAGAAAGAAATATCAAAAAGAAACTCATAAGACCTGTGCTGGCATCATCGGTTCTTTGCAGCCAATGGCCAATGGACGACATTGATCCGTTACCCATCTTGACGTGGCCCTGGGGCCGAAATAGGGCCGAAGGTTTCAGCCGCTATGTTGACGAGTGTAGTTATTTAGTCCTGTTTAGGTCTCCAATGTCAAATCCAATGTCATTCTCAGGTTGCGAAAACTGTGTCTATATAGAAAACTATAGCCAATATCAGCAATTTTTATTTAAGAACCGAACGAAAGGATAAGATGCTGAACCTTTAACCAACCGGCTAAGGAGCTTACGTAGTCGCCCTGGCGAGGCCAGGGAAATAAAATGTTTTACCCCGATATAGCGGGTCTGTTGGGATGGATCGACCTAACTCAAGGGACCAGAAAGATAAACCTTAACAAAAAGAATAACAATGAACGATTAAGCACTGAAGGTGTCACATTTAGTCAGCCAACATCTAGTTTGGGGCAATATTTCGAAAGAGTCTTGTGGAGCCTTCTTCTGGGTTTTTCCAAAGCAAAAGCAAAGGAGAAGGAAAATAAAGAACGTGAATAGCTATACCCATGCAGCAAGCTACCGTCAAGGCAAGGAATTACGGGACAAAGACTATTTCTTAAAAAAAGGTCCTCAAAGAAGTACGCCCCTAAAGAACCAAATCGAAATCAAGGTTGGAATATCGTGCATCAGCCCGAAATCCACGACAGCTAGCTGTACAAAATTTTGGGAAACCAAATGGTTGTTAATCCTTCAAAAGTGGTCAGATGCTTAAAAGGGCTCTGCCCAGAGTACTAATTAATCTGAGGAAGTGCTGGTTCCTCTGCTTCCACATTTGGCAAAGTTAGATACGAGTACATAACTTCAAGGGATAATCGTATTGGAAAGTAAAAGTGAAGTTTCCTGTGATTTGGTCCTGCTCACCATGCTCATTGCGAAGCCTTTGGACGGGGCTACATTACGAGCAGTATCTCCAGACAGAGATTGCATATTCCAGATTTGGAGGTGAATAAAGCCAATTTTTGGCAAATCTCAAAACCCGACAACGGTTATGAAGAGTTGGGAAATGAGAAGCACAAGGAAGTACGAGGGCGCAATCAACAAAACAGAAACAATCCTGCCCTTTTACGGATCCCAGATTCCCGACGTGCCGAAATTCACGACGAGACGACCACCAGGGGTATGAATGTGGAGGTTTTCATCCCAAATGGCGGCAGGTAGGGGAAATACGGTACAGAAAGTGAAGGTTGCTTCTCAGGCCCTAGCGCCCAGAGCACCGGAACCAGTACCTGACATGCTAGCTATCTTGCTCTCTATCCAGGGGCAAATGGCTCAGCTCCAACGTCATCTAACTGAACAGACCGCGCGGGTGGATCAAGTATATGCGCTGCTGCCTGGCCTAACGCACCTTTTGCCGTAATGGGTACGTACGTGGCGGAGCAAACCCTGAAGGTCCTTGCAGTGAATGTGAATTCACTGATTAAGTTAAAAACCAAGCCCCGGATGTGCTTTTGGCTAGCGAAACTAAGCTTACCAAGAGACACAAAATGAGGCACAGAAGATATAAAATAGTACGAAGAAACTGACCCAACTCCATTTAAGGAGGAGGCGTTGCGATCTTTGTAAGAAAAGGTCTGCGTTTTAAAAGAATATACAGTCGCGTAGTACATGGGTTTCGGGAGCTGGAGGCATGCGTCGTTTATATCCCTCTCCGTAGCGGAAAGCGGTTGAACATGGTGTCTGTCTATGCACCTAAGGCTACTCAATCCACCTTATTTATCTCAGAGCTCGAGACACTTTTTCGATTTCTGAGGCTGGAATTGGAAGACAACTATTTTCTTATCGGCGGAGATTTCAACGCCAAACATAGTGATTGGGGAAATAATACACCAAATACTAGAGGGAATCTACTATTCAATTGGTGGGGTCAGCACAGTATAATGTATCGACTCGGGCTTAAGGCGACGGATAGTCCGTCATTTCCCAGACACGTTTCCTACTTGGATCTTCTACTGTTCGACTCACGAATACAACTGACATGCACTAACCAACAAACTACAAACTGTCTACGCACTTTCGTGTATGACAGTGACCATTGCGGTCTCAGCACCGAAATAACTGTTCCCAACGAAATTGCGGAATTGGGTGAATTTGTCCAAAGGCATTCCTACAATTATAGTAGGGTGCGTTGGACACACTTCACCAGAACACTGACTAGAGCACTCTCCTCGAATTCGCTCTACCCACCGTCCAACAGAAATCTGTCAAACGAGGAGATTGACAGGTATCTAGGACTAATGGACGAGACAATCAAACTAACAATGGATAAAACGATACCTCACACTGACGAAGAAAACTTATTCCGTAACGCAACTATTGACGCACTGCACCGACATACAAGTAGGCTGCTGTCAAGACTAAAAACCTTGTACCGACAGTTTACTTACAGACATAGATCATGACACTGAAGTCCTCGATTAAAAACCTCCAAACATTAATAAAGGAAAATTACAGAAATTCTGTAAGCTTGTACTGGAACAACAAAATTCGGGCTGTAAACACCAGCAACCCGAATATGTTCCCGCAAATAAATAAAAGATCAAAACGACCTTTCGTGTCTTAAAATCGCCCGAACGACGGACAACGAACAAATACTGGTAGCAGCGGGCATAGATCCAAATGAGGCTGTTGATGATGACAACTTCTTTGTGATCGAGGATCCGCATGAGCAGGTAGAGGCTATAGGAGCGACTTTCCAGGAAGTGTACAAGGCAAATGTTATTGTTAGCCCGAATCACGATCTGGAGAGTCGAGTCCTTGTGCACAATTTCTACCTTCGAAATGAAATTGTGAATTGGCGATTCGAGAGCTCGGGTTTCACCCAGTTCAGTGACGAGAATATGGCAAATAATGTCATAACCAACGATAGGGCACTACCCCCGTTCATTTCGAAGGAAGAGCTCCAAACGATCTTCGAATCACTTAGAAGTAAGAAATCAGTGTGAAGCGATGAAATACCGAGCATTGTGCTTCGACATCTCACTCTAGAAGCTATGAACTTTTATACCATCCTGTTTAATAATGCACATTATCCAGCGCATTGGAAAACTGCGGTGGTACATCCCATCCCCAAAAGGGATAAAGACACTTCCAATCCGGCGAATCTCATCTCGAACAGTCTTCTTCCAAGCATCAGCAAGGTTTTCGAGAAAGTGATCAATAGAGTCCTGACTAAGTGGGTTGAGGACAAACATATAGTTCCGGATAATCAGTTCGGTTTCAAGGCGGGGCATGATATCATTCATGCTGCGTCTAAACTGGTTTCTGATATCCAATGGAACAAAGGCAAGAACCAGTGCACTGATGCCTGCCTGATTGACTTGGAGAAGGCCTTCGATACCGTATGGTTAGAGGGACTCTTTTTCAAGCTGGACAGGTTGGGCATTAGTAAACCACTGCTGTATATTCTTTTTGAGATGCTCTCCAGTAGACAGTTCATCGTGAAGAATGGCGATGTGATTTCTGCTGGCACATTTAACATTAAAAACGGTCTGCAACAAGGTTCGGTAAATTCGCCGATCCTATTCAACATTTACACGAGTGATCTCATAGGTTTACTTCACCATGCCATAGCGTACGCAGACGACATAATCGCGTACAGATCGGGTCCAAAGATTGAGGTCATTAATATGCTTTTGCAGCGTGACTTCGACAAAATTAAGCGATATTGCGATGACTGGAAGTTGGTCCTTATCAGGCCCATGCTTGTATTTGGATGTCCCGTGTGGTTCAACGTGAGAGCAAGTTTATTGGAAAAGATTCGGGTGTTTGAGAGGGCTTGTCTTCACTTATACAGAACACCAGAGTCTCAGTACATAAAATTCTATCCCAATGAGGTCTTGTACAATAGGGCGGACCTAATAAGAGTGGACAATTTCGTCATTAAGTTGACTCGAAGGCACGTTGTAAGAGCAATGACCTCATCGAACAACCTGATCTCCAGGGCTTTCTACCCTAATTACATGTATCATCAGAGAGTTCGCTTTGACGGTTTTGTTCCTCCGAAAGCGTTCCTCTACCTAGATATGAAAGGTCTGATCCAGGACAGATTGGCGGTGCCGCTAAACTTCCACGTTGGTCGAACAGCTGGGGACAGACGACTCAACTACAACAGAGACGTCGCACACTGCAATGTGGATCGCCTCAGGTTCAGTAGGGCGGTGGGGAATCGTGATAAGAGGGATGTCGTTCGGCAGCACCAACAATTTTGGTGGCTCGTGGAAGGAGAGGATGCTTCGTCGTCGAATGCCTCCAGTAATAGATAGCTTCATCTGAGGCAAAGTGGGTCAGCCTAATTTTTTTTAGCCATGGCCGGCTTACATTAGATTTATTTTTAGGTAGTCTGTAGGGTTTTTTTAGTTTTAAGTTTTATAATAAAATTAAAATCAAAATAGTCCATATACTAAGTTTTTTTTCTATTTAAAAATGTTTTCTTAGTCTAAGCTGTATTGTCCTAACTATAAGAATAAGAACAAAACCTGTCAAAACGTCGAAAGACATAGTTTAAGTGTTAGGTTTAACTTAGAGTGCCCGCAGGGGGCCAGTAAGTTAGAATAAGATAATTTTAAGTTAATTAAGCTAATTTTGAAGCGTTTTTTTTGTATAGCTTGTAAGTGTTATTTAATACAACATAATAAAAATGCATATAAACTGAACCTGAACTGTGGAGGTTTTCATCACAAATGAAGGTATTGCAAATATGGTGCATCTACTCGTACACCACAGTTTAGTCGCCTCTAACAACAATAGCTGCTTCTCAGAAAGGATCTGCTTGATCTAGCTCTTTTCAGGAGTAGGGTAAATTACAAAAGCAAAAGTAAAATGAGGTACAGTAGTCAAGAAAACCCTTTACGCTCATTGAATTTATAAGAAGGCTATAGAGTGACATTGATCTTGTCAGAAGAGTTGATATTGATCGGCTTAAATGGCAACATGTTAAGCGAACATCACTGAACATGTCTTTTAAGCCATGCCAAAGTAACAACGCGATAAAAGAAGACCTCGTTTTAGGCGGTGCTCTAAAGTGAAATGGACTTGAAACAATTTGATGTGCGCAACTGGATTCTCTTCTTCAATGGATTAGAAATTACCTTTCGGAACGTTCAATTCAAGTTGTCTTGGACGGTTTCAAGTCTGATATTCACAAAATAAATGCTGGTGTGCCCCAGGGCTCTGTTTTGTCACCGACACTCTTTTTAATTTTCATTAACGATCTCTTGTCTACTACTTCTAATCCAATATATTCCTTTGCTGATGACAGTACTCTCTGCTTTTCATATTCGTTCCCGGACTCACGGCCCTGCTCTTCGGCTGTAGTACGAGAACGGCAGCGTATTCTAAGCTCATTAAATTCCGATATCAACAGCATAACCAATTGGGGAACTATCAATAGAGTAGAATTTAATGCTTCCAAAACACAATGCTGTCTGCTGTCGTTAAAGCGAAATTTAAACACCCAGCCATTATCTATGAATGGCACTTGCATCGTCGAAACCGAAAAATTTTCCATTCTCGGTATGTGTGTCAATGACAACTTACGTTGGAATGACCACATATTTGATGTCGCTAAAAATGCTGCGAAATGTCTAGGTTTCCTCAAGCGATGTAAGAAATATTTTACCCCCTCTGATCTGGCCTCAATATATAAGGCATTCATCCGCCCAAAATTGGAGTACAACTCCCACATCTGGTCAGGTGCTCCTAAAACATCTCTGCACCTGCTAGATAGGATTCAAAACCGTGCGATAAAACTTATTGACGATACTAATATCAGTCAATCAATGGACACCCTCGAACACCGACGAAATGTCTCGTGTCTCACTTTGTTTTATCGCTACTTCCACCACCAGTGCTCCACTGAAATCGCCAGTAGCATTCCGCCCATTCAAACTTTCAACCGTAACACCCGTCTCGCTATGAATGCTCATCAGTATACCCTCAAGCCCATTTTCGGACGTACTCTAAAATATCGTGATTCGTTCCTATGCCGTACAACTCGCTTATGGAATGCCCTGCCGATCTCTGTATTTCCTGGTCGTTATAACTTGCAAACATTTAAAAACAATGTACATCGGTACCTCTCTTTTCTTCCTCCCTAAATTTCCTTTGCCCGCGCTGTGTACAATCACTTTAAGGGTACTCAAACCCCTTGAGCGCGCGCTCATTATAAAAAAAAAAAAAAAAAAAAATTGTTTAGTCTCAGCCAATCGGTCTGTCAATTCAAAAACTACAGATGTGTTCGTAAGCAATAATCAATTGAATTCATATTAACAAAACAAAGCAACATACGAGTATCAAAAATGTGTCCTTTGTGTATCCGGTGTATTAATTTGTTAAAAGATTAAATTGCGAGTAGTAGCAGAGGCTATTTGTTTTTTTTTAGTTTATAAGCTCAGCTTGAGGAGAAGTTAGGGAAGTTTCTATACATCCGTACAAACCGGCTTCTACATCATCCATCCACATAGGATGGAACGAGTCAAATCCTCGTCGTATAAATATTAGGTTGTACCGCATGAAATTTTTTCACTTAGTCCTCAATTAGAAGCTGTCGAGTGAACATCTGTACAACACAGTTATTTTTTTTATAAGGTAAAGTGGTATGTGTGTATGATGTGTGCGACGAGTTCAAACTGGGACATAATGCGTCTCTGGCAGCCAAAAACATAAGTAACGCATGTGAGAATACAGCGGTGAACGAACGCACCATCGGCTCTCCGTTCGGGAGATCTAAACCTCGAAAACGAATAGCGTGGGGCGACGCCATTTTACTAGAAACGGTGGATGCAGACCCAACAAAAACGGTGCGGGCATTGCACACAACATGGGAGTATGACATAGTCTCTCCTTTTTTAACGTAAACCACCTGTCATGTAGACTTATCTTTACGGGATGCCCATACATCCATGGGGGCAAGGATACGCCTTGCCATCGCTTTCCTGAGATACCAAAGCAGAACTTGTGTTGGAGGCACAAGTTCCACGCTTGGTATGGGTCGAGGCCGATTTAAAAACCTCTTACTGCTCTTAGGGTTAGAGCACCCAGTACTTATTGCAACTCTACATTGGGTCAAACCAACAGAAAGACCCTTCCCGCGACTTTGGGTTTAAACCACAGCCACAGTCAAGCCTGGACCGAAATCCGGGGGACTTCTGACTCCCATGGTACCGTGATTTAAGTCCTGGAAGGGACTACCGGTGGTCCTGCTGCCAACAAGACCTATGACCGGCAACTTGTAACTGATCAAATCAGCTCTCTGCCCCCGAAGCCTTAATAATTGGGCGGGGGCCCTATCCCCCATGACAATAAGTCGAAACCTATCTCAAATAGGAAAAGTGAAAAAACACAAAAGTGGTTGGACGCAGAAGGAAACCCAAAGCACACCCCCAAACTTGGTCTTCACCCAGAAAAGGTTATAGTGAAATCGAATGGACCTATCCACTTTTCATTTCTGCAACCAGGGGAAACGATAAATGCAGTCAAATATTGTGAGGAAATCGACATAATGCATACGAAATTGGCTGAAAAGCAGCCTGCGTTGGCAAATAGGCACGGTCCGATTCTGTTACATGACAATGCTAGACCCTAGCTGCTACAGTTGGGATTCGAAATTCTTCCGCATCCACCGTACTCTCCTGATATTTTCCCAAAGGATTATCACCTTTTCCGCAGTCTGGAGTCATTTTGTCGGCAAAAGGTGTTCCGAAACCGAGCAGAGGTCATAGAAGCCTTTGAAAACTTTTTAGCGTCAAAAAATCAAGCCTTCTATAAAAAAGGAATAATGGACCTTAAATCACGGTGGAAGAAAGTTCATATTTGTCAATGTTCATATTTTGACTAAATAAAATTTTATTTAATTTTTTTTACAAAGAATCTGACATTTCATGTGGTACAACCTAATAAATAGAACCCTTTGCGAGTTAAGATCCTCATTTTCGATTCTGTATTGCCACCATAACCATATTTTCCGAGCGCTTTCAATCTAGTTGAGGAAATTATTCTTCAGCAGTGCTAATCGTTTGACGCCAGTACTCGAACAAAAAGTTGGGGCAAAATTTAGTCGCCAATTTCATAGATTATTGGACTGACTCAAAAGGCCAAAGAAAACCGCATAAATTTAAAAATGTTGGCAAATTTCCAATGCGGCACCCGTTATTCAGCCATCATTCAAAATATGGACAAATAATTTATGGCCAATAAGTTACTATCTGCGACTGATTCGAGATACTGATTGCTGCGGCAAACACTGATAAACATTAATTTATGGTCTCAACTAATTGTTCTGTGTTAATTTATTATTATGTTACTTTCTTCTTATAAATGTAACGACGAGTATTTGACAATTTCGTAAATAAACAAATTACAAAAACAAAACAGTGTGCTGGGGAATAATCAACCAATTGTATTCCACCGACTTAAAGCTACATAGACCTTTCTTTGTAGGGATTTAGGCCTTTTTTTACATAAAGGAAGTTAGGGAGGGGAAAAAGAAAGATACCGATGTGCGTTGGTTTTAAATGTTTGCAAGTTATATTGGCTAGGAAATATAGAGCTCGGGAGGGCATTCCATAAGTGAGTCGTACGGAAAGAATCACGATATTTCAGAGTACGTCCGAAGATGGGCTTGAGGGCGAACTCCTGAGTATTCATAGCGAGACGGGTGTTATGGTTAAAAGTTAGAAGGGGTGGAATGCTACTGGCAATTTCAGTCGATCGCTGGTGGTGAAAATAACGACACAACAAGGTGAGACAGGAGATATTACGCCGGTGTTTGAGGGTGTCGAGTGACTGTGTAATACTGGCATCACCTATGAGTTTTATCGGACGATATTGGATCCTATCTAGCAAGTGCAAAGAGGTCTTGGGGGCCCCTGACCAGATGTGGGCGTTGCATTCCAGTTTTGGGCGGATAAACGCCTTATATATTGAGACCAGATCAGATGGGGCGAAATATTTCTTACATCGCTTGAGGAAACCTAGACATTTCGCAGCATTTTTGGCGACATCGAATGTCATTCCAACGTAAGTTGTGACTGACACACATACCGAGAATGGAAAGCCATTCATGTATAATGGTTGGGTGTTTAAATTTCGCTTTGACGACAGCAGGCAGTATTGTGTTTTGGAAGCATTAAATTCTACCCTGTTAGTGGTTCCCCAATTAGTTATGCTGTTGATATCAGAATTAAATGGGGTTAACCTACGCAGTGTTACGTGCAAATCTCGCCCCAAAAATCCTCCATTCCCTTTGGTCCTGTTGTTGTCTGCTTCACCCCTCTGCCCGCCTGCCTTTTCTTGTTTCGTCCTCTTTCTTTTCTTCCCGTCATGTTCCGGTTGCCACGGTACAGGTGGGATTTACTGGATTCTCTGGATCCAGTTCCCTTCCTCGGCCTACCGCTCCAGAGATGACCATATAGGTACCCCGGATAGAGCCAGGCGGACAGCCTGGAGACTCTAGCGGACGGACGGGCTACTCCCCCCTCCCCCTTTGATGTCCGAAGATGTCGACACCCCAGCAATGGCCGAGGGCCAACCCTAAATTCGATATTGTTTGCTTGCAGCCACAGAATTTGTAAAACCCCCAAAACCCGAAATTCAAAAAACAATAATTGTGAAAGAAAGCTCACGATTCCCCACGATCCGTTCCCCTCACTCGTGTCTGCAAGGAGACTTACGGGCCCCGCAGTAGAATTCTTTAATAAAAGTTTCCTTCCTACTTGGCGGTCACTATTTGAGCTCCTCTTAATTGTTCCCCAAAAATGTGCCGGGTCCGAGGGTGTAATATGGACCTAAGCAGTCACTCGACAGACAGAACGAACACGACAAAACATCGACTGGTGTGATTGGGTGGTTCCATAGGGAGGCTGTTAGAGCACTGTAAGTGAGTCACTTTGCTTTCACAGCTGAATTAGTGGAAATGCAGGGCTAGGTAATTAATATCTAGCCGTCATAGTCATACATACTGCCATTTGTAAAAATAAAAAAAAACGACAAAAAAAAGAAACTAACGACTAACGAAAAACAGAAAACGAGGAAGGAAGTTCAAACTACACGACGAACTAACAAAAGAAACCAACAAGAGGAAAGGAAAACCGCACAACGAACGAGAAAAAAAAACTTATCAAGAAAGGAAGGCGTAAGCCCCGAAAGACAGGAAACCGACAGACGAAACCTATGACGAGAGTGCCAGCGGCGGGAAGTAGACACTCCCCTCACCAACCCCGACAACCAGACAGGAGCAACCACAAGTAGGCAGAAAAAGAGAAAAGTACCCCTCGTATTTTTTGATATATGTAATTGTGTGATCTTCCTCCAGTTGGGGTTATTTGTGATTTATAGAATCCCGTAAGGCTCTTTACCGTTTTCTCGCCAAAACCCGTAACCCTTTAGCAGTTACTTTTAAAACGGTCGCGACCCCTTTGCCGCCCAGTATGGAATCGTGGACCTTCCGTCGGCGTCAAACCCAGCGTACATTTTTGATGGCTAAACCTTGACGTGGGCAACCCCTTTGGTGTCCCACGATTGTGATTTATTCTGCACCATATACGTCCTTTGTCATACCCACCCACCCCTTTTTACAAAAACTACATGCACTTAAATTCCCTATCAGGGAAAAGTCTATAATCGGTGTTTGTTTTTATCGTATTTTCCCGATTTTCCATACAAATCGGGTCCATTGTTACACATTGTTTACGTTCAGTTTCACCCTTTGTCGATTCTTCGCATTGAAGATTCAACGCACTCAAGTGTAGGCGGAGACAAAGCACACTCAGGAAGTGTAGAGTTGGCCACAAAATGTGCAGCTAGCGGATTGGTCTTGTCCAAAGAGCTGACAGCTGGAATGTCATTGTAAATGAGCGTTGGGATGGAAAATGAGGCAGAATTTCTGATATTTTTGACAAACGGCCAAAAGCTTTTACTACCTACGAGTAACTTTTGATCGTATTGAAATTTCACACGTCTACGTAAGGCGTTGTAGTAACCCCTGGGTTGTTTGAACTTTTTTTTCGGTTTTTCTCTGTCGGATTGGTGTTGTAGAACCAAAAAAACATTTCTCTAACCGCGACAGCCTCTCTACAGCTCGAGTGGTACCATGCCTTTTCTTTTGGTTTGATACTCTTAATCCGATGAGGGATAAAGGATCTCATTTAAAAGAGAATGGTGTCTGCAATCATATCAGCAGCAGCACCCATGTTTTTAACGACGAAACATATCGACCAGATAATATTCCTAAAGAAGCTGCTAAGACCGCTCCAATTGGTTTTCTCGTAATGCCATACCGTTCTTTTAGGAATTATTTTCTCTAACTCTGTGGTCGGTATACGAGAAATTAGCTGATATGACGCAATGGTCCGACGAACCTAGGGGAGAAAGCACATCAACAGTGTGCTTATCAGGGTGAAAAGTTAAAAACAAGTCCAGTGTGTTGGCGGTATGACTAGCAACGTCTTGTATTCGTGTGGGCTCATTTACAAACTGAGTTAGGTTATTTTCCGCAGCGAAGATCTCAACACACCGTCCTTCGGGTGATGTCTGTCCAGAATGGGTTTAGCTCATACAACTCCATGGCTGAATTTATGGGCAGTGTGCAACTTTTATTTAGTAATTTTTACTTCTAATTTATTATAAACACAGTGCCGTTATAATGAACATTTCGTGTACTATCAGTTCCCGGAAAATGACTTCTATTTGCATTTATAGATTACATGATAAAGGTCAGGTTGTTGAGGAACTAAGTGCGATGCCCTTTATTTTAGGCAACATCAAAATTGATATCCTGATAGAATCACCGACTGTTTTAAGATATTTATTTGTACTATAGAATAACCTAACCAGGACTATTAACACTTCAAAAACGTGCATCGACCACATTCTAGGTAGACTAGATCAGAAAAATAAAATACCTCTTATCCTTTTCATATCCGACTTTAAAATCTCTGATCATTGCCTGACAGGCTTAATTTTCACATGCGATAAATGTAGCAGGAGTAATTATAATACATTCATTTTAAAGCAAAGGACTTGTGTGATTTTAATAAACTTAATGGACTTTCGTATGTATAAACAAAACTACTACATTAATCAATTTAAAAAAAAAAAATAATAGGGAATAGTAAATGGATTACTAGGGGAAAACATATCCTTCGCCTTTCCGACATGTATCCAGTATGGAATCCATGATATAACAAAAATTGCCAATATTTTCAATGAATTTTTCACTAGCCTTGCCTGCAATACAGTTCATGCAGCCGGACTTAATCAAAATAGAAATGGCTGCATTCGTTATTGTCTGAGCTATGAAATAGAGCTATATCTTTCCTTTTTCTTCGATCGTCTGACGATTCTGCTTCGTCTTCTCGAAACAGCTATTGCAGCAGTTTTGTGAAGTTGTGAAGAAAGTATTGCTCACATATACAATAAAAGATTTTATTTTGACATATTTCCTCAAAAATAAAAACTTGCTGATGTTATACAGATTCTTAAAAAGAGCCACTCTAAAAATGTGAATAATTTTAGACCTTGAAAAAGTGTTTTAAAAAAGTTATTAAGAACAGAACTTCCTGCAATACCATTACTGCAGAGGATATATTATTAAATAAGAAAAATATGAGCGAAGCTCTATTCATTGATATAACAAAAGCATTTGGTAACGAGTGACCAGATAGCAATGATAGTTTTACTAATTGTTATGTTTCAGCAGCTGTCAAAGTTGGCAATGACATCCAGCTGTCAAAATATTCAGTAAGGTTTATCATTTCATCATGAATCGTTTTATGCTTGCCGCACCGTACCGTATCACCCCTACGGCAGCATTGGACACCTTTCTGCATCTAACGCCGCTTGATTTACAGATCAAAGAACAGTGCGATACGACTCACTAATCTGGGTTACTTGAAGAGCAGTAGTTCCCAAGTGTAAAAAAAATGAAATGGTCAAATGAAATTGCTATTTTCACAGATGGCTTGAAAACACAGGAGGGCAAAGGTTCTGGTTTCTTCTCAGAAGACTCAGAAGTCAGAACTAAGACTACGGGACGCAGGCAGTATCTTGCAATCAGAGGTTCTGGCTGTCCTCAGGGCCACTGAGCTAATGCAGATGAGATCGGAATCCGAAAGAGATATCGTAATCTACATCGATAGCCAGGCCACTCAAGGCAATGGAATCAACCAATCATCAACTCTGATACAGTCAGGGGCTCTCGCACAACGCTTAAGGCACTATGCAGTTAGAACCGGGTAAGACTATGCTTTGTGCCAGGACACCACGGGGTGGCCGCGTTGTAGTGGTACTAGCAATCGCTTCTCACTCGGAGGGTTAAGGTTCGAATCCTACCCATTGACAAGTTTTTCAAGTTTCTCTTTTGTGTAATTTCAACTCAGACAGAAAAATTCTGCGTGTGAAGGCATAACACTGACACATAGATTTGGCTGTTGTAGAGTCTCAAGCTGAAAAAAATAGTGTGAACCTTCGAATCACTCTGAGCGAAGAAAAAACTCTCCGTCCTATTCGGACTCCCACCCCCTGGAGAGCGAATATCGAAACCAAACACACCTGAGTTTCAAACCACTACAAAAAAACAATTTTCCTTTCTCCTCCTTCTACCTTTCCGCCCGCGCCATGGTAACAGTAAAAGGGTATCAACCCCTTAGGCGCGCGTAAATTATATAAAAAAAAAAACAAGCGGACGAGCTTGCACGAAAAGGAAGGGTACTCGACAATAGTGAGGTTGCCAACATCAAACTACCCTTTTGCATAGTAAGCGGCACTATCGAGGAAAAAATCACATCGACTGCCAACCTAAGGTGGTCAATACTTGAAGAACACAGGGTATCCAAGGCGCTTTGGTCGCTTTTTGACGTCAAAAGATCAAGGAAGTTAGGAAATTAAACAGGAAATTAAACACTGTCTCTTGCGGCAATACACAAAGAGACTCAAATTGTCAGATACTGATATCAGCAGAATCTGCGGCGATCTGCAAGCTGTTGAGGACATAACACACATACTGCGTGAATGCGAGGCAATATGGCGTAGAGGAAATAGACGGCACTAACTTCAAAAGGCTTTTGCAGGAAAATTGTCTATTTCACCAGGGTGATTGTTTAGGTTTTTGCCATTTGAAGACAATTCAACTGGTTCCACAGGGATCGCGATATGCCCGTTTTGGTGCATGTATGATGTAATATCCATTATACCCCTGTTTAACCTCACCTAACCTAGCCTAGGCTTGTCGAAGGCAACGTGAATTTCGCCGTGAGGTCGGTCATCATCATGGCTTCAGTGTGCAGGCAATTCGTAGTACTGTGGAAAAGCCACCAACCAGATAGAGATTGGTGCGAAATGAAAAAAACATAGCCGCCGTGTCGACCAGTATCGAAGTAGATCCAGAAATTTCGATTCGACACCGATCAGCTGAATTGGACATCGCCACAGAGTCAACCCGGCTTATTTTGCGTTTGGATTTTGACCCACATTAGTGTAAGATTGTGCTGACGCAAAAATTGAAGCCAGACAACCATGGACAACGCCGTTAGTTCGCTAATTGGGCATTGGAAATGTTGGCTGGAGATAAAAGATTTGGCCAAAAATTCATCTTCTCGGACGAGGGCAATTTTTGTCTCAACGGTTATGTTAAGAAGCAAAACTGCCATTATTGGAGCGAACACAATCCACAAGTGTTCGGCCAAGCATCAATGAATTAACAGAGATTGACTGCTTGCTGCGGTTTATGGCATGACGGCATCATCGGACCTTATTTCTTTTGAAATGAGAAAGGAGACACCGTTATCGTCAGTGGTGTCAGGTATAGAGCGATGTTAGCCGACTTTTTGTGGTCAAAGCTCGACAGCATCGATAGATCCGAGCTGTGGTTTCAAAAAGAGGGCGTTCCATGGCATATAAGCGACGCAGGGAAGGCGAGGCGGCTATTTGAAGGATGTGCTATTCGACACAAAATGGCATAAAGTTTGAAAATAAAGCCAACATCAATTTTATATGTCACACCGTCGCTGTTGTTTTATGTTCCCATTGTTCTTATCTGGTCACCGTATATTATTTATCACAATTTATTGTTATCAACATTAGAAAAAGCAGGCATAAGAGGATTTGTAATTGATTGGTTCTCATCCCCATCCTCAGGGTAGTGAAATAGGGGACAATCGGATTGGAGTTAAACAGGAATCTGGGCTTGGTCTTATATTGTTCTTAATTTACATTAATTCCATCTTTAACTGAAACTTTAAGGGAGTTCCTATTGCTTATTGCTCTTCGAATATTCGAAATCTAATAACTCGAAATCATGATCTGGAAATGCTTAGACTTTGGTTTAGTAATGCTCACAAGCTAGTAGTAGTAAGCAGTAAATCTAAAGTGATGCTCTCCAATACAGCTGGGAATATGCAATTGCCTTCATTCACTTACCATAGTTCAGATTGCAAACGTATACTAGTGAACCCTACTTATTGTGCGAATACGGAGTTACAAATAGGAATAAGTTTCAACCCTTAATTGTTGCTCAAAAATGCATCTTAAGGAGAATATGGAGTAAAATACTGCCCTTAAGACATCTATATTTGTTCTTGAAAACCTTTTTCCTTAGAAGCAGATATGCTCAACATCGCAACCGAAACACTGTTCATGGAATTCGCAATACTCAAAGACACCTAGCTTCTGTTCCATCACTACGTTTAGAAGAGCAACTTTTATTTGTGTTTTTGTGACTCCAAAACAGCAAAACCAGAGCTTGGATTGTATTCCAGCTCTCTTGTGTACATCGCAGCCGGCAAACCCATTACTTTACCAGAACGAGTGTGGTATATATTCTGTCGGAAATGACTGCTCATCAGAAGATGAGCGTATGGGAAATGATTTCTTGCAATTGAATCAACGTTGGCGTCAACATTACAGATTCCTTATCTAGTGTCATCCAACAAGAGGTGTCAGTTCAGTTCGAACCGCCGCTGTATTCAGTCGCCCTCTTACTTTACTTCATAATTTGTGAATTTCCTATTTCGCTTATTCCAGTTAAATCAATCCAGGTTATTGGATTTCTTACCCAAAAATTGTTATCGCTAACGCGCCTTTTTTTTTATTGTTGACCTACTAGTCTGTTCATTTCGCGACAGTGCGTTTAGTGCATTTTTTTTTGTTTTCCTTGTCTACGTCATGTCTTCTTGTGGAATAACCAACTGCTGCATTAACGACAATAATGCTGACTTTGTTCGCTGTAAGGTGATCTGCGGCAAAATATTCCCTATTTGTGTCGGCCTAAATAAAAGAAACACGGTCTCTCTTAAAGAGTTCTCCGAAAATCATCAGTATTTCTCTCTAACATATGCTCCTTGCAATCAAGTGCCTCATTGACTCCAATGAATTCAACCATAACTCACTCGTCAGAGTGATAAGGGACAAACTATCAATCGTTGAACAAAGTGTAAGATGTGCGGAGGACTTTGGTCATAGCATTGAAAAACAAATTGCGTGTTTAATTGAACTAGAAATTGCAAGATCCAGAAATGAAGAAACATACAAGCGCCACCTTGATACAGTCTTAAGTGAATTTATATCAATCGGATCCGCAATGATGGATTCCAACAAGAAAACATGTAATTCCATCAACTCTCTCCGGGAAGACATCGATATTCATCTCCAATCTCCATTTCGAACCTGCAACAAACAATCACCAACTCTCAAATCATTACGGGTCCATGCTTGATATCATATTCGATAAAATCAGTGAGCTTAATGATAAACTCACCACGAATAGAACAGTGTTAGAATTATTTAGAAAATCTCATTGGAACTTTATGCTACAAAATTGATGGCCTTCAAACCCATCCCCCACCGCACAGAATTATTACAAACCGAAGCCGAATCATTGCCACATAAAGTGCCGACAAACCAACCCCCAAATCCTCGCACCAGCCCATCGATCCAAAAATCGAATGGTGATATAATTGCTCCAACGCCAACCCCTCATGTCGCCTACCCACGGAAACAATTTAACACAACGTGGACACCTTCAGAGTGGCAAGGCAGGCTAGACCGACTCCGCACAACGAATCAGATGTTCACCACCCTACTCATCAAAGGTGCCCCAAACTATGCAGATGTTGCTTGGATTTCTGAATTTTTCAAAAAGATGTATGGCATCACCATCAGCCAATGCACAATATTCCCAACATCTCACCACATAAGCAAACGGAATTTCAAATACGAATAGTTATTTGTTAACCCATCCAACACCAACCTCAAGCTAGGAAAGATGCGGGTCTCCAAATGTACGGATCAACCAACCAACAAAAACGTAGAAAAAGAACGAAGCAACGTCTCATCAAGAGATGATTATAAATCGCCCAGATCCATTCCCCATCCACATCCTAAACCTGACCCCAACTGGAGCCTTAAAACCAAAATATTTCCCAATTGTTCCCCTCCCGTTTATATCCCTAAGCAACCCCTTCACGTATCTCTACAAATGCACCAAGTACCTCTCTTCCATTCAAGCCCAAACACGTTTCATTTAATTTAACCCCTGCCCCTGATACTGTCACTGCTCAACCACTCACACCCCGTCCCACGAATACTAACAACTGCTTTCCCAATTTCGACCTTACAACAGGAGCCAAGTAACCAAACTTTATCAGCTCGCATATCTTAAATTTCGCTTCTAGCTCGCCTTCTCCCTCGGTATCACGGGCCCCAGTCCCTATTTTTGATCCCCTTCCGCCGTCTAACATTAAATAGACCCAAAAGAATACAGATACCACGGAATGCCATTACGCTAAGGGATAAAAAGATATACGAAAATATACGTCTCTTTCTCGCATATCTATACGACAAATCCGACTGTGTTTGCTTTGAGGGAAAAACCAAAACAAGTGTCATGGTCTCCATCCAACAGGAAGGCCTTCCTACGGATTTAATTTGTCTCAGAAAGCTTTACAACAGGTACCACGAAATGTTCGACACACCTCCTCAAAAGGTTGCGGATGACCTCGCTGCTATGTACACTTTAAAAGAGTTTCTCGCCTTCAGCGCAGCCGAGCTGACTACGACAAATTCTTTCGTTCCTAACTTACCTTCTTTACCTGCATCTCATCTACACTCCCCTATTCCTCCACGCAACAAACTACCTCTTACATTTTACTACCAAAACGTAAGAGCCTTGCGCTCTAAAACTCGTGCTGTCTTGTCTAAATCACACAGTCTCTCTTTCGACGTCTATGCTCTTACAGAAACGAATCTAATCCCCGAAATAAAGCCAGGAGCTATTCCCATCTTCTTATAATGTTTTCCGTGATGACGATCACTCTCTCCCTATCTTTAATGATCCTACCATCCCTAAAGGTGATTCTATATGTAGAGGTCTCACATCGCTATCTGTTCTTCTGTTAAACTTGATTTTATTTCAACTAAAATAACACTTCCCATTCCCTACGTTATGTGTTGCTACATTCTCCCAGCTGAACCTATCGAATCCTACTTCTTTGCTATTAAAGCAATTGACCAACTAATTGAACTAAGGGACTTTAATCTGCCCCTGCTAAAGTGGATTCCATCGGATGATCACTTATTTTTTATCACGTCAAATGCCAGTTCATCCAAGGAATGTCTTTTCATTGATAGCATAACTGACTCAAACCTATGCCAAGTAAGTGGCGTCCCTAACTCTATCGGTAGGCAACTAGACCTTATTTTCACTAGTGATCCCATTAACTCCACAGTAACGTTGTGCTCCTTTATCCAATCAACTGTCAACAGCTTTCACCCCCTCTTTTTCTCTCATTTTTTCATAACTCTCCATCCCAGCCTTCTTCAACTACCATCTCTTCTAACAACTTTCATAAAGCTAATCAATACCTATCTTAGCAAATGTCCTTTTGATTTTCCCAACCTATCCTTATCTGATGCTGTCTCCATTTTCTACAGTGAAATATTTAATTCCATTTCTCTCTACGTCCCCTTTTCATGGAATAAAACATCATCTATCTCCTCTCCATGGTACAACAGAAGACTTCGCACTTTATGGAACAAAAGAAACAAATTATGGGCAGTTTTTCTTCGCACCAATTCTCATTATGACTACTCTAACTATCTTGGAACTTATCTGCAATTCACCCAGCTCTACAACTGCCTCTATCAGCGCTTTCTCGACACAGCGCAGACCAACCTTATCAACGATCCTAAGACATTTTATCAATTCGTTAACTACAAAAGAAAATCAGACGGTTATCCCCCCTCTCTCTCGTTCGATAACATATCACCGACCGACCCACATATTATTGCCAACTATTTTGCAAACTTTTTTAAACAGTCATTTGGAATCAACCTCTTCGTACCCGACCCCATCTATTTCAAGTACCTTCTCAATTTCTCCATTGGCCCCTCTCTCTCTTAACCTTTTGATCCCACCCTTATCGAAGAAAAGTTACAAAATCTCAATGATGAATTTGTATCCGGTCCAGATGGGCTCCCAGCAATATTTCTCAAAAAGTGTGCCTCCAATCTTTCGCACCAACTTTCCTCCCTATTTCATCTGTCCCTCATACAAGGGGAATTCCCCCAAGTTTGGAAGACCTCTTTCATAACCCCGGTTCATAGAAAGGGATCAAAGAATAAAGTAACCAACTACCGTCCCATTGCTAAGCTTTCTCACATACCTAAAATGTTCTAAGCTTTCAGTGCAAGTCACTTATATCACCCAGTCAGGATGGATTTCTAAAAGGTAGATCAACTACTACAAACTTAGTTGAATTCGTATCCTTTGCGCTTTCAGTCCTAGAAAATGGCAAAGAAATTTACGTTATTGCTACAGATTTCGCTAAGGCCTTTGATAAAATATCACATCCAACCGATCCTTTTCAAATTGTCTTCCCTCGGTTTTGACCCCATATTGTTAAAATGAATATCTTCTTATCTGGAGAACCGTTAATATAGCTTTCGCTTTGGGTCAGCCTTCTCAACCTCGTTTTAGCCACTTCTGGTGTCCCACAAGGCAGCCATCTAGGTCCCCTCTTTTTCATTTTAACTATAAACGATCTTGAGAGGATTATCAAACACTGCTCCGTATCCATTTACGCCGATAACACTAAGCTCTGCAAAACTATTTCTTCACCCCAAGACTCTATTCTCCGTCACGGAGACCTCGATAGGTTTTCCACCTGTGCTTTAAGCTTAATGTCTCCAAATGCCAATCTATGACTTTTCTCTCGACTTTATTTTCTGCGTGACCAACCTGTATCCCAGGTTCAATCCCTTCGCGACCTTGGAATTTTATACGATAGAGAGTTAAACTTCCGTTCACAAGTGATAATCCTTAAAGCCAACTCCTCGCTCGGTTTTATCAAACGTTGGTCTAAAGAATTTTGCAACCCTTATGTGATAAGGTCACCTTACATTACCCTTGACCGGCCCCTCCTTGAATATGCCAGCCAAGTATGGTCCCCTTTTCAGCGTTATCTTCGATTTTCCCTTCGTGGACTACCCTGGAGTGACCCATTTACCTTAACTCCCTATCGCGACCGCCTCAAACTTCTTAACCTGAATACCCTCGAAAAATGCAAAGACGTAGCTGACATTCTCTTCATTCATCGACTGCTCTCCGGTTCTGTGGACTGCGCTTCCCTTTACAATTCTATTTCCTTCAACAGTAACCCTCGTAATTTACACTGTCCTCGTCACTTCTATATCCGAACCCACCCTCTTATGGCTCTAACGAACCAATCTCCCGCATGCTCCGTAAGGTCAATTCAAACCGCCCCCTTTTTGATTTTAACCTGAGCACTTCTCGTTTTAAATTTGATCTTCTCCACCATTCTCTTACTTCCTAGCCCTTAAATCTTGTTAGTTTTTAAGTTACGAGTAGTTTAAGCTTCTTTTATGAAAAGTGGTGATATTACAAGTGGTGAGAGTACAAACTCTGAGGTTACTAATGCAATACAATGTCTGCCAAATGTCCGACCCAGCCCTGCCTACAAATATTCATTCTTTTGATGAAATTTTTATGACGCTTACACATAATTGCAGCGGTATTTCGCGTATAACAGCTCTGATATTTTCCTTTAGTGCATGAATCGTTAGTGGAGCATTGGCGTACACTTTATCTTTAACACAGTCCTAAAGGAAGAAGTTTAATTCTGTTAAATCGAACTATCTCAGCGGCCAATTGAAGTCTCCATTTCGTGAAATTACACGTCCAGGAAATTTGTCACGCAATAGAGTCATTACATGACCAAACTGTGTGGCATGTTTCGCCGTTCTACTGAAAATAAAAACCGTCCTCGTCCACTGCACCAATTTCAAGCAGAAAAAAAATTCAGTCAACAACACTGAATCGGTCGCATCAGAATCATTTTTGAAAAAATACGGCCCAATGACACCGCCAGCCTAAAAACCGCCTTAAACTGTCACTCAATGTAGATGATGAAGTTGTTCTACTATTTCCCTTGGGCTTTCGGAGTCCCAGACGTGATGGTTTTATTTGTTCACATATCCAAACAAATGGAAATGAGTCTCATCACTCTGAATATTTTTGTGTAAATACTCGTAGCCATGATCTTCTCCATTAATTTCCAGCACTCAATCAGCAAAAACACGGAGTTTCGCATGGTCTGCTGGCTTCAATTCTTGTATCAACTGGACCTTATAAGCTGTAGGCCAAGATCTTTATGCAAAATTTTGTGCAAAGCGGCCCAATAGGCCCAATTCCTGTGATCATCTCTCGATGGTCACACCTGGGTTTTCAATTACACTCTCAGCTACGACGGCGATGTTTTCAGTCTTCACATCGCTATAGCTGTGCGAGAAGGCGCTTAATTATGACCAAAAGCAGTATGAACTTCATGAAATGTTTCCGCGATATTTGTACAGTTTTTGTAGCAAATTTTCACTATTTCCATAATATGTTAAATGTTGACAGTTCAATATACATAGGTTAATAAGGATTTTCAGGACAACTCAGAGAACTGAAATAAAAATTGTGGAAAATAAACCTAATGGCTAAATGGTAGCTCTCGTAGGGTTACTGACTCCTGTGTATTAGGCTCCTTTCGTTTCAGCGGCCCAGAAAGGTCATAGCCCTCCAGGTTAAACGTTGTACTTGAGGTTAACTCCTCGACCATATACAATAAAAACCCTACTTTGACGGGGCAGCCACCGAAGAAAGGACAACAACATGTGGATCTGCACCTGAAATATTAGGACTTTAAACAGCTGAAGAACACAAGCCGACAGCACGGTCATCCAAGAAATGTTGGAGAAAATAGGAATGAAATACTGTGACTCACGAACAAACTACGGTGACTGCTTCAGAGAGTAGAAGTAGCGCCTTTTTGGGTACGGATTTGCTGTGGAACGGCAAATTAGGTTAGGAGACTTAAGCTTTTGATGCACGAGCAAATGCATGGTAACAAGCCTTAACAAGGTCAAATTCGGCGACATCAACAAAAGATGTCGTTTTAGGTGATTTAAATGCCAAAAAAATACGAGTATTTGGTAGCACAATCGGGAAGTTTTGTTTACACGACACTACCACTCGGTGCTGGTAACAAATTTGGCGGTGGTAGTGGTTCCGGCGGTGACTGCGTAAGTTTCAATGCCAACCGAAGTGATAGAGAATAGTGAAATTGGTTTTGAACGAGGAGAACATGGCGGTTTCAATCGTTACACCAATTATCAAGGCTTCGCCCATCAATGACGTTGTCTAATAAAAAACGTGAGCAGAGCAAACTACTGGTATTATTGTAACGGTGTTCAGATGACACCACGGAAGGTTGCTACGATTTGACCAATTACAAGCGGCCGATCATATGTCTTGTTGGCGGCAGGACTACGGGTACCAGGACTCAAATCACAGTACCATGGCAGTCAGAACCCCTCGGATCTCGGTCCGGGCCTGACTTGTTAGAGATAGGCCTCATTGGGGGAGCGTCATGGTGGCTGTAGTTTAAACCAAAATCGCAGGAAGGGTTTTCCAGTTGGTTTGGATCTGATTTAAAGTTGCAGTAAGTACTGGGTGCTGTGACCCTAAGATCAGCCAGAGGTTTTAGATCGGCCTCGACTCATATCAAAGGTGGAACGTGTGCCTCCAATACAGTTCCGAATTGGTATCAAAATGGAATGAGGGAGAGCGATGGAAAGATGTATCCTTGTAGCATTTTGGCAAGCAAAGCGAAATGCGATGAATATGGCACAGAGAACGGCGTAGTCGGTGATGGGGTTCCATTGTTTTTCTTCAATCTAATGTAAAGGGTTTTCCAATAGGGACTTGACAACTTTGAATTTAATTTGTGAACGCACTATTTCACTAATCATCAAACTGTTACTGTCAATTTATTCAGTAAACTCAACATTTTCATCATGGTAAAGTACACGAACGAGCAACGTCTGCAAATTATAAAAATTTTCTACCGAAATTCGGAGTCGGCGGCTGCAACTTTAAGAGCGTTAACTCCAAGTTCCGGTCGTAATTCTCGCCCTAGTAGACAGGCAATAACAAGTTTAGTGCAAAAATTTGATTCTACATATTTGTTGTGTGATGTTGCCGTGTCAGTGAGACAATGGGATGGTCGAAGTGTCGAAAATATCGCTGCCGTTCAGGCGTCCGTAGCAAACGATCCAAATCAGTCAATTCCACGGCGTTCTCAAGAACTGGGCATCGCTCAGACCACATTATGGCGTATTTTGCGTAAGGATCTTGGTTTACACCCATACAAGACCAAGCTGACTCAAGAATCGAAGCCGATGGACCATTTGAAGCGACGTACATTCTCCGATTGGGTTCTGGAGAAGATGCGCCAAGACGATGAATTTCGTCGCAAAATCATCTTCAGTGACGAAGCTCATTTTTGGCTCAATAGGTTCGTCAATAAGCAAAATATGCGTTATTGGTCGGGTGAAAATCCACATGTGCTTCATGAATCACCACTTCATCCACAAAAAAACAACTGTTTTTTTTTTTTTATAATGAGCGCGCGCTCAAGGGGTTTGAGTACCCTTAAGGTGATTGTACACAGCGCGGGCAAAGGAAATTTAGGGAGGAAGAAAAGAGAGGTACCGATGTACATTGTTTTTAAATGTTTGCAAGTTATAACGACCAGGAAATACAGAGATCGGCAGGGCATTCCATAAGCGAGTTGTACGGCATAGGAACGAATCACGATATTTTAGAGTACGTCCGAAAATGGGCTTGAGGGTATACTGATGAGCATTCATAGCGAGACGGGTGTTACGGTTGAAAGTTTGAATGGGCGGAATGCTACTGGCGATTTCAGTTTCGCACTGGTGGTGGAAATAGCGATAAAACAAAGTGAGACACGAGACATTTCGTCGGTGTTCGAGGGTGTCCGTTGATTGACTGATATTAGTATCATCAATAAGTTTTATCGCACGGTTTTGAATCCTATCTAGCAGATGCAGAGATGTTTTAGGAGCACCTGACCAGATGTGGGCATTTTACTCCAATTTTGGGCGGATGAATGCCTTATATATTGAGGCCAGATCAGAGGGGGTAAAATATTTCTTACATCGCTTGAGGAAACCTAGACATTTCGCAGCATTTTTGGCGACATCAAATATGTGGTCATTCCAACGTAAGTTGTCATTGACACACATACCGAGAATGGAAAGTTTTTCGGTTTCGCCGATGCAAGTGCCATTCATAGATAATGGCTGGGTGTTTAAATTTCGCTTTAAAGACAGCAGACAGCATTGTGTTTTGGAAGCATTAAATTCCACTCTGTTGATAGTTCCCCAATTGGTTATGCTGTTGATATCGAAAATTAATGAGCTAGGCATACGCTGCCGTTCTCGTTCTCGTTCTCGTTCTCGTTCTACAGCCGAAGAGCAAGGACGTGAGTCCGGGAACGAATATGAAAAGCACAGAGCAAAGAAATATATTGGATTAGAAGTAACAGACAAGACATCGTTGATAAAAATTAAAAAGAGTGTCGGAGACAGAACGGAGCCCTGGGGCACACCAGCATTTATTTTGTGAATATCAGACTTGAAACCGTCCAAGACAACTTGAATTGAACGTTCCGAAAGGTAGATTCTAATCCATTGAAGAAGAGAGTCGTCGATCCCAAATGCACGCATTTTCGACAAAAGAGCCTGATTCCAAACTCTGTCAAATGTCTTAGAAATATCAAGTGCAACTATCTTGCTTTCGCCAGATTGATGTACGCTTTGGTTCCACTTTTCGGTGAGACATGCCATCAAATCACCAGTGGACCTGTTGCTACGAAAACCGTACTGCCGGTCATTGAGAAGTTTGGTGCGGTTTGCATGCAGGCTGCGTTATTGGGCCATATTTTTTTGTCGACGATAACGATCGTCACGTTACTGTGAATGGTCAGCATGATCACATTGGAAGATATGGACTTGGACGACATATGGTTTCAACAGGATGATGCCACAGGCTACACAGAACACGCTACAATCGATTTATTGAACAGTAAGTATGGTGAGCGTGTTATCTCAAGAAATGGGCCAGCGATTTAACGCCGCTTGACTATTTTCTGTGGGGCTACGTTAAATCATTGGTTTATGCCAACACGCCGAAGACGTTGGCAGAGCTCAGAGCCAACATTAAACGCGAAAAAGCGGTCGTTTCGGCCGAAATGTGTGGCCGAGTCGTTGAAAATTGGGTCCAACGAATCGACCGCGGCAAACGTGCCCGGTTTGAACGAAGGTATGAACGAAGTCGAGTTCCATTCATAAATTTTTTGACCGAAATAAAGTTTTTGAAATATCTCAAATGGTTTGCGTTTTATTTAAAAAAAAAAAGCTGTCAAGTCCTTATTGGAAAACCCGATGTAACGACATAATTATTACACTGCCCGACATCTCTAAGAAGGGACGCCGCTTAGTAGGGAAAGATGTAAACTGCTTACTGCTTTTGCCGAGTACCTTAATATTGACACCACCTCTTGCGATGCTTGATCAATGAGGATGATGACGCCCCAGCAATGCATCTTTGCCTTTGTAAATGTCCGATTACCGCACTAGGCTACTGGTTGTAGGCACATATGGATGGGGCTCTGTTAATTGCTGAAACGAGTGCCCCTCCTTGTATGAATGAATGAGAAACTCCATTGAAAGGAAGGCGTTAATATTATAATATCACCCTGATAGCTAGCATAGATCCAGAAACCATTATTAACTCAGCAGCACGAACGGAACTCACGTGGGACCGGAAGATGCGATACTGGATCACATGACATAGATACTCGTACCTAAAGACAGCGAGGTAATGATATTCCAAAATGAAAAGTGTTGTCTACAAGTACAATTAGTCGAAACAATTAATTAATTTCAACTTGAAGCTAAATTATGAGCTGTCAACATGAAAATCGTGAACACTTAACTTAGACTCATTAGACGGCAAGTGGTCCAAGCTGTCGTACACATCATGAGGCGGTATAGCAGCCGCACTAATTGATCTAGACGTCAAGTCTGTTAACAAGCACTCTTCCTCTATCCCTCGTGATATCAATAAAAGACTCCTTTTCCGCCAAAAACCATGATCATGTTGAAGATAAAACTTGCAATTGGAAATCAGGAAGAGCCCGGTCTCTTGTTGAACATCGAAATCGATTACGGGTATATTAAAAGTCCAAGAAACTGAGGTTCACAGGGGACATGTCGTCCAGAGTATTCAAAGTTAATGGTGTGAACAAATTCGTAAGCAAATTACATAAAAGAAAAATGTGACAAACTGAGTGATTCCATACCATTATCTACTTGCGCACACAATCTCAATATCTCAATCATCAATCATCAATATCTCGACTCTGATTCGTATCCTTCAGTCGTTTATCACTCAACTTTTATGGAGTAGATTTTCCATGAAAACTCGCACTTTGGTCAAACACAATCTCAATCGCGTACCGATCATAGTTCGCACTTCATTATCATTCAACGCCACACAACATCTCAATACTGCCGACAGTACACGTAAATCATCGAATTAATCCGCCAGCACTCTAAATATGAATACGGACCACAACACGCCGCAATTTTCGCGTTTTGCACGGACAGATACAATTTTTTCCACAAAATTCTATTCGAAAAACATTCTCATTTATGGAAGGAAAAATAGATAATGACAGTATCTGGTGGTTTCACATCGTTCATTTGAAGCTCCAGCTTTACAACTGCTTTTCGTCTTAATCGGTATGACGAATTCATGAAATCAACTCGGCGGCGGCGGCACTGTTTTAGTCATCACAGTCCCGGCAATCTAAAGCCACACTAAACTGCTATCTTACAATTATTATTTAAAATTTAAAAATAGATTGAGATTCTTACCATTTGAATGACAAGAAGAAGAAATATGAGGCGACCGACTATTTTTCATAATCCGATGTGTTTTTCAATTTTTAATTCACGACGATCTACTATACTCCGTTTGCCGCAGAGCAGCCTCCCTCCCAGATTGCTGTCTTTGTATCTGTTTAGTTTTTTTTTTTTTAATAATTTTCGCGCGCGATTGTGGTTTATCGCAATTAGGCGAGTTGTGGTGCATGACATTTGGAGGCAGTCTACATAGATAACACCAAACCAAAATAAGCCAAAGAACCCGGAATGTAAAAATTCAAAAGTAATCAACGGTTTTTTTTCTTTTTTTACGCTATAGACCGTAATATAATAAAAAAAAATTACTAATTTTACTTTTATTGAAAAGAAATAAATCGCTAAGGGATTTTTGTGTATTTTTACTTGCGATTGCGATAGTGATAGATTGAGAAAGCACTTGACGGTATTTTGGGCTACCGGGGGAATGTTGACAAACTAAGTGGCCTGGGGAAATGAGTTCTAATGGGTACCGCTGGAGGCGATTTATTTACTCGCTTATTTGGTATATTTGTCGTGCGACAGATTTGCTTTTTATTTATTTTTTTTTCCTCTCCCCCCATCATTTCATGGAATGGCAATTCGAGACGTAAACAAGATGAAAAGTATTGAATGTCAAGAATAATATTTCGCTGTCAACAATGGCTTCCTGGCAGACTGACGCAGTGGAAGCTCACTAAATGAAAACAAAATTAGGAATTTGAAAGGCGTGTTACGTAATAAGCGGGACAGTTTTATTATTTTTTAGGCAAAAATAAAAAAATGTGCGATCGAATCTATAGTTGTTTATTTCTGTCAAAATGAGAAGGTATTCACTAGATAGAGGAGGACCTAAGCTTTCAATAAACAGAAAGATGTTTGGAGAACCTCGTTGGGCTGACAAATTGTTGGAGGCGCGAATTTTCTGGGGATAAACATCGACCCAGATTTTTTCTTGCTTCCAGTCTCGGTTAATACTTGGTAATTTAATGCAAGAATGTACATACTGGAATAATTGTCTGCCATGACGCGGCAGGAAGTCTTAAGAGTCAATGATCCTAAGATTCTGAAAAGAACGCAGGTGAAACGTCGAACTAGATGCCAAAGACGTCCAAACTAGACGTAAAACGGTTAACAGTATGGAGATGACCCCAAAGGACTATACTCGCAATAGCGACAATCCACCAGTGGTCTTTGCGACTGCGGCCGGGGCACGGATTCTGGAGGCCTCACCAGACGTACTATACAACCATGCGCCGATTTCGGCGCTGACCGAGGAGCTGCTTGATTTCGATGACTCCTGCGGCTCTTTCTACGACACGTTCGGTAGATTGAGCTGGAACGATGGAGAGAGTACCGGATAGGCCTTGCCAGTTACTAAATCAGAATAGGCAGTGGATGGTCAGCGCACAGTCAGAAATACGGTTTGTCTCGGGAAACCGAAAAGGTGAAATGGACTCCAGAAGAGACACACTCTGAAGGACTAACGTCTAAGGGGTAGCTGAAGAGGCAGCGAAGATGCGAGGCAAACGCACGACACATGGAGATGACAAGTGCCGTCAAAGGCGCGAGTACCAAAAGCCTTACTCTCCTTACTAGCAGGTAAGTGGAAGTAACAACCACTGAAACCAACCAACCTCTCAGATCTGAAGCTGCGCCCTCTTCTTCTGCCCGAATAGGGACAATTATCAAGGCTTCGCCCATTAAAGACGGTCTAATAAAAAGCGGGGGCAGAGCAAAGTACTGGTCTTATCGTAAACATCTTCAGGTGACGCCACCGAAGGTTGCTACGATTTGATCAATTACAAGTTGCCGGTCCTAGGTCTTCTTGATACCATGGGAGTTAGGAGACCCCCGGATCCCGATGCGGGCCTGACTTGTTAAGGTAGGCCCCCTTGTGTGAGAGTCATGGTGGCTGTGGTTTAAACCCAAATCGCAGAAAGGGTCTTGTCCCAATGTAGAGTTGTAATAAGTACTGGGTGCTGGAACTTGTGCCGGCAACACACTTTCCATTTGGTATCAATGGAGTGACAGAGAGCGATGGCAGGGCGTATCCTTGTTCCCATGGACATGGAAGTCCTCCCGACAGGTGTTTACGTTAAAAACCAGAGACTATGTCCCAAACAGGGCCAAGCGGAAGAATAATGTTTCCGGCACCCCTGCCGACGGGACTCTCCGCGCACAATACCCGGATGAGACAGGTTCTGCAACCAGCTCCGATGGACGGAAATCGCATGAAGCGGTCTCACACGACGTCCCTACGAGGCCAGTGCTACAACCAGCAAAGGTCGTAGTTCTGATCGATGGATATCGGTCAAAACAGTGCAATCCCCGCTGAGAAACAAACATAAGTTGCAGCTCTGGCGTACGGAACTTGAACGTCGCTGCAAAAGTAACCTCAAAAAAAAAAAACCGAAACGCCAAAGTGGACGAGACTGGCGCACCTACAAAAATGCTGCTATCTTCTCTCTGGTGCTTCGAATTAAGAAGACTGGCAATGATAACAGTCTGAACGATGCTGAGTGCAAACACTGTGTCGATCAACTGTGGGAACTAGTCAAAGCGGAGAATGTTTGCATTCGAACAGAGGGCTACGGTATGCAGAATGGAACTCTTAGAGTGAAGTGCTCCACGCAGCAAACTCTTGAATGGCTGAGCAAATCTGTACCGGAAATCCCAAACGTGGAAACTAAGACTTTCGAGGTTTTCGGAGAACTAGCAGAAACTCAGAGAAACGGGAAAACCCTGGACTGCCATTAAAAGTGGAAAATCTACTCTCATACGGAGAGAAAGTGTCGGGAAAACAAGGACGGCTATTCTCTTGTTGTGGGCTTGACAAAGCTTCTGTCGAGATCATTAAGTCTAGGTATGACTCCCGTCCCTATCTGCACCTTGGGAGGTTAATTTCAGCTTTGTTTCCAAATGAGTGCGGATAGGAGACGACCATCCCAGTACCCATCTCTTCAGTGTACTCAAATCAACCTTCAACATCCTTATGTAGGAGACTTTCCGTGTTGAATACAAAAGCCCACACAGTATCTCTACAGGAACCATGAGTGTGGAACAAACGCATCTGTGGTTTCTGGCCGAGAGCTTGTCTTCATGTGCCGAACTCAGTCTCACCATCTAAACTTGTGCAATTTTGTAACTAAGATTTAGTTTCTGCAGACATAATCTACGAAACGAATGGAGAATGACACAAATTCGTCCTTGCGTTTGCTTATTTTCCCCATGATTCGTTACTGTCGCCACCACCGGAGGCGGTAGCAGAACTCATTCAATATTGTGACTCCAGGAAGATGGGACTTATCATATGCTGTGATGCCAATGCCCAGACCACTTTTTGGGGCAGTAGCAATTGCAACGTGAGAGGTAATCATCTCCTGGATTTCATACTATCGTCTGACCTGGCTGTCAATAATGTTGGCTCTCAGCCAACTTTTGTTACGAGAGTAAGACAACAGGTAATCGACTTAACTTTATCCAACAGGTATGCTAAGAAGATTACTGGCTGGAAAATGCTATCGGAGATCTCCAAGTCAGACCATAGATACATCGAATCCAGAATCGGACGCGAGGTCTCGACCTTGTTGAAGAGAAGGAATCCGCATAAAACCAACTGGAGCCCAATGAGTACTATAGTGCTCTTCCTAAGTTCAGGACACAACAAAAGCTGGAGGAAGCTGTTCAGAACCTGAACGGCACCCTCACCAAGTGTTTCGAAATGGCATGCCCAGCTAGAAAGCAATGTTGCAGATCGCCCGTTCCATGGTGGAACTTGGTACCTATACTTAGTCGAAAACAGAGAAAAGTTTTCGTTTCCCAGGCAAACTAATCGTAACCAACGAAGCTGCTAGTAAACTAAACAAGACAACCCTCCGTAGCTGATATATCTCATCAGTTGTGGTGACGGATGAGGCCATTAAACATGCTGTTGCTTCCTTTGATGGCTTCAAGTCGCCTGGCACCGGTGGAATATACCCAGTTATGTTATAAGAAAGTATAGACCAGCTGTTGGAAACTCAGAGAGAATTTTTACTGCTAGCGTGGCACTGACATACATACCGGAACCCTGGCGAACAGTGAGAGTGGCCCTTATACCGAAAATCGAAAAGGAGGACTACTCGCTCGTCAAGAGTTTCAGACCTATAAATCTGACTTCCTTCGTGCAGAAAAGCATCGAGAGAATGGTCGAGATCCATGTGCGCAAAACCGCCTTGCGAATGCATCCTGTGTCGACGATGAAACACGTCTACCAACGCAAAAGATCCTGAGAGAGCGCGCTTCAGAATATCATAGGCAGAATTGAAGGCGCTTTCGACAAAGCAACTTTTGACGGTAAATATGCTGGTAAATAGGACATTGTTGGCGGATGCTGTCTGTGGCCAATATAGTATGTGGTGTCTCCACGACTATAATATATGTTGGTGGACTAATTGCTTAACGCTCTCAATAGTTCTGATGTTCATGGTCAGGCATATGCAGATGATGTAGCTGTACTATCTGTTAGATACTGTCTAGCGAGCTTCTGCTCTAAAGGTCAGGCAGCCCTAGACGTAATCGTGATCTATAAATAGGCTTACAGTCAACGAAGCTGACTGGTCTGACTCATCTAGTGCATAAAATCAATCCTCTGGACTAAACCTGTTGAGTCTAAAAAGACTCCAAGGCTCAGTCGGCCTTCTGGAAATGTAAAGGCGCTTTTGGCCGGACAAGAGGGTTGTCATTGAGAAGGGTCTTTTAGATTTACACTGCGTTGATAAAGTTAATTATAATGTACTCGTATGGGTCGGTTGTCTGGTGAAACAAGCTGTCAGAAAAATACGCCCTTGCTGCTTTTATCAGATTTCAAAGAACGGTCTGTTTTGGTTTGGCATAGGGCTTTTCCTAGCACGTCTGAAGAATATCATCTGAAGAATTGACATCCACTCCGAAGCCATCTTCCATTTAAAGAGCAGTGGTCTTTGGTACAACACGCACTGGAGTTTTGGTAACCAATTACACCAAAACTCCTGTTGCTGAAAAAATACGAATTCGGCTTTCCCTGCTTCCATATATGGTTTCAGCCAGAATCAGACCAAGGAAAGGAATGTAGTCGGGTCTTCACGAATGGTTCCAAAGTCAATTTAAGATACGGCGCTGGTGTCTTTCTGGAAGGCTTTAACGTTAAATTTCACTCTTCATTAGGTAAACTTGAGTCAGACTTCCAAGCGGAGATATACGCAATCCTGGTGAAAGGGGCGAAGCATCTGTATCTGTGCTGCGCTTAACGCCTGGCGAAAAGCTCTCATGACTTCCAAGCTAGTCCAAGCTAGTCACTAAACTCTTGCGACTACTGAATTCACTAAGACTAGTTTAAGTTCCAGGTCACAATGGGATGACGGCAAATGCAATCGCCGATGAACTTACTAAGTAAGGCCCAGATGAGAGTTTTTCAGGGCACTAACCTACGCTGGCACTGCCTGCGTTCTCGGTTAGGAATTCCTTTGACAGTCGGATTTCATATGAGCATAGCTGCTAATGCAAACACTCTTTACGCTGCCGGCACACAAAATTAATGTTTTCGGACGTCTCTACGCGCATTCAGTGACTTTTGGAAAACTATGTCTCTCGGTGAGATGGCTTCTGGCCTTTACTGTAGATGCCGTCTTGCGGGCTTGAGATCGATGAAGATGTGGTGTGGATCGGTATACATTTCTCGAGTTGTGTTGTGTTGTTATGAAAATGTGGTCTTTCCAGACCTAAAACTGCACTAATAGGGTTCAGTGAGATCCTTGAACTAAGTGTACACTAGCCGCTCGTTACGTTCGGACACCTTTAATATTGGATTTCGTCGATTTGAAAAAGGTATTTTTGGCTAAAAGGTATATTTGACTGTTTTGTGTCCTTTGTGAATATCGAGGTGAGAAAACCGGGTGCTAGCTATAGTAATGTTCCGTGTCGCAGTAGAGACAATAGGCCTAAGTCCATTTGCAGAAATAGTGTCGTGTATACTATGCTTTCAAAGACGTCACCTTGGCCAAAGGTTTATGCGCTTAGTCTTTGTTTTTTGGTGAATTTAGCCATAATGCGGAAATTACAACAATCCTCGTTTATTCACTCGCCAAAGGACATCTTGCCTAAGTCTCCTGTTTAGTTCAAATCTCCACCCAAATAGACACTGCTTCGGTTCTCTGTAGGGATCACCTTTTCGTCCTCTTTATATCCAGCTCGTCATACTTCTTGGATGAGTGTGATATCTGTCAAGGGTCTCCGTTAGTTGTTGTTCAGGATCCAAACATTTAATGTGTAGGTCCAATGGTAGGTCAATAGTGAATCTGAGGCTGTTGGTTTGCTTCGCAACAGTAGAACACAACTGGCCCAGTGTTCATCTCCATAGTGCGAAGAGGAGCGCATATGTCAGAGCCAACAACCCGTTTGAGAGGTATGCGAACTGACGTTGAGCCATTAAATGTTCATCCGCCATAATTCCAATTTCAAATAAATTGAAGTAGCTCATACAAGAAATCTGTACTGCTGACTGTTTATGTCACCGTCATGGGAATCCTTCGCTGTACGTCCTCCATCTAAGGTAAATTAATTTCTGATAGAGTCTTAAAGTGTAACCATTCTATTGCTGCTCTGGTAGGTCATGTCCTGTTGGACGAGCAAGTACTCGATGACTATCGCTTGAGGGTAAAATAAGTAAAATTGATTTGTAGTCAAAGTTACAGCACTGATCATCAGTCAGACGTTGGTCAGTCTCTACCATATTCTTCCAGCATATTTCTTTTCTGTCGGAGCAGAGCTCTTAGACAAAGAACTGACCCATTGTGCTCGGCTTACATTACATTCATTGAAATTCCCCAATCTTTCGTAGAAGGATGAGTAAGTTCCTAGGGCTAATGCTGAAGAGCGTCACGACGCCATGAATTCTCTTCTACTGAAGGACAGCACATGAATTCACTGAGGACGCAGACAGTTCCAACGCAGGTTGGGGTCCTGAAAAACTATCCCCTGAGCTTTTCCTAGCAAGGTCATGGGCGATATCATTTCTCATTGTAATATTGAACCCAAACAAGTTTCAGTTAATTCAGCCTTCCGACTGCGCCCAGAGAAGTCTTGCATTCTCAAACTAGCTTAGAAGTGGTGAGCCGGTTTAGCAAGGCCTGAAGCCAGTTAAGAGGTATTTACTTCACTCTCCGCTGCTTTTTTAACAGTATAGTTCATTGGCATCAGGATTGGCTATATCTCTATTTGGAAGACAAACGGAAGCTTTCCTATCATTGTGGTCCTCCAGAGGGACACATGTGTCGCATCCTAGATCGATTTTGGAGATACATTCTGTTTCAGATTCTGTCCAAAACCACAAAGGAAGTAGATTTCGTACTTTTGGAGCAACAAATGATAGTCAGTGCGTAAGTTCATCAAAGGTCCAGTGCGTATTTTACCAAAGACCACTTCAAGACGCGTCAATGCTTGACACACCAGATCGTTATTTAGAACCGTTGAAAGCAACCGTGACGAAAAGGTGTGAGCTCTTGTTCCATCACACAACTGACGCACAGAATTTAATTGGTGTTATCATAATTAGGAAGATCCAGAGGACCTTCCTCTGTGGCAAGCCTCATATTTCGCTGAAAGCTCTTCTACAGTACCAGGCGGCCGACTACGGCTTATAGGCTCACTACTATTTACCAGCATCTGTATCCTTGTGATTCATCTTAGCTGTTTTGTCAGACCGAGTAACAAGTGCTGTTAAAAATTGCGTGAAGAAAAATCCGATAAAAATGGCCAGCGCTTATTCCTTCTTGATTTCGACCCAGGCCTTCTACGTTAGAAGGCATTTTCTGGCCAAGATGCATTCGTAAAGCAGTTCTGGACATATGAAGCTCTATCATTCTCTCCGTGCTCTTCAACATAAAGTAAGTCAGACAGATATGTCCGAAGCTCCTGGCAAGTGGGTAGTCATTTCCCCCGATCTTCGCTGTAAAGGCTTCTCTTACTGTTCGCCAGGGGCTGGGTATGTATGCCATTGCCAGGATAGCTTGACAGCACCTGATCTATACCTTTTTGAAACATAACTGGGAGTATGCCATTGGTGCCAAGAGCCTTGAGGCCGTCAAAGAACCCAATGGCGTGTTTTGTATCATTTGCTCTAACAAGGGACTGTCCAATGTAACCCCCTCATCTAAATCATGGATTAATGCCTTGTCGAATGGCATAGAAATGTCAGGAACTATTCACTGCTATTGAGTTATGTTTTGACCCAAACACTTGTACTTTAGTTTCACACAACGACTCAATAGATGTACATAAGTCATAAGGCCATCTTCTCATCTATGACATTCACATTATTGCGTGCCGAAGTTAAAATCCACAAATTTCGACACGAACCCAAAAAGGAAGCATAAATCTTAGAGATAAAAGCACTGGCACACAACATAGCCTCACCTAAACTAAGACAGTTTGACAAAGAAGCTTGCTTTCTGACCCTCCCTTCTTAAAAGGCGCCCAACAAGGGGTAGAGAACATGGTCATTCGACTCAACACTTCTTCGACAAAATTCGCCATTTATAAGTCATTTCTTCGTTACTGGGGTTACAAAATGAAGCCAAAAGTAACAACGCATTTCTCCTCAAATAAAACAAAGCCATGAACCCGCCGCCAACCGTCACTAATCACCACTCAACCGTCAGCCGGCATAAAATTCTAATTTTCATTTTCCCATGAAAACGATGAAAGACGTTAAGATGAAAGCGAAATCAAATATTATTAATAATTCATCACCATCGCCATCACACCCATCAAAGGATTCAACTTGAATTATGACGATGAGTCACAATTTTGACGTAATTTTCTGAATTTTTTTCTCCCCGTTAATGTGGCTGACTGTCAGCCATCCAGGCAACCAGCATAAATGACAAAGCACACTTAGTGACAATTTAAAAAAGAGATGACTGCAAATAACAATATGTCATTGTTGCTTCTCGTTTGTCACTTGACTGTTATCGTCTATGAAGTTTGTTCTAAATTTATCTCAAGACATGATGCAGGTGCGCTTCTAGTCTTGTAAAGAACAGCCAACTTGTTCACATCCTTATATAATAAAGGAAATAATAAAAACAACAAAGACCTCTTCGGAGTCGAAGTCATTGCCACCTTCAAATTCCAAAGAAAAGTTTACCGAAGGTCATATCCCACACGCCATAGCAGACCTAAAATATGAAAAATTGTGTCGCAAAGTTGCAAACACCAACTATAATTGTCACTGGCGTTGTTGTAGTCGTTTTTGCAGTCATTAACAACGAACAACACACACATTTTATCGATTTGACATTTCGAATGCTGTGTTACAGTTACAAATCCTATCAATCCTCGTAAAGCTTATTCAAAACTCACCCTTAAAATCACGGTAATCTGCCAACTTGCCAACTAGTGGAGTTTTGTTTCTTTTCTTCTCCTTTTCAATTTCGATTTCTTAATAAGTAATGACAGAAGGGGTACTCGAAACGTACTCGAAAGTATTACTCCAATTGCTGTCAAATTAATCACGCATACTGTTAACAGCAATAACACACAAACGAATGGCAACTGACAACAAATTAATTAGAAAATCCACAATGCTGCTGCTAATCATTTAAACATTTCAGCATTCTACGAGTAGCATTCTTGTATTCTGGGGCGACCGACTGATTTTCGAAGTCACTACACCGAACAGTAGTCGTCGAGTTGGTCGTTGTTTTTTTTTTGTTTTTTTTAATTTGTTTTTGTTCTTTTGAATTCTTATTTCGTTTTGGGGTTTTTTATTCGTAATCACTCAGCCTCTTACATATTTTTAGAGCAGCAGCAAAATTATGTCACATGGAACGAATCGAAAACTGATTTACCACCAATTGCTGTCACGAATTTTCGAAAATCGAATTATTTTCACAGAAATTTGACATTTTCTACCGAGAGCTGATTTGACTTTTCAAAAAGAGATTTTGTTTTTTCTGCAGAGTAAATTGGAAATTTGTTTTTGAAAAAAAAAAACACCACACACGACGCGAATGAAATTTTCTCGACAAACTGACGGATGTAGTGAAAATTGCTGGCCAAGCAGCACAGCACAGCACAGCAGTAGACAAACGTCAAACAACGGGTTGGAGCACTTGCGAAGGAAGCTTTTCGAAATTCACTCGAGAATAGGATTTTCGCATGATTTTAGCGAGGGATGAACAGGGATAACTATACGAGTGCGACTCGGATGGGGTAGATTTGTCGTTTGGTATGCAACATTTTCAGAGCGATGCTGACTTTTTTGTTTGACACTTTTTGACGAAGGATCGAGTGCGCAAGTCTTGTGGTAAAGATGATTAATGAGAAGGAGAAGAGCTGCTTGGTTTTTGTTTTGTGTCGCACGACCTGTTTTTTGTTTTTTTTTTTTCTTTCGTTTCGATTGTTTTATAGGCTTCGAAAGCTGTTCGAAGAGAGATTTGATGATGGAACTGCTTGGTGTGACATGACTATCAGTGCAATGGTGTGCGAGTGGATTGTTTGTTTTGATTTGTTTTCATTGAGAAATGACTATGAGGAGAATGACAGTACGGATGGACGTGGATGTGTAGGTTGTTTGACAGATTGATAATGTAATAGGGAATTGAGGGGATGTGATTTTGTAGGGGAGCAGAAGCAGGGCGAGTTGCTGCTCTTGTTTTGGTTTATTGGTTGTGGCTTTATGTGTTTTGTGTAATGGAGAGCAATGTACGGTGGAGATACGAGTTTTATGTTAATTGCCAATTTTAACATTTGGTGGTTTAGTTTAGAGAATTTCGAAGGAGAGTTTGGGCATTTTTTTGGCCGATTCAGAGTTGTTTTTCTATTGCGACAGAGCACTCAGACAAAAACTAGTCCATTTTAATCTTTCTATGTTCCTTTTACTGAAATATGAGTGAGCGCTTCAGAGATAAAGTGCCTGTGTTACCAGCACCCACTACGTCTGTACAGAGTGTTTAGCGCTGTCGTCATAATTTTCACAGCAAGTGTCGCGAAATATTGTGTCACAGTCTTTCCTACTGAAGGATAGCAGTAAGCCGCTGACCACTTAGAGTCGTCGGAAAGTAGCCGTTGGGTCTGCCGGCAAGCTGGAGAGTCATGCCATCTGCAGTTATGCTCTTATGAAACCCAACCGTCAATGGAAGCCCTATGTACATACATAGTTCCGGGTCCTGAAAACTCTTCTCTGAACCCAGCTTTCATCGGTTCATCGGTGATTTAAGTTCCCATGATCCTATTGTGACATGGGACTCAGACAATGCTCAGTGAATTCAGAATTCCGACTGCGTTCAGTGAAGTTTTGCTTTCTCGATATACATTGTAAGTCGTGAAAGGGTTTTGCATGCTTTAAGCGCTGTTTCGTTGTCGCTAGAGATGCTTCGCCCCGTCTACCTATTCGTCACAATATATGATACATAGTTCGTTGTCATCAGGATTGCAGAATTCCAAATGCTCCTCTGAGTCCCTGAGTTGGAGTTCCTGTTCTGATATATGATGGATCTTACTCTCCAGATGTAAGTCCTGCTTAGTTGCTTATGGCTGGTATTTGGATAGTTTTTGACGTAATGTAATACGTCTTTGTACAAAGTGGGGCCAAAGTATTGTCATAACGTGAATGTGCCATAATTTTTGCAAATGGCGTCAAGTGTCATTGTGCTTTGACATTTACTTATGTTGTAGATTGATAAAGAATTAGTTGGCAATAAGCAATGGAGCGATACACACCTGAAGAGCGCGGAATTATTGTTACTGCCAATTTGAACAATTCCAGGTCTGTTGTTTTAAATCAGCATGAATTTCGTCGTCCAGCACCATATGAGCGAACAATTAAGCGATTGGTTGAGTGTCTCGTGCAAACTGGGTCAACTTGAGATGTCACAAGAAGTGGCCGGCCCAGTACTGCTCGTTCGACGGAAAATATACAGCAACGTCCGAGATTGTCCACATACATCGATGAGACAACGGTTCAGACAATTTAGCATCAGCAGACATTCGTTGCGTCGAATTTTGTTGAAAGACCTGTAGATGTTCCCTTATAAAGTGAAAACCATTCACCAATTGCAACCTGCTGGCCGTCAAGTGAGGTTAACTTACTTCCATGCACTGTTAAACCTGATGCAAGAAGAGGATCTTGTTTCGTGCGGCATTGGCAGTGAACAAGTGATTTCTCCATCTTTTTTTGAGTCACCGCACTATCGTAACCGTAACTATTGTTTTTTTCTTGTCATAAGATGTTGAATTGGGTCTCGGGCATTGTTGGTTCCAGTAGGACATAACAATCGCTCACACAGTTCGGCCAACGATAGGGATTTTGAATCACCAATTTCCCAGGCTGTGTGATCTGCCGTTTTAGCGATTTGAACTGGCCAGCCAGATCTGAAGGCACCAGACTTCTTCCTTTGGGACTTTTTGAAATCTTGCGTATACCACAACACACCACAAACCTTGCAGGTTGACTCTCAACATTAAAGAAGAGATCACCAATGTGCGGGAAGAAGTTTCGCGAGCAACAATTCAAAATTTCTGGAAAATGTTCTGATAAATGTCTTGCTATTTGGGGCAGCCCTTTCAGAGAATCGTCTCAGATATTCCAATTTCGCTCGTCTAGCTCCCAGCCGTGCCAGACCAACTCGTCTGCAGGCTCCTTTCCTTTTATGACACTGTGCCCTGGAACCCAGAGCAGTGTGGCTCTGAAGAGTTCGCCACTCGCACTCCTGCACCAGTTTTGAGGATGTGGTAGCCGAGCCAATAGCGATTTGGCTATCAATGAGGCTAGCAATGTTTTGTGTGTGCATCTCGGATTGCCAGTAGTTCCACCTGGAAGATGCTGTCAAAATCCGGCAAGCGGTATGGTATTGATATTTTCAGTAATTTCGAGTAGACACCGGCCCAATACCACGGTTCGTCTTTGATCCGTCGGTGTAGATGGTCGTGTCGAAGTCCTTTACTACTTCGTCCTTCTTCCATTAAGCTCTGGTGAGAAATTCTACTTTGAAGCTTTTCTTGAAGTTTAGTTTGGGAGTGATGTAATCGGTTGGAAACGTGACCATACCGTTTGGTAACGAATATAGTATGCGGCTGTGGCCATAAGGCCATGCACTCCAGCATCCAGATTCTTCTAATCTGACTGCGCAACATAGTATGGCATTTTTTGTGTGTAACTCGAGAGGCAGGAGATGCAGGAGCAAAGTAAGCGCATCCGTTGGGGCCGACCTCAATGTGCCCGTGGGCCTATGCTGACTGTTTTTGGAGCCATTTTGAGGTTGTAGCCTCTGCTCAACGTGCTCCACCATCTTTGGCTGAAGTCCCCACTTCCTACAGTCTCTAATCTATGCTGCAGACATAGAAGGCGACACATGCCTTCCTTAGTCTATGTTCGATGGTTTGCTTCCAGTTAAGTTTTGGGCCAAGCATGATACACAGATAACTAACGCTGGAGGATGATGTGAGCGGTTGGCCATTAAGACAGGGAAAGATAAAATCAGGAATTGGTTTTGAGAGTGAATAGCATCAACTCAGTTTTGCTCGGGTTGACAAGAAGGCCACAATTTGCGACCCAGGTGTTTACCTTGTTTAGAGTAGTCTCCATGATTTTACTTATCCCTGACACTAGTATCACCATGTCATCCGCATACGCGACCACTCTACCCCTTCTCTGTCTAGTCTTGCAAGAATTTTGTTTCATAACCATTAGCCAGAGTAGAGGAGAAATAACGTCAACCTGTTGCCTTGCTCTATGGGCGAATTTGGTCAAGTGACTCCTACCTAGTGTAGCCTGAATAATTCTTGTTCTGAGCACAGAGACTATCGATAAGGCTTTCTCTATGTCTAGAACGGAGGCTAGGTTGTATTCTTTGTAGTGTATGGATTTTTCGATTGGTCGCACTACCTACGTCTCGTGGAGAGCCGTTTCCGTGGATCTTCCCTCGAGGTAGGCGTGCTATGATTTGGATAGCGATGGTTCTTTTAGAATGCGTTCCATGTATCATAGATGTCTAAGAGAGCCTCTACGATTTTAAGTGCAAAGGAGGCTAAACTAATCTTCCTGAAATCTTTCGAGAACTTATGTCCGCGTCCACCTACCTTCGGTGTAAACATCATTCGAACGCGACTCCAAGAATAGGATACGTAGTTCAGTATTAAACAGCTTCTGAAAATTCACCCTAGCCAGGGTGTTATTAGACTTTGCGTTCTCTGTAGGATGGCAAGTAGTATGCCGTAATTGCCCGGAGAATTGAACGGGGAGAAGCTTTTAATAGTCCAGGAAATCTTTTCCTCAGATTTGATTACATTTATATTCCCGTACTTGCCGAGACATCCCGGATTCTGTACTAATATCACTGCATCTGGGAAAGTGTGTGTTCACCAGGAGTTCCAGGGTATACTCAGAGGATGCTGTCCATCCTCTATCTGACCTTCTTAGAAAGAAAGAATTGGAGTGTACCTTGGACAGAATTTTGCCAAGCCTGGCGGAGTCCTTGAGGGTTTCTATTGAATGGTCATCTGGCTCTGGTCATCTGCCTGAGATTAGAGAGGTCTTCATTCCACCACGAGGAAATTTTGTTTTTACAACGTTGTATGCAAGAGGCTTTGTATGGAACGTACATTGCCTTCTAGAAAGTCTTTACATTTGCCTCCAGTTCTTCGATTGCTACTGTGTATATTTTGGGTATGATTTTGATTTTTGTCCTAAGGACATGGCCAAACTTGGTAGAATTAAATTTCTTAGGTGGTGGTCTCGGACTCTAGATTCAGCTCGTAGAAGAACCATCTGTAGTCTGACCCAGATTAGAAACTCTTCTATTTTCGACCATAAGGCTGTCATTATTTGTTTTGAGTGTAACATCTAGGATATCTTCCCAGCCCCTTGTAGACAGGTTAGTAGTTAAAAGAAAATCAAAAAGTGACTCAGCTCCTTCATTAGCTTCCCTGCTCCCATATACTGCATGCCAGTACTACCTTATTTCCTTGCTCATCTCTACAGGTTTCTATTCGAGTCTTGCTGCCATGATATGTCCTTCTGTCAGATATTTACGAAGACCTCCGAGCGTTGTTCCTGAAATAGCGCTTCTCCATTTCCTCGATTTCATGCTCTTTTTTTTTTTTTGTCCGGAGCAACCGAAGTTTTTCCCTCCACTTTTGCTCATAAAGCTCACGATCCGCTCACATATTTGTATGCAGCTCCCCTTCGAAGACGAGTTCTTTGAATTCATATACAACATCAAACCAGGGGTTTGGTTGAAACCTTCATCCGAGATTGTTCGATAGCTGCTGATAATCCAGATTGCGCAGACCCTGTACGACGAGGACAGTTTTGTTTCACTTCTAGTGCAGTCGCTCATACTGGAGCAGCGTATAGGAGGACAGAAGTAACTACTCTGAATAGTGGGAGCCTGCGGAGGTATATAAGGCCACAGATATTTAGAAACATCCGAGAGCCTGCAAGAGCGATGTCTTCTTATTTGCATACTCAGTGTGGCCCCTTGAAGTGCAGCCTGTAATCGACCATCAGTCCAAAATATTTGGGTAATTCCTTTGATCTGATTGTTTGGTTTCCGACTTGAATATTTGCATACTCCATGGACTTGCGATTGGTTATCCAGACAGCTTCAGTCTTGCGGTTGGCTGTCTCCACAACAGCAGACTTCAACCAATCCCTGATGCTCGCAACGGCCTCATCCGTGGCGGATTCTATTTCGTGAATGTGCTTGATCACAAGTGGATGATCAATCACTCTAACTCATTTGGGAAGTGCAAGTGGCAGAACTCCATCATACTTTATATTCCAAAGGAGTATATTGTCACTGATGGAACTTCCGCGGAAACGTTGCAGAATTTAGCGCCATCGTCAGTATGATATTTGAACCTTTTGCTGCTGGAATAGTCTGCGTCGGTCTTCAGTATATTTTCCCATTGAGTATAGAAGAGATGTCAAATCTATAAATCCTGAATCGAAGCCTGCAAAAGTGGTCAAGGGAGGATGTTAAAAGAATAACAGTCTGTGCTGATAATATGGAAAGATCATTTTCGCAGATGGCAATGAGGATACAGATGCCGACATCAAGCAGAATGCACTCTACAACATGGATGACTGGGGCAAGATTTCCGTCAACGCGGTCTTGATGGAGGTAATCTGGCGATATTAAAACTCAAATCGGTTGCAGACGCTGATGACTTATCAGACAAATTGCTTAAAACAAAACGGTGGGTAAGTTGCACGCACTATCTGTCATCGTAAGTGACGTCTAAGACCCCACGTGAACAATATGGGAGGTCCACATCAATATGGTTCAAGGGCAGGAAAATTCACCACCGACTAAATTTTTCACATTCCTGCAGATTCTGGAAAAAATCCGGGAATGCACATCACCTTTTTACCGACTTTAAGGCCGCGAATGACACACTTATCAACACGAAATACACCCCGTTCAATTGTAAACAGGCATTTGAGCATCCCTAGCAACCCCGTTCGACTGCACAGTAACGCTAATCTATTAAGGTCGCTGAAAACTTCAATAAGACCTTCAATATTAAATCATCAAATTGTGCAGAATTCAGACGTCAAGACATAAAGCACATTTCTTTAAAACTATACACAACTACTTGCCTACGAAGACGATAGACATTATTGGGAGAAGACAGCGTGCTGTCACAGATACGTTTGCGAATACTGACGTAGAGACAGCGAAAATGGGATGCCGTGCGTAACTTTCATCCTTCATCTTCTCCTCCAAAGTCACGTTTAAAATCGCAAACCGTCTTCGCTTACGGTCACGCTTCTGGACCACATCGCAAAAGTGGAATCATAAGGGCTATATAGACCCTATACAGTCTCGTTACTGTTTTTTTTATTGAATAATAGCCTTCTTAAGCCGGAGGGTTAAGCTCGTTTTAGTATTTGCAAACACTTCTGTGACAGCTCGCTTTTGATGTTGAAGAAGTTATATGACAGCACATTGCTTTGTCTAAACTCTTTTTGACATTAAAAGTGAGAATACTTCCGACCTTTACGGATCTCCATTGTCATTCAGCAAAATCTAACAAGACCTGTCAGATGCCAAAAATACAATAGATAGCCATCCCTGTGTAGATACCGTCATATACTGACTTCAAACGCCAAAAATATGGTGAGTATCAATCGTGACCGTTGTTTTTTCCAGAATATGACGCTGTGTTAATATTTGGTTTACTTTGGACTCACAGGGCCTATTAGGGGTAAAATAGATCAATGACAAATTGTTTCAGGAGTTCACACAACACGTCAAGCAAGATCTAGTACGCGAAGTAAGGGAGACATATGCTCCTCTAGTCTCATGTCTTGTACATAGGGCAACATTGCTGAATTGGCGTATTCTCTCTACCTCTCCGTCTCTAATCCCTATCATAAATGGATCGACATGTACGACCTACCCGTAGCCTTATTGTTTTAAAGTGTAGATATTGTTATTCACACTTAAAATATATTGGCTTTCACCACCCAGTTGGCATGATTTGATCTGCGGATTTGTGAGTTGTCATCCCATTTCAAAAGATTGCGGAATTGGTTTTGCCATACCCTCACGCTAAGGATCTAATACTACACTAAAACTTAAACTCCCAGCCATTATCTATGACTGGAACTTGCACCGTCAAACCAGAAAAACTGTCCATTCTTGGTATATGAGCCAAAAACAACTTAGTTGACATGATTACAAGTTCAATGTCGCCGAAAATGCTGCAAAATGTCTAGGTTTTCCCAAGCGATGTACGAAATATGTGATTTATGATCCGTCTGAACTCGCCTTTCGATCTATCCATCCGCCCAAAATTGGAGTACAATGGTCACATCTGCTTAGGTAAACCTAAGACCTCTCAGAAGTTCACTGATAGGATTCAAAACCGGGCGATAAAACTTATAATTTCTGCTAATATCACGTTAATTGACACCCTTGAACAACGACGTAATGTCTCCTGATTTACCCTATTTTATCGCCATTTTCACAATCAGTACTACTCTGAAATTGGCGGAAGCATACCGTCTCTCCAGACATTCAACCGTAACACCCGTCTCTCTTTGAATGCTAATCAGTTTACCCTCAAGCCTACTTTCGGACGGAAATATAGAGATTCTTCCTCAGCCGTACAACGCGCTTATGGAACACCTCCCCGATCTTTTTATTTTTGAGTTCATACAACCAGCAAACATTCACAACCAACGTCCATCGGTACCTCCCTTTCTTTTCTCCCTAATTCATCTTCGCCTGCGCTGAGTGCAAACATATTAATAGTTCACTGCGTCTCTTAAGCGGTGGCCGCAATGGATACGAGAAGACAATACTGAGGAAGCGCCTTCCGTCGATCTTGAAGGCTTGACTGCAGTGTGCCTTTGTGAATGTTGAGAGGGGGCACCTCAGCCGTTGGACCTTCACTCTTCTGGTTAAGTTGATGTCGCTGTATAGCGCGTACAGTTCATCGTTGTATCTCCTCCACCACTCACCATCTATGCAGACCAAACCCTCTCAAAGCAGCCAAGAGCACCCTCATCTATTTTTGATAAAGTCCATGCCTTTGCGCCATAGACCAGAACTGGAATTATTAAGGTCTTATATAGGGTCACTTTAGTTGTTCGACAGGGGGTTCTTTGCTAGTCAATTGCCTTCTTAGCCCAGACAAGCAGCGATCGACAAGAGTTATTCTTCGTTTGATCTCAGCGATGGCGTCGGTGTCGGAATTGACAGCGGAACCTAGGTAGACAAAGTCCTTAACTACTTCAAAGTTATATCTGTCGAGGGTGATGTTCTGTCCGAGACATCGGTGTTGGGTGTCTTTTCTCGTTGACAGCATATGCTTGATCTTGCACTCGTCGATCACCGCTTCCGTCGTAATACTCGCGAAAGCGCCACTGACATCACTCTGCTTTCTTTCGAAAATGACTTCTGAAAGATTGTGCCTATTCTTTCATGAATGCTGTTAAAGAAATCTGTCATGCGCATCCCTTGTCTAAAGTTTTTGACATCAGAGGTCTCAGTGAGTTTTTTACTGACCTTGACGGAGCAGCATTCTCAATCATCATCCTGCATAAACGGACGAGTTTGACAGGGATGCGAAATCTAGACATTGCTCTGTATAGCTCGTCTCTATAGATGCTGTCATACGCGGCCTTAAAATCCATGAATAGGTGCTGTGTACTGGTTTGGCGTTCATGGGTTTTTTTTCCAAGATCGGCCACAGCGTGAATATTTTTTCGATGGTGGACTTTCCTGGCTGATGTGATCTTGTAGACGATGTTAAGAAGACTGATGCCTCTGTAGTTGGCGCAGTTCAGAGAGTGTCCTTTTTTGAGGATCGGACAAACAATGCTGAGGTCCCATTCATCTGGCATACTTTTGTCCGACCACATTTTACAGATGAGTTGAAGTTTTGAAGAGCTCGGCAGGCAGGCCGTTCGCTCCAGCAATTATGTTAGATTTAAGCTTAGATATGGCTAACTTCACTTCATCCTGGTCAGGTAGGCGAAATTGTTAGTCTACATCGTCCAGGTTGGAAGGTTCATTCGGCCTGACAGCCATATTTGGTTCGTCTTCGCCGTTATAGTCTACAGAAATGCACTTTCCAAATCCTCATCTATGTTCACTACTATGTTCCCTTGTTTGTCTCTACAGACTTCGGTTCGGTTTTTTTTTATCTTTTAGTAAAATTTCCGAATGTCATTCCTAGAGTAGCATCTCTCAATCTCCTCGAACGCGCGCTTCTTATGCTCCTTTTTCCTAGAAAGCCGGTGTTTGTTTCTCTTCTTCTAATTGCAGAGCTCGTGAGCAGCTCTGGTCCTTCTATGCAGTGTCACTTTGTACGTCTCTTACTTAACTTCATGTGCTTGCCAGCAGTCGTTGTGTGGCAGAGTGAAATCCACCACAACTGGACCAGGAAATGTAGCCACTGGTCTTCAATACTTGATGCTGGCAGCATAGGCCCTCTTGAGAGATTAAGGAAGACTTGATCGGAAATGGATTTGGCGACCTCTTGCGATTTTAGCCGTCCGACATCAAACTTCTTCATAATATTAGCTTGTCTTTGCGATGTTTGGGATATCCGCAACCTTGAATACGATAAGATAATGGTCCGAGTCGATGTTAGCTCTTAGGAACATTCAGATATCCGTAAACAAGGAGTGCCTTGTGCCGATCGCAATGTAGTCAATCTGGCTGACGGTTGATTGATCAGATCTCCAAGTCCCCTTATGAATATCTAAATGCGGGAACAGCGTACTAGCTAGACAATGTTTCGCCCCAATGCAATCGATTAGCCTGAATCCCTTATCGGAGATGGTGCGGAGCATACAATGCTTTGCGATAGCACTACCAAAGATCCCTCTCTCCCTAGCCTTGCATTAAAAACGCCGAGGCTAATTTTAATGTTATAACTAGGGCGCTGCTCGTAAGTCCTGTCCAAGATCGAGTAGAAACTATCTTTGGTGTCGTCATCTTCTCCCTCTGTGGGGAGTCCGCGCATATAAGGCTAATGTTTGCAAATTTAGCCTTAATACTAATTGCTGCGAGGTGCTCAACTTAACTCTAGGCTTCTGGCTAAACTTTGCCTCTAACAAGAAATCCGCATCCAAACTGGTGCCGTAGTAGATGTCGCAGTTTTTGATACTCTTTTTTGTAGTTACAACACTTGATATCACCAGTTTGACCGCATATCTATACAATACCCAGCCATCCAAAGAAACTCCAAAGTGGCATAACTCTAAGCAGACCAGAGCGACTGATGCAATATTTTGGAAGCACAAAACTGTAGAGACAGCAGACAAAAAATGTATTGTAGTTGACTGGAGATGTTAGCATGCATCCACAACAGCCTCATTAATCATCTGCACTCACTCAAACGTCAGCCTGTTTGCCAAATTGTTTTGTTTGTTGTTTTATTCATTCAATAAACAGCATCACATTGTTGCAAATCTTGTCACACAGAGGCTTCTTTAAATACAAAAAATTTCTTCTTATCGGCTAAACTACGGTGATTTCACACACGAAATCACATCTCGATGATACTCGTTGAGTAAAAAAAAATTAATTATAAATGTGTAAACAAAAACGTACAAAAAAAAGAAGAAGAGTACAACAAAAGGGATTGATAAAACCTTTGGAGACCACGGTTGCTTTTGATATCCTTGAACTTTTTCCACTTTGTCTTAAGCGTCTAATTCCTATGATAACAGTTTCTTCTTATCCTTATCGTCCGGCACGGGTTTCTTTGGCGAAGACTTCTTGCCAAAAACCATGTCGGCGAATAGTCCGGCAAATACTAGCACCGCACCGAACCATTGCCTGGGTATGAGGAGGTTTCCGAAGAAAATCACCGAACAGAGGACTGTGAAGAATTTTCTCGTGGTCGTCACAACTGAACAGGCTAAAGGACCAAATTCGGCGACCATCAGGAAGATGAACAGCTGGCCAAGGGCTCCGGCCAATGCTAGACTAGCCAAATGTGCCCATAACTCAGGGTGACGCGTTGCGAATGATAGGAAATCCTGTCCTTCGCCTGGAAAGCACATAGAAGAGAATTAATTAGAGTTTTCGCATGAAATATTGGATGGGACATCGTACCTGTGACAATAATAGCACATCCCGACATGAGGGTGCTCCAGAAATTCATAGACAGCATCATTTGCTGGCCAGAAGGCGCACTTGACGACCGCATACGCTCCTGCACGGCTCCCGTAAGGCCATCCATTGAGAGACTTAGAAATAGCAACAACTCCCCAATGCCGGTCTTTTCATTAGCGAGATTGGGATTCACTTTGCCCTCCTTGTACATGAAGAGGATAACTCCGGCGACAATTGTCAACACACAGGCATACCGCGTCCATGAATATGACTTTCTTCCCACCAACACTCCAAGAATCATCACTGGGATAGGCTTGGCAGACTTGCCAACAACTTGTGTAGGATATGGTACCCACCGCAAGGCCATATTCGAGCTCACCATAGCAAGCAGATACGTCAAAGAGCTCACGGCATAGTACCCCGTATGAGTGGTGTCCTCCTTCTGAGGTTTCACCAAAAGCATTCCTACAAGAAGGCAAATTAATAAGAAACACCAACGCCCCATATCTCTATCAGTGTTTACCTTTCGCAAATACATAATTGCAGAAGCACTGTATCCACACAAGCGCCAGAGCGTAGGTGAATCTTTCGCCCACTGTCCCATCGTCGTTCTTCGTCTCGCCATATCGTCCTCTCGTGATCTTCTCTTGCAGGATACCAAAGTAAAAGTAACAGACAAAGATGCCCAAAGCATAGACGAGAAACTTGTATTTATCACTGATCATTGTATAAGCGACAATCTGGTTGTTTACAGGAAAATTTCAACTGAAAGTCGCCACGTCGGGGATGTAAAGTTGAACTGATTGCACTTTGAATGCTGCCGTTTGAATGGGTTTTCGGATGGAATATGTGGGTGTCTGCGAAATAACTAGTCGCGGAATGTGACAGTGTGATGTGGAGACATTATTTCAGTTAGAATATGTTGGTTTTGCGAAGATAATCGAAAGGGAATCGACTCGATTTGTGCGTACACGTCAGTGGTTTTTGGAAGGTTGATTGCGAAGATATGCAAAATGTCAAATTGGAGAGGGTTGCAGGTTGTTTACCTTTCAAGTGATGCCAGAGACATCTAGGCTGTGGAAGTGTTAAGTGTCTTTTGATGGGCTGTGCTGTGGATATGTAAGTCGACCGTTAAATTTGAAATACGATTGGAAAGGCGATTGGACTTTTTGAAAGAGGACGACAAAAGGACGTGTTAGTGGCAATTACGAAGTTTTTATTAAATCCCGATAGCATGTAAGTATGTTGTAAGTTAAGCTGTACTTTGAGAACGTTCTGTGTTTGACTCGCCTGCTGTTTATAGAATTTATGTATGTCAGAGCCAGAAGTAATTCTCGATTTCAATTCATCAGGAAGAGGAGAAAAGTTATCTAAGGTGAAGAACTTTTTGTAGTGCTGGATGAATTGCAAGAAACTTTTAGAGCCGTTGAATTAGCCGTTGTACAGAGGACTTGTGGGCAACAGAATACCAAATGCCATTCACGTGCTCAGTTTCACAAGACTTTGTTTCTATAATGTCTTTTCAGCTTGCTCCTTCGCGGCCAAAGCCCAGTTTAGTCTTTACGATGATGGGAGTTTTCCAATAAGTTCTTGCAAAAATAGTGAATTACACAGATGATCACGTAATCCAGCAGACTTCATCGTAGGTGACGAACTGAAACTGAATTAATGTTTCAAACTTATCCGCCTTTGGTGATAGTTCCAATCGTATTTTATTGATAATTTAATTAATTATTACTTCGGACCTACCAAAATACATTTCCAGAGTTGCTATTACTTCGGGCACTGTTTCCAGTAACAGTAGGCTATGCCCAGCAACTTCCCTTTCAAAGCGTGCTGCAGGCGCACTAAATGATCTGCACTTGTGAAGGCACATACTCGCAGCTCCGCGCTTTTTCGAAAATTGCTGATAAACACAGCCCATTCATTCGGTCTGCTACTGAAGATAGGAAGCTCCTTAGACAACTTTTGACGCACATACAAATGTACCTCGGTTAATACTTTAGCTGCCGTCGTCGCTGCTTTAGTGGGTTTACATTCACCTATCATTTTCTTTGCAAATGGTTTCGATTTCTCTGATTCCTTTTCGCTGCTGTCGGCTATGGCCAAATGCTCCTACTTTTTCTGATCCATGCGCCGCTGCTCTTCCAAACGTGCGAGTTCCAGTTTTATTTTAGAGCGACCTCAAATCATGGTTGGTCGCACAGAAGGCGAATGCTGCTGTTCTTCATTTGTAGAGTTTCCCTCTGTCTGCTCAATTGTAGAGTCCATTACCACTGGCTGTTGTTCAACGATAGTAGCATTTGCTAAACATTTACCACAACTCCAAGCATTTTTCACTAGGCGATGACATCCACTCCTGCACATGCGAATTGATGCTACGCATCACATTCATCGCATTGCACCATGTTCTTGATATTCGGCTTCCGGCAACTAGCCTCCGGATTTATTTCTTTTATTTGAAGTTCTTATGCTTGACGAATCAGCAATCCCGTTCTATCCATTTTCCTCACAGCCAATCGGGATCGTTCTTTAAATTAACTTTGCACTTTTGATGCTGTCATCCTTATTTGTAGTGGTATGAACGCAATTCTGAATTTGGCCTTGATGGAGATGTGGTATGTGGCGTTCGCTTAAATATCAGAAGCTTAAGACTTTGCCTAAGTCGGCCTCAAATGGGAAATCCATAGAACGTCGTCTTCCTTCTTTGTAGCAGTCACTGTAGTCAACGTCGTAGTTTTTCATCCGCTTTTTGCACGGCCAATCCTAACGCACTTGGAATGCGGATATGTAGCCTTTACAGTCTAGGATCTCCGCGAGTTGTTGCCAGCATGTGGTCTGTTGAAGCTGCTAACATTCCATGTGGAAAGCTGGAATTCGTTGTCCTTAAAATGTTTGCTGGAGCCGCAAATATTATATTTGTCTGTATACGAAGCTGTTGGTAGATTCTGTAAGTTTGCCGAGTATGTTGCTTCTCCGTGAACTGTGTTTTTTTTTTCCCATGGTGGGGAAGTTACCTCACACGCGCTTGTTAGCGTAGACTAAGGAATTGACGTAGTCCCAGAGAAAATAATCAAGTGGTGTCAAATCGAATGATCACGACAGGCAATAGATGAACGCTCGCCGTGAGATGACCCAGTCGCCAAAATTCTTGTTCACAACTTCGAGCGTTGCGTCGCTTGTATGGCATGTTGCGCCGTCTTGTTGGAATGACAGCTGGGATATATCGATGTTGTCAAGCTCTGACCAGTCGGTTAATATTGCTTTATATCTGAGACCTTTGACGGTAACGGTGTCTCCTTCCTCATTTCGAAAGAAATAAGGTCCGATGATGTCGCCATTTCGTAAGACGCACCAAAACGTCAATCTTTATGGATGCATTGATGCTTGGCCGAACGGCAATTTTGCTTGTTGACGTAGTCGCTGAGCCAAAAATGGGGCTCATCCGAGAAGGTGAATTTTTGACCAAAACCCGGATCTTCGGGAAACAGTTCCAATACCTAATTAGCGAACTCACGGCGTTGTCTATGGTCTTCCGGCTTCAATCCGTACGTCAGCAAAATCTTATATGGATGCAGGCCCAAATTCAATCGCAAAATAAACCGGGTTGACTCTCTGGCGGTACACAATTCAGCTGATCGGCGCCGAATCGACATTTCTGGGTCTTCTTTCTTCGATACTGGCCGCGGCTGTGTTTTATTCATTTCGCACCAATCTCTGTCTGGTTGATGGCTTAACATCCAAAAGAGTGTACTCACGCTCAAACTTTTTACACGGTGCGATGAATTGCCTGCACCCTGAAGCCATTATGATGACCAACCTCAAGACGAAATTCACGATGCACGAAAAAATGGCAGTACTTACTGAATGTTTTGATAGCTGGATGTCATTGGTAACTTTGACAGCTGCTGAAACACAACAATTGGAAAAACTGTCATTGCTATCTGGTCAGCCATTATAAGGGATTTCTTTCTAATGAAGCAGAAGTGCTATAGTGTCTTTGCCGTTGTAGCGTTGGCAAATTTTCTCATCTTTATCCAATTGACAGAGTACTCGTATTGCAATGCCAGTATGCAGACATCAGATATTAAGAAAAACTGAAGACAGGACGGAGACTTGGGGGCTACCTGCTTTATAATGTGAAATTCTGACACAAAACCATTCTAGGAAATTTGAATTGAAGTAATTTCCAATCCATAAAAGAGGAAATCGAGCAAACTCATAGAACTTGAAGTCAGGGGAATGAGCTATGGCAATATTCCAAAGCACCTACCATAGTCGGCGCATCTGGGTTGCCCGGCCGACTTTTTTCAGTTCCCTAAGTTGAGAGCTGAACTCAAAGGAGAGTCCTTTGATGACATGGAAGCTTTTCAATGAAATGTGATGAAGGAAGAATCCTAGAAGAAGATTTATCAACGGCCTTCCAGAGGCCCTACTACCGGTCAAAGACGATCCGGTTGACTTTTTGATTCCCGGGAGTATCCATGGTGTTTTGCACTTGTGCGTATACTTATTAAAATAACTGAGACGCCGGTGATTCTTTTATGTTCTGGAGTTTACAAACTTTTCCGAAAAATGACTTTGATCTCGTTCTAATGCGACCAAATTTTTAGGGGAAGCAAGAATTGAATTCTAAAAATTTTACCAATCCTCATTACTTTCTTGGAATTTTACATCAGCTACCACCAAAGTGGTTTGCTGATCGCTGCATCCCGTCGTCCATACTGGACAACCGGCCCGTCATCTCACTTTTCAGGTAATTTATGTATAAGCATCCCAAAAAAACTGCTTGTCTTTTGCAGCAAACCATTCGTCAAGCCATTTTCCAACTTCCTCGAAATCGCTGAAATACTGCTCTGAGAGCGCGTGCCCCATTGATGCGAAGAGGTGATAGTAAGATTGCGCCAAGTCTGGGGAGTACGGCGGTTGCAGAAAAATAAATAAAAAATAAATCCATTTTTCGTCACAATTCGATGCAAAAATGATTTCCTTTTGTAGCGTTGAAGCAGCATTTCACAAGTGACTTTGCGATTTTCCCTTTGACGTTCATTCAAATCGTATGGGACCCATTTACCGAGTTATAACACAGCGACGATAATAGACTACGTGTATGTTAGTATAACTAAGCGTGCAATTTTCTCAGCAGTAATTGAAACCGATCTCTCTGACCATTACGTTGTTTTATATGCAATGAAAAGCTTAAATAGCTCTGAAACACCATGTGAAACCGAGGTTAAAAATATTAATCAGCAAAAAGTTAATGAGCTCATTCAGCGTACAGACTGGCAACATATACTTCAAGAAAATGACGTTGAGGCACTCTACTAGGAGAAATGAATATGCTGAATCAAGTAAAATAACAACAAGGAAAAGAACACGGAAGCATAAGCCATGGATAACTCCAGAAATAGTCCCAATGTGCAAAAAAAGGGATGAGTTATATAGGAGGTGGAAAAACAGCCCCAGATGTAAGACGTTTGAAGATGAGTACAAAAGATATCGAAACATAGTTACTAGGAACATTCAACTTATAAAAGCCACATACTACAAACAAAAGTTTTTAAATGCCAACAACGATCCGAGGACAACGTGGAGTATTGTGAGTGAACTGCTAGGAAGAAAGAAATGCTCAGTAGACGAAGCAATTAAAAGAAATTTTCCAAATGCTGCCGATGGCTTAAAAGACATTGTTGAGGAATTTGCGGAGTGGTTTTCAAGTCATGCGGCATACATCATTCATATCTGTGATACAAAAACCTCAAACCATGAGAACTGGCAATTTCAAAAAATTATTTACGTAGAGGAAGCAACAGAGCCTGAAGTTTACAAAATACCGTGTCAACTGAGTGACAAAAAAGGTCCTGGAGCAGACAACATTAGACCAGTTGATCTCAAAATAAATGCTATGTGTCTCACTCCTATAATCACGAAGATCGTAAACCGTAGTTTGTGTCAGTCCTGTGTGACAAAAATAATGAAAACTTCAATAATTCCCACAATATACAAGGGAGGAATAAAAAAAGATACGGAGAGTTAGAGACCGAATTCATGTGGAAGCACGAAGTGATTCATCCAAACCAATTTGGTTTTCAAAAGTGCAAGAGCACTCAATCGTTACTGGGCGAATTTACCAACGTCGTGAATGCTGGACTGAATAAAAACCACCACGTACTTGTGCTCTTTATAGATTTCAGCAAAGCGTTTGATACCCTGACTCCTGAAAAACTTGTGGAAAGCGTCAATAGATTAGGACTGAGAGGAGTGCTGGCAAACTGGCTTAAAAGTAACTGGCTTAAGTTACTTATTCTCGTCGTGTTCGGACGCGTTTTGGTTTTGCTCCGCATCAAACTTTTAAATATTATTTCTTCCCCTTCCATATCTCTACTTCTGATATCAGTTCCGCGACATTATTACATTACCCCAAGTGCTGACTGCCTCTTTGGTTTGTTTTGTTTTTTTGGCTGACCTCAATCTTTCGCGCTCAATAACTGCCGCTTTGCCACTTCTGATATCGGTTCCGCATATACTTAGTGCATTACCTCCAAGTGTTGACCAATTTTCCGATTTTGCCGAATTTCACTCGCAGTGCATAAGACTGCGTAAGGTTCATTGTTTACCTTTTTGTTTTCATTTGATAAATTTGCCATGTCTTGCGGAATCACTAACTGTCCAATCTTTGATGTCAATGCTGACTTTGTTACTTGTAAGGGCATCTGGGGAAAATCATTCCGTGCAATTTGTGTCGGATTAAATAAAAGGAATAGTGTATACATCAAAGACTTCTCTGACAATCTCCTATTCTTTTGTGATGAGTGCAAGATAATCTCGCTTTCGCACGTGTTGCTTGCTATAAAGTGCCTCAGTGACTCTAATGACTCATTCCAAAAAAATCTCACAAAAATGATAACAACGAGTCAGTCCAACTTAGAAAGTAGGCAACTCGATTCTGTTCTCAACCGATATAATTAAGTCCAAGCTCACCAACATCGATAAACAATCTGCAAGTCTGGTCGAGGTGGAAACTGCGATTAATGATCTCAAAGCAGTTTGTTCCGCCCAAAACATCTCTAACCTTAAATTGTGCGAATCGATAACAACCTGCGTGAAGATCTTGAGACTCATTTTCAATCTACCTCAAAGAAACAACCATCTCTAATGCAGCCTGATCCAATGCTCGAAGTAATCTTTGACTGAATCAGCGGTGTTGGTGACGATCTAGCTGCCGCACAATCAACCATTTTCGATATTGAGAATCATATCGTAACGGTAAGCAGCAAAATTGACGATTTACCATTCCACACACAACACCATCAGAATGTCCACTACAATACATCAATTTTGGCTGAATTTCTGGAAACCACCACCTCCTCGTGCACCACGGTTAATTAAATTTACAAATTCTCCCGCTGCCACTTCAATCCAGGAGACCGAAACTGTTTTACTGTCAACTTTTCCCATCACCGCCCAAGCAAGCTAATCAAACATTTTAGTACTACATTGACACCGTCCGAATGGAGGCGTAGACTGGAAAAAATTGAAACCGATATGAGTACATTCTTCATCAAAGGCACGCCCGTAAACGCTGATATTTCTTGAATCACGAAATTCTTCGCAGACAAATACGGCATCACCATCAGCAAATGTGAAATGTTCCTGCCATCTCACCACAAAGGTAATCGAAGCTGTAAACTCGACCTGCCTGCCAGATATGAATGGTTATTTAAAAACCCTGCTGGTACTAATATCAACGTTGGAAAGATGCGCATCTGTAAATGGATCGAAACACCTACCAAGAAACAGGATACAACGAAGCTTAATTCTAAGTTACCTAATCCCGATTCCAACTCCCATCCCAAACCGGACTCTAATAAAACACCGAAACCCGTCCCAAACCGTAGCAAACCTGACTCTGTACCGAAAACCGTTTCCAACTCCCGTTCCAAATCTGACTCTAATTGGAGATTTAAAACTAATATGTTCCCCAATTTCACCCTTCCCACTCACATCCCGAACCGACTTCATCGGTCCTCTAATTATATTGCACCTGCAGCCTCCGTTCCATCCAACCACCCAGCCACCGCGTCAACGCGAATATACGTCTCCTTCTAGCGTATCTGCATGACAAATCAGACTCAGTTTGTTATGAGGGGAAAACTAAAACAAGCGTAATGGTCTCAATACAGCAGGAAGGTCTCCCTACTGACCTTACAAGTCTGAGGAACCTATACATCAAGTTCCACGAGATTTTTAATATGTCTCCGCAAAAAGTCTCAGACGACCTTGCTGCTTTCGGTAACTATGTGCACTCAAAAAGGATCTCACACCTCCAACGAAGCAGAGCTGACAACGACAAATTTTTTCGTCCCTAACGTGCTACCATTGCCAGTGTTTCGACCATCCACTCCTACGCCCTCTCGTAATAACCTTCCTCTTACCTTTTACTATCAAAACGTAAGAGGACTGCGATCTAAGACCCGTGCCGTCTTGCGTCAATCTCACGCTCTCCCATTTGAGGTCTACGCTCTGACCGAAACTAATCTAATTCCCGATATAGAGATTCAGGAATTATTCCCCCCTAGTTCCAATGTTTTTCGAGGCGACGATCGTACCCGTCCAAATGATGATGCTCTGTGTCGAGGTGTCCTATTGGCCGTCCGCAATGACCTAAACTCTTCACCAATCGCTGTTTCCACTTCCTCTAAGCTTGACTACGTTTCAATAAAGATAACTCTCCCCTGCAGGTGTAATCGAATGCTACCAACTCGCTATCGATGCAATTGATCAAATAATTAACTTATCTGATCCTCTCGATGATATCATCGTATTCGGCGATTTCAATCTACCTCAGCTGCACTGGACTCAATCAGATGATGAACCTTTTTTTATCGCTAACCCTATCTCGAGTAAAGAATGTCTCTTCGTGGATGAGCTCACAGACTCTAGCTTATGCCAAGTTAGTGGAGTCTCCAACTATATGGGAAGGCAATTAGACCTCATTTTCACCACTGACCCCATAAACTCCTCTGCCTCGCTCTGTCCCCTTTCACTATCGACCATTGATAACTTTCACTCACCACTTCTTCTTTCTCTTTTCCACCACTCTCCTTTCCGTCCCACCCCATCTGCAGCTACCACTTCTTACGACTTTCATAAAGCGAATTTCCACAAAATTAACGAATATCTTAGTAAGTGTTCTTTTGATTTCGCCAATATGTCCCTCAGTGATGCTCTCTCTATCTTTTACAGAGAATTATTCAATTCTATTTCCTTCTACATCCCCTTTTCGCGCAAAAAAACCCTTTCTACGAGCCCCCCATGGTATAATCGTAAACTTCGCTCTTTACGTAACAAAAGAAACAAATTATGGGCAGTTTTCCTTCGATCCAATTCCTTTGCGGACTATTCCAACTACCTCGGGTTATGCCTCCAATTCGCGCAGCTTTATAACGTTCTCTACCAGCGATACCTTGATAGCGCGCAATCAAGACTTATAAACGATCCTAAGTCTTTCTACCAATTCGTTCATTTCCAGGTCTGTCCTTTCTTGGCCCCTTCAGATGTTCCTCAAGGTAGTTACCTAGGTCCACTCCTCTTCATCCTAACTATTAACGACCTTCAAAGGCTCATTCAACACTCAGCACTTTCTCTCTATACTGACATTACCAAATTTTTTAAACCCATTTCCTCACAACAAGACTCCAGCCTCCTTCAAATCGATCTAAATAGTTTCTCTACCTGGTGCATCAAGAACTGCTTCGAACTCAATGTCTCCAAATGTCAATCGATTACTTTCTCACGTAAGTGCAAGAAGTCTCCTCAACGAATTTACCATCTCGACGGCCAACCTATACCCCTTGCTGAATCTATCCGCGAAATTGGTATATTATGCGACAGGCAGCTTAATTTCCGCTCGCATATTGATGAGATAATTTCGAAAGCAAACTCATCGCTCGGCTTTGTTAAAAGATGGTCCAAAGAATTCTGCAACCCGTACGTGACCAGATCACTATACATCACTTACGTTCGCCCCCTCCTCGAGTACGCTAGCCAAGCGTGGTGTCCCTTTCAACGAGTTCATGTATCTCGTATTGAGAGGATCCAGCGTCGTTTTCTTCGATTTGCTCTTCGAGGTCTACCTTGGAACGATCCTCTGATCTTACCTTCCTACCGAGACCGTCTCAAACTCATTAACCTGAATACCCCTGAGGAACGAAGGGACGCAGCAGACATTCTGTTCATTCACCGACTCCTCTCAGGCTCCGTCGATTGCATGCCTCTTTGCAACTCCATTTTCTTTAACACTAACCCTCGTAATCTACGTTCCACCCGTCTCTTTTATCTACCTATCCACCGCACCATATATGGCTCTAACGAACCAATCTCCCGTATGCTGCTTACCTTACTCCAACCTTTCCGTTTTCGATTTTAATCGCAGCACACTTTCCCTCAAGTTCGATCTCCTTCACCATCCTTAGCTTTAAACCTTATTTTATTAGTTTAAGTCTTAGTTTTTAAGCTTGTATTAAGCAAAATAAATGGGGGCGTTAGCAACCACCAAAATCACCAAAATAAATAAAAGCTATCTAAGTGAAAGAGAAATGCAAGTCAAGATATCTGACACATTTAGCAAAAAAAGAACGATCAAATACGGCGTGCCACAAGATTCCAAACTGGGCCCCATATTATTTATACTGTTCACAAATGAACTATTAAGAACATTTAAAAAAGCTACTGCATATGCCTACGCAACCATAAAGATACTGCAACACGAGCTCAACCTTGAATCTGAATGGTGTCACGATGACGGCCTGCAACGCAAATAAAACTAAGTTGATGCATATTCGGACTCCATCGAAGCAAACGGAAGTTATTCAAATCTTTCATCGAAATGATCGTTGTCCATTACTGAGGAGCAGCAGCACAATCGAGGTAGTTAAAACCATTAAATACCTCGGAGTTACCATTGACGAAAATTTCCTGTGGCGTGAGCACATCAACGTACTGCGTCTCCAACTTAAGAGCACTATATTTGCAATGGTGTATCTTAAGCGTTACTCAAATATGGAGGTACTAAAGCAAGTGTACTACTCGTTGGCAGAGTCACGCATTAGATACGGGATTCTGGCCTAGTAGATATCAAACTTACAAAATCGTCTTGTTAAAATTATTCGACACACTAACTCAAGTTTTAAAGTTTTAGATGTAAAGGCAATCTTCCAGATGACAATACTCCTAACTCACATGGACGACCGACGGTTTCTTCAACCCATCATCCACATGCTAAACACCCGAAGACGTGCCCAAGGGATGCTAGAAGTTCCGACAGCTTACAACTCGTACGGAGACAAAGAACTACGATGCACTGTTCCTAAATTGTTAAATTCGCTCCCATCATCACTGAAAATTATTCCTAATTTAAAAAAAAGGAAAAAAGATATTAAAAAACATTTTATTGAATTTTTAAAATCACCGTAATAATATAAACTTCAAAATGAACTAATTGTAATCTAAAAGGCAATGTCCGAGTGAATAGACGTGTTTCTTGGCTATCGGTTTAACATTTCGTCTCATCGTTTTTGTTAACATTGTAATTCACAAGAACCGGCTATTTGTTTTTTCCAACGGCTATTTTTTCATACGAGTAAAAGTGGAAATTAATAAAATATAAAAATTTGTTTCGCAAAGTGCCGCTCTTAAAAAGCAGTTCGTGCAAAATCTAAAATGAGTTTTAGCTCAAACACTGCCCCAGTGACTCGGTTGCAACGAAAACAGGAGAGTGCATCAGATGCAACAATCTCCGTTACCCCTAGATCAAGTGGTACCCCAACGTCAAAGAGTGGATTGACTGGAGCATCGAAGTCCAACACCATCACAACAAAAGAAATCTCTCTAGAAGCAATCGAATTACAGCTGAAAAACCATACGGAAAGTAAAGGGTCCGCCATCTAACGGTTTTTTTCAACTAGTGCTTATTTCGTGAATGGTAACACTTAGCTCATGTCTAATTTGACAGATAATTAGTTTTATACTTCCGCTGAACGAATATGGTTGAAGCCAACTGAGCATCCAATGCGTTTTCGCTTCGCTAAGTGGGCCTACGATCGACTTAGAGAAGATGCCGATTTTGCCAAAATTGTCGCATTTGGGGCACAAAAAACCCGCACGCATACATTGAAAAGCCGATACACCCAAAACGAGTCACTGTTTGGTGCGGATTTTGGTCCAGAATCATAATTGGGCCATTTTTCTTTGAAAATGAGCAAGGAATGGCCGTTACAGTCAATGGCGATCGTTATCGGGTCATGTTGAATGAATTTTTGTTCACAAAAATTGAAGAGGAGGATATTGGCAACATTTGGTTTCAACAAGACGGCGCTACGTGCCACACAGCCGAAGCTACACTAGATGTTTTGCGCCCTGTTTTTGAAGATCGCATTATGAAGATGAAGAACATGAAGATCGTTGGACTATTATTTGTGGGGTGCCGTAAAAGATAAGTGTTACGCCGACAAGCCAGAGACAATTGACGCTTTAAAGGACAATATTCGTGAAGCCATTGGTGAAATACAGCTGCACACAATCGATTTTGCTTGTTTACATACCCGCCAAGATCAAAATGAGCTTCACCTGAAAAGATGATTTTTTTGGCAAAATCGGCATCGTCGATCGCAGGCCCACTTAGCGAAGCGTTGTTCAAGCGTATACACAACCATATTCGTTCAGCGGAAGGATAAAACTAATTATCTGTCAAATCAGACATGAGCTAAGTGTTACCATTCACGAAATAAGCACTAGTTGAAAAAAAAAACGTTAGATGGCGGACCCTTTACTTCCTTCTGTCTTGCATCCTATCACTCACATCTGTAATACCATTATAATGAATTCTGTTTTTCCGGAAAACTGGAAAACAGCAAAAGTTCTACCCCTTCTTAAATCGCCAAACAAGAACCCGGTAGAATACCGACCTATAGCAATTTGACCGTTCTTAAGCAAAGTTTTTGAAATTATAATAAGTCGACAAATAAAAGCACACCTAAACGCTAAGAACATGATATTGAAATACCAATCAGTTGTACTTCAGCTCTCCTAAGAATCTGCGAAGACTTGCGTGCTGGTTGTGGCAATGACAAATTAGGTTTAATAGCATTTTTAGACTTTTCAAAAGCATTTGACTGCGTGAATCATGAATTCTTACTAAAAAAAACTTAAATATCAATTTCTGTTTGATAACTCGTTGGTTAAACTGATATCTTCGTACCTATCCAACAGTCTCAGTACGTTTTTCATAATAACAAGCAATCATCATGTCTTCCTGTCCGTTCAGGGGTACCCCAAGGCTCTGTTTTAGGGCCGCTTTTATTCACTTGTTTCGTAAACGATATCTCCAAATGCTTTTCTGATTGCAGCTACCCTATATATGCTGACGATGTCCAGATATATACACTCTTTCCAATCAAACGCTGGAAATGTTCAACCAAGAATTAAATAATGTCTATAAATGGTCACTAAACAACGACCTTATGCTAAATCCGATCAAAACAAAGGCTATGGTAATAAATGCCGGACGACGTACAGAGTTTATACCTCCATTATTTCTGAACCATTCCCGAATAGAATACGTTGACCACATTAAGAATCTCGGAGTCTATTTGAGTAGCAATATGAATTGGAACGTCCATATAAATAAAATTGTTTCAAAAATTTATGGAGCACTCCGAGGTCTAACTCCCTTCCAACCAATACTAAACTAAAACTTGTAAGGGCATTTATTCTCCCGATTATTCTCTATGGCTGTGAAATATTCGCAAATATGGACCACGGTTTTGCCAAAAAAATTAACTGTCGCATACAATGCCTGCGCGAGATACATTTTTAATGTAAAAAGATATGATCACATTTCTGCATATAGCAAAAAAAATCGTCGGCTGTTCCTTGATTGGCCTTTTAAGATATCGTTCAATATTATTTTTGCATAAAATTCTAGCAAAGAAAACCCCAGAATATCTATTCGAGATTGTAAACTTTCCGAGAAATAAAAGAACTTTACAGCTGGTAGCACCTAGGTGCAAATATTTAAATACATCTCGGCAATTTTTTGTACATTCAATTCAACTTTGGAATCGTTTGCCGACCACTGTAAAGCTTGGTGGAGTGAGGGCAGGAAACAACTTCGCTGCATTGGCAGCAAGCGAATCTGACGACGAAGAGGAAGAGGTAAAGTCAATAAGTAGCAGCATAAAAATGCTACAGCAAAGGATACAGGCCATTAAAGAACAGCAAATGGTCAGAAGGAAGAGGGATGAGCATGAGCAATCCCAACAACAGCAGTCGCAGCTTTCTCAAAAGCAGCCCAAACAAAAACAAAAGACAAATACAATACCACAAGTGCACCAACAACGCCAACAAATGCAAAATAAACACCAGCAACAACAACAAGAGCAGCAGCCACAAAAACAGCAGCAGCAGCGACAACAACAACAACAACAACAACAACAACAACAACAACAACACCAACAACAACAACAGCAGCAGCAGCAGCAGACGAAGAAGAAGGAGAAGGTGCCTCCTATCAACGCCTATAAATTGGAGGTGAATGCAACCAAGGACCTATGTAAGTTGGTAATTGGTAGTAATTTTAATATCAAGAGATTGGGGAACGATCGCCATGTCATCCACTGTAACACAGTGAAGGGCTACGCGAAAGTGAAAGAGCTCCTAAAGGAAACGACGACGGAGCACTATTCATTTACACCGAAGTGTGAAAAGCGGCAATCAATGCTGCTGAAGGGATTGGAACCGTCTTCTGATCCTGAGGAGATCCTTGCACTGCTCAAAGAGAAGGAGTGCGAAGGACTCAAGTTTGTGGGGGTAAAGCCGTTTACCACAGCTAGAGCCAGGCGGGAGAAACGGAGTCTGCCGTTCTTCCTGGTGCAGCTCAGTCCCGAAAGCCTTCTGGATAGTCTAAGGAGTATCAATGTCCTAGACTACCAGGTGGTTCACTGGGAAAAACTAAAAAGGAGCGAAGGCGTTATACAATGCGTTCGCTGCCAGAGGTTCGGGCACGCCGCGTCGAACTGCCAAATACAGCCTCGATGCGTGAAGTGCGCAAAGAACCACAGTTCCGAGGAGTGTGCTCTGGGTGTTCGGGGTTGTCCTAAGTTCACCGAAATTAAAAAAGCAAAATTGGCTCGGCAGCAGAAGGTGGAGGTCAAACGTTCACCGGTGAGGTTTCAAACACCAGCCGTCACGCCCCAAATTTCCTACGCCCAAATGGCGTCAGGTAGGGGGGCTACGGTACAGCAAGCGACTGTTGCTTCTCCGGCTCCGATGCCGAGAACAACGGAAGCTGCACCCAACATGCTAGCCATCTTGCTCGCAATCCAAGGGCAGATGGCTCAGCTGCAAAAGCAGGTTCAAGAACAGGCCAAGCGGGTGGACCAGATCTACGCGTTGCTGCCGGCCCTAACGCAACACATGCCGTAATGGGTACGCACATGGTGGAGCAAACTTTGAAGGTCCTTGCGGTGAATGTGAATATTGATTAGGATCGAACGAAGAGCCGCGATGTTTAAATTGCTACAAGACCAAACTCCTGATGTGCTTTTCGCTAGCGAAACTAAGCTAACCGATGAGCACAAACTGGAGTACAATAATTATATTGTTAGAAGAAGAAACCGGCCCAGATCCAAACGTGGAGGCGGTGTCGCGATCTTCATTAAAGAAGGTATAAAATTTCACAGAGTGTACAAGGGCGTGTTGCTCAGGTTCCGGGTGTTGGAGGCAGTCGTCGTTTACATGCCGCTCCGCAGTGGAAAGCGGCTGTACTTGGCCTCTGTTTATGCACCTGATACTTCACAATCCACCCTATTCATTACAGAGCTCGACACGCTTTTTCGACTTCTGAGGCTGGAATCGGGGGAGAATTATTTTATAATCGGCGGGGATTTCAACGCTAGACACAGAGATTGGGGAAATAATTTGCCAAATACTAGAGGGAACCTACTACTCGATTGGTGGGGTCAGCACGATGTCATGTACAGACTCGGTCTTAAAGCGACGGATAACCCGTCGTTTCCCAGAGGCGGGTCTTATTTGGATCTACCGCTGTACGACGAACGCATACGACTGACAGGTACGAATTTACAAACGCTAAACTGTCTGCGCACATTCGTGTATGACAGCGACCATTGCGATTTTAGCACCGAAATTACAGTTGCCAACGAAATTGCGGAATTGGAGGAGTTTGTCCAAAGATATACTTACAACTACAGTAAGACTCGATGGACACGCTTCTCCGCAACCTTGACTAGAGCGCTCTCCTAGAACGCGCTCCACCCACCGTCCAATAGGAATTTGTCAAACGAGGAGATCGACCATTACCTAAAACAAATGGACGAGACAATTAAACAAACTATGGACACTACAATACCGCGGTATCGACGTACGACTAACGAAGACCTGTTCCGCAATCCTACTATTGACGCACTGCACCGACAGAAAAGTAGACTTCTGACCAGACTTAAAAACTTGTACAGACAGTTAACTGACCGACAAGACCCGGAGATTAGGACACTGAAGTCGTCGATTAAAAATATTCAAACGCTAATAAAAGAGAATTACAGAATTTCTGTAAGTTTGTATTGGAACAACAAGGTTCGGGCTGTAAACACCAGCAACCCGAATATGTTTCCGCAAATAAATAAACTATTTCGGAGAAAAAATCAAAACGACCTTCAATGTCTTAAAATAGCCCGGACAACAGACAACGAACGGTTACTGACAATAGCAGGCATTGATCCAAATGAGGCCGCTGATGATGACGCCTTCTTTGTGATCGAGGATCCGCAGGAGAAGGTTGAGACCATAGGGGCGACTTTCCAGGAAGTATACAAGGCCATTGATATCATTGGCCCTAATTATGACCTGGACAGTCGCGTCTTGGGGCACGACTTCTGCATTCGAAATGAAATAGGGAACTGGCGATCCGAGGGCTCTGGTTTCACCCGGTTTAGCGACGAAAATATCGCCAATAATGTCATTGCCAGAGAGGGTGACCTACCCCCGTTCATTTCGAAGGAAGAACTCCATGAGATCTTCGACACAATCAGGGCTAAGAAATCAGTGGGGACCGATGGTATTCCGAACATCGTGCTTCGACATCTTCCTCTAGAAGCGGTGGACATCTACACCACCCTGTTTAATAATGCAATGAATAATGCACATTATCCAGCGCATTGGAAAACGGCGGTGGTTCAACCTATCCCCGAAAAGGGGAAGGATATATCCAATCCGGCGAATCTCCGGTCGATAAGTCTCCTTCCGAATATCAGTAAGGTGTTTGAAAAGGTAATCAATAGAGCTCAGTCTAGGTGGGTTGAGGACAAACATATAGTTCCGGATAATCAATTCGGTTTTAAGGCGGGACATGATATCTCACATGCCGCGTCTAAACTGGTGTCCGATGGAACAAAACCAAAAAACAATGTACTGGTGCCTGCCTTGTTCACTTGGAGAAGGCCTTCGACACGGTATGGTTAGAGGGTCTTTTCTATAAGCTGACTAGGCTGGGGATCAGCAAACCTCTCTTGTACATTCTTTATAATATGCTAACCAACAGACAGTTCATCGTGAAAAATGGCGATGTGACTTCTGTTGGAATTTTTCAAATTAAAAATGGTCTTCAGCAAGGCGCGGTCAATTCGCCGATCCTATTCAACATTTTTACAAGCGACTTGATAGGTTCGCTTCCCCATACTATTAGGTACGCAGACGATTTGATAGCGTACAGAACAGGTCCAAAAATCGAGGTCATTAATACTCTCTTGCAGCGTGACTTCGATAAGATAAGACGATTTTGCGATGACTGGAAGTTGAAAATCAACTTTCAGAAGTCGGAAACCATTCTCTTTAGGACGCCGTTGTCTTGAGCCTCTAGGAATACCAGAAAAAACTGGCGAAAGTTCGCAATCATTGGACAGCACGGACAGCCTCTTGCCTGTCGAAATGTAGTCAGATACCTTGGAATCTGGCTAGATCAGTTTCTGTATTTTGGCAAAAGTGTAGATGCTGCTCTGGCCAGAGCCAAAGGTGCTTTTGCCCTTACAAAGAGACTGTTTTATAGCAGCCAACTCGATGCGAGGGTAAAGGTAATCTGCTACATGTCCCTTATTAGGCCCATGCTGGTATTTGGTTGTAGCGTGTGGTTCAATGTACGAGCAAGCTTAATGGAAAAGATTCGGGTGCTTGAGATGGCTTGCCTTCGCTTGTACAGAACACCAGAGTCGGAGTACAAGAAATTTTATCCTAATGAGGTCCTTTACAACAGGGCGAACCTAATACGAGTGGACAACTTCGTAATTAAGCTGACTCGAAGGCACATTGCAAGAGCAATGACCTCGACGAATAACCTGATATCTGGGGCTTACTACCCCAATTACCTTTACCACGAGAGTGTGCGCTCTGACGGCTTCGTTCCACCGGAAGCATTCCTCTACATGGATCAGATAGGGTTGATCCAGGATAGATCAGCGGTGCCGTTAATCTTCCATGTCGCTCGGACAGCTGGGGACAGGCGTATATAAAATAAATATTTCCAAATAAAATGTAAATGAAGTCAAGAGACATAGATATAAGAATGTAGAGTAGCTTAGAGTGCCTGTGTGGGGCCAGTAAGTTAGTATAAGACTGTTAAGTAATTGTAAGCTAGCATTTAAGCACTTTTTGTTAGTATGTAAGAGTTAATTAGTAAGAAAATAAAATGCATTGAAAACTAAAACTAAACTGGAATCGTTTGTCCTTAGCCATCAAGCGCATGAGTAACACAAGTTCTTTCAATAAAGAAGTTTTTAAATATTGTGCTGAAAACTTATAGTAAAATCCGCCTGTGTATCCTAATTTCCTATACTCACAAATTTTTATCTCCCCCATCATAAAATCTTCTTTTTAATCTTATTATCTTCTCTATATTTCTTTTTTATCTTTCCTTCTCTATCCATTTCTTAATTTATATTTGTTAATAGTTTCTTATTGTTTCATTTCTTTTTTCTTTTTTAATTTTAATTTAAAATATTGTTAAAGCTTGTTCCATTTTTTCAAAAGATGTTATTAAATCTTATGTGAACAATGAATTAGAAATAAATAAATTTGTAAATTTGTAAAACGTAATCTTTGATTTGAAATCACTTCAAAACTATGTATGTAGGATCCGAGTTAAAGAAAACACTCTGTTCTATATGTATGATTGTTTTTTTTATAATTCACTTTTAAATATAAAAAATAGTTGAATACTTTTAAAAGAGAATAAAAGAACAATGTTGAGTAAAATGTAAAAAAAAAAAACAAGAACTTCACTTCACTTCGCTTGATCTGCTTTACATTGCCGATGCTTCTCCTAGGACGTCTCTTGATCGACTCACTTCTCGCTCCCACATTTCGCACGCCTACATATCGGCAATCCTGATTTCATCATCGGCCTCCGATGATTCGGAAATAGTATCACTTTCGATCCATGGCTTCATCGAATCAGCTGCAGACGACGTCCGTCGAGGGCCTTCGTAATTCCCTACTTTTACCAAATCGTACCGATCTTTGCTGTTGACCTTTACCACCTCATAAGGACCAAGATATTTTGGAAATACCTTCAATCGAGGAGCGAATTGCGTACGCCTTACCGCAACTAAGTCTCCTACGCTGTATACCGTTGCCCGTTTCCTACGGAGGTTATAATGTCGTTGATTTTCTTCTTGAAGCCGAACAATTTTTATGTCAATATTTAATAAGCATATAAAAAACTGCACTTTCGATCTACCACCTTTAAGTAATCAAACATTTTTGATGCCATGGATGACTCAAAACCTTTTAAAACTTATAAAAATAAAAAATAAGCTCGCCGTAAAATATAAAAACCATCCAAACAATTCAAGGTGAAGAAAATACTATAGTTGTCTATGCAAGAAAGTTCAAAACAAAATTGTAGAAGCACAAAATAAATTTTATATTAATTCCTTTTTACAGGCCAAAGGAAATGTTAGAAAAGAATGAAAAATTGTTAATAGCGTTTTAGGTAAAAAAAAAGGAAACTGTCGGAATAGAAACTATAGAAATTGATGGTGTTAAATTTACCAGCTCCAATGTCATTTCTAATAAATTTAATGAGTATTTCACTGATATTTCCGAAAAACTTAAGCCCCCTGATGACTCAAATAGGACTTGCATGTGTTCCGTTCTTTCAGAGATTGGTTCAGATGTCATACAAACAAACAGTTTTGTTTTTCGTTCGTTTACATCTTATGAAACCTACAAAATAATTTTGTCCTTAAAAAATAAAAATTCTTGGTACTCGTACGATGTTGTATAATACCTCCTTGTATATTGTGGATGTTTTGACGTATTTATTTAATTTCTCTGTTCTAAATGGCTGTTTTCCTAAGCAACTAAAACAAGCCGAAGTAATCCCACATTTTAAAAAAGGTTGCAGAAAGTGTCTGTCCAATTACCGGCCGATCTCTCTGCTACCAAGCATTTCTAAAATCTTCGAGAAACTAATGAAGTCTCGAATGTTATCATTTCTTGATAAATTTCAATTTTTTTGTGACGAACAGTTTGGTTTTAGAATGGGACTGTCTACTGAAGATGCTATCTTAAGAGTGTGCAACCAACTGTATGAGAGTCTTAACTGCAGCAAACCTACGATGGCTCTTTTTATAGACATGACTAAAGCCTTTGACATGGTTAACCACGATCTACTTTTGGACAAATTATACAACGCAGGTTTCAGGGGTATAATTCATAAATGGTTCTATTCCTATCTGAAAAACAGAGAGCAAAAATTTACCTTAAATAACAGTTCAAGTAACTCACGTTGTCTAAAAAATGGCGTGCCTCAGGGATCAGTTCTTGACCCTGTTTTATTCTTAATTTATATTAACTCTCTGTTTAAACTCAAATTAAATGGATTGCCCACAGCTTTCGCCGATGACATAGCCCTAACTTACAAATCCCAAACACACTTCGAGTGCATCGCTGAAATTTCTATGGACTTAGAAACATTGAGGCTCTGGTTCTTTGCACATAAGCTTATTATTAGCGAGAAAACTAAACTAATTTCTTTCAGCACAACTAACAATGTCTTATCAAATTTCAATCTATGTTTTCATTCATACGATTGTAATAAATTTCGCCTTCCTATTCATAAATGTGGCAATAATAACTTTTTTATAAACAACTCTTGTTCCAGTAAATGCTTTAATATTGAATCAGTGCAACAATATAAATACCTCGGAGTAATAATTGATTATAAGCTGAATTGGAAAGATCACACGCAGTCAATCAAATCTCATGTGTTATTGGTGGCACGTTATATGTATCTGCTTAAGCAATTCTGCTCTACAAAACTTGCTAAAACAGTGTACTATGCTCTTGCTCACTCCAAGTTACAATATGGTATCACATGTTGGGGTGGTGTTTATCACAACACTTTCCTACCAATATTGACAGCTCAGAAATACTTGATTCGTATTTTATGTAAAAAAGATCACTTTACTCGGAGCTGGCCTCTGTTCAGTGATTTGCGTATCCTACCAGCTAGACATCTTTACGTTTTTAAGGTTCTAAAAGATTTTTTATAAACGGAGTGGAAACATCCCAAGCAGATGCTCACAATTTTACAGTCTGCGTGTTAATTCATTGCATTTCGTAAACGTTCCAATGGCTTACACATTTTTATAAAGTTACAGCCCCTACTATTTATAACAACCTTCCTTCCTCTATTCGTTCCATTTCCAACATTCACTTATTTCTAAAAACCCTTAAGAACTGGCTTTTCACGATTGACCATGAGAGAATTGAATCTCTTTTAAATCGTTTTCGTTTGCAAAGGGGATACACACCGAGTTTATAGAAATGGGCAAGTGATTTATCTTTCTGTAGGTGAAGTCAACATGTACAGATTTTGTCTCATTAAGGGTAATTCGCCAGATCTTTGTCCACTCGTAGACTTTATTTAAAGCAGTCTGAAGTTTCGCCGTTGAGTCTTCTATTGATTCTCCAACCGCTAAGATAGCGGTGTCGTCAGCAAAAGTAGCGAGAACAGTATCCTCGACGTGTGGTATATCTCTTGTATATAAAAGGTACAAAAGTGGGCCCAGTACGCTTCCCTGCGGTACTCCGGTTAGGATATCTTTAAATTTCGAAACATCATTTCCGTATCGAACGCGAAAAATTCTATTTTCAAAATAGCTTGTCAATATATTATAAAGCTTTAATGGCAAAATTCGTCGCAGTTTGAACTTCAAACCTTCATGCCATACTTTGTCAAAAGCTTGTGAGACGTCAAGAAATACGCTTTTTTCCAGGGATTTTTCAATTACATCAGTAATTCTATGCACCTGATCAATTGTTGAATGCTTCGTCCGAAATCCAAATTGATGGTTGGGAATAAGATTTTGGTTTTCGATAATTGGGAGAAGACGTTTTAGCAAAATCCTCTCCAAGATTTTCGACAGGATCGGTAGAAGAGAAATGGGTCTGTATGATTTTTTATCGTTTGGAAGTTCTCCTGGTTTTAGTACCATAATGACTTCAGCAACTTTCCACTGACTTGGCACGTATTCAAGCCTCAGAGCCGCGTTAATAATGTGTAAGAGCTTTATAAGTGCTTTTTGAGGTAGCATTTTCAGAACTTCTCCGGTAATAAGGTCATACCGCGGAGCCTTCTTTGGTTTTAATTTCCTTATTACAGTTTTAATTTCAGCAAGAGTTGCATTTGTCATTACAAAATTACTATATGCTATTTCTAAAGAACTGGTGTCGGGTACCAGTGTTGGACCGTCGGAGGGCTTGAAAATTTCTTCAAGATAGTCGGCAAAAACCTCCGCTTTTTCCTTATCCCCCTTAGCCCATTCGTTATTACCGACCTTGATTGGTGGCGCGGGGATTTTGGGCCTTTTTAAGCATTTTAAAGCTTTCCAAAGCGAGTAATTTGTTTCTTTTCCTGCCGTCAGGTTTTGAACATATGTATTTACTTCGGAATTTCTAGAACTTTTAAGAGTCTCCTTGAGCAGATTACAGAGCCTGTTTAGGCGTGTTTTATCCTGCGGCGCTCGAGTTGTTTGCCATCTTTTGCGAGCTTTTCTTTTTTCTATTATCATATCTTTTACCTCAGGCGGGTAGTTTAAGTTACGTTTAGCCGTGCTTTTTCGTTGACAAGGTGTATTGTTCCACGCAGCACATTGGACTATTTCAACGAAAGAATCCACTTCGATTTCGAGTTCAAGTGCTGCTTTAAGTGAAACGTCTAGTTTTAGGTTATTATTAATCTCATTTCTGAATCCTTCCCAATTAGTATTTCGTCCAGTTAGTCTTAATGGTCCTTGTTTTTTAATAAACGTGTCGTTCATTGTCAGTATGACTGGAGAATGATCGGAGGAAAGATCGAAGCTTTCATCAACGTTTATATCCGAGTTACGAATTCCTTTAACAACGAAGAAATCGACAAGATCGGGTATTTTCGTTGTATCTGTTGGCCAATAAGTCGGCTTGCCAGTTGAATAGAAGTCACAATTGTATTCCATACATGCTTTATAGAGTATTTTACCCTTTTGGGAGACACATCTTGATCCCCAAAAAGTGTGTTTGGCATTGAAATCACCGCCAATCATAAAAGCCGATCCAAGAGAATTGAATATATTTTTAAATATATGTTTTGAAGGCGTAAATCGTGGAGGACAGTAGATGGCTGAAATAGTAAAGGAGTTCCGTACCAATTTTACGCGCACCGCAATTAGTTGTACATACTCGAACTCTACTTTTATATCTTCGTTGTGCTCAAGAGACTCTTTAATGTATACAGAGGATCCGCCTCTCGCGTTTCCCGAAGGGTGATACGCGTAGTAATCTTTAAAACCTCTAATTTTTGCAGATGACCCATTTTTCAAGTGGGTTTCGAAAATCAAACAAACGTCAATGTCGTTTTTCCTTAGGAATAACTCAAGTTCATAAAGTTTTTCTAAGATTCCGTTTGCATTCCAGGTGAGTACGTTTAATTTTTCCCTTTTCATTTTTTAGGCGAAGGACGTTTTTTATTGAACCTATTTTCAAACTTCTTTAGCTTATCTAAAATAAGTTCATTGATTTTGTTTTGCTGCTCAAGCTGCGCGAGAATAACGGAAAATACTTGGGAAGCAGGATCTCCGGAATCTTTTGCCTTTAGCTTGGTAGCTTCAGCGTATGTAAGTTTTTCCGATGCTTTCTTTTCAACACTGGAATCAATCACTTTCGCCTTGGCGTTTTTAACGATATTTTGAGCAGATCCCGATGTTTTTTCTTTAGTTTTGGGCTTCTCTTTTTGTGGCTTAAACAACTTGTCACGTCTATTTTGCAACTCCTTTGCTATTTCACAGCCACGGAAATTTGCTACGTGTTTACCCCTGCAGTTAACACAAGTCGGAGGGGTTTCCTTGCTTACGTTGCATTCTTTGGACAGGTGTTTACCTGCGCATTTTACGCACCGAGGCTCTTTCTGGCAGTAAGCTTGCGTATGGTTAAATTCCTGGCATCGCTTACACTGCGGGATCAGTTTCGAGTTTTTGCGTCGAGGCTCAATTTTAACAATAATGTTGAGGATTGACTTAATATCGTATATTTTTTGGGTATTTTCAGTGTTCTCAATGGTTAGCATAAAGAGGGGAAGGCTACGTTTAACTGTCATATCCTTTCCTTCAATTTTTTGTTTCTCTCGCTTTTCGATGTTGACGACATCAATGATTTTAAAACCCTTGTTTTTTAAATATCACTTACGATATCTTCTTTTGGGCAAGACGGATGCAGTCCTCTGGCGACGACACGAATAGGTCTTTCGCACTTGTTCTCGTATGTGAACCATTGGATTTTTTCGACGTCCTTGACGTTGACTTTCCATACATTATTATTGCGCGATGTTACTATATAGTCCGATCTCGGCAGGGTCATCAATATGTTTTGGAGTTTCTTGTAATCTGAAACTCCAGTGACATTGATTGGCGGGGGTGTTCGTTGTTTTTCCGCTTTGATTTTTTCAGGACTCATGTTATTGTTGCCATTTTTCTTCGATTCAACTCCCTTTGCTTCACGTTGAGAGACGATTTTGGGAGAAGACGCAGCTTTACGCTTTTTTCCGGGACGTTTTTGCAAGATCCAGTCGGTTTCTCGACCTAGCTCTTCTTCATCTGTTTCGTAGATATTTTTAACAAATTCAATAGACATAACGTCGCTGTTTGACTTTTCCTTGGTTTTCAGTTTTTCCAGTTCTTTTTTAAGATCTTCGCATATCGCTTCCATTTTGGTTAGCCTAGTACGAAGTTCGGTATTTTCGTCTTTCAGGCTATTTATTTTCGCTGAAGTCCATTCTTCGCAAGACGACGTTTTTGGTGTTGTTGGACTTCTTTTGTTGTTTTCTTGTTTTGGAGATCTAGGTGGTGGAGATCTCGAAACCCGTGAACTTTTTCCGAACGGGTTGATAAGATGCAATAATTGGCTCGCCCCAGAATCCATCGAGCCGACCTCCGTAGAGGGTGGATTTTCCAGCATAGCTGGTCTGCCACCTGGGGTAATAATTCCATTTGTTTTACTCATTGCATATTTGGTATACACTTCGCGCTCGGTATACGGAGGGTGCATTTTAGTCGCCTCTTACGACAGGCATGCATACCTCGGGTATATTCTAAACCCTACCCGAAGGGGTAATAGGGGGAATTTTAATTAATTCATTTTCATCAGCAGCATAATTTGTTCGTATCATTGTATTCTCATTACTTTTATCTTTTTAATTGTTCCTTAGTAATACTCATGTTATTTTCTCAATTCTTTTGCGATCATTATATATATATTTTTTAATTTTTTCTTTTCTACTTTTTTTTCTTTTTTTTGAATTACAATTTTTCATTTTTTCACATCATCATAAAGCTTTTTATTTGAATTATAATAGATGTCACCCCACATCTAAACAAATTATGTATTATATTTAAAGGTGGCATTCGTCACTAACTTACTGAGTTACAGAATGCTCACTATTATTTTCTTTCTTTCTTAGTAATTTAATTGAATTGTGAAGCAGAGCTTTAATTAATGTTTTCATTAAATACGCAACATTTCTCTTTTTATAAATTGTAAAGAATTTAATTTTTTAAATAATTATATTGCCAACTTTTGCTTAATTACCCTATATTAAAGTTTTGTATACTTTCATAAAAGCTTAATATCAGCTGTTTGATCATGTGTAAAAGCTCTCTTTTGTGGTTGCGAAATAGAGTATAAAAGCCCACAGAAGTTAGCTTAAACATCGAGTAGTATCGGAGCATCGAAAGAAGACACTCTAAGGTGAGTTCCTAGGAGGTCTTTTTTTCGTTCGCCCGCTGACTGGCAATTTGATTATTAAAGAACGAACTGGGCGATTTGCCGGGTCTTCCTTAATACTCAAATTGCTAAGTTTGATTAAGTTTTTGTAAACAAATACACATATTTTTTTTGTTTTCTCTTTTACTTCTTCCGTCGTAATAAAAAATAGTAAAAACGAACCGAAATTGTTTTTTTCTCCTTTCATCGAGGGAACTACTTTTTAGTGAAGAAAACATTTTCTGAAGAGAAGAGTCCCGCGCTACAATTGGCGCCCATCTTGTGGACTATTTTTATGACAGAGGAAGTAAGACGCAGTTACAGAATTCGACAACGAGAAGGCGTTATGGCAAATTTTTCGCCAGAACAGTTCAACCAGTTGATTTCGGCTCTTGCTGTGGGTAAATACCGAGCAGGGTCATTTACAACGTGCACGGCTCGATTCCGCGGAGAAAGAGATAGTAACAAGCTCGAAGAATTTATATCAGCCATTACGACTTTCAAGGAAATCGAGAAAATCAACGACGCGGACACTATAATGGCTATGCCCATGCTGTTTGAAGACTACGCTGCATCGTGGTGGGTTGGGGTGAAAAACAATGTTACCACATTCGACCAGCTTCTTAAACTCCTCAGGTCTGTTTTCTCACCTCCCAAACCAGCTTGGCGTGTTTTCCTCGAAATAATGGATACGAAACAGCAGGTAAATGAGCCAATTGACAGTTTTGTATGCAAGAAACGCATATTGTTCGCACAAATTGAGACCATTAATGAAGACATGCAAATCAATATGATCTACGGTTTACTAACATCAAGAATACGAGAACGGGTACCTCGTGAAGCTGTAGACTCCTTTGCTAAACTACTAGAACATGGTAGAGAGGCCGAGATGGCGATTGCGGAAGCTAAAGCACCAGAAGTTAAGCCTATCGACAAAAAAGAGTACAGTACCGAGAAGAAAAATGAAAAACGATGCACACACTGTAGAAGACGCTGGCATACCCACGAAGAATGCTTCAAAATGAAAAGCCTCCAAGAGAACGTGGTCAAACAAAGCGCTATGAGACCTGCATTTGCTTGTTATGGGTGTGGAGCTCCAGGCGTTACGAGAGCAAACTGTCAGAACTGCAGTCATAAGGCAAAGAAGGATAGCCCAAACTACCTTGCTTTTAACTTGGTATCGACCACACTAATTGGCAGAGATGCTCCAATAGCCCACATTAATATGTTTGGCCTCGTTCGAGAAGCATATCTAGACACTGCTGCTCGGACAAGCATAGCTAGTGCCAGCTTAAAAAGATTAATGACCAAGAATAGATGTGTGTTTCAAAAGGTTAAAGCGGATGTCACCTTTGCCGATGGAACAACAACGGAGAAAATGGTTCTTTGCACTATATGCAATATAAAAATTGGTGGCAGAGAGAGAAGAATTCGCTTTATATCTCTTCCAAATGCTACGAAGAATAGAACACTTATAGGTGCAGACTTTATGCAACAAGCTGGAATAGTTTTAAACATGGGGCAAAAGTACTGGTATTTCGAAGATGACCCTAAAACCAGATTCGATTTTATGGACTCGATGCCTATGCACCTAAATAGTGTGCAACTGGAATGTGACAACATCCAGGATATAGAACCTCCAAAACCATCTACGAGTCGAACAGCTACAAAAGCATCTATTTCTAGTTCAAAGAAAAGTCGAATGGGAAACTCACCCGATGTGCTTCAAGAGGTTACAGCATTTTCCCATTGGTTGCGAGAACGTGAGCTACTAAGCCCTATTGCCGCGACACCAAAACAACATAATGTCGAAAACTATGGGCCAGGTGTTGAATCTTTGGGAAATAGAGGAAATGATTATTCCCCACATTCTATACAAGCCATTTTTAAGGATGCTATACCAGAAAATGAAATAACCCCGAAACGTAGAAAGACTGAACATCTTTTTGGAAAATGTGAAAGGACGCAACTCAGTGACGAAGAATACTCCCAGGCTTTTTTTTTACCATTGAATTCAATTCATATCAAAATCCTAAAGGCTTCTGATGGAATCAACCTCGAAGCTAATCAGAGAAACCAATTGGAAAAATTGTTGACGGCAAATGAGTATGTGTTCAATACAGCAAGCACGGTCACTCCGTTTGCAAAGCATCGGATCAACACCGGAAGCAGCGATCCAATCTCATTACCACCTTATAGACTTGCGCCCCCAAAACGAGATCAGCTCAGGCAAGAGATACGGACAATGCTCGAGGATGACATAATTGAGGAATGTGAATCCCCATGGGCTGCACCAGTGGTAATGGTCCCCAAAAAAGACGGAGGAGTACGAATTTGTGTTGATTATCGCCAGCTAAACTCGATAACGATTCCTGATAAATACCCGATGCCAAGAATTGATGATCTACTCCACGAAGCAAAAAGCACTAACTACAAATCAACTTTAGATCTACAAGCCGGATATTGGCAAATAGGGGTACATGAAGACGATCAAGCCAAGACAGCGTTCATTACTCCTTTTGGCTTGTACCAATTCAAACGCATGCCTTTCGGACTGAGAAATGCCCCTGCGACCTTCCAGAGGCTCATTGACCGATTTAGGGCAGGACTCGGAGATATTCTTATTGTGGCCTATTTGGACGATATCATCGTTTGCTCCCCGACGTTTAACCAACATATTGATGACCCCGGAAAAGTTTTTGCCAGGCTAAAAAAATTCGAGCTTCGCGTGAACAGGGATAAATGCCGATTTTGCTGCGAAGAGGTGAAATACTTGGGCCACCTTTTAAATTCTAGTGGCATCAGTATGGACCCAGAGAAAATAACAGCAATCAAAAACCGGCCCGAGCCAAAAAACGTCAAACAGCTACTTTCTTTCCTTCAAACTTGTTCCTGGTACCGACGATTCATACCTAATTTTGCCAATGTATCAAAGCCATTAAGCCAGCTTACTAAGATGAGAGTTGATTGGTCCTGGACTGAGACACAACAAAAGGCCTTCGCTACACTTAAGGACCTCCTGACAACAGCACCAATTCTAAAACAAGCCAACCCAATGTTACCTTTTTTCCTCAAGACAGACGCTAGCAGCTACGCGTTAGGGGCAGTTTTACTCCAGGGGGAGGGAGCTGACGAACACCCAATTGAATATGCTAGTAGATTGTTGAGTGATAGCGAAAAAAACTACTCCACTACGGAACGAGAAGCTTTGGCGATCGTGTGGGCAACTTTGAAGTTTCGAGGATACATCGAAGGATCAGAAGTAACCTTAATTACCGATCACCAGCCTCTAAAATGGCTCATGACACTCAAGTCCCCAACGGGTAGATTAGCGAGGTGGGCCCTTCAGCTACAGCCATTCAACATTCAAATCCAATATAAATCAGGACGTACAAACGTTGTCGCAGATACACTTTCAAGACCCCCATGCCAAGAAGACCATAAAGAAAATTGTGAAATCTGTTCATATCAAGTTGATATGCCGAGGAAGGGATCTATGGAGCTACGTGCATCTCAACTCCAAGATTCAAAGCTTAAAGCCATAATTGAGTCATTGGAAACCTCGGACGAAGACTTCATCCTATGGTCGAAACGCGGATATCTTCTAAATGATGGTGTTTTATACTGTTACAACGACAGTAATGCAGATAATGAAGATGCTCAGCTGGTTATTCCAGAAAAAGAACGGGCACATATTCTACAAACATACCACGACGACCCTGCTGCCGGCCATTACGGAGTAGAACGCACCATAGCGAGAATAGCTAGCAGATATTTTTGGCCAGGTATGCGATCGGACATAGCCGCCCATATTAAAAATTGCACTGAGTGTCAACGTTACAAGATCAACAACCTAAAACCGTCAGGACTTCTCCAAACAATTCCAAGCAGTCAACGTTTCGAGATCATTGCAATCGATTTGGTTGGACCGCTCCCAATAACAGAAGATGGATACCAATGGATTTTCATTATAGAAGACATAGCTAGTAGATGGATAGAATTGTTCAAATTAAAAGAAGCCACCGCTGAATCCTGCGCAAAAATGCTAACAGACGAAATCTTCCTTCGATATGGACTTCCAAGACGTCTAATTAGTGATAATGGTGTGCAATTCATATCTGCTATCATGCAAAAACTGACGTTTTGCTTTAACATTCAACACACTTATACTCCAGTGTACCATCCACAAGCCAATCCGGTGGAAAGAAAAATAGAGACCTTAAGACTCAACTCTCTATTCTCGTAGGGAAGGATCATTCCTCATGGTCGCAGAATCCTGCAGCTATAAGATTTGCCATGAACACTTCACTATGTCACAGCACGGGTTACTCTGCAGCTTACTTAACTTTTGGCCGAGAACTTCGCACTTTGGATGACGTCCAGCATGATTTAAAGACGATAGTTGAATCCGAAAATTTCGTCCCGCAAATTACGCCATATCTAAAATCTCTAGCTGAAACACTCAAAACAGCCAAAGAAGCAGAAATACAACAACAAGATCGAAATAAGAAGTATGCTGACAAAAACCGACGACGACAACCCCCACTAGATGTAGGTAGTAGAGTATTGGTTACTACCCACATTCTAAGCAACGCTTCAAAAGGTATCAGCTCCAAATTTCTTCCAAAAAGAGACGGTCCATACATCATTACCAGGAAAATCGGTTCCTGCAGTTATGAAGTTGCCAAAGAAGATGAACCGCTAATCCCACTTGGTATATTTCATTCCTCCAATATAACCCAATTCCTAGGTGGCAAAAACACCACACCACTGATGACCCTAAGAAGGCGAGGACGACCCAAGAAGACACCATAAATATTGACACAACTCCGAGGCGTTCATCGTGTCAAAGGGGGAGAATGAAGCAGAGCTTTAATTAATGTTTTCATTAAATACGCAACATTTCTCTTTTTATAAATTGTAAAGAATTTAATTTTTTAAATAATTATATTGCCAACTTTTGCTTAATTACCCTATATTAAAGTTTTGTATACTTTCATAAAAGCTTAATATCAGCTGTTTGATCATGTGTAAAAGCTCTCTTTTGTGGTTGCGAAATAGAGTATAAAAGCCCACAGAAGTTAGCTTAAACATCGAGTAGTATCGGAGCATCGAAAGAAGACACTTTAAGGTGAGTTCCTAGGAGGTCTTTTTTTCGTTCGCCCGCTGACTGGCAATTTGATTATTAAAGAACGAACTGGGCGATTTGCCGGGTCTTCCTTAATACTCAAATTGCTAAGTTTGATTAAGTTTTTGTAAACAAATACACATATTTTTTTTGTTTTCTCTTTTACTTCTTCCGTCGTAATAAAAAATAGTAAAAACGAACCGAAATTGTTTTTTTCTCCTTTCATCGAGGGAACTACTTTTTAGTGAAGAAAACATTTTCTGAAGAGAAGAGTCCCGCGCTACAATTGTATATAACTTAAAGAGAAAATAAACGAATTCAAAAAAAAAAAATAAAAAATTTGGGTTTTCGCGTACTCCCGAAGCTCGTCCCTCTTTTCCGCGAAGTCCTGAACCATTTCCTCTTCGATCATTGCCACCAGGTCAGGATTTGAGCCATCACGCATCTTAACACCAACCATGAGTTCAAATGGCGTAGTTTTCGTACTCCTCGTAACCATCGTATTTAAAGTCCTTTGCAGCTGGGGGACATGCGTAAACCACTTTTCGGGATTATCCACGGACAACCGGGTGAGGACAGAGATGATGGTCTGGTTCATCCTCTCGACTTGTCCATTAACTCTGGGGATGCCTGTTGTAATCTGCACGTGCTGAATTCGGCGTTGTTGACAATACTCATTGAATTTTTTGGAAGTGAACGCTGCTCCACGATCACTTATTACCATATGTCTTGCTATGATGTTCCAGCTTTGTGACTACTTCCTCGGCGTTGGTTGTTTTTACTGGATAAATCCACAAGAACTTCGTGAAGGCGTCCACTATTACAAATAGGTAGTTGTAGTTCTTCGATGTCGACGGTAATGGACCCAAATGGTCCACGTGAAAGGTATGAAGGGGCACGGCGGGCTTTTCGATGGGATTTAAAATACCTTCTTGTTTACCGAGTTTTCGGTCAGCTAATATACAATTTATACAATTTTTAATGACAGCAATTACCTTTTCTGCTAGTTTTGGAATATAATAATCCCTGCTGACTATCTTTTCCACCTGTTTAGCGCTGATATGACCGTTCATATGAACCTTCCTGATGATTTCTTTCTGCATTGATTTCGGAAGCACAAGATAATAGTCGCCCTCGTAATATTTGTACAAATATTTGTATGTCCTCAGAACATAATCTCGGAAACGGTCCTCTTTAGCTAGGATATCAATCAGAATACTGCACTGGTCGTCTTTTCGTTGTGCATTTCGAATCCTCGCACTAATTCCATCTTCCACTACGAACACTGCTGGGCATCGACTGAGAGCATCGAACCTTTTCTATGCTTGACTGGACATTGGAACTCATCAATTACCATCGCCCAGCGAGCAATCCGAGCAATGATGTGACGCTTTCGCATTGTCATTTCAAAGGCTTTACAGTCCGTAAAGATCGTAAATTTTGTCCCCAAGAGATAATGTCTTAGCCTTTTAAGTGATCGGACTACTGCCAGAATTTCAAGCTCATAACTAGAATACCTTTGCTCGGCACCATTGGTTTGAAAACTAAAATAAAAAACCGGATGAAATTGCTGATCGTCTGGGCACTTTTGCAGCAGAATCGTGCTTCCGCCGTGTTTGTTTGCATCCGCATCAAGCTCTGTTTCAAAAGTAGCGTTGAAGATTTTTAGTACCGGCTCGTTGCACATAATATTTTTCAAGTTTCGAAATGCGTTTCTTTGTCTGAGGCCGAATTCAAATTTAGTATCCTGCCTCGTAAGTTCCTGCAATGGTTTAGCAATTAATGAAAAATCTTTAATAAACTTACGGAAATAACTGGTAAGCCCTAGGAACCTTTGTACTTCTTTGGCAGTTCGTGGCTCTGGAAAGGAGCCAAAGAGACAATAGTCGGTGTTGCATACCACTGAATCCTTGTGTGTCCGATCTGTCAAGGACAGCATAAGGTCAGTGACTGCAGCGATTTTCTACGACCCACAGGTCAAGCGTCATCCTCTTTGCTTTCCTTGCCTCAAAAGGGGACATATGGCACGTGATTGTCATGCTAAGAGTTTTTGGTCCACGAATGGTTGCAGCCGACGACGTCATCATAAATTGCTTCACGAAGTCTCAGCCGAGAAATTAATCTGCAACGCGGTTCAGCCAAGGACATCAACACCGAAACTGGTCAGAGTCACTCCGCTATTACCCTCTTGGTCAAGTCAGGGTTCAACGTAAACAACAAGTTGCTGTTCCGCATCGTGCCCGTCACCCTACACGCACCGAATAAAAGCGTAGACGCCTATGCCCTACTGGACAAAGGATCATCCATATCCATGCTTGATGCCACCTTACTTTCAGAACTTGGTTTTCGAGGGAATCACCGCCAATTAAATATTCAGTGGGTCGCAGGCAGACAGACACAGGAGCCGACTGCTGTGGTCAACTTAAGTATGAGTGGAAAGGGTATGACAGAGAGGCATCCTTTTAAGAACGTCTACGGAGTCTTGAACCTCAAATTACCTATGCAGAGCTTAAGCACAGGTGATTTGATTCAGTTTAGAAGCAGTCTGAGAGGAGGTACTCCGCAGTTATACGCCGAAGCTCTTAAATTGGCTTGATCACTGCCATTTGGGGCTGGCGAAAAATGTTGAATACCTGCGTAAGGGAAGACCTTACACTGGCCGCATGAAGCTTGATTGTATGATATTTGGACCGACGACTGCGGACGTTTGCACTACAACCTCATGTCTCATCACCTACGCCGATAACGCTAGTAATTCAAAGCTTCATTAATTGGTTGCAGATTATTTCCGAACATTTAGTTTCAGACCAATTTCCCCAATATAAAATTGCCAGTCATCGCGGCGGCTGATGACGGCAGACGGCAAATCAATCAATGCCACCTTTTTGTAAAAGATCCAGCCTCAAATATACAAGTTTTAACTGACTCTGGTTCTAATGTATCTGTCCTCCCTTCAACTATGTTTTCAAAATCAAATATTAAATCTAAAATGTCGGATAGATTTAGTTTTTTCTTCCGATGGTCTTACGGTTCCTTCACTAATAATACGAGTATGCCCAAGATAACTGATTCTTCTCTGCAGGAATTTACACTTCTTCCATTTAAATTTGATTCCGTTTTTGCTTGCGATTTCAAACACCCTGCGGATCGTTGCGATGTTGCTTCTTTCGTCTACTGCGGGAATAATAATATCGTCTACGTAAATACTAATCAGCTTCGATCGAATCAGCTCCTCGAATACTACATTTACATATCGTTGAAACACTGAAGGCGAGTTGCAAAGGCCAAATGGTGCTTTCAGGAACTCAAATTGGCCATCCGGAGTAACAAAAGACGTGTATCGGCGACTGGCGGGAGCAACATCCACGTGAAAAAACCCATTATGTAGATCTAGAGTCGTAAAAACTTTCGCAGTACTCAGTGAATCTATTACATCTTCTATTAAGGGCAGAGGGTATCTATCTCGTATAACCTTCGTATTAAGCCTTCGATAGTCTACGCATAATCGAGGGCTGCCATCTTTTTTCTCGGAGAGGACAACTGGGCTTGCATAATCGGACTTACTGGGACGTATTATTTGATCACGTAACCATTCATCTACCTGCTTACGTACAATGTCTTTCTCGAGGGGGGATAAACGTCGCGGTGGCTGATACACTGGAATGTCGTCCATTAGGTCGATGTGCATTTCTATGGCTGATGTGGGTGGCTTTATGGGTCTGTAATTTGCAATCAAAAAGTTAATTTCATTCAGTGCTTTGGGACTTACTCTTTCATCAATTTCGTATTGAGATTCTGACAACTCGATGCTGATGACGTCGGCTACGTTATGGCACGGTACGAGTAGTTCTTGCATAGGGAAATTGTCAATGCGTTCAATTTTAACAACTCCTCTATCCACGGAAAGCTTAACGAGAGATAGCAGGTCCTTGCCGATTATCATGTCCACTGACATCCAAACATCTGGTACGACATGGCAATTTACTTCAAACTTGTAACAGTCAATGGATATGGTCGTTGAAAAGGTTCCTAAAGTCAAGTTAGGATTGTGCCCAAATCCTCGTAGAACTATTCCCGGCTGAAGTAACTCAGAAGGGGAATCAAGATGACCATAAACGCTGTGCTTCATAATGGTGACGTCACTCCCCGTGTCCACAAGGGCTGTTATTCCCACGTTATCGATCTTTACTGGTGGTGTGCATATCTTGGGATCGAATCAACTCTTGGCTTTTAAATTCCTTAACACGTGAGATTTGTATGCAATTGATTTGAGTAGGCTTGCTTGGAGTAAAATTGCTTGGACAATTCCTGCCGATGTGTCCAAAATTGTTGCATCGAAAGCAGCGAGTGCCTTTCTCCTTATATGGACAAGCTTCTGCCTTGTGTGAGCGTGCACCACAATTTTGACACCGTTGCTGTTGTTTTTTTGTTTGATGGCTGTTCTCATTTCTTGATGTCTGAGGTGGTGGTTTGCTGATTCGTGAACTTTCCTGAATAATCTCGTAAACTTTTAGCTTTTCCTTTAGCTCTTTCACCGTTTTTGCTTCGAATAAAATTGCCTTGTGATGTGGATCATCTTTTATACCAGCTACGATATACGAGATTAAAGACAGCTCGTCAATATTTCCTTTGTTTGCTATTTGCTGCATCTTATACACATGTTCTAGGTAAGTTTCTTGGTCGAGTTTTCTCCGCGTCCTCAGCATATTATGCACTTCGATACTTGCGGTGGTGGTGTTGAGAATTCAGATTTGAGATGAGTGATTAATGTTTTGTAATTGCTGATTTCTGGTGTAGCCTCGATGAATAGTTTTGCAACTCCTTTAATGGGTTTACGGGCGTAGATAAACTTTTGAACGTCGTTCCATTGACATGTTGTCGAAATATCCTCGAAACTTTTTTCCCATTGTGTGATGCACTGTGCAGCGGTACCTTCAAAGACTTCCAATGAGTCTTCTATGTCCCTGAAAGTAAAATTATTCGTCATGGTGAGATGTTCCTTACACGTTTTGGAATCCACGCAGGTTGTATTGCTACAATGCCTCGGTTTCTGCAGTTCTTCGTTTTGGCTGTCTTGACTGTCTTCGTCCGCAGATGTTTTGTCACTTGATTCCACTATGTCCTGCTCGTTAATTTTATCTTTAACTAGTCTATCCACTAGTTCACTTTTAAGTCTATAGTGACTTGCCAACAAACGTTTCTTGCACAATGCGCGTAACTGTAACTGGTTAGTCGTAAGCGCGCGAAGCGTATCTTCCATCAGAGAGGAGAACAGTTAATCTTAACAGTCGTTAGTATGTTACATGATAATACGTATAGTTGTTGGTGTGTGTCCGTTGTCTAATCTTCTAATCTTCTCAGAGTTTTTTTTCGTTTCGTTGCCGTGGTCGTTGCAGTGCTTTTTTTTTACAGAGATCCCGGTTGAGCCCCCAAGAAATTGTAGGATCCGAGTTAAAGAAAACACTCTGTTCTATATGTATGATTGTTTTTTTTTATAATTCACTTTTAAATATAAAAAATAGTTGAATACTTTTAAAAGAGAATAAAAGAACAATGTTGAGTAAAATGTAAAAAAAAAAAGAACTTCACTTCGCTTCGCTTGATCTGCTTTACATTGCCGATGCTTCTCCTAGGACGTCTCTTGATCGACTCACTTCTCGCTCCCATATTTCGCACGCCTACATGTATATCAATGTTATGTCCAACCACCTGCAGATAAGCACTTTGCTTTGCAGGTAAAACAATGTTAAAGAAAATTTATGTGCAAATAAAAATCCCCTTTAAAAAAAAAAAAAGACTTGTCTTTTTAAGGAATACAAGTATGCAGAACAACTGCAAGGAAGGTAGGCTGCTGTAATTGAAATACACTCGTTTGGCATATGTGTTTATGCAGATAACATTAAGCTTTGATTCTCCCATGGCTCACAAAATGTTTCTCTCTCTTCGTGGCCCTTCATATGTCCTTCGGTTGGACCCTGATGTGGCGATTAAATTAAAGTTTTTTTCCAAAACAATATCTGACAGCTGTGCCCACATCCATAAGCTGGTCAAAACATTTATTCGTCTACGTATGACGAGTATACTATCAGAGGGAGGCTATTTTGATTACAACATTTCCATATCTCTCAATCATTTGCTCATTAAGGTTTCGCCCCCTGGACGTTGGCAGAATTGAATGGTCACCTAATTGCAGATAAATATCTGCCGGGCATTTAAATGTTTTTCCAATAAGTTACTCGCCCTTCGCAAACATTAACCGCAAATGCAGAATGTGGCCTTCAAATCGTATCTAACCACAAAAATCGCGATTCAGCCCAAAGATTCCAATTCAAAGGTACGAGTATATTCTACAAACTACTGCTCGCCGATAACAAGTGTACAATAAAGTCGGGGTTGAAACTATGCTCATTGTTAACCCCTATTCGGAAGCAAGAAGACAAAGTGGCACGTCACCCACGTGTTCGGGATGACAATTCCAGGTGTTCAATAAATTTATGAATTTCTGATAAAAAAATATTCTTCCACGGAAATAGACCGCTCACCCTCTGTTAACCCCGCTTGACATTCTTTTTTCTATTCGCTGGCGTGTAATTCACTTGAACATGAACTTGTATGAATGGCTGGAAAAATCGTAGACGGATAGAGGTTAGGAATTTGTTTTGTTTTAGGAAGGGGACCAGGAGACAGGTGACATACTTAGTTTGCTAGTTTGTTACGGTCTTAAAGTTTTTTCCTTTTTTTTTGTTGGTTACCGAAGTGGCGTCAGAGTAATTGAGCAGGGTGAATCCATATGGCAGGTGGTTGATTTATGGTTTAATTTTAAGTTTTTGTTACTTTGCCACATCTTCGGTGGGCTCTAATCTCTGATTCTTGTAGTGAGCCAGCGAAAATTTCTTACTAGTTCTCAAAAAAGTGGAGTTTTTCTTCTTAGGACCTGTTGGTTGACCGTCACCGCGTACTATCTTGTTCGAAACTTTGCAATGCTTTTCAATTCTCACTTTCTGATCCCTTTAACTCTTCTCAATTTCTGTGGAAGGTTTGCTATGGACCCCCAATTTTTTTCCCTCATAGGGTGAGTGGATTCCATTGCATGTCATGCTACGTGACACAAGGTGAACTGTATTCTACTGTGCTGCACCACTGCCATTTCCCTCGCCATATGGGAGTTGGTTACAGCACCACTCTCGTTTTTTTTCTGTCAGAACAGATCAATCGGACAATAAACTCTTTATTGTACAGTGGCAACCACTACAACATCGCGATCGTCAGTCCGCACAGCCACAAAAGTAGCGGACTGCAATGTTGTCATCTTTCTTAAAGCAAGCGTCGCAGGATTTTGTGTCACTTGGGTACTTAGCAAAAGTGTAGTGCCAAGTCAGGATGCCAATGAGAAGCCTGCCGTCTTTCCTACTAAAGGACAGCAGAAAAGACACTGACCTCTTGGAAACGTAGGTAAGCATTCGTTTGGTCTACCGGCAACCTAGAGAGTCATGCCCCCTGCAAACCCAAACTGTTAATGGAAACCCAAACTGAGGACGCAGGTAGAGCTAACGTTTTGTTGGGCCCTGAAAAACATTCCTCTGAGCCTTGACTAGCAAGTTCATCGGCGATTCCGTTTCTGGTGATCCCATTGTGACATGGGACTCAAACAGATTAGATTGGAAGTCGTTAGAGGGGATTCAGCAAGGCTTTAAGTGCGGTTTGGCTGCCGCTACAGATGCCCGTGCTTAGGTCCCTTCACCAGTTCTACAAAATATTGCTCGTTAGTATTGGGATAGCGTATATCTCAAGGACTAAAATCTAATATCCTTAATCACTTTTGGAATCATTCCTGAGCACAGGAAAAGCGGATTTCGTATTTTCGCGGCAACAGGAGTATTGGTGCCATTCGATCATGAAAACTTCAGTACGTGTTTCAGCAGAGATCAGATCTTCTTAAATGGCAGATGGCTCCGAGCGTGCAATCCATGTTATGAATATTCAGGAGATGGTGATTCATCCGTACTAGACGTGTTAGAGACAACACACATCCTGCCGAGACAGACTGTTCTTTAGAATCCGGTAAAAGCAGCAGTGAATTTTTTCGTAAAAGTTGTTTTCACCATACTACCGACGCATAAGATATAATTGATCTTAACATAGCGGTGTTGATCTAAAGGACATTCGTATGTCTTGTCGAAAACTCACTAACCCTGTCATAAAACTGACAGCTCCCTACAGGTTTTCGAAGCGATACGGGTGGTGACGCCTTTTGCACTAGATAAACCTTGCAATGAGAACAACATCAGTTTTGAGTGCACCAATCGCCGATCACGTCAATGTGCTTACGATTATACCCGTTTGTAGATGTTGAGATGGTGAGTCGACCAACATACATCAAAGCAGTGGAAATAGGATGTCGCCTTATTGGCAATCCTTGTTCACTCCTGCCATCACAAATTGGACGAGGACTGCATCCGCAATCAACGTTTCGTTCACCAGCATTGCTTTCATCCACAATAAAGTGTTTCGTCTACGTCGTGCTGTATGGCGGAGACACACATGTCGCCAAAGTTTGCGTCGTCGAAAGCACCTTCACTGTCGATTAAAATGTCCGGCCCTTATTCCTTTTTGTCGTATGCGCCTTCAGATTTTGATGCCCACTCTCGCTGGGTCTTCCGCGTCGTAGGCATGTTGCAGATAGAGGATGTAATCGAAAGCAGTTTTGCTCACATGGAGCTCGATTTCCTGGCCCTATGCGAGTGCACTAATCTAAACCTTTGTTTGTTAAATTACAGATACGGATCTAGCCGTTATCTGATTTACGAAAACTTTCACCAATTCTTTCTGGTATCCTTAGAGCCAATAGATTAAGGCGTCTTTTAGATAATGATTTCCGACTTTTGAAAGTTGATCTTCAACTTCCAGTCATCGCAATATCGTTTTACCTGATCGCAGTCACGTTGCAAGAGCAAATTAATGGCCTCGATCCTAAGACCCGATCAAATTATCTGCACTTTTAATGCGGACCGTTTTTAATGTCAAATAACTCAGCAGAAGTCACAATGAACTGCCCACTAATTTTACTAATGCTCAGCCGTCTCAAAAGTCTCAAAAGTGTCCTTATAAGCATAAGGCGTCGAAAGCCTCTTCCAAGTTAATCAGGAAGGTATCAGTACCCTCGTACTGGTTGTTGTCTTTGTTCCTTTGGATATCGGAGACCAGTTTAGACGCGGCATGTGAAAAATCATGCTCCACCGGAATGTATAATTTTGTCCTCAACCTACTTAGTCAGGACTCTATTCATCACTTTTTCGAAAAACTTTCTGATATTTGGTAGATGATTGATCGGAGTTTCTCCGGCTTGGAAGTGTCTTTATCCATAGGGACGGGCTGTCCAAACGCAGTTTTCCAATGCGCCGAGTAATGTGCCCTATTCATTGCATTATTAAACAGGGTGGTATAAGTGTTCACCGTTTCTAGTGGGAGATTTCAAAGCACCAGTGATTCGAAGATTGTATGGAGCTCTTCCTGCAAAATGAACAGGGCGATGACATTGTTTGTTATATTTTCGTCATTGAACTGGGTGAAACCTGACTTCTCCGATAGCCAGTTCTTCATATCATTTCGGTTTCATTCTAGGTCGTGGTTCAGGCAAATATCACCATTCGTCTGGTACACTTCGTGGAAAATCACTCCTATGGCCTTTACTTCTCTTGCGGATCTCCGACCACAAAAAAGTTGTAATCATCGACAGCTTTTCCTGGATCTGTACCTACGGCTGGCAGTATATGATCCTTGTCCGTCGTTTGTACAATCTTGAGTCTCCATTATCGGTGTGTTGATACTGAAGTATTGTACTGCCCATCCTTTAGTTTAATGGCCTCATCCATTTGTTTAAGGTACATACCTGTAAATCGCTCCCATTTTACGGATTGCTTTTAGACAGTGGATGGATGGATTTTGAGGATAGTTCTTTAATCAATGTTCCCTAGAAGTGTGTCCAATGTCCGACTAATCATTCTCATGGTAGGAACAAACTCCAACAAACTCCTCCAATTGCCCACTTTCCGGGAACGATTATTTCGGTACTGAAACCGCAATGGTCACTGTCATACACTAAAGTACTTAGGCAGTTTATAGTTTCTTGGTACGTGCCTGTCAGCTATATCCATGTGTCGAATAATAAGAGATCCAAATAGATTCTGTGTATGGAAGTGACGGACCATCCATCCATCGCATTTAAACCGCGTCGGTAATAACACTGTGCTGGTCCCATCATTGAATAGTAGGTTCCCTCGACTGTTTGGTGCATTATTTTTCCAATCTCTTCCGATTATGAAGTGATTATCCTTCGATTACAGCTTTAAGGGTTGAAAAAGTGCCTCGAGTTCTGAGATAAATATGATGAATTGAGTAAAGTCAAGTAGACAGAGACCATATACAACCGTTTTCCACTTCTAGTACCTGGAACCTACGCACAGGATCACAACACCACCTCCTTGTACAGGGTTCGGTCGGTTTCTACTTACAATTTCGTATTTGTAGTGCATCACTTTGTGTCCTTTGCTTAGTTTATTTCCCTGACCAAAAGAACAACTTTATCAGTGAATCTCTTCGATCCTTATCAGTGAATTTACATGCAACGTAAGGACGTTAGGGTCCGCTTCAGCATGTTGGTACTCATACGACTGAAGGTGTGTTAGACCCGCCAGTAGTGCGCAGATTTGCCCTTGTATCTGACGATGTAGCTGAGCCATCTGGCCTTGAATGTAAAGAATGATAGCTAGCACGCCCGATGCTGGTGATTGGTGGCTGACAGGCAGCATTTTCTTTTTGTACATTGCTTCCCATATCTGGTAGCATTTGGGCATAGGTAGGATGTAAACCCCCGATAGTTCCCGAACCTTTGGCAGCGAACACATTTTTAAATGTTTTTTCCCAGCCTATAGCCTACTACCTGAACTTTGATGCTCCTTAGACTTCCAGATGTGGCGAACGGCTTAACTCTTGCTAAACTGAGCTCGTCGCACTCTTTCTCTTTGAGCAGCGCAAGGAGCTATTATGGATCGGAAGATGATTCGAGCCCCCCAATTAGCATAGTTTAAAGTTGCATGTTGCGCCATCTTGTTGAAACCAAAACTCTGTCACGTCAATGCCATTCAACTGGGAAACGAAGAAGTCAGAAATCATGTTTCTATAGCGCTCCCCAATGACGGTAACATTCTGGTTGGCATTGTTTGTTATTCCCTTCTCGCTGCTGGCCTTCATTATAGCTTCCTTTGCTTCTGGTGCATGGAGAACATCGAGTAAACTGATTCCTTCCGCCCATGAATCTTCTTAAATCCCCAATAAAGGCTTCTGTCGTTAACTCAGTCACAATCTCTAAATGTATGGACTTGGTTGTGAAGCAACAAAAGACTGCCAAGTATACCTTGTGTGGCTTTTTTCCTCTGATTTTGTAGTGCACCCACAGTGGGATACAAAAGTCGACAACGGAAATCACAAATGGTCTGTTTGGCGTAACGTGATGTGCTGGAAGGTTCCCCATTATTTGAGTCATGAGTTGTGGTGCACTTAACGCAGTTATGAACGGTGTGACGAGCCATGATCTTTCCCTTGATAGGCCAGAATTGTTGTCTTAGGATTGAGAGCAGCATCTGTGGTCCACAATAGCTGAGATCATCTTGTTTCATTTTGAACAGCATATTGGTAATGGATTCATTGTATGGCATCAGTGTGGGGTGTTTTGCGTCGAAGGAAATCGGTGCTCCTTCTAGTCGGCCTCCGATTCGTAGAATGCCTTTTTCGTCTAAAAATGGTGCTAGAGTGATCGGTGCTTTGGATCTGCATAGGCCCTTGTGACTCTTGAGGTCTTGGATTTCTTTGGCAAACTCCGATGCCTGTACTTGCAGTATGATCACAGTTAGGGCTTTGTTGAGTTCCGTAGGTGATAACTTGCTGTCTGATTTGCCGGATCGATGTCTCTTTTTCTGGCTCTATTGATGAATCGCAGAACATAGTCAATCGTGTGTTGTAGAAACTTGAAGGAGATTCGATGATTTAAGTGCTAAGTCATTTGTTCCGTACTGTTTTGTGTCAACGCTACAGTCACGATGTGTTTTCTCTATCTTTCCAACTCGGAATGTGGATCTAGTTCTTTTATGAATGCTGGTTCGCTCCAATGCAAGAAGTATGGTCCATAAAGCCACATACTGCATGACGTGAAGCTGGCTGCTGATATTCCTCGACACAGTATATCTGCTCAAATCCACCCCACCTCGAGCTCCTCATTTTGGAGGCCTATGGGAGGCTGCAGTCAAATCGGCGAAACATCTACTAATAAAGACAGTTTCACCTGCGTCGTTAACACACTAAGAAATTGAAACTATAGTCATCGAAATTGAAGCCATTTTGGGTAGTTGAATTGCAGGGTCTGCCTTGATCTGTTGTCCTGGCTGGTTGCCGTTGCTATTCCCAACAGAGCTTGATTCCTTAGAGCCTATGTAATGTAGACATATCCCGAACCATCAATCAGGTAAAGGGCAATGAGGTGCATTTATGGACGATGTTACAGAACCAGAATTCCATCATAGACTCCACGATTAACATCATGAAACAGGACCAACTGGAGGCCAGAGAACTGGAGGCCAAGATCTTCCCAGTTTTTACGTCATTGACAATACAACTAATGATTGTGGCTGCCAATCTACACCGAATAGAAACGTCCACGAAAACAAGGCGGAAATCGGATTGGAAGCGGCAATCGACCAAACAGAGCAGCAAACGATACGGTAGTGCAAGAGCGCTGGAAAATGTGGCTGAGTGGAAAGACCGGAAACATGGGGATGTCAACTACTTCGTCACCCAGTTCCTCACCGAACACGGAAATTTCAAAGCAAAACAGATAGCCCAGCCTGCCAGTACAGCGAGCACGGCCTTACGGCCCAGCAGACGACGTACATCATACATTTAAATGATGATTTAAATGCTGACGAGTGACCTGAACTGGGGAAGAGTTTGCCAGTTTGTGGAAGATATTCTCAAAAGAAAGAAAAGAGAAGAAGAACAATACCGGGAACGCACGTTAACCCGAAAGGGTGTAGGATCACAGCCCCTTGAAGTAATGCGAAGAGCGGTCCCAGAGGGTGTGTTAGAAGCCACAGGGTTGGGAGGAGTTTTCGCCGTATGATACGAAAGCATGCGGAGAGAGCCGGACACACGGGGATGGTTAACGCCAACAGACCTCCTTATGGTAAGGCAGAAATCATAAACATCAAAAATCATCTGCCTCTTTCGCAAAAACTACCATTTGAAGAAGAGAATTCACTTTTACAAGATCCTAACAACTCAAGGAGGAGCTACTGACAATTGCCTTATGTTCATCATCAGGATTCTACTGGTCGAACAAGAGCCCTTCAACTTATTTCGGATAATCCCATTCTGGCGACGGTCGACAACACACTCCTCATCATCAAACCGCGGTTTCAGAGGTTCTGGCAATAAATCGTCACCGAGATCAATATTTTGATCAATAAGGAGTGCGCCAAAGGCAAGGATACACAGTTCTTCTGCGTCAGAAAAAAGGCAAAATACCACGCTGGTTCCCAGGTTCCTGTGAATTTAATCTTTTTAACAACAATACAGTACCACAACCAAACAACTCCCCAAGCTGTTCAATTAACCGCTGTGTGTAAAGCAGAAGTAAGTCAAATTGAAGTTATTGACTCTGGGCTTCTGTCACTCGAAGATGACTGCATAATGAGAAACAATCTAATCACTATCCAAGGATGACGACCAGCAATCTGCATTCGTCTTACATCAGCTTTGGAAACCTCTCTTCAATCGCCAACCCCAACCAGGTGCATACCGCACTGAAATTAATACCTCCAGCGCTCAGCAACACCTCGCTTGAGTCTTTGAGTGCTCTTCAAGCTCAACTTACAGATCTACAAATCCAAGGATTCCCAGAAGTACATGACACAGTATTTGTAAACATCTGCAAACTACGCAGCCGAAAAACGACAATCCAAAGTCTACACCTGTGCCGCATCGAGAAAAATACGCTGTCAGTGAAATATGACGATACTGTTGAATGCAACTACATTCAACGCGGGGAAGAATGCTAAGAAACACTTTTGGTGCAATGAACACCTTACCCAGCAACATAAACAAACAACAGTCAGCATAAAGCGGACAACAGTCACGCGCTCATCCAGCTCAGCTATAACATCTTTTACCAAGCGTCAGCATAGCTGGGGAAAAAGATCGCTACCTTGCTGACTCACCGTAGCATTATGCACGTTCGGTTATTATTTTATTGTTTAAGTAGATTAGTTTAGGTACGTACGAGTATAAAAGAGGCATTCGGACCCACAATAAAATCATCCTTTCATTGATTGATCAAACGCCAGCGTGATTATTTCACATCGATTATTATTACCAGTGAACAAGTTCAAGTGCTTGGCTCACTACTGATCAAGGATAACAAGTTTATCTGCTTGATATCCAATATAATTCAACATCGTCCTTAAAGAAATATGGACCGATGATTCCGCCAGCCCATAAAGCACACCAAACAGTGAGTTTTAATGGTTGTAAGGGCGTCTCGACAAAGGCTTCTGGGTTTTCTCCACTTCAAATTCAGCAATGTCATCTTAACCAAAAATGGGCCTCATCGGAGCACAAAATTTTCCGTTGAAAATGAGGATCAAGGTGAATCATGTTTTCGGCCTACGGCGCGTATAATGGTCACGCGGTTTCAACTCTTGCACTAGCTGGATCTTATAAGCTTTTAAGCCAAGATCTTTTAGTAAAATCTTCCACAAAGTGGAACTGGAACGACTCATTCGGATTCTTCTCAATACTGAGCTCCACAACAACAATAACTTCTCCTGTTTGTGGTCTTTGGGGATGCGTATTATCCACTAGAGTGTACGTGGTACGAAAACGGCTATGTCGACCTCAAAATGGACGTAGCGCACGATAAGTTCGGTGAACTAGGTTATATTAGGTAAGAGTGGCTGTTGGAAATACCAACCCACTTAGGCTATTGGCCCATTGTGATGCCACGTGGATCTATAATCCTCTTCGTAATGGAACCAGTTTGAGCTTATGATAAAGCGTAGGAGACTGTTAACGTCTATATTTTCTAGATTGTTTAGGTCGTTGTAGAACGAAGCTTTATTCTCTGGGAGAGAGCTGGAGAGCGTCTTGCGTGCTTACCTATGAGGCAGTGTTCAGTGATGACATCTATTATGGCGCTGAGATGCTTCCTATTTAGAAGGATCAGACACTTAGAGCAATTCAGATCCAGCTTTGGCCAGATCTGTTTGGTCGCTAGACATGTTGGTCCAACAGTCCACCTAAGGTCCGTTCTTTAGGTAGAGTGGTTCCAATTTTGGCGAGTTCATCGGCTCTGAAATTCCCTGGAATGTCTCTGTGGCCCGGCATCCAACAAAGGTGAATGTTAAACTACTCTACCATCGCCATAACAGATGATCGGCATTCAAGGGCGGTTTTAGAATTTAATGAGACCGAGTCCAGAGACTCGGATACCCTTTGCAGATATCACGTTTTTCTTCAGCCAGGACAGAGCTTCTTTAATCACCAAAATTTTCGCCTGGAACACGCTACAGTGATTTGGAAGACGGAAAGAGAGGCTTAGATTTAGCTTATCTGCGAAAACACTGCCACCAACTCCGCTATCGGTTTCAGATCCATCTGTGTAGAGATGGATTGAATTGTCCTCCATGAAAGCATCTTCCTCCCAGAATGATCTAGAGGGGAAGCTTACATGGATGTCTTTGTCAAACGAAAGTTAAGGTATGGTGTATTCGATGTTTTCTGTGGGGATTCCCAAGGTATTAAAAATGTTGGCGTGGCCAAATGAATTATTTGTTCACTGTTTAGTGCTATTTGCCTGCTGAAAATATCCAGGGGTGTCAAATGAAACAGAATGTCTAATGCCGCAGAGGGGGTAGACCGCAAGGCTCCGCTTATGCATAAACATGCTGTTCTTTACACTCTGATTAGTTTAATGCAGTTGACTGCATTTTCTAAGGCCGTCCACGAGATGACAAACCCGTAGGTGGGTATCGGTCTTATGACCGAGATGTAAATCCAGTGGGTTTTGCGAGGTCCCAATGGCTTTTTTGCAAGAAAATAAAGCTATTGCAGCTCTATTGACTCTTTTCTTGGTTTCTTAGGTTTCCAAACCTAAATATTATATTTTGCTGTATCGGAAAATACTGAACTGGTACCGCTTATTGAAGGAGGGTCTATGATTGGAATTTTATATTTCCAGGAAAATAGGACAAGATCAGTTTTATGGGGGTTTATTCCCAATCCACAGCGATCTGCCCAGCGGGTTAATCTATTGAGATTTAGTTGAAGGAGTTCTTTAATGGTATTGAGATGTTTTCCTGAGACGGCTATAACAATGTCATTCGCATAGGCAATCACCATGCTGCCACCCGCTTCCAGGTATATCAGTAGTTCGTTAACTACAAAGTTCCTGAGAAGGGGAGAGAGGATACCTCCTTGCGGCGTACCTCTACTGACACATCTTTTATCAGAAGTCTCACCCAGTTTGGAGTTGATTGTCCTGCTTTTTAGCATACGACTGATCAACTCCCCAAGTGAGTCGTCTACCTGCAGAGTTGACAGCGCAGTCGTGATTGCGGATGTGTCGATGTTGTTAAAGGCGCTCTCTATGTCTAGGAAAACAACCATTGTGTACTCTTTATATTGTAGCGATCGTTCGATGTGTCTAGTCAGTGAGTGTAGAGCCGTTTCCACCGACTTTCCTCTACAGTAGGCATGTTGAGCCGTTGATAAAATTCTTGGGTCAATTTTAGCTCGTACGTGGATATCAATCAGTCGTTGTAGAGTTTTTAGAAGGAACTATGGTATACTTATAGGTCTGAGGTTCTTTGGGATAAAATGAGAACATTTTCCGGCTCTGGGTATAAAACTAAAGTGACTTCTCTCCATGACAGGGGAATGTGGATAAGTTCTACACAGTAGCTCGGCAGGTGTTATACCGTCCGGACCAGCAGACTTGTATGGTTTGAAGTTATGCAACGCCCAGAGCAGTTTGTCTCTCGTAATCAGACCATGAATTTTGGTCCCGGTTGCAGTAGGCCTGTTTGGGCTGCTATTGGTCGCGAGTTGGGAGCTACCTGGAAACTGATGATTGAGTGATTCATCACTTGAGGTTGTCCAGGAGTTGTCGGTTTTTTTCAAACAGCTAGGCATCATAGGATTTGTAGAGAGGATTTTTCTTAGCCGCGATGCCTCAGAGGTTTCTGTGATTTTGTCACATTCTGGCGTTATTCATTGTAAAATGGCAAAACGTACTTACTGTTCAGAATTGCATATATTACAGTTCTTGCATAATTATAATTATAATTATTTAAATGAGCTATGTTTTAATATCTAAAAAGAAAATGTAAAATGTAATTAATATCTAAAATCACTAAAAATTGTTTAAAGTTTCTCATGCAATAATTGTATAATGTACGCTACATTTCCATCATTAATGATCATCAGTAAGCGTGGGCAGGTCATTATTTACATGGTATGTAGTTGTACCATTACATTATGTAGATAATCCTCTGTTCCGTTACCAATGTTATATGCATAATGTTCAGTCGAAAATGTACAGCCTTTCACTTCTTTCGTAGCAACCACCGCGATCAGCTGACTTGTTCAGGCATTAATTAATTGTATCTTTTAAATATTCAGAATAAAATTATAAAGTTTCTAAAGTACTCGTGTTTGACATTTATAGAACAAAGTTGGTCCTTCTTAGAGCCGGATAAATTGATAAATTTATTGTTTTGCGGTTGAGCGTGTGGTTGCTAATCTGCATTGAAATACCTTGATACCTTTCAACATCATTGCTCTGGAATTAAAGGTAATATCTAGTAGTCTAAGGGTCATTTTGTCTGGTTGCTGGATTTTGATAGTCGTCGTCATTGTTGGTGCTGCTGTATTTAGAGGTCAAAGATATTCTTGGTGTTGATTTGTGAAGAATGGATGTGTTAAAACAAAGTCGTGCTCACCTTAAAGATGCAATAACTCGGGCGCATAATTTCGCGTTGAACATTTCTTCTGACACGCCTGTAGAAGTCCTTGAAATACGATTGGAAAGATTAGAAGACACGTGGAAAGACTGAAGGGGATTTCGAGACGGTTGAATCGAAGTACATTACAACTAAGGGTGCGCTTCGTAAAGCACTTCGGGAAAAACTTCCTCCTCATGAAGATTCGCAATTAGATGATTTAGCTAAGCAACAAGCATCGTTTTTAGATAAACTAGATAAAACTTCTAACTCAACTACGGTTTCAAAAGTGTGCTCTGAGGTCGAATTACCACCAATGAAAATATTACCATTTTCGGGGGATTGTCGCGAGTGGCCGGCTTCTCATGACATGTTTCTTGGTAGCGTAGACTGCAAAAGTAACTTATCGGGCGCGCAAAAATTGCGTTATCTGAAATCGTTTTTGCGCGATGATGCAGCCAAATTGTTGTGTCACTTAAATGTATCTGATTCTAATTATAAACAGGCTTGGGATAAACTGGAACGCAGGTACAACAAACCACTGTATATAATCAATGCATATATTGAAAGTTTTTTTTAAATTGCAATCGGTGTCGGTAGCGGACTGTGTACAATTGCATCGGTTAGTGCACAATGCTGGTGAAGTAGTTCGTGCGTTGAAAGCTCTTAAGGCAGAGAGTCGAGATCCGTGGTTAATGTATTTATTACTTAATAAAACAGACACAGAAACGCAAAAGGCTTGGGCATTGCATCATAAAGATTCGGAAGACTCTACGATACAAGAGTTAATTGAATTTCTCGATGAGCGTTGTAGTGCTTTAGAAGCCAGTGAGACAAAGTTTCGACATAAAACCGTGTCGCGTTCTAACGTCGTCGGTTCGAATAATGTCAAGAGACTGGCAGTGTCCAAAACGACTTGTCCCAAATGTAAGGAAAACCACAACCTTCCTCAATGCCCACAGTTCTTATCAATGACTATTATTTCTCGCCGAGGTTTCGCGCGTGATCAAAGGTTGTGCTATAATTGTCTAGGAGCTCAGCATTCTTCAGCGCGGTGTCGAGTTAGCGTTCGGTGTTCTCATTGTCAATCTCGCTATCATACTTTCGTCCACCTGGACCGCACTAATAATAACAAACCCATTCCTGTGGGCGTTTCAAATGAAGAGTCATATCCTAATAATCCATCGTGATCGTTTGTAAGTAATCATACAAAAAATAAAGGTCTTTCGCCTGGCATTTTACCAACCGTAGTGGCAAAGTTGCTGGATGCTGGTGGCAACTTTCAATCTTGTCGTATGCTTCTGGATACAGATTCGCAAGTTTCCTTTGTAACGGATCGTTTGGTTAAAAGACTAGGTCTCCGACATCGTCATGCTCGTGTTCCTATATCAGGCATTTCCGCCCTGGAAGCTGGAGTCACACACGGCGTTGTTACACTTAGTTTATATTTTAGAGACTATTACATCGCCTACACCTCCACTTCCTTTCGAAATTAATGGTACTCTTTTAGATAAAAATCTTCAGTTGGCCGATCCTAGGTTCAATTTTCCGGGGCCTATTGATGTGCTACTCGGTTCGGACCAGGCTTGGGGTATTTTGTGTGATGGCAATTGCACGGTTGCGGGTGGAAATGTTAATGCACAGAACACAATTTTTGGATGGATAATTGCTGGTAGTATGTCAAAGGATAAAGTTGTTTCGTTGCACGTAGGAACAGATATTGATGTGCTCCTCAAGTCGTTTTGGGAGATAGAAAAGGTCTCTTCACCTGTTTTTGAATGTAAAGGGGAGGATGTCGCTGATGAACATTTTACCAAAACATTTTCGAGGGCACCTGATTGCAAATATATGGTAGAATTGCCTTTTCGACAGCCAGCAGTGAACTTCAGGGATAGTCTTTCAGGGGCCTTGTTGGGTAGTTTAGAGCATCATTTCTCACGGTGTGAAAATCTTCGGAACGAGTATTGTCAATTTATGAAAGTATACGCCGTTATTACGAATAAGATGAGAGTGGTTTTTGATGGATCGCATAGAGATAACAATGGAGTAAGTTTAAACGAGATGCTGCATATTGGACCCCCACTTCAGCATAAATTATTGAATGTTTACATGCAATTTCAGCTGTATCGTTTCGTTTTCTGTGCGGACATCATAAAAATGTTTCGCCAAATTTGGGTCCAACCCCAGGATCGCGACTTTCAGCGAATCGTGTGGCGAAAGTCGCCTGAGGAGCCAATTGCCCATTATCGTTTGTGCACCGTTACCTACGGAACTGCACCTGCGCCCTTTTTAGCTCTAAGAGTTCTTAGGCAGTTAGCCAAAGATTATGCGCTTCAGTATCCAAAAGCTTCTTATGCAGTCTTACACAATTGTTATGTTGATGACTTTGCTGCCGGAGCAGATTCACTGGCGGAGGTACTTGATTTAAAAGAGCAGCTAGTTGGATTACTTTCTTGCGGCGGCTTACAACTAAGCAAATGGGTGTCTAATTGTTGGACCATTCTCAGCAATACGGATAGTGACCAAGCTGTTTCTTTGGATTTAATTAACCAGACTAATTGGAAGAAGGTTCTAGGTTTGATTTGGGATCCGTATAATGATTGCTTTACGTTTAAAATTTCTTTAGAAGATAATTCAACATTTACTAAGCGCAGTTTGCTATCGGAAATTTCAAAAATTGTTGATCCCCTGGGCTTTTTTGCGCCTTCTTCTATTTTGCTAAAGATCTTGTTTCAGGAGTTATGGATGAGCGCCGATAAGATCAACTGGGATGATTCGCTACCTGCAGAACTTATGGAAAAATGGCATTCATATCGTAAAGGTTTACCCTGTTTGGAGAGCTTAAGGATTCCTACGAGGTACACTTCCGATTCCAAGTGTTTCGGTTTAGTTGGTTTTTCTGATGCCTCAGAAAAGGCGTATTCGGCTGTGGTGTATGCTCGTAGTGTTTCTGAATCTGATTTTGTGGAAATTCACCTTGTCGCTGCCAAGACACGAGTCGCGCCCGTAAAACAAGTGTCAATTCCTCGACTCGAGCTCTGTTCAGCGCTTCTTTTGAGTACGCTAATAAAACTTATTTGCTCATTGTTGGTGATTCAAGCCCCAAAAATATTTGCATTAACGGACTCTCAAATTGTGTTGGCGTGGTTGTCTTCATTTCCCCGCCGATGGAATTCTTTTGTAGCTAATTGTACCGCAGAAATAAATAAGGAAAAAAGGCGGAAGGCAGTAGTATTAGCATCGCATACAGAACCTACTCTTCTTGATGAGATTTTACCTTGGCCAAATGTTATTAGAATTGTTGCTTTCGTTGTTCGCTTTGCAAAAAATTGTAGAACTTTGCCGGAAAATCGAGTCCAGGGTAATTTAGAATTTTGTGAGGTTCAAGCTGCCAAGCAATCATGTTTTCGTTGGGCTCAAACGGAATTCAAGGAAGAAATTCAAGCACTTCAACTCCAGAGGCAGGTATCTAAACGTTCAAAGCTGTTGATGTTATCACCCTTTATTGATGAAGTTGGTGTATTAAGAGTAGGGGGAAGGATTTCCAATACCGCAGATGTACCTTACAGTATAAAACACCCAATTAAACTTCCCAAACATCATCGAATTTCAGAACTAATCCTTTTGGATGCCCACATAAGATTCTCGCATCCTGGTATATCGGAGATGTTTTAATTGATCCGTCAGCAATTCTGGATAATGGGGAGCTGAAATTTGATTCGCAGGGTTATTCATGGCTGCCTTAAGTGTTTTCGACAATGGCAATTAACATCATCGCAATTAATGGGGAATCTTCCTAAATCCCGACTTTCACCATCATTCGCATTCACTCACACCGGTTGCGACTCTTCGTTCTTCGAAAGGCAGAAATCCTAAACTTGCTAAAGGATATTTTGCTATCTTCGTTTGCATGGCAACCAAGGCATTACATTTAGAAGACCTTTCAACAGATGCCTTTATAGCAGCGCTACACAGATTTATGGCAAGAAGAGGGAAATGCAGTGTTATTTATTCCGACAATGGCGTAAACTTTCAGGGTGCTTCCCGAGTCCTTTCTGATGTTAACAAACTAGCACGATCAAAGGACCACAATGAAATCGTTTCAACAATGCTAGCTGCTGATAACATCAAGTGGGAGTTCATACCCCCGCATAGTCCCCATTTTGGGGGATTGTGGGAAGCAGGGGTAAAATGCGTGAAGCAGCATCTTCGCCGCGTTGTTGGCAATCATTGTCTTACTTTCGAAGAGATGAGTACCTTGTTGGCGCAAATTGAGGCGCTTTTAAATTCTAGGCCCCTATGCCCTATTTCCGACACTGATCAAAACTCTTTAACGTCTTCTCATTTTCTCATAGGTAGACCGTACACAGCTTTACCAGAACCGAACTATTTGGAGACTCCTATAAATCGCTTGGGACGTTGGGAACTACTACAGAATATCCTACAAGGATTCTGGCAAAGATGGCAATCAGATTACATCACCTCGCTACAGCAGAGACCGAAGTGGAAAAAAAGGCAGAAGAACTTTCAAGTTGGTGATCTAGTCGTCGTAAAAGAGCCTAACCAACCACCATCAAAATGGACTTTGGGCAGAGTCGATGAAATCTTTCCTGGGAAAGACGGCCCTGTTCGAGTTGTCTCCGTTCGTGCCAGCAGTGGATTATTCAAGAGACCCATAACCAAGCTGGCTATTCTACCAAATTGCTGAAGTGCCTTCAGGGGTGGCGGCGTGTTCACTTACCACAAATCAACTTCCAACTGTCAAATTGACAATCTGTAGAAACAGTGTTGCCTGTTTAAAACCTCTAAAAAAACCACACTTTTTAGAATCAGCCATTCCTAAAGCGCTTGTTTGCTCCACCATTTCTTTACTTTTCCTACAAAATCAAAAACAAATTACAAGTTTTCTCCTTTCTAGTTTTAAATTGACTTTATTTAAGAATACAATTAAATATTTCTATCGTTAAATAACTTATATACTTAATTTAAATTAAATATAAATATAACTCTAAATGTATACCACAGTTGAACAGGACTAGACTTGTAATTCCACAAAAGACTTTCGTAATTCTCTTTATTGAAAAACTAAAACTATAAATAATTAGATTCCTACAATAATTCTTAACTATAAAATGTGCGTTAATAGTTCACTTTCAAAATTTAAAAAAAAATTTAATTGCACCACTTAAAAATAAATCCAAAGAGATAACAAACTAAAAAATAAAAATTGAAATTCTCAATTACAATCCACCATTTGAGTGCGAGAAGAGTGTACCACTGCCATTGGGGCTAAAACTTGCCGAATTCGGCGATGGCGATTCATCACTATTCCGACTGCTGTTACTACTGCCATATTGTCCGCCGCTGCCACTTGACCTTCCGTTTAATTGATTCGATCGTGGATCTTCAGGAGTCCAAACACGGGCATACAATTTACTCCCTGGATAGCGATCACCCTTTCGATACCATGACAAGGAGTGTGAGACACCACCACCTGTAGATAGAAAGATACAAAAACAGATATTTTCCATTAAATCATTGAAGTAGCCACGCCTCTCCAATCACGAGAGGGTTATGAAATAGTACATCCTCCTTCCCAAAGTAAAGTAGTCCAAACATCCATTAGCAAGGACATTACAACCCCATTAGGATTAGACAACAAGAAGTACGAGTACATGTCTGTATACGGTTCGGATACATCTACTCCTTTCAAACAAACAAAATGTGCAAAATGCTTATACAGCTGGAAGGTTTCACAATTAACAACACAGAATCCAAGGATTCGAGATTCAGGGATTCCCGCCTGCTCATGTTTTCACTGTTTGTTTACACTTTATTTCGACCAAATAGAGACGCATGCGGGCGAGAATAAACAGAGAAAACAATTCGAACAATCGAAGAGATACACTTAAAGGATAATCAAACTGAAACAGGATGAATGTACAGATTTTGATGAGGGGGATTCCAAAAAAAAAAAATAAATAAAAACCACCCACTCTTCGACAGAACTTCTTGAAGGGAAACAATTTGTAAGCGCCCTCTTTGTACTGTGTCAAGTGGTTTGCGGGTTAGCACTATCCAAAATATTCAAGGCAATTTTGCCATCGAAAGTGGTGTGAAAATTTGCCATACGTTTGAGCTTTTCTGCTACTTTTCATCCAAAATCGAAGGAAATAAGAAGGCAACTGTAGGTTTCCCTTCATCCTTGGTGTGATGAAGAAAAAATGAATTTAAAGCCCACCCTTCGGTTATACTCGTACATACGAGGACCTACGACTCACCATAAGGGAAGATGACGAAGGACGACAATGATTTTGTATGGCACAGGCACAGGCACAGGCAAATTCATGAGCTCACTGTGCACATCTGCTGGGGTGGAACGAATTTCCCACGGGGTGATTACCTTTGGTTCCGTATTACGAGTATGATAGACGAGAAATGAACGTACAAATACGTACGAGTATATCTTTGTTAAGAAGGGGATGGTTGTGTGGATATTTTTGTTCATAAAAAGGTAATATAACAGAGGTAACCTAGGAGCATTGGGGTCTATTATCTGCTTGGTACATCGAATGTTATGTCGGATTTTATTATTATTACTTTTGTTTCCCTTCAACGATAGTCGTACATTATGTATCACACATTCGATATTCGAATGTTGTTTTGCCGCTTGATGGGTCGTTTATTGATTACTAAACACCTACATACATGAACGAAATGTTATTTTGAGTAATAAACTGTTTTGCATATTTACATTTCGAGAAAATTAATTAGGAACGGCTTGGGCACTGTTTGAGATACTTGTTTCATTTGGACTCTTCGGGGGTAGGCCTATATGCCAAGAAATAGAGAACAGATTCACCTGATCGCATGATCAAGTTTTCATGAAAGGTGACGACTCGACGCAAAAACTCCTGCGGGACTTAAAGAGTTCCAAGCAATGCTTCGAGGTTGACAACCCTATCCTACATCTTTCGCATGCTTAATTTATCACGTAAAATGTTGTTTGCCACTTCGTACAATACGCCTACGGCCTCTGCTACTTCATTATACTCATGCAGTGTGTATACCAACCTACGTCCTCAAAAGTCTCACAACGCCATTGTAGCCTCGGATAATGACAGACTCATTATTGACGATTAAAGGACAGCGATTTTCGGATCTGTTCCACTCCTTAAGAGACCGCGTGCAGCCAAACAGCAAGCGGAGATGCTCGTCTACTACAAACCAGACATAGTCGCCATCCAAACACTGTGATGAGATAGACAAAAAGACAATGGATGCGGATTCGCCGTCAGAGCAGGACTTAGGGAACAAGCCCTGAACTTTAAGCATTTAAGCGAACGCCTGACGACCAAGATCATTAAGACCAAATAATAAAGACCAAGATCGCCAATAAAAACATCATAAACATCCAAACCCCGACAGAGCAGAAGGACGACCTTACCAAAGACTTGACTAGACAAGGAGAGCATCTTTTGTAATACAATGCCATCATCTTCGGAAACCGACACAGACTTATTGATTTTACGGCGGGACATTATGTCACTTTTCCTTCATATCCACAAAGGGACCTAGTTGACTCCTGGTAAACAAACCGTCAACCAAACTTATCAAGGTACTCCTGTGTGTTTTGGAATACCGAACGTTCCGAGTAGACCATTATCTCGTTGTACCCAAAATACATAAAAGCACAAAGCTAACGAATCATCGTGAGGAAACTAAACTTCGAACAGCTGCGATCGCAAGAGACTGTCAGATCCTTTACCTGTCGAGTCTCCCTTAACCACTCGAGGGCACCGATATAGCCCGATTCAAACGTGGAAGACTAGTGACATAACAGTCAAATAACAATCAGAGAGCTGCCCCAACAAAGAAAAACCTGGTTTGATGATAAATAACAAGACTAAGTCGCGATCTCTACGAGCAGAAAAGAAGGAGAGAACACAAGAACACAGGCTCTCCTCAGAAGAAAACAGAAAGCGCACGAGAGACGCTCAATCGAGCCTTAAGAGAGGTATTACCGGAAGAATGAAGTTCGGAAATTTTAAGCGGCCTGTAGACGCTAAAACATGGTACCACTAAAACCCGCAGACCTATTCACTCCAACATAATAGAACACATCTCTCCACAAAGATGGTAGGCTGTGAAAACATTCGAGAAGTTCTTTCCAAGCACGAGTATTTGGAATGTTCGCCTTGCTCGAGTAAATGTCGACAGATGAGAGCGCAGCCACTCAAACATAGTATCAGCAACACAAAACTCCGCCCACAAACATCGACAAAAATCAAACGGGTGACCGTGGTGTAGTGGTACTAGCAATCGCTTCTCACTCGGAGGGTCAAGGTTCGAATCCTGCCGATGACAAGTCCTTCAAGTTTTTCAAGTTTTTTATTTGTGTAATTGGAACTCAGACAGAAAAATTCTGCGTGTGAAGGCATAACACTGACACGTAGATTTGACTGTTGTAGAGTTTCAAGCACAAAAAATACTGCGAATTATAAACTTCGAATCACTCTGAGTGAAGAAAAAACTCTCCGTCCTATTCGGACTCCCACCCCTGGAGAGCGAATATCTGAGTACTCGTATTTCTGCAGACTGTTAAACGGTGATGACGAACAACATCCCATGTATACGAACGAACAACGAACTTCAAAACTGGCGATCCAAGAGTCACAGTTTCACCGTATTCAGTGAATAAAACGCGGCAAACGTTATCATCGGCGATGAAATAGCTTCCTCGCATTTGTTCGTTCGTAAACATGAACTCCTGTGCATCTTCGGGAGTAGAGTAGTCATCGGGAGTAGACGGTATCCCAAACGTCGTATTAAGACACCTGCCGTTGGAAGTAGTGGATATATTTACGGAATAATGCATATTATCCGACGCATTGGAAAACAGCAGTGGTACATCCAATCCCGAAAAGGGATAAAGTTAGAACTAGCCCTGCTAATCTTCGGGCATAGTTTGCTTCCGAATATTAGCAAGGTATTCGAGAAGGTGGTCAATAATAGAGGGCTGTTAAGAAAGAAGAAAAAGAATATAATTCCGGGAAGACAGTTTGGTTTTAGAGCGAGGCATGACACTATTCATGCTGCGTCAAAGCTGATCTCTGACATACTCGTACAATGGAATACATGCAAAAACCTGTGTACGGGTGCCTGCCTCGTTGACTTTGAGAAGGCCTTCGGACATCGTATGGTTGGAGGGGCTTTTATATAAGTTGACCAGGACGGCATGCCGAAACCTCTGCTATATATGATTTACGACATGCTTATGGGTAAGAAGTTCGTTGTCAAATGTGGAAACGTCATTTCGAGCAAGGTCTTACAACATTGGGCTGTGATTTCTCTGATACCGTTTTACACAACATTTACACAAGTAATCTAGTAGGTTCCCTGCACTTGATTTCTATCACATTAAGGCATATTGCGACGGCCGTAAATGGCAAATCAATTTTCAAAAGCCGGAAACAACCCTTAGAACTCCATTGAGATGGGCTTCTGGGGATACCAGATATAACTGGCGGAATTTGGCCATCATTGGACAGCACGGACTGCCATTAGCGATACCTTGGTATCTGGCTCGATAAGTATTTGTATTTTGACCTACATACAGATGCTTGTCTCATTGGGGCCAGAAAGGCTTTAGCTCTGACAAGAAAGCTATTTCACAGCAGTCAACTTGTTTCCAGAGTGAAGGTCATATGCTACGAGTACGTGGCCCTAATCAGGTCAGTCATCGCGTATGGATGTCCCGTGTTGTTCAAGGTAGCGCCGTGTCATATGGAAAGGATTCGGGTGCTCCAAAGGCAGTGTCTTAAGACCTGTCTCGGATTGCACAGAACACCAGAATTAGAGTACGAAGAATATTATCCCAACAAAACCCTTTACGATGGGGCTCATCTGAATAGGATTGATAATTTCCTGATTAAGGTGATTCGAACACACGTTGCAAGTGCAATGACCAACGATAATAACCTGATCTTTGGGGCTTATTACCCTAACGAAATGTACCAAGAGAGCTCACTTCTATCGGGCTTTATTCCACCAGAGGCATTTCTCCATTTTGATGTTAAAGGGTTAGTGCAAAGCAGGGATGGTATCCCGGTAAAATACCACCACCACCGCGGTACGAGGGACAAGAGGCTCATCTACGACAAGTATGTTGCCAATGCTCAGGAGCTCCTCCGTTTTAGTCCCGCGATTGCGGACAGTAATCGGATAGATGCCGAGAAACAGTACAGCGGATTCTGGTAGCTTCAAGAAAGGGAGAGGGTTGGCTCGCTCTCCTAGGTCGGTACGTTACTAAGGTTACATACTCCTCCTAGTTGGAAGTTAGATTAAGGATAGTTACGCAGATCACATGAAAAGGCCGCGTTCGTTAACATTAGGCGGCGCATTTGAGAAGTGACCGATGCTTTATGACATTAGTTAAATCTCGGTATGCATCACCGTGCACGTTGTTGGCGAATGGCTGGCGCCCAAAATCGCAATTGGGATTCTGACAACCCGTTCTGAGAGACTACGTAGAATAGGGCCATAGTTTTAAGTTTTATACAAAATTTAAAAGATATGGCATCCAAGTTTCATATATTGGATAACTGATAGATAAGATCAATCCTAAGATAGTTTTTAAGGCCGAAAGGCAAACTTTGAATGAAATTATTAAGTTTATAGCGTTCGGTTAGAGCCAGTAAGCTAGAATCAATAACTATCGTTGTCAAATTAGATTTAAGCATTTTTGCCTACAACAGAAATAATAAAAATGAATTTAAAAGTAAAGAACGAACAACATCCAACCATCAGGCAAAATGAATGAATGAAAACATTCAACCTGGACTATGAAAGACAACATTAACGTCCAACCGTAGGACAGCAATCTCCATGCGTAAGCCCAAAACCCAAGAGCATACATCAACTCATCTCTATTATATTGGTTTGCGGAACGATGGTTCGACTTAGACTAGTTTATTATGAAAGAGCTTACAACTAACTGCTTACAAAATATATATGTATATATGTACTACGAGTATATACATATATCCCACACCTGACTACTTAACTTAGCAAGTGTCTGCTCATAGAACATATCACTTTTCCCTTCTTTAAATGATAGATAGCAATGATAGTTTTTCCAATTGTTAAGTTTCAGCAGCTGTCAGAGTTGGCAATGACATCCAGCTGTCAAAATATTCAGTAAGGTTTGACATTTCATCATGAATCATTTTACGCTTGCCACTCCGTACCACACCACCCCTACGGCGGCATTGGACACCTTTCTGCATCAAAAACCGCTTGATTTGCAGATAAAAAAAACTTGCTGGCGACATGCGATACGAATCACTAATTTGGGTCACTTCAAGAGCAGTAGTTTCGGACATGGCACTGTCCTAACGGGGCCACTGCAATTCCTTCCCTGGTCGACTTCGACATCCAGTACGATATAACATATCCGGAGAGGGAGGACTGGGAATAAAATGCAATGCAGGTCAAATGAAATTGCAATTTTCGCAGATGACTTGAAAACACAGGAAGAACAGGTGCTGGTATCTTCTAAGAAGACCCAGAACTAAGAGTGCCTATAAGACTACCAGACGCAAGCAGTATCTTCCAATCAGAGGTTCTGGCTGTCCTCGGGGCCGCTGAGCTAATGCAAATGAGATCGGTATCCGAAAGAGATATCGCTATCCACATCGGTAGCCAGGCCGCGCTCAAGGCAATGGAATCAACCAACGTCAACTCTGATACAGTCAGGGGATGTCGCACAGTGCTTAAGGCACTATGCAGTTAGAACCGGATAAGACTGTGCTGGGTGCCAGGACACTGCGGTATTAAGGGAATTGAACAAGCGGACGAGCTTGCAAGAAAAGGAGGTTGCCAACATCAAACCATAGTGAGGGTCTCTATCGAAGAAAAAATCACAAAGACTGCCAACCTAAGGTGGTCAAGTCTTGAGGGACACAGGGTATCCAAGGCTCTTTGGCCGCTTTTTGACAGCAAAAGATCTAAGAAGTTAGTAAGATTAAACAGGAATAAGCTCAGGACACTGCGGCAACACACAAAGAGACTCAAATTACCAGATACGGATATCTGCAGATTCTGCGGTGATCTGCAAGCTGTTGAGGACCTAACACACTTACTGTGTGAATGCGAGACAATATCGCGTAGTCAAAGAAAATTTTTAGGGAAATAGTTTTTCGAAAACCTAGAGGAATATACGGCACGAGCTTCAAAGGCCACATTTGGCTTTCGCAGGAAAATTGAGTGTTTCACCAGGGCGATGGTTTAGGTTTTTGTCATTTGAAGACAAATCCGACTGGTTTCACAGAGTAGCGGTGGGCCCATTTTGGTGCCGGGTGTCTGTATGATGGCATATCCATTATACCCCTATTTAACTTAACCTAACCTAACCTACGCTTGTCGAACGTGCGGAAATTATTAAAAAATTTTATCGAAATTCTGGCAACGTGATTTCGCCGTGAGGTCGGTCGTCATTATGGCTTCAGTGTGCAGGCAATTCGTCGGACTGTGGAAAAGTTTGAGCGTGAGTACACTCTTTGGGCGCTGGAAATGTTGGCCGGAGATCCGGATTTTGGTCAAAAAATCATAGGCGCAGCAAAATTGCCTTCCGGCCAAGCATCAATGCATCCACAAGGACTGACTGTTTGGTGCGGTTTATGGCATGGCGGCATCATCGGACCTTATTTCTTTCGAAATGAGGAAGAGACACCGTCACCGTCTATGGTCCCAGGTATAGAACGATTTTAACCAACTTTCTGTGGTCAGAGCTCAATAACATCGATATGTCCGAGCTGTGGTTCCAACAAGACGGCGCTACATGTCATACAAGCGGCGCAACGCTTCAACGAAGTTGTGAAGGAGAAATTTGGCGACTGGGTCATTGACAATGACACCATCACGGCAATCATACGAATAATCACTGTTGTTAATCGCTGCTTCTTTGGGATTAGAAGGCAAATAAGTATTGTAGTAAAGCCCTCTCTCGAGCAACCAAAACGACATTATATAGGAACCTAATCGTCCCAGTATTGCCTTAGGGTACAGAAGCTTTGACACTGATCAAAGCGGATGAAAACGCTCTTCAGTGCGAATGTTTTTCAGGTAATTTTCGATCCCGTTTGTGTCAATGTAGAATGCAGGAGACGTTTGAACAGCGAACTGGGCTGTAAAGCGATACTGAACTCGTCAGGAAAGCTCTTATAATCTGGTTAAATGGCTAGGTCATCTTGATCGCATGGAAACCCGCGCATCATCTTAGGCCCAGAGGGAAAACACAAGTGGAAGGGGACCTTAGCTAACTGGAGAGGCATGTTAGCTTAGGCTCTGGTCCACTCCGAACTGCTGATGGCGTTAACATTCAGCATGGAGGATCCGCAATTGAATTTCTTTAAAATATTTAAAATAGACGTCAATAAGGATTTTTTAATTTTTTGAATCGAATTTCTGAAACAGAGATGGTGGCGGATTAATTGTGAGGCGAAGGGCGTTGGAAACGGACAGACTCATGGACGATCATGTAAAATTAAAAAAAGAACGTTTGGGTCTGCACTAATCACAGGATATGTCACACTAGATAAGGATGAACAACTCATCAAACATACATTTTCCGGTTACTTCTATAGAGAGCAGAAACAGGGGGCATTTGAGTTTCCATTTGTAAAAAGCATAGCATTTTTGACAGCACAGGTGTTATAGTAAACTAACTGTGTAACAACAATCCGTATCAAGAATAAATTCGCCAACATCAACCAGATACGCTCTTACACACCTACACAAAAAATAGTCGAAAAACAACACTGCTGTCACCAATTACAATCTGTCAATAGACTCCTGTCAAATTTCGAGCTACATACGTCATTTAGATTGTGCATGATAGCCATTGAAAGCCAATAACCGGGTTAGTTTTGACGAAAATAGAAAATCTGTGCCGAACAAGGTGGGTCTGCCGGCCAACAAACTTATGGCGATAATTCTTTTAAACTATTCAAAGTCCAGCATTTCCATCTACCCACCCAAAATGAAGCGAAGAGAAGAATATCTTGATTAAAGTATAATAAGGCTACCAGACCGGAAGGCCTTCCTACAGAGCTATTTAAGGCAGCAAGAGATGACTTGGTAACGACCGTAGACAAACTCATTTCCAGATGTGGTCTGAGGAAACTATGCTTGATGGATGGAACCTCAGCATCCGTTGCCTGGTCCACGAGATAGTAATCTGAGCTGGGTAAAAAGGGCCAGTCTACACAATGATCTTGTCTTTCGTATTGTGTGAATGCCTGATATCATTTGTTGACAATCTAATCGATCCCTATTAATGCGGTTTTGGGCCGCGGTTATTGAATCCCCTCAAATTCACACTACTACAGATCCTAGAGAAAAGCAAAGAAGTCCAGAGCGAAACCCACCACATCTTTATCGATTCCTAGGCAGCCTCCATAAACGAGTTATACGAGTTATTATTATTAGCCCGCGCTAATGGAGGTTTTTGGTACCCTTAAAATGTTTGCACTCAATGTGGGGAGGAAGAAAAGAGAGTTACCAATGTGCATTGGTCTTAAATGTATGCAAGTTATAATGACTTGAAAATAAAGAGCTCGGCAGTGCATTTCATAAGTGAGTTGTACGGCTTAGGAAAAACACGAGGCACAAGACATTGGGGGTGACCGTGGTGTAGTGGTACTAGCAATCGCTTCTCACTCAGAGGGTCTAGGTTCGAATCCTGCCCATGGCAAGTCAATTTTTCATTTGTGTAATTGGAACTCAGACAGAAAATTCTGCGTGTGAAGGCATAACACTGACACGTAGATTTGGCTGTTGTGGAGTTTCAAGCACAGAAAAAAATACTGTGAATTATACCTCGAATCACTCTGAGTGAAGAAAAAACTCTCCGTCGTATTCGGGCAGGGGCGTGAGTCCTGGAACGAATATCAAAAGCAGAGAGTACTGTTGTCTACAAAAGAATATACAGGATTAGAAGTAGTAGACAAGAGATCAGTGATGAAAATTAAAAAGAGTGTCGGAGATAGAACGGAGCCCTGGGGCATACCAGCACTTATTTTGTGAATATCAGATTTGCAACCATCCAAGACAACCTGAATTGAACGTTCCGAAAGTTAATTTCTAATCCATTGGAGAAGAGGGTCGAAGACCCTGATGCCAAGTTCTGTCAAATGCCTATATCAAGTGAAACTATCTTGCTCTAACCAGTGGAACACTTTTCGAAGTGACATGCCATCGAATCACCAGTGGACCTGTTGCTATGAAAACCGTATTACCGGTCATTGAGAAGTTTTCGTGTTTCGAGATATTTCACGAGCTGACGGTTTATCAACGTTTCCATTACCTTGGAAAGACGCGACGTAAGTGCAATCGGCCTGTAGGAGGAGAGAAAAGAAGATTCCCCTTCTTAAAGGACGGGTTGGACAAATGCAGTTTTACATCTGCCCGGAATGATTCCTGAAGAATAGGATCGATGAAAAAGTTTACACAGTCGTTTTTCCATCGAGGAAGAAGAACTCTTTAGAAGAAGGCGACACATACCATCTAGAGCAGCGGATTTATGAATGTTAAGACCTTTAAGTATTTTTGTTACTTCACGAGTGCGAAGGTGTATTCGTCCCATCGAAGATTCGTCACACTCAAGTGTAGGCGGAGACAAAGCACAATCTGCGAGTTTTGAGCTGGCCGCAAAGTGTGCAGCAAGCAGATTGGCCTTGTCCAAGAGCTGACATGTCATTGTAAATAGAGGATGAGGCAGAATTTCAAATGTTTTTGACGAACGACCGACAATTTTTACTAACTTTCAGACATTGTAGTATTTCTTGCTTCGGCTTTTGGTCATATTAAAATTTCACACGCTTAAGAAAGAGTTTGCAGTTATTGCTGACTCGTTTCTGCTTTTTTCGGTTCTCCCCAGTCGGACTGGCCTTGTGGGACCGGCAAAATATTTTTCTAACCTTGACAGTCTTTCTGCAGCTCGAGTCGTACCACGCCCATTCTTTTGGCTTGATACTCTTCATCCGACGAGGGATAAAGGATCTCATTCCAAAGAGATCGTTAAATTGTGGGGAATGATGGCGGAGAGTGCTGCATAAAGGTCGGAAGCAATCTCATTGTGACCCTTGATGTCAAAAAAGGGTTAAGACAAAGTGATCTGCAAGTTGAATGTGACGCGGGGATGATGATTTTTTCTCTAACAGACTTGAGAAAATTGTGCGAAATTCGCAGGCCACGACCAGGGTGACAATTTTTTAAAAGTCTGTGCAGCTACTTTCATTCGGCGATTAGCATACCATGATTTCAAAAAGAAGGTACGTACTACATCGACAATTCGTACAGAAAGCCCGATAACTACATCTTTACTTACCTCTTCCCTCTATGAACTTTGACAATCACACCTCGTCACGAATTGGTTTAAGAGTTACACTGGGCAATTGCTCGGTCAATGTCTTGTCTGAAACATTAAGGAGACTCTATATAAAATCCTCATCATCCTAGTATAGTCCTCTTTGTATGGATGGTATTTGGAGGAGCAGATATAACAGCGAACTCTACAAAGTCATCGGAAAAGTGTGCATCAATTTCCTGAGGTGTTCAACCCTTCGGCCTGAAACGTCTTCGAAGAACAGACTAATAGTACGTTTACACCGATCCGAAATTCAGCATTTCGGACAAATTCAACATTTCAGACGAAATGTTCCATACAATTTCCAGCATTTCTCTGCATTTAGAAGGTGTCAAATCGAACAAACCTTTTTAATTATTCTGGACGTCATTCAGCGCTTACAAAAACAAATTTGAAAGAAGTCAGCTGTTCTAATATTTACAATCATTAACGACTATGTGCCTCAGCCAAATGGACTAAAAAAATATAAGATAAAGGGAAGACGCAGACGAGGAGTTTCTTGTTGAACTCTGAGAAGAAAATATTGTTGGGCTCCGGGGGAACCAAAAAAAGGGTATAGGGCATATACATAAAGAGTTGTGCCTCTTGTTTAAAAATAAAGAGGTGGAGTTTTCACCGGGGGAAATTGAAACAAAAATTACGAATCTGTAGCTGACAGTAGCTGTCATATAAATGTTTTGCGTTCAATGTAAACGGTGAAATGAAATTCTGAAATTTCATTTCGAAATGTTGAATTTCGGGTTGTTGTAAACGTACTATAAGATAATATTAGGTGCCTGTGCATTGCGGCATAAGGTGTTGTAGACTTAAAAGAGAAGAGTTCCAAGCATTCCACATTCATAATTCAACTGCAATTACAATTCCCTGTGGCATTCAAAAATTACCTCAAAAATTTATAAGTGTTTTGTCAGCTGAAGCACTATTAACTGCCACGGCAAAAAAAAACAAAACACGGCGATTGTGAAAAAACAAAAAATTATTCAACCCAACCGACTTTTAGGGAGATGTTGATGGGTTAACATCATCCCCTAATCCTTTAACCCAAGCTCATGGCTCATGGAAAATATCAATCATGTCTTCGATATGCCCAGCACCAACAAATCCTCCCTTATGAGCCACGAAAACCGTGACTAAAACGTTTTTTATAGCCCCCATGCGCAAACGCAAATCAATTCGTCGTTGAACATTCGTACCGGAGGTCCTAGCCAATGTTTTGTCAATCCTTGTGGTTGGACTTTATTTATCTCTCCGATCAGTAAGAACCCGACTTCGTGTGTATCCATTCTATGTTAGGAAGAGTGTGAAAATCTCAATTAGTTCCAGGCAGCCGGAGGCAACAAAAAAAAAAAGAACAAAATTCAAATCTATTCAACCAAAGGGGATTGTCATGTCCTTGATGAAGATGAAGATCCTTTTTGCGTGTGTTTCAGATGAATTTTTGCGTGTTTTCGAATTCAATTTAAATAGAAAACAAAACGTTTAGGGAGGGTGCGTTTATCTAATTTCCTTTCGCTCAAGGGTGCGTTGGAAGAGGATAATTTCATAATTTTCAAATTTCATAAAATTTGTTCCTCTCGTCGGTTAAGGATGATGAGTGGGATGAACTGTGCCTTTGTTCATTGCCAGGTGATTGATTGTTCCGATGTACGAGTATGTACATATGTACTCGTAACCAGGTTCAAAGTAAACGAAACCAAACAGTGACACGATATGATATGATGTGATGGAGCGTAGTAGGGGTGGGAACTTGGACCGCAAGTGTTTCAAGTTGAACATAATTTTTTTTTTCTGTTTCACAATTGCGTGTGTGAAATATGGTTTAAGTTGAGTAATGACAGAGGGCTAAGCTATTATTAAGCAATAACCTGCAGCGTGGAAAACCACAGGCCTGCATTATTTGCCTAAATTCGAGGAACAGATTATTAAGTAGTTCTGTTTAAATATAGCTGCTGGACGTATTATTATTTCTCCAATTTTGTACAGAGATGTGTATACAAAGTTGAAACAGTTCCGTCGATTTATTTTTTAATTGTTTTTTCCCCGATTTGTTGTTCCTTAAAATAGAGCAGATACGCATAGGGCTTTTTATTCTCTGGTAGCTGTTTGCTTTTAATGTATAACCACGAATTCTGTGAGCTGAACCAGGGAATGCATAGACTCGTAATCGCCATTATAGACGTTGTACGGGTGATCGTGGCTCAAGTATTTGTGTATTGGCGTCCAAATCGGATGATTCGGCGTTCAATCCCAGAGACATTCATTCTTCTATTCAGGCAACTGAAATCACGTCTCTGAAAAACAAAAAATCATCGGAAGTATACGGTGTTCCAAACGTCGTATTAGGTCACCTGCCCTTGGAAGCAGTGCATATAAAGGGTCTTTCATTAAATTTAAATAAAACAAAGTGTGAGTGAGATGTCCGCGGCGGTTTCTCTGGGTAGCGCGCATCCGAAATATTCAATTTTCCATAACTCTGGCGCATAAGTCAGGCTGAATTTGACCGGGCATGGGTTATGTTGGCTTGTGGCTTATTCGCATAGACCTGCGACTTCAGAAAACCCCACAAGGAAAAGTCTAACTGGATCAAATCGCACGATCTCGGTAACCAGTTCACATCACCTCCTCGTGAGATGACCGCTCGTGTAGAATTTCCAATGTGGTGTGAGCTGTGTGGCACGTAGCGCCGTCCTGTTGAAACCACATGTCGTTGGTGTCCATATCATCCAATTCAGGCCAAAAGAAGTTCGTAATCATTGACCTATAGCGCTCGTAGTTGACCGTGATGGCTAGACCAACGTCGTTCTCAACAAAATATGGAGCGATGACGCTGCCAGCCTAAAATCCACACCAAACAGTGACTTTTACGGGATGTATTGGACGCTCTTGGATCCCATGTGGATTGATATCGTCCCAAATTCATCCAGAAATGGGCCTCATCGCTGAAGATGATTCTTCAATAAAAATTAGGGTCAGTTTACAACTGATCCAGAGCCCATTCAGCGAACACACGTCGTTGTCTTCAGCTCCTGGGTCAGCTGAATTTTGTACGGGTCCAAATCACGACGCAAAATTCGCCAAGTTGTGGTCTGTGATAGGCCGAGTTCTTGTGAGCGACGCGAAATCGACTGCCTCAAATTCTCCTGCACAGCGGCGATGTTTATGGCAGATCTTGCGTTTCGTCGACGTATGGGAGTTGGTTTATCTTTTACTGAACCAGTGGCTTCAAATTTATCCATCACGCTGCGAATAGACCTCTCGGTAGGACGATTATGGCGACCGTAAAATAGGCGAAGCCCAAACAGAACACCAATTTTGATAAAAAATGTTTATCATTTGCACGTATTGTTGAACGCTATGTCCGTCCATGGTGTTTTGGCAAAACAGACTGAATAAATGACAGCTAATTTGACAGATGTAGCTTCAACAATATGTGTCTGAGATTTAGCAACACCACTTTAGCCAAGCTTATTATTGCAATTGCTGTCACAATGAAGCTGTCAAATTATTTATTTCACTTACTGCGCATTTTGATCGTTTTGTGCGCAACCACGAAGTGCTTGTGGGAGCAGTCAAAGTAGATGAACTGACGGCTCATGACCAGCTGTGGGAGCAAGTGGAGAACAATTATAATGAAGCATGTATCAAATTAAATCGGAAATTGTTAGAGTACAAAGCATCTGAATCCATTTCTCCAAAATCATCCGAATCGGCTGGTAGTGCTTCCAATGGCTTCGATATGAGATTGGATCCAGTCACAATTCCAAATTTCGACGGATCTTATTGCAATTGGCTGGCGTTCAAAGATGTTTTTGAGACACTGGTACATCATGCCAATTTTCCAGAGGCATATAAGCTAAGCAAACTTCGGCAAGCAGTTTGTGCAAAGAATGTGCCGTTGATTGGTGGATTGTATACAGGGGGCTATGAGGAGGTTTGGGCAGCTTTAAAAAATCGTTTCGACAATCCAAGGCTGCTGGCTGAAATTCACGTATCAAGGCTCATTAATATGAAGGCAGCGGTAGACGAGACAGCAAAGACTCTACTGACAGTTGTGGATACGGTCCAAGAATCGCTTCATGCATTGAAGGTTATGCAGCTACCAATAGACCAGTGGGACGCCCTAGCTGTATCAATAATTGTGTCTAAGCTTCCTACCAGTACACGACGAGAATGGTGCATGTGTTCGGATTCCAACAAAATTCCGATATTAAGGGAACTTCTACAGTTTTTGGAAAAGCGGGCTCATAGTCTTTCTACGGAGATTGGTCGAGTATCACAACGTCAGTAATTGTCTTCGAACAGAACACAGCACCGCAATCAGAATGTCAAATCTTGCTTGGTGGCAGCGGATGATGCGAAGTGCTGCCATTGCCAAGGGCCACATAGGGTTTCGCGGTGCCAATCTCTTATCAACATGAAACCAGAACAGCGCTTTAATGCTTTGAAACATTTTGGTTTGTGTTTCAACTGCCTCAAAAATGGATATAATTCAAATCAGTGCCCTTCAGGTGGGTGTCGACACTGTGGTCGGAAGCACCATACACTCTTTTGCCGTGGAACTAGGGATCCCTCTACCACGTCGGCTTCGCAGTCGAGAGACCCTTTAACAGTTGATGCTAAGTTGGTACAGCCATCTTTATGACTAGACGATCCTGTGACAACTTACCTAACTCGAGGAGATCGCACGGTATTGCTTGCTACTGCGCGCGCATATGCACATGGAGAACGGAATGAACAACGCCTCGTCCGTATACTTTGCGATCCTGTATCGCAGGTAAGTTTCATATCAGATAGAGTAGCTCATTATTTGAATCTTCGCAGAACTAAGTGTGAGCTGGAGGTTGAAGGAATTGGTGCGTTGGCTCGAACTCGTACAAAGGGAAGAGTTTTCTTTGAGCTCAAGGCAGTTTACACAACATTTTCACTAAGCATCCATGCATTGGTAATCTCGTCAATCACGTCGATAACTCCCGCGGTGCACGTCGATGTGGCTCGATGGACGCATTTGGATGGTCTTCAACTGGCTGACCCGAATTTTGGTACACCTGGTGGAATAGATGTACTTCTAGGGGCTGATGTGTGGGGTCTGATCGTCACAGGTGACATCATTAGTGGTAACAAAGATGAACCGCATGCGCAACGAACACAATTTGGATGGGTTATCTTTGGTCCAGCTTCGACTACTCCCACATCAGCACGCCCTGTTTACAGTCTCGGTGCTCAAGTGTCTGAGGTTGAATCAACTTTGGAGGAACTCGTACAAAACTTTTGGAGGCTCGAAGGTGTCCCTGGTGAGGAGATTAATTATGAGAATGACGAGTGTGAACGGAAATTTTCAACGACACACTCTAGAACCAGAGATGGCAGATACGTGGTATATATACCACTCGCCCTCGGTCATATGGAATATGTTGGTCAACCTGGCGACCATCTAAACGGGTATTTCATTCCACATCACGCAGTGACCACAAAGTTCCGCTTTGTATTCAATGCGTCAACTAAAACAAGTACAGGGATCTCGTTAAATGACGTTCAGCTGGTTGGTCCCACAATACAAGATTCCCTGATAAATATAATTCTTCGCTTTTGTCGTTACCTCATCGCTCTCACAGCGGACATTGAAAAAATGTTCCGTCAGGTAATGGTGGCACCTGAGCATCGGAAGTACCAGCGCATTTTTTGGCGTGAGTCACCTGAAAGGGACATTGGGGTCTACGCTCTGGCCACAGTGACGTATGGGATGGCTGGTAGCCCGTTCAATGCTGTACGTGCCTTACAACAATGTGCACTCGACAATTATTTTGAAGTGGCTGACTGCACTCAGGCCTTAGCAGCGCGGGACGCTATTTTGAGGTCCTTTTATGTCGACGACTTTTTGACTAGTTGCAATTCCATTCATGAAGCAGTACTATTGGCTACGAACGTCGACAAAATTCTCTCAGCTGGTCATTTTAAACTTCGAAAGTGGAGTTCCAATAGTGCACAACCCATTCGCGATATCAAGGGTTAGAAGCACCTAGAGGTTGAACATGTCATCGATTCTGCGAAAACTTCGGTGCTTGGATTGAAGTGGGACCCAGAAAGCGACGAATTACTCTTCAATGTAAATCTCGTTGAACCAGCTCAATCTCCTACGAAAAGGTGGGTTCTTAGTGAAGTTGCACAGTTGTTTGATCCAACAGGTCTGAACGCATCAGTCATTATAAAGGGCAAGATCTTCATTCAGAGTCTTTGGTCTGGTGGTATTACTTGGGATGCTCCCCTATCTACGGAATTGTCTGAAGAATGGCTTACATTTCGGAATAGTCTCCACGAACTACAACGTTTTCGAGTGCCCAGGTGGTTAGGTATGACAGATGGAGAAATTACAACAATCCACGGTTTTTGCTATGCAAGCTCAAAGGCATATGCTGCTGTTCTCTACACCAGAACAACTCGTCCGAAAAAACCACCGCATATTTCGCTTCTGACTGCTCGCACCAAGGTAGCTCCACTGAAGGGTGCTACAATTCCTCGATTGGAGTTATGCGCGGCGCACTTGTTGGCTGTGACATTGCAGAACGTTCGTATCGCACTTGGACTGCAAAACACGCCATATTGGTTGTGGTTGGATTCAAACATTGTGCTCTGTTGACTACGCAAGCACCCTGCAACACTTAAACCATACGTTTCAAACCGAGTTGGACAGATACAAGAACTGACATCTCCCGACCGATGGCACCACATACGGTCGGCTCAGAATCCAGCGGATTGCGCAAGTAGGGGCATCGGGGCGGATGCTCTTTTAAAACATCGCTTATAGCTGCAGGGACCGGAGTGGTTGATGGACGAACTAACCACTTCACAACACAATACTTTACTTAGTGAAGAAGAAATTTTTACAGTGCGAAAGGAAGAAAGGGGGTCTTTGAGATCCACGCGAATGCGAGATGGGAAAGTCATCCCACTGATAGAACGGTTCAGTTCCCTTCTTCGTCTTCTACGAACCGTAGCGCGCATCAGACGCTGCACGCCGAAACGACGGCAACTATTTCGAAGATTTGTAATTGGGCTTGAGGAGTTGGATGAGGCCATGGAAATTCTAATTCGCTTGGAACAAGGTAAATGCTTTGCTAATGACATACTTAAACTTCGAAATGCTTCCAGATTATCGAACTCCAGTCGACTACTCTCACTTAATCCATTCTTGGATGACAAAGATATTCTCCGAGCAGGTGGTTGAATTAAGAATGCACCTTTACCCTATGACTACCGGTTTCCAATTATCCTGCCAAAGTCTGCGGCTTTAAGTTGGCTACTGATTCTGCAGACGCATGAAACAACACTTCACGGCGGCACACAGATAATGCTATAGACCCTTCGCCATCGATACTGGATTTTGCACGCTAGACAGGCGGTACGAACATTTCTGCACAACTGTACCATTTGTAGACGTCATCGTGGTGCTGTTCTTGCGCAAAAAATGGCCACGCTACCAAGGCAAAGGGTTACTGCTGCCCGCCCCTTCAGTGCATCAGGCGTTGACTATTGTGGGCCATTTTTTCTGCTTGCTGGAGCAAAACGGTCCCGGTTAACCATCAAGACTTATTTGTCTATTTTTATTTGTATGGTTACGAAGGCTGTACATATAGGGGTCGTGGACGACCTTACTTCTCAGTCGTTTCTAGCGGTCTTTACAAGATTTATCAGTCGGCGCGGGCCCTGTGGAGATCTATATAGGGATAACGGCACAGCCTTCGTTGGGGCAAACCGCAAGCTTAAAGAAGACTTAACTACTTGGACCAGTGATGCAAATCAACAAGCGTTGGCCATCCTGGGAACAAATTGGCATTTTATCACACCCAGCGCTCCTCATCAGGGTGGACTATGGGAAGCTGCGGTGAAATCGGCTAAACGTCATCTGCTGCGCCTAGTCGGAGCCCAAACACTATGGTATAGTCAGGTGCAGACCTTGACGGTGCGTATCGAGGCGTGCCTAAATTCGCGTCCAATCATACCTGTTTACGATGACCCAGACGACATCCTAGCTCTGACCCCAGGCCATTTTCTTATTGGGTCCTCCATCATCGCAGCGCCCAAGCCAAATCTTACCGAGGTTCCCCGTAATCGACTCAAGCTTTGGCAATGGTTGCAACAGGTCCACCAGAAGTTTTGGCAACGATGAAGCGACGAGTACTTGCACATATTACAAACTCGAAGCAAATGGCAACGACGTGAAGAGGACGTACAAGTTGGTGACATCGTCTTAGTACGACATGAAAATTTACCTCCGACCCATTGGCGATTGGGCTGGATCACGGAAGTTCATCCTGGTAGTGATGGGCTAATCCGCAACGTAACATTGAAGACCGCACGTGGCAAATGTAGCCGGGCAGTTCAAAAATTGTGCCGGCTGGTGGAATGTTTCGAACCAGATGCTTCGACCGGGCAGCTGATCTCCGACATACAATGGAATAAATGCAAGAGCCAGTGTACGCCTGCCTAGTTGACTTTGAGAAGGCCTTCGACACCGTATGGTTGGAGGGGTTTTTCTATAAGTTGACCAGGACGGCATGCCGAAACCTCTGCTATATATGATTTACGACATGCTTATGGGTAAGAAGTTCGTTGTCAAATGTGGCAACGTCATTTCGAGCAAGGTCTTACAACAATGGGCTGTGATTTCTCTGATACTGTTTAACATTTACACAAATGATGTAGTAGGTTCCCTCACTCATACCATAGCGTACGCAGACGATTTAGTGGCGTACAGATCAGGTCCAAAAATGGGAGTCATCAATATTCTTCTGCAGCTTGATTTCGATCACATTAAGGCATATTGCGACGGTTGAAAATGGCAATCGGCGATACCTTGGTATCTGGCTCGATAAGTATTTGCATTTTGACATACATATAGATGCTTATCTCATTAGGACCAGAAAGGCTTTAGCTCTGACAAGAAAGCTATTCCACAGCAGTCAACTTGTTTCCAGGGTGAAAGTCATATGCTAGGAGTACGTGGCCCTAATCAGGTCAGTCATCGCGTATGGATGTCCCGTGTTGTTCAAGGTAGCGCCGTGTCAGATGGAAAGGATTCGGGTATTAGAAAGGCGGTGTCTTAAGACCTGTCTCGGATTGCACAGAACACCAAAATTAGAGTACGAAGAATACTATTCCAACAAAACCCTTTACGATGGGGCTAATCTGAATAGGATTGACAATTTCCTGATTAAGGTGATTCGAACACACGTTGCAAGTGCAATGACCAACGATAATAACCTGATCTTTGGGGCTTATTACCCTAACGAAATGTACCAAGAGAGCTCACTTCTATCGGGCTTTATCCCGCCAGAGGCAGTTCTCCATATTGATGCCAAAGGTCCCGGTAATATACCACCACCACCGCGGTACGAGTGACAAGCGACTCATCTACGACGGGTATGTTGCCTATACTCAGGAGCTCCTCCGTTTTAGTCACGCGGTTGCGGACAGGAATCGGATAGATGCCGAGAAGCAGTACATCGAATTCTGGTGGCTTCAAGAAGGGAGAGGGTTAGCTCGGTCTCCTAGCAGGATACGTTATTAAGGTAACATACTCCTTTTGGTTGTAAATTAGACTACGAATAGTTAGCGGGATCTCGTGGAAAGGCCGCGTTCGTTAGCATGAGGCCGAGCCTCTGAGAAGTTACAGGAGTCATAGTCGTATCCTCTTGAATGTTAAGTTCTTTAACAAAAAACTTCGAGTACATCGCCTTGTCTTAAAAGTTTGCTTTAGTTACTTACTTTCTGTGGTGGTGGTAGCACCATCTCCCGATAACTGCCGGCAGTGCCGCACACCAAATCGATCGAAGTTCCTTTCCACTTGCAAGTGCTGTTTTTCTTCTTTTTTCTGTCGGAACAGGGGATTCAGGCAAAGAACTTGTCCATCGTACTCCTAGTAAGTTCCTTTTGCTGAAATTTCCCAGTCTTTCGAAGGAAGATGAGTAAACGTTTCAGTGATAACGTGGCCACCATTAAGCGCCGAAAATTTACAGCCCGACGCGAGCGTAGGCCGGACATTCATAAAGAAAGCGCTCTGCTATTTTGTCATCTAACTTGTTTACTACAGTCCGGGGTGGACCAGGTCTTCAGCTAACATTCCTCTCAAGCGAGCGCGATCTTTTGCCAGCTGCATTCAGTTGCGTATACAAAGTTATCTGAGGTCCCCTTCTACTTGTGGGCGCCACCTAAGGTGGACACTGCGTTGTCCCTCTGGGTTGGAGTCGAAAACTTTCGGGTCCATGCGTTTACGATGATCTAGACATCTAAGCCGGCTTATCTGAGCTTTTCTGACGAGGTCAGCATCGCTGTACCGCCCGCACAGATCGCTGTGGAAACATCTCCTCCATTCTCAATTGATGCAAACAGGGCCAACAATTACTCGAAGAACTTTTTATTCGAAGCCCCCGAGAGAATTTTCATCCGCTTTCGTTAGTGTCCAAGCTTGTGCGCCGTAAAATAGTACTGGGATGATCAACTCCTTGTGTAATGTATTTTTGGTTGAGAGGGCATTGCGATTTAGCAGAATTGATTCTTCGCATGATTGCCGGAGCTGATAGCTGAGCCGAGGTACAAGTCGTTTATTTGCTTAACCAACGTCGGAGGCCGTGAAGTACCCAAACCTCGATGAGCTTGTGGCCCGTGCATTTTGCTTAACGGACTAGTCATTCGAGCCGAGGCACTTAACACGGGAGGTGGTCGCGGTTTTATATGCGGCAATTGTTGTCGCAACAAAGCATGACGATCATGCTCAGTAACAGCTTCAGCTGCTGCTGATAGGCCGATACAGAAGGATGATGGCCTAAGGGACTCTGTGGCATTGGGTGGAGAGCAGATTGTCGACTTATACTGCCTCCAGATCCAGAGGAGGAATTGTTATGCATTTGTGGACCGTAGGATGGCGTTGGACTAGGAAGACGATGACACTGAGGATGGGATTCCACCTACTGGCGGTGTTCGTCTGTTTATACCGGACTCGGTAATATCGCTCATTGAGGTACAAAGCAAAGATAATGGAGCTCCTTGACCAGCACCAGACATACCAAGCCCACTTATTAGGCCCTTTCACATGCACATGATCCATCAGCCCGGTAGTGGGCTTAATAAAACCGGAAAAGGTGATGTTCTGTGCATTGAATTGCGCATTGAATTTAGTGGTATGAGGATATTCGGTCTTGTTGACGGTGGTGGCATCAAAATACTCGACGATGATGTAGGGATGTTCGATGAGTTTGGGCTTTGTTACTGGTGCTACTGCTGCTCTTATTTTTGCTGCTGTTTTAACTGTTGCGATTGCGAAGCCAACGAATTTACCATCCCGGATGTATAGGTGTCGGATGGTGGTGGCATACCTCGATGCTGTGAAACCAAACTTTGTGGATGCATGCCCACAGGCGCAGTTGAGGACATATGGGGTGAAGGATGTAGTGAATGGAATTGTTGTGACTGTTGTGAACTACCCTGACAGTCCTGATTAAGTGTGGATCTTCATGATGCAGATATTTACTGCCAGGTGTGCCACTTCCAGGATCACTATATGGACTACTCTTTAAAAGATTTTCTCCATGGTATGCTGACTTAAGTGTACCTTCTAATGGAAGGTATTTCAAATCCTGATCCCTTGGCGGCGGTCTTAGTCCATATTTGGCAGTCATAGGATCGCCATACCTTAGCATTATGCTTGCATCATACGGAGAACGCGACAGCAGATGCACATCTGCCTGATAATGGGGCAATGGGACGTGACAACTGGATTTTGATTGGAATCGCCACCAAGAGGAAGAAATTTCCTTTGATTCTCCTGCGGAGGATGTTGTTGATATGGTTCATTGAATGTCTTTGATGGCAGCCCGTGTTCAATTCCGTATTTTAGTTCATATTGGCCAGGCATCTCTTGACCATATTTCAAAGGCTCGCATGGTGGTGGATATTTTATGTCGTGTGAGAATTTTGCAATTCCTTCGCTTGGCGGATTGTACTTGATGGCGTCGTTGTACGCGATTTTAATATCTCCAGGATACTTGACCTCACTGATAGGATTAGCAGATTTAATGTTACCATCGTAGGGAGGTGATTAACTTTCATGTATTTGCCATTAACCGGGACAGAGTCATCGTGATCCTGTCGGCTTTACCTTTTACTTGCTTTAGATTCTATTTAAAGCAGATCCTTGCGTCTAGGAGGACTCCCAGGTATCGCAGGAAAGTCTTCGATGTGACCGTAAAATCGCCACTATATGGAAGGAAAACACTTCTCTCTTTTTCCTTGTGGTCAAGAGGACTGCTTCGGTCTTCTGTGCCGTCAGGGCCAATCCGTTTCTTTGCAGCCAACTGGTCACCATGCCGACCACCTCCGGGCTTCTAGTCGTAATTTCTTCAATAGTCTTGACCACAACCACTACAACCAACGATCGTGCACTCCTCGGGCAGTGCAATCTCGAGCACGTTGTTGCACATCTCGTTCCAGAGGGTGGGGCCCAGCATCGAGCATTGGGGGACTCACTCTGTAACACTGTACACCGACATCAGTTGTGTATTGCAGCCTTCTATCTCTGAAGTAATCGAGCACGATTCTCTGGAGGTAGTTTGGCACCCCAAGGGCCTCCAGTGCCTAGCACCCCAAGGGCCTCCATCTGGCTGAGTTGAAAGCCTTCCTCACGTCCAAAGCGACTACAGTACAGTATTTCCTGGAACTGCCTCTCCATCTTTTTCCAGCCGTAGCGTCTCGAGCTATGCTGACGACCATCTCGATGGCATCCAGGGTCGATATGTGTTTTCTCAAGCCGAACTGCCACTCGTTTAGACCGCCGCCGGGGCGTTCCAAGTCTTCATTCAAACGATTCGAACAACACGCTGATTGGTCGGTATCCCGTGGGATCTTGGGGATTCTTCCCTGCCTCTTCCATTGATTCGGGAACGTGCCTTCCCTCAGGCATGCTGTAAATAGCCTTGCAAAAAGGGCCGGGTTTACCTTTATGGAAAAGCGAGTGCCATCTGGACCTGAGGCCTTATTTGGCTTAGCCGATTCATAGCCATGAGGACTTCCGCTATATTAACCTCCGGGATCGGTCCTTGTTGTAACGGGGCGTAATGGGGGATTCTGTCCACCGTCCTGGGGAACAGTGTGGCCACAATTTTGTTCATCAGGGGAGGGTCAGTAGGTTGTGGCGACCTATCTCCTCTTACGGTGTTTACAGCTATCCTGGAGGCCATCCCCCACGGGTCCATGTTCGCGCTTGCGCAGAGCTCCTTAAAAGACCGCAGCTTGCTACCCTTAGTGACCTTCTTTAAAGCACGTCTCTGGTCCACGTATATGACGCTGTTGTCGGAGGGTTTGCTCCCTGGTGCGGTGTGTGACGTCTTTCCTTGATGCACATGGATCTTAGGCGAGCGATCTCTTCATTCAACCAATAGGCCGGTTTTCTCGTTGGTCTCCGGGTTACCCGTGGCATTGAAGCGTCGCAGGCCGTCACCAGCTTAGACACAACCGTCTGGGACATATTGCGGGCAATGTCTGGGAGTACGGTCTCTTCACTCCATGCCATTTTGAAGACGTGGCCTGATCTGCTGTCAGCGGTTTGGGAAATTTCAAAGAGTATGGTCCGATGGTGACTATTCGAGAAAATACCAACTACAGACCAAGAGGTACGTGGTGAAAGTGTATCGTGGGCCCAGGTGAGGTTGATCACCGAACGGTTCCGTCCCGCTTCGAATGTGTGTTCTCACTTGTTGAGAACTACCACGTTCATTGACGTGAACCATTCCTGCAGCGATCATCCTCTGAAATTTGTGAGTCTGCTGCCCCACATGGTTGACCAAGGGTTGAAGTGACCACCGGTGACTTCGAGCTGACTTCCGCGACTATGTCCCGCATCAGCTGCTTAAACTTCTGCTGATCCAGGCTAGAAGGAGCGTAGCACTAAAGGAAATACACCCCCTCCACCTTCGCTCACGTGAAGTGGTTCTGTAGATTTGGAGCGGTGGACTGGAAGGCTTTTCGACACTTAAAGCACCTTCACAGAAGTGAAAATATAACTCTACGAGCTGTGAAGCAACATGGACTTGGCCTAGAAAAAACAAACTCGCATGAATCGCTTGAGCTGGTTAAAACATGTGAAGAGTCATCGCTTTTAACACGGAAAGACAACGCTGTTGAGTAAAACCTCGGAGCCGGTTGCATGGGATTGGACATTAACCATCTTGGAATGCGTACCTGAAAGCAATTCGTCGAAGATCGCACTAACTTCATACCTAAACTTGTCTTCTTTCTTAACTTCACTTCTAGTTAATCTCTGAAAAGAACTTGAAAGACCAAGGACTATCTGATAAAAGTCTATCACCATATGTTGGTCTAAACTCAGCTACTTTCTAACGAAAGTAAGGTGCAATATCGCTTGATATGGTCAGCAGTGTTGGAATGCAAGTCTGCCGTACACGGTTTTGGTTTTAAAGGATTTCATACTGGTTGTTTCACACGAAACCCAGCTACTATATGGAGTTCCCTTCGGTTCTCGACCATGAATTGGCTGTAGTTGTATTATATCTAACAGAGCTGAGGCTACTGTAATGATTAGGGACCTCAAATATAACAAGGCAGTTCAACTTAACGACATTATGGTTGAGGAACACCAAAAACATCAGCACAACTTCTATATTCACTGGTAAAGACGACCAAGGAATCTAAGCTGTTTCTCAGAAGGTTCACCCTAATTCCTAGCTCACTGTCACAACAACAACAGAACATAAGATCCTGTGGATATCACATTTCCAAGACAGAACTGGTAGAACATTAGATGTTCCTCACTTAGATAAGCACTAAAGCCAACTCAGCAAGTTTCCATTATCGTTTGGTATTGGCATGGAAAAAAAGAAAAAGAAATACTCACTTCGATCCCTCAGGATGATCTTCTTCGGCGCTTCTTTTTGATAGTTTCTCTGTAGTCCACTTAAGCCCGTCTCATTTCCATTCTTATCCTTGCGCACCATCTCACCCAGAAATGTTATGTAACTGATGGCCAACTTCAGGGTATCCACCTTGCTCAATCTCTTCTCATAGGGCAACGTTGGAATATGCGATCTCAAACCCTCAAAAGCCTCATTTATGCTCTGCATTCGTCGGCGTTCCCTCAAATTAGCCGCTTGCCTCTGTTGCGCCTGCTGCGATGCACATTTCAAACGCCTCGTCTTTATGTGACGACTGTAAACCAAACTAAATCTAGCAGTTAAATGAATGAAAGTCCATATAATCTTACCTCTTCTCCTCGTTGTTCTCCTGATCGCTATTGAATCCACTGTATACGTCACTATCATCCGAGCTGTTGTCATCACCAAAGAAGAAATCAGAGCTGGAAGTCGATCCGTTTGTAGCATGAGATCCCTCGAAGAAATGCCGAGCCATTGTCGATTCCAAGTCGAAGTTATCCATCGAATACATAATATAACCGTTTTTATTTTATAATTAACCAACGGATATGAATCACAGAACTATGGACTGGAAAAGGATGTTGCGTTCGGGTGGTGGTAGGGTCTCGTCTATTCCTATCTTATCGCGACATGTTGCAATGGGCTTATCTTTAGGGTGTACGAGTAATTTGTTTTTATTATCTCCTCCCCCTGTTGGTGGTGATATTAACAGTAAACACACTTGTAACTTGGTGTTGTTATAATACTTTTGTGTTTACAGATATTCAATTATCGGCTAATATGACATGGTAAGCGATAACGCCTGCAGCACAAACACGTGTCAGTGCGAGTATATGGGCCATTGTTATGGATGGATGGCTATTCTATTTCGACGTGTTGCTTTAGGTGGTGATTTGCCATCCAAAGGGTTCAGTTTTATCTGTGGAAATGGAGAAATAATAAATTGTTAGGCAGTACTTGTATCTTGTAAATGCATATATTGGTATTTACGAGTGTGCTTATGCTCTTGATACGTCATGTGGTGGTGTTTGCTAATAATTATTTTCATTTTCATTTCATATTACACAACATTGTCCTGCACAAGATAAGATAAGTAAAATTTCCAATTTTTCGGTACAAGTACGAATGCTCAAGGGATTTATGTACCCTGAAAATGTTTGCACACAGCGCGGGTGAAGGAAAATCAGAGAGGATGGAAAAAGAGGTACCGGTGAACGCTGGTTTTAAATGTTTGAAGGTTATAATGACTAAGGACAGTCATCGGCTGACCTCCCAACCGTGCAGACCTATTTCTTTGGTGTATCAAAGTGCTTGCATTTTTCATAGTTTTATCACTTCCAAATATAAATTGTGAGTTTTTCCATATTTTCTCATTTTTCCTTTTTTAATAATCACAAAACATTTCCTTAAGTCACAAAACATAACCGACGTCTACAAATTTACCAAAATGAATTCAGACGGGAAACAAATCCCCACAGGGCTTATTATATCACCTTCGATTTATTTCAAATTCCAAGCACAATTGAAATTGGCTGGTATAAAACAAAAATCTCAGTATATTTCCCTAACCCCATGCGGTGTCGGCAATGCCAACTTCTCGGACACACAAAAAAATGGTGCAAAAAGCCAGCTGCTTGTGAAACTTGAAGACAAAAGCTGCTCGCGCACTTTCTATGCAAATTGTGTTGGGACCCACCCCGCCTCATCTAAAATATGCCCAAGATATATCCAAAGCAAAGAAATCATTGAGACAAAAACAAAAAATAAATGCTCCTTAGCTGAAGCCAGACGCATTCATTCAGAACGGAACCCCACAACTTTTCCCCTCTCCTCTGATCTCTATTCAACTAAACTCAAAAATCAAACCCGCGAAATAAGCAATCCCATTCCATCCACTTCTTCTTCTTTCAGTCCCTGTACTGCCGCTGCCACTTCTTCTTCTTCCAGTCACTCTACAACCTCTCCCTGTTCTTCTTCCAAATACTGCACTACCACTGATAACGAAAAAAAAATTCCCACTAAAACCGGTTTATTATCACAAGAAAAAAACATAACACATAACCCACTTAAACATTCAACAACACAAATTACAAACATCCAAAAACAAATAGGTGAATCTACTTCTCTTACGAGGGAAAAATATCCACCAGTCTCTGCTTCAACCTCCTATGAAGTTAAAACTAAATCCTCTCTCGATCTACCACAATCACAACAAGCATATCTTACCAAAAATACTTCAGCATCAACACCAACCATTAATAATACCAATAACACTCAGAGTAAAATCTCTCATCAAAAACCCTCTCTTCTAACACAAAGTGCAATGATTATAGAAGTAGATGACAGGCCTTAACATAATAAATACTTTATCATCAGGTGGGGGAGTGCTTTCTACAGGTATATTAAATTGTACTGGTAACAAGGTGCCTTCCACCGCCTATAACCATATAAAAATACTGCAATGGAACATGAATGGTTATTTTAATAACTATCATGAGCTTCAATTGCTTATCAAAGAAATAAAACCATGTACGAGTATTATCTCTATTCAAGAGACACATATTAAACATAATTTTCAACCGTTTCCACCAACAGGATATTCACCAAGATTCCACTACTTACCCCACATCACAAATTCCAAACAAGGTACTGAACTTCTAGTACACAAAGCAATACCCCACAAGTTCTTTCCGATTGATTCCAACATATCTGCCCTCGCTGTGGAGATAGAACTAAAATTCAAATTTACCATCATCTCAATTTATATTCCACCAGACCAAATATTTAACTCCAATGATCTCGAAAGCATTGTAAAAAATATTACAACCCCAATTTTTTTTAACCGGGGATTTTAATTCTTGGTCCCCCGCATGGGGTTCTCCCAGTATCAATAATCGCAGGAAGTTAGTTGAAAACTTCATCGCAAATTCCGGACTAGCAATTTTGAATGACGGGCGACCCACCCACCTATAGACCCACGGTACATACTCTCACATCGATCTTTCGCTCATCTCTCCCCACCTCACCCAAACATCTTCCTGGGAGGTCTCCGATGACTTAAATGGTAGTGATCATTTCCCGATTCTTACCAAAAGTCACAACCGAAATTCCTTACAGACCTAGCCAACTGGGATCTCTTCCAAACCGAACTCTCCACCCGAATCTCTGCCCAACCATCCCCAGCTAACATTAACACGAATAAAGAATCCGCTTTTATTACCAAGATAACTCGCTCTGTGGCAAATTTGGCAATCCCTCAGACCACATCAAAATCTTAGCATCCTTCGCAAAAAAAAACAAGATACATTCAAAAAATTCAAAAAGTTTCCAAATGATGTAAATTTAATCCTTTACCGGAAAGCCAATGCCCAATTTAAAAGAGCAGCTAAGACAGCGAAATTATCTTGATTCACTAAATTTACTGAGGGAATAAATCAAAACGCAACCCCCAAAAAAGTGTGGGCCGATATTAAAAGTCTTACAGGAAATTTTGTCCCCTACACAATTAAAATTATGAAAACGGATTCAGAAAATCAACGACTTTTTTGCCAAATGTTGGGAAAACACTCAAGATGACTCCAATTTCCACCCAAATTACGTTGCAGAGAAATACAAGTGCTTAAAGGAAGTCGAGCCAACGTACACTATCTCTCCTTCAACAAACTTAATAGAATCTCCCATTAACATTATAGAGTTGGAAACCAGCTTGCGCTCTGCTAAAGGGAATACCCCTGGATTCGACCGAATTACTTACTCAATGCTAAAAAACAGTCCACCTTGTTTCAAAGATAGGTTATTGTCATTGTATAACAACATACTTGGTAGTGGAGTTATTCCGCAAACATGGAAAGTGGCAACCATCGTGCCGATACGGAAAACCAACAAAGACCACACTGTCCGATCTCACTCCTGCCCTGCCTTTCAAAAATCTTAGAAAAAATAATTTCCAAACGCTTATCCTGGTGGCTGGAAAAAAATAAGTTAATTGACACCAACCAAACTGCTTTCAAACCTGGCTGCGGGACCCTAGATTCACTTCCTCATTTAGATACTTTCATCTTCTCGGCTCTCTCAGAAAAAAATCACATTTCGATTTTATCTGTGGATTTTGAACGAGCGTTTGACAGAATAGGTATCCATATCATTTTAAACCAGTTAAAAGAATGGAAGATTGGTCCAAAAGTTTTCAACTTTATAAAAGCCTTCCTTACCAACCGCAAATTCCGCATTAAGACTAATAATAAAATTTACTCACAAATTCATAATTTAAAAAAATGACATTCCCCAAGGTTCCCCCCTTTCAGTAATCTTATTCAAAATAGCGTCCAATAAAATAAGTAAAATACTCGTAACTCGGGCATATCCTCAAACACATCACGTCCTTCAGACTTATTTTGTTCACTAAATTAAAAGACTTAGCAGAAGTAACACACCTATATTTAAGAATAATTAAAAACTTGATTGATTGGGGTGAAACCTCAGGGGCGAAGATATCTTTTTCTAAATGTGAGCTATTACATATTTGTAAAAAAACATAAATGTCCAAAATTAATACAAAATGTAACATTTAATAATATACGAGTAAGTATCAAAAATGTGAACTTTTCAAAAATATTAGGCATTATATTCGAATCTAATTATAGTTTTAAGCAACATTGTATTAATTTAAGGAGAAGCCTTACTACCAGGGTAAATATTATTAAGTTTCTTTCATCAAAGAAAAGTAACTGCAACGTAAACACACTTGTTAAGGTTGTTTAATCTATAATTTTATCAAAAATTGAATACGGTCTACCAATTTATGGGAAAAGCTCGAAAACATCTCTTCAACTAATTTCTACGCCATACCATGCCGCTGTAAGAACTTGCTTAGGCGCCTTCCATTCAACGCCCATCAAGAACATACTGGCCGAATCTGGACTCCCTAACCTAAAAGAAAGAATCGAGTTCTTAACTAGGAAAATCGTTCAAAAAATAAATGCATCATTCAGAACACCTATACATGATGATAAAAAAAAAGCTACTAAGGCGGAAAAAAACCCAAAATACCCATCCGTTTTGAGCAAGTCACTGAAATTGGCGACAGAGCTTAAAATTCCAATTGATATAAGACACAAAACTAACCTTAACTCCCCTCCATGGTATCTCCCAAATCAATCCATTTTAACCAACCTTTCAAATTATAATACTCGTAAATCTAACACCAACAATGATATTTACAAGGCATTGTTTAAGGAATTGGAGGAGAACCATAAAAGACTCGGATGGAATTTTCTGTTTACAGATGCTTCCAAATTAAACGATGGAACCTCATACGCTGTAGTCACGGAAGAAGGCTGCGTCGCACAGTGTTTCGACTATATGGATTTAGGTGGAAAAAAGTCATGCCACAGACTAGTAAAAACCGGTTATTGAGCTTCCAGAGAAGAAGGCAAAGATCTCAAATCTATAATATTTCCATGGTTTTCCCGCTCTTTGTCAAAAACTAACGGTACATTTCCAATGAAGCAGTAGCATTTTGTTCACCGATGCCTCATTTGACAAGTAGCATTTCGCGACCTTAGAACAACAAGGTTCTAACTGACATTTTTTTGGAAATTGATGTTTGTATTATATCATAGTAAACTGGGATTGCTCTTTCGATTGCCGTTATCCAAATTAGTCTATCTCTTTCTGTTTCGGAGATATTTTATAAAACATAGTTCTAACTACATATTTTTGCATTAAGATTTAGTTCACAAGGTTCTAACAGTCAGATAGAACTTTGCGTTCCAAACAAAATTTAGCAATAATGCACATAGAACTTATTATAGTAAAAGTTATGTAGATAGAACTTTATTGCTTAAAATTGTTCCGTTATTATTTTTCTAATAGAACCATGTGCATTCTCTGAGAAATATTTAGTTGGCTCTTAATTTTTAAACAGAAAGGTTCTTTGTTTTTATTTTATGTTGAAAAATATTTTGGTAACTAAAAAATGTTTATATTGATTAAGTTTTAAATTGAATAAATAATAAATAATTTATTTGAAACATAAAAATTTAATTAGGAAATGGAATCACAAAATACGTCAGTTTGCGAAGGCGATATTATTGAATTGGGTCCCGCTGTCATAATTGAAGATTATGTAATAGTACCTGCATCCGAAGTTAATAATAGTGAAGATAAGAACACAGAAATAATATTGAAAGAAGTAGAGTCTGTGTCAAATAAAACGCGTAAACGCAAGATTAATGAGAAAAACTGGAAACGAAATATTCGACAAAGACAATATCAAACTGGAGAAAGTTACATTAGTTCTCGAGGAAAAATGGTATCTGCGAAACAAATAATTACCAAAAAGAACTGCCTTAACAACTGCAAATTTAAATGTAAGCTAAATATAACAACAAGTGAAAGACAAGAATTATTCAAAACATTCTATTCAATGAACCGACTAGAAAAGGCTAATTACGTATTAAGAACTACTACCAGAACTGAGACAATTCGTAAAACTAAGAAATCCGGTAATTCTCGGCGGAACTATTCCTTTAGTTACTCGTATTACGTTGAACTACTTGGAAACCTTATACAGGTATGCAAACCTTATTGGCTAGGAACGTTTACAATTTCGCAAAAGCCGGTTTATGATGCACACAACAGAAAAAATATTGTGACTGGAGTTATTAACAAGAAAGATTCAAAGCCTATAAAACGAAATCCAGAAGCAAAAGTCTCAGAAGTCAAAGCCCATATCTCCTCTTTCCCGACAGTAGAGTCTCACTACTGTCGTGCGAATACATCAAAGCATTACCTTGATTCAAACTTGAGCATTACTAAAATGTATAACTTATACCTAGAACAAGTCGAATCTCCTGTAAAGGAAAGTTTTTACAGGCATGTTTTCAACACCAACTTTGTTGACAACGCTCATAATCAAATCGAAAAACATTTATGCGTCAATGAATATTTTCGCCAATGGGATTGATAAGATTACTTAAAACGGTTAACCTTAGAAAACCATTTGTTATCATTCAATTGAAACCACTAGACTTTAAAGATTTCTGCAAAGCAAAAAGTTGTTTTGATTACAGAAGTGTACCATTTACTTCGTTGAAAATGTTAAAGTTTAGCCAATTAGAATACGAAATTCAATATTCAAAAGATTATAGCGGTGAAAACTCTATAACCGTTAACATAAGACGACAGGCAACAAGGATTCGCAGAAGTAAGACTGTGTTACCAAATGTTCCCGTTTTATCGGACATTGACACCATTTCAACAAAAAATGTAATATCTAAGGAGAAAGCAAAACATTTAACTTCTATGTTTAAGTACATGAGCTCGGCTGACATAGCATATTACAAAGTAATCCTAAAATTAGGTATTCAGTGTATGACGAAGTTTGTATTATATACGATTTTAACACAATTTCTTCCTTTTATTTTTAGACACCACTCCAGTGACTACCAATTAAAAAAATATTATTTCATATAATCCTTATTTATTATTATTCTTAGAATTTAAGATACAGATACAGATAATACACATATAGCCTAATTAATTTTTAATTATTATAATTATATAATAATTATTATATATATATATAGGCGCTTTGAATTGTATTCTCTTATTACATTTTTATTTAATATTTAGACAAGAATTTAATTATGAATTAAAATTATAACCTATTTAATTCACTATTATTTCTTATTCTTCAAACACAGATTTATTAATAAAAAACTGAATAAAATAAAAAAGATATTTTAATTTAAAAAGAAAATTGTAAGCTACAATGTTCTAAGTGATCAAATTAAGTTTTTACAAAGTCACACAGTTCTATGTGGTACTTAGAACTTTATTGCTCTAAGTTATAGTTACTTACAATTGAGCATCAAAGTTTGTAGTTGACGTTATAATATTGAGTCTAATTTTTTTCAACTTTAATCAATTGTTCCTGTATCATGGACATTTCTTCTGAAGGTATTTACGGTTTACTTCGTAATTTTTCTCTTTTTCATAAAAAAACATGCTATAGAAAAACAATTGTTTTGAATTTATCAGTTTTAATTTAAATCATTAGTAAAAAAAGGCATGAGTACCAGTCTATCAGGACTTAAAATTATATGCATCTTGTAGAGAATTTAATCCTCTTTCCGTAAATTCAAACTGAATTTTGCGCACGACTTTGCAAATATTTTTATTTTTTAATTTTCAGATTCACTTTGCATGATTTCGCGAACAGAATTTTTTGAGCAATGGATAAAATATCCCAAAAAAGTGAGGAATGGAAATATTTACAGCTACACAGTTTTGAAGCACAATCTTCTTGTTTCTAATAATGAAAAACAGAGGCTAAAAAACGGTATTGGGTTGTGGTCGGAAAAGATTTTTTATAAGTGGGGTAAAGCAGGCCGTCAAGTTGAGCGATTTTTTTGTACGTATGAAGAATGCCTGAATGGAGATGATATTATTTTATTAACGCGTGATTCCAAAGATCTTTATCTCAATATTTTGGTCGCCCTCCAAAATCATTTAATGATTGTTGCCAAAAAACTAAAATACAAAGGGGAACAAAGGATACTAAATAATTTTACATTGGAAGAAATTTTGTTTGCTGCTGAAGATTCTCTAAGGCTCGCGAGAAAGAAAGATGCTGCAAACATAATAAAAGGCTTGAGTGATGACCTAGATGGTGCTAAACAAATAAAAAATAATCAGTTGTTAACTTCAAAAGAGAAATGCCTTTCCGGTGATGAGGCACTAGGCCTTTATCTTGATGCAAAATTGACCACCAATAGTTACAAACTATTGAGGAATGTACGAGTAGCTCTTGGTGTAGGCCACGAAATGGTTCCTTCATTTTACTGTTTGACGAAAGCCAAGAAAAAATGCTTTCCACCTCAAGAATGTATTCAAGTTGATGAGGTTTTTGCTAGTTTTATACTACAGTTCTTGCTAGATATACGAGTAACTACCCAGCGGATTTTAGAAGCATTGCACATTTCAGGGACAGACAAAACACAATCAGCAACGTTGATAAGTAAATGGGGATTGGATGGGAGTTCAGGGCATAGCCAGTATAAGCAGAAATTCGACGACAAAACTGCTAGTGACGAATACCTATTTTTAGTTTGTTTCGTGCCTTTGAAATTAGTTTTGGATGATAATTTTAATACCACGCTTTGGGTAAACGTCAAACCGTCATCTACGCGTTATTGTCGTGCAATTAAATTTATTTTAAAAAAAGAGACTTGTGGCAATATAAAGACACAAAATTATGTTTATGGATTGTCTCCACTTCACGCACTTATAAAAACTTTCGAATGTTTATTACACATTTCTTACAGATTGCCTCTAAAAGTATGGCAAGTCCGAAGAGAGAATCAAACCGTTTTGCAGGAAAGGAAAAATGTTATCCAACGAAGATTCAAATCTGAATTAGGTTTGAACATAGACTTGGTAAAACCTGTGTTTGGTACGACTAATGATGGGAACACTGCCAGATTATAAAAAAACTGCCGAAATAACTAACCTTGATAGAGAGCTAATATATAAATTCCATATCTTACTTACTGCAATTACGAGTACGTCTGGGTATGAAATTAATACAGACGAATTTAAAAAAATTTCAGAGAACATAGCAGCATCGTATCTCAGTCTGTATCCGTGGTATTACATGCCCGTTACAGTACACAAAATTTTATTTCATAGTGTTGATATAATCCAGCACATGATTTTATCGATTGGAAACTTATCGGAAGAGGCTCAAGAAGCTCGGAATAAAGATTGCTGAAGATTTCGAGAATTTAATATCCGTAAGTGTTCTCGGTATGCCACCAATAGAGACAAAAATCAATGAATTTAGAAATGTAATTGAAAAGAAAAACAGCCCTTTACCACAAGAAGTTAGAAAGTTATTGGTTATGCCTGCCTCTACTTCCTTATTTACTGAGGCGGAGAATTCAGCTATGATAAGTGGTGTGATGCTTCATTCTTCTGATGGATCCAGCCATGAAGATATGTCAACAGATTAAACTGGCAGATACCTAACCAATCCACATATGCAAATACATACATACAAACAAACACAAACTTATAATAAAAATAATAAAATTCCCAATAAAAACATTAAAATGAATTCGTTAAGCTAATAATATTTACATAGTTGATATTAGTTAATATCTTATTTCATCACAAAATTTGTCAATAAAGACACTCATTCTGCGCTAAAATGGTTTTCATTTCCTCCATAGCCCATTTTTTTCGAGCACTCGCAACAAGAGTTGAATTTGAAACACTTTTAGTTGGATTTGACTTTTTTCCACCTAATCCCATATAATCGAAACACTGTGCGTCGTCAGTAAAGGGCTTTCGCGATACTCCAAGCTATTAAATCCGCAAAAAATAAAAAAAACCCTAATATTCACCGATAGCCTCTCATCTTTAGAAGTAGTTCCAAATATCAATAACTCCAGCGACATAATAGCCGATATCCGGGACAAACTAATTACCAAAAAAAGGATTATCAAACTGGCATGGGTTCCCGGGCATGTACTCGTAGGCATAGTTGGAAATGAATATGCCGATTCTGAAGCTAAATTAGCTCTCAAACAACCGCTCATCTCTTTCATTCAATATAACAAAAAGGACACATTAAACTAGCGGGTTTTTCAACAGGGACGCTACAAAAGTAGAGCGACAGGGACAGCAAACGACGCCATATTTCTTGCCGCTCTTTTGACATTTCTCTTCAGTAAGGTTTGCCATTTCATGATGGAAAGATATACGAGCCAACAACGAGTCGAAATTATTAAAATTTACTACCAAAATTCGGAGTCAGTGGCCTCAACGTTAAGAGCGCTACGTCCAATTTATGGTCGTCATAATCGTCCTAGCAGATCAACAATTGAGCGTCTAGTGGAAAAATTTGAATCCACAGTCACAGTACAAAATGTTCCCGTACCAGTGAGACAAAGAAGTGCCCGTAGTGTCGAGAATATTGCTGCCGCTGAGGCTTCAGTTGCAGAAAGCCCAAATGTGTCTCTCACACGTCGTTCTCAAGCGTTGGGCATCTCTGTGAAGTCGTTGTGCCGAATTTTGCGAAAAGATCTTGGCCTACATCCTTACAAGATTAAATTGACGCAAGAACTGAAGCCGCTTGACCACCAGAAGCGTCGTATGTTCGTGAATTGGGCTGAGCAACAACTTGAAAATGATTCGGATTTTCATCGAAAAATCATCTTCAGCGATGAGGCTCATTTCTGGCTGAATTGCTTCGTCAATAAACAAAATATGCGGTATTGGTCAGGCAGCAATCCACACGTACTCCATGAGTCATCATTGCATCCCGAAAAAATTACGGTTTGGTGTGGTTTATGGGCCGGCGGCATCATTGGGCCGTACTTCTTCCGTGATGATCAAGACCGGCACGTTACTGTGAATGGGGATCGCTACCGTTCAATGATAACCGAATATTTTTGATATGGGATGATATGGACTTGGAGGACATGTGGTTACAACAGGACGGCGCCACAAGCCACACAGCGAATGTCACAATCAATTTATTGGAAACCAAGTTTGGAGAACGTGTTATCTCACGAAATTGTCCAGTCGCTTGCCCGCCTCGGTCGTGCGATTTGACGCCGTTAGACTATTTCCTGTGGGGCTACGTCAAGTCAATGGTATATGCCAACAAGCAAGCGACGATTGATGATTCGTACGAATATCGAACGTGAAATTGCAGCAGTATCGGCCGATTTATGCTTGTAAACCGTCGAAAATCGGGTTCCGCGTCTGGACTTCTGCAAGCGTGCCCGTGGTGGCCATGCAAAAGGAATCGAGTTCCATACATAATGGCATCGAACGTACTTTCACAGGAATAAAGAGTTTCATTGATATCCAAAACCGTTTTTGTTTTATTTAAAAAAACTTTTGTAGCACCCTTATTGAAAAACCCTTTATATACTCGTAAAAACCTGTATGAAAAACAAAAATATGTATGATTGGCTCGAATATTCGCACCACTATTCAAGTATTAACTCTGGAGCTGTAAAGGCAACTTTTCCTACTGAACTACTCGTACCTAGACCTATGGTAATAAAATACATCCGACTTAGAATGGGGCATACAATTACTACTCACAAACACTGGCTGACCTGGCTGGCAGACCACGACAGCGCAGAAAATGGACAAACGAAATTAACGAAAACCTTCTACGCGCATACTACATTGCAACAAATCAGGAAGGAAACCTCACAGGATATCGAACACAACTTCGCCAAATCTTCGTAGCACAACATCCCGACTACGATGTATCAGAGCAACGCCTGGCAGACCAAATTCGTACGATCCATAGAAACAATCTTATTCCAGAGATTAGGCGTAATGTTATTAGAGAATCTATGGTAGTTCAACCAACAAACAATCCTACAGCGCAGGAATCCCATACGATAACAAGTGACGATAATAGTGTGGAAACAAGTTACGAGAACCAAGGAACCGAACATGTGATACACCAAACAGAAATAGTGGATAACCAAATCGCTGATATCGACAGCCACTTTCAACAACAATTTGAGATATATACTAATATCAATCCTCTTATGAGACCTACAATACCAAAAATAAATTCTAGTCAGAAGCTCAGCTTAGTAATAAAATATGTAGATAATGAAATTATTGCCAGAAGAGCTCCTCAAATCGATAAATTAGAGGATTTACACACACTTGTATATTCAGCAGCTGTGACAATCGCAATAAAAATGGGATATAAGATTAAACATATGCGCAATAATAGAATAAGCAGAGAACCCATCAAAAATAAAACGATTCAAAGAATTGAAAATAATATCAAAAACCTAAGAAGTGACTTAGAAAGAATGAATAATTATATAACAGGCAATAGAAGCAGCAGACTTAAAAATAAAATAAAAAGAATATACACAAAACACAATAGGCACTCAAGATATGAAGTTAACAACTCAAACGCAATATTAACAAGAGATACTATTAAACAAAAACTAAACGTGCAAATAGCAAGACAAAGAAAGTACAAATTATCCAATAAAAGACGTGAAAATAACAAAAAATTTAATACAAACGAGAAAAGCTTCTACAGAGGTCTCAGAAAGACAACACCATCGAATATCGAAAAAGATAATTACCCTAAGAAAGAAAATACCGAAAAGTACTGGTCGTCTATATGGTCCAATCAAGTAAACCACAACATTGAGGCAACATGGATCAGTGAAGAAAAAAACAGATACCAGCAACTTGAGGAAATGTCAACGAATTATCTTACATGTGAACAAATTAAAGAAGTCATATCGAAGACACACAATTGGAAATCACCGGGGCCAGATAAAGCGCAAAACTTTTGGTTCAAAAAACTCCCTGCAATGCATCAGAAACTAACAGATCTTCTAAATGACTGCATCCAAGACCCAAGGAAGTTTCCGAAAACTTTTACTAATGTCATCACATTTCTTCTTCCGAAAGACAAGGGGTTCAACGGAAATCCTGCAAACGGGCGGCCAATTACCTGCCTGCCTACTATTTATAAGATTATGACAGCTTGCCTCAACCTCCTAATAAACAATCATTTAACACAGAATAATATCATTTGTGAAGAGCAAAAAGGATGCTGTAAATATGCTAAAGGCTGTAAAGAACAACTAACCATCGATCAAACTATACTAGAACAGACGATTAATCAATCAAGAAATTTAAATGCATGCTATATAGACTACCAAAAAGCATTTGACAGTATACCACATAGTTGGTTAATAGAGGTTCTGAAGATCTATAAAATAAATCCAAATATAATTGAATTCTTAACCTACAATATGAGACACTGGCGAACCAGTATTCAAATACCCACTGATACAGGGATGGTAAAAACCTCAGATATCAACATAAGATGTGGAATCTTTCGAATCTTTCAGGGTGACTGTCTATCTGCTCTTTGGTTCTGTATTGCCCTAAATCCACTTAGTAATCTCCTGAAAGACAGCAAATATGGATACAAAATAAAGGGCAGTTCTACCCAAGTACTGAGTCACCTTTTGTACATGGATGACCTGAAAATATATGCTTCAACGGGACCAAGCTTAGACTATTTAATACAAATCGTATCGATGTTTAGTAAGGACATAACCATGAAATTCGGCCTAGAAAAGTGCAAAAGAATAAGCATTAATAAAGGGAAAATATCAAGAAGTGAAGGGCAAAATAGGGGCATTCAAAACATTGAACAAATGGAAGAAAAAGACGTTTATAAATACTTAGGCATGGCCCAAAATAATCGGATCGACAAGACAGTCAAAAGCAATTTAACGAGAGAGTTTAAATCACGTATACACAAAATAGCTAAAGCAAATCTTAATGGCAAAAACTTGATCAAAGCCATAAATACATATGCAGTACCAGTTCTTTTGTACAGTTTCGGAATTATCAAATGGACAGTAACTGAAATCCAGTCATTACAACGACAAATTAGGACAATGCTGACAGATTATAAATTTCATCATCCTAAATCATGCTGTGAAAGGATGGTAACGCCAAGGAGAGATGGTGGAAGAGGGCTAGTCGATCTCCAAACACTCCATGATAATCAAATAGAGTCTCTTCGTCGGTACTTTCAACTTAAATCAGACAGATCTCGACTAATAAAAACAATAACTGAAGCAGATAAAAATCTTACACCTCTAAACCTGAGTGGAAGCTTCCACCGACAAACAGAAGACACAACTTCAAGGGAACAAAAGTGGTCAATAAAACCTATTCACGGTCGATACTACAGGTCCATTAACGCTGATAATGTTGATAAATTAATGTCAAACAAATGGCTATTGAACGGAAACTTGTATGCTGAGATCGAGGCATTTATGATTGCTATACAAGACCAAGTAATTCCAACAAAAAACTACAGGAAGATTGTCATGAAAGACTCAAATGCCACCAATGATACCTGCAGAAGATGTATGAGTCAAACTGAAACAATTGACCACATAATATCAGGATGTACGAGTCTAGCCCAAACTGAGTACACACGAAGACATAACAACGTCGTAAAAATTCTCTACAAAAAATTACTCAGCAAATATAAGCTTGAAGCCGATGATCTACCCTACTACAAATATAATCCACAACCAGTTATGGAAAATGAAGACGTGAAAGTCTATTACGATCGAACAATATACTCAGACCAGACGAGACTCCATAACCGCCCTGATATCACGATCCTTGAGAAAAAACAACGTAAGGGCTTCTTCATTGATGTCGCTGTTCCGGCTACTAGAAACATGGACCGTACATACACAGAGAAAATTAGCAGATATGCTGAGCTAGCAGTTGAAACGAAAAGAAACTGGAACCTTACGGAAATCAAAATCATCCCAATAATAATAAGCGCTGAAGGTGTGATTGACAAACATCTCTGTACAAATACGAACGTACTTGGACTCCGGCAGAACCTCATCGATACTATGCAGAAGTCAGTTATCATCGATACCTGTCATATTACTAGGAAATTTATGAACTAAACATAACACATATATTTAAATTAAGTGCAATACATTTTGTTTTAGGCCAAGGCTTCCGAAATGTATTTTTTGAACCCATTAAGGAGAAATTTAAAAAAAATTAAAATAAAAAAAAAATAATAATAATAATGACTAGGGAATAAAGAGCTAGGCAGGGCATTCCATAAGCGAGCTGTACGGCTTAGGAAGGTATCACGATATTTTAGAGTACGTCCGAAAGTGGGCGGTTAAAAGTTTGAAGGGGCTGAATGCTACTGGCCATTTCAGTGGAGCACTGGTGGTGGAAATAGCAATAAAACAGAGTGAGACACAAGACATTACATCGGTGTTCGAGGGTGTCCATTGTTTGAGTGATATTCGTATCACCTATGAGTTTTATCGCACGGCACGGTGGTGCCATAGTCGTTCATAGGCCGCAGACTCCTGTGATTGAACTAAGCCCTGCTTAATCGCTCAATTACCCTTTAATTGTCACACTACCTGGTGATATAAAAGGTTTCGCAATCCATTGTTGAAAACATTCTTTTTTTTGCATCGGTCTACGGTCTAATTTTTGTTCCGATTTTTACTATTCCTTTTTTTGTTTTAGGTAATATTAGTACCTTTTAAAAGAAAGCTTGAACTAGATGCTTGGCTGTCTATCAAAGGCAGTAAATCAGAACTAGAGCGGCAGCGTCAAGTTTTTCAAGCCATGTTGCAGTTTTTGCCTGATGTGGAAAATGTGATTCCAGACGACTTGGAACAACGAATCGAGAATCTCTGTATAAGATTTGTAGCACTTTGGAAGCAATTCGGACGAACACATTCACGCAAGGTGTTTCTGTTTAGAAATCATTACACACCATATTTTTATCATTCAATCATTATATACTTGTTTCACTGAAGTCTGTATTTCACAATTTTATGTAGAACTATTTTTATCTTACACCGTTTGCTAAACTTAAATCCAGCTCAAATATCACCAGTCATCGAATAGAATCCCGCTTAAAGCTCTTTCTAATAATTGGAATGACTACAAGAATAACCATAATTCATTGGGAATACTACGATCATCAGTCAAGAGTGAACAGAAAGCAGAGTACGACGAGGATCCATATTTCAAGGGAAAAGCCTTCATGGAATGTGAAGAAAATTATCTCGATGCTATGGAGCAGATGGCAATTTTGCTAGAACAAATCACACCAAAATCTTCCATGGATGGCAAAGCATTGTCCGATTACTCTATTGTTCGAGAATCATCTTCGTCAACTACACATGTTCGCTTGCCGGTAATGGATCTTCCCATCTTTAGTGGAAAGTTTTCGGATTGGGATCCATTCAAAGACGCTTTTACATCGCAAATCGGAGCTCATACTTCCCTGACATGCGTCGAGAAATTACAATATCTGAAAGCATGTCTCGCTGGTGGTAAAGCAGCTTCTCGTTTGCACACAATGCCTCTAACAGCAGCTAACTTTAAGGTAGCATGGGATGATCTTCTGGAGCATTATGATAACAAGCGGCTTCTAGCTGACTCAGCATTGGATTTACTCTTTTCTGCAAAATCCGTCACCCAAGAATCAGCAGAACATCTTGATTCTTTGCTCAACACAATTAATCAAGCAGTAGGTTCTTTAGAAGGCCTTGGTAGCAAAGTCGATCAGTGCGATAAGATTTTAGTATTCTTAGTTTCTCGTAAACTGGATTCTGCGTCTATAAAAGAATGGGAAAAACATCTAGGTTCCAAAACAGAAACTTCTACTTGGAAAGAATTTAAAGAATTCCTTCAAACACGCATTCGTTCACTTCAGGCCTTCGAACGGGTGAATCCGAAACAGCAAGATATCAGAAAACCATCATCAATGGTCAAGAATCAGTTATCTAAAGCCAGATCTCATCATGTTGCTGTACGGAACTCTTCCGTTTTGGTCGTCATCACATTTCTATTCACCCAGGTGGGAATGCTTCCAATCAACAATCTACCAGCTTGGCACAGAACAGCTCTACAATAGAATCAGTATCGATTAGACCATCTGTATCTACTGCATCGGTAAATGCCACTTACGAGTACATCTATAAATCTCCAAGAAGCGGAATACTCCTAGCAACAGCTTTAGTTAAAATCAAATCGTGCAATGGAACACGTCACGTGGTTAGAGCTTTTCTTGACCAAGGGTCTGAAATAAATTTGATATCGGAAAAGCTTAGTCAAATTCTTGGATTGCCACGTGTTCACACATCGTTATCTATAGCTGGTATAGGAGCAGACACATTATCTTCACGCAGAGCAAATGGAAAAGTAACCCTGGATATTCAACCATGTGTGAATGAATACAAAACTGTTTTTGACACATTTATCTTGCAAAACTAACTAGCTATCTTCCTTCAACAATGGTTGCCATCAACAACTGGCCTCATCTTAAGGGTCTGCAACAAGCGGATCCTGAATATCATCAGCCTGGTCGAATTGATCTTATACTAGGAGTTGAAGTCTATAGTCAAATCATCCAAAATGGGCTTCGGAAGGGTCCATCGGAAGCGCCAATTGCTCAACTAACTAAAGGGTCCGCCATCTTTTTTTTTCAACTAGTGCTTATTTCGTGAATGGTAACACTTAGCTCATGTCTGATTTGACAGATAATTAGTTTTGTCCTTCCGGTTAGTAATGGAAAATAATTTCATTCAAATGGCTGCCTCGGCTGGCCATGCAGTAGCCTACACGATCTGTGTGCAGCTGTATTTCACCAATGGCTTCACGAATATTGTCCTTTAAAGCGTCAATTGTCTCTGGCTTGTCGGCGTAACACTTATCTTTTACGGCACCCCACAAATAATAGTCCAACGGTGTCAAATCGCAGATCCGAGTTGGCCAAACGACATCAGCTCTGCGGCTGATAATGCGATCTTCAAAAACAGGGCGCCAAGCATCGAGTGTAGCTTCGGCTGTGTGGCACGTAGCGCCGTCCTGTTGAAACCAAATGTTGCCAATATCCTCCTCTTCAATTTTTGTGAGCAAGAATTCGTTCAACATGGCCCGATAACGATCGCCATTGACTGTAACGGCCACTCCTTGCTCATTTTCGAAGAAAAATGGCCAAATTATGCCTCTGAACCAAAATCCGCACCAAACAGTGACTCGTTTTGGGTGTTTCGGCTTTTCAATGTATGCGTGCGGGTTTTCTGTGCCCAAAATGCGACAATTTTGCTTGTTTACATACCCGCCAAGATCAAAATGAGCTTCATCTGAAAAGATGATTTTTTTTTGGCAAAATCGGCATCTTCTCTAAGTCGATCGCAGGCCCACTTAGCGAAGCGAAAACGCATTGGATGGTCAGCTGGCTTCAACTCCTGAACCAATTGGACTTTGTATGGCGTCATACCAAGGTCTTTATGCAAAATTCGTCTCAATGATGTCTCCGAAATGTTCAATTGTTGAGAACGACGGTGAATTGATGTTGATGGCGCTTCACGCACACTTTCTGCCACAGCAGCAATATTCTCGGGTGTACGCACTGTTTTTGGCTTTTCACGCTTTGGTTTATCGATGAGGATGCCAGTTTCTTTCACTTTTTTCGCAAGATAACGAACATACGGAGCTGACGGTGCTTCTCTTCTTCCAAAATCCGTACGCAATTTTCGCACACATTCTGCAACATTACCATGATTTTCAAAGTAATGTGGCAATATTTCCCAGCGGTGTTCAAGCGTATACACAACCTTAACGCCAAAAGATGTACAGGTGCCTGTCTAGTGGACGTCGAAAAAGCCTTCGACACGGTTTGGTTAGACGGGTTAATATATAAACTTATTAAGTATGAATTTCCCCCTCACCTTACAAAGATGATCAGTTCAATGATACGCAAGAAGAGATTTGTTGTAACAGATAGAAAATACACGCCGACTAGAGTTTTCAAAATCGCCAATGGTCTGGCACAGCTCACAGTAACGGCGCCAATCCTCTTTAATATCTATACCTCTGAAGTACTTAGGGACATGGCTTCCTCGATAGCATTCGCTAAAGATGTCATATTATACTCTCATGGCTCTAAAATCAGCGAGACACAAAATAATCTCCAAATAAAATTCGACAATCTTCAAGTTTACTGTCAAGATTGGAAGCTCAAGATAAACAGCTGCCAAATGTGAAACCATACTGTTCCGCACCCCAGTAGGCCAGGGTAATACAGACTTGAGACGCAATTGGCGAAACCTGGTAATAAAATCCTCGGATGGGCTTCGCATCGAGTCAAAGACTGTTGTGAAGTATCTAGGTGTCCATCTGGATAAATTTTTAAACTCGTATTACAATGAACACATAAACCAACAGCTCAAAAAAGCGAGAGCGGCATTTATGTCGCTTAAAAGCCTTTTTTACTCGAATCATCTGAGATCCGATGTGAAGTTCATTTGCTATCAAGCGTTTGTGCGTTCAATATTGACTTACGCGAGTCCTGTATGGTGGAACATAAATCCTTCTTACATGGAGAAATATCAAGCTTTCGAAAGAAAATGTCTTCGAGCTTGTTTACGAATGTACAGAAGCGTTCATTCCGATTTTCGGCGTTATGTCAGCAACAAGACAATATTGGATGCTTCCGGTTTGTCCAGGATAGACAATGTGTTGTTTGAATTGTTTGATCAACGTTATTTACAATCACATGCATATTATTCTTACACCTATGTATTTGTTTCTTTTTTTTTTACATACTCTCATGATCGTATATAAGGCCACGCATGCAACCATTTGGCTGGCAGTTCTTGTTACTTATTATTATTGATTAAACCTAGTTAAGTTAAGACGGTTTGCGTTTAATTTCGGGTGTCAAATTTCAACAGGTTATGGGCCCAGTCTAAAGCCGCGCATTCGTTATTTGAAAAAAATTGTTGTCTTTACTTGCGCATTATTACTAGTCGAATTAAAAATGAATATCGGTAATAGTTCATTCATTGAAAAGCTTGATGAACAAAATTACGAATTTTGGAAATTGCACATACGTAGTGTACTCGTGTGTAACGACTTGTGGAATTACGTAGATGGCTCGATTCCTAAGCCACTGGACAGTGAAGCTAGTGATATAACAAAGTGGGAAATTAAGAACTCCAAAGCGCTAGCCATGATATTTCTTGGAGTAAAAGAAAATCAGCTAGGATACATAAAGAAATGCGTAACTGCCAATGCTGCATGGAAAATATTGGAGGAGACACATATGTCGAAAGGTCCCGCCAGGAAAGTAGTTCTTTACCGTCGCCTTTTTCAAATGAAAAAGGGAAAAGACCAATCTATGACTGAACATTTGAAGGAGTTTCAAAGCTGCTATGATGCATTGGAAGAAGCTGGCATAAGTATGCCAAAGGAGTTACTGTGCATAATGCTTTTGAATTCGCTGCCTGAAGATTTTGAAAACTTTTGTATAGCTATTGAGACTCGTGACGAACTTCCCGAAATAAGAACGCTGAAAACAAAACTTTTAGAAGAAGAAGAACGCAGAGGCCAAACAACGGTGGGAGAAACATCCGATAGTGCCTTATATGTCGACGAAAAGACAAGGTGGAAAAGAAGTCAAAATTCTGGATGAAACAACAAAAATTTCAAGCCAAGACAGAAACAAACATATAGATTCGATGGTAACTGTTTTAAATGTGGCAAGCATGGACATAAAGCTAGTAAATGCAGAACTAAAAACAACAGTTGGTTAAGAAATGAAACGGCAGCAGAAGCTGCAATGTCCACATATGAAGAACTGTGTATGAATAAGTTAGAAAGGTATAATTGGTGTCTAGATAGCGGTGCGAGCGCCCACATGTGTAACGACTCAACAAAATTTATTCGGTGGGATAACAGAGACAAACAAATAATTAAAACAGCAGGTCATGACACTCTTACTGCACATGGTTCTGGGACAGTAATTATACTCTTAAGCAATCAAAACAAACTAACACAAGTTAAGCTTATGAATGCGTTGTATATACCACAATTGCGGCATAATCTGATATCAGTCTCAAAGGTTACCGAAAATGGATATACGGTTAATTTTGCTGAGAGCAGTGCAGTTGTATTTACGAGTAACAATAATCATCGATGTATTTTTAAAGCACATAAGAAAGACAAACTGTACATGCTGGAGACTTGTCAAAATGAGCAAGTAAATTTGTGCAACAGTCGATCAAACGTATATTCTTTGATTCAATGGCATCAGAGACTTGGCCACTTAAATTTTACAGATGTTAAAAAATTAAACAACATAGGTATGGTCAACGGGTTGAAAGAAAATTTTGATAAAATTGAAATTAACTGTGTGGTATGCAGTAAAGGAAAAATTGCCCAATTTCCATTTCAAAAATCCAATAAAGCAGATGACGAATTGTTGGGAACTGTACATTCTGACGTGTGTGGACCATTCAGCGTGCAGTCTTGTAGTGGTGCGAAATATTTTGTGAGCTTTATCGATGATAAATCAAGATTCATGGAGGTGCAGTTTATTAAATCAAAAAGTGAAGTTTTTGAGAAATTTAGACAATTTAAAGTTCGGGCAGAGAAAGAAAGCGGTCAGAAAATCAAGCGATTACGGACAGACAATGGGACAGAATATATGTCAAAAGAGTTCTCAATTTTTTTGGAATCAAATGGAATAAAGAGACAATTAACGACAGCTTTCACACCACAACAAAATGGAATCGCTGAACGAGCGAAATGGTTCGGTGCATGTTATTGGATACTAATTTACCAAAATGTTTGTGGGCGGAAGCAGTGAATACGGCGGTGTTCATCCGAAACCGATGTCCTACTGCAGTTTTGGGAAATCATACTCCAATCGAGGTGTGGTCTGGGAGAAAACCGAATGTGGGGTTCCTAAGGGCATTTGGAAGCAAAGCTGTTGCATTAGAGAAAGGTCCCGGAAGAAGTAAGTTGGATCCGAAAGGCAAAGAATATATTTTTGTGGGATATTCCCAAGAGTCAAAAGCCTATCGACTTTGGGACAATACGACCAGACAAATTGTGAAGCGACGTGATGTAAAATTCTTCTAAAAAGTTGATGCTGAGAATTACACAACCAAAGTAAATGCTCTAGATATTTTGCATGGAGGTGATATACAGACTTTGGGAGACCATGACCCAGAGATCGACAATGACAACAGAGTAGTTAGTGCAATAAAACAAAAGGAAGAGCACAAGGTCAGTAACGAGCCAGAGATCGATGTTTGGGGTGATGCAGCTGAAAAATTTGAAGAAACAGTAAGCGATGAAGAGGCACAATACTACGAAGAAGTTAAAGAAAGATCAGACAGACAGAGTTTTACATCGGTTTCAGCAAAACCTTATGGCGCTGAGAAAACAAGGATCAGGCCGACGTTTCCGCGAAAATGTAAGCGAAATAAATCGTCGAATGAAGAGGTAAATTTATCATGTAGCAACGTATTAAATAGTCCATTTTCTTTTAAAGATGCTATGGAAAGTGACGATAGAGCCGAGTGGGTGGATGCAATGAACACAGAACTAGCAGCACTAAAGAAGAACTGTACGTGGGACTTAGTAGATCGTCCAAAAGGGAAGAAGGTTTTGTCAAGTAAGTGGGTGTTTTGCGTAAAGAGAGCAGACGACGGCAGCATTAGACGGTACAAAGCAAGAATTGTGGCAAGGGGGTGTGAGCAGACAGCAGGTGTTGACTACGGTGAAATATTTTCCCCTGTTGCACGTTACGAAACTATCCGTATATTATTTGCGTTATGTGCTGCAAACAACATGTACCTACACCAGATGGATGTCATAACTGCCTACGTTCAAGGTGAGCTGAACGAGGAAATTTTTATGGAGCAACCAGAGTACCCTGATGAGATCGCTCAGAGGAATAAGGTATGCAAACTAAACAAACCTTTATATGGACTCAAGCAGTCAGACCGCCAGTGGCATTTGAAGCTAGACACATATTTAAAAGAGCTAGGTATGAAACAATCAAAGACAGATGTTTGTTTATACATTAAGATCGAAAGTGGAAAGAAAATTATTATTGTGGTTTATGTCGATGATTTGTTGTTAGCTTCAGATGATTTGTCACTTCTTAACAAAACGAAGACCTTTCTGGCAAAACAATTTGAAATGAAAGACTTGGATGAAGTCAAAAATATTCTAGGAATCCAAGTAGAAATAAAGAATTCAACGGGCAAAATTTTAATTCATCAAAGTCATCTCATCGAGAAACTTATTGATAAGTTTGGGATGAAGGAAGCGAAATCAGCTGTAACACCAATCGATGTATCAAATCCTATGACAAAGGAAATGTGCCCAAAGACATCTGCGGAGGTGGCAGAAATGAAGAAGTATCCATATCGAGAGCTAGTTGGAAGTCTCATTTATATAGCTAACGCAACAAGGCCTGATGTAAGTTTCGCTGTAAGTATTCTAAGCAAATTTTGTAACAATCCAGGTAAAAGCCATTGGATAGCGGCAAAGAGGGTAGTAAGGTATCTCAAAGGAACACAAAACTACAAAATACTCTATAAGAAGACAAATGTGCCACTCTATGCTTACGTGGATTCAGACTGGGGCAGTGATCGGGATGATCGGAAGTCGTGTACCGGATATGCAACTGTGCTAGCAAACGGTCCTGTCAGCTGGAAATCCCGAAAACAAAAGTCAGTAGCGCTCAGCACCATGGAAGCTGAGTACATGGCGCTTTCGGAGGTGACGAAAGAAATCATTCATGAGAGACAGATGCTAAATGAGGTGGGTGCTACACATCTTAATGAAAGTCCACCAACCATTTTCTGCGATAACCAAAGCGCAATCAAACTATCCAAAGATTCAGTTCATCATGAAAGATCGAAGCATGTGGACATTAGGTACCACTATACTCGTGACATGCAGAAGGAAGGAAGAATTAAAGTGGATTTTATACCTACGAATAAAATGGCAGCAGATGTTTTAACAAAAGATTTATCTAAAATTAAGCATGATAATTGTATAAAAATTCTAGGATTCTGACATTTTTGTTAAAATTAAATTTAATTTGAGAATTGAAAATTCGTTGATAGGAAGAGTGTTAAAATGAATTGTTTGATCAACGTTATTTACAATCACATGCATATTATTCTTACACCTATGTATTTGTTTCTTTTTTTTTTTTTTACATACTCGCATGATCGTATATAAGGCCACGCATGCAACCATTTGGCTGGCAGTTCTTGTTACTTATTATTATTGATTAAACCTAGTTAAGTTAAGATGGTTTGCGTTTAATTTCGGGTGTCAAATTTCAACACAATGTTATTCTGGACCTTGTCAGAAATCATTTCGCGTGCTCAGTGAAGGTTGTTGAGAACGAGTTCATATCGGGCTTGTTTTATCCTAACCCTGGTTACTTCAGAAACACATTGTCGAGCGGATATATACCACCTGAGGCGTTCTTGTATCTAGATGCACACGGCTATCTATCTGATGCTAGTAATGTTCCGATTATATATCATGCTGCTAGAAGGGCCACAGACAAAAGAATCCTACATGTGCCTGTACACTCGGGTGATGGGGCTAACGTTTGGAGATATTGCATGAGCGTTCCTAAAAGGGATACTCTCGATACATGTATATCAAATCGGGATAAATACTGGTGGCTTGATTGGGCTGAACCTGACGCTTAGGTTAGTCTAGTATTAGTTTTTGTTTTTTTAGTATCGTAGGTAATGTTAAGTAAAAAAATTAAATACGCAAAAGAAATTTTTTTCACACATTTTTTGTTTCTTAAAATAACAAGATCCACATTGGAACAAAATGTTTATTCAATTTATTTAACACAGAACTGTAGCTAGCTTAACACATAAAGATTTAATGTACTGCGGACCACTTCCAATGTGGTTTTGTACTTCGTTATTAAGATAGTTCATAAGTATTTCGCTTGTTTTTGCTTAGTTTTTATTTTAATATTGTAATTAGTGGAAATAAACAAGTTTTTTTAAAAAAAAAGAGAGGAGAAAGTCAAGGGGACTGCCCGGTCATGCTTCTACGTTGTTGGCTCGGCGTTACTCTGCGAATGCTATGCGGTGTATTTGGTGGGACCAGGGCTCCTATTCCGGTTCTATGAGAAGAGCTATCAAAACACTTTTCACTGATAAACGTAATTTTGCGATTCCTATTCTTTGATAACATGGAATCTAATGTCAAAAAATTATCATATGACAAGTTATTTATCATCGTTGATTTTCAGCTGAAAAGTGTGTTAACTAGAACGATTTTGAATTTAAAACATTAAAAACATGGAAAACAATAAACTCAATCGCGGAAAGCGTGCTAGCGAAGAACAAAAATCATATTTAATCGATTATTTGGAAAATAATATTGATTTGGCTCACGATAGGTAAGTATTCAAATATTATGTATGTAATGTATAATCTCTTAAAATTTGCATGTTTCTTTTTAGATTGGATTGCATCGATGGGGGAAGAAATAGAGAGGCTATGTGGAAAGCACTAGCCGAAGAATTAAACGGGCTAGGTGGAGCCAACAAGGATAGAAGCAAATGGAGAAAATTTTGGCAGGATTTAAAGTAATTTGCATACATACTCGTACATATATTAACATTTATTCGTTTTTGATCATTTTAATATTGGTTTCCATCCTCTAGGCAATATACCAAAGAGCGTAATTGCCAAATTCTTGACAGTATCTCGAGGAGTGGTGTTAACGGTACCAAAGTTGTTAAACCGTTAACGGAAGTAACCCCAAGCGGTTTGTTAAACACATTTTTTATATTTTCAAAAAAATCTAAAAAAAATATTTTCGTTTACCTAGAATACACAACGGTGGAAACTAATAACGTGCCACAAGATGAATTGCCAACAACATCAGCCTCAACCCGTAATCCAAAAAGAAAGGCCAAGCTTGCTACTATTCCCGGAATATTAAAAGAAATAAAAAATAAATTAAAATAAATAAACTTTTTTTAAAATTTCATTTACTTATGTTACCAATGTTAGCAAGCTCACAAGGCCAAGGTGGTTGAGACCAATAGAAACGCAAATCCTTTTCCCATCTCGAAAAAAAACAAAAAACATAAACGGCAGAAATTTAGGTAAAACCCCTTGAGGTATGCAATGGGTAGGATCTGTGTTGTGGTGAAGTAAAAAGAACACCGCTGAAAGTTAAGCGTTTTGAAATTCTCCACCGCCTATACCTATAGGAATTTGAAAGCTTTGTTATAAATCGACCAGAGTATCGAAGAAGTGAAGTCTTGGTAAACTTGGTGAACTAAGTGTTTATTCATTAATAAAAATTTGTGATATAAATGTTTTTTTTTTTTTTTTTTTGAAATATTTACTGAAAACGATGGTTTAATATAGCTGATTGAATTCTTCGACCTTCATTTAGTAAGGAATTAAAACTTGTTGAATTCGAGTTCGTTTCACTGTCCTCTATCTCTTCAACATATTCAGGTAAAGGAACTCGAACCTTCATTAAAAGGTTATGCAGCACTGCACATGCATTTATTATTTTTCCTTAACGCAGCTTGTAAATGAGCCCACGCGAATACCAGACGTTGATAGTCATACCGCCAACACCCTGGAATTGTTTTTAACTTCTCACCCTGATAAGTACACCATTGATGTGCTTTCCCCTCTAGGCTCGTCGGACCATTGTGTCATATCAGCTAATTTCTCGTACACCGACCACACAGTTAGAGAAAAAATTCCTAAAAGAACCGTATGGCAATACGAGAAAGCCAACTGGAGCGGTCTTAACAGCTTCTTTAGGAATTTTAACTGGTCGTTATGCTTCCTCGATAACGACGTGGATGCCGCTGCTGATATGATTACAGACACCATTCTCTTTGGAATGAAATCCTTTATTCCTCATCGGATGAAGAGTATCAAACCAAACGAAAAGGCATGGTACGACTCGAGCTGTAAAGAGGCCGTCAGGGTTAGAGAAATGTTTTTTCGGTCCTACAAGACCAATCCGACAGAGGAAAACCGAAAAAAGTTCAAACGAACCAGAAATGACTGCAACGCCTTTCTTAAGCGTGTGAAATTCCTATACGACCAAAAACTGAGGCAAAAAATACTGCAATGTCCCAAAGGCAGTAACAATTTTTGGTCGTTCGTCAAAAACATTAGAAATTCCGCCTCATCCTCCAGCCCAACGCTCATTTACAATGACATTCCAGCTGTCAGCTCTTTGGATAAGGCCAATCTGCTTGCTGCACACTTTGCGGTCAGCTCAACACTCCCAGATTGTGCTTTGTCTCCGCCTACACTTGAGTGCGTCGAATCTTCAATGGGACGAATCTACTTTCGCACTCGTGTAGTAGCAAGAGTACTTAAAGATCTCAACATACATAAATCCGCTGGTCCAGATGGTATATCTCCCCTTTTCCTGAATAGGTGTTCTTCCACGCTGGCAAAACCACTGCGTAAGCTTTTTCATCAATCCTACTCTTTAGGACTCTTCCCCAGCAGATGGAAAACAGCATTTGCCGAGCCCGTCCCTAAAAAAGGTGAATCATCTTCTCTCTCCTCCTACAGACCCATTGCACTTACGTCCCTTCTTTCCAAGGTCATGGAAACACTGATAAATCGTCAGCTCATGCAATATCTAGAAAGACGAAAACTTCTCAATGACCGGCAGTACGGTTTTTGTAGCAACAGGTCCACTGGTGATTTGATGACATGTCTCACCGAAAAGTGGAACCAAAGCGTACATCAATCTGGCGAAAGCAAGATAGTTGCACTTGATTTTTCTAAGGCATTTAACAGAGTTTGGCATCAGGCTCTTTTGTCGAAAATGCGTGCATTTGGGATCGACTACTCTCTTCTTCAATGGATTAGAAATTACCTTTCGGAACGTTCAATTCAAGTTGTCTTGGACGGTTTCAAGTCTGATATTCACAAAATAAATGCTGGTGTGCCCCAGGGATCTGTTCTGTCATCGACACTCTTTTTAATTTTCATTAACGATCTCTTGTCTGCTACTTCTAATCCAATATATTCCTTTGCTGATGACAGTACTCTCTGCTTTTCATATTCGTTCCCGGACTCACGGCCCTGCTCTTCGGCTGTAGTACGAGAACGGCAGCGTATGCTAAGCTCATTAAATTCCGATATCAACAGCATAACCAATTGGGGAACTATCAATAGAGTGGAATTTAATGCTTCCAAAACACAATGCTGTCTGCTGTCTTTAAAGCGAAATTTAAACACCCAGCCATTATCTATGAATGGCACTTGCATCGTCGAAACCGAAAAACTTTCCATTCTCGGTATGTGTATCAATGACAACTTACGTTGGAATGACCACATATTTGATGTCGCCAAAAATGCTGCGAAATGTCTAGGTTTCCTCAAGCGATGTAAGAAATATTTTACCCCCTCTGATCTGGCCTCAATATATAAGGCATTCATCTGCCCAAAATTGGAGTACAACTTCCACATCTGGTCAGGTGCTCCTAAAACATCTCTGCACCTGCTAGATAGGATTCAAAACCATGCGATAAAACCCATAGGTGATACTAATATCACTCAAACAATGGACCCCCACGAACACCGACGGAATGTCTCGTGTCTCACTTTGTTTTATCGCTATTTCCACCACCAGTGCGAAACTGAAATCGCCAGTAGCATTCCGCCCATTCAAACTTTTAACCGTAACACCCGTCTCGCTATGAATGCTCTTCAGTATACCCTCAAGCCCATTTTCGGACGTACTCTAAAATATCGTGATTCGTTCCTAAGCCGTACAACTCGCTTATGGAATGCCCTGCCGATCTCTGTATTTCCTGGTCGTTATAACTTGCAAACATTTAAAAACAATGTACATCGGTACCTGTCTTTTCTTCCTCCCTAAATTTCCTTTGCCTGCGCTGTGTACAATCACCTTAAGGGTACTCAAACCACTTGAGGGCGCGCTCATTATAAAAAAAAAAAAATTCCAGCTTTTTCAGGACTATAATGCAGAACTCTATCTTTCAGTAAACAACGAAACCTGCCCTTGAGGATACCGATGCACCTCTCAACAATATTTCTCGTGTTTTTATGTAACACATTGTATTTTTGTTCAGCCTCACGTGTATGCGTTAAAATTGGTGTCATCAGCCATGGTTGCAGAGGATATCCACTATCTCCAAGTAACCAAAAATTTCTTTGTCCCGACTGATATTTTCCTTCCAAATGTCTTTTTAAAATGGAGCGTCGCCAAATATATGCATCGTGCGAAGTTCCACCGAATCGTGCATTTATATTCAATATAATAAAATTGCTATCACAAACAATTTGCACATTTTTTGAGTGACCTCCTTTCCTGCAATAATAGACGTGCTCGATATCTTTGTTGGGGCAAGTTATCTTAATGTGGGTTCCATCTGTCAGTCCAATAACACCCGGAAAGGAAGAAACTTCAAAAAACTTCTGCCTCACTCTAGTAAGCTCTTCATCATTTGGAAATTTGACGAATTGAACTGCAATAATCCCAATAGCCTCTGCTACTTCAGTAACACAACGGCTAACAGAAGTTTGGGATAATGCCAAGAGTGCATCTTGTCCTACACATCGCTGATAGGTTCCACTTGCAAAGAATGTAAGTGCAGCAAGTATTTTTAAATATGGCGGCAAGGCATGAATGCGACTTGTTTTCTTCAAAAATGGAGACACTGTTTCAATTAATTCGCGGCAAAGATGTTTAGGAAAACGAAACAGTTCTATAAACCTTTCTTCGGATAAAACTTCGAAAGGGTTTTGAGCGTCCCTTAATCTTCTTCGGAAAGTTCTCATCCTAAATCTGAAATGCAAACACAAAATTTAACATCGCTTTAATACGACCATTTATGCAAACCTTTCAGAATTTCTGCGATCTTCATCCAAGAGTAAATAAATAAATATGTTGCTCATCGCACCTTTTGCTTTAAATTTGAAATTCTTCAAGTATGAAAAAAATATGACATAAAAATTACATGTCAAATGATAAATTGAAATTCAGCAAAAAAGTCAGCTGAGTTTATCATATTGAAACGAGAATCAACTTGCTGAATAAAATGAAATGATAAAATGAAAAAGTCCTATGAAAAGTTTTGTGAAAAGAATTTTAAATGTTATCGTATAGATAGAAATAATAGAAGAGGTGGAGGTGTAGCAATTCTGTTAAGGAGATCGATTCAACATGAGCCTTTGCAATGCATTCAAACTCAGTTTGTCGAAAATATAGGCGTAGAGGTAAAGCTGCAAAACGGCCAGGCAATTAAAATTTTCTGTGTATACTTTCCAGGCAAGGTATCCACAAATGCAAACCAAGTAATACTCAGGTCAGATTTAAGAAAACTATTCACTACGAGTGGTGAGTTTCTAATTGGCGGTGATCTGAATTGTAGGCATAGAGATTGGGGTTGCACAAGAGCAAATTCTTGGGGCAACGTTTTATCTAGTCTGTCTGCAATGTTGCCAATTTGTGTTTTATTTCCGTCTAGTCCTACGTATTTTCCAGCTGGTTCTCGTGGTTGTCCATCTGTTCTTGACCTGTTTATAACTAATATATCTAGTCAAATTTCTCAACCTATATCGATTCATGATCTGTCATCAGATCACAATCCAGTTATTTGTCGAATTCCTAGATCTGGAGAGAAAAAAGTGCAATATGTTTTAGATATGAAAAACGCAGATTGGTCAATTTTTCGGTCCGAACTGAAAACAAAACTTCAAAATTTGCCAACTACGCTAGAAGGTATATCTACAACACAAGATGTTGATAACATTATTAGTACGTTTTCTGAGCATATATTAAACTCTGCGTGCCGCAGTATCCCAAAAAAAGAAAGAAAACATAATTGTATTAAACTTCCAAATCACGTCATTGAACTTATTAAAATAAGAAATAAACATAGAAGAAACTGGCAGAGGTATAGGCAGACAATCTCTCACACCATGGTTAAATATTTCAATAAGTTAATCGCAAAGTTAATACAAAATAAACGAAATGAAGTGTGGAATACTAAGCAGAATTCCCTTGACAAAGCTTCCAAACCTTTTTGGAATATTGTCAGGATTGTCAAAAGCAAAAATAAACAAATTCCAATTCTTAAAGATAATTTTACTACATACTACACGGATAATGACAAAGCTAGCTTATTCAGCCAAACTTTTGCCAAAAATCACACTGTTTCGGATAACTTAGGGGATGTGGATACAATTAAAGTAGTAAGCGATTCCTTGGAGGCATTTAATCTTATCGATGTTGAAACTCCAGTAAATGGGTTCATTAATGAGAACACAATAAAGAACTACATAAAAAACTTAGTGACTAGGAAAACACCTGGCCTGGATAATATCAAAAATTGTTATCTGAAACATCTACCTAAAATTGGAATTGAATATTTGACATTTATAATAAATGTATGCCTCAAAATTCAATACTTTCCTACTGTCTGGAAAATAGCTAAAGTAGTTCCAATTCCGAATGCAGGAAAACCAACCGACAGCCCGGAAAGCTACAGGCCAATTAGCCTGCTTAGCAGCCTGAGCAAGATTTTCGAAAAAGTTATCAAGGACAAGCTGCTAAGTATTATAGATGTACACAAAATAATTCCAAATGAACAATTTGGGTTTAGACGATTTCACAGTACCAGCCATCAAGTACTTCGAATCACCAATTTTATCAGGAAAAATCGACGTGTAGGAAAGTCGACGGGCATGCTACTCCTCGATATAGAGAAAGCATTTGACTCCGTCTGGCACAATGGACTTGTATTCAAAATGCTTAACTTTAACTTTCCTCCATTTTTGTGCAAAGTTATTCAAAGTTTCTTGTCAAACCGTAATTTTAAAGTGCTTGTGAATAATAGCTCGTCTAGTTTGCTAGGTGTGCCCGCTGGTGTCCCCCAAGGCTCTGTCCTAGGACCACTCCTATATAATTTATATACATCGGACTTCCCAGATCTACCAGGTTGTGAATTTGCAACATATGCTGATGATACAGCGATACTTTCGTCGCATATGTTCAGTCTAAACATTGAGACGAATCTTAAATATGCGGCCGAAGTATTTAGTGATTATTGCAAAAAATGGAAACTCAAATTGAAAAGCGGGAAAAATACAAGCTATCTTTTTCTCTAGAAAAAGAAAACATTGTTTCCTCCCATCTGAACGAATCATAGTCATCAGGCAGCCGATAGTCTGGGAAAACACAGTTAGATATCTGGGTATACATCTTGATAAGAGAATGACATTTCAGGAGCATATAAGCAAAACTTTGCACAAAATTAGCATTGCTATAAAAATGTTATACCCATTTATAAACAGAAAGTCTCTCTTATCAGACCGAAATAAAATAATTATACATAAAGTCATTTTTCAAGCACTCTTGCTTTATGGTTGTCCTGTGTGGGGAAAATGTGCCAAGTGTCATATTACAAAATTACAGATTCAGCAAAATAAACTGCTAAAAATGATGCTAAACTTACCTTGGTACCATTCTACCTCTAAATTGCATCGGCATGCCAGTGTTGAATTGATCTCTGACAGAATAGAAAGGCTAACTAACTCTTTTCTTATGAGATGTAGTATACCTGGAAATCCCCTCGTTAATGAGTTAAATGCCACTTAGCTTAAGTTGAAATACAAAACAGAATCGAGCTTAGTAAATGGTTATTTATTTATTTGTTATCTTATTTTCTTATCTATTTGCAATCTCGTTGTTAATATATAAATACTCGTATATAGCTCAGTATCTATTTATTTATTTTCCTGTTTTTTGTTAACTTGTTTATCTCTTTATTACATTTTGTTATTTATTTATTAATTTATTTATTTAATTACTTATACACATATACTTATTTATTTATTACCTATTTATTATTCTATTTGTTTATTTATATATTTATTTTATTTATTTAATTTTTTTTTTTCTCTCTTCTAAGAGGGTTTTTAATCGTTATTTTCCCTTTAAAAATATTCAAAAATACAAAAAAGTTCGTAAACAATATTGTAAAGTTTTTTCTCAGTTGAAAGATATATTAAATATCATATCTCTGTATGTAAATTGTGTGGTGGCAAACCTTGTACAAATTTTACAAACGAAATAAATATCTATCTATCTCATTTTATCATAGAACCGGAATAGGGGCCCAGGTCGGTGTGAAACCTAACAAAACCATTACTGGGGAATAGTATTGACTTCAATTGATGCGATTGAGGTGAGTAATGCGCGAAAAACGGCCACAATACGAGCAGTGGCATGTACAAGTGATTCATACAGCTTGACAACGTTCGGTCTCACGTTGCCAAACCCGTTAAAACCTACCTGGAAATGCTCAAATGGAAAGTCCGATTATTACATGTTCCCTTCGATGGCACATGGTCTGGCTAATCAACAATTCCGCTCATATGAAGACATAAAAAAATGGCTTCATTCGTGGATAACCTCAAAAGATGAACACTTTTACAGAGCTCTGCCAGAAAGATGGGAAAAAGTTGTAGCTAGCGATAGGTAATACTTTGATTCATTTGCAACCATTTTTCCACATTTAAAGACCACTTTAGACAGAATTTATTGTAAAATTCAAATTTAGAATAGACCTCGCAATTAAGCTGATCAAAGATTAGGAGATCAAAGCCGTGAAATCAAATTAATTTACCTTTCTGCAATTTTTTTTTTATTAATCCAATTACACCGTAAGAAAGATCACACTTAATCCAATCCGTAATCGACTTCCAAATAGTATCTAATCTTCACAAAACACTCATTGGCACGTGGCGCCTTCACCAGAAAACACTACTTTTAGTATGTTTACACTTAAACCACAAATTTCATCGACACTTGACAAACAATCCGACAAACTCAGGAAATATCCAGGAAACACGGCACACTAAACCGACAAAAGGCCGACGTTATCTGAGCAATCTAATTCGAAAAACGTGCACTCAATTAGAAGACCACATGCGGATATTGTTCCGTTTGCACTAATCACCTCATTCGCCCCGGAAGAACAGAGAACAATTGTCGAATGCGCTAACTATGAAACAGATCCTTAAGGTCGACGTTACGGGGTTTGGAATATGAGTATATCACTGTCTGGGGGTAGAAAACAAGTAACAACCCCTAGGGTGGTTATGGTTACAATCACTAGAATCACTGTATGCAGCTCGACACTATTATTTCTATGAAAATTTGTAGGAAACAAGGTGGCGTTAGAATAGGGTTTGTTATTTTAGAGGGTTGGTTAGGTCTATTATGTGGTTTTCACCCCTACTGTGTTTTCAAGGAGATGCAGGTTTCCTGAGGGCGTGGTTTTTCTATAAAACGCCAACCAATAGTAAGTGGTGTTGTGCGCCAACTCTACTTTGGGGTGAATTTGTGGAGGAAATATGGCAGAAAGCTTACTTGCGGCAGCCATTTTTATAGAGACGAAGCTTTTTGGATTTGTCTTTGTGTGTTTTGGTAGAAAGGTTTTCAATATTTTGAAAATGGTATCACGAGGATTTTCTTGAAAAAAAAACAGGAAAAACAGGAGACAAATCGGTAAAGATTCGTTTTCTTCGTTTCAAGGACGACTTTATGATGTTTATCCCTTCTGAGCTGGTCAGTTGTTTGCGTTAAGCTTCTTAAACATGAAACACAATCGTGAAGATAGGCAGAATGCCTGGGAATGTAAGTGAATAGTTGTGCGGAAAGTTATCTACATGCGAGTATACTCGTATCTATCGAAATATCTTGTACTCCATCCAACTGTAGGAGTATTTTCCCTAATGGAGATCACATACAAGAGGCTTAGTAAAAGTGCTTCTTCACTACAAATATGTTCTTAGTGTTCTTAGTCTTATTAGTCCAAAACCAGGATCAGGTAGAATAGGCCAGAATGAATTCCATAGAGCTTGGGTATGCCGTAATTGCAGCAACAGATAAGCTATTGCATTCGCAGATTACCTTACTTCGATAAGATTTAATTTTAATTTATTAATTATTAATTTTTTTTTTAATTTTAATTTTTTAATTTTATTAAAAGTACAAATGCGAACAAAGTCTTTTATAGTACATAGAGCTCAGCTAAATCTAGAGAATCATTTATAGTTTACACAATATAATTTCTGAGCACGGTTATGAAAATTTAATAAAAATTAGTTAAAGAAAAACTTACACCTATACCTCGCTTTACACGGATTCGTTCTTACACGGTTTTCAAAATCAAAAAAAAAAAATTGTTATTTCTTATTATTTAACTTATTTTAGCATTGTTTTAAATTTGGCAATACTACATGCTACGCTGTCATAATATGTACTTTGGTAATGTTCATAAATCTGGCAATACTACACACTATTCTGTCATAATTCTTTGACAAGTTACTTTAATCAAATTGAAAACAAAGAGGGAATTAAATGCAAAAGCAAAAATAAGTTTTACGATGGAAAAAGCAAAAATTAACAAAACCGGGATGAAGAGAAAAGTTATTTCTTTGAAAACTAAAATTGAAATTTTGGACCGCTTAAGAAATAAAGAAAGAACTGTGGATATTGCTAAATTGTATTCAATGAACGAAGCAACAATACGAACAATAAAGAAAAACGAAGATTCAGTTAGAAAAAGTGTAGCAGCTGGAATGCATACGAGTTTGAGTACAACTTCACAAGTAAGAAATGATATTATGGAAAAGATGGAAAAGGCTCTAGTGATATGGTTAGAAGACCAAAATCAAAAAAGAATTCCAATTGATACGAATGCCATACAAAATAAGGCTTTAATAATTTATGACACACTGAAAAATCAAATGGCGATTTCTTCGAATAAGGTGGCTTTTAACGCAAGTCGTGGCTGGTTCCAACGATTTAAGCAAAGACATTCTTTGCATAGTCTAAAATTAAAAGGTGAACAAGCCTCTGCTAATTTGGAAGAAGCACAAAAATATCCACAAAAGTTTGCTGAAATTATTGGCGCAAAGTCATACAGCCCAAAGTCATACAGCCCAAAAATGCCCGAAAGGACCTTTCTAGCAAAACATAACAAATCAGCTAGCGGTCATAAGGCTGCAAAAGATCGTATAACGATCCTTCTTTGTAGTAATGCTTCTGGAGATCATATTATGAAGCCATTGGTAATTGGTAAAGCTAACCGACCACGATTGTTTAAAGGTTTGAATATTAACAATCTTCCCGTTTATGTGAATATGAATGATTGAAAATAATGTTTTATTGAAAATGATACTTCAAATTATAAAGGAAATTAAATGCAATATATCAAAATGGGTTATACTAAATAAATTCAATGGTGATAAGTTTAAGGTAATTCCTCGTGGTTCGTCTTCTCCTTCTTCGTAGTCGTGATCGTCTTATCGTCTTATCTGCTTGCTCGCTCGGCTCTTATTTCGTCTTTTTTGATTTACGTCATGTTGACATTTTGTTCGTTGGTTGATGTGTTTAGTTCTGTTCGTTCTAGTATGTCTTACACCCCATTCACAATCGGCCATCCTACTAGTCTTCAGCCCCTGAAGATTGAGTATCCTCCTCGAAGTTCCATCGTTTCATATGATCCGCCGCCGTGTGAGTTTTATTTGGACCCTCTGTTGCTCCAACTTTTTCTACTTCGTATCTGTCATTGCTCCCCACCTTAATAATCTTATACGGTCCCAAAAACTTTGGCTTCAGTTTGGCTTGGGTTTGGAACTGCGTCTTTTTTATTGCAACCCATTCACCCACTTCATATTTGTTTGGTGTCTTACGATTTCTGTTGTATTGTCGTCTTTGCTGTTCTTGTGCTTTCAATATTGCAGCTTTTGCCTTCGCCCTAAGCTCCTCTCTATCGTCGGTAAAATTCTGCAACACTTCCTCTTGTATTATTTTTATAGTTTCTATGTCCTCTTTCTGTCGCATGCGTACGCCGAAAAGCAACTCGAACGGCGTTGATGCAATAGAGCTTTGTTTAGTACTATTGATACATCTTTGAACACGATCTATGTGTTTGTACCACATCTTTGGTGTTTCTAGGCAAAGCTTTGTTAAAACTGACATTATTACCTGGTGAACCCTCTCCACCTGTCCGTTACCGCGTGGGATGCCCGTTGTTGTCATTGTATGGTCCACCTGTTCCTGTTCGCACCAGTTTTTAAACTCGATGGATGTAAACGCTGGTCCTCGGTCGCTTACAATTCGCCTGGGACAACCGTAGTCTTTTTGGTATGTACGTAACTTATCCATTACCTCTTTTATATTTGTTGTCTTTGTCGGATAAATCCAGGTGAACTTTGTAAACGAGTCGATAATGACAAACAAATATCTATACATTTTCGCTGTCTCGTCCATCGGTCCTAAGTGGTCTATATGAATGGTTTCGAACGGAGAATCGAACTTTGGGATTGCATGTAATAACCCTTCTTGTTTCCCTCGTTTACGGGTTGCCAAAATACATGGAATACAACAACTAATGCAGTGCATAATCTTTTCTTTCAGTCTGGGGATCTCAAATTCCTTGCTTATTTTTTCTGCTAATTTATCCGCTGCCAAATGACCTATTTCGTGCACTCGGCGTATGACCTCTTTCTCCATTGAACGTGGAACACACAATCTGTCGCCGCAACTTTTCCGCACCATAAGCACTTTGTTTCGTAGAAAGTAGTCTCCATACGCTTCCTTTTCCAAAATTTTTTTGATAGCTTGCAAACGACCGTCTTCATCTTGTTTTGCTGTTATCACTTCGTATAGCTGATTTGTGCAGATTAAAACAGGTGCTCTGCTAAGCGCATCGGCGTGCTTCATCCTATTAGCAGAACGGTGTTCTATAACGTAGTCAAAGTCCTCCATGTAGAGCGCCCACCTTGTTATTCGAGGTATAATGTCATCTTTCTTCAGTGAGTGCTTGAAAGCTGAGCAGTCGGTTATAATTTTAAATTTTAACCCGTACAGGTAGTGCCGTAGGCGTTTGACTGACTTAACGACGGCTAATGCCTCCAGATCATATGAACTGTAGTTTTCCTCAGTTCGAGATGTTTTTTTACTCACGTAGTACATTGGATGAAATTGGTCTTTGATGTCCTTTTGAAGAAGCACTCCAGCCCAGGCGTGTTTTGAGGCGTCCGTGTGAAGCTCCGTTTCTGCGTTTCGGTTGTATATTCCCAACACAGGGTATGTCGTTAAGTATCGCTTAAGCACTTCAAAGCATTCTTGACATTGCTCATCGAATTCGAATTTAGAATGATGTGAAAGTAGCTTGACAAGTGGTCTAGACGCTAATGAGTAGTTAGAGATAAACTTCCGAAAATACCCCGACCATCCTAGAAAACGCTGAACGTCTTTAAAGTTCCGTGGAACTGGAAATCGCTTGACTGCTTCGATTTTCTCTGTGGATGGCGTTATGCGGCCTTCGGTTATTATATGCCCAAGGTACTCAATTCTTCTCTGAATAAATTGACATTTTTTCCAGTTAATTTGAATACCATTTTCGGCTGCGATCTTTAAGGTTTCCTCTACTCGCATGAAGTTTTCCTCTTCGTTTTTTGATGGCACTATTAAATCGTCCACGTATGCAAATAATTTACCTTCATCCAGTTGCTGTCGAAAAACTTCCTCAATAAAGCGGGCAAAGCTAGCTGAACTCAAGCAGAGACCAAACGGCGTCCTTAAAAACTCATAATGGCCTCTATGAGTTGCAAATGCCGTATATTGACAACTTGATTCCTCCAGTGGGACGTGAAAAAATGAATTCTTAAGGTCGATGGTAGTGAAGACTAACGCACCCGCTAGTTTGTCCAGTTGTTCTTCCATGAATGGCATTGGAAATCGGTCTTTTACTATTCTTTTGTTGAGATCCCTGTAATCCACGCAAAGTCGGCATGAACCGTCCTTTTTCTTAGTGAGAACAATGCGGCTAGAAAATTCGCTTCGACTGGGTCTGATTATGCCTTCACTTAACCAATCTTTGATTTGTATGTCGATAAAATCCTTTTCTTTCGGTGCGAACCTGCGTGGTCGGTGGTAGACTGGTTTTTCATCAGTAAGCGATATTTTTGTGCGAATAGAAGTGATTGGTTTTTTCTTTACTTGGTATCCCTGAATCAGATTTCGAACTCTGTTATGGTGCTTAAAAGGAGCGTTCACAGTCACTTCGTCATCGACTGCTATAGACAGAAAAACTTCACAGCCGTCGCTGTTTGTACCTGAATTACTTTTTGTTTTCTTCGTGCATTTAATTCCATCAATAGTGAGGTTTATGTCCGCTAATTCAAGGAAACATCGTCCTAGGATTATGCCAGCCACTGAGGCATTCTTCGGTAGAATGAAAAACACAACAGGATCATAGACGTCTTGGTTAACTGTTAGGCAAAGTGGTACGGTACCAATGGCTTGGACTATTTTACCTCATAGTCCCGTAAAGAATTTTGCTGATGGAACGAACTCCGGTGACCCGATGATTTTGAGGGTTTCTTGATTAATCAAGTTGTACTGACTACCTGAATCGAAAAGAGTTAGTATTTCTATCTTATTTATTAATACCTGAAATGTAGATGCATTCTCCACGTAACTGACTGTACTTTCTTTGCAAAGCTTGCTTATGTGCCCATAGGTGTTGCATTTGAAGCATTTTGGCCCTTTAAATTTATCTGGACATTCCTTCGATTGATGGCCGGATACGCCACAGTTAAAACAGCGGAACATTTGCTCATTTGACCTGCGAGATATTTCTTGTGTGATGTTGTTCGTGTTGGAATTCGTCTTCTTTTGTTTAATTTTGTTTCTCACTTTTTCAAACGTATCTAGTCTTTGCTTTAACTTAGTGAGGTCACCGATTTCGTATAGACTTACTTTGTTTATGTCGCTAATATCTCTAATACCGTCGATTATGTATTCGCACAATGAAGCCTCTTCAATATCTCCTTGCTCCGCAATTTCTGCCATGGCGTAGGTATATTCCCTGTATGATTCGGACGATCGCATTAATCGACGTTGCATTTGTGCGGTGGACTTCGGCGCTGGTGATCTTAGAGCTGAATTCTTCTTCTAAAGCCTTCTTTAATGATGCCCAGTTGGTTATGTGCTTTGGAGATATGTATAGTTTAGCTGCGCCCGTTAATAACCTCTTAGCGTAAACCAGTTTTTGCAAGTCATTCCATCCAATGGTGGCACACATTTCTTCGAAGTTTTCAATCCATCTACTTATTGATTTAGGGTTAGAGCCAGAGAATGTTTCGAATGAGTCCTCCACTTCCTTGAAACTGAATAGAGCTTTGGGGTTTTCCTCGCAGCGTGCACGTGTCTTCTCTGGTTGAGAGTTCACTATCATTGATTTCATACTTTCTTCATCGTTTGACCCGTCATCATCCACTGCATCACGTACGTCTTCATTGTTATATTCAATTAATCGTTTGATTAGATCGGCTTTGTGGCCAATTGCAGAAATCTTTTTTCCTTCGCACATCTTTTGCAGCTCCGCTTTTGTCATTTCGTCGAGGTTGTCCATTTTATTTGGCATGTGGTTGAGCCCCCAAATGTGAATATGAATGATTGAAAATAATGTTTTATTGAAAATGATACTTCAAATTATAAAGGAAATTAAATGCAATATATCAAAATGGGTTATACTAAATAAATTCAATGGTGATAAGTTTAAGGTAATTCCTCGTGGTTCGTCTTCTCCTTCTTCGTAGTCGTGATCGTCTTATCGTCTTATCTGCTTGCTCGCTCGGCTCTTATTTCGTCTTTTTTGATTTACGTCATGTTGACATTTTGTTCGTTGGTTGATGTGTTTAGTTCTGTTCGTTCTAGTATGTCTTACACCCCATTCACATTTATTGGAAAGCCAATAAAAGACCTTGGGTTACCGCAACGTTGTTCAATGATTGGTTCCATAACATTTTCGTGCCAGATGTGAAAAAATATTTAATCAAAAAAAGATTACCTTTTAAAGTCCTTCTAGTTCTTGATAATGCTCCAGGACAACCTCAAGACTTGCAGCATGAAAATGTTGAAGTTGTGTTTTTACCTCCAAACACGACTTCTTTGCTGCAACCCCTAGACCAAGGGATTATTTAGTCATTCAGATATATCTTAGATCATGTGGAAAATGAAGGAACTCTTTCAATTATTGATGCCTGGAAAAAATTTACAATGTTGGATTGTATCAAACACATAAGCATGTCGTATAACGAGATTAAAACATCAACGCTGCATGCGTGCTGGAAATCTTTATGGCCTGATATATTTAATGGTGAGAATAGTAACGTAGCTTTGGAGGAAGAGTATTCTCGGATAATTGAATTGGGTCAAGAATTGGGTGGAGAAGGCTTTGACGATATAACTCAGGCAGATATTAAAGAATTAATACAAGATCAGGAACTAAACGCAGACGACTTAATTGAAATGGTTCAAAGTTGTGAGGAAAATAGTGTTGAATATGACTTTGAATCTGATATCGAAAACAATGATTCCAATGTATTCACAGCTAAATTTGTTCATGACGGATTTGTACTAGGAAGAAAACTAGGAAACCATTTTCAAGGAGGAGATGTTAATTTAGATCGTGGTCTTAAATTTCAACGAGGCGTTAATGATCTACTAAAACAATATGAAGAAGTCTACAAAGATATGACAAATAAAAATAAGCAACAAACGCTTATTTCAGAATTTTTTCCAAAAAAAAATTCTCAGCAAACTATGAGGACAATCAGTTCAATAAATGCAGAAGACTTGGAATGAATTTTTTGTTTTACCTATTTTTATGTTTTTTATGACTGAAATAATTCTTTTATATCTTATTTACTGTATAAAGCTATATTTTAAGTCCAATAAAATATCTTAAAAGCCGTATTTAAACTCTTTACACGGTTTTTCCATATTAAAATGTTTTATTCGACTTACACGGTTTTGTCAGGAACGTATCTACCGTGTAAAGCGAGGTACAAGTGTATAATGAAAATAACTAAAAAGGAAGAGGAAAAAAGGGAAGAGAAATCAGAAATTAACAAAGAAGGAAAAAGAGAAAAGAAGAGGGGCTAGTTAAAAGAGTTAGAGAAAGAAAGAAAGAAAGAAGGTGCATAAACCGTAATCAATCAAAGTGAGCAAATAGTGATTTTTTTTAAATTGTTTTTCTCCTATTATCTATTTGATCGTTGTTGGCAAGGTATTCCATAATCTAGCGGAGTGGACAAGGAAAAGACGCGACGTATTCAAATAATTACAAGACGGAGTTATCAATTTAAGCGTTCTCAGCGACTGCGTAAATATAAGTTTTTGAAAAATGTATGTTGGTGATTGCTTTTGTATAATTTTATGCAGGAAAACACAGCATCTTAATTGCCAAAAATTAGAAAAAGTGCACCCAAGAACACTTTTATGTAGGTGGGATATGTGATCATGCCTTCTAACTCCAAAGGTATACCGAACCATATCATTGAAAGCAACAAGTAGTTTGTGGTGAGAGTGCGAATCTGGCTTACTATAGACAGGGATGCTATAATCGAAGATTGGCACAAGTAGCGATTTTATTAACCTCAGTTTGGTGTCAATTGGCGTAAAGCTGGCGAAAAGCCACAGTTTACGTAAACCTGCGTAAATCCTTGACACAATATAGTTGCTATGGTCGGTAGCAGGTCAGTCGTTCACCAACTCGCATAGAGAATAGTCGGCTTTTTTTTTCATAGTGTGCATCAAAGTGAAAAGACAAGTAAGAGGCGATATAAGCAGTGACTCTTCCGAGTGTTCGGTAGCCGAGGCAGTAAATACCTGGACAACAAAAGCGAAATTAATAAAAGAACAACCAGAAACGTTTTGGCCAAGTGCTTCGGTGGCCCAGTGGTAGTGGTGTCTGCCGATAAAGCAGAGGTCGTGGGTTCGATCCCCGAAACATATCGGACTTTTTATTTTTATTTCCATTTTTAAAAGTAAAAAAAAAAACAATAAATAAGTGAACAGTCAGACAATGAGTGAAAGTGAGCGGTCCGCTATTCAAATAGCGGGGCCAGCAGATGACTTGTTGTCATCAGATGACCAGGCCGTTATGTCGGCCCATTCTCATTCTGGGAAACCAGAAATTAGCGCTAAGAGGAGGAGGAAGCTGAGGCCTACTCCTAATCTTGTGAAACGCCCTTCCCTTTCAGCGTCTACTGAAAAGCTGCCTGGTAGAGTGAGGGAAGAGGCGCCAACAACATCGTCAAGGGCAGCAGCACGACAACAATACAGAAAAGAAATTAACAAAGACGATTTCCCATATGTATCTGACGGTGGAGAAGGACACTATATGGGAGGTGATAACATTTTCGCATCGTTAGCCGCCTCAGAGTCAGACGACGAAGAGGCAGAGATGCAAGAAATGTATAGCAGTATCAAAGAGCTGCAACTAAAGGTACTGGCTATTAAAGCCAAACAAGTTGCGAGGAGACAGAAGGAGCAGCAACTCCAGGACTCACAAAAACAGTCACACATAAGCGAGTCTGTACCGCAAAAAAACACACAGAAAACTGCGATACAACAACAAAACATACAAAAGCAGCCACAACAACAAAACTCACAACAACATAAGCAGCAACAACAGCAGCAGCAGCAAAAGCAGCAGCAGAAGCAGCAGCAACAGCAAAAGCAGCAGCAGAAGCAGAAACAACAGCTACAACAAAAGCAACAACAACAACATCAACAACAAAAACAACAGAAATCACCTAAGCAACGAGTACCTCCAATCAACACCTTCAAGATGGAGTTGAAAGATACGATAGAATTATGTAAGTCGGCCATAGGCAATAATTTTTTTGTTAAAAGACTTAGTTTAGATAGGCACGCGATCCACTGCAATACAGTGGAGCGCTACCATAAAATTAAAAACTTGTTAAGGGATTCGACGACGGAGTTCTTCTCCTTCACACCGAAAGGTGAAAAGCTGCAGACAATGCTGCTGAGGGGGTTAGAACCGTCGACTGATCCGGAGGAGCTCCTTGCACTGCTGAAAGAGAAGGAGTGCGAAGAGCTCAAATTCGTAGGGGTTAAACCATTCGTCACGGCTAGAGCCAAAAGGGAGAAGCGGAAACTACCGTTCTTTCTGGTTCAGCTGAGTCCCAACAGCAAACTGGATGGTCTAAGGAGCATTAAAGTCCTAGACTATCAGGTTGTACACTGGGAAAAATTAAAGAGGAGCGAAAACATTTTACAATGTGTTCGTTGCCAAAGGTTCGGGCACGCCGCGTCGAACTGCGAAATGCAGCCTCGATGCGTGAAGTGCGGAAAGAACCACAAGTCCGAGGAATGCGCTCTAGGCAAGGACGGAGCGTCAGAAAAAAGCCAACTCTCTTGCGCGTTATGTAGGAACACGGGACACACCGCAAATTATCGGGGTTGTCCCAAATTCCAATACATCAAAAGAGTAAATCTGGCTCGGCAGCAGAAAGGAAATTAAACGTCCACTCGTGCAGACACAAACACCAGCCGTTACTCCCCATGTTACCTACGCCCAAATGGCGGCAGGTAGGGGAAATACGGTACAACAACCAAAGGTAGCTTCTCAGGCCCCAGCGCCTAGAGCACCGGAACCTGTACCTGACATGCTGGCTATCTTGCTCTCTATTCAGGGGCAGATGGCTCAGCTTCAGCGTCAAATACAGGAACAGGCTAAGCGGGTAGATCAAATATACGCGCTGCTGCCGGGCCTAACGCACCTCCAGTCGTAATGGGTACGTATATGGCGGAGCAAACCCTGAAGGTCTTTGCAGGGAATGTTAATTCACTGATAAGGTTCGAACGACGAGCCGCACTATTTAAGTTGCTTAAAGACCAAGCCCCTGATGTGCTCTTGGTTAGCGAAACTAAGCTCACCAAAAGACACAAAATGAGGCACAAAAGATACAAAATAATACGGAGAAACCGACCCAACTCCACTAAGGGAGGAGGCGTTGCAATTTTTGTAAGAAAAGGAATACGTTTTAAAAGAGTATACAGTCGTGTAGTACGTAGGTTCCAGGTGCTGGAAGTATGCATCGTGTATATCCCTCTCCGTAGTGGAAAGCGGTTGTACATGGTGTCTGTCTATGCACCTAAGGCTACTCAATCCACCTTATTTATCTCAGAGCTCGAGACGCTTTTTCGATTCCTGAGGCTGGAATTGGTAGACAACTATTTCATTATCGGCGGGGATTTCAACGCCAAACATAGTGATTGGGGAAATAATACTCCAAATACTAGAGGGAACCTACTAGTCAATTGGTGGGGTCAGCACAGTATAATGTATCGACTCGGCCTTAAGGCGACGGATAGTCCGTCGTTTCCTAGACACGGGTCCTATTTGGATCTCCTGCTGTTCGACACACGAGTACACCTGACATGCACAAACCAACAAACCATAAACTGTCTACGCACTTTTGTGTATGACAGTGACCATTGCGGACTCAGTACCGAAATAAGCGTTCCGAACGAAGCTGCGGAATTGGACGAGTTTGTTCAAAGGCATGCCTACAAGTATAGTAGGGTGCGTTGGACACACTTCTCCAGAACACTGACAAGAGCACTCTCCTCGAATTCGCTCTACCCACCGTCCAATGGAAATCTGTCAAACGAGGCGATTGACAGGTATCTAAAACTAATGGACGAGACAATTAAACGAACAATGGACAAAACGATACCTCGGTATCAACACACTGACGACGAAGACTTATTCCGCAACGCAACTATTGACGCACTGCACCGACATAAAAGTAGACTGCTGTCAAGACTAAAAACCTTGTACAGCCAGTTCACTGACAGACATAACCCGGAGATCATGACACTGAAGTCGTCGATTAAAAACCTCCAAACATTAATAAAAGAAAATTACAGAGCATCTGTAAGTTTGTATTGGAACAACAAAATTCGAGCTGTAAACACCAGCAACCCGAATATGTTTCCGCAAATAAATAAAATATTTCGGAGAAAAAATCAAAACGACCTTCAGTGTCTTAAAATAGCCCGGACAACAGACAACGAACGGTTACTGACAATAGCAGGCATTGATCCAAATGAGGCCGCTGATGATGACGACTTTTTTGTGATCGAGGATCCACAGGAGAAGGTTGAGGCTATAGGAGCGACTTTCCAGGAAGTATACAAGGCGAATGACATCATTGGCCCGAACCACGACCTGGAAAATCGAGTCCTTGTGCACAATTTCTACCTTCGAAATGAAATTGTGAATTGGCGATTCGAGAGCTCGGGTTTCACCCAGTTCAGTGACGAGAATATAGCAAATAATGTCATCACCAACGATAGGGTACTATCCCCGTTCATTTCGAAGGAAGAGCTCCAAACGGTCTTCGAATCACTTAGAAGTAAGAAATCAGTAGGAACCGATGAAATACCGAGCATTGTGCTTCGACATCTCCCACTAGAAGCGCTGAACATTTATACCACCCTGTTTAATAATGCAATGAATAATGCACATTATCCAGCGCATAGGAAAACTTCGGTGGTACATCCGATCCCCAAAAGAGATAAAGATACTTCCAATCCGGCGAATCTCCGCTCGATCAGTCTTCTTCCAAATATCAGTAAGGTTTTCGAGAAGGTGATCAATAGAGTCCTGACTAAGTGGGTTGAGGACAAACATATAATTCCGGATAATCAATTCGGTTTTAAGGCGGGGCATGATATCATTCATGCTGCGTCGAAACTGGTTTCTGATATCCAATGGAACAAAGGCAAGAAACAGTGCACTGGTGCCTGCCTGATTGACTTGGAGAAGGCCTTCGATACCGTATAGTTAGAAGGACTCTTTTTCAAGCTGGACAGGTTGGGCATTAGTAAGCCACTGCTGTATATTCTTTTTGATATGCTCTCCAGTAGACAGTTCATCGTGAAGAATGGCGATGTGACTTCTGCTGGAACATTTAACATTAAAAACGGTCTGCAACAAGGTGCGGTAAATTCGCCGATCCTATTCAACATTTACACAAGTGATCTGATAGGTTCATTTCACCATGCCATAGCGTACGCAGATGACTTAATCACGTACAGATCAGGTCCAAAGATTGAGGTCATTAATATACTTTTGCAGCATGACTTCGACAAAATTAAGCGATATTGCGATGACTGGAAGTTGAAAATCAACTTTCAGAAGTCGGAAACCATTCTGTTTAGGACGCCTTTGTCTGGGGCCTATAGGGATACCAGAAAAAATTGGCGAAAGTTCTCTATCCTCGGACAACACGGACAGCCACTCGCTTGTCGAAATGTAGTCAGATACCTTGGGATCTGGCTGGATCAATTTCTGTATTTTCACAAACATATAGATGTTGCTCTGGCCAGAGCCAGAGGTGCTTTTGCCCTTACAAAGAGACTGTTTTATAACAGCCAACTCGATGCGAGGGTGAAGGTGATCTGCTACATGGCCCTTATCAGGCCCATGCTTGTATTTGGATGTCCCGTGTGGTTCAACGTGAGAGCAAGTTTATTGGAAAAGATTCGGGTGTTTGAGAGGGCTTGTCTTAGGACTTGTCTTCGCTTATACAGAACACCAGAGTCTGAGTACATAAAATTCTATCCTAATGAGGTCTTATACAATAGGGCGAACCTAATAAGAGTGGACAATTTCGTCATTAAGTTGACTCGAAGGCACGTTGCAAGAGCAATGACCTCATCGAACAACCTGATCTCCGGGGCTTACTACCCCAATTATATGTATCACGAGAGAGTTCGCTTTGACGGCTTTGTTCCTCCAGAAGCGTTTCTCTATCTAGATAGCAAAGGTCTGATCCAGGACAGATTGGCGGTGCCGCTAATCTTCCACGTTGCTCGAACAGCTGCGGACAGGCGACTCAACTACGACAGAGACGTCGCACATGGCAGTGCGGAGCGTCTCCGGTTCAGTAGGGCGGTAGGGAGTCGCGACATGAGGGATGTTGCTCGGCAGCACCAACACTTTTGGTGGCTGGGTGAAGAGGATGATGCTTCGTCGTCGAACTCCTCCAATAATACGTAGCTTCATGTGAAGCAAAGTGGGCCAGTCTAATTTTTTTTAGCCATGGCCGGCTTACATAGTTTTAGGTAGGTTTAAGTTAGATTTTAAGAAAAAAAAAAAAAAAAAAAAATAATAATAATAATATATATACATACATATATTTATATATTATGTATATATATATTATGTATGTATATATATGTATTTATGTAGGCATTAGATGTAAGTAGGTTAAGATTTATTTTTAGGTAGATTGTAGGCTTTTAGTTTTACGTTTTATAAGAAATTAAAAAAAAAGTCCAGATACTAAGTTTTTTTGATTAAAATTTATTTTCTTAGTTGTAGTATTAATAAATGTAAAAATAACATAAAATTACACTGTAAGATTCGTCGAAAGACATAGTTTAAGTGTTAGGTTTAACTTAGAGTGCCCGCATGGGGCCAGTAAGTTAGAATAAGATTATTTGTAAGTTATTTAAGCTAATTTTTAAGCATTTTTTTGTCTAGCATTTAAGAGTAATTTAGGTTGAAAAAATAAAAATGCATTTAAATTGAAAAAATGCATTTAAACTGAAAAACTGAACTGATGGTCGTTAGCAGAGAGGGATCGGTTTATTTTATATCCCAGGTTGTTAACTACATTAGCAAACCTAAGCCTTGTGGAATTTAGCGATATCGGTGGAATGTCTTCAGTATCATACAATTTTTTAGAAATAAGAATTAATTGAGTTTTTACGGGATTAAGGATAATTCCATTATTCTGGGACCATTTAGCTATTGCGGATAAATCAGAATTGAATCTTACCACAAGGTCATCGATTAATCCATTAGGACGCGAGAGGTAAATCTGCGCGTCATCAGCGTAAAGATGAACTGAAGCTTTGTGGCATACATTAGGCAGATCATTAATAAATAGACAAAACAAAATAGGATCGAGAATCGAACCCTGGGGTACACCAGCTGGCATTTTAAGGGGTTGCGAGGATGTTCTATTAGTAAACACTCTTTGGAATCGATTGCATAGATAGTCCCTAATTAATCTCACTGAGGATTCACTAAAACCGAAATATAGTTTCAACTTTATGCATAAAATTTCATGATTAACACTGTCGAAGGCTTTCGAAAAATCAATTAAACAGAGTAGCGTTAAATAGTCTTTATCAAAATTTAGCTTTATGTCATCAAGAACTTTAACTACAGCCGTGGAGTAACTGTGATTAGCACGAAAACCCGATTGAACTTCTGATAGTAAGTCAAAGCGAGCAAGATGAGCAGAGATTTGCTTCGAAAGAATTTTGTCTAAGATCTTAGATAAACAGGTTAAGATGCTTATGGGGCGAAAATCCAACGTCACTGAAGGGCTTGCTACTTTGGGCACAGGGATAATTTTGGCTATTTTCCATTGATTAGGGAAAGTCGAAGATGTAATGCAATAGTTAAAGATATGTGTAATACAATTTATTATGTACGGAAGTAACATTTTAACGAAACGTAAATGCAATCCGTCATCACCAATGGCATTTGATTTAAGCCTTCGAAAGAAAAAAATCACATCATCTTCTGTAACAACTTCAAATTCTAATTGGGGTAGGGAACCAAACAAAAGATTGCTCTCCGAAAGAAAAATGGAATTGCTACTGTTGCATCAGGTGTTTTCGTAGAGATATGGGTTTTCCCTATTCCAATGGAACGCAAGTTGCTCCACAGCTTTTTAGATGTTAAGTCAGTACTCAATTTAGAGAGGAAATATCTTTTTTTAGCCCTGCTGGTAACAAGTTATGAATAATTTCTCGCTCTACAAAAGACCTCCCGATTGTGACTGTTTGGCTCCTTCCTCCACTTCGCATAAAGTTTTCTCCGATTTTTTATTGCACCTCAGAAGTAAACCAAGGACATTTCTTATTGCGTATAGCAGCCGTTTTGAGAGGAACATGATTAGTTATAGTTAGTTATAAATGACTTTTATTTCATTTTAAGTAGTTTACAAAAACAGTAATTTCTAAGTCTCTTTTTTGGCATGGCTGATAGCCGTCTACCAGATTGACAATTATTTGTATATCAATAGACCGGATATATAAAATTAGTACACAAATAAAAACATAAAGAAAAAATAAACTACATTATGTAAATATAATGTAAAAGTCCTCCTCGATAATACGTCTTCTATAGCGAAGGGCATTCAGTGCAAAATTGTACAATAAATTCCATCCTTGCTGTCCATTCAAAATGCGGATTGCTTCTTCTTCATCTATGATGCTTGCACCAAAGAATTGTAAACGGAATTCCCTTAAAATGGGGCAGATGGCAAGAAAATGAAAAATATCTTCTCTTACTTTTAGGTTGCACATATTGCACAGGATTGGTAGTTCTGGGCGGTGTGGTATAAAATTCAGACTTATCAGCTCTCCTCTCAATTTAAATATTGTGCTTATTTTATCTGCTGAGTAGGAATTTAAAAAATATGTACTTTCTTGCAGATGATATTTTAATTTACTTTAATACATCCTGTGCTGAGATGATTGGGCTTCATTCGCAAATTTGTCATACAAGTACGAGTATTTAGCATTTTCTTTAAGTAAGGATGAAAATTGAGTTCTTATTAAATTAGGCTCCAAATTTTCTGTAATTTCAAGGCTAAGTGTTACAGTTGCAGGTGACACTCCCACGAAAAACAAGAACATAATATAAAACAAAAGCAAAATTGTAATGCAAAGGCGACCGTCCGATTTCCCACCAAAACGAATGACACACGATACCCGCGTGATCATTGAATCACAATAAAAATGATGACACAATGTCTACAAAGTATCCGCTCGTGTCAGTTCTAAGAACTACCGGACGATCACCTATGCAACCACTGCAACTTATGTTTTATTGCATAGGTTACATAAAGGTAACCATACAAACGATAATTCAGTCTTAAGATAGATTCCAAAAAACAAAGTTTAAAGATAAACTTAATAAAGAACATCGGTTTAAAAAAAGAAAATTGTTTTTTTTTATTTTTAAACCAATAGTGTCTAAAACTGCTAAGGCCACACTCTGACGCTAAATTCCGCCACTCATTCACGAAAATAGCTACTGTTGCAATAATGTGTGTAAGGACGATTTTCGGCAACCTATATCCATCCATTGACATTACTTTGACTACATAGTCAAAGTGTAATTTAAGAGTCTCTAAGAATAAAGGGGGCATTCCAGTTTCCAAATATAGCATATAGTTTGGTGTATTACACGGTAATAATTCGCTTCAAGAAGTATCGAAAGAAGATCTCTACTGCTGGGAAAGGACGGTATCCCCAAACTTGAGCTCCATATAACAGTATTGACGTAGCGGTTGCACGAAACAGTTTATATTTTGAACTATGAGTGTATAAGACAAACGCAACCGGATATCTCAGACGCCAGGATGTCGCAGGTTCTACGAGAGGCAACGGTTCAATCAAGCTGAACAAACAACGATATCATGGGTTACAGACAGCAAGCAAAAACAAGGCAAATATTTCCACAATAATCGAACGACGCATCTTTACATTTACAAGGAAACAACAGACAGGCAGCGATAACGATCACGATCAGGCGACAACCTACATAAACATGCAACCTATTAGCACAAGACTAGCAGCAGGCAGAAGTACAAACTACTAAAATGGCAATCTGGCAATGAGATAATGTAAACATGTATATACCTTTTTACTTTTCTTTTTAAATGACTGTTGTCTTCTATGGCAGTTGTGTTTTGGTCGCTCAATAAAGTGGTCCAGTTTTTTGGTGGATTGTAACATTTCATTTTTTTCGTTTGGCTTATCTTTTTCCATTTTCAAATGTATATTGCATAGATACAATGAGACACATAGTTATTCGAAATGCACCGCCCCCAGACGGAAGAAATTGCTCGCTTAGCATCTGATAACTTTGCCTCCAAGTGTTTGTTTAGATTTAAATTGCTTGTTACCAGAACCCCAAGATATTTATACCAGCGCACATTTTCAATTATCTCGCCGCAGTACGTCCATCTTTCATATCTGGAATATGTGCCGCCTCCATTTCTGAATAAGATTGTCTAGGACTTCTCTAGATTAACAAGCAAGTTCCAGCATTTACAGTATTCGATGAGCCTATTCATCATGAGTTGCATACAATTTGCCGTGTCAGCAAGGAAGACAATGTCATCCGCATACATCAGCGCCGGGATCTTCGTTTGGCAAAAATTAATTCCTCCGCCTACAGCATCTGTTATGTCGTTGATGAACAATATAAAAAGTAAAGCGCTCAAAATACACCCTTGCCTCACACCCATTGTTGATGTAAATTCTTCAGATATGGATTCTCCATCCCACACAAACGCAACATTGTTTTCATACATTGCTCTTAGAGTATGAATGACTTTACTCGAGATCCCAATTTTGTACAGTTTGTAGAATAGTGCTTCACGTGGTATGGAGTCAAATGCCGCTCGGAAGTCAACAAAGAACGCGTACAACTTTTTATCGTTCTTTTTATAAATTTCTGCAATATTAGTAAGAACAAATATTTGGTCGACACTGGAATAGTTTTCTCTGAAACCTTCCTGAAATTCTGACAAAATCTCGTTACTTTTAACCCACTGAGCTAGTCTGTTATATACTCGTACTAGGGCAGCAAAAAGCTTAGCTGACGTATTCAAAAAAGATATTCCTCTATAATTATTTGGATCGTTGAAGTCTCCTTTTTTATGTAGTGGATATATTATTGCTTTTTTAAAATTTCCGGTATATTTGCCGACTCATATATTCGATTGTATTCTGACGTGAGCGCATATACGAATTCAGGAGTACAGTTTTGATAAAACTCATAGGGAATACGGTCTTCTCCTGGCGCTTTTCTACTTTTTGAGTTATCGATTACTTTCTGTACTTCTTGAATTGAAAATGGTGCATCCAGAAAATCATTTGTAAAGAGAGGAGCTTCATACTGGAATAAAGCGGAACTTTGTGTGGTGTTGAGAAGGCTGCGAAAGTGTTCTCTCAAAAGTGAGGCTTTTAACGTGGTAGCGATTGTATTTGTTTGTCCATTTACGTATTTTACCGCTCTCCAAAACTCAGAGGATGATCTTGAGTTATTTACAACAGCAATCTTTTGTTGTTCATAAGCTACCTTTTTTGAGTAACACAAGTGTTTAAAGTCCTTGTTTGCTTCGCTGTACATAGCTCTAAAAATTTCGGTGTTCTGTTCTCGGTACAATTTTAAAAAGCCAAAAGACCTGCATCTAGCATTATTACACTCTATGTCGAACCATCTTTGCTTGTAGGGGCTTTTAATATATTGCGGTTTGAACGGTGGGACTGCAGTTTTAATAACATTCGTCAAGGCCTCAATATTTAACGGAGTGTTTGAGTCGTATAAACGCTCTAGGTGGAGATTTATTTTATTCTGGAAGCTACTACGCATTTTTTCGTTCCAAACCAGTTTTGGTAATAATTTTAGTTGGGTGGTGTTGGTTTCATTTGATGAACCGGTTACGATGCATTTAATTTCGAGGGGCATGTGATCCGAAAAGTGTTCCACACCTACTCGGAAATCGGCCACAAGTTGTTTCCAAGTTCCGGAGATAAAACAGTAGTCAATTACAGATGCGGCTGTTCCCCGAATAAAAGTATACTCGCCATCACAGTCACCTTCGCAGCATCCATTCAAAACGTTACAATCGAAGGCATCAACCAGCTCAAGTAGTTTTGTACCCTTATTGTCACAAACTTCATCTTTCGATCTACGACTCACATGTATGATTGGAGCATTATATCCGCTTACAAAGTTGTTCTGAGACACACCAATCCGTCCATTGAAATCCCCTATAAGCATAAGATTTACTACGTCTATATTGTGTAACGTTTCATTAAGCTTGTCGTAATCGCGTTGCCAGTGACTGCTATTATTGTTAATTATTGTTGATTATAAATATCATTTATTAATGTCTGAATAAACTCTACTTTATCATTAATATCCGTAAAAAGGTAGCATGAGTTCCATGGGAGTGAGCTTGCATGATAATGGAGATTAGTGAGATTGATCGATGAAAAGTCTCGAAACTGGAAAGATTCCTGTAAGAGATCACATGAAAAGTCAATATTCAGGGTACAGAAGAGCAGATCGTGATCAGATACACCCTCCAGAGACAACTGATCCTGCAGCAGTACTATGGAATGGTCAGATACCGCAAATATGTCAAGGAGACTAGGAGGAGAGTCAGATCCAAAGCGAGTAGCATTTTGATTAATAACCACAAGCCCAGTTGAAGCAAAACCATCCAAAAAAGAGCAAGATCTGCTATCTATTTTGAGGAGATCAGCATTAAAATCTCCACAGAGAACAATATTTTCATAAGATGCGGAAAACTGTTGCAGTGTAGAGAAAAACAAATCGAAAGAACAAGAACGGTTGGGGCTATAGACTACGCCAATCATGCAATTAACATTGAGGTTTGAAATTTCAGTAAATAAAAATTCTGTATCATTTCCCTCGGATTTTTCTAAAGTTCTGCAATGTAAGGAATTCTTATAATAAATCGCAATCCCTCCACCAATCGTGTCAGTTGCTCTATTATGTGGCACCAACTTGTACCCAGGAATGCCATATATTTTTTCGTAATCCCCTTTATCTTCAAAGTTCCTAAGCCAAGTTTCACTTATACAAATGACATCAACACCCGAGTCAGTAAAAATGTATTTTACAAGTTCTAATTTAGCCAAGTTAAGACTACGAGCATTGAAGTGACAAATCTTAAATCCTTCGAGCGCATTTGATAATATTTTGACTAATGTTCCAACCTCAACCTCAGCCACCTCACCAGATACAATTGTGAAGCACTAATGTATACTGCTTTGAGTTTGGATGGATCATGCCTTGCTTTTGTCTACTCTAGTCTACTAGAAGTAACTGAAACTGTTTGACTAGCTTAAGTACTCGTATTACTTACTCATTTAACGGCCTCTCGATCTGTGGAGACTCATTTCTCATCGGTATTCCATGTAATCTCCAAAGCAGTTGATTTGAAGTATTAATACCAACTCTGCTCAACAACTGCCCTGGAAATGAAACATGCGCTCAGAGCCCAGAAGCTCTTTCTGGAAAATCAAAGCTGAACCACGTGCATTGATCTACATTTGTCACATTTTCCTATGAGAATAGGCCACCCAGACAACGAACTAATTCATAGAACTCCTGTATGTATGTTCCTTTTACTGAAATTTTTTAGTCCTTCGTAGAAAGATGAGTAAGCGCTTCGTTGATATATTGCCCACAGCATCAGCAGCCACCAAATCATTGCCGAGTACTTACAGACACAGTGAATTCACCCTTCCAACTGCGTTCAGCTGAGCCTTTCATTCTCGAAAGACGTGAGGGTGTTCATCAATGCCTTAGGAGCAGCTTGGTTATCGCTGCAAACGTAGCTACAGATAGGGATTCCTAACAATATAGTTCATTGCCATCGGGAATGCGCATATCAGGCAGACATACCTTTTCCAAACGAGGAGTGAAATCTAAACTTGTCATCCTCCAAATAGGCACCAGCGCCCCATCGACCAGGATCCGACTACGTTAAGGTAGAAACTATTGCTGCAACAAAAGTTGTAGTGTCACTGCATCAGACGACATGTGAATGAGACCACAGTCAAAAGATAGCCAGCGCGTGAAGCTATCAAATATCCAGTGCTGTACCAAGACCATTTCTAAACGAAATATAATTTTAAGAGTAGAGCCCATGATATAACTAAACGAACAGACATCTAGAGCAGAGCCAGGCGTGCTAGAAATCCTCGCAGTCGAAACACGCCATTCATTGGAGTCTGGTTAATGCAGAAGTGACATATTTTGGTGAGCGCCGCCAACAACCGACGTAATGAACTATCTTTCAATGAAAAATAAAGTTCCTAAAGTGCCAGCACCCACCACGTCTGTAGCAAGCGTAAGCCGGACATTCAAAGAGGCAGTGCTCCGCGGTGTCATCATCACTTTCACAGCAAGTGTCGTAGAATGTTCTATCACCTGCAACTACAGTCTTTCCTACTGAAGGACAGCAGGAAGGTCGATGACTTCCTAGAGACGTAGGGCAGCATTCGTTTGGTCTGCCTTCAACCTGGCGAGTCATGCCATCTGCAGTTGTGCTCATATGAACCCAACTGTTAATGGAAGTCTTAACCGAGGACGCAGATAGGCACAACATAGGTTCGGATCATGAAAAATTCTCCTCCGAACTTTGCCTGGCAAGTTCATCGGCAATTTCATTAACAAGACTCGATGAACTTAGCCGATTTCCGATTTCGTTCAGTGATGTCTTGCATTCTTGAATTAGCTTGAAAGTCGTAAGAGCGTCCAGAAACGCAGCTGGGCTGTCGCTACAAATGCAAATACTTCACCCGCTCCACCGGTTCTTCACAATACAGTTTGTTGCCATCTTGCTGGGAAGACAGACGCAAGTTTTCCTAACGAGAAGTGAAATCTAACGTTGTCGTACCTCCAAGAAGCCACCAGCGCCACATCCTATTTTGGTTTTGGAGACGTCCGCGAAGAACCAACTGCATTCTTTTCCTGGCTCAGATTCTAGCCGGAACCAATTCTGGACACAGGGAAAGTCGATACCGTGTTTTTTCCGCAGCAGCAGTTCTGGTGTCATCGCATCAGATGGCATGTCCATAAGACCAGAGTCACAGGACAGTCGCAAGGTTATCAAAGCTCCAGTACGTGTTGTACCAATGACCACTTTTCTACAGAAGATGGCTTTGAGAGTACAGCCAATGAATATCAAGGGGAGGGAGATTCGTCAGTGCGTCTAAAGCAGAGCCATGTGTGCTAGGGAAAGCCCCCATGCAGCCGAGACAGACCGTCCTTTGGGGTCTGGTAAAAGTAGCAGTAACGTGAAAGTTTATAATTTGCCTTATCATAGTCATGTAAATAGATCCAAAGCAACTTTCTCTGTGGCAAGCCCCATGTCTTGCCGACAGCTTCTTTGCACTGGCAGAAGGCCGAGAGTGCCTAAGAGTCTTTCGACGTAAGACGTTTAGTTAATAAATGTTTGTTATCCAGGATGATGGATGGTGATGCATTTAAGCACTAGATGATTCAGACCAGATAGCCTCCTCCTTATAGTAAAGAGAACAACCTCAGTTTAGTGAGGATTGACTGAAAATCCATTACTGCCTGCGCTTTAGAGCAGACAGTCGCTAGACACGGTCCAACAGACAGAACACTGCGTTAAGCAGTGAATCGGCCAAGATGTGTCATTGATCATCGTCATGCCGAGACAGAATACCCTACATTCGCCTACGCCGTGTTATCTGGCCGAGTTTGTAGAGTTGCTTTGTCGAATGGACCCTCAACGCCGATGAAAATGGCCTGGACGAATTCCTTTTTGTATAGTGCCCTTTCAATTTTGCTTGCCAGATCCTGAAGCGAACAAGGTTCGAACACTCCATGTGCTGATTCGAATATTTGTTCGCTTGTCCTCTCTCCTCAAAATATCAATTAAATTATTCACCTCCATCATGGCAACTTACAACAATCCACATTGGCTTCTATCCCACATCTGATGGCACTGGAAGGTGCGAAATTGTAATGCTCAGCGATGACCTCCCAAAGAAAAAGTTCCAAACACCTCAACAGCAGCAGCGGATCACCATATTGGAGCAAAAAATGGCCCGCGTGCGCTCTGCGAAGTCGATGTCGTCTGCTATCCTGGCTTAGACTAGGTCGAAGATCTGGCCTCGCAGCCATTTGATGCAGCTCATCGATTTCGGTCAAATACGGAGCAAAAATTGGAGAAAATGGACATTGCGAGGCGAAAGGCAGCTCGAACAAAATGTGTAAAATTTGAAAATTAATCCAATGCGGGCGGCCAAAGGGCAGACTTGTTTGTCAAAATCAGAAAGTGTGGCAGAAAAAAGGAGCAGTTAGCTTTCTCTGCAATTAGTTAATAGTCCAAAGCAAAAAGCCAACTAGTATATCGAATTTGCGAGTTTGGAAGGAGCTTCGCATCCAGGAAGCATCAATATACTTCCGGAGATGGAGCTTAACTACCACATGAAGTTTTGTGTGCCGGCTAATGTCAAAATCCAGGAAGTGTTCGGTTTCATTTTGTAGCACAAGCGTGTAATTCAATATACCGACAACAGCTAAGGTCTCCCAAGCACTATGGTCTCTACATGACAGAAGACAACGACAATATGGAGGACTTCTCCCCACTAGATGTTCGTGAATCTTGTCGCTCCCTCTCGATGACTTCTGAAGATGAAAAGACTGGCGATGCAGCTTTCCGTGATGTGCATGGAAGCGGTGGAAACCTAGCCTGCTATGAAGAGCGCATGATGGACCACAACGACATGATCGAAGCTCCAATGTACTGTACGTGTAAACTGAATATCATTGACACCCGCTACTTCAAGTCGGAAGTGCAGCTTAGAGTCTCTGGAGAACGCATCGAAATCTACCAACAGAAAAACTCTTCGAAATTTTCGACAAAACAAAAACCAATGACTTGCCCCATCGACTGCATCGTCTTCTGTGAGATCATCGAGCAGCGACAGAATAAAGCAACCATTCGAATTTGAAAAACAGTTTCTCATCCTCCACCTTGAAGCACTTGTTTTCTGGCGCTCTAAGCAGTTCACCCGCTGGTCCTCAACAATTCATAGTCAATACAAGTTCCTTGACTTTGTCCTCATCGTCAAGTGCGCCGCCGCGCCGATACGATTCAAAAACTACGATTTCGAAACGGAGCCATCTGTATTCCAGCACATCCTTAATAAAATAAATTTCATCTTGGACGTACACTCCAGCGACAGTGGAAGAGAATTTATCTCCACCCGCGAATGTAAACAGGAGAAACATGGTAAAAAGAAAAACTGATCTTTTATTAGCTGCACGTCGACAAGGCTCGTTGAGTGCAGTCTTCAAGGCTTTTCTTCGCCAATTCTGTGATTTGTACTTTACCATTCAATAGAAGGGAGTGTGCATCATCAGGTTGATACTGCTCAGTGCTTACTCTAATCGTACCTTTCCAACCGCCAATGCGACACTCGACCTGAATAGAAATATGACGGCACTTGTTTATTGTTAACGATAGATTGAGTCCGTCCTTCGCAATGGTATATCCTAAAAAGCCTAAAGCACCGAAGGGCATTCGAACAAATTTAAAGAAACCAAAAGGATTGCTGTTTTATAAATACGACTGGTGCGAATAGAATCGGTGGTGAGTTCATATTAGAAAACATGTTGCTTCCTCAAAGATTTATTCGGCAATCTTGGATGTCCACACCTCTCAGATCACTCTGATCCGAAGCTACCCTACTACGAACTAGTGCCATTATACTTTTCTCAACGCGGTTTCGCCATTTAGGTGCGTAGTGATATGGCTTACCAAACTCCACCACAATGTGATCCATGTTCCAATCCGGAATTCAACTTCATGTGGTTAAAATTCCATGTCCGTAAGCAAGTTATCCACTACTGCTTTATTCACAGAAGCCCCCAAACTGGATAGCAATTCGATCTTTAACGAGTTTGATGCGCTGTCTGTGTCTGCGATTTCAATGTACACAATTCTGGATGGCTTCGACAATCTGGACACACAACACCCAAAGAATGGTGTGCTGAGAACTTCGTTCCGGAAAATAACTTGACTCAGCTTGTAAATGCTCCCACGCGAATACCAGGCGTTGATAGTCATGCCGCCAACACCCTGTTGTACACTGTTGATGTGCTTTCGTCGGACCGTTGTGTTACATCAGCTAATTTCTAACTCCCTACACAATTAGAAGAAAAAATCCTAAAAGAACTGTATGGCAATACGAAAAAGCCAATTGGAGCGGACTTAACAGATCCTTTAGGAATTTTGTTTGGTCGTTATGTTTAATCGATAACAACGTGAATGCCGCTGCTGATAAGATCACAGACACTACTCGTATTCTCTTTGGAATGAGATCCTTTATCCGTCATCAGATGAGGAGTATTAAAAGTATCAAAAGAAAAGATATGGTACGCCTCGAGCTGTAAAGAGGCTGTCAGGGTTCGGGAAATGTTTTTTTGGTCCTACAAGGCCAACCCGACAGAGAAAAACGGAAAAAAGTTCCAACGAGGCTTGGACTAGTGCAACGTCTTTCTTGAGCCTGTAAAATTCCAATACGACCAAAAACTGAGACAAAAAATACTACAATGTCCCAAAGATAGTAAAAATTGTTGGTCGTTCGTCAAAAATATTAGAAATTCTGCCTCATCCTCCATCTCAATGCTCATTTACAATGACATTCCAGATTTCAGGTCTTTGGACAAAGCCAATCTGCTGGCTGTACACTTTGCGCCTAGCTCAACTCATACATATTCTGCTTTGTCTCCGCCTACACTTGAGTACGTTTCACTAGTGTAGTAGCAAGAGTATTTAAGGATCTTAAAATTCACAAATCTGCTGGTTCAAATGGTATATCTTCCCTTTTTCTGAAGAGGTGTTCTTTCACGCTGGCAAAACCACTGCGTAAGCTTTTTCATCCATCCTACACTTTAGGACTCTTCCCGAGCAGATGGAAAACAGCATTTGTCCAGCCTGCCCCTAAAAAAGGCGAATCATCTTCTCTCTCCTCTTACAGACCCATTGCACTTACGTCCCTTCTTCCAAACACCGATAAATCGTCAGCTCATGAAACATCTCGAAACACGACAACTTCTCAATGACCGGCAGTACGGTTTTCGTAGCAACAGGTCCACTGGTGATTTGATGGCATGTCTCACCGAAAAGTGGAACCAAAGCGTACATCAATCTGGCGAAAGTAAGATAGTTGCACTTGATATTTCTAAGGCATTTGACAGAGTTTGGCATCAGGCTCTTTTGTGTCAAATTGCATTTGGGATCCATGATTCTTTTCAATGGATTACAAACTACCTTTCGGAGCATTCAATTCAATTTATCTTAGATGGTTTCAAGTCTGATATTCACATAATAAATGCTATTGTGCCCCAGGGCTCCGTTCTGTCTCCGACACTCTTTTTAATTTTCATCAACGATCTCTTGTCTACTACTTCTAATCGAATATATTCCTTTGCTGATGACAGTACTCTCTGCTTTTCATATTCGTTTCCAGACTCACATCCCTGCTCTCTAGCTGTAGAACGGGAACGGCAGCGTATGTTAACCTCATTAAATTCCGATATTAACAGCATAACCAAGCTTCCAAAACACAGTGCTGTCTGGTGTCGTTAAAGCGAAATCCAAACACTCAGACTTTATCAATGGAAACTTTCCATTCTCGGAATGTTTGTCAATGACAACTTACGTTGGAATGACCTCATATTTGATGTCGCCAGAAATGCTGCGAAATGTCTAGGTTTCCTCAAGCGATGTAAGAAATATTTCACATTTTCTGACCTGGCCACAATATATAAGCATTTATCCGCCCAAAACTGGTTTACAAGGTGGCGTTCAATTAGTCATCCAATTTTGTTTTTGAATTACTTTTTTACTAAATAAAAAAAAAGGTTTTGAGTGATTTCAGTTTTCAGTTTTAAAGCATTTTATTTCCTTAATCACTAACTCTTACATACTAACAAAAAATGCTTAAATGCTAGCTTAAAATTACTTAACAATCTTATACTAACTTACTGGCCCCACGCAGGCACTCTAAGCTACTCTAAATTCTTATATCTATGTCTTTCGACTTTATGTACATTTTCTTTACTAATATTTATTTACTATACTTAAAGCTAAGAAAAAAATTGCTAACAAAAACTTAACATATAGACATAATTTTTTATTTTTTATAAAAACTTAATATCTAACTTAAAATAAATCTTAGCCTACCTAACCTAGATAAACAATACACACATAAACACACATAGTCATTATACACAATCATATACATATATCAGTATACACCTTTGTATACACTGATATATGTATATGTTTCTTAAATGCTAACCTAAACCTATGTAAGCTGGCCATCGTTATTTACTGGGCAAATAGATATGTCAGCTCTGCCTCATTAGTGAGGCTGGTCCGTAATTGACGGAAACGACGACGAAGCATCTTCTCCATCATTCAACCACCAGAAATGCTGGTGCTGCCGAACGACATCCCTCTTATCGCGATTCCCCACCGCCCTACTGAACCTGAGGCGATCCACACTGCCGTGTGCGACGTCTCTGTTGTAGTTGAGTCGCCTGTCCCCAGCTGTCCGAGCGACATGGAAGATTAACGGCACCGCTGATCTATCCTGGATCAACCCTTTCTGATCTAGGTAGAGGAATGCTTCCGGTGGAACGAAGCCGTCAGAGCGCACACTCTCGTGGTAAAGGTAATTGGGGTAGTAAGCCCCAGATATCAGGTTATTCGTCGACGTCATTGCTCTTGCAATGTGCCTTCGAGTCAGCTTAATTACGAAGTTGTCCACTCGTATTAGGTTCGCCCTATTGTAAAGGACCTCATTAGGATAAAATTTCTTGTACTCCGACTCTGGTGTTCTGTACAAGCGAAGACAAGCCCTAAGGCAAGCCCTCTCAAACACCCGAATCTTTTCCATTAAGCTTGCTCGTACATTGAATCACACGGGACAACCAAATACCAGCATGGGCCTAATAAGGGCCATGTAGCAGATTACCTTTACCCTCGCATCGAGTTGGGTGCTATAAAACAGTCTCTTTGTGAGGGCAAAAGCACCTTTAGCTCTGGCCAGAGCAGCATCTACATTTTTGCCAAAATACAGAAACTGATCTAGCTTCCAGTCATCGCAAAATCGTCTTATCTTATCGAAGTCACGCTGCAAGAGAGTATTAATGACCTCGATTTTTGGACCTGTTCTGTACGCTACCAAATCGTCTGCGTACGCAATAGTATGGGGAAGTGAACTTATCAAGTCGCTTGTAAAAATGTTGAATAGGATCGGCGAATTGACCGCGCCTTGCTGAAGACCATTTTTAATCTGAAATATTCCAACAGAAGTCACATCACCATTCTTCACGATGAACTGTCTGTTGGTTAGCATATTATAAAGAATGTACAAGAGTGGTTTACTGATCCCCAGCCTAGTCAGCTTATAGAAAAGACCCTCTAACCATACGGTGTCGAAGGCCTTCTCCAAGTCAACAAGGCAGGCACCAGTGCACTGTTTCTTGCCTTTGTTCCATTGGATATCGGACACCAGTTTAGACGCGGCATGTGAGATATCATGTCCCGCCTTAAAACCGAATTGATTATCCGGAACTATATGTTTGTCCTCAACCCACCTAGACAGAGCTCTATTGATTACTTTTTCAAAAACCTTACTGATATTCGGAAGGAGACTTATCGACCGGAGATTCGCCGGATTGGATATATCCTTCCCCTTTTCGGGGATAGGTTGAACCACCGCCGTTTTCCAATACGCTGGATAATGTGCATTATTCATTGCATTATTAAACAGGGTGGTGTAGATGTCCACCGCTTCTAGAGGAAGATGTCGAAGCACGATGTTCGGAATACCATCGGTCCCCACTGATTTCTTAACTCAGATTGTGTCGAAGATCTCATGGAGTCCTTCCCTCGAAATAAACGGAGGTAGGCCACCCTCTCTGGCAATGACGTTATTGGCCATATTTTCGTCGCTAAACCGGGTGAAACCAGAGCCCTCGGATCGCCAGTTCGCTATTTCATTTCGAATGTAGCAGTTCTGCACCAAGACGCGATTGTCATAATTCGGGCCAATGGTATCACTGGCCTTGTATACTTCCTGGAAAGTCGCCCCTATGGCCTCAACCTTCTCCTGTGGATCCTCGGTCACAAAAAAGTCGTCATCATCAGCGGCTTCATTTGGATCAATGCCTGCTATTGTCAGTAACCGTTGTCTGTTGTCCGGGCTATTTTAAGACACTGAAGGTCGTTTTGATTTTTTCTCCGAAATAGTTTATTGATTTGCGGAAACATGTTCGGGTTGCTGGTGTTTACCGCCCGAACCTTTTTGTTCCAATACAAACTTACAGAAATTCTGTAATTCTCTTTTATTAGCGTTTGGATATTTTTAATCGACGACTTCAGTGTCCTAATCTCCGGGTCTTGTCGGTCAGTTAACTGTCTGTACAAGTTTTTGAGTCTTGACAGAAGTCTACTTTTCTGTCGGTGCAGTGCGTCAATAGTAGGATTGCGGAACAGGTCTTCGTTAGTCGTACGTCGATACCGCGATATTGTAGTGTGCATAGTTTGTTTAATTGTCTCGTCCATTTCTTTTAGATAATTGTCGATCTCCTCGTTTGACAAAGTCCTATTGGGCGGTGGGTGGAGCGTGTTCGAGGAGAGCGCTCTTTTCAAGGTTGCAGAGAAGCGTGTCCATCGAGTTTTACTGTAGTTGTAAGAATATCTTTGGACAAACTCCTGCAATTCCGCAATTTCGTTGAGAACTGTAAGTTCGGTGCTAAAACCGCAATGGTCACTGTCATACACGAACGTGCGCAGACAGTTTAGCGTTTGTAAATTCGTACCTGTCAGTCGTATGCGTTCGTCTTACAGCAGTAAATCCTAGTTCACAATGTCAAATGACTTACGATGCCATTTGCAAAAATTATACCATCTTCCGCTAGGGTGATTAATTTTGCGCTACCTGTACAATGGCCACATCTGGTCGGGTGCACCCAAAACATCTCTGCACCTGCTAGGTAGGATTCAAAATCGTGCGATAAAACTTATAGCTGATACTAATATCACTCAGTCAATGGACACCCTCAAACATCGACGTAATTTCTCATGTCCCACTCTGTTTTATCGCTATTTTCACCACCATTGCTCCATAGAAATCGCTAGTAGCATTCCGCCGCTTTAAACTTTTAGCCCTAACAACCGTCGCGCTATGAATGCCCATCAGTATACCCTCGCACCCACTTTCGGCCGCACTCTTAAATATTGTGATTCGTTCCTAAAATGTACAACTCGCTTATGGAATACCCTGCTTAGCTCTTTATTTCCTAGAGATCGTCAAGAATCTTTCCAAAGTCGTTTGGAAATTAACGTGGAGCAAGGTAAGGTTATAAACTCGATTTTTCGTTCGCAATTCTTGAACAAAAAGTAAGCTCCAATAATCGGTTGGTCAATTTGCGCTACAATGAAGATGTATTCGAATACGCTACGAAGATTTCAGTCAACGGTTATTGTTTTTAAGACATTGGCGGAAATTTTTCCTCCATTAGCGTTGGAAGGGTATAAATGGATAAAGCTTTCGGACATCTTGGTGAAAATTTGGTCATACTTCGGCAGGCTTTTATACGTATAAATCCCAGAACTCAGTGTGCTTCACTTGCATCTACTCAATGTCCAGGTCCTCCTTTCTTTTATTATAAACAATAATTCACAAAATAATAAGCAATCATATTTTTCCAACTCAATTAAATTTAAAAAAAAAAACTAAACACATCTCCCTTCCTCTATCGGAAGATACAAATCATAGATCTATTTAAAAAGCACTTCAATCTCGTCAAAACACTTAATCCTTCAGGCGGCATTTGGAAATCATAATCAGGGTTCACCTCTAACAATACATCATACATCCTTACGAATGTGAAATACAACAAAAAAAAAGTGATATACAGCCTCTAGATTAATTCCACATGGAATGAACTTGAAATTGAATAAATAAAAAAACATTAAATGAAAATCTCATCTCAAAAAAATAATAACAACCAACCAACCCTCTCGAAGCGGCAAGGACAACTTCACAACTTCAATTGTTGAATTGATTAATTTATACAGGAGAGTGAACCAACAAATTGAAGGTAACCTCCCTTCCTACCTTCAATTAGAACATCGCAGGCTTATAACACCCTAAAGATCCACACACACAGATAAGACCGAATATCCCTTACTGATCCTGTTGGCACTTTTCGAATTAAATCGACGATCTGAGCAGGGGTTGCACAACAGAACAAAAGTTTAATCTTTAACCAAAATTGAACTAGATCTAGTGTAAAGCTGTCCTTTCGAGCGTGTCTAACTTACGTATATAACCGGGGATGGGCTGAGCCTGAGTTAATTCCCATTGTCAGGGCAGAGGACATAATTCGGTTCTGATCCTCTTTTAATTTTAAATCAATTGAAAATTTTAAAATTTTATTTGCACAGTTCGTGTAAGATGGCGAAAGGGGAAAAGACAGTTTCAAAGGATGTGTTGTATTTGTGATTTTTTGATAGACAGGCGGCTGGGTTGGAGTTGCTGTAAAAATTGTTCAAAAAAGATTTCTTTCTCATATCCCCCAGTCCGTGTTGAGCCGGGGCCTCAAATAACAACCCTGCTGACTGGAAAGTGAGCGTAATCCGTGCACAACTACCTCCAGCTGCGCGCTCTAAGATGGTTTAGGTCTCATTCCAATTGTGTGAGTCGTCTAAAGTGAGGTTTTCCCTTTTCGGCCCGGAACGTTAATATTCTTTCAATTTACATAACTTAACCATCTCAGGCGACTATTGCGCTCTTTTCAGACAGCTCTTGGAGTTTATTGTTGTGTATGTCCCTTTCTTCAAGGCCCGTCAACGCAAATGGGACCACAATTCACTAGAAGAATTTTGCGTTCAGAATGACCAAGGTGTTGAAATATTAAAGTGTAATCAATGAATTAAGAAAACAATAATGTAAACAGTATACTTGACACATTGAATCTGTCAAACCTAATACTTCAAACTTTCTTCTAATAAAAACATTCAAGCAAGCAAGACATAGATCTGGTGACTGTTTAATACAATTAATAATAATCCACTTACGAGTACATCAAAAATAAAAAATTTCAGGTTATGGGCCCAGTCACCTGTATTAATTCAAATAAATAGTTTCAAACTTGCTTAGAAGAAATATTTTTTCGTTTCATGACAAATTTGCCGATTTTCACACGTTTAACTTGTGAGGTTAGTCTAACCCTAGTTTTCTGTCATACATACGTACATATATATGGTCAAAACACCAAAATCGTCGCCAACACAAAGCAGCGCATCAAATAAAATAACAAAAAGCGTCGTCGTTCAAAGTAGTGCTGAAAGCATTCCAATCACGATGTCTACGTCAATTTTGTCATCAATTGAGAAACTAAAAGGTCGCGAAAACTTTTCAAGTTGGAAATTTTCAATTGAAAATTATTTGGAGTTGGAGGATCTCTCAAAGTGTTTGACTGGAGAAGAGCCAGATATAAAGAAAGGCCGTTTTCGTAAACGTCATCTGCATCAAATTGCTTTTGCAAAATGTTCTTAAACGCAAGCTGCGAAAGTCATTTGTTCGTGTTTCTTTGCGAAACTATGTATTTTTTGTTGATAAAAATGGACTGTATATAATTTTAACTAGGTTCGTAAAACCGTTTAAAATAAAGAAAAAAACGCTAGAGCGGAAAAATGAAACGCACAGTTTTGTATTCTAAAACGTTATTATAATATTTTATTCTGTTAATGGAATTTATACATTTTTATGTTATGTTTTTGTTTGTTTGTTGTTGTACTATTTGACGTTTGTAGTGTAGACTTTTGTGGATTTTGTTTCTGATATGTTTGTTTGATGTTATCTGTTTTCTTATAAATGGGTTCATTTGATGTCATCGGTTTTTATGCTTCAACAGTTCGAAAACAACATCATAAATCACACTACATTTGCAGCATGTTCGATAATGCAGTGTTTGCAGGGCAGATGTTCATAAACGTCAACTGCGCTGCAAAAAAGCAGCCACAAATCTGCGCTGTGCATTAAAAAATTGGAAAAAAAATTAGTGAATCCGAATATTCGGGGGAATCTCAGTCTCGTGAACGGTAAGTACATAAAATCGGCTAAATTTTTCAATTTCTCAATAAATTTTGTTAAGGGTTCCATTTTGCTCTGTTCTAAAACGTCAAATGCTCTTGCAATAAAAAAATCATGTAGATGACACAGATCAACGATACCAAATGACGTTTGCAGTTTGATGTTCGCAACCCTTAAGTATTGCAAATGACGATCAATTTGACGATCAAATGACGTTTTCGAAAACGGCCAAAAACACAAGAGCGAAAGCAGCTTTAGTTTTGAGTGTTGATAAAACGATTTATGTACACATCAAAACAGCTAAAAATGCCAAGGATATCTGGGAAAATCTAAGATCAACGTTTGAAGATCAAGGAGCCGTACATAAAATAAATTTGGTTGAAAAAATGGTACTCACACGGTTGGACGATTGCGAAAACGTGGAAATGTATGTGAGTGTGAAAATTGAAGCAGCACACAAATTGTCTGAGATCGGACTCGTGGTAGGCGATGAATGGCTCGCATTGTTTTTTTTGTGTGGTTTGACTGATTAATATTCATCCTATGAAAGTTGCGATAGAAAATTCAGTACCGAAATTGACAAGTGGTCTGGTTAAAACAAAATTGTTGCAGGAGATAGACACAAAGGCAAGTGATGATAAAGCGTTTTTTGCTAAAAACCGTGGACATTCACAACGAAAAAGAACGCTAATTTGTTATACTTGCCGACAAAAGGGTCATAAATCCACACAGTGCCCTGAGAAATCCAAGAATTCGGGTAACAATAAAGACAATAAAACGGATAAAAAGGCTAAGGACAAAGGAAAAGGTCAAGTAGCATTTAGTGCAGTATTTTTGAGTGGGAAATTCGATGACAACGACTGGTATATCGATTATGGATGTACAAGCCATATGACGAAGAACAGACATTGGGTGATGGAAATGAAATATAGGAATCACGAGTCTATTCGAGCGGCGAACAACGAGCAGATGGAGGTTGAATGTGTTGGATCAGTCGATTTTTGTGTAAAAGTTGATGATGATAGGAACAATATCCGAATTCATGATGTACTGTGTGTACCAAAACTGTTGACAAATCTACTCTCGGTGAGTGAATTGACAAAGAAGGGAAAAATTGTCACTTTCTCCTCCACATGTTGTGAAGGGGTCGTTTTGGTTACAGCGTCTCTGATAGATGGCTTGTACCGATTAGATGGTACGTATGGCACATCGCTTGCAGCAATTAGATCGAATGAGTCGCTTCAATGATGGCATAGACGATTGGCTCATTTAAATCACAGCGATTTGATAAAAATGAAGAATGGAGCCGTAACTGGAATTTCGTTTGTCGATACTAAAAACATCAATGCATGTGTTGCATGTTGCAAGAGCAAACAATCTAGGAAGCCGTTCGGAAATAGCGGTTCGAAAGCAAAGCAGTTGTAAGAAGTGATTCACGCTGATTTGGCTGGAAAATGGAAACGACGTCCATTGGCGGCAGTAAGTACTTTTAGTGCTTGTTGATGATTTTAGCCGTCGTACATTTGTATACGAGGGGCGCTCAACATATTCTCGGTATCGGGGTGAAGCTGTGGTTGTATATATAAATTATATATATTTATTTATCAAGTAATACTATTATTTTAGTGCATTCATGTAAAATTTCATATAAATGTGATTTTTAATTCGCGTTTTATCTCTAGTTAAACAGAATCATACTGAGACGATGATGGTGAAAATTGAGCATCGCGCTGTAATTAAATTTCTCACTAAGCAAGGAAAAAGTCAAAAAACTATTCATGAAGAGATGGTGGCTGTTTACCAGGGTTCCGCACCTTCATTATCAACTGTGCAAAAGTGGTCAAGTGAGTTCAAGAGAGGCAGAGAGAGCATTGAAGACGACCCCCGCTCCGGCGCCCCGGCTACTGCTTGTACGGGAGAAAGCATGAAAGAAGTCGAAAAACTTGTTTTTGAGGATGCCCGAATAAAGGTGAAAATGATGGCAGAGATCACCAAGCTTTCAATTGGTACCATTCACACCATTCTTCATGACCATCTTAACCTTTCAAAGGTCAGTGCAAGGTGGGTGCCACGAATGCTCACAGCGCCTCAGAAAAAAGTGAGAATCGCATGCTGTAGAGAGCTTTTGGAGATGTGTAGTGAGAACGCGGACGGTGTTATGGATCGAATTGTTACTGGGGACGAAACATGGGTCCACCACTATGACCCTGAAAGTAAACAAGAGTCCATGCACTGGTATAAAAAAGGAACAGACCCCATGAAGAAGTTCAAAGTCACTCCGTCTGCCGGGAAGCTCATGGCCACAGTTTTTTGGGACTCAAAGGGAATCTTGCTCATTGAGTCACAAAAAAAAGGTGAAACCATGAACGCCACATTCTACGCTTCCACTTTGCACAATTTGCGGGAGGAAATTAAAAATAAAAGACGGGGTAAACTCGCAGCAGGTCCAAGGCTGCTGCGCGAGATTGTGGTTTCGAAGAAATCCAACACCCACCCTATAGTCCAGACCTTGCCCTAGTGATTATTGCCTGTTTCCGGATTTTAAAAAATGTCTTCGTGGAAAAAGATTTTCGGATGATGAAGAACTCAAGTCGGCAATAAATGGGTATTTTGCAGAGAAAGAGGAAATTTATTTTTTGAGGGCTTAAAAAAGCTTATCTCAAGATGTAACAAATGCATTGATGTTAAGGGAGATTATATTGAAAAATAAAAACAATTTAAATTGAATTCGCATTTTCCTTCATATCGATACCGAGAATATATTGAACGTCCCTCGTACATGCTTAAACACAAGAACGAAGTGTTTGATAAATTTTGTACGTTTAAGAGATTCGTCGAAACCCAGACTGAAAAACAAATTAAAATATTTCGAAGCGATAATGGGACGGAGTTTTGTTCGAATAAATTCCGTGATTATTTTGAGCGACATGGTATTCAGCATCATTGCGCACATTGGTTGAAAAAGCCAGATGCATGTTACAAGATGCCGATTTGCCAAAGAAGTATTGGGCCAAAGCGATGAATACTGCTGCTTACATCAAAAATCACACAACCTCTCACGTATTGGAGAATAAAACACCGATTGAAATTTGGAGTGGGAAAAAGCCTGATGTGAGCCACTTCAAAATTTTTGGATCGGTTGCGATGACGATGGTTCCAATGGAGAAAAGGCAAAAATTTGACGCTAAATCGAGAATCATATGTTCGTTGGCTATTGTGAAGATCAAAAAGGGTACAGACTCATGGATCGGAGGAGCAACGAAATAATTGTCAGTCGAGATGTGACGGTAATTGAGAAAGATTCTATGGCAGTCGATACGAACAATTCTGCTAGTGAATCGGATGGTGATGAAGCGACCGACGATGAAATCTAGGCAATCGTCAAACAAAATCCGCCGAATAGTACCGTCAGGAATGGCGTTCAGCATGCCCCGAATAATGCTGATGAAGAAGATGATAATCAGGCGGGCGTACGACATGGCCCAAACAATGTCGTTGTTGATGGTAATACTACTGTACATGATATCTCCGATGACTTTGAAAGTACTGTTGACGATGATAGCCTTTACACACCTGGCGATCATGAAATCAGTGAAGTTGAACAGGGTCGTCGATCAGCAAGAGAAACAAGACAACCAGAGCCTTTCCAAGCGGGTGCATTTTCTTTTGCCATATATGAGGAAACACCAATCAACAACGAACCACTGACGGTGAAGCAAGCAATGGAAGCTTGTGATCATGGAAAATGGAGAGCAGCAATGGATGAGGAATTTCAATCGTTTTTAACCAATCAAACGGGGCAACTAGTTAAATTGCCTGACGGGCAAAAATGTATCACAAATAAGTGGGTTTTTAAACTTAAAACCGATGCATTGGGCAAGGTTATTCGCCATAAGGCACGTTTGGTGGCCAGAGGTTGCAGTCAACGAGAAGGCATCGACTATTTGCAGACATTTTCACCTGTTGTTCGCTATTCATCGATTCGTTTGCTCATGGCAATGGCTGTGAAATACTCTTTAAGAATAGAGCAAATGGATGTTGTGACTGCGTTTCTTCATGGCGATGTAAAAGAGACAATTTACATGAAGCAACCCGAAAACTACGACGATAATACTGGTAGGATGTGCAAATTGTTGAAATCGCTTTATGGGCTGAAACAAGCAAGTCGGAACTGGAATATCAAGTTGAACGAGGTGCTTATTAAAGCAGGATATTTACGCTGTAAAAGTGATGCGTGCATTTATGTGCGACGATTGAAAGATTTAATGGTGATTGTTGCTGTGTATGTCGATGATTTGTTGATTTTATTCAACAACAATGCATGGAAAGACCAGTTAAAATCAACCCTTGCAAAGAATTTCAAAATGAAAGATTTGGGCAACGCATCAAATGTGTTAGGCATGAACATCGACTACGATCATCGAAATGGTGTCATCAAACTGAATCAGCGTGGATACACAGAGGCAATTCTGCATAGGTTTAACATGTTCTTTTCAGGCCCAGTTAAATTGCCAAAAGATCCAAACCATCGGTTGACGAATGAGATGTCACCCACAAATGCTGAAGAATTTCGCAAAATGGAAAACATTCCATATCAAGAAGCAGTGGGAAGTATTTTGTACTTTCAACAGTGCACAAGGCCGGACATTTCATTTGGTATTGCTGTAGTGAGCCAATTCAACCATCAACCAGGACCCGCACATTGGAGAGCAGTAAAACGTATTCTACGTTACTTGAAGGGTACGTTAAATAGTATGTTGGTATTTGCAAAGAACAGCAAATATGACGAGTTGTGCTGTTACTCCGATTCCGATTGGGGCTCAAGTTTTTGCGACTACAAATCATGCAGTGGTTACGTAACATTATGGCAAGGTGGTGCTGTATCATGGAAAAGTAAAAAACAGGCAATCGAAGCACTTAGCACAGCCGAAGCCGAGTACATCGCGTTGTCAGCCGCTTGCCAAGAAACATTATGGTTAAAACAGTTGAAAGAGGAAATACTTGGTAAATCGGTTAAACCAATCGAAATTTTCTGCGACAACAAAGGAGCGAAAGACTTATGCGACAACGGAAACTTCAGTGCCAAAACGAAACACATCAACATAAGGCATCACTTTATCCGAGACTTAGTTGAAAATAAAACAATCAGAATTTCAAAGGTGAGGACTATCCTTATATATATATATACATATATATCCTTGTCCGCCTTCGTTTACATCGACGTGAGATGATAAGTCTCAGTGCTCCCAGTCCTATTAGATTAGGTTAGGTTAAAACTGGTGTGTAATTGAATTTTTGAATTTTGGTGGGGGCTTACGCCCCCATTTTTTATGCTTAATACAACCTTAAAAACTAAGACTTAAACTAATAAAATAAGGTTTAGCTATTAGTACTAGGGCTTAAAGCTAAGGATGGTGAAGGAGATCGAATTTGAGGGAAAGTGTGCTGCGATTAAAATCGAAAACGGAAAGGTTGGAGTTTACCTTACGCAGCATACGGGAGATTGGTTCATTAGAGCCATATGTGGTGCGATGGATAGGTAGATAAAAGAGACGGGTGGAACGAAGATTACGAGGGTTAGTGTTAAAGAAAATGGAGTTGCAAAGAGGCATGCAATCGAACAGAATGTCTGCTGCGTCCCTTCGTTCCTCAAGGGTATTCAGGTTAATGAGTTTGAGACGGTCTCAGTATTAAGGTAAGATCAGAGGATCGTTCCAAGGTAGACCTCGAAGAGCAAATCATTCAATACGAGATACATGAACTCGTTGAAAGAGACACCTCGCTTGGCTAGCGTACTCGAGAAGGGGGCGAACGTAAGTGATCTGGTCACCTACGGGTTGTAGAATTCTTTGGACCATCTTTTAACGAAGCCGAGTGATGAGTTTGCTTTAGAAATTATCTCATGAATATGCGAGCGGAAATTAAGCTGCCTGTCGCATAATATGCCAAGGTCGCTGATAGATTCAAAAAGGGGTCTCTCGTTGAGGAGACTTCTTGCACTTACGTGAGAAAGTAATCGATTGACATTTGGAGACATTGAGTTCGAAGCAGTTCTTGATGCACCAGGTAGAGAAACTATTTAGATCGATTTGAAGGAGGCTGGAGTCTTGTTGTCAGGAAATGGGTTTAAAAAATTTGGTATTGTCAGCATAGAGAGAAAGTGCTGAGTGTTGAATGAGCCTTTGAAGGTTGTTAATAGTTAGGATGAAGAGGAGTGGGCCTAGGTAACTACCTTGAGGAACATCTGAAGGGGCCAAGAAAGGACAGACCTGGAAATGAACGAATTGGTAGAAAGACTTAGGATCGTTTATAAGTCTTGATTGCGCGCTATCAAGGTATCGCTGGTAGAGAACGTTATAAAGCTGCGCGAATTGGAGGCATAACCCGAGGTAGTTGGAATAGTCCGCAAAGGAATTGGATCGAAGGAAAACTGCCCATAATTTGTTTCTTTTGTTACGTAAAGAGCGAAGTTTACGATTATACCATGGGGGGCTCGTAGAAAGGGTTTTTTTGCGCGAAAAGGGGATGTAGAAGGAAATAGAATTGAATAATTCTCTGTAAAAGATAGAGAGAGCATCACTGAGGGACATATTGGTGAAATCAAAAGAACACTTACTAAGATATTCGTTAATTTTTCGGAAATTCGCTTTATGAAAGTCGTAAGAAATAGTAGGTGCAGATGGGGTGGGGTGGAAAGGAGAGTGGTGGAAAAGAGAAAGAAGAAGTGGTGGGTGAAAGTTATCAATGGTCGATAGTGAAAGGGGACAGAGCGAGACAGAGGAGTTTATGGGGTCAGTGGTGAAAATGAGGTCTAATTGCCTACCCATATAGTTGGAAACTCCAATAGCTTGGCATAAGCTAGAGTCTGTGAGCTCATCCACGAAGAGACATTCTTTATTCGAGATAGGGTTAGCGATAAAAAAAGGTTCATCATCTGATTGAGTCCAGTGCAGCTGAGGTAGATTGAAATCGCCGAATACGATGATATCATCGAGAGGATCAGATAAGTTAATTATTTGATCAATTGCATCGATAGCGAGTTGGTAGCATTCGATTGGTTGGGCCGGTAGGATGTAAAAACACATAATGTACAGGGACCTGCAGGGGAGTGTAATCTTTATTGAAACGTAGTCAAGCTTAAAGGAAGCGGAGACAGCGATTGGTGAAGAGTTTAGATCATTGCGGACGGCCAATAGGACACCTCGACACAGAGCATCATCATTTGGACGGGTAAGATCGTCGTCTCGGAAAACATTGAAACTAGGGGGGGATAATTCCTGAATCTCTATATCGGGAATTAGATTAGTTTCGGTCAGAGCGTAGACCTCAAATGGGAGAGAGTGAGATTGGCGCAAGACGGCACGGGTCTTAGATCGCAGTCCTCTTACGTTTTGATAGTAAAAGGTAAGAGGAAAGTTATTACGAGAGGGCGTAGGAGTGGATGGTCGAAACACTGGCAATGGTAGCATGTTAGGGACGAACAAATTTGTCGTTGTCAGCTCTGCTCCGTTGGAGGTGTGAGATCCTTTTTGAGTGCACATAGTTACCGAAAGCAGCAAGGTCGTCTGAGACTTTTTGCGGAGACATATTAAAAATCTCGTGGAACTTGATATATAAGTTCCTCAGACTTTTAAGGTTAGTAGGGAGACCTTACTGCTGTATTGAGACCATGACGCTTGTTTTAGTTTTCCCCCCATAACAAACTGAGTCTGATTTGTCATGCAGATACGCTAGAAGGAGACGTATATTTTCGTACGTCTTTTTTTCTCTAAGCCTAGAAAGTGCATAACGACATTCTGTTGTGCCAAAAGTTTGTTGGGTTATTCTGGGAGGCAGAAGGGGGTCAAAAATGGGGTAGGTGGACGAATATTTTGAAGGCGATGCAGGGATGATTGAAGGTGCATTAGGCACATGTTCAGGTGAGGGATTTATAATATGGGACCTAACGAAATTGGGATATTTAGCTCCGGTTTTAAGGTCAAAATTAGGGAAAGAAGTGCTATTGGGGCACGTGCAGAGGGGTTAGGTATTTCCGAGGGGTTATTGTGAGCGGTTGGTGCTAAATTGAAAGAGACTCGTTGACGCGGTGGCTTGGGTGGAACGGAGGCTGCAGGTGCAATATAATTAGAGGACCGATGAAGTCGGTTCGGGATGTGAGCGGGAAGGGCGAAATTGGGGAACATATTAGTTTTAAATTTCCAATTAGAGTCAGATTTTGAACGGGAGTTGGAAACGGTTTTCGGTACAGAGTCAGGTTTGCTACGGTTTGGGATGGGTTTCGGTATTTTATTGGAGTCCGGTTTGGGATGGGAGTTGGAATCGGGATTAGGTAACTTAGAATTAAGCTTCGTTGTATCCTGTTTCTTGGTAGGTGTTTCTTTGAGGTAGATTGAAAACGAGTCTCAAGATCTTCACGCAGGTTATTTACCGATTCGCACAATTTAAGGTTAGAGATGTTGGTGAGCTTGGACTTAATTATATCGGTTGAGGACAGAATCGAGTTGCCTACTTCATCAACATAACTGACACTACTTTCTAAGTTGGACTGATTCGTCGTTATCATTTTTGTGAGATTTTTTTGGAATGAGTCATTAGAGTCAACAGAAGCAACACGTGCGAAAGCGAGATTATCTCGCAATCATCACAAAAGAATAGGAGGTTGTCAGAGAAGTCTTTGATGTATACACTATTCCTTTTATTTAATCCGACACAAAATGCATGGAATGATTTTCCCCAGATGCCCTTACAAGTGACAAAGTCAGCATTGACATCAAAGATTGGACAGTTAGTGATTCCGCAAGACATGGCAAAATTATCAAATGAAAACAAAAAGGTACACAATGAACCTTACGCAGTCTTATGCACTGCGAGTGAAATTCGGCAAAATCGGAAAATTGGTCAACACTTGGGGGTAATGCACTAAATATATGCGAAACCGATATCAGAAGTGGCAAAGCGGCAGTTATTGAGCGCGAAAGATTGAGGTCAGCCAAAAAACAAAACAAACCAAAGAGACAGTCAGCGCTTGGGGTAATGAAATAATGTCGCGGAACTGATATCAGAAGTGGAGATATGGAAGGGGAAGAAATAAATAATATTTAAAAGTTTAATGCGAAGCAAAACCAAAACACGTCCGAACACGACGAGAATAAGAAACACACTTGATATGCCATCATACAAACACTAGGGACCAAAACGAGTCCACCGCAATCCCGGTGGAACCAGTTGAATTTATCTTCAAATGGCAAAATCCTAAGCAATCTCCCTGGTGAAACACCCAATTTTCCTACAAAAGCCAAGAAGACCGGCTATTTCCTCTAAATTTTCGAAAAAGTATTTCCCTAAAAAATTTTTTTGACTACGCGATATTGGCTCGTGTGTTATGTCCTCAACAGCTTGCAGATCACCGCAGAATCTGCAGATATCCGTATCTGACAATTAAAGTCTCTTTGTGTGTTGCCGCAGGAGACAGTGGATCCCTGTCAGGATTCCTATTACTGTCCTAAGCTTATCCCTGTATAATTTCATTAACTTCCTAAATCTTTTGTCGTCAAGAAGCGGCCAAATTGCCTTGCATACCCTGTGTCCTTCAAGACTTGGCCACCTTAGGTCAGCAGTCTTTGTGATTTTTTCCTCGATAGTGCCCCTCACTACGCAAAGGGGTGGTTTGATGTTGATAACCTCACTATTGCTACAACTATTGTTGTAGCCCTCATTTTCTTGCAGCTCGTCCATTTCATTTAATACTGCAATGTCCTGGCACCCAGCACAGTCTTACCCGGTTCTAACTGCATAATGCTTTGACTACTGTGCGACAGCCCCTGACTATATCAGAATTGATGTTGGTCGATTTTGATGTTCCGATTCGACCAAGGAAGGAATTTCATGCGTTAGAAATGGATTGCCTGGCAGTAGCTCCGCTAGGACCGTGCCATGTCCGATACTACTGCTCTTGAAGTGACCCAAATTAGTGAGTCGCTGCACTGTCGCCAGCAAGTTGTTTTTATCTGCAAATTAAGCGGTTTTTGGTGCAGAAAGGTGTCCAATGCTGCCGTAGGGGTGGTGTGGAGCGCATTTGTAATGGAAGCCGTTTTTTGAGCCGCCCCTAATTTTCCGTAAACCGTTTTCTTGTTTGTTGCTTTCCACCATACTTATGTCTTACCACCACCATATATAGCCAGTGCACCATAGCAGGTTTTAAGTCCCAAATTATTCCTGCTGTTGTTTTGCCGATAAAAAGAGCTTTATATGCCTTTTTAAGATTCCAATTCAATTTTTTGTCCAGAATCACACCCATATATTTCGCGCTGTCCGAAAGGGACAGTTCCACTCCGTTAAGTTTTGGGAGTTTGAATTGCGGCATCTTGTACTTTCCAATAAAAAGAACCAGTTCCGTTTTGGAAGAGTTGGCATTGAGGTCACAGCTTTTTGTACAAGTGCTGATCGTCTTCACGGTAACCTCCAGAATGATTTGTGATGCAATGTCATTATCTCAGTTCGTATCAAAGCCGAGGTAGACAGAATCTGTAACTACGAGTACCTTGACGTAATAGCTGTTTAAAATCTGCAAACGTATAGTGAGCGCTAACTGCGTTCTGCCAATAATGTCAATATTATCAACGTATGCATATTTGTCTAATTTTGATCTTAAAAGACCTAAAGCTGCGCTAAAAGGGCCCTCAGTTTTCTTTTTTTGTCGGAACAGAGCACTCAGACAATGAACTGTACTCCGTGTAGGTTCCTTTTAATGGAATTTCCTAATCTTTGTCGAAAGATGAGTAAGTGCTTCGTTGATTAAGTGCCTACAGTACTAGAACCCACCACGTCAACGGCAAGTGCCTGCAGCCTGATGCGAGCGCAAGCCATACATTCACAGAGGTACTGCTCCGCGATGTCGTCATCACTTTCACAACAAGCATCGGAGAATGTTGTATCACTTGTGCTGAGTACATTTAAGTGCTTAGTAAAAGTACCGTGACCCATTATGACACCAGTAAGCAGCCTGCAGTCTTTCCTGCAGCAGGAACGCCGCTGATCTATCAGAGACGTCGGGAAGCATTCGTTTGGTCTGCCGGCAACCTAGAGTGAATGCGATGTTAAGAACACTGATACTTCCATTATTGGGACTGAAACGTGGAGCGAGCAAAGGATTCTTAGGTTCCACTCATACTTTCTTTTAATAACATCTGGGAAGTGACGTGGTGTTTCTCTTTATCAAGTCAGTTTTTCCGGCCTTATATATTAGGCTAGGGTAGGTAAAAGTGGCTGTTGGAAATACGAACCCATTGGCCCATTGTGATGCCATGTGGATCTATGATCCTCTTACTAATGGAACCAGTTTCAGCTTATGATAAAGCGTAGGAGACTGTTAACGTCCATATTTTTTTGATCGTTCAGGTCGTTGTAGAAGAAAGCTCCTAGATGAAGCTAGGTGGAGGATTGTCTCCTCCTGTTCCTCGTCCATGCAGCTTCTACAGAAGTCGCTGGTAAAAGCGCCAAGCCTTCTTCCGTGCTTGCCTGTGATGCAGTGTCCAGTGATGACACCTATTATGGCGCTGAGATGTTTCCTATTTAAAAGGACCAGACACTTAGAACGATTCAGATCCAGCTTTGGCCAGATCTCTTTGGTCGCTAGGCATGTTTGCCCAGCAGTCCACCTAAGGTCTGTTCTTTTGTTGGCATCCAGCTTTAGTGTTAGTTTACACGTAGCGATTGGTATACATATGCTACCCTTTTCCGGTAGAATAGGTAGAGTGGTTCCAATTTTGGCGAGTTCATCGGCTCTGCATTCCAGAGAACTGTGGCCCGGCACCCAACAAAGGTGAATGTTGAATTGCTCTGCCATCTCCATAAGAGATGATCGGCATTCAAGGGCGGTTCTAGAATTTAATGAGACCGAGTCCAGGGACTTGATAGCGGCCTGACTATCCGAAAAGATGCGGATATCCTTTACAGATATCACGTTTTTCTTCAGCCAGGACAGAGCTTCTTTAATCGCCAAAATTTCCGCCTGGAACACGCTACAGTGATTTGGAAGACGGAAAGAGGGGCTTAGATTTAGCTTATCTGAGAAAACACCGCCACCAACTCCGCTATCGGTTTTAGATCCATCTGTGTAGAGATGGATTGACTTGTCCTCCATGAAAGAATCTTCCTCCCAGAATGATCTAGAAGGCAAGCTTATATGGAAGTTTTTGTCAAACCAAAGTTCAGGTATGGTGTAATCGACGTTAACTGTGAGGATTCCAAATGAATTATTTGTCCACTGTTTAGTCGCTTTAAGGTGGATAGCTGTTTAGTTTAGTGCGGTTGACTGCATTTTCCAAGGCCGTCCACCAGACAACCACCCTGTCAGTAAGTATCGGTCTTATGACCGAGATGTATAGCCAGTGGGTTATGCGAGGTTGAAGGCCCCATTTATTCCCAATGGCTTTTTTGCAAGAGCATAAAGCTATTGTAGCTTTATTGACTCTTTCTTGAATGTTAGGTTTCCAGTTTAGTTTCCTGTCAAAAATGAGACCCAAATATTTTGCTGTATCGGAAAATACTAAACTGGTACCGTTTGTTGAAAGAGGGTCTGTGACTGGAGTTTTATATTTCCTGGAAAAGAGGACAAGATCAGATTTATGGGGGTTTATTCCCAATCCACAGCGATCTGCCCAGCGGGTTAATCTGTTGAGATTTACTTGGAGGAGTTCTTTAATAGTATTAAGATGTTTTCCTGAGACGGCTATGGCAACGTCATCCGCATAGGCAATCACTCTGCTACCATCCGCTTCTAGGTATATCAGTAGTTCGTTAACTACTAAGTTCCACCGCTTTGTGGCGTACCTCTTCTGACACATCTTTAACAGAAGTCTCATCCAGTTTTGAGTTGATTATCCTGCTTTTTAGCATGAAACTGAGTCGTCTACCTGCAGACCTGAAAGCGCAGTCGTGATTGCGGATGTGTCGACGTTGTTATGTCCAGGAAAGCAACCATTGTGTACTCTTTATATAGTAGGTATCGTTCGATGTGTCTAGTCAGTGAGTGCAGAGCCATTTTCACCGACTTTCCTTTATAGTAGGCATGTTGGGCCGTTGACAGAAGTCTTGGGTCAATTTTAGCTCGTACGTGGATATCAATCAGTCGTTCTAGAGTTTTCAGAAGGAACGATGGTAGACTTATAGGTCTGAGGTCCTTTGGGACAACATGAGAACATTTTCTGGCTTTGGGAATGAATAAGTGGATAAGTTCTACACATCTCCTCATAATATTTTCTAGCGCAGTCAGAATAATATCTGAGAACCTCTGTAGCTCGACAGTAAGCTACCTGAAAAGTGAGTGTCCAGTGAGTGAGTGTCCAGAAGCAGGTTGAGTGATTCATCACTTGAGGTTGTCCACGAGCCATCGGTTTTTTCAAATAGCTAGGCATCATAGGACTTGTAGAGAGGATTTTTCTGAGCCGGGGTGTCTCAGAGGTTTCTGTGATTTTGTCACAGAATGACCTCCAAGATTGTCGCTTTGCCTTCCTCAGTTCTTTTTGTACAATTTGAGGGATTCTTTGTATGAGTTCCAGTCGGTCACATTTCTTGTACTTTTTGCTAAGTTGAAAAGTTCCCTGAAAGTTTTTCTAAGAAGTCCCAAATGGGTCTTTTTCTTGCCTCTAGGCGAGAAGCGGCCATAGCCTGATTGAGAGCCAGAGTAAGTTCCTTGACTGTCAAGCTCATTGGTGTAACGCAGGGGGCTTGATAGTTCAGAGGATAGCGTTTCTGACAGTATTCCTCTGTATTTTGGCCAATCAGTTTTCCGGTAGCATCACTCAGGCTGAATTGGATGTATCTGTAGTCTGAAAAAGAGTGTTCAGACGATACCATCCAATTCGTTAGCCTTTGAGTGATGCAGTCGAATCACAAGAGTGATATCTGTCAATCTGTCGGATTCTAGTTATAAAAGGGGGCTCATGGCCAAGGTTGCAAACCTCTATCATTGATTTCAATACTACCCCATACCGTGTGATGTTAGCACCGCATCCGATGATGAGACCAGTGTTTTGCCTTCCAGTACCACCCTTTCTAGGTTATCACCAGGGCGAGGGTCCACATGATCGTGGCCAAGGCAAGCCGATACCGGCCAGTAGGAGCCTTTGGTTAAGTCGAGGTCGCTGAGGTTAGGAAGTAAAAATATAGTATGACAGTAGAAATCTTAAAAGTAATCATTAACAATTTTCATTCTGTCCAGATCCCACCTCTTCTTTAGGTTGACCGTAATATCGGCTCTTTAGGGTCAGACCTTACCTGATATATTGAGAAAAAGAAGCTAATAACCCTTCTCTCCGCAATATGAAAGTTGCTGTTCTATCCGCAGATCTGTTGAGAGCTCAACCGCTATCATCTGTGTTTCAACGCACTTACTAGTCCAAGAAAATTCCTTCTGACCTTAGTTCCAAACACGTTGAAGTAACTCACATAAGGAGTCTGCCATCCTGTCTGTTGACGATACCATTGGTTCAAGCGCGTGAGTTTATCCTGTGGCCTTGTGTAAGACTACAAATCAAAAACGATGAACCACGCTATAAAAAAAATATTTTATTAAAAATTAAATATACACGTAGTATGAAAATTAACGAACGAACCGTTGCTATGATTTAAACTGAATGATGAAATTCGCCAGAGGTTTCTTTGAGTGTGCCGCCGGTATGAGTAAAACGGTGTTGAAGTATGTATCTCAGAAAGAGACTGCCACAATCCTATGGACGAGTGCGCCATCTGAAGCTTCGGCATAGAAATGTTTAACAACTTTGACAATTCTCAACCGATCGGCTTGGGTAAGTACAATTTGGAAACATCAATTTACTACAATTTCAACAAGTAATAACTTTCCAATGAAAGAACTCACCTAAGGTGAGGCCTCTCACTACTGCGTTGTCCCTACGGGTTGGATTCGAAGATTCTGTGAGCCGGAATATTGGTGTCTATTCGTTTTGCATGTCTTCGCCATCTCATCTCTGATCTCGTATAGTTCGACGTTCAATCTTCTCTTCCAAACCCCGTTAACGCCAACGGCAACGAATATTTTCCGAAGGATCGTTTCCCTCGAAACGTCTGAGGATATCTTCATACGCTTTCGATAGAGTCCATGCTTCAGCACCATAAAGTAGGACTGGGATTATCAAAGTCTTATATAGAGTCTTCTTAGTTGTTCGGGATAGGGATTTACTGCTCATTTTTCTTCTTAGCACTAAGAAACAGCGATTGGCAACAGTGATTCTTCGTTTTACTTCTGCGGCTGTGTTGTTTGCAGAATTGATAGCAAAGCCATGGTGGACAAAGTCCTTTACTACCTCAAAGATATAGCTGTCGACAGTGACGTTTTGTTGAATTCGTCGATGTTGTGTGCTCCTGCTTATTGCTAAATTATACTTCATCTTGCCGCATTTACCATTTTCGCAGTCCCTATTTCAATACAAGCGAACACACCCATGGGAGTCCTTGAATTCTATGCGGTCTTACCTATATAATCGATGGAAAGAAGGCGGGTATCGATTTGGACTTCTTGAGTTTTTTCCAGGATCTGCCGGAGTGTGGACGAATACATCGGCCGGTAAGCCGTCAGGTTCAGCAGCGTTGTTGGATTCCAGTTTAGATATTGCTATTCTCACTTCGTTCTGGTCAGTTGGACGGAAATTTTGGCTATCATCGTCTAAGTTGAAAGGTCTGTTCTGCCTGACGTCGAGATATTGGCCTTTGTCGCCGTTATACAGTCAGCGGAAGAAGTTTTCCATATTCTCAGTATCGACTGTGACTCTACTACAAGGTTTCCTTCTTCATCTTTACAGGTATCTGTTCGGGTCTTGTTGTTTTGAAACGTTCTTTTTACCGTAAAACCTCTGTACGTTGTATCTGGAGTACAACCTCTAAATATTATCGATTGCGCGCTTCCCGGGCTCTTATTTCTTCTTCTAGAGAAGCAGATATTCCTTCCATTTCATCTGTTCGTAGAACTCATGGCGGCTCTCGTCCTTTGTTGCAGTGCCGCTTTATATGCCTCTTGCTTAGCTGCACGTGCTTGCCGGCATTCTTCATAAAACCAGGAATTTCTTGGTAGTTGTCGGGTTAAACCCACCACAGTTGCGGCAGTTGATGTCACGTAGGGAACGTTGCCACTGGTTTTCGGTAATTGATGATGCTATATCAGCAGTTGTTGAAAGATTTCGGGATATGCGTTCAGCAAAGATTCTTGCGGCCTCTTGCCGTTGCAATTTTTCTACGTTTGGGAGATCCACGTTCGTACCTTCTCTGCAACAAGGTGGTGATCCGAGTCAATGTTATCTGTCGGAATGTTCTTATACGGAACTTATCGAATTGTGATCAATTTGATTTAGCGTTCATGATCCGGAGGCCGCCTTGTATATATTGACATGATGAAACCAGGTGCTTGCTATAGTAATATTTCGTCTCGTCACAAACTCAATAAGCCTAAGTGCGTTGCCAGACGTGGTGTCGTGTAGGTTATGGTTACCAACTGTCCTATCAAAGATGTCCTTCTTTCCTATCCTGGCTTCGTATTTACGACATTGCCCATTTTTATTGTCGAGGAGCCCGTAGGACCGTTTTTTGATTGTCGTCCGTGACGCGGATTACCATAAGACGCCCAACGTGTTAGAAAATCTAGATTTTTTTCCTAAGTCTGCCGCGTATGACAAATCCGCACTCGAATAAGCGCTATTTCTGTTCCCATTGCAATGTTTTGCTTTTGCGTTGTATAAGAGTTACCCCGCCGGTAACTTGGTTTCTATCCCAAGGGGCCGGATGCTCCGATGCCGGTAACACACCATATCTTCATTAAGACGCAGCCACAGTCTTGAAAGTTCCTTATTGACCTGTGCTTTCGATATTCTGGCTGTGGCCATCGCCGTGGATTCCATCAAGGCGAACTCCTCCTCTGCACGTTCTCCTTCTGAGGACCTCTTTCTTGTTAAATGTCTGAGGGAACCTGCCCATCAGGTTAGCAAGCGATGCCTCGTTTGGCACGTGCGTGTCGAAGTTCACCCAGCTGGGCTTACGCTGTTCCTCGTGTCCAGCTCCACAAATACAGCAGACGCAGCATACGCCCATCGCACCAAATAGAGGTGATGATGCGGTTCTGCCCACCCATGGCTCGGTTATACAAGGCAATAATGTTTATGTTATGTTTATGTTACGTTCTCCTTCTGAGGACCTCTTTCTTGTTAAATGTCTGAGGGAACCTGCCCATCAGGTTAGAAAGCGATGCCTAGTTTGGCACGTGCATGCCGAAGTTCACCCAGCTGAGCTTACGCTGTTCCTCGTGTCCAGCTCCACAAATACAGCAGACGCAGCATACGCCCATCGCACCAAATAGAGGTGATGATGCGGTTCTGCCCACCCATGGCTCGGTTATACAAGGCAATAATGTTTATGGGTGTCTTAGGTACTTGCTGCTGCTGCTGTTTCTGCTGGAGGGTCGAACTCGTACCAACGTCCTGACCTAGTTATGTTTGGTTTCCAAAAGGACCAAGTCTAAAGTAAGATTTATGTTGTATGTTGTCCATACGAGTACATACTACTCGTATCATAGACACGTAGGAAATATATTTTGTGGAATTTCATTAGGAACGACAACTAAGCAGATTACCTGTCCATCTCGTGTTCAACAACGAAACACGCAACCTACCGCAACATGATTAATGACATGTTTTGGATTATCATGCCATAAAAATGGAATACCAACAAAATTAGCACCACCACCATCGATCTTTTTCCAGGACGGCAGGATCTAAATTTGTCCGCAAACAACTAAATGCGTACCAGCATAATTTTTCAGCATTATACCAACACAAATCTAAATGAAGACGTAACGCTATGCCGTTGGTTTTCAAATTTCAAAAAAAATTTTCGAAAACAAATTTTCAAATCAAATATTTGCAGTTTGCTGCGCTGAGATGGAGATGGTTTTTAGTTTCTACCCCTCCTTTCCGGGCGCAGATTTGTCAAATAATTGAACTACCATTGCGACCACCATTAGGTGGTCTTAATTGTACAAGGGTGTCAAAATATAAATTTTTAAATCTTCGAAGGGTGGACTTACGAATAGTGTACGCGAACCCTTGTGCAGAATGCGGATATTTTAATTCACTGTCAGTCGTTATGTTTTTGTTTTTATTTTCGTTGTTCAGTTTTTGTTTTCGATGGGTTGTTGGTTTAAGGAACTGGATAAGGGGCGAGGAAGCGGATGCTTTAAATGATGTTCGGTTGATCCAGGAATCGCAGCTGTATAAACAAACAAGAACTGGAAAACGGGTAGAGACTTTGATAGAAAGTGGTTGCGTGGATGGTTTGCCTTAATCAGAAATGGAATCGATTAGCGTATAGGGAATTAAAATTCCAGTTCGTTGTACGAAAACACAGTTTTCCACTTTTAGAATCAATTCTGTGGTATGGGACTTGTTATTTTCTTTTCTGTCAAAGCAGAGGACTCAGGCAAAGAACTTGTCCTTTCTAAGCTTTGTATGTTCATTATCATTTATTATTTCGTGGAAAGATGAGTTAATTGCTCATAGCAACAGCATCCAACACATCTGTGACGCATCTGAATATATCAGACTCACAGAGATAGTGCACCGTCGTGTCGTCATCATACCCATATCAATCGCCCCAGGATTTTTGGCAAAAACGTAGGGACAGCAAACTTTAAGAGATGTTGTGATGCGGTCGTTTGGTCTGCCGGGAACCTGGAAAGTCATGCCGAACCAAGGACCCAGACATTGTAAAATATGTTCGAGTTCTGAAAAACTCTCCTCTGTGCCTCGAGTAGCAAGCTTGACGCTACAAGCTTTGCAAAAAAAAAATAAAAAATTAATATAAAATTTTTTTTTTTTGTTTAGTTGTGGTGTTCTGTTTGTGTCCCCTCACTGTACCAAATCCAATAAATTTACCCCTTTTCAAAAACAGACCTTTTCCCCTCCCAATCTATCAATTGGTCCTATCAAACGTCCCACTATTTTCGAATTCCCACATTCCACTTTCTTCGTAGGCTCACTCTCTCCCTGTGTTCTTGTTACTATGGTGTATATGGTACTCGTATGTCTCCTTTGTCGTAGAGAGTTGTGTTGACCAACGTAAATCCAGGAGGGGCTGGTGGAAAGCTTAGCTAAGGAGATAGATCGTGTGGGAGGTAGTTTATTATAAGTACAAGTTTAGGCATGAACCCACAGTTGAGATGCAGAAATTAGAATAGGGAATAAAGATAGACAAATAAGAAACCAAAGAAATGAGAGTTTAAGAAGAGAACTAGTTAAGAAGGTCAATGACATTTAGTAGAAAATCAGCTGATCATCTTTCGATGCCGACCAGCCGTTTGTTTGGGTATCAGAAGATTACAACGGCAACAATTTTCAATTGTAGTGGGGAGATTCGTGATAGTCGGGCAGAAGGTCGTGGATTTGTTTTGGGAGTTTGGATCGAGACTTCTGATCGATAGTGTCGGTCGTGGTATTTTGATTCTTTTTTCTTGACTCTCGAGTTTCCTTTTATTGAGCGAGTTGTGTGCGAAAAAGTCCTCCAGACAGGAAAAAAAAATTATTTGCGTCTGGTGTGCGCGAAAATTGCGCGAAGTGACTCTGTTCGCGACGGTTTTAGCGCACGTTAAACCGGACTTACTGTGTGCGTCCAATTTAAAACTTAGTTAAATACCCGAATCGTACCGCTAAAAGCTGCATCGCCTGCAAGAGGTGCTCCGCGGGACAACCACCACAACAACAACAACAACAACAACAAGAACAAAAAGAAGATATTGAAGAATAAAATCAGACAGACAAAAAAAAAGTTTTGAAGTTATTAGTTATTATTAGTGTAGTAGATATATATGGATTTAGATTAAGATTAAGTTAGATTGTAGGACCATAGATTTGAGTTTTTTTTTTTGAATTTGATGTGTAGAGTAACGATAGGGTGTAAGTTTAAGTTTTTCTTTGAATTTTATTTTATATCTTGTTTGGTTGCGCGAGTTACATATGTGCAAACACCAGCACCATTGCCAGCACCAGGCGATGAATTTGACACGTTTATCCGGTCGATTACAAAAAATAATTAATTATTTCACAATTTCCTGGAAACACCTCAATTCGGTCGGTGTATTCCCAGAAAATATGTGCAATTGCAAAATCGCTGACATTACGTCTGCCGATTAACAACCCAGAAAATTGAATGTAATAAATAGAGGCGAACTACACGAAATGTGTGTAGTATCCCGTGTTAAGTCTTACAATAAGTTTTTTTGATAATAAACGTTCCTAGTTACCAGTGATTTTGTTGTTTTTTTTTTTATAATCCGCTCAAACCCCGTTTATGTTATTGGCGCAGTCGGTAGGATTCTTATAAAATAAGAGTCCAGCGAAACGAATTTACGTCGTGTGAAATTAATTAAATATAAGTGTTCCTAAATGAAACATTTCAATTAATAAACACGTTACCCAGTGAAAATTCGAATTAAAATTTGCAATACATACCATAAAATCGACAAAGATTAGTGTGTGTACCTAAAAGCAAAAGAAAAATCACAAGTGAAGTGCAAAAACAGAAGTCTATGAAAAGACATCTAATACACGATAACAGCAGGAACATGGAAAATCAAAATCAACTTATTGCTGAATTAGAGCTAAGAACTCAGCAGCTAGAACAAGTAAGGTCAGCGTACGTACAACTCCAACAACGAGAAAACCGAGAGGAAAGGGAAAGGATTTTAAAAGATGTCCGTTACATGTCAATATTCACCGGACAAGGAGATGTTACGATCAACTCATTCTTCAGTTGCGTAGAATACTACCTCAATCAAGTAGAAGATCCAGAACTAAGGAAGATTGTAGTGAGAGCTGTTTTCCACGAGAAGATTCAAGGTGAAGCGAAGAACGCCGTGATCAACACACCAGAGACTGACAATTGGACTACCATCAAGGAAACATTGAAGCTTAGATACAAACCGGACACAGAGCCGCACGAAATATACAAAAGAATTACAAATTTAAAGGTCAATACGGTAAGCGAATTAGCAGTAGAATTGCAAAGTATTAAATATAAAACTGACGAACTTATTGTATATTATAAAGAAGAAAACTATATAGACTTAAGCAATATTGGTGTAATATTAATAAATACCGCTAAAGAAATAGCGCAAGGCACATTATTAGACAGGATATATGAAGAAAATGATTTAAGCAAAATAATCTCAGTAATGAGAAAGAGAAGATTCGAGGATTCCTGCATTAGGCCGGAATTTAGAAGAGTAGTTAGGCCAAAGACAATTGTTCCACCAGAAAAGCAAAGAAGACCAAATTATGCTGATGAGTATCATAATAGATCAGGACAGCATCGACAAAATAATCAGGGCCAACAAAGACATTTTTCAGGACAGTTCAGGCAGAATAACTATCAGGGACAGCAACGAAACCACTCGGGTCAGTATAGGCAAAATAATTATCAGGGACAACAAAGGAACTTGTCAGGGCAGCATAGGCAGCCTGATAGACAAAATCCACCAGCAGAAAACATGGAGGTTGATAATATTCAGGGAAACAACGATAGGAGACAGATAAATAACTCCCAAGGTCAAAACCCAAATTCAGGACACTTCAGATCATCTCCGGGCCAAAATAGCCATCAACAGGAGAGATCTGGACAAAGAATGGTAATGCCTCAGGAAATAAGTAACGAAAATGTAAGAAATCAAAACGAACAATGTCCCGCGTTTTTTATGAACTAGCCTCGGACGAATTACCACAAATTAGGATAACTATTTGCTCAAAAAACTTTATAGCATTAGTAGATACGGGCTCAACCCTAAGTATAGCAGACGATAGGTTGAATGAATTTGAAAAATTCCGTATTGAGCCAATTCACTTTACTACAGTGACAGGTAGGGACACAATATCGTATGAAATACATACACCTGTACCAGAAGAATTCAAAGCGTCACCCAACACCCTTATTAGATGGAAAGTCAAAAGACTTTGCAATAGAGGATATCAGTTTATAATTGGTATGGATTTACTAAACAAATTAAACACTTTAATAAACTTCGAAGAAGGAAATATTTATCTAAACAATCAGTGCTTAAAGTTCACTAACCCCCCATATGTATTAAATCAAATATGTTCCCTAGAAACTACTGATACTAGCATCAATCATATAAAATTAGATCATCTTAACAAAGAAGAACGCCAAGAAGTAGATAACCTGTTAAACAGATTTGGTAATCTATTCTTCAAAGAAGGTGACAAATTATCAAGTACCCCAGAAATTGAGCATGAAATTGTTACAACCACTGATCAACAAGTGAACGCTAAATTATACAGATACCCCCCTATGCATGACGAAGAAGTAAAACGTCAAATTACAGAAATGGAATCTCAGGGAATTATTCGAAAGAGTAATTCTAAATACTCGAGTCCACTTATAGTTGTTCCAAAGAAAATGGACAACTCAGGGAAAAAGAAATTTCGTATCGTAATCGATTATCGAAAGTTGAACGAAATCACAGTTGACGACAAATTCCCTTTGCCAAATATTGATTCAATATTAGACAAACTTGGGAAATCACAATACTTCACCACAATAGATCTTGCCAAAGGATATCACCAGATATTAATCAAAGAAGAAGATCGCAAAAAGACAGCTTTTGTCACCCCCCACGGATTATATGAATTTATAAGAATGCCATTCGGTTTGAAGAATGCACCTGCGACATTCCAAAGGCTGATGAATGATATTCTTAGAGACCATATAAATAAGACGTGCGTAGTTTATCTGGATGACATACTTATCTTTAGTACGTCATTGAAAGAACACGTCAGAGCTATAACAAACATTTTTAAAATATTAGAATCTAAACGACTTAAGATACAGGTAGATAAGTGTAATTTTATGAAGCGAGAGACCGAATTCTTAGGTCATATTCTCACTAAAGACGGTTTAAAACCTAATCCGGATAAGATAGCTTGTATTGAAAAATTAGAACTTCCAAAGTCCCAGAAACAAATAAAGAGCTTTTTAGGAATAATCGGATACTATAGGAAATTTATCCGAGATTATGCTAAAGTAGCACAACCTATTACCAAATACTTGAAGAAAAATGCCAAAATAAATGCAAACGATCCAAACTACATAGAAGCATTTGAAAAATTGAAAGGACTAATAAGTAGTCACCCAATATTAAGATACCCCAACTTTAAAAAACAATTTACACTGACAACTGACGCATCCAATTATGCGATTGGAGCGGTAATCTCTCAAGAAGGACACCCGATATGCTATGCATCACGTACTCTCAACAAGCACGAACTTAATTACTCCGCTACAGACAAAGAATTCCTAGCGATAATGTGGTCAATAAATTATTTTAGACCTTACCTTTACGGTAATAAGTTTAAGATCTTTACAGATCACCAGCCAATTAAGTATCTTCATGCAAAATATAGAGGAAAAGATCTTTCACCTAGACATCAACGATGGCTTCTTAAACTAGGAGAATATCAGTTTGAAATAGAGTACCTTAAAGGTAAAGAAAACAGGGTAGCAGATTTTCTTAGCAGAATAGAGGTTAACGAGGACGTTAAATCTAAGGAGGGAGAGAATCCCACACTAACAGAAAATTTTTCGCTTAAAGGTAATCAAAGTGATTCAGAACTTGTATTTAATGTAGAAGAAGACGAGGACAATGAAACTGTACATTCGGCAGAGGAAGAACTAATGGATCACATTCCAATTGTCGAAGACATCGTCAATAAGTTCAAAACTCAGCTAATACTAACAAATAACAAAATTAGGGAAATTGAGATCCTGCACAGTAAAAGAATTATCTACATAGCAGAGTATGACTTTGACAAGTTAGGAGACATACTAAGGAGATTTATAAAAAAAGGAAAAGTAGGCATATTCTCAGAACTAGCGGATAACGTATACAATATTCTCCAAGAAAAAATAAGAGAGATGTATTCGAATGACAACTCGGTAAGATTCGTCAAGTGTTCATTTAGGGCACAAGACATCGAAACAGAGGTAGAAGTTGTGAAGCAAATAGCTCTGTACCATATTAAGGAAAGCCAACATTCTGGTATACAGGAAACATATAACCAAATTAAGTATAAAATATACTATCCCAAGCTAATGGAATTTATCCATATTGTTATAAACCAATGCGACGTATGCCAAGCAGTCAAATATGACCGCAATCCCATAAAAGCTAAATTTAAGAAAACGGAAACACCAACAGATATCAATCAAATAATCCATATTGATACATACGTAATAAGAAAAATAAGTTTTCTAACCATAATAGATAAATTTTCTAAATTCGGTTCAGCGTACCATTTAACAGACAGAAACCACTCTACAATAATTGAGCAACTAGAAGAGCATTTTACAAAAATAGGAAAACCAAATAAAATAATAGCAGATAACGAATTCAAAGCTGTTCAGATAAAGGAATTCTTAGAAGAAGAGGGAATTTCTCTACATTTAACAAAGCCAAATAGTCATACCGGCAATGCAGACATTGAACGTTTCCATAACACTATAGCAGAAAAATTTAGAATTATTTCATTCAATAAAAATAAACTTTCAGTAAAAAGAATTATACAAAAAGCTGTAAGAAATTATAATCATAGATTCCACTCTACCATTAAATGCAATCCTTTTGACGCACATACTCATAAGATTGATTTAGAAAGAATTCGCCAGAATATAGAGAAAGTAAAAGAAAGAAAATTAGGAAAATTAAATAAGACTAGAGAAGATTATGAAGAACAGAGGTCAACGGGTTTTATTAAAAATTACAAGGCAGTTAGACACAAGAATGAGCCAAAATATAAGAAAGCAAATTTGAAAAATATCCATTATACAAATATTAAGCGACCATTAAAATTTACAGGTAATAGCATGGATAGTACTTCTGACACTGACTACTCAGATTAATTGCCAACACCTCCTTGACGTACAGACGATAAACGAACAGAACGGATACGTTAAACTTCAATTGACTGACATAAGCATTACAAATGAGACAGACATTATACTACATATTATAAACCCAGCTGAAATAATAGCATTAGTAAAAAACATTTCTATTAATCTAGCCCCATTACAACTCGAACAAAGACAAATGTTAAACGAAGAAATTTCAAATATCATATACAAGATTAGGACTTTAGTACCCTTACAACATAGACAAAGACGAGGTCTAATTAACATTATAGGTACGACACAAAAATGGCTATTCGGAACCATGGACGACGACGACAGACAGACTATAGAAGAACACCTAGATACAGTAGCAAAGAACAGTCATAATGCAATCGTAGCATCCAATAATCAAATTAAAATTAACGAATATTTTAACAGTACTTTTAACATGCTTAGAGATACCATTAGTAACGATAGAGTAACAATTTTAAAACAGGTTAACACTATACAGAGAGTAGAAAGAGAATTAGTAATGAAGCAAATTTATTTTGATCAATTATTTAAACTTAAGTATATCGAGTCAAAAATAGAACATATTCAGGATAATATTGTATCAGCAAGAAGTAACATTTTACACCCCAATATCCTTACAAATGATGAAATCGAAGCATATAAAATAGATTTTTTCAAATTAAAACAAATAAGACTTGGAGTTGCAAAATACAAAGAAAACATGTTAATGTTCGCCATTAAAATTCCAAAAAATTATGTAACTATGCCCCTTAAACTTTTAACTCCAGTTCCTAATACAAATTTTCTAGAAATTGATGCCGAAAAAGAATTCATTATAGAGTATAGAAATAAAACGTACAAATATGAAGAAGACAAAAATCTAAACGAATTAATCGAAAGTAAACATTGTGTAATAAAACAAAATTGTAAACTAATCAAAAATGATCAAACCGAAATTGAATCTTTAGATGACGAAACACTATTCATTAAAAATGTAAACTTAAAGATAAACCAAACATGTGATGATAGAGATATAAAACTCACAGGAAATTATTTAATCAATTTCGTCAATTGCACCTTGTATTTCTTAGATCTAAAATATTCTAATGTAAAACATATACAAAAGCAACGATTTTATTATCCGAATTATAAAGAAAAATTTAATTTTACTGAAACAATAAAGTTTGACAAAATTATCTTAAAAAACTTTGAAAATATCAAAGCAATAGAAGAAATAGAATTTAAGAAAGATGTATCCTATAAAATAAATGTAACTTGCATTGTAACAATACTAATTATGTTTTTAATATTATCATGTTTATGTATACAACAAAAAAGGATACAAATGAACTTTAGTAATAAAATTCAGGAGAATTTCACTCTTAAGGAGGGAGAAGTTACATATGTGCAAACACCAGCACCATTGCCAGCACCAGGCGATGAATTTGACACGTTTATCCGGTCGATTACAAAAAATAATTAATTATTTCACAATTTCCTGGAAACACCTCAATTCGGTCGGTGTATTCCCAGAAAATATGTGCAATTGCAAAATCGCTGACATTACGTCTGCCGATTAACAACCCAGAAAATTGAATGTAATAAATAGAGGCGAACTACACGAAATGTGTGTAGTATCCCGTGTTAAGTCTTACAATAAGTTTTTTTGATAATAAACGTTCCTAGTTACCAGTGATTTTGTTGTTTTTTTTTTATAATCCGCTCAAACCCCGTTTATGTTATTCGCGCGGAAACAAAAAAAAAACAATATTTGCTAAATTAAATTTTATCAAGCGATTCTTCAAGTGCTGGCGCCAGAACTACGAGGTATCCGCTAAAACCGGTAAGTCCTAGATTGAAGAACGGTTTTTTTTATTAAAATGATGGAGTGAACCGTTGTCGCAAGTGGTGTGTGGATGGGCGGACCGACCGTCCTTCGATGGGGCGACTGTGACCGGACGTAACGCACAAACGATGACGACATGACAGGGAATGACGTGACCGACTTCCGCTGATTTTTTTTACAGGTGGCGACTGGGAGGAATTTCGTTAGGGGCTACCATTCACAGATCTGGCCAGAATGGTAGCAATTGGTCGCATCCAAGTGCGATACGGGTGGGTTGGCCATCCTCAGCCAACAACACCCGGCTTATTTCAGGTCGTGACGAGCTGTCACCGCTGTGTGACCCTGAGACATATTATTCGGTGTAGGGTGCATAGGGTTAAGTTAGCGTTAGGTCTAGTTATAAGTCGATAATTAAGTTCGGTATTTAGGGTTTAGGTTAGTGTAGGATTAGTTAGTTTTAAGCGCGAAAGTCCCGGTCTTGCAGAGTGGTGATGGCACACAGAAGTGATCTTGCTGTTTCATTTCCTCTTTCTTCTATCGCCTTTTTCTCCTCCTCTCTTTTAAGTTCGTCCATGAAATAACATAGCTTTCTCTAGGCTATCCTTGTTTTATTTTTTTTTTATAATTCGGCACGAAACAAAAAGGTAAGTTGAGTTGCGATGCACGAGGTAGTGGCAAGAACCAACCCAACCCGACGAGCTAGAGCCGAGCAACCGCGAGCGTGCCACTGCCAACTACTCCTGCATCATGGATGCTTCCGTGGCCAACTGACTCCTTACAAGCTCAACGGCGATTTTATTTCCATTCATCACATTGTGACCGGGAACAAGACTCAGTTAATCCAGCCATTTAAGGGTTTGCTACATGCAGCACTTCACTCCATATCGGAGCTCTCTGCTTCAACTAGCTCCTACAGTTTATCAACATTCTGTTTGTACTCAACTACTGTTGTACAGTTATCACTGCCAGGCTTCCAATTTGAAGCGTCAGGCCCTTTGCAGGTAAGCCCTTTGGCGTTCCGGAATTTTTATGCAAGTGGATTTCCCCACGACATCCAAATACCGTCCGCCCCAACTGAGGCTTTTGCTGGTTACACCACCAGTTACAGTCGGACGTCGCGTTTTAGAAGAAGAAACCGCAGGAGTCATCGATTCTAACAAAAACCGGTTAACGCTTAAGGGATCATGATGAAAAACGTTTTCCGAAGTATGCTGGAGGATAATAAATATGGTCATTCTGTAGGTGCGAACTTATTAATTCCTGTGGCTCTAAGACTTTTAGATCGTGAGTTGGATGAAATGGTTTGGTAAAGTGTGGCATGGAAGCTCAGTAATCGTTAGGCACTCTGCAGATTTTCGATAAGGAAATCACCAATGCATTGCGTTTGTAATGACCCGTGGTCTATCCAAATCAAATTAAACACTCCACTCAATAGTGTCTGCGTAAGATATGTGTGTGTGTTTCAAGTATGTGACTGATCAGTGTGTGTACCTGCAGCTGGCTGGTCATCATCGGGAGTTACAGATCTCCACAGCGTTCATCGTTTCCAATTGATAAGAAGCCTAAGATTCATTGATAAAATGCTTGTAGTGAATCTGGACCTGTTCAAGAGAACGTGGCGGTAGTTTACATAGGACAAAAGGGAGCTTGGTCAAAGTCTCGACCTTAACATATCCGGATTTTAGGCGCCTTTACATGGTGAGGACAGATGTATAGAACTAAACATAAATGTATAGAAGTTGCGTTCACTCAAGTTTTAGAAGGTCGATGAATAGTAGAGAGTAGCGCTGGCACATCCTGCGGAGAACGAGACTATATTGAGAGTACTGGCTGTCCTATAACTTGGATTGAATCAGTGGCGAAACAACAGTCAGTCCCCCTTAACTGTAACGGTTTAAAGGGTTTACTCATGCAGGTAAAAATCGCAAGAGCATGCTCGGTCAGTAGCATGCTACGCCGTCATAGGGTCACAATGCTATAGGGAAGAGATTAAAAAGACATGAATAACCAACTAATAGCCTTGGATTGAAATCCTCGTTTAAACGGCAACGACCTTCAGGTCTGCACGTGGAATACTCGGTCCCTTAAGAGGCCACGTGCAGCCGAGCAATTAGCAGAGGCCCTTGACTGATATCACGACGTTACCACAGACATCCAGAAACTGCGATTGGATGGACCGAAGAGAAGGAGGATGAAAACTGTAATATACACTACGGCAAATGCTATAGGGAAAGGAATCAGCGCTTATTCGGATGCGGATTTCCAATATGCAGCAGACTTAAGTCTTGACCTTCCGACACATGAGTGAACGCCTCATGACAATCCGCATTAAGGGCTAAATTCATTAACATAAGCCTAATATGCGTCCATGCCCCAACGGAAGACAAGGAAGACGCCATCCAAGAATGCTTCTACGAGCTCCTTGACAAGTAAGTATGACGTTAAAATCGTACAAGGCGAATTTTATGCCAGGATAGGACAGTTGGTAGCCATAGTCTATACGACACCACGTCGGGCAACGGACTTAGACTTATTAACGGACTTAGTGGCGGGACGAAATATTACTATAGCAAGCAGACGATTTCCACATCTCAAACGCTAAGTCAAACTGATCACAATGCCATAGACGTAAGTATTTTTAACATCCGAATATTCCGGCAGGCAACATTAATTTGGATCACCACCTTGTTGCAGCCAAAGTACGAATGTAGATCTCCCAAGTGCAGTGACAGAGAAGAACTACAGAGAAGCAATGGCAAGACACCGCAAGAATCTTTGCCGAACGCGTATCACGAAACCTTTTAACAACTGCTGATATAGCATCATCAATTACCGAAAACCAGTGGCAACGTTCCCTACGTGACATCAAAGACGCCCCAGCTGTGGTGGGTTTAACCAGACAACTACCAAGAAGTTCCTGGTTTTATGAAGAATGTCGGCAAGTACGTGCAACTAAGGAAGCATATAAAGTGGCACTGCAACAAAAGACGAGAGCTGTCATGAGTTCTACGAGCAGATGAAATGGAAGGAATATCTGCTTCTCTAGAAGAAGAAATAAGAGCCCGAGATTTTACGGTAAAAAGGACGTTTCATGGCAACAAGACGCGAACAGATACCTGTAGAGATGAAGAATTAAACCTTGTAGTAGAGTCACAGTCGGTACTGAGAATATCGAAAAACTTCTTCAGCAGACTGTATAACGGCGACAAAGACAAACATCCCGACGTCAGGCAGAATAGACCCTTTAACTTAGACGATGATAGACAAAACTTCCGTTCAACTGACCAAAACCAAGTGAGGAGAGAACATAAATTGTGCAAAAATGCAAGTTTACAGAATGCTCATACATTCATGGGAGCAAGGATACGCCGTGCCATCACTGCATGTGTTGGAGGCACAAATTCCACCCTTGGCATTAGTCGAGACCGATCTAAAAGTTCTTCCTGATCTTAGGGTCACAGCACCCAGTACTTATTGCAACTTTACACCAAACCAACTGGAAAACCCTTCCTGCGATTTTAGGTTTAAACCACAGCCATCCTGATGCTCCCACAAGGGAAGGGACCTACTTCAACAAGTCAGGCCAGGACCGAAGTTTCGGGAGCTCTTGGCTCCCACTGTACCGTGATTTAAGTCCTGGTGGTCCTGCCACCAAAAAGACCTATAACCGGCAGCTTGTAACTGGTCAAAACGTAGCAACCTTTCGAGGCGTTAAGTTCAGAAAACTGTTAGGATAAGACCAATAATTTGCTCTGCTCCGGCTTGGAAGTGCTGCTGGAAGTGACTTTGTGGAAAGCATACACCAACTCATTTTTCAGCCCTGGCCAGTATGCCCATCAGCCCATTAGTATGCCTGATGAGTGGAATCTCAACATCATTTTGCCGATCCACAAAAAAAGAGACTTGAGGGGGTCTACACCAAATATTGAGGCATAAGTCTGCTAAAGATTGCGTACAAGAGCTACATAATCTGCCATATTGTGTGAACAATGCATCAACAACTTGATTGCCCCCGACCAAATTTTCGGCTGTTCCTGGAAAAAACTCAAGAAGTCATCGATTTTAAGGTCGCAAATGACATATACGAGTAATACACCCCTATTCTGCTGTACGTGCCGATCGAACGTTCCCTTCACCTATTCGATTCACTTTCACTTCGAATCGGTATGCTGTTATACGGCGGGTGAACTGCCTTACCGTTTTCTATTTCAAAGCTTCGAAGATTTAAACGTCACCCGTTTGGAAGTTTAAAAGAAAAACAAATATGGATAGTGCAGCACTTTATTTCAATTTTGACTCGGAAACAAGAGATTCTAGAGGACATTCGATCCATGCGGATAGTGGAATGCGGACCTGCGTCCTGCGTTACCGACAAGTGAGTGTTTCACTTCGACCGAAGAGCAGGATCGGACAACTTGTATTTGACAGAAACATTCCCGCCGGCCGCGTATAGCAGAATAATGCTGATAGAGACGAACTGTATCGAGGAATGTCCAGTTTTGGCATCCAGGCCAAAAGATGGGAAGCGGTCGCTGCTCCGTCAAGGTCGGTAACAACTAAAGCGAGACATTTGATGTCAGAAAAGGTTTTAGACAAGGTGACGCACGTGAAAGCATCTTTAACATCGTACTTGAAAGAATTGTGCCGAACTCACAAGCGAACATTGGAGGCACAACCTTTCAAAAGTCTGTGCAACAAGGTGAATTGCTTTTTTACCAAATAAAAAAAAAATATTTTGAGTGATGGAAATCTTTATTTGGACCTTTACAATTGTTTCTGTTAAGTGGAAGAGATGATATCCACCAAGTGGCTGCCGCCAGTGTTGATACACATTTGTGCCCGTTTTATCGTATTTTCCATGACTTTCCGCAAGATTTACGGTGATAAATGTTCGCATTCCTGTCGAATATTCTCCTTAAGATCTGGGATTGTCTGAGGCTTGTTGGCATAAACCCGCGACTTCAAGTAGCCCCAAAGAAAGAAGTCTGGGATGGTTAAATCGGGCGATCTAGCTGGCCATGCCAAATCTCCAAAACGGGAGATTACGCGACCAGGAAACCCTTCCTTCACAATATCTGCTACGGCGGTGTGTGCGGTAGCACCGTCTTGTTGAAACCCACATGTTCACCAAGCCCCGCTGATCCAATTCCGGCAGTAAGAAGTCCATATTGCCGATGGCGCCTTCAAAAAAATACGGCCCAATCACTCCTCCCGTGGATGCAATGGTTTTCGTGCACCACACGCGAATTTTCAGTGCCCCAAAAACGAAGATTTTGCTTATTGACGAAACCGCTTGCGATTGAGGATGGATTTACAGTAATTCGCACGCGACTGACGGTCAGGAGGCATTAACTGATGCACTGTTTACACTTTGTATGGGAACATGGGTAAGTCTTTCACTCAAATTCGCTGTAGCGTCCGTCTGGTGATGCTCAATTGCGTGGCCCGTCGTCTGGTTGATGTTTCTTCGTTTTCAGCGAACATCGGCAGCCACAGCCGCGATATTCTCGGCCGAACGACCAGTCCGGTGGCGGCCACGCCCTGCATGGTCTCTTGTGGTTCCACTCTGTTAGAGTCCAGTAGCTAAGCGTCGGAATGTTTGCCTATTTGGCGCGACACGGTTAGGAAATCGACGTTGAAATTCACGCTGCACTAACACCACCGAGCGATTATTGGTCAAAAACATCGACACAATTATTCCACGCTCTTGCGAAGTGTAGCGCTCCATGGCTTGTCTATTTGTATACTGCAGCTGTCTAGTTCACGAATGTCAAATATGATTGACGTATGACACCATTTGCAAAAATTATACCTTCTTTCGCTAGGGTGATTAATTTTGCGCCACCTTGTACTACTGACATAATTGGTAGAACTCAGCGGGCTGTCACCGGTGCGTTCGCTTGCATTGAAACGGAAGCTACGAAAATGGTAAATGAGGCAAAGCCAAGTATATCCTATCAACAAGAAGGGGCACATAAGGTCGACGAATAGAGCAGAACGTCACAGTTGATGGCTATAACTTGGAGGTAGTAAGCGACTTTGTCTACCAATAGAAATAAAACGAAGACTAACTCTTGCCAATCACTGTTTCTTTGGGCTAAAAAGGCAATAAGGAAGTAAGACCCCATCCCGCGCAACTAAAGAGGTTCTATATAAGACCCTAGTCATCTCAGTTTTGCTTTGTAGCGCTGAAGCACTTGACACAGTCGTGTGAAAAAATTCTTCGTAAGATGTTCGGTCCCGTTTGCGTTGGCGGACCTTGAAGAAGAAGATTTAACAACGAACTATACGAGCTGTACAGCGACATAGATCTAGTCAGAAAACTGTTCATCAGCACCCTGAAATGGCTAGGACATGTAGAGCGAATGGATGTCAAAGCTCCAGTCTGAAGAGTCTACGACTCCAAGCCGAAGGGACAACGCAGTAGAGGAAGACGGTGGCTAAGATAGCGCGCCCAAGTGCAAGTGGAGGAGGGCCTCAACAACTTGGACTGCGCAACGGGAGGTTTTAGCCAGAGGCCTCGTTAACTGGAGAGACCTATTCTTTGAGGCGCAAGTCCACAGAAATTTATTAGGAATGCTATTTGAATAAGCCCTGAATGGTTTTTCGAGGTCAATGAACGAAGACCTGCATGATAAATAGCTCTGCGATGATCCGTGACGTGTCGATATGAAACATTTAGGAACATTCAGAGCACAAGCCGAATTCGAAACAAGGTAGTGTTGGCACATACGAGTATTCCCAATCCAACCGACTGCCCTTCCTCAGTAGCTCAACAATCAGTTTCAATTTCCTCCGCTAATCGTCCGTTTCGCCAGGAGTTTTGTATGAGTGAGTAAACCAGGTCCAAGGATGTTCGGTGTTGCTGAATGGATTCGTTGTATTGGCGAGTTCCTTTGTGAAAAACATGGTTCTTGGCTAAGCACTTTTGAAAACACCTGTTTAGTTGGTCTTCATTCGAGATGTCCATATTCTGCGTTGCTAATTGTTCCTGCTTCACAGACCACATGGATCTTGAATTTCTGACTAAGATATTCCCGACATTTGTTCTGAGTTGCTATTGCGAAAAGAATCCTTCTACAATCACTTAAACAAAATCAACAACCATCATCATTTAACTTTAAACCTTTATTAACACATTACCCTACAACTTCTTCACAGCAAACGTCGAAAACTCATGCATTGGGTCCAACTTCTCCGCAAACGAGTATCCATTGAATTTAAGATCTGAGTACGGCATTGTTACCACCGCCTCAAAGCCGAGTTTATCTCCAATCATTTGTGTGAATTTTGATGTAAAAATCGATGTAACAGCTTTCGGTCTTTTCCCGTGAATATGCTTCGGAAATTCATCCTCCGAAAGCCGGCCGTTGCCGAAATTCCGTGCAAATTCCACAGAGTACGCTGCCAATGATTTGGCTAGTCCCTTGCGATCGAACCCCTGTCTGGTTGATAGGAAAACAATCTCCATGCTGCAATCAATATTCAAATTCTTATAGATATCGTAGGTGTTCTCCATGTGTTCAATGTAGTTGCCGATGTACACCATCTTGGGGCTTTTAAATAAGTTGGAGGTGTCTTCTAGGTCAGGATTCGATTTGGGTTCCTAAAAGCAAACGATAAGGATTGGATTTATAAAAATGTGTAAAGTGTCTTGGGCTTACCATAATTTTGTTGACTGAAATCGCGACCAGCTGGCCATTTTCAGTGTTACAGGCACCAAAAGATACACCATCCTTGAGTGTCTCACGACATGACAAAGCAAGTTCGTTCATGGCAGCTTCGCTTGACTGGATGTTTATAGCGGTACAGATGTTTTCATATTTCATAAAACAGTTTCGAAATAACTGGAAAAAATACAATTTGATTGAGATTAACTGCTTTTTCAATAGGACGGAGGTGTTTAACAAATAAATCATCTTAAAGGCGTGTATTCCCGTTAAATTTGCCTTAAAGGGAACCTGTAATCGGAGAGGTATTCTGCGAACCACTCACATGAACTCTGTGCTCCATTAGAAGTGCATCATGTGCGAAAAACCGCTAAGTTTGGAAAGTTCGGGATCGCTGCCCTTTCATTCCTATATTCACTGAAAGATTCTCGAGAGATCGTGGTCGCGTTAAAAGGCTCCTTAAGTACAGCTGAAAGTCTGGTAGCCTCTATACAATCTGGCTGGTTGACGAATTAAAAAAGTGACTAGTCAATTCTTGATGGAGAAAAGATGGCAAGAAATTATCAGAGAATAAATATTTGGGGTTCAACTTCCAGGCAGTGAAGCGGGATCCTACTACCTCGAATTGAAGGTAGGGTAGCCAACCCCTACGGGACATCATTGCCAGCTACAGTAGAGAGACACTTCTCTGACACCCACGGCCAAAATACAGACGAGTACTGTCAGAAACGCTATCCTCTGAACTATCAAGTCCCCCGCGTTACACCAATGAGCTTGACATGAAAGTCAAGCAACTTACTCTGGCTCTCAATCAGGCTATGGCCGCTTCTTGCCTAGAGGCAAGAAAAAGACTCACTGGTGGACATCAGCACTGGGACTGCTTAGAAAAACTTTCAGAGAACTTTTCAACTTAGGAAAAAGCACAAGAAATGTGACCGACTGGGACTCATACAAAGAATCCTTCAAATTATACAAAAAAGAGCTGATGAAGGCAAAGCGACAATCCTGGAGGTCATTCTGTGACAAAATCACGGAAACCTCTGAGACATCGCTGCTAAGAAAAATCCTCTCTACAAGTCCTATGATGCCTAGCTGTTTGAAAAAAACCGATGGCTGCAGGACAACCTCAAGTGCTGAATCGCTCAACCTGCTTCTGGACACCCATTTTCCAGGTAGCTCCCAACTCGCGGCCAGTAGCAGCCCAAACAGGCCTACTGCAACCGGGACCAAAATTCATGGTCTGATTACAAGAGACAAACTGCTCTGAAGACTGCATAGCATCAAACCGTACAAGTCTGCTGGCCCGGACGGTATAATACCTGCCGAGCTACAAACGTTCTCAGATATTATTCTGCCTGCGCTAGAAAATATTATGAGGAGCTGTCCCCTGTCATGGAGAGAATTCAATGTAGTATTCATTCCCAAAGCCAGAAAATGTTCTCATGTTGTACAAAAGGACCTCAGACCTATAAGTCTATCATCGTTCCTTCTGAAAACTCTAGAACGAGTGATTGATATCCACGTACGAGCTAAAATTGACCCAAGACTTCTGTCAACGGCCCAATTTGCCTACTATAAAGGAAAGTCGGTGAAAACGGCTCTGCACTCACTCACTACTATATAAAGAGTACAGAATCGTTGCTTTCCTGGACATAGAGGGTGCCTTTAACAACGTCGACACATCCGCAATCACGACTGCGCTTTCAGCTCTGCAGTTAGACGACTCACTTGGGTAGTTGATCAGTCTCATGCTAAAAAGCAGAATAATCAACTCCAAACTGGGTGAGACTTCTGCTAAAAGATGTGTCAGCAGAGGTACGCCGCAAGGCGGTGTCATCTCTCCCCTTCTCTGGAACTTAGTAGTTAACGAACTACTGATATACCTAGAAGCGGGTGGTAGCAGAGTGATTGCCTATGCGGATGACGTTGCTATAGCCGTCTCAGGTCAGAATCTCAATATCATAAATGAACTCCTTCAAGTAAATCTCAATGGATTAACACGCTGGGCAGATCGCTGTGAATTGGGAATAAACCCCCATAAAACAGATCTTGTCCTCTTTTCCAGGAAATGCAAAAAAATTCCAATTATAGACCCTCCTTCAATAAACGGTACCAGTTTAGTTTTCTCCGATACAGCAAAATATCTGGGTCTCAGTTTAGACAGGAAACTAAACTGGAAACCTAACATTCAAGAAAGAGTCAATAAAGCTACAATAGCTCTATTCTCTTGCAAAAAAGCCATTGGGAACAAATGGGGCCTTCAACCTCGCATAACCCACTGGCTTTACATCTCGGTCATAAGACCGATACTTACTTACGGGGTGGTCGTCTGGTGGACGACCTTAGAAAATGCAGTCAACTGCATCAAACTAAGTAGAGTCCAAAGAACAGCATGTCTATGCATAAGAGGAGCCTTGCGGTCTACCCCCTCCGCGGGGTCACTTGACACCGGAGTTGGTGGCGGTGTTTTCTCAGATAAGGCCTGGCCGGCCGCTATCAAGTCCCTGGACTTGGTCTCTAAAACCGCCCTTGAATGCCGATCAGCTCGCATGGAGATGGCAGAGCAGTTCAACATTCACCTTTGTTGGGTGTCGGGCTACGGAGACATTCCAGGGAACTGCAGAGCCGATTAACTCGCCAAAATTGGAACCACTCTACCCATTCTACCGGAAAAGGGTAGCATGGGTATACCAATCACTGCGTGCAAACTAGCATCAAAGCTGGATGCCAATAAAGGAACAGACCTTAGGTGGACTGCTGGACAAACATGTCTAGCGACCAAACAGATCTGGCCAAAGTTGGATCTGAATCGCTCTAAGTGTCTGATCCTTTTCAATAGAAAACATATCAGCGCCATAATAGGTGTCATCACTGGACACTCCCTTATAACAAGCACGCAAGAAGGCTTGGCGCTTTTAAATACAAACGACTTCTGTAGAAACTGCATGGACGAGGAAGAAGAGGAGACAATCCTCCTTCTCCAGCTCTCTGCCAGAGAAGAAAGATCCAGAAAATATAGACGTTAACAATCTCCTACGCTTTATGACAAGCTCAAACTAGTTCCATTAGTAAGAGGATCATAGATCCACGAGGCATCACAATTGGCCAGTAGGCCTAAGTGAGTTGGTACTTCCAACAGCCACTCTTACCTAACCTAACCTAGCTCAATTGAAGTACTTAAAGCCTTATAGTCTCTCAATCGCATACAAAGTAAGTGCCCTAGAATTTGTTTTCATTCAAAGTCATCGCGCTCGTAACAACGTTTTCATTCCTTGGAAAATATGCTAATTTACGTTGCCCGCAAAATGGACTATAATAAATGCACAATCAGCATCAATCACCGGCACGTCTCGTCGTTGTTTTGTTCGAAAATTTTCACAAATATTCAGTCTAACATGATTTGCTGTAATCAGTTAAGTGGAATAGCTTTTCTGTCTACGATTTCAAAATCGGTAATGAGTTGACCTTGGTCAATGCTTTCCTAATAAGGTTTTTCTGAAATACACAAACGGGAAGGAAAACGGTCTGAGAAAATGATTTATTGTCGGCAATTTTTTAATGAACGTTTTGCCTTTAATTGACGATTTTTTAATGTCTCAGGCAATAAGGTGTCACGCTTGTAAATCAGTTAAATTATTGCATTATGCAATATGACAAGCATAGTAGTAAATTTATTGTTCTGAAAACGTATAACGAAACGGTGATTACCAAGCAAAGGTTGTTGCTTTTGGTAACAAGGGTGCTATCTTGTCAATACAACTCATAGTGCGGATATCAGAGACATCAATTTTGAAAGCCCGTACAATACCGAGTATCTGGATTGAGGAAACTGTAGTTTTCATACCCATTACAGGTAAAACATTCCTTATGCCCTCGAAGGATCTCAGACTAATCGATCTCTCATTCTTCCTGTTAAGGAGCCTGAAAGAATCTTCTACCTACACAACAAGTTCAGTTTCAACCACAGAAGAGTGTCGAGTTGCCAGTATGCCTACTAACACTCTTTCAACAAGTAGTGGCGTTCGACAACGTTAAAACCTCCTCGATCATCGACTCTCTTCAAGAACTGGACATCCCTGATCCACTTCAAGTAGAATCATTAATGCAACATTTGGTCGCTGCTCTACATGAAAGGAACACGATAGGGATATGCCATAAGGGCGCGTACTGTCTCCTTTTCTAAGTTATCAAAGTGATGGATATGGTGTGGTAGCTTACGCAGCGAACGTTACCCTTATATGTCCAGAAGACACCAGCAAACACTCTAGCATTCCTGAGTACGCCATAGGCACACTATCCTCTTGGACACATAACTGTGGCAAAAGCGTAAGTCCAGTCAAAACTGCGCTGGTTCTCTTCACAAAAAAATATCGTCCATTTAAGATGGCACCTTCCTGAATTTTGCGAGGAGTGTCAGGTAGCTGTAGGCTCATAATGGGGTTGCGGTGACGTCATACAGACTAATGACACTAGATATCGATCATCCTTCAGCGAGTGCGAAAGGTGACAACTGCATTTCTGTCACGATACAAAAGATCTTTTTAATTGTTTTCTTTTTCGGCCGACTTTTGTGCAGACAAAGCGAAAAAATTTAGTCCGCATTCATCCTAAAGTGTAAATTAGTGTAGTAATCGTAAACATTTATTATCACTTATTCCGTAGTCATCTGGTGTCATTCACTGGTGGCAAGGAATGCCTGCTAAACTGTCATTAACGTATTAAGAAGCTCTCCAAAGGCGACTCTCCAAACTTTGCTCTCCTTGCTACCTATTGACTTGGTCGATTCAATCGTCTGAAAGTGTTTTCAAGTTCGACTTCAATCATTTGATTTCAGAAAGGAACGAATGGAGACAACGTAAAGTCTCCCGAGCAAAGTCTGTTTTCATCTTCACGGATGGCTCTAAGACGGCCGAAGACATTGGCGTTTGGGTCTTCTCTAAGGGCCTTTGCATACCCAAACCCTTCATTCTTCCCATATACTGTACTCTCCAGCGGAAATATCAGCTATTGATCAGGCCGGCGGCTTGGCTTAGCTTGAATCCATTACTCATATAAGTATGCCAGATTCCGATCTCTTGGGACAAATAGTAGACAGCTTGCCAATATATGACACACACTTTCAAGCGAACTCTAAGGTCAGTCATGGGACACTAAATAACTAGAAGACACGTTCAGCGATTGAGTATTCTTTACAAAGGTGCTGTAGAGAGAGATGAAGGGGAATCTAGGCCGCGCTTCCTTTACAGCTGCGAATATCAGAATGCAATCCCGAGGCGGCTACCGCTTCCGAGATCTAGTTGACCTCTGCTCTATGAAGCTCACCGTTTTTCACAAATTTATCAATAAATCTCTCTGGTTCCGGGATTAGCTAGAGCATCGCCCTTCCACGTTCCACCAGCAGTATCAAAATTGACTTCTAACTCGTTTAAGTGCACCTCAACGAGGACTGCCCTAACCCAGCGTAACTTACCACTCATGTGAGTGGCTATTGAGGTTTTCACTAAGACCTTCTCAATTAAATTGAAGAAAGTTTGACTTTATGGTCCTAACTGGTAGCCAGAGAGGTGCAATAGTTGATCAACAAAGGGCTTGTTCTCAGCTGCAGCCGGCTGCCGTCGTATGTTTATGGGATGTCCCTTTTCGACCGCGGCTGGGACTGAATTCTGCAGGCCCCATCTAACATAGAAAGAAAACCCCACCTGGATTAGAGCGCTGAACCAAAACTTGCCAGATCTTTCAACTACGATGACTCCTGCTCTTTCAGCGATGCGTTCGGGAGATTGGCCTGGAACGGTGGAGGGAATAACGAGGAGGCTCAGCCTGTTACCGTTAAACAATTTCAGAATAGACAGGATATTGCAATAGTTAGAGTGCTGTTTTAGACAGGTTGTCCTAGGAAACTGAAAAAGGCAGATGAGAATGCTGAAAGTCCCACTCTCCCAGCTTGTCTTTGGGGAGCATATAGGAGGGTGGCTGATAAAACCAACGAGGTAGCAGCCGGACTGTCTAGGCAGATGCACAACGTTGACGGCCCGCGAGAGACCAAAAGAAGGTCATTATCGTCGATCGCCAATTCTATATTTGTGGACTGTCGAAACGGGGTCGCCGAAAATGACTTAACTCGGTAAAACGTGTAGGGGATCCTCGGATCGCACGGACTCCGCGGCAGCCGTTACAGAAATAAATTTCTATACTCTGAATCCGAACAATATGGCAGCAGGAGGGATAGAACTTTGTCGTGCTGGCAGCAGGATTGGGATGACGAGATTGTAGGTAGGTGGAAATACCGATCAGCCTGTACATACATACACCGCATGGGAGTGAAAACATCATACAAATACGGCTGTTGCTCTGTGGTGGACGATACCGCTGAACATACGTTTTCCGATTGCGCAAAGTTGCATTAGCAATAACAGCTGTTAGAGGACTAGCTGGGCCTGGTAAGCACGCCCGAAAATATCGATGCTAAGTAGCGAGGGCGCATGCATGCAGTCGGTAATAAATGAAAAGAAAAGGGGAAGCAGGAGATTGGCGGACCTGCGTCTGTGCACGGTTAAATACATGTCAATAAGGAGCCAAGCTGCGCTGGCTGTTCATATCTCTGACTCCTCCGGGTTTCCAGCAAAGTGAACCACCAGACCGAACAGTCGTCATAGGGTTTGTGAATAGAAGCCCACCGATAAGAGACCATGGTACCCTTTAGGGCGCTTGCGATGGGTGTCTTTTAGACTGAGAGACGAGCTTTCCTGTTACTGACTCGGGGTTGTAAGAACCCGAACGGTGGCTCCAGTTGTAATAATGCTAACCAAGATTGCTCAAAAGAAGCCGATTGGACTGAAATTGGATGTCACGGTAAATCAATCTCCAAGGAAGCACAGATTTCCCTATAAGGGGTCTGACGTTTAAAGTGAGAAGGCTGGCAATGACGACAGTCCGAATGAACGCTGAGTGAAAGCACTGTGTTCATCAACTGTGGGAGTTAGCTGAGGCAGAGAATGTTCAAGAGGAAGTCTGCGATATGGAAGACGAAACTCTTTGCTTGAAATGCTCAAGTAAATTCCTGAATATCTGAGTCACACTATAGTCTGACCTGATTGTCAACATTGTTGGTTCTCAGCTAACATTTGTTATGAAAGTAAGACAGCCAGCTATCCACCTAACGTTTAACGGGTACGTAAAGGAGATTAACGGTTGAAAAGTACTGTCGGAGGCTACCATATCAGAACATAGACACATCGAATGCAGAATCGGTCCTGTTGAAAAGGAGAAATCCGCGACCCAATTGGACAACCGTAAAGTCCGTCAGAGCTACAGCCGAATTCAGAACGAAGTAGAACTTAAAAGAACCTATGCCGTATTCAAGCGATGTTTTCGCCAAATTTCCTGTGGGTCGCCCGCTCCATGGTGTAACGCAGTGTAGCATAAAGGCACCCGAAAACTTTTAAACAAATCACCTAACACTAATTAAGAGGGAGACTGTGAAAGTATCCAAAATGCAAACCAGCCAGACTAGAATTTATCATAGATGGCAAGTACTCTGAGTCGAAAGCAAATACTCTCTGTCTCATGCGTGAGACTCACTTTCTAACCTGATCAGAACCAGCTCACGACCAACTTCTATCACTGAAGCTGCAAGTGACACGTACATAGCTGGTATCTGCCACCAATTGTGGTTAGCATGAGGTATATCAAGTCGTTTGGAACGTACATTCAGTTCTGCTATAAAATGATGTGGACCAGCTGCCGGCAACTCTTAGGAAAATCTTTACTGCTAGCCTAGCACTTATACACACTTATCAAATTCCTGAGGACCTGCAAGAGTAGCCTTTATATCGAAAATTGTATCGACTAGCCCAGAGTTTCAGTTTGACTTCTCTCGTTTCGAAAAGCACGCAGAGAATGGTTGTGCTTCCTATGCAGTCCAAGTTGCTACATGTCTACCAAAGCGAAATATCTTGCTATACTACGCTTCTAAGTCTGATAGGTAGAATTGAAGGAGCACTCATTAAGTAGGAGCACGCGCTGGTCATTTCATAGACATTGAGAGTGCAGCCACAATGCAACTTTTGACGGCATATACTCGTATACGGCCAGGTAACGCGGAGTAGACGAAACAGTAGTTTTGTGGATGAAAAAAACGCTAGTGAATAGCATTCGAGGATGATGTAGTTGTACTGTATGTTGGATTGTATTTAGCGACTGTCTCCTCTAAAGCGCAGGTAGCCGTAGATGTGAACGACGATAATCCTTAATCCTCACAAAACTGAATTTGTTCTCTTTTTAAGAAGGAAGAAGCTGACTGACTCGACTCATCTACCGCTTAAGTGCATTAGCATTAGTTTCCTAAACGAAGCCAAGAATCCTGGAAAGCAAACTACTTTGGACTAACCGTTGAAAACCTCCAACACCATGCTGGCTTTTTCACAGCTTAAAGGCGCTTTTGGTCCTTTGGATCTACACGAGATGTCACGGTTGCTTTTACCAGACTCAAAAAGACGGTTTGTTTCGTTTGTATGGGGACTTTTGCCAACATGCCTGGCTCTGTTCTAGACTCACTACCGAATATACTTCACTTTGATATTCATATCATGATCTGCACTCTCAAAGCTATCTTTCGTTTAAAAAGAAATGCTCTTTGGTACAAGACCTAGTTTTGATGACTTTGGAAATTCCAGAACATCTGCAAAAAAACCAAAATCGACTTTTCCTGTTCTCAGGAATAGTTTTAACCAGAAACTGAGCTAGGAAAGGAATGTCAGGTCTTAACGAATAGCCCCAAAGCCAATTTAGGATACAGCACCAGCGCCCTTTTGGAGGCCGACAACTTCACATTTCATTCCTCGTTAGGAAAGCTTGCGACTGTCTTCCAAGCGTGAATATACGTAATTTTGACTCTCCAGGATACCGGCAGAATTAATGAATTCTTCCAGACGGCTCTAAAAGCCACTTGGTCCTGTCCCTCGGTAAAAAAATGCAGACTGCTAAAAGACATCGTTACAGGGTAATGCACTTTTGCTAAATACTTTGGTGTGTTCGGCACTAAGGAAACAAAATCCTACGAAACTCACTGTGAAAGCGATGACGGCACAGTAGAGCAATATCTCTGCGAATGTCTGGCCTACAGGCTACCTAGATACCTAGCGCTGATGAGATGCGTGCACTTTGTCACTGAAGTTTGGTAATTGCATCGAATGACTGAAAAGTTCCAGTAGGAGGACAAAGAACAGTGGATTAGTTCTTTGTCCGCATGCTCTGATTCGGCAGAAAAAAGTGGTCCGCTTATCCTTAAGTGGTGCATTTAGAGACAGTGTCTGACTATGACCTTGAGTAGTTAATAACCCGTATTGCATTGATGTTGTTCAGCCGAAACATTACAGATGTGTTTCCTTCTATATCAAGGAAGCCGCCCAATGTAAACTCTTTACCACAAAAACTTGCTTTAATCTGGCTGTGACTACCAGTCACAGCTGTTTCCTTTTGTATTAGTACACTAAGTAACATTACCCTTATCGGAAGATGCTATAATTTTTGCAAATGGCGGCAGATGTCACATTGACATTTGTGAATTAAACAGATACAAAATGCACGTCAACAAGACATGAATCGCTATACTCCTAAAGAACGCGGAAAATTTGTTAGGATTTTTTTGCGGAATAATTCGACGGTAGTGTTGACGCAGGGCGAATTTCAGCGCAGATTTCCCCGTCGTTCGACACCTACTGGGCAAAGACTACGACGTTTAGCCGCTCGCCTACAAGAGTATGGGACGATACGAAATACTGCCAGGTTTGGCCGAAGCCGGAGTAGCCGTTCTGTTGAGAATATCGCAGCTGTGGTGGATGGAGCAATGGCGCATACTGCACGAGCCACAACGGGTCGCCTAATTTCACTGGCCGGCAAGATCGCCTGATTTAACCGTTCCAACTTCTTTTTGAAGTTACGAGTCTGTGTCGACATCGGCCTGGTCAGAAAAGTGCCCGAGATAGTTATGACATGAAAAGCGAATGGATACTAAGGTTCCGAAGAGTCTTCCATTCCTACCTGTAGAGACCTTAGGTGGCATGCGCAAATGTAAGAGGACCTCATCTTGAAGTGGGTAACTAGAGGCAGCTTACTAAAAGCCTCCTCCTTGAACTGTAACAACAGTTCACCATCTGTGGGCTTCTAGAGCAATGGAACTTTCGACAAATCATGGAGCTTGTCGCCTTCTACTGTACATGGCCATGATAAAACCTATTATGTCCGAAAACGCATCACTGCTCCTTTTACCAGACTACAAAGACAACGGTCGATTTAGTCTGCATTGGGGCTTTGCCTAGCATGCCTTGTGAATTTCTCTACCCTTCTTTTCAAAGGCCGGATTCTTTCAGCCATCGTGCATTGAAAAAGAAGTGGTCTTTAGTACAATATGCACTGCAGCTTCGAAGACATTGCACGCTGACTGTCTTTTGGGTTTAGTCTTATGGACATGTTGTTTGATGCAATGACAACAGAACTTCGATTGCCGCAGAAACTGATCCAAGAAAGGCATATAATCCGGTTTTCACGGATGGCATCAAACTCTATCTAGAATGCGGCTTTTTAGAGGATAGCATTGCTACACTTTACGCCACATTAGCAAAACTTGAGTTTGTCTTTTAAGCGGAGATATACGTAATCCTGACCGCAACGAACTAGTAGGTGGCACAAAAGTCATCACCCTATCGGAAGATGATATAATTTTTGCAAATGGCGGCAAATGTCAATTCTACTTTGACATTTGTGAAGTAAACAGATACAAAGTACACGTCAATAAGACATGAATCGCTATACTCCTAAAGAACGCGGAATATTTGTTACAATTTTTTTGCGTGGTGGTGCTGACGCAGCGTGAATTTCGGCGCAACGGTCGTCCGACTCCAACTGGGCAAACACTACGACCTTTATGCGCTCACCTAGAAGAACATCGGACAGCACGAGATACTGCCAGGTTTGGCCGACCTCAGAGTAACCCTTCTGATGTCGCCTACTTTACTGAGAATTTTGGTGAAAGACTGTAAGATATTCCCTTACAGAGTGCAGACAGTGCATCAGCTGTTAGCTGTTGACTGCCGAGCGCGTGTAATCTACGCGCAAGTCATCCAGAATCTCGACCACGAGGGAGACAACTTTTAATCGAAAATCATTCTGAGCGACGAGGCTCATTTCCCTCTCTGTGGATATGTGAATAAGCAAAATTATCGCTTCTGGGGCATCCAAAATCAGCGTATAACCCACGGAGAGCCAGTACACTCACTCAAAGTAATTGCATGGTGTACTGTTTACGCTGGAGTCATCATTGCGCCCTATTTTTTCGAAAACGCCGCTGGCCAAACGACTACCTGTGGACGGCGACCGCTACAAAGCCATGTTCAACGACTAAAAGAGTTGCTAAGAAGAAACTTAATTCATCTATTTTTGCCGAAGGCAGTAAGAATAATATTTACATTAACCATCGTTTTACTAAATATACTAGGGCACTCTCCATGGCAGCGAAAAAATGCAAAATAGAGAATAAATTTAAATACGAGTGCTTGTGGTTTCAAAATTCTCAAATATTGTGGAGAAAGATCGATAATGGTGAGGTTGTTGTTATTAAATCGTTTGATGATCTATCAGCAATCTAATATCAACAACGTGGATGATGTTTTTGATATCACAAATAACAACCTCACTACTGAAACCTTTTGTTCCATTTGTTGTAGAGTTTTCCAATGTATTTCAAATAATCACTCTTTTATCGTTGTGCATCAGAATATTCGTATTTACTTGTTGCAAATCTTGAGGCCTTTGAATTTTTGCCTGAAATCATATTTGCTTCCGAAATTTGGATTTATTCCAATGAAATTGATGAATATAAAATTCCTAATTATAACTTTTTTGCGAATCCTAATGATTCCTATTCTGCAGGTGGAGTGGGAGTTTTTGTAAGAGATTCATTTTATGGCGATATTAAATATATTAAACTTTTAAGTGTAGACATCATACAAGTTTCTTACACCATATTTAATTATAATATAATTTTTTTCTGTGTGTATAGACTTCATTCTCAACCTGTAAACTTATTTATTGATGAACTTTCTGATTTTCTGCGCATTCAACGAGCGGGTAATCTAGTCATTCTAGGTGATTTTAACTTAGATATTTTAGTTTCCAACCCTTTTTCAGATTTTTACCTTGTAATGATTGCAGATCACGGACTCATTTCTTTTATAAATGGTATCACTAGACCATCTTCGGGCACATGTCTTGCCCATGTATTTGGTCGATTTAATTTTATTCCTTCTAACAATGCCTTGATCTTGGCATAACCGACCATTGCATGACTGGCCTTCTTCTTGAAGGAATTTCAATCAAAAAAAAAAGGTACTTCTCGTCTAAATGTGCCTAAAATCGATTTCCTTGATTTGAGTAATAAACTGCGTTTTGAAGATTGGGCTGAAGTTTATAAAGGGTCCGCCATCTAACGTTTTTTTTTTCAACTAGTGCTTATTTCGTGAATGATAACACTTAGCTCATGTCTGATTTGACATATAATTAGTTTTATCCTTCCGCTGAACGAATATGGTTGTGTATATGCTTGAACAACGCTGGGAAATATTGCGACATTACTTTGAAAATCATGGTAATGTTGCAGAATGTGTGCGAAAATTGCGTACGGATTTTGGAAGAAGAGAAGCACCGTCAGCTCCGTATGTTCGTTATCTTGTGAAAAAAGTGAAAGAAACTGGCATCCTCATCGATAAACCAAAGCGTGAAAAGCCAAAAACAGTGCGTACACCCGAGAATATTGCTGCTGTGGCAGAAAGTGTGCGTCAAGCGCCATCAACATCAATTCACCGTCGTTCTCAACAATTGAACATTTCGAAGACATCATTGGGACGTGGATGCCGCTGCTGATATGATTACAGACACCATTCTCTTTGGAATGAGATCCTTTATTCCTCATCGGATGAAGAGTATCAAACCAAAAGAAAAGGCATGGTACGACTCGAGCTGTAAAGAGGCCGTCAGGGTTAGAGAAATGTTTTTTCGGTCCTACAAGACCAACCCGACAGAGGAAAACCGAAAAAAGTTCAAACGAGCCAATGACTGCAACGCCTTTCTTAAGCGTGTGAAATTCCTATACGAGCAAAAACTGAGGCAAAAAATACTGCAATGTCCCAAAGGCAGTAACAATTTTTGGTCGTTCGTCAAAAACATTAGAAATTCCGCCTCATCCTCCACCCCAAGGCTCATTTACAATGACATTCCAGCTGTCAGCTCTTTGGATAAGGCCAATCTGCTTGCTGCACACTTTGCGGTCAGCTCAACACTCCCAGATTGTGCTTTGTCTCCGCCTACACTTGAGTGCGTCGAATCTTCAATGGGACGAATCTACTTTCGCACTCGTGTAGTAGCAAGAGTACTTAAAGATCTCAACATACATAAATCCGCTGGTCCAGATGGTATATCTCCCCTTCTTCTGAAGAGGTGTTCGTCCTCGCTAGCAAAACCACTGCGTAAGCTTTTTCATCAATCCTACACTTTAGGACTCTTCCCAAGCAGCTGGAAAACAGCATATGTCCAGCCCGTCCCTAAAAAAGGTGAATCATCTTCTCTCTCCTCCTACAGACCCATTGCGCTTACGTCCCTTCTTTCCAAGGTTATGGAAACACTGATAAACCGTCAGCTCCTGAAATATCTCGAAACGCGAAAACTTCTCAATGACCGGCAGTACGGTTTTCGTAGCAACAGGTCCACTGGTGATTTGATGGCATGTCTCACCGAAAAGTGGAACCAAAGCGTACATCAATCTGGCGAAAGCAAGATAGTTGTACTTGATTTTTCCAAGGCATTTGACAGAGTTTGGCATCAGGCTCTTTTGTCGAAAATGCGTGCATTTGGGATCGACGACTCTCTTCTTCAATGGATTAGAAATTACCTTTCGGAACGTTCAATTCAAGTTGTCTTGGACGATTTCAAGTCTGATATTCACAAAATAAATGCTGGTGTGCCCCAGGGCTCAGTTCTGTCACCGACACTCTTTTTAATTTTCATTAACGATCTCTTGTCTGCTACTTCTAATCCAATATATTCCTTTGCTGATGACAGTACTCTCTGCTTTTCATATTCGTTCCCGGACTCACGGCCCTGCTCGTCGGCTGTAGTACGAGAACGGCAGCGTATGCTAAGCTCATTAAATTCCGATATCAACAGCATAACCAATTGGGGAACTATCAATAGAGTGGAATTTAATGCTTCCAAAACACAATGCTGTCTGCTGTCTTTAAAGCGAAATTTAAACACCCAGCCATTATCTATGAATGGCACTTGCATCGTCGAAACCGAAAAACTTTCCATTCTCGGTATGTGTGTCAATGACAACTTACGTTGGAATGATCACATATTTGATGTCGCCAAAAATGCTGCGAAATGTCTAGGTTTCCTCAAGCGATGTAAGATATATTTTACCCCCTCTGATCTGGCCTCAATATATAAGGCATTCATCCGCCCAAAATTGGAGTACAACTCCCACATCTGGTCAGGTGCTCCTAAAACATCTCTGCACCTGCTCAAAACCGTGCGATAAAACTTATTGACGATACTAATATCAGTCAATCAATGGACACCCTCGAACACCGACGAAATGTCTCGTGTCTCACTTTGTTTTATCGCTATTTCCACCACCAGTGCGAAACTGAAATCGCCAGTAGCATTCCGCCCATTCAAACTTTCAATCGTAACACCCGTCTCGCTATGAATGCTCATCAGTATACCCTCAAGCCCATATTCGGACGTACTCTAAAATATCGTGATTCGTTCCTAAGCCGTACAACTCGCTTATGGAATGCCCTGCCGATCTCTGTATTTCCTGGTCGTTATAACTTGCAAACATTTAAAAACAATGTACATCGGTACCTCTCTTTTCTTCCTCCCTAAATTTCCTTTGCCCGCGCTGTGTACAATCACCTTAAGGGTACTCAAACCCCTTGAACGCGCGCTCATTATATAAAAAAAAAAAAAAAAATGGCTGAGGTAACGTATGGAGTTATAAATTGAGCTTTTTATTTTTGATTTTGCGTTAATTTTCCAACCTGTTTTGCAAATTTCGTGTAATGGGTGTCTATAGTCTGAGAGGCTTTTTGCGATTAGCTTACTCTGGTGGATTCTCTTCATGTCTATAAAATGTGGAGTATTTGTTTCTGCCAACAATGCATCGATAGGTGTAGATGGTAAGGCACCTATTGCTTTTCGCAGTATGGCGTTGGTTTTGGTTTAAATTAGTTGATCTTTGTTTTTAGTCCAATTGGTGTAGATAGTAAAACCGTGTAGTGTTGCTCCTCTTGTGAGTGTTTTGGCTATCTCGATCGAAGTGTTTATGTGAGGTCCTTTGTGTTTTTGGCAAATGATTTTCATTAAGTTTAGAGATTTGTTTAACCTCTCTTCCACTAACTTAGCATGTGCATTCCATTTCCACGTTTTTGTGCAGATAAGTCCAAGCAATTTCATTTTTTCTTTTATGGGTATTTGGATGGAGTTGATGTTTAAGGTGGTGGTTGAACAGCTTTTCTTCCTGCATACATGCAGGGCCTCCATTTTTTCACTCAGCAACTTCTCGCCTGTGTTGTTGCACCATATTGTTTAAAAGCATAGGAAACTTTATCTGGATTTCCAGACCCAAGAATGAAAATGTTGTCTGCGAACGTTAAAATGGCTTTTATTTGCCGATCATTTGTTTGAAGTTGGTCAAGGAGCGAATTCACATAGGTGTTATAGCGCTGTCGCTGTGTGGGACTCCGTTTGCTAATCTGTGGTCTGTTGAGTAATGTCCATTCACGCACACTTTTATTAGTCTGTTAGACATGAATGATTTTATTGCATTAAGCAAATTTGAGTTCACTCCCCATTTTTGAAGTTGTGTAATAACACCGAAAGTTGTTACTTTTTCAAAAGCCTTTTCCAGGTCCATGGAAAGAAGCACAAAGTGGTTTCTAGAGGCCATTTCTGTATGTATTGCTTGGTCAAGCACATGCAACAGAGTGTTTGTGCCTCTTTGAGGTCTGAAGCCATGTTGGCAATTGTCCAGGCATGTTTCGAGAGTTCCTTTTAGCCTGTTTACAATTATTTTTTCAAATAGTTTGGACAGAACTGAGAGGAGGGAAATTGGGCGGTAACTTTCGATGCATTGCGGATCCGCATTTGGTTTTGGAATAGGAATTAAGTTTGCTTTTTTCCATTCATGTGGGAATATTCCTGTTTTTAAGATGTTGTTGTATAATTTTAATAACCTCAACATGACTAAGCTGGGCGATTTTTTTTAACATGTTAAAAGTTATTTTGTGCGAGCCTGGGGTCGATCCTTTAGTTGCGTAAAGGGCTTCCAACATTTCTGGTAGTGTAATAGGTGGTACATTTTCGACAGGTAAAAAATTGTTTACTTTCATTTTATTGTTGAGTTGCACAAGATGGTGTGGAAAGTTTTCATCTGAACTGTATCCTGCCCATTTAGTGGCAAAAAGTCGCGCGATTACATTTGGATCAGTTGTCACTGTAGAGTCTTTTCTGATTGCCGTGATGTTGCTTCGAGTCTGTTTATTATTTATAGCCTTGACCTTGTTCCAGAGTGTTGTCGAGTCCATCGTTGGGTTTATTGAAGATAAGAAATTCGTCCAGACTGCTGGTTTTGCTTCATGTACCGTCCGTTTAACTTTGGCTGCTAGGCGCCTGTATGTTGTGATGTTACTATTGGTGGGGTGATCTTTTGCTATATGCCAGGCATGTCTCTTCTCGATGGTTAATTTTTTTATGCTGGGGTTAAACCAGACTGGTTGTTGTGGAGAGTTTTCCGGGTAAGAGGTGGGAATTGAGTTGGAAGCTGCTAGCCTTAATATTTTTCTTATATTGGCTGCATCTTTATTAACATTTTGCGACTCCTGAATAGAATTCAGGAGTTGACCTGATTTTTCTGAGAATTTTGTATTTAAGAAAAAGTAGAAATAAATGTCACATCAAAATTAAAAATAAATACTTCAAATATAGTGGGGTGTACAAAATTCATATCAAGCAAATTTTTTATAAATTCAGGTAATAATAGAGATCTAAATGATAGAGCGTAACAAAACTTCAATTTCGTTGTGATCAAATATAAGAAGCCATGACCTAACACTTTTTAAAAATGAGAACAAATTCCTTTTAATTTGAATTCCTTCAGGGAGTATATTAAAAAGCTTACAAGAGACAATCGTATAAAAGTTTTTGAAACATGTAGTGCGAAACGTAGGGGTACTAACAACATGACTAGTTTGGCTACGCAAGTAATGCATATCAAAGGTAGGACTTTGAAGATATCCTCCTCTTATAAAAAAAGATTTTTAAAACTTTGAAAAAATATAATTGCCTCACTGGCAGTATTTTCATGGTCTTAAGCAAATCCATAGAATGTGTTAATCGATTAACTTTGCACATGTTTCTTACAGCACATTTTTGGAGGACAACCAGCTGCTGAAGTTTGGTGCGATAGGCACCTCCCCAGCAGCCAATGCCATACTGCAATTTCGAGTGAAATAGACCGTAGTAAACCATTTTCAATGTATTGATAGAAAAGAAATTCTTGACACGATACAAACAACGAATAGATAATAGAAGGCACTGTCTTAAATTGGTAATGTGTTTGGGCCAACTCCTAGGTATTTATAGTCCACAACACTCTCAATTTTAAAACAATCTGAACTACAGCCAACTTCGGAATTGTAGTGTGCAAACCTTTGCTCAGACAAGGTATCATAAATTAACGAAAACCTAGCGCAATCAGGTGCATGAAATATCACATCCAGGCCAGGCGGTACTTGCGCACCTATGCTAAAGTACATTAACCTAGTTTTATTGCTAATCACTAATTTATGTGTAGCAAACCAATACCTCAATAAGTGGACATCATTGTTTATGTTTGCAATTAAAGTCAATGGACTGGCTGAGGTGTAAGCAATTCCAAGGTCATCTTCAAATGCTGTGATTTTACCCTCAAACGGTTGCGCAAATAAAGAATTAACATAAACTAAAAACAGTATTGGGCCAAGCACAGATCCTTGAGGCACACCTAGATTAGTTACACTGGAATTGCTTACACAGTTTCCAATCTTGACTAATTGAGTTCTATCCTTTAGATAGGGCTCAGACCATTTAAACATGAAACTGCGAAAACCCACTTTAAAAAGTTTGTCTAGGAGGATGCTGTGGTTTACCATGTCGAAAGCTTTTTTAATATCAACAAAAATCCCGGTACAACAGTCCCTCGAGAATTACGGAACAGTAATTTAACAATGCCTTCTCAGTAGAATGACCTGCTCTAAATCCATACTGTGTTGGGCTAAAGAATTTAATTCTGTTAAGGTAAGACAAAACACGTACCTTAATTGTTTTCTCAAATACTTTAGAGATGGAAGATAATAATGATATGGGCCTATAATTCGCTTTGTCACTCCTATCGCATTTTTTGAATAGAGGTATCACTATTGCACATTTTAATTGATCAGAGAATATCCCAGAAATAGTACTTAAGTTAAATAGATAAGCTAAAATATCTACAATACTTAACGCAGTTCTTTTTAGTACTACATTGGATATTTCATCGCTGTCACAGGAACCCGAATTTTTAGCACATTTCTTTTGAAGTTTGTGCCTCAGCCTTATTTTCTTGATTAGCGAGTAACTGATCCAAGGTTTAAGTCTAATATTCGATTTTTTGTGCACAACAGTAAGACTAGAAGAACTAATATGTTTTTGGAATTTTCTTAGAAATGCGTCATATGCTAAAGAAGCGTTATCTATACTAAAGGGTCCTCCATCTAACGTTTTTTTTTTCAACTAGTGCTTATTTCGTGAATGGTAATACTTAGCTCATGTCTGATTTGACAGATAATTAGTTTTGTCCTTCCGGTTAATAATGGAAAATAATTTCATTCAAATGGCTGTCTCGGCTGGCCATGCAGTAGTCTACACGATCGGTCCAATTTTTAAGCACATTATCGATTGTGTGCAGCTGTATTTCACCAATGGCTTCACGAATATTGTCCTTTAAAGCGTCAATTGTCTCTGGCTTGTCGGTGTAACACTTATCTTTTACGGCACCGCACAAATAATACTCCAACGGTGTCAAATCGCAGCTCCGAGGTGGCCAAACGACATCAGCTCTGCGGCTGATAATGCGATCTTCAAAAACAGGGCGCAAAACATCGAGTGTAGCTTCGGCTGTGTGGCACGTAGCGCCGTCCTGTTGAAACCAAATGTTGCCAATATCGACCTCTTCAATTTTTGTGAACAAAAATTCGTTCAACATGGCCCGATAACGATCGCCATTGACTGTAACGGCCATTCCTTGCTCATTTTCGAAGAAAAATGGCCCAATTATGCCTCTGGACCAAAATCCGCACCAAACAGTGACTCGTTTTGGGTGTATCGGCTTTTCAATGTATGCGTGCGGGTTTTCTGTGCCCCAAATGCGACAATTTTGCTTGTTTACATACCCGCCAAGATCAAAATGAGCTTCATCTGAAAAGATGATTTTTTTGGCAAAATCGGCATCTTCTCTAAGTCGATCGCAGGGCCACTTAGCGAAGCGAAAACGCATTGGATGGTCAGTTGGCTTCAACTCCTGAACCAATTGGACTTTGTATGGCGTCATACCAAGGTCTTTATGCAAAATTCGTCTCAATTTTTTATTTTTTTTATAATGAGCGCGCGCTCAAGGGGTTTGAGTACCCTTAAGGTGGTTGTACACAGCGCGGGCAAAGGAAATTTAGGGAGGAAGAAAAGAGAGGTACCGACGTACATTGTTTTTAAATGTTTGCAAGTTATAACGACCAGGAAATACAGAGATCGGCAGGGCATTCCATAAGCGAGTTGTACGGCTTAGGAACGAATCACGATATTTTAGAGTACGTCCGAATATGGGCTTGAGGGTATACTGATGAGCATTCATAGCGAGACGGGTGTTACGGTTGAAAGTTTGAATGGGCGGAATGCTACTGGCGATTTCAGTTTCGCACTGGTGGTGGAAATAGCGATAAAACAAAGTGAGACACGAGACATTTCGTCGGTGTTCGAGGGTGTCCATTGATTGACTGATATTAGTATCGTCAATAAGTTTTATCGCACGGTTTTGAATCCTATCTAGCAGGTGCAGAGATGTTTTAGGAGCACCTGACCAGATGTGGGAGTTGTACTCCAATTTTGGGCGGATGAATGCCTTATATATTGAGGCCAGATCAGAGGGGGTAAAATATATCTTACATCGCTTGAGGAAACCTAGACATTTCGCAGCATTTTTGGCGACATCAAATATGTGATCATTCCAACGTAAGTTGTCATTGACACACATACCGAGAATGGAAAGTTTTTCGGTTTCGACGATGCAAGTGCCATTCATAGATAATGGCTGGGTGTTTAAATTTCGCTTTAAAGACAGCAGACAGCATTGTGTTTTGGAAGCATTAAATTCCACTCTATTGATAGTTCCCCAATTGGTTATGCTGTTGATATCGGAATTTAATGAGCTTAGCATACGCTGCCGTTCTCGTACTACAGCCGACGAGCAGGGCCGTGAGTCCGGGAACGAATATGAAAAGCAGAGAGTACTGTCATCAGCAAAGGAATATATTGGATTAGAAGTAGCAGACAAGAGATCGTTAATGAAAATTAAAAAGAGTGTCGGTGACAGAACTGAGCCCTGGGGCACACCAGCATTTATTTTGTGAATATCAGACTTGAAATCGTCCAAGACAACTTGAATTGAACGTTCCGAAAGGTAATTTCTAATCCATTGAAGAAGAGAGTCGTCGATCCCAAATGCACGCATTTTCGACAAAAGAGCCTGATGCCAAACTCTGTCAAATGCCTTGGAAAAATCAAGTACAACTATCTTGCTTTCGCCAGATTGATGTACGCTTTGGTTCCACTTTTCGGTGAGACATGCCATCAAATCACCAGTGGACCTGTTGCTACGAAAACCGTACTGCCGGTCATTGAGAAGTTTTCGCGTTTCGAGATATTTCAGGAGCTGACGGTTTATCAGTGTTTCCATAACCTTGGAAAGAAGGGACGTAAGCGCAATGGGTCTGTAGGAGGAGAGAGAAGATGATTCACCTTTTTTAGGGACGGGCTGGACATATGCTGTTTTCCAGCTGCTTGGGAAGAGTCCTAAAGTGTAGGATTGATGAAAAAGCTTACGCAGTGGTTTTGCTAGCGAGGACGAACACCTCTTCAGAAGAAGGGGAGATATACCATCTGGACCAGCGGATTTATGTATGTTGAGATCTTTAAGTACTCTTGCTACTACACGAGTGCGAAAGTAGATTCGTCCCATTGAAGATTCGACGCACTCAAGTGTAGGCGGAGACAAAGCACAATCTGGGAGTGTTGAGCTGACCGCAAAGTGTGCAGCAAGCAGATTGGCCTTATCCAAAGAGCTGACAGCTGGAATGTCATTGTAAATGAGCCTTGGGGTGGAGGATGAGGCGGAATTTCTAATGTTTTTGACGAACGACCAAAAATTTTTACTGCCTTTGGGACATTGCAGTATTTTTTGCCTCAGTTTTTGCTCGTATAGGAATTTCACACGCTTAAGAAAGGCGTTGCAGTCATTGGCTCGTTTGAACTTTTTTCGGTTTTCCTCTGTCGGGTTGGTCTTGTAGGACCGAAAAAACATTTCTCTAACCCTGACGGCCTCTTTACAGCTCGAGTCGTACCATGCCTTTTCTTTTGGTTTGATACTCTTCATCCGATGAGGAATAAAGGATTTCATTCCAAAGAGAATGGCGTCTGTAATCATTTCAGCAGCGGCATCCACGTCGTTATCGAGGAAGCATAACGACCAGTTAAAATTCCTAAAGAAGCTGTTAAGACCGCTCCAGTTGGCTTTCTCGTATTGCCATACGGTTCTTTTAGGAATTTTTTCTCTAACTGTGTGGTCGGTGTACGAGAAATTAGCTGATATGACACAATGGTCCGACGAACCTAGAGGGGAGAGCACATCAATGGTGTACTTATCAGGGTGAGAAGTTAAAAACAAGTCCAGGGTGTTGGCGGTATGACTATCAACGTCTGGTATTCGCGTGGGCTCATTTACAAGCTGCGTTAGGTTGTTTGCCGCAGCGAAGATCTCAACACACCGTCCTTCGGGTGTTGTCTGTCCAGAATGTCGAAGCCACCCAGAATTGTGTATATTGAAGTCGCCCGTAATAACGATTTCAGTATGAGGATACAGGGATACAATTCTTTGAATGGAGTCAGACAGCGCATCAAACTCGTTAAAGGTTGAATTGCTGTCCAGTTTGGGGCTTCTATAAATAAAGTAGTGCAGTAGTGTATAATTTGCTTACGGAGATGGAATTTTAACCACATGAAGTTGAATTCCGGATTGGAACATGGATCACATTGTGGTGGAGTTTGGTAAGCTACATCACTACGCACATAAATGGCGAGACCGCGGTGAGAGAAGAATAATGGCACTAGTTCGTAGCCAGGTAGCTTCAGATCAGAATGATCTGAGAGGTACACTTTAACACCCAAAACGTGCAAATATGAAACACCTCCCCTTGGTCATTCCCAATAAGCTGTATAAACACATCAATGAGCAGAATGCCAAAAGAACACACTCCGCCCTTAGTATTCACAAAACAATTTGCAGAAATTATAGAAAAAGGAAACTTTGACTGTATTCTATACACCGATGCGTCCACAGCAAATTCAATAACTGGATACAGTGTTTATAGATACGACAGCAGTCATGACAAAATTGTGTCCCAACAACTCACAATCCCCAATCAAAATCCATTTATTGGTGAAGTAATGGCATTAGTGGATGCATTCGTAATCGCCAACAACAACAATTATAAAACGGCTATTTGCAGTGACTCCTTGAGTGCAATACAAAGTATAGCTAACAACAAAGTTAAAACTCCCATAATTAAGTATATAAGAACAATCATCCGCTCAAACTTCCCGAGAATTCATTTATTATGGAGTCCAGGCCATGTTGAGATAACAGGCAACTAAAAGGCCGACTCGACAGCCCGCGAAGCTACTAAAATGCCATTAATTTACAAAACTCCCCCTTTTGCATCATCAATATATAATAATATATTAGACAAAATAAAAGAAGGTGAAGCGGAACGTTGGTATAACTCCAACACCTTCTTGAGGAAATACAAAACAACTTTAGGACAAGTTATATACAACATCGCTTTGAGCCGTTCACAAGCAATAGCACTCTGCCGTATTAGATTAGGGCATGCACTGTTTAACAAAGTATATCTTTACAAAAAAGAACAAGCACCACAATGCAGCTGTCATCAAACTTTAGACATGGACCATCTATTGTGCAATTGTCCTGTGACAAAACAACACTTCCAAAACAAGACACCAACTTTACAAACCCTATTGGATACAACGCTCAATCCAGAACACTCATCACTTTTCCCTTTACTTAAAAAACACAATATAGCACTTAATCAAATTTAAAACTAACTATTGAATGTAAATGTCATGTATTTTGGACAATGTAAATTAATTTGCATTGTACCGGTGAAAAATAAAATAAAATAAAATGTCACTGCTATTCTCTTTTGTTCTTGCTAGTAGCTATATATAATATATATATAGAAATTTCGATTGTTTTATATTATTATATTTTAAGAGAATAAGAAATAAAATAATAAATAAATAATAAACAAAATAAACTTTCTCCTTCCCCAATTGGATGAATTTGGAATGGAGAACATGTGGTTCCAATAGGATGGAGAAACGGCGCGCACTACACGAGCCACAACCAAATCTCTGAGGGCTGCATTTCCGGGTAGCCTAATCTCAAGTTTTGGCGATTTGCACTGGCCGACAAAATCGCCTAATTTAACCGTTCCGCACTTCTTTATGAAGTCACGAGTCTGTGTCAACAAGCGTCTGACTCTTGAACCCCTCAAAGAGAATATCCGTCAAGAATGCGAGGATCTATCACCGGAAGTTCTAGCAAGAGTGATGGAAAATGCCACAAATCGGGCCCGAATGGTCACCAATTCTGACCGATATCATTTTCTCGACTTAATGGAACAAAATTCAAGACATCAAGTAAACGTAATCCAAAAGCAGAACCAAAGTTTTTCATTCATAAAAAACAAATTACAGCCAAAGAACAGGACAACTTTTGCGCCACCTTGTATGTACACAAGTACATATACTGAATGTGAATAAGAAAAAAAGTGTTCTTTCGGCTGTCACATCATCAATCAATTAAACAAACTAAATAATCACACTCGAGTTCGTGCATTAACACTACACGACAACGTCTATCGTCAAATCCGCGGTGCTTTAAAAAAGTGAGAATCACAAAGAAGGAATTTCGCAATGAATTTGAATTGGCACTATGAATGGATTTGCATTTGAACAGAAATCCTTACTCAAGCGTTCTATTTATGTTGAGCTCACTGATAACGTAATCACACGATTGCATAATGCGTTTCCAGATACTTTAAAAGGAAGATTTAATCACAGTTTTTGTACTCACCTCTTCGGCTTCGGCATGGTACTTCTCCGTCAATCGGACGATTTGGAATTTTCCTATAAAATATCCACATAAAGGAGATGGATTAAATTCAAAATAATAAAGCAGCAACAATCGAACAAAAACAAAACACATTTACCATCGCATAAAATTATCGGAGCAAACTCATTGTTGGAACCATTTAATTGTGCCATTTCTTCAATAGAACCGTAGATACTTTCAATTCAATTCAAATTAATGCCTCAATTGGAGTGTCAATTCTCGCAGCCACCAAGTGAATCCAAAATGAACTCTAAACCAATACGACAACGACCTCGCTGGAAGCACCCCTTACGACTATTCCACTCTGGCGAGCGATTTTCTCTGCGATGCCGCCGTCCGCTCGCTTAGTTTACAAATGTACACCATCTCATCGCTTTGACTATCATAGAGCCGAAGAAAATACAATTTTTTTCTCCTTCAGTTAATAGGAAAATATATGTTTTTGATTGCGAAGCACTTTGCATGGGCGAGTACTCGTATTCGAAACTGGAAGCCATGTGTGTAGCGGAATTGATAAATTGAATAAAACTACTGAGACTGAGGGGGTACTCGTATTATTTGTTGTTGGTTGCCGAGTGGAGGAATCACATGTTGCCGCACCCCCCGAGTATGCAAATACACATGTTATACCGCGAATACTATCTCTTATCGTGGACACGGTCAATATTGGGGAGCAAACACTTGATTATCTGATTAGTAAAAAACAATCTTCCACCTTGTTTTCGAAAGTGTGTGGATAGTAGTCGAAACCCCGTCACCATCATTAGTCGCTAGGGTGAACAATTGAAATTGATTGCTGTGATTTCGATTTATAATTCTTGCTATTCATGTTGCAAATATTTTCAGAACGCGTACGTAGTCGTATCGCGTGCCAAAAGGGTGTTTCTCACAATTTTCTATAGAGAATTTCGTGATGAGTTTTCATAGCTGCGGCTGGATGGAAGGGACCGTAAAATAAATTTATTAGTCGGCGGTTAATTTGTTGGTTTCGGTTTCTTTGGCAGACATACAATTGTTTATAGATTTCGATGCGTTTGCGTGTGATTAGTATTTTGTGCTAGTCTTAATCATAATTTTTATTATCTACACGTTTTGTCGAAAGCTTCTTGACACTGCCAGAAGGCCGCCAGTGTAGCGCTTTGACAACGGAATGCCTCTTAGATGTTTGGATCTAAATACCTGCGACTTGCATCGTGCCTGATCGGGAAATCATTGATTGCACAATAGCGCAACAATCAGTCACCATGAAGTGCTTGTTTTACTTCCTCGTGGTGGTCCCCGGGCAACTATTCAAATGCGTATCCCTATATACGTAAATAGGCTAAAATTACAAGTGTGAAGGGCCTAGCTTTCTAGGGTAGGTTACGGAGGTTAGCATTCTTCCTAACTGAAATCAAAACCGCTACCGAAAGCGACACTACTCCTCGAATAAGGAATGATAACACGTTGACGACATTTGGCTATTGTTACCGGACAAAGATTGGTTTCTGTAATGTGAAGACGCTTCTCGATAATGAAAGTGACGATTTTCTAAATGGCAGATTTCTCCAATTAGAGAAGGAATCCATGCCGTGAAGTTTAAGTCTCCAACTCTTAACACCGTACTACTTTACTCCGGATAGGTCCCTGAAAGCTATCGCGAATCTGGCGTTGGATTGCTGCATTGCTGCCTTTAGACGACATGATCCTGAAAGCCAGGCTGCGGACTAGAGTACGTTGCGCCACCATCATACAGTATTTTGCCCCATCGGAGCTCTCTTCTGTCGTTGAGAAGGAGGCCGTTTATAATCGACTGAGTGATGCTTATGATAGTACACCACGCGGAGGCATCATAATGGTAATGGGAGCCTTGAATTCTAAGGTTGGCAATGAGAATAATGGACTCAGGCATATTATGGAAAAGCATGGTATTGGCGACCGCAACGATTTTTGAAACGCCAACTTGTTTGCCATGTTTGAGCACAAGACATGCTACAAAAAAAGTCGGGTGTCGACGGACAGACAAGCAACTTCCAACCAAATTGATCACTTCACGATTAGTCGGCGATTTAGAAGCAGTCTCCTGGACGTTCGTAGCAGAAGAAGCGCTGATATGAGAATGACCTGGGACCACCATCTGATCGGAAGAAAACACCCGAATGCCTAAATTTAATAATGATAAACTAAATGATAGCGCAATCCGCCAACAACTAGGGGAACACCTTTCACAAGGATTCAGAGCAATCAGTAGCATGGTACCCACCTCAATCGAAAACCATTGGTGTCGTTGCGGTAAATATTCCCGCAAAAAGTTTGGCTCTCTTTTCCTTTTCGTTGAGTGGGAACACAGAGTTCTGGCGGAAGTGGAGGACAGTCATGGTCCCATTAGCCAGTTGCCCACCAACCCCAGACCTCGAAAAACAATCCACATAGGTTTCACGGGCGGTTTTCCCCGCAGAGGAAGGAGAATGAGGAGGTTCGGTCGGTGAAGCCCTAAGGACAGTAGGGAGACTCATAACGAACCAGGAACCCCAGGGTGCGACAGGAGGTCCACTAGGAATACCGTTGCCGGAGCCCATGGACAGACGAGAGACTCGCAACGGGCTCCATCAGACAGGACGTCTGAAAGTCGCCGACGAGTGGGGACGGACGGTCCTTTCAATCCAGACAACCCAACACGATGATGACGGGTGGGGAAGACGATCCCTGGAACATACACCCCAACAAAAGCCAAGTAAAAGAGGTAAAAGAACACCCCATCCTGTTACCGATGTGGGTACGAGCACCGACATCACATCTCACAACTGATGTGGATGCAGCTAGCCCAGAGAAAAGCGATCGATGGGTGAAGAGACGACGATCTCTTTGATAGTAACACCCCAACGAGGGAGTAACAAAGGAGCAACAGTGGTGTGCAGGCGGATGGCCAAGATAATCGAGCACACCCAAACGACGCACCAGCTGTAAAAGTCAGGTTCGATGGGTGAAGGGATGACGACCCCTTTTAAGCCATCACCCCACCGATGGAGCGCTGATGGAGCAGCAGAGGCGTGTAGGCATCGTAGCTGGACTTAGCTTTTTTGAGGGGTGGCGATCCAACGGAAGTCTGGATCGAGATACAATCTCTTCTGAATGGTAGGGGAAATAGAAGGCATAGCTAGGATCCATAAACTCTCTCAGTGGAGTCCCCAGTCATTACTAAAAGTGGGAGCGAACTCCGAGACTGAGGAGTTTAGTATGAATGTGGAATTCCCGAGAATAGACGGGACACGCGACCCGTTATCTAGCGCTTTGCGTTTCGGGACTGTGAAAATAGCGGGTCACTCCATCGGTGAGTGTACAGCTAAAACAACAAAAATAAATCGTCGAGCTCCAACGGACCTTTATAACGTAGTGGAATTTTAGTGTTTTTTTTCTTTCCTTTTTTGTTGGTTTTTTTCTTCGTTGAAGATTTTCCTTCGGTGTTTTTGGTTTCGTGATTCCGGTGAGAAATCAAGTGGCGCTCCTTTTAATTTGACTGGGAACTAAACATAACAGTGTGCTGTGAAAAATGTCTTCATATCCGGTGCTGAAAGCATAGTCGGTCGGTCGCAAGGAAGAAATTTGCGCTAGGTTCGAAGAAAGGAAACACCTCAAAGCTCGCATGGCAGCTACTCCAGCCGCAGGAAGAAACGAGCTAGAATCTGCGTATCGCATGAACATGAAATAAGTTCGCCGTAGCGTGCAAAGTGATAAGCGTAACTATATCAACGCATTGGCCACAGACGTGACAGTAGAAGAGTCTTGAGAATTACCAAAGAGCTCACAGGTGTCCAAAGCTCTAAACAAAACCTGGCAAAAGACACAGACGGATCTCTGCTAGTTTCGGATCAGGACCAGCTCAAAAGGCGGAAGGAGCACTTTTCTGTGGTTTTAAACTGCATTTTCGCTAGTGAAGTGAACCCACCGCCCAATGACCCGTGCGTAGTAACAAATTCCCGAATACGCCCTGTATCTAAGGTTTACCGCAATCAAAGCACTGAAAAACAACAAAGCGGTTGAACTTGACGGTATTTCCGCAGAGCTCTTACCAGTAGCGCCAAAAACATCGAGTGAGGTCCTGCACCCACACATTGAGAGAGCTTGGGAAACAACGAGTTTTCCTGAAGAGGGGAACAAAGGAATTTATAAAGCCTACCAAAGAAAGGAGACCATACGTAGTACGAAAACTGGAGAGGAATTTGCGTGCTACCTGCAGTAGCCAAGGTAATAGCAAAAATCATCATGAAGCGAATAAATGGCCACCTCAAAGTCACGCTTGACGCCGAACAAGCAGGATTCCGTACTGGATCTTCCTATGTGGATACATCCATATCATCATCGAACAGTGCGTTAGTGCGAACAGTGTCAATAGAGAATTTATCTGGCTTGCTTTGCGCAGGCTACGTATAGTGGATCCAAATGTCACCTTCTGCATAAAGGAAGGTTGTCAGAGGAGTTTGAAATCCAAAGTGGTGTTAGGCAAGGCTGTATACTATCACCAATACTGTTCCTTCTGATAAGTGGTGTTCTACATGTAGCTTTGACGGCTAGAAATTGAGGAGTTCAGTGGACTCTGCAATCACACCTTAAGCATCTGTACTACGCGGACATCGTATCCTTACTCTCTCATAGGATCACGGATCTCCATCAAATGACAACAAGTTTGAAGAGAGAAACTGAAATCGTCTAACCCAACGTCATACGGCAAAAACAAAAAGGATCAGCCTTGGAACTTCCTCATCTAACCAAGTAGAGATTTCTGTAGAGTAGAGATGGTGGAGAATTTTCAATGTCTTGGGAGTATTGTCTTTACTGAATGCGGGACAGAACTAGATATAATCAGCCGAATCGGGAAAGCAAACAAGTCTATCAGCCTAAAGACAAAGCTGCAACTGTTCCGCTCCAATGTTGAATCCGTGCTTCTAAATTTTCTGACACAACCTTATCTCTACTTTAATGAAGAACTTCATGCGAGAACAGGTCAAGAACCCATTGACTCTATCATACGAAGACGCAAGTAACAGTGGATTCGGCAAAAGCTTCGTAAATGTCACGAGTGCATTGCAAGTCAAGCGATGAAATGGAACCCTCTCACGCAGAAAGGCAGACGAGTGGGCCGACCTAGATGTACTTGGCTAAGAATAGTTGAAGAGGAATCAGCACAACTGGGGAAGAGTTGGAGAGAGCTGAGATACATCTGCAGAAACCGTACACGATGGTGCGTAGGAGTAGTGGAGGCCCTATGCCCCGCAAGCTGGCACTAGCTGTCCTCAACCTGGTGGTGACTAGTGCTATAGTTACGACTACAAATGGTTTATACTTATTTAGCCTCCTCGTGGTAACCATTCATCTACACTTGACTTACACAGTGTTGATCCGGAACAGCAACACTGTAATACTCTATCGCAAACGACTTACCCTCAGAAGGGAAATGCCAGATGAGTTCACGCGATTGAGCCAACGCACGGTCAGTGTTCGTTGCAAGAACAAAAACGATAACCGAAAATAGAACACGCTGATTCATTGACAGTAATTGCGATTTATTTCAAGTAAAAGTGTATTTGTTGAAGGTTGCGAATGAACTGGAATGGAAAAGCGTAATTTTAGAAAAGGGATAATGTGGTGAGTGTGATTACAAAGGAAATAAGTTCAAGCAAGATTACATTTGTTGATTTCGGAGCCAACATACCACCCAAGTTCAACTAATGACGAATTAGTTCAACAATCAGAGTTCTTGGTCTCAAATCTTAAAAGATGAGATATCTTCGTTACTATCCGTGCCGGGGTGAACTTCTGTAAGCCGTGCCGTTCTTCACTTACACGGAGGCATATTGTAATCTCATATAACGACGAGATCTCCAACAGTAAAGTTTGTGGTTGTTTTGTTTCACTTTGCGCGCTGCTGCAGTTGAAAACAATATTCGTTATGCAACCTTTTCCAAAAATGTTGACAAAGTTGAGATACTAAGCGCCATCGATTTATTGAATTAAGTTAACTTTAACGTCCTTGATATAAAGTTCTGGGATTGTCTTGAGTGGTTCTCCTATAAGGAAGTGCCCGGGAGTGAGAACCTGTAGATCTTGTAGAAGCCGGACAGAGGATTAGAGTTTACGAATGCCTCTATTTCTGTTCAGAGCGTCCTTCACGTCCCTTGTTGAAGCGAAGAAGAAATGCTCCATCGAAACCAACTCCTTGATTTCGGTAAATCACCCATCAGTTGCTGCTGAACTACGTGGTTATGTCTTTGTCTTTACGCAAGACCTGAAGATTTTTCGTTCAAGATTTCTTCCCTGCAGAATGGAGAGCATGGTTTGAGAGCCAAAATGAAATGACATTCGACCAACATCGTTAGCTTAGTAGCTGCAGGAAGTAAGATGGGATACTTTTTATCTACTCGTATGCCCACTCTGAGCAAGTCCGATGTCATCCAAAAATGGGTTCAATCTTAGCATCTTGCTTTAGCGCCTCAGAGGCTTCCTTGAATCCAGCGATGAATGTCGTCAGCGAAGATGTTGCTTTATCCAGAAATTAAGCTCTTCGAGGAGCTCGATTAGACTTGGATGGTTGGATACTTACGAAACTGATGTTGGCTTGATACCTCGTTTCTCGACTGATCGATGAGAGACGTTGATGTTGACTGCACTGCATTTTTGATCAACCACAGTGGTGAAAAACTGTTACGCAGGCCAACTAATACCTCCCATCCCACGACAGCGAAAATTTAACAAGTTCTCTGTGGGAACCTGAAACCAATTTTGCGAAGGTATAATTTTTTTTAGAACTGTGTTACGCGGTTAGCAACAAATTTACACCACTTGCTGGGGTTCTGATGGATCCAAAAAAGCGGTACTGTTTAATCTGTCCACCCGTATAGTTTGCAGACAGATTGATCGTAGGGCCTGTTGGTTTGCGCCATCAATCTTGCGAGTAGGAAAGCAGCGCGCAACTCCACACGAGGTAGAAAGACCGGATTAATAAGCGCTGCTCTGGTGTTGGCGGTGAATAGACGTATGGTGATGTCGCCATTGTTGTCGATGGTTCTCGCATCGATTACAGCTGCATATGCGTTTTTCAAAGCGTCTGCAAAGCTGTGAATATCAGTAATTGAATTCGCTTGCAATATTTGCAAGGCTAGGCACCTGCTTGCGGTATAGAATCCATTGATGTTTTATTGTCTGGTGGACAACTTCATCCCAATCTACTTTCGGCAAAACAAGTGGATCAAATAACTAAGCAGCATCTGGACGCTATATGCCAGTGAATCAGATAGCGGATGCCAAAAGAGTCCCACAATGTCTTTATCCTGGCGGAACCGTTAAGGTCTATTGAAGGATTAACTTCTTGTTGTTCAGTTGGAATAGAGCTCCGAACATATGCGGAATTCGATTACTATTTTCTCATATTGAAGCCTCCTCGATTAAACATGTTTGAAAGCTGTATCTGAAGGTGATGTAATGATTCTTCATCGTCAGATCCAATAAAAAGGTCATCCATACAAAAATTCCATTGCGTGATTCGGGATGCATCTATAAAATTGGATTCTTTGTCGACAGATCTTTGATTTACAGCTTTTACAGCCAGATGAGAAGACGCAGCAAAGTCATACGTTATAGTTAAAAGTCCTTGATTGGTTCAGCTGGTGTTGAACGCTATGAGGACACATTGCCCATTGGTGCATTCGACCACGTAGCAGACTTGTATTCAGATCAGACTTGAGCTGCGGTCCAATCATCTGGTCATCATTCAGCGAAAATCCCGAGCTCGTCTTACATAGTCGTCGTGCTGGACTCTTTTATGACCGCCCTATGTGGCATGAAGTAATGTTCCCCTTTAATTTGAACTTCGTCAGCTTCTTGCTGGTCATTATCAAAGATTCTCTGCATACGGATTAAAGAACGAACTGCTGAATCGCGAGCACTTCCTAGTGGAATTTCGGATTTAAAGGGAAGCTTTACTATATAGCGGCCATCGTCTTGTTGAGAGGGTTTCCTATTGAAGAATTCATGACACATACGCTCTTCATCAGAAAGATACTTAGTTTCTGGAAGAACTTCTAAGTACCAACACCCGGTGATTGATTCCGTTAAAGACGAACCCGAATGGCTTGCGACAATAGCTGAGAATGCGCATACTTTGTCTGTATCAACTACTTTCCCGAATAACACTCAGGTAATCGCTGATTGTTGTGCAGCCTTCAGAAAAGCTGTCATCGAGTGGGAATAATACAAATTGTGAGATGTGAGGCATTGTCTAAAAAGATTCTGACAACTTGATGACGACCGATTCTGTCCTGAACTGCAGTACCCAAGAGAATTTGCTTAACTGAAGCCCCATTTTACAATGCTCCGAGATCCGATACCAGATCCGAGAGCGCATAAACTGTCAAAAATATTTCCGTAACATGTACTTCAAGGTGTTTGTTTACAATAATACGAGTCCCGAAGCAATGATCGCAGTAAATTTCGAAAATTTGGAAATCTCTCGCATTTCGCAATGCGTGACAGCTAAATTTTTGTTGTTTTCATTTGGAGCTTGTTATTTGTGAGTGGTGTTTTAACGTATCATTGTCAGACGTCCGATGTTTTGAATGCGAGCCTCGTATCGGATCTCAGAGCATTGTAAATGGGGCTTGAGTTGGAAACGTGAGTTGCAAATCTGTTTGGCAATATGTGACAGAGATGTTTTGTTGACTGCTGGTGGTGTCACTGTTTGGTCCAACTGCAAGAGCGAATGATGACGATTGTTGCAGAAGCGGCATGTATGTGCACTTCGACATTCTCGCATAGGATGTGCATTTGACATGCAATTGTGGTATAACGTCTGTTCGTTCACGATGGAAATTCTTCTTTGAATCACAATTGTAAATTTTGTGTTTTCCATTGCAGAAGGTGTATAATACTCGTATTTGTCGAAATATTTGGTCGCTGTAAGAGCTATGTATGTTGTGTATAGCTTTAACCTTGTTCGCGGCTGTTGTGGGATATGTGACTGGCTTGTGTGAACCAGTGGCATCTAGCTTCCAAGGAAGTCACCATCTGATCGAAATTGGTTACCTTGTCCTTGGATTTGGAAACTCAAATTGTCGATGCAACTCTCGATCTAATTTAGTGATTGTTAGAAGCACAAGCCAGTCACCCCAGTTGGTTACTGGTATTCCCATTGTCTTCAGCAAGCGGAAGTGTTCCTGAGTGTTGTACAAGTAACGTTCTTGTACCCTTTGAAGACTGGGCTCTGAAATGGGAGTCCACTATGACACCATGATATTATAATACATTTCAAGTAGATCCCAGGCCTCCTTGTAGTTGCCGTCTGTGATTTGGACTGTCTAAATGACTTTGATGGCTTCTCCTTGCTAACTACACCGAAAATAATGGAATTTTAGGGAGCCTGACAATGAATGCGAGTTGTGGAACAAGGAACGAAAATGCGTCGTGAAACTGTCTCCATTCCGTTGCGTATCCGGATAAAAGTGGTAATTGAAATGGCGGCAGCTGAACATTATCATGCAGTGACGTTGCCACTGGAAGTTGAATTTTCTTTTCTTTGCTTCAACTGCTCCCTTGAGAAATTCGTCGATGCCACGCGGTACCACTCTTCCCCCTGCACATTCTCAGACTCCTCTGTCTCCAACAAAGCCACAAGTGATTTCAACTTCGACGAATTTTAAGCACTGTCAATTAAGAAGTGTCACAAACGAATGCAATTCGACTTCGTCTGTCTCCGCTTTTTTGCTACTAGCAAGTAGGCGTTTAAGAGAGTTACGAAGCACATTTCGTTTTTTTATCGTAGACATTATTTTATTTTAAATTTAACTGGGCGCTGAATTATTTTAGTAAACACACGTGGAAGGATCGATAGACAAAGCGCAATACAGGCGGTTGATGCATGCATGGTCAAGTCGTAGGATGTGACAGATACAGTACTGCAATCGTTTGTGTGCGTAAAAGATAAAATGCGTATGGATGAATACACTGCGCATATGTCTTTAACTACCTTTACGTAAATAACATTTAATAATAAGTTAAAAGCACATCTGGCTCGAAGGACTATAAAACACGCTGGTTCATTACTATAATTGCGATTTATTTAAAGTAGAAATATGGCAGAATCCTTATGAATTAAACTTCAATATATTTGAAGCCGAGATCAATAAGGATTTTCCAGAACTATCCAGGGTGATGAAATAAAGTTGGTGGCGTATAAAAACATTAATGCGCCAGAAGGGTAGCTTTCATATCCTGGAAGTTGGCTACTGACTCCGGAATATTCGACATCATAGCCGGCCTTTGTGGGTTTGGAGCTGTGCTTGTGGTAAACTACCTAACTAATCTGAAAATAAAGAGTAATGAACGGACATTCTTCAAGTTATGAATTAAATAAAAAAATAAATACATTTTTTAAGCCTATATTTATTTTTATAACGCTCGTACTTACCACAGCCCGCGGTGAACTTGGTCCTCAACCAAAAAGCGTTTTAAGCTGGCGCGATCTCTCAACAGTTGCTTCCAGTGCTGTGATTCAAGTTGTTTGAGGTTCCCTTTATCGTGCTTGCGCCGTTTTACATGCGGGCATAGACCGATTTCACTATAGAGCCGAAAAGTTCGTGGCTGAATCTCCTCCAACATTTCCCAGCAATACAAACGGGCCTAAAATAACTCGCAATATTTCCTCTTTTGACAAGGTCCAAGCCTTTCCGTCACAAAGCACGACCGGGATGTTAAGAGTTTTGTATAGAGCCAGTTAGATTTTACCAAGGAGAACTCTGTTAGTCAATTGCCCCTTTAACCTAAAGCAATGGTTCCCAACCCATGGGTCGCGGCCCAAATTGGTCGCTAGCACAAATTGACAATAACTTTGTTCAGTGAGGAAAGACTAGAACAGAACAGCACAGATTTGTGAAAAACGTCAAATCAAATGAGAACAGAAAAGTACAGCACAGCTGATTTTGACATTTTTCACAATTGTGTTCTACTTCGAATGTAGGTGCACGATTTTCTCTTCCGAACAGATTGGAACAGTCTCACTGAACACAGAGCAGAACAGATTCGGACAGAAATTTTTCTCACTGAACAGGAAAGCTTGTACCTACTTTTCTGTTCGGAACAGTCCGGAACAGCCTCATGTATGCTTCATGTATCCTTTCATGTATGCGCTCAGATCTACGACGACGACGACGACGACGCGACGGCGACGGCAACGATGATGACGATGCCGCCAACAAACGAGCCTGTTCGAACAATATTAACAAAATTCAAGCAAAAACAAATCACCCCGTTTTAATGTCTGCTATGAACCAAAATAGATTATTCACTAATAAGACTAAAAAAGAAGGAACCCTACTGACTTGCCTATGAGTTGTTATTGTAATTTCTTTTGAATTGCCATACATGTGTATATCTTCCTGCAACACAGCTGAGGCAAAATTGCAAAATGATATTGACATGGATATGTCTAACCGCTTGTCTTTCTGAAAAATGTGTCCGTCACAAAATGTGTCCCATTTTTGCTTTCCTTCTACCGTTCAGTGATCGTACTATGTGAGCGGATAAGTTTGTCTTTATTGTTGGAAACAGGGGTTGATAGGAAGGAAGCATCGAATTGTGGGAAAAGATGGATGGTGCGCTGTTTATGTGCAATGCAGGTGGTTTAAAGGTTGTGTGTAGTTGGCTCATAGAAGTCAATACATAGTTGTTTTACTTCTCTTCTTTTATTCGACTGATTGTACATTCCTACCTTGTGTTGTGTGTACAAGTGGTTGCCGGAACAGGGGTGGATGAAAAACAAAATAATTGTAAGAAAGGATGTGGTAGTTTTTATTCTGAACTTGCTCGCCTATAGTCCGAAGCTTAGGGGTTTGTTAGCAAATCTAGAACAGCATCATTATTACAATATGCCGATAATTCTCAATGGTGATCTCAATTGAGATGGTGCCAAGTTTGTAGAATTTATGCACAACGAACTTGGTTTAGAAATAAACAACAATCTTGCCATCTCAACAAATCGTAATTCAACCTGTATTGATGCCATCGATAATCTTGAAACACGCCACTATATTTCCTACTTCTACATCGAGTTCTACAATCTGAGTACAACAAGTGATGTCTATACTGGAACTAAACTCATTTTTTCATACAGGTAATACCATAAGTTAGTATATGTACATAATTTTTGAACTTTTTTTTTTGCGAGAGCTCTTGCATTTGAATTCGACTGCTATCGCATCTCGCAGCATTGTAAAGGTCTTTAGTACAATATGCACTGCAGCATTGAAGGCCTTGCACGCTGACTGTCTTTTGGATTTAGTCTTACGGACATGTTGTTTGATGCAATGACAACAGAACTTCGATTGCCGCAGAAACTGATCCAAGAAAGGCATATAATCCGGTTTTCACGGATGGCATCAAAATCTATCTAGAATGCGGCCTTTTGTAGGATGGCAACGCTACATTTTGCGCCTCATTAGCATATATATACGTAATCCTGACCGCAACGAACTAGTACCTGGCACAAAAGTTATCACCCTATCGGAAGATGCTATAATTTTTGCAAATGGCGGCAAATGTCAATTCTACTTTGACATTTGTGAAGTAAACATATACAAAGTACACGTCAATAAGACATGAATCGCTATACTCCTAAAGAACGCGGAATATTTGTTACGATTTTTTGCGTGGTGGTGTTGACGCAGCGTGAATTTCGGTGCAGCGGTCGTCCGACACCAACTGGGCAAACACTACGACCTTTATGCGCTCGCCTAGAAGAGTATCGGACAGCACGAGATACTGCCAGGTTTGGCCGACCTCAGAGTAACCCTTCTGATGTCGCCCTCTTTACTGAGAATTTTGGTGAAAGACTGTAAGATATTCCCTTACAGAGTGCAGACAGTGCATCAGCTGTTAGCTGTTGACCGCCAAGCGCGTGTAATCTACGCTCAAGTCATCCAGAATCTCGACCACGAGGGGGACAACTTTTCATCGAAAATCATTATGAGTATCGAGGCCCATTTCCCTCCCTTTGAATATGTGAATAAGCAAAATTATCGCTTTTGGGGCATTCAAAATCAGCGTATAACCCACGAAGAGCCATTACACCCGCTCAAAGTAACTGCATGGTGTGCTGTTTACGCTGGAAGCGTCATTGGGCCTTATTTTTTCGAAAACGCCGCGGGCCAAACGACTACCTGTGGACGGCAAGCGCTACAGAGCCCTGATCAATGACTTTCTCCTTCCTCAATTGGATGAATTGGGAATGGAGAACATGTGGTTCCAATAGGATGGAGCAATGGCGCATACTGCACGAGCCACAACGGGTCGCCTAATCTCACTGGCCGGCAAGATCGTCTGATTTAACCGTTCCAGACTTCTTTTCGAAGTTACGAGTCTGCGTCAACAAGCGTGTCCTGGTTGTACAAGGACATCGTCCTGATCAGGAAAGTGCCCGAGATAGTTATGACATGAAAAGCGAATGGATACTAAGGTTCCGAAGAGTCTTCCATTCCTACCTGGAGAGACCTTAGGTGACATGCACAAGTGTAAAAAGACCTTATCTTGAAGTGGGTAATTAGAGGCAGCTTACTAGAGGCCTCCTCCTTGAACTGTAACAACAGTTCCCCATCTGTGGGCTTCTAGAGCAATGGAAATTTTGACAAAACATGGAGCTTGTCGCCTTCTATTGTGCATGGCCATGATAAAACCTATTATGTCCGAAAACGCATCACTGCTCCTTTTACCAGACTACAAAGAACGGTCAATTTAGTCTGCATTGGGGCTTTGCCTAGCATGCCTGGTGAATCTCTCTACCCTTCTTTTTAAAGGCCGGATCCTTTCAGCCATCTTGCATTGAAAAAGAAGTGGTCTTTAGTACAATATGCACTGCAGTTTTGAAGGCCTTGCACGCTGACTGTCTTTTGGATTTAGTTTTACGGACATGTTGTTTGATGCAACGACAACAGAACTTCGATTGCCGCAGAAACTGATCCAAGAAAGGCATATAAGCTGGCTTTCACGGATGGCCTCAAAATCTATCTAGGATGCGGCTTTTGGAAGATGGCAACACTACATTTTACGCCTCATTAGCAAAATTTGAGAATCTCTTTTAAGCGGAGATATACGTAATCCTGACCGCAACGAACTAGTAGGTGGCACAAAAGTCATCACCCTATCGGAAGATGCTATAATTTTTGCAAATGGCGGCAAATGTCAATTCTACTTTGACATTTGTGAAGTAAACAGATACAAAATACACGTCAACAAGACATCAATCGCTACACTTCTAAAGAACGCGGAAAATTTGTTACGATTTTTTTCCGGAATAATTCGTTGGTAATGTTGGCGCAGCGTAAATTTCGGTCGTGCGACACCAACTGGGCAAACACTACGACTTTTAGGCGCTCGTCTAGAAGACTATGGGACAACACGAGATGCTGCCAGGTTTGGCCGCCCCCAGAGTAGCCGTTCTGCTGAAAATATCGCAGCTGCGGTTAAAGATGTCGCAGTGGACCCGGAGTATCGACCAGACGACGTGCGATGCCATGCAACTGGGCATCAATCGGCGCTCTTTACAGAAAAATTTGGTGAAAGACTGTAAGATTTTTTTATTTTTTTTTTTTGTGGGAAGGTGAGAAATCTTCATAGACACTATAGACCCGGAGTCTATAGTAGTGTGAGATTCTTACTCACTAAAAAACACCTCCCTTATGCAAACCACGACTGAATTCACACTCAACAAGCAGTTCTTCTATCGCATTTTATTTTGTTTTTATAAGATATCCTGCAGGCGATTTTCCTGCAACGCGCTAGATCGAGAGGCTTAGTCCTTTTCAGACGGCGCAATAAATTTGTCTCGTCGAGGATCTGTTGAACAGAAATATTCGTATGACCTTGTAATCGATTATTATGTTTTCGCGCAAACATTTTAATTACGTTCTAAACGTTTTCGACTCCTAAGTCTCTGTAGATATCATCGTTTCTAATGTACCACGGCGCATTAACAATACCTCGACGAACTTTGTTTTGGAATGTCTGTAATACATTAATGTTACTACGAGTATTTTTAGTACAACCCCAAAGTTATACACCATATGTCCGGATCGGTTTTAGCACTTGCTTGTATAACAGCAGTTTGTTCTCTAAGCTAAGCTTGGAATACTTTCCAATAAGCCAGTAAATATCTCTATATTTGATTTCAAGCTCTTCACGTTTTTTCTTAACGTGTGCTCTCCATTTTAGTTCACCGAGATATTTGGCCTCGTTCGCGTAAGGAACGTACTGCGTTGATAAACACCGGTGGATTCTCAATTTTCTTGAGAGTGAAGTTCACGTGGACAGACTTGTTCACTACTTGTTCATTAAGCGCGATTCGCCAAGTCTTTGTCCAATTGTTAATCCGTGTAAGGGCACGTTGCAACTCGGCAGTTGCTTCTTCGACTGTTTTAGCCGTTGCCAAAATGGCAGTGTCATCAGCAAATGTGGCTAGGACAGTGTCGTCCGTTTGCGGTATAACGCGGGTAAAAAGCAAATATAGCAAAGGGCCAAGTACACTTCCTTGCGGCACTCCGACCTTTATTGTCTTAAAAGTGGAATATAAGTCGGTCTTCCAGATATGAACCTAAAATACGAGACAATTGCTGGGGTAGGGCTTGTCGAAGTTTATATTTTAGGCCTTCGTGCCATACATTATCAAAGGCTTGCGAAACGTCAAGGAATGCGCTTGAACAGACTAACTTACACTCGATTGCCCGTTCAATTACATCGGTTATTCGATGCACTTGGTCAACTGTAGAGTGTTGGCTTCTAAAGCTAAATTGATGATTGGTTTAAGACGATTAAGAAGGATTCGCTCGAAGACCTTCGATGTAATCGGGAGAAGCGATATTGGTCTGTATGACTTGACTTCAGTCAGCGGTTCATGCTCTAATCTAATGCTGGAATTTATAAGATAGAGCAACTTTAGCAAACCTTTTTTCTGCAAGGCTTTAAGTATCTCTGCCGTTATTAAGTCATATCCCGGGGCTTTATTGGGCTTAAGCGTGTCTATAACTTGTCTAAGTTCCCTAAGTGTAGCCTTTTCTACTGGAAAGCTTGTCGTCACGTCTAGCGTATTGACATTCTCTGGAAGCACTTCCCCGTCGAATGGTTTAAACGTTTCTGCAAGATGGTTGGCGAAAACATTAGCTTTTTCCTTATCTTCTTTCGCCCAGTCATCCTGGTTTCTTCTTATTGGCGCCAAGTGTATTTGGGGCTTTCGAACACTTTTAACGGCTCTCCATATGGGGTAGTTGGTATCCTTTGTCGCTGTGAGTCTTTCAAGGTACTTATTAATACCTTGGTTATTGAAGTCCTTGATCGATTTTTTCAACAAGTTGCAGAGCCTATTGAAGGACGTTTTATCTTGTGGTGCCCGGGTTTCATGCCACTTTTTCCGCGCTCTTCGTTTCTTCTTTATCATTTCTCTGATTTCCGGTGGGCATCTCATGCCGGCTTTGGGAACTTTGTTCGATGCGCGGGGACTTCAAAAAAACGTTCAACTTCTTTTTCAAGTTGATACGGCGTTCTAAGTGCTACTTTCAACTCAGTATTGTCTACAACGTCTATTCGGAAATCTTCCCAGTGAGTTTTGCTGTTAGTTAATCTGGGTGGTCTTTGTTTCTTAACCAAGGATTCGCACAGTGAAAGGATAACTGGAGAATGATCGGAGGAAAGATCGAAGCTTTCTTCAACTTTGACGTAACTAGCGTTTACTCCTTTCCCGATAAAGAAGTCTATTAGATCGGGTATTTTGGCGACATCCGAGGGCCAGTATGTCGGCTTGCCTGTTGAGTAAAAATAGCAACCACATTCCATATCAGCAGTGTAAAGAGTATTGCCTTTTTGAGGGATACATGTTGAGCCCCAAAAGGTGTGCTTCGCGTTAAAGTCGCCACCAATAATGAAGATTGGTCCAAGAGAGTTGAATAGGTCAATAAATTCGTGTTTTTCTATTTTGCAGCGCGATGGGCAATATTATATTGAGGATATACTAAAAGAGTAATTTTTATTTTTAGCGCGCACCACGGTCATTTGAAATTTGTCAAGTTCAATTATTGCTTCCAGAGTATGTTCAATGTAGTCTTTTATGAATAGGGATGACCAGCCTCTTGCGTTTCCCGATGGATGATGAGCATGGAATTCGCCGTAACCTTTTAGATCCACGAGCGATTCTGTCGCCAGGTGAGTTTCAGAAATTAAACATATGTCAATTACTTTTTCCTGATTGAAAATATTTAGTTCAACAAGCCTTTTCTGTAGCCCGTTGGCATTCCACGCAAGCATATTGAGCTTCTTTGCCATAATTAGTTGCAGAAATTGGCTTCGAGCTCAAGAAGCCGCTCGACTATAATCTTATTTATTTTAGTCTGTTCTTCTAGTCTCTCGAGAATTACTGAGAACACATTTGAGGCAGGATCCGGTGATGTACAGTTAGTCATATTTACTCGCGCCGCTATTTGCGCGTAAGTTTTTCCACCTTCCACTTTCCACTTGCGTATTGTTATTTTTGACGTTGTTGTTATTGGTGATTTTAGTGTTTGTCACCATTACCTTCTTTAAAGGCTTTGAAGTAGGACCGCTGTTGTTATTTCTCATTTTAGCTGTCCCTGCGTTTTTCAAAGGCTTCGTTTTTGATTGATCTCGTAGCTTTTGCAGCTCCTTCGCGACTTCGCAGCCTCGATAGTTAGCTGGATGTTTTCCCTTGCAGTTAATGCATATCCCTGGAGACTCTTTCGTCGCGGCATTGCACTCTCGAGTCAGATGTTTGCCAGCGCATTTTACACAGCGAGGTTCCTTCTGGCAGTAGGCCTGAGTATGGCTGAATCCCTGGCAACGTGTACATTGGGGAATCAGCCTAGAGTTTTTCAGCGGAGGTTCAATTTTGACAAAAAGTCCCAAAATTGAATTTATGGCATAAATTCTTTATAGGCTTTCGGTTTTGTCGAAAGTTAGGGAAGACCGCGTCTTGGGGTCGTCCTCTCGCTTTCAACATTGCGCTGTTTTTGCGCAAGTATATTAACTGCGTCGATTATCTTAAAGCCTTTATTGCTGGCTGCGAGATTGGACCCCGTGCTGCCGTTTGGAATGTAACCCTCAGCAGTAAAACGCAATGTTCACAATGTTTGTTCAAACGAGGAGGATTTATTCTCTGAAATAATAATGTTTCAATACAATTCCCATGACTAGAAAAACTTACTCTTTTTGGCAGCACTTTCGGCGGCTTGTTCTTCCAATCTTCTTCTCAGCAAGAATCAAATACAAAATGGCGATTTTTCTGAAGTGTCAAATAACACATTCGGCCATGGGTTAGTTTGTTTTGATTTTGAGTATCCTTGTTCGTTTAGAAGTCCAAGCAGCCGACGTTTACAAATATTTTAATTTATCGACTAAACTTTTCAACTTTCATCGTAAAGGTCATTTACGATGTTTTCTTTAAGGCAAGAGGGATGCAATCCTCTATGTACAACGCGTATGGGTCTTTCCGTTTTATTTTCGTACGTATGCCATTGGATCCTCTCGGCATTTAATTTTTGCGAAAACGAACGGTAGTTGTCTGGATTAAGTACATTGATAGTCCATGATACATTATTACAAGATCTTACTTTATAATCGGTTGAGCACAGTGATTTCAGGATTATGTGCAACTTGTTGTAGTCCGAGATTCCAAAAACGTTTATTGGCGGCGACGGTCTTTGTTTGGGTTACTTTGTTGCCTTATCGACAGCAGTGTTAAAGCTGGCTTGCTTCTTTATTTGTTCGATATCAGGCGAGGAAGTAGCTTTGCGCTTCTTACCTGGCTTTTTTTAAGTATCCAGTCCGTTTCGCGGGCTATCTCTTCTTTGTCCGTGTGAAAACTCGAGTTTTCGGGGCGCACAAGTAGCGAAACAGACTCAGATTTAGATTGCGGCTTAATGGCATCTAGTTGCTTTTTTAGTTTGTCACAGAGCAATTCCATATTTTGGAGTTTGGCGCGGAGATCAGAATTTTCGCGTTCGAGATTTTGTAGCTTATTCGGTGTAATGCTATTGCCCTGAGCTACCGACTGTGCTTGGTCTTTGCTTTCGCATGATTTTCCTAGTGATCCGCGTGCTGGAAATCTCGTGACCCTTGAGCATTTTTTAAAGGGGTCCTGGTTTATATTTCTATTATTTTGAAGATTATTTGAACTCATTTTAGTTCCCACGAGTAGCGGAGAAAGGGTAGTCCGTCTGTCCAGAGATCCGCATTAGACAGATAAGGCTGACTGATCTGGAGGTCGCCAAGTATCCGGATGCTCCGTTAGAGATTGACCTATTTTTTAAGATGTTCCCTTAAAAAGTGCAGACAGTGACCACGAGTGAGACAACTTTTCATCGAAAATCATCATGTGCGACGAATCCCATTTCCATCTCTGTGGATATGTGAAAAAGCTAAATTATCGCTTCTGGGGCACCGAAAACCCGCGTATAACCCACGAAGGGCCATTACACCCGCTCAAAGTAACTGCACGGTGTGCTGTTTACGATGGAGGCGTCATTGGGCCCTATTTTTTCAAATAACCAAATGGCCAAATGACTACTGTGGACGACGAGCGTCCACTCAAACTCTTGAAGCCCTCAAAGAGAATATCCGTCAAGAATTCGAGGACCCATTGCCGGAAGTTTTGACAAGATTTTTGGAAAATGCCACGAATCGGGCCCGAATGGTCATTAAATCTTGCAATAACTTGCAAGCTAGTCCGAGAATGCAAGACATCGCTGAATGCAGTCGGAAGGCTAAATTCACTGAGGCAAGGCTCTGAATTAGGACTGTCTGCTTCCATTTAGAGTTGAGTTTCATATGAGCATTGCTGCTAAAGGCTTGACTCTCCAGGTTGCCGGTAGATGAAACGAATACTTCCCGACGCCTTTAAGAGAAAAACTGCAGTCTGCTTACTGGCGTCGTGACGGGACACTACACTTTTAATAAGCACTTAAATGTAATGGACATAAACAATACAACATCCTGCGACCCTTGATGTGAAGGTGATGGGGACGCGGCGGAGCATGATATCTGTGAATGTCCGGCTCACGCTCACATCAGGCAGCAGGTACTTAGCGTTGACGTGGTGGATGCTGGCACTGTAGGCACCTTATCACTGAAGCGCTTACTTATCTTTCTTCGAAGAACTAAGTAATTCCATTAAAAGGAAATAATGGACTAGTTCTTTGTCTGTGTGATTTGTTCTGACAAAAAAAAAAAATTATTCTTCGGACAAAGACCCAGCAATAACAACGTGCTCCGGTGGTTTAAAATTCCAGAGCATTCGATTATTCCTCGATGGCTGAGGATGATAGTGTGCTGCAGATGCTTCCACTCTTTGCAAGAGTACTCCTTATAATATTTTATGGTCTCAGAACTTACCTGATCTCTTGGTCGAGTGTTCTAATCAGCAGCTGATCGATCCGATTGTCTGTTTGCCCATTAGACAATAATCACTCTTATTTTGTGTTAAATCAATCTTATCCCAGGATATTATTATAGACTTAATAACTATCCTACGGCTGGTTATCTGCCTATAAATGGTCCGCCGGCTACCATAATAGCAGTCTGCGATCAATTCAAGATGCAACACCGAAAAATAAAAAAACGTTTTTGGAATATTAAAGATAAAGTGTGAACCTTGGCGTTAGCCAACAAGCGTCTGCAGCCTCCAGTGCCGCACTCCAAATTGGTTGAGATACTCTTCCACTTGCGTGCGCTACCTTAGACGCGTTCACCCTCTACTGTGCCATACCTCACGGTTAGACACGAAGGCCCTCTGGGTTGAATCTGTGCGGTCCATTCAGTCATTCACAGTAATAGATGTCGTAGTTTTTCATCCGCCTTTTGCCCGGTTCATCTCATAGCACTTCTATAATTGCGGTGATATCTACCTTATAGTAAGGGGCCTCCATGAGTTGTTCAGCAGCTCGTCGTCTGTCAAGGGCCCTTAAATTCCATGTCCAAGGTTGAAATTCATGGTCATTAGAAAGTAGCCCGTAGCCTAGCTGAAGTTATGAGACCCACCTTTGGCCTATTCTCTCTTCGTTAGAAGACAGAAGAAGCCCGTAGGCCACTCTGTGCAAAAAATTGTAGCACATTACAATTAGTGGAAATATTAGCTATAGTCTCCCCTAGATTTACGTTCCTGCAAAGTTAAGAACTAAAATTCTGGCCCTAAATTTGTAGCCCCAAATTTCTGAAACTGCCCTTCTACCCCCGGTGTGGGTTTGGTTACCATATGGAGCTCAATTACGCTGAGTGCTTACCCAAGTAATTCCAGGCCGGTTACAGTTTAAATTTTGAAAGTTGTTAAGACATGAAAAACCGTTGCTCCGGGAGATTCTAATTCCACAAATATGGACAGCGACATTAAATCTTTGGATTAAGAGTGCATGTCACTCGAAATGAAGCGATTTGTATGCTGATGCGTGATTTTACTGTTCTCAGACAATGCCAATCTATGTTATTACGAACTTCCGACTGAACCACCCGATTTAACTCATTATTATGACAACATGACAACATTACATTTCTGAATCTTTATTAAAGTGTTGTGTATGTAGACGATGGTGCGACAATTTTCCTCAAAAACCAGACTCAGATGCACATGAAAATTCTAAAAGCAAATGCAAATCCGTCAGTTGTACCCTGTACTCCCAATTGGAACAAAATATTCCGTGCCTCACGCCACCACTTACTATAGCTCACGCACAACCTGTTCGCCATATGGATGCTTTGGACCGATGCGTTCGGCATAAGTTTTCCCATTGAAGGCAAACTCACTATACGGGACACTATTAAGGACCTTGAAGTTATTAGCTTTGCCAATCTTTTGTGAGATGCTCGATGTAAAGAGTGCCACAACAGCTTGTGGACCATCCTTCATCTGTTTCAGCTCCTTGGTAAGTTCGATAGTGTATTTAGTGAGGATATTACCTAAGCCCCTTCCCCTGAAATCAGGTACAACGACAAGGAACATCAACTCCAAAACACAGCTGATGTCATACAACTTAAACACATCGACATTCTTGTCCATGTTGATCATGTAGTCCATGAGGTTAATTGCGTTCGGCGACTTGCAGTTGTTGCGGAATGTCACAAAGAAAGGCTCTTCATTGGAGAGGCGCTGTGAAAAAAAAAAATTGTTGAAAGGACAAATTTAAATGGAAATGAAAGTGTTACCTGTATTTTGTTGAATGCAACGCCAGCTAGTCTTTTTGTGGGGACGTGTCGTACAACCAATGACACCTGATCCTCATAAACCATCTCACAAAGTTTGCGCAGCTCATCACGGGCCAATTGATTCTTCGGCAAATTTATTTCAGTTCCAATGCAAACGGATTCGTTTTGAAAGAACCCTTCGAGGCCGTCCTGCAAAATTGAAATTTTAAGAAACTCTTACACATGGTTTTTAGTTTTTGGGAGAAAAACAAGGATAACGTGATCGCAGACTGGTCAATGTCCTCAAAGGGGCAATTCACGAGGCGGAGACTCTTTTCCCAGATAACCTGACTATGACCAGCTCCTATCACCGGAGCTGCTACTGAGGTGAATAACACAACACGCCGTAGCCTGTATACTCGTATCTCATCTGTTGTGGTGACGGATGAGGCCATTAAAAATGCTTTTGCTTCCTTTGATGGTTTCAAGTCACCTAGCACCGATGACATATACCAAATTATGCTACAAAAAGCTATACCTCAGCTGCTGGTAGCTCTGAAGAGACTTCTCACTGCTTCTCTAGCTCTGACATATATTCCGAAACCCGGGAAACTCTAAAACCAGCCTTTATATCGAAAGCCAGAAAAGGTGACTATACAATTGCCAAGAGATTCAAATTATTGTCTGACCTTCTCCATGCTGAAGAGCTTAGAGAGAATGGAGATCGACATGAGCGCAAAATTGCTTTGCGAATGCATCCTCTATCTAAGATGCAACACGCTTAACAACGCTGAGGATCCTGGGAGACTTCGTTTTATAATCTTGTAGGCAATATTGAAGACGCACTCGACAAGAAGGAGTACGCTCTGGTCATTTTATCAACATTGAGTGCTTCGACAACGCATCTTTTGACGGCATGTGTAACTCGACCAGACAACTTGGCGTAGACGGATTGCAATACTAGATTTATGGTTAATTCTCTAGTGAATGGGAAACTGATAGCGATATGATGACGAGGATAAACAGGGGTCGTCCGCAAAGCGGTGTCTTGTCCCCACTGCTATGGTGCATGTTGGTCGAAGGTTATCTCACTGTTTCACACTTTCAATAGTGCCCAGTACATGCTCAGGCACATGTAGTATATATAGGCATACTGCCGGCTGTCTGGTCGAACAAGTTTTTGGGAAAACATATCGCTGCTACGTTTAGTTCAGTTTAAATCGTCGCTGTATTCAGTCGCCCTCTTACTTTACTCCATAATTTGTGGATTTCCTATTTCGCCTTAAATCAATCTAATAACCTAATTTCTTACCCAATAATTGTTATCGCCGACGCGCCTTTTTTTTATTGTTGACCTACTAGTCTGTTCATTTCGCGACAGTGCGTTTAGTGCATTTTTTGTTTTGCTGGTCTTCGTCATGTCTTCTTGTGGATTAACCAACTGCTCCATTAACGACAATAATGCTGACTTTGTTGCCTGTAAGGGGATCTGCGGCAAAATATTCCATGCTATTTGTGTCGGCCTAAATAAAAGAAACACGGTCTACCTTAAATAGTTCTCGGAAAATCTATTGTTCTTCTGTGATGAGTGTATCCATCCCCCACCGCACAGAATTATTACAAACCGAATCCGAATCATTGCCACATAAAGTGCCGACAAACCAACCCCCAAATTCTCGCACCAGCTCATTGATCCAAAAATCGAATGGTGATATAATTGCTCCAACGCCAACCCCTCCTGTCGCCTACCCACGGAAACAATTTAACACAACGTGGACACCTTCAGAGTGGCAAGGCAGGCTAGACCGACTCCGCACAACGAATCAGATGTTCACCACCCTACTCATCAAAGGTGCTACAAACTATGCAGATGTTGCTTGGATTTCTGAATTTTTCAAAAAGAGGTATGGCATCGCGATCAGCCAATGCACAATATTCCCAACATCTCACCACAAAAACAAACGGAATTTCAAACACGAATGGTTATTTGTTAACCCATCCAACACCAACCTCAAGCTAGGAAAGATGCGGGTCTCCAAATGGACGGATCAACCAACCAACAAAAACGTAGACAAAAAACGAAGCAACGCCTCATCAAAAGATAATTATAAATCGCCCAGATCCATTCCCCATCCATATCCTAAAGCTGACCCCAACTGGAGCGTTAAAACCAAAATATTTCCCAATTATTCCCCTCCCGTTTATATCCCTAAGCTACCCTCTTCACGTATCTCTACAAATGCACCAACTGCCTCTCTTCCATCCAAGCCCCAACGCGTTTTATTTAATTTAACCCCTGCCCATGATACTGTCACTGCTCAACCACCCACACCCCCTCACACGAATACTAACAACTGCTTTCCCAATTTCGACCTTACAACAGGAGCCAAATACTCAAACTTTATCAGCTCGCATATCTTAAATTCCTCTTCTAACTCGCCTTCCCCCTCGGTTTCACGTGCCCTAGTCCCTATTTTTTATCCTAAAGAATATAGACACCACGGAATGCCGTTACGCGCTCTCTAGGCTAAGGGATAAAAAGATATACGAAAATGTACGTCTCTTTCTCGCATATGTTTACAACAAATCCGTCTCTGTTTGCTTTGAGGGAAAAACCAAAACAAGTGTCATGGTCTTCATCCAACATTGGTCCCCATTCCTACGGATAGAACTAGTCTCAGAAAGCTTTACAACATGTACCACGAAATGTTCGATACACCTCCTCAAAAGGTAGGCTTCTTTGCCTGCATCTCATCTACACTCCCTTACTCCTCCACGCAACAAACCACCTCTTACATTTTACTACCAAAGCGTAAGAGGCTTGGGCTCTAAAACTCTTGCTGTCTTGTCTAAATCGCACGGTCTCTCTTTCAGCGTCTATTCTCTTACAGAAATCTGATCCCCGACATAAAGAGCCAGGAGCTATTTCCATCTTCTTATAATGTTTTCCGAGAAGACGTTCACTCTCTCCCCATGTTTAATGATCCTGCCATCCCTAAAGTTGATTCTCCATGTAGAGGTATCCTACTTGCTATTCACAATAACCTCAACTCTTCTCTCATCGCTATCTCGTCTTCTGTTAAACGTGACTTCGTTTCAATTAAAATAACACTTCCCAATAGGTCCCTGTACGTTATGCGTTGCTACGTTCTCCCAGCTCAACCTATTGAATTCTACATCCTTGCTGTTAAAGCAATTGACCAAATAATTGACCTAATTGATTCCATCGACAATATGATTATCTTTGGTCGCTTTAATCTGCCCCTGCTAAAGTGGATTCCATCGGATGATCACTTATTTTTTATCACGTCAAACGCCAGTTCATCCAAGGTATGTCTTTTCATTGATAGCATAACTGACTCAAGCCTATTCCAAGTAAGTGGCGTCCCTAACTCTATCGGTAGGCAACTAGACCTCATTTTCACTAGTGATCCCATTACCTCCACAATAATGTTCTGTCCTTTTACCCTATCAACTGTCGACAACTTGCATCCCTCTTCTTCGCTCATTTTTCCATAACTCTCCAGTCCAGCTAACTTCTTCAACTACCATCTCTTCTTACAACTTAGCAAATTGATGTCAAATCTTAGCAAATGTCCTTTTGATTTTGCCAACTTATCCTTATCTGATGCTGTCTTCATTTCCTACAGTGAAATATTTAATTCCATTTCTCTCTACGTCCCATTTTCACGGCATAAAACATCATCTATCTATCCTCCATGGTACAACAGAAGACTTCGCTCTTTACGAAACAGAAGAAACAAATTATGGGCAGATTTTGTTCGCACCAATTCCTATTATGACTACTCTAACTATCTTGGAACCTACCTCCAATTCACCCAGCTCTATAACTGCCTCTATCAGCGCTTTCTCGACACAGCGCAGACCAACCTTATCAACGATCCTAAAACATTTTATCAATTCGTCAACTATTGACCTCTCGATAATATATCATCGACCGACCCACATATTATTGCCAACTACTTTGCAAACTTTTTTAAACAGTCATTTGCAGTCAACCTCTTCGTACCCGACCCCATCTATTTCAAGTACCTTCTCAATTTCTCCATTTTCCCCTCTCTCACTTAACCTTTTGATCCCACCCTTATCGAAGAAAAGTTACAAAATCTCTATGATGAATTTGTATCCGGCCCGGATGGGCTCCCAGCAATATTTCTCAAAAAGTGTGCCTCCAATCTTTCGCACCCACTTTCCTCCCTATTTCATCTGTCCCTCACACAAGGGGAATTCCCCCAAGTTTGGAAGACCTCTTTCATAACTCCAGTTCACAAAAAGGGATCAAAGAATGAAGTAACCAACTACCGTCCCATTGCTAAACTTTCTCACATACCTAAAATGTTTGAAAGTTTTTTATATGAAGTTCTAAGCCTTCAGTGCAAGTCACTTATAGCAAGTATATCACCCAGTCAGCACGGATTTCTAAAAGGTAGATCAACTACTACAAACTTAGTTGAATTCGAATCCTTTGCACTTTCATTCCTAGAAAATGGCAACGAAATTGACGTTATTGCTACACATTTCGCTAAGGCCTTCGATAAAATATCACATCCAACCGATCCTTTTCAAATTGTCTTCCTTCGGTTTTGACCCCATATTGTTAAAAAGGATATTTTCTTATCTGGAGAACCGTTACTATAGCGTTCGCTTTAGGTCAGCCTTCTCAACCCCGTTTTTAGCCATTTCTGGTGTCCCACAAGGCAGCCATCTATGTCCCCTCTTTTTCATTTTAACTATAAACGATCTTGAGAGGATTATCAAACACTGCTCCGTATCCACTTACGCCGATGACACTAAGTTCTCCAAAACTATTTCTTCACCCCAAGACTCTATTCTCCTTCAAGAAGACCTCGTTAGGTTTTCTACTTGGTGTCTAAAAAAATTGCTCTAAGCTTAGTGTCTCCAAATGCCAATCTATGACTTTGTCTCGTAAGTCCAATCAATCCCCCTCTCGACTTTATTTTCTGCATGACCAACCTGTATCCCAGGCTCAATCCCTTCGCGACCTTGGAATTTTATACGATAGAGAGTTAAACTTCCGTTCGCATGTGATAATCCTTAAAGCCAACTCATTGCTCGGTTTTATCAAATGTTGGTAGGATTCGATAAGTTAAGCTGGTAGGATGTAGCAACATACCATATACCGTAAAGGTACTTGAAATGGAGTGTTATTTTTATTGCGATAAAGTCGACTTTAGAGAAAGAAGAAATGGTAATGGGAGAAGATTCAAGGCTGTTGTGAGTAACCAGTAGGACTCTCGATAGGGGACAGCATCATTTGCGCGGGTAGAAACAATTTCTGGTTTTTATGTCAGGAATCAGATTGGTTTCAGTCAGGACATATTTGTCAAAGGGAAGAGCATGCGATTGCCGTAGAACAGCAATGTTTCTAGAGCAAATGCCTCCTACATTCTGATAGTAAAAAGTAGGAGATATGTTGTGGGGTGGTGATGTGAGCAGGGATGGTTTAAGTGCTGGCAAGGGAGACAAGTTATGGACGAACAAACTTATAGTGTTCTGCACGTCTCGGCTCCGCTGTAGGTGTGAGACTCACTTAGGATGAACTTTCTGAGGAGGCATGCAAAAATCTCGTGGTACCTAACATAAAGGCTCCTGAGACTGATAGGGTCCGTAGGGGTTCCTGCTGGATGGAAACGAAGGCCGAGAATAATGTTTTCATATATTGTGATAACCACTTAAATGTGAGCAGCGACATCTAGATTTACAGAGCAGAAGATGTCGATACTCGAAGACCAGAAGATTTCGATACTTGAGTAACAGAAGAGCAGTCTCGACGAACAAAAGAAAAATCTGGAAGAACAAAAGAATAGCCTCGAACAAAAGCCGGATGAACAAAAGAAAAATCTAGACGAGCAGAAGAGCAGCATTGAAAAAAAAATCGACGACCAAAAGAATAGTCTAGAACAAAAACTGGAAGAACAAAATAACGTTCTACACCAAAAGTTCGAAGAAATCGATAACAAATTTGAAAGAATAGAGAAGAATGTTGGCGAAAAATTCGAATAAATGGACAGCAAAGTTGAGCAACTGGCAAAAGAGCTCGACACAGTGCGAAAACAGAAACTGCGAGAATGTTCTTTAAGCGGTCCAAGGAGAAAAGATTTGAAGCCTCCCTCATTCGATGGTCAGACCTCATGGTCTACTTATAAGAAGCAGTTTGAAATGGGTGTCTGTGCAAACGACTGGGACAATGAGGAAAAATGCTTTGCCCTAAGAATGGCCTTGCACGGTCCTGCAGCAGAATTGTTGCAAACAGTAGACATCGAAAAGCATAAAGATTATGTGACTTTAGTGTAGGCTATCGAGAAACGGTTTGGGGACAGCCACATGCAGGAGGTCTACAAGGTCCAATTGCAAAGCCGAACGCAGCAAAGAGGAGAAACACTGCAGCAGCTCCAAGCAGACGTGAGTAGACTTGCACATCTGTCATACCCCACCGCAGGCCAGGAAATTATCGACGAAATGGCAAAAGATGCATTTATCAGAGGAATTGCAGATTCGAAGCTACAGTCAGCAGTAAGGATGGCCGGGAAAAGAACCCTTGCTGAAGCACTTGCCTTCGCTTTGGCGATGGAAGCAGCCAATCAGGCTTCCAGGGGAACACATTTCGTCAGGGAAGTAACATCTATCGAATGCTCCTGCACAAGAATTAGTGCCGAGGAACGAGATACTCGACGGGATAGACGGATAATGCGCTGCTGGAATTGCAATAAAATAGGACACCTTCAAAGGCAGTGTAAGGAACCGGTGCGACGAAAAGACTGCCCTCACTGTGGTGACAAGCAAATAGAGGAAGAAACCCGCAGAAACAGCTATCAAGAAGCCGGTCAACCTTCCCGAAGCCATCAGTCGGGAAATGCTTAAGCACCAACTTCGAGGGGCAGAAGTTGGTAGCAGGAGTCGACGGCCCCAAGACCATCATCCAAGTCTCGCTGGCAAAACGATGCAACGAAAGCCTTCTAGTAGAAGTAGTCAGTGGAAAAGAAAAATGGATGGCAACAATAGACACCGGTGCCACGGCCTCAATCATCAGGAGGAATCTTGTGCAGAAGTCTTGGCTGCATAACACTAGCAGTTGCAGCTTGCGAACAGCTACAGGAGCAACGATTAAGGTATATGGTGAAGTCCGCATAAAAATCCAACTGGCCGGAATAACATTCACTCACGCGTTTCTGGTAGCTGACATATGTGACGAGTGCATCATTGGTACAGACTTCATGAGAGAACATGGACTTGTAGTCGACTTGGGGGCACAAACCCTGAAATACGGAAACATGGAGATACCAATGATATACGGAAACGCCAATACCTCAGTCTCAAGTGTCGTCATCTGCAGCAATCAGAACCTAGAACCTTCGTCGGAAGCAATTTTGTGGGCAAAAGTGGAAGGTGGTCCTGGTAGCCACCGATTCTATTTGATGGAGCCAGAAAAGAAAAGAGACTTCATGGTGGGAAAGACCTTAGTGGAGCCAAAGAACAACATGGTCCCTGTAAGGATTCTAAATCCAAAGACATTCAGTGTAAAGGTGAAAAAGGGGGAGATAGTGGGAAAATGCGTACCTGTTGAGGCTATATCGACCACAACGGAAAAACAGGGTGCAACACTGGTCACAACAGTTCAGAGCATAAAAATCAAGAACAAAATTCTCAGCCTCTGTAATCTGGACGAAGATCAGCGAATCCTGGCAGAAAAACTAATCGGTGAGTACGCTGATATATTTGCTACATAAGACGGAGAATATGGACGTACGCATATTGTTCAACACCACATTGACACCGGAGACGCTCGACCAATCCGTCAACCTGCAAGGCGTCTTCCATTGGCAAAGCAAACAGAAGTTGCCGAAATGATGTCGAAGATGAAAGCTGGGGGAGTGATTGAAGAATCGCAAAGTCCGTGGGCATCTCCAGTGGTCGTCGTGAAGAAGAAAGATTCCAGCACGAGATTTTGTGTAGACTACCGACGTCTCAATGATGTCACTAAAAAGGACAGCTACCCACTTCCGAGAATCGATGACACTTTGGATATGCTTTCTGGAGCGAAATGGTTTTCAACGCTTGACTTGAAGAGCGGTTACTGGCAGGTAGAGATAAATCGTGCGAATCGTGAGAAAACTGCCTTCACTACAGGAAGCGGTCTTTGGCAATTTGCAGTGATGCCGTTTGGACTGTGCAACGCTCCGGCCACCTTCGAGCGACTAATGGAACGAACATTGCAAGGACTCACCTGGGAAACCTGTCTAGTATATTTGGACGACGTTATCGTCATAGGTAAGACGTTCGAGGAGCACCGCGGAAATCTAAAAGAAGTGTTTGAGAGGCTGCGAAGTGCTCATTTAAAGCTCAACCCAGAAAAGTGCGCCTTGTTCCGTCCGGAAGTAAAATATCTGGGTCACATTATATCAGCGGAAGGAGTAAGAACGGATCCTGACAAAATCGAAGCCGTGAAAAGTTGGCCCTCTCCAAAAGATAAACTCCAACTGAGAAGCTTTTTGGGACTCGCCACGTATTACAGAAGGTTCGTAAAGGATTTTGCTGGCATTGCAAAGAGCCTGCATCAACTTACAGAAAAAGGCCGACAGTTCAGGTGGTCTGGAGAATGCGAAAAAGCATTTCAAGAACTGAAGCGATAGCTGTGCAATGCCCCCATCTTGGGTTACCCGACGCCCGGAAAAATGTTCATCGTGGACGCAGACGCTAGCAATGTTGGGGTCGGAGCTGTGATTTCCCAGGTTCATGATGGTCAAGAGAAAGTGGTCGCATATTACAGTAAAGTACTCTCCAGACCTGAACGGAACTACTGTGTAACCCGGCGCGAGCTTCTGGCTATAATTCTGGCTACGAAGCATTTCCATAAGTACCTCTACGGACAAAAGTTCATTCTCCGGACAGACCACGCAGCTCTGAAATGGCTACTCCAATTTAAGAATCCTGAAGGCCAAGTTGCAAGATAGATCGACCAGTTGCAGGGCTACGACTTTGAAGTGCAACACCGCAAGGGAACACTCCACTCAAATGCTGATGCTCTCTCTCGTCGACCGTGCGGAGTAAAATGCGAACACTGCAATCGTAAAGAAGCAAAAGAACAGGCAACTACCCAAATGATCAGGACTGAGCCAATAGAGGGTTGGAGTATAGACGAAATCCGTTCCTCCCAACAGGCAGACAATGACATCGAACCAATATTGGCCTGGAAAAAACACGAGGAAAGACCAAGCTGGCAGCAGATATCAGATCGGAGCCAAACTCTGAAGGCATACTGGGCACAGTGGGACTCGCTTTTTGTGCAAGACGGATTGCTGAAGAGAAAATGGGAACGTGCAGATGGGAAAACATCTAATAGTGCCACGTTCCAGAGTCAGCCAAGTACTCCATGAAGGGAAGGTCCATACATGACGGAATCTCAGGAGGCCATTTGGGAATAAACAAGACGTTGGAAAAGGTAAGGGAACGTTTCTATTGGCTAAGCGCTAAACAAGATGTCGAGAATTGGTGCAAAAAGTGCATAAGGTGTGCGGCTACCAAGGGTCCAAAAGTAAAGCCACATGGACAAATGCAACAATACAACGTCGGAGCACCTTTCGAACGAATAGCCATCGACATCGCTGGGCCGTTTCCCGAAACCTTTAATGGAAACCGATATACCCTCGTAGTCATGGATTACTTCAGTAAGTGGCCGGAAGTGTTTGCCATCCCAAATCAAGAGGCTAAGACCATAGCCGAACAGATAGTCAACAACTGGGTGAGCAGATTTGGGGTCCCAATGGAGCTGCACTCTGATCAAGGGCGAAACTTTGAATCAAAAGTCTTCCAGGAAATATGCCAATATTTGGGAATAAGAAAGACAAGGACAACGCCACTACACCCTCAATCTGATGGAATGGTCGAGCGATTCAATCGGACCTTGAATGAGCATGTATCTAAGGTTGTCTGCAACTGCCAGCGAGATTGGGATCGACACATACCCCTCTTCTTAATGGCCTACCGAAACGCGGTCCATAGCTCAACAGGGCACACACCATCCGAGATCTTATTTGGTCAAACAATTCGGTTGCCAAGTGAAGCAAAATTCGGATCCCCACCGAAAATTCGGAGCCAAAGAGGTGAACGAGTACGTGAATGACTTACGCAGCAGGATTCGTAAATTGCATGAAGACACCAGAGAAAAGATTAAGCTAGCAGGCAGCCGCATGAAAACTAGGTACGATATCAAGGCGAAATCTTCCGGTTTCAACGAAGGAGATCTGGTTTGGCTGTATAATCCTCAGCGTAAGAAAGGCAAATCACCAAAATTGCAACAGGATTGGGAAGGTCCATACAAGGTGATAACTCGCATTAATGACGTTGTTTACCGGATCCAGCGTGGGAATCGAGGAAAATTGAAAGTGGTCAAATGGATAGAATGTGTCATTTCAACGGGATGCTGAATGACGAAGTTGTTGTTGAAAAGGGGGTTTGGTGAAATGGGGGGAATTAGGGATGAGAGAATTATTGCGTAAGGGGTTTGTCTCGGATAAGTAGGGAGGCAGAACTAAAACTGGGGAAGATGTTTGTTTTGAAGTTCCAGTTAGGTTACTATAGGAAGAGAGTTGGAGAGGGGTCATTTATTGAGCTTGTTATTAAAATTACACTAATTTTTAGAGCGGCGGTTTTCTCGCTCCTCAGCCCATTTGGTTATACTTATCTGTCCAGGTTTAATGGCCTTACCAAGGGAAGTCGGAAACAACCACGAATATTTAGATGGGATGTTGATTTTGAAGCTGCTTTGACTGTTGGAGTCAACCGGAAGGGAAATCATCTGGCACTCGCTTATGATGATAGCATAATTTCGGTGAAAGTAGTTACGCCTCCAAGAAAAATCCGAGTGTTTAGGAGCACCTCCAACGTCTGCTTTTCCGCTCGGATGGGGTCCATGAAATTCCGAATTGTTTGAGCAGTTTGAGTGTAGCGGCAGCTGGCGGGATATTAGGTGGTGAAAGCAGCACGATTTCGGTTTCCGTTGTTAGAGCGGCGGGAGGATCAGTTGAAAATGATAAAATGTGAGACTCTGTGTCTACTAATTCGTTATGAATTTAGACATTAGCTAGCTACCCGTACTAGCTTGGAATTGCATTTGGTCGGGTATTTCATCGATTTTGTGGGAAGCCAACCTAACTTCTTTACCGATTTCGGCAACGGTCAACCGAATCGCTATGAGTTCCTCGCTGACATCAAACATTCATCGAGTGTAGGATCTGATGGATGCGGGATGGGATGTATTGTGTTGGAGGAGCATTGAAGAAGCAAATCGAGATCTGTATGAATTGATAGAATCGATTATGTGAGTAAGCACGTTGGAAATTTGTTTTAAGGAATGTTTCCAATCCATCGAAATGATATTTGATGACTTCACTCTCCTTGTCGTGATTAGCTTGCTTTTTGGACAAAATTTCTTCCTGTAGACTTGTAAGCGTCCACAGTACTGTCAATGCAGTTTACTGAGTATTCAATCTTTTCTATTCTGTCAAGAATTGTTCCGCTAAAGTGACCGTTATCCGTTCGCATTGCATTAATGGACGCGTTGTTGCATTTAATTGCCAGCATAACGTGAGCGATCTCTTTGCACTTGGCACAGTAAAAATTTAAGTGACTGCAATACTCCTTGAGGTAAGGTAATGAATATCCGGGTAAGTCCGATGCATATGGCGTGGAAAGATTTTCCACAGAGACCATTGCAGGCTACACATTTCCATGGACATTTCAGGACAACTAACATAGGTGAACTTGTGGAATCGGCAGACAAAACTAGGTCGACGAATAACGACGGAAAAAATATTGAGTCGGCAGTTTACTAAGTGCCGGGCCTTCTAGTCGTCTTATAACGGTGTTCAGATGTGCCTTTGTTGTCGTTTATTGCTTTCTAGTTTTTTTCCACTAGATTTTGATTACGGTTTTTGTGTACTGAAACCGCTTTTTGAATACGCAAACAAGAAATCTTTGCAATTTGATTTGAACATATGGTCCCATACTTTAGCAGACATTCTGCCAAAATGTTCATTAGGGGGAAGCCAGTCCGATTCAGCTTGGAAATGTGATTCCTTTGCTCTTCGATCAGTTCAGTTATATCAGTTTTCTCCCTATGATGGAGCTGATAAAGGAATAGTCAATGACAAAAGAATACCATTAGGAGAATGTGTAGTTAGAAATTTGCTAAAAGTAGTTGAAACCCCTTCGAATCATCGGGTATTTTTTGATAATTTTTTTACTTCTTACAATTTGCTGGCCTAAAGGTTTTTTTTGCCACCGGAACAGTGCGTGAAACACGAACAGGAGAAGCTAATTTGAAAAAAAAAATACAGCATTCGACAAAAAAAATTAAATAACTGTCGTTAGGTGGAATGGCAACAGTATAGTTATGGTAGGGACACGAATCATGGATTTATTCATCCTTTGCAAAAAGTCAAAAGATTTAGCCGGTGTGAGAGAAAAGTAGTTGTAATTGATCAGCCAAATACGCTGATGGACTATAACAAAAACATAATTATTGCCGGAGATTTCAACCTAAATCTATTAAATAAAAGCGATTTGATTTATAATTACTTGGCGATTCTGGCATCGCAGGGTCTTGAGAGTTTTATCAATGAACCAACTAGAATGACCACTGGAAGGTGTTTAGATCACTTTTATGGTCGATTGACTAATATTTCATTGAGCTCCTGCGAAAGCGGCATTTTTGATCTAAATATTACCGATCACTGCATGACAGCGTTGTTGGTTGACACTGGTAATATTCAAAAAGCAACTGTTGGAGTGAGTGTTCCTAAAAGTTTTAAGAAAATTGATTTCGTACAACTGAAAACAAATCTTTTTTATGACTTTTGGGATGAGGTTTACGCAGAAAGTGATGTCTCAGCATCGTATTCACTATTTTTGAATTGTCTTAAGGGGCACACCTAGTGTGACAGCCTAAAAAAAAAGGCGATTTTTGGGAATTTAAAAAAAAAAACTACTGTATCAATTGTTTTAAAATTTTAAGAGTATATTTATACATATTTTAAGAATACACAGTAAAATTTTTGAAGAAAAAAATTAAATATTTTTCCAGATACACGCGATCTCCGACGGCGCTAAAAAAAAAAGGTTCTCCACTGCTGCAGTGATTCCGGCCTTCTCCGTGGATGAAATATAAAAAAAAAACAATTCTCGTTAAACTAGAAGATATTGTCCGTACAATGACCTACGATCGAAAAAAAAAATCAAAAATTGACAAAATGGCGGCGTTTTTAAAACAAAAGTTGAATTTTACCCAAAATTTTGGTCGTTTTTGGCCTGCTAAAATTAGAGTTTTGATCAGATCAAAAAACTGGTAAGTCATTGTATGGAGAACTATATACAGAACATGCAGAAAAAATTTGATAGTGATCGGATCATTTGTCTCCGAGTTATCACTGCAGCAAATTTGAAAAATGCTGTTTCGAGAAAAACGCGTTTAAAGATAAAATGATCGTTTTCACTGTTATAAATGGATTAAAATCATACTTACAGCTAATCTGCTATTCCAGGCCCATATAATTCACTTTCCTCTTCTTCAAAAAGTGCTTGTTGAGCTGAAGAAGCTCTTCTTCGAGATGATCGACCCTCTTTTGAAGAAGCCTGTTGGCGATGATTAGCGATTCGTAGTCTCGTCTCGTCCTTAAGAGCCACATAATCTCTTGCTGCAGGTCCAACTCCCATTACATTAAATATCTTCAAAATTGATGAATAACCGTCATTAAATATTGAAGTTGCAAAATTATTTGATAATTCGATAGTTTTGGGGCCATTGTGAAGGTGCTTTGGTAAAAAGTGCCAAAGTAAACCGTTGTAACTTTCATTATTGTTTTGAGTATTACTACCTTTACATCTATCAAGCAATTCATGTCGAGATAAGTCTTCATAAATAGGTTTTAGAGCTTCTTTAACTTCTGGATCCAGTGGGAGGTAATCGTGCTTAAACTTACTCATCATTCCTTTAGCTTCCGCGCGGCGATAAGCGCACCAACTCTCTGCGCCTTCTGAACAATTATGATGGTTTGGTTTTTCATCAGTTGAACACAAATGATGAAACGTAGCCCAGATTGCTTTATACATTTCGTCTACATTATCTTGATTTCTCATAATTGCCAAACCGTAATATTTTTGTAGTTTATTTATTAAATTTACTCCTTCCTTCTAACTTGCTATTTGTTTTCTTTAAATTTCGGCATCGTGTTCCCATTCTTTTTTTCACATGTACTCGTAAATAGCATTCTAATTTTTCAACAGGAATATCATAAGGCTTCAAATCTATTAATCCTTTATGAGTACCGATGTAGCGAAAATACGAGTATTTTACACCATATTTACTAATCGAACGACCAAACATGTCTTTTACGCTTTCTGCTTCCATTTTTGAGGCAGATCCCTTATGATTAATATCACATTCTTCTTCATGTAATGATAACCATTCTTCGTAAGCTTCAGGATCGATCTCTTTTTTTTTTTCTCCCAAAAAGCACAACTCTGACAGTAAGTAGACTTCACACATGAATCAAGAATTTTCTTGCTGTATTTTCCTGCCAGCGTAACTACTCCAAAACGGGAAGTATGACCACGTTTTTTCCAGGTACCGTCGCCGCTAACAGTCAAATTTGTCTCTGAGTTTTCTTCCTTTGATGTAAGCTCTTTTTCTTCATTTACAGCTTGTTGCATACTAAGTTTACAAACGGTTTCGGCTGCAGTCCATAAATTTGTGAAACATCCAGCAAAAGTTTGGTTAAAAAATTTGCATGCTAGATCCACAAAAAAGATTTATCCCGTTTATTCCGACGCCCAAAAGACGCATCACAGCCACAAGACGTCTATTTATTTCAAATGCGTTATCAATCATTGGTCCAGAATTGATGTACGAATTACCACATTCACAAATGACAGCTATTTTAAACCCTAGGCCTCTTGGACTTGCTGGATTAAAAGTAATTTTTTTTTTGACAAGTTTTGCACACCACTAAATTGCTAATTGCACTAGATAAACAGTAAAATACTCGTACAATATCCATGAGATGGGTCAATCACAACATTATCGTCATTATTCTTTACTAGTTTCTCTGCGGACGTACTGGTATTCGCAGTAGATTGCTCAAATGTATGTCGGTTTCCGGTAAACTTGCGTTCTTTTAATATTCAACGATGTCTGGGAAGATCAGGAGTTCCTTTTTTATTTAAATACGAAGATTGTTCACTCATTTTCAGTAAAATAAAACGTGCTAACTTATGAAGTGCTAGATAACATGGTCACAATAAAACTAAATGTAAAACAGTAAACAAAAAATTTCTCTAGATTACTATACATATATATGTCTGTATACCTGAAAGCCTACAATAGAAACAGGAATAGTATTATAACGGTTGCAACCATTAGGAAGAGACGATAGACTCCGAACAATACCTCAGGTATGCTAATACAACTATTAACTGCCGAGCAGTTACTCTTCAAATGGCTGTAACTCAAAAACTATTTGATATTTTGATACTTATATTGTGCCTTTAAAAAAATCTTGCAAAAGACTTAAGCCTTGGATTACAAGTCTTCTTATTAAGAAAGTTCAGACAAAAAACAAGTTAAGAAACAAATGTTCCAAAAACCCCAATAACTTTAGATTGAGTGATCGATATAAAAAATTATGTTCTCAACTTAAAAAAGAAATTTGTGATGAGTACTATAAAAATCGATTCTTTTTTGCTAAAGGTAGTTTAAAGAGTGAATGGCACGTTGTTAATAGTATATTAAAAAAGTCTTCGTGTACTTCCAAACCTACAACAATTCGTATTAATGACTGTGATATTTCTGATCAACTCGATGTTGCTAATGCATTCAAAAATTACTTTTTTTCTATAGCCAACAATTCATCTTCACAGATAGGTCAACAACTTGTAAAAGTTATTGGGACACTTAACGGTTCTGATGCTAGCAGTTATGATGGTATCTCCAATATACTTTCGAAACGTATAGGTTGTTTCATAGTAGATGTACAATACTAGCAGCCATTTTTAATCTTAGCATATTTTCTGGAGTTTTTCCTAGTGCTCTCAAATGTGCAGACGTAGTTCCTCTATTTAAAAAAGGCTCAGCAGATGATGTGAGTAATTATAGACCTATTTCACTTCTTCCTGTTTTTAGTAAACTCTTCGAAAAAGTTGTTAAAATAAGAATTTTATCGTTTTTAAATAAGAATAAGTTTTTCAGTCCTGTGCAGTATGGCCTTCAGTAGGGAAAATCAACTGAGGACGCCCTACGTCAGGGTTAGAGAAATATTTTTTCGGGCCTTCAAGACCAACCCGACAGAGGAAAACTGAAAAAAGTTCAAACGAGCCAGAAATGACTGCAACGCCTTTCTTAAGCGTGTGAAATTCCAATACGACCAAAAACTGAGGCAAAAAATACTGCAATGTCCCAAAGGTAGTAAAAATTGTTGGTCGTTCGTAAAAAACATAAGAAATTCCGCCTCATCCTCCATCCCAACGCTCATTTACAATGACATTCCAACTGTCAGCTCTTTGGACAAGGCCAATCTACTTGCTGCACACTTTGCGGCCAGCTCAACACTCTCAGATTGTGCTTTGTCTCCGCCTACACTTGAGTACGTCGAATCTTCAATGGGACGAATCTACTTTCGCACTCGTGTAGTAGCATAAGTACTTAAAGATCTTAACATTCACAAATCCGCTGGTCCAGATGGTATATCTCCCCTTCTTCTGAAGAGGTGTTCTTCCACGCTGGCAAAACTACTGCGTAAGCTTTTTCATCAATCCTACTCTTTAGGACTCTTCCCGAGCAGATGGAAAACAGCATTTGTCCAGCCCGTCCCTAAAAAAGGCGAATAATCTTCTCTCTCCTCCTACAGACCCATTGCACTTACGTCCCTTCTTTCCAAGGTCATGGAAACACTGATAAACCGTCAGCTCCTGAAATATCTCGAAACGCGAAAACTTCTCAAGGACCGTATGGTTTTCGTAGCAACAGGTCCACTGGTGATTTGATGGCATGTCTCACCGAAAAGTGGAACCAAAGCCTACATCAATCTGGCGAAAGCAAGATACGAAGGGCGTTCAACATATTCTCGGTATCGGGGTGAAGCTGTGGTTGTATATATAAATTGACTTATTTATCAAGTAATACTACTATTTTAGTGCATTCATGTAAAATTTCATATAAATGTGGTTATTAATTCGCGTTTTATCTCTAGTTAAACAGAATCATAATGGCAACTGAGACGATGATGGTGAAAATTGAGCTTCGCGCTGTAATTAAATTTCTCACTAAGCAAGGAAAAAGTCAAAAAACTATTCATGAAGAGATGGTGGCTGTTTACCAGGGTTCCGCACCTTCATTATCACCTGTGCAAAAGTGGTCAAGTGAGTTCAAGAGAGGCAGAGAGAGCATTTAAGACGACCCCCGCTCCGGCGCCCCGGCTACTGCTTGTACGGGAGAAAGCATCAAAGAAGTCGAAAAACTTGTTCTTGAGGATGCCCGAATAAAGGTGAAAATGATGGCAGAGATCACCAAGCTTTCAATTGGTACCATTCACACCATTCTTCATGACCATCTTAACCTTTCAAAGGTCAGTGCAAGGTGGGTGCCACGAATGCTCACAGCGCCTCAGAAAAAAGTGAGAATCGCATGCTGTAGAGAGCTTTTGGAGATGTGTAGTGAGAACGCGGACGGTGTTATGGATCGAATTGTTACTGGGGATGAAACATGGGTCCACCACTATGACCCTGAAAGCAAACAAGAGTCCATGCAGTGGCATAAAAAAGGAACAGACCCCCCGAAGAAGTTCAAAGTCACTCCGTCTGCCGGGAAGCTCATGGCCACAGTTTTTTGGGACTCAAAGGGAATCTTGCTCATTGAGTACAAAAAAAAAGGTGAAACCATCAACATTCTACGCTTCCACTTTGCACAATTTGCGGGAGGAAATTAAAAAGAAAAGACGGGGTAAACTCGCAGCGGGTGTGTTGCTTCTTCATGACAACGCTCCTGTTCACACGGCGCGAGTTTCCAAGGCTGCTGCGCGAGATTATGGTTTCGAAGAAATCCAACACCCACCCTATAGTCCAGACCTTGCCCCTAGTGATTATTTCCTGTTTCCGGATTTGAAAAAATGTCTTCGTGGAAAAAGATTTTCGGATGATGAAGAACTCAAGTCGGCAGTAAATGGGTATTTTGCAGAGAAAGAGGAAATTTATTTTTTTGAGGGTTATCTCAAGATGTAACAAATGCATTGATGTTAGGGGAGATTATATTGAAAAATAAAAACAATTTAAATTGAATTCGCATTTTCCTTCATATCGATACCGAGAATATATTGAACGCCCCTCGTAGTTGCACTTGATATTTCTAAGGCATTTGACAGAGTTTGGCATCAGGCTCTTTTGTCGAAAATGCGTGCATTTGGGATCGACGACTCTCTTCTTCGATGGATTAGAAATTACCTTTCGGAACGTTCAATTCAAGTTGTTTGTGACGGTTTCAAGTCTGATATTCACAAAATAAATGCTGGTGTGCCCCTGGGGCTCTGTTCTGTCTCCGACACTCTTTTTAATTTTCATTAATGATCTCTTGACTGCTACTTCTAATCCAATATATTCCTTTGCTGATGACAGTACTCTCTGCTTTTCATATTCGTTCCCGGACTCACGTCCCTGCTCTTCGGCTGTAGAACGAGAACGGCAGCGTATGCTAAGCTCATTAAATTCCGATATCAACAGCATAACCAATTGGGGAACTATCAATAGAGTGGAATTTAATGCTTCCAAAACACAATGCTGTCTGCTGTCGTTAAAGCGAAATCCAAACACCCAGCCATTATCCATGAATGGCACTTGCATCGTCGAAACCGAAAAACTTTCCATTCTCGGTATGTGTGTCAATGACAACTTACGTTGGAATGACCACATATTTGATGTCGCCAAAAATGCTGCGAAATGTCTAGGTTTCCTCAAGCGATGTAAGAAATATTTTACCCCCTCTGATCTGGCCTCAATATAAAAGGCATTCATCCGCCCAAAATTGGAGTACACCCGTCTCGCTATGAATGCTCATCAGTATACCCTCATTTTCGGACGTACTCTAAAATATCGTGATTCGTTCCTAAGACGTACAACTCGCTTATGTAATGCCCTGCCGATCTCTGTATTTCCTGGTCGTTACAACTTGCAAACATTTAAAAACAATGTACATCGGTACCTCTCTTTTCTTTCTCCCTAAATTTCCTTTGCCCGCGCTGTGTACAAACACTTTAAGGGTACTCAAACCCCTTGAGCGAGCGGTGATTATAAAAAAAAAAAGGAGACTATGTAGAAAAATAAAAAAAAAAATTGTTCGGTCCGAAACTTTTCAGACAACCCTCGTATAGAAAAAAAAAAAAAAAAAATACGGTGAACAAACTGAGATACAATATTTTGTGATATTTTCTTACTAGAAGTAAAAAATGAGAAAAACCTATTCAGTTGATGTATGAATATTTTTGAGTGTTCACTCTCATAACACCAACAACAAATAGCAATTCCTAGAGTTTTAATGAATACTCACGATTAGCGCTTCCTTCAAGTCATCTTTCTCCAAACTAATAACTTCAAATTCACCTTTTAAATCCAACAGAGTGCCATTTAAGAGAATACAAATTTGAGAAAAAAAGAACAAAACAAAGAAGAAGAAGTATCTCTTAGTTAAAAAATTAACACATTTATGCGGACTTCACCTACCATCACACACGGTTCCCCAAACTCTTGGCTTACTTGGCATCTTTAACAATACTGATGACCACTATCACAAGGGGCAAAGACCTACTTATAGTAAGTTTAAAAACGATCAACGGAACGTGTCTAAATTCAGAACCCGACTAACCGCCAACCAGACGGTACATGTATTCTCACGGACGGATACAAACGTATTCCCGCATTCTAACCTATTTGAATGCTATTTATAGATAATAGCAATAATAGTCCGAATGGCTTATCATAGATACATTTTGAATGAGCAAAACAATCATTCTCAGTAGTAACTACGAGTATCGTGAAAACGCAATTATCTGGAAGTGATTAGATTGCGATTTGAGCGCTACACCGATTAACTATTCATCTGAATGATTGATAAGTATTGTTGCAGGTTATGCATTTATAGTGATAAGCATTTTAATGGTTTTATAATTTTGAAAAGTGGTTTTAGAAATTTGAAGAGAACACGAGAACACAACATACTCGTAAATTGTTGGCATATGCAAAGGTTTAAGAGAGCATAGAGTCAGTGAAGTGGAAATTTTATTGTAAGATTGCTAATTGAAATCACTACTGGCCAGTGTAGCCATACAAAACCAGTAAGTCCAGATTTGCAGTGCTTAATAAGAAAAATAACAAAGAATTCCAGATTTTTTCACCTAGAAAATGACACTATACGGATATATCAGTTCCTACTGACTTTAGCTTTGATGTCAGCCTACAGACCGTCTAACAAATATGCGTGTCCAACCAGCTCAATCTTTGGCCAACTACCACTAGCTAGTGTTCACGGATTGATTCAGATCTTCTTTCAACTATTCACGGTATCTTAGCAGACGTCTTACTTCGAAAATCATTCCAAGTGCACCGTGTAAACCTGTATACTATACTCGTACATAGGTTTTCATTAAACTTTATTTCCACACTCCGTCAAAGCAGACACTACTTAGGCAAGCTCTTGCTCAAAGTAGCCAAAAAGGTTTTCTTGCAAATACTCGGACTCAATTACAATACTTAATTACGTTCTTAACCGATAGAAATGCCGGTTAGCAATAGCTTTTATTCGCTTAATCTATAGGATAATCTCATTTCCTTTCCTTTTAAAATGGTGGTCAAGCGTTTTATGAAGACACAAGAGTCGACATTTGAATCTCTGCTCATCAACACCACGTGCTGAACTCTACGAATCAAGTATTTTTGGCGTCTGCAGAGTTCGCACTAGGGAACTTCTGCTTCATCAAGGCGATACTTACACATCTCCCTTTGGACCTTCTGCTGCGAAAAAAAATTAGAGAGTGAAAGAAAGAGAGGTACCGATGTACATTGGTTTTAAATGTTTGAAGATTACAATGAACATTCTATAAGTGAGTTGTACGGCTAAGGCAAGTATCACAATAATTCAGAGTACGTCTGAAAGTGGGCTTCAAGGTAAACTGATGAGCATTCATAACGAGATGGGTTTTTCGATTGAAGGTTTGAATGGGCGGAATGCCACTTGCAATTTCGGCGGAGTACTGGTGGTAAAAATAGCTATAGAACAAGGTGAGGCAAGAGACATTACGTAGGTGTTCAATGGTCTCCATTGACTGTGAAATATTAACATCATCAGTAAGTTTTATCTCACGCTTTTAAATCATACCTAGTAAGTGTACAGCGGTCTTAGGGGCTGCTGATAAGATGTGCGTTTTGTACTCCACTGTTGGGCGGTTAAATGCCTTACATATTGAGGACAGATCAGAGGGGGTGAAATATATCTTACATCACTTGAAGAAACCTACGCGTTTCGCAGAATTTTTGACGACAGCGAATATGCGGTCCTTCCAACATAACGTGTTATTGACATTGTCTTCCCGTTCTACAGCCAAAGAGCAGGAAAGCGAATCCGGGATCGAATATGAAAAGCAGAGAGTACTGTCCTCAGCAAAGGATCATTGATGAAAATTAAGAAGAATGTTGGAGACAGAACGAACTCCTGGGGTACACTAGCATTTATTTTGTGAACATCGGACTCGAAACCGCTAAAGACAACTTAAATGGAACGTTTGAAAAGTAAATGTTGGTCTATGTACATCATCCAGGTTGAAGGGTTAATTCTACCTGACAGCGCTATTTGGTTCGTCATCGCCGTTATATAGTCTACAGAAATGCTTTTTTCAAATCCCCAGCATCGATTGTGGCTCTACTAATATGTTCCCTTGTTCGTCTCTACAGGCTTCGGTTCGGGGCTTATATCCATGTCCTGTTTTTTACCTTTTGGTAGAATTTCCGAATCTCAGTCCTGGAGTAGCATTGCTCAACTTCCTCGACCGCGCACTTCTCACGCTCCTTCTTTTTACTCTTGAGAAGCCGGTGTTCATCTCTCCTATTTTGCTCATAAAGTTTGTGAGCAGCTCTAGTCCACTTTGTATTCGTCTTGCTTAGCGGCATAGGACCTCTTAAGAGATTAAGGGAGACTCGATCAGTAAAGGATTTTGCGATGTATTGCGATTGTAGCCGTCCGACATCGAACTTCTTTATAGTATTAGCTTACCCTTGTAATGCAACCGCAACCGTACCTTATTGGTCCGAATGGATGTTGGCCCCTAGTAACGTTCGGACACCCATAATGCTGGAAGGGTGCCTTGCGTCGACCGTAATGTGGTCAATTTGGTTGACGGTTGGAGTTCTTCAAGTCCCCTTGAGAATACCTAGATGTGAAAAACATTTGTTAGATACGACAATGCTTCGCCCCGCCACAAAGTCAATTAGCCTGAATCCATTATCGAAATGATGTCGAGCAGGCTATACTTTCCGACACCACTACCAAAGATGAGCTCTCTTCCTAGCTTTGCATTAAAATCGCCAAAGATAATTTTAATGTCATAGATAGGGCATCGCTCGTAAGTCCTGTCCAAGAGCTTGTAGAAGCTATCTTTGGTGTCGTCGTCTTTCTCTTCTGTGTGGGCATATAGGGCTAATGTTGCCAAATTTAACCTTAATACGGAATGTTGCGAGACGCTCGTTAACCTGCCGGAAACTCACGACTTCTTGCCTAAATCTGCCTCTAACAACGAATCCGCATCGAAATATGCGCTGCTTTTGCGGTCGATAACAATAGACTTGGATGGCGGTAACATTTGCTTTGCAGCAGTCCATGGCGTTGATGTAGTTATGTTTCTTCCGTCGTACGCTGCGCTGCACTTCCCAAATTGTCCTTCAATACAGGAACTCTAGCTAGTTCCTTCCTACTTCTGGCGTATCTTCAATACAAGCTTTAAGTAGCTTACGTTCTTCAATCCTCTTCCGCTCGGTAATCACGTGCTATGACTTGCCTGCCATATACCAGCAATACTTTCCGCTCCAGATGTGAAAACATTTTTCACAGCGTTCCAATATTCTTGGATGGTTGTCGGAAGTGTCCTACTGATTCCTTTCACTCCTAGCGAAAAGTTATCCCTTAATTGTTGGCATACCGGTCGAGGTTATACCTAGGCATTGTGGTGATATTTCGAAGTTTTTGAATAGATTGAGTACGTAACTGGACATCACTATAAGGTGATGATCTCATACCAACCCCATGTCGTTTCTGCGTCTGTTTCGGACGTCTAAAAGGCAACTTCTGAAACGTCGACAGATCGCCAAATGGTAGATTTGGTTGGACGATGTTTGCCTGTCAGTTGACGCACAGCTGACTTTGTGGCAGGTCTTATGCTCAAACATGGTGCCTTCTATGAGCCGGCGATTGATGTTACAGAAATCAACAAATCTTTCATCATTGTCATTTCGAGCCCTTCATTGTCGTTGCCTACCTTTGCATTCAGGTTCCCGATCACGATGACGATGTCTCCGTTCGATATTGCGTTGAATACAACTCTTAGCTGATTGTAGAAGTTGTTCTTTTCATCCTCAATCGAGGGATTCTTTGGGTCGTAACACTATATGATCGTGACGAGCCGTAATCTAGTCCGTAATGTGGCCCGATGCGATCCCATCACCATGTGGATGCCAGGAAATTAATCATCTGCGTGCTGTTGGTGTTAGCAACAGACCCACTCTGGATTCACGTGGACTTCTGGAGGGTTTGCCTGAGTAGAGTAACACAATGTTACACGTTGGGGATTGGTCATCTTACTTCACTCACTCCCAATATGTCCAAGTTATATGGAAGGAACTCTCGTACCAATTGGAAAAATATGGCATTTTGAGGTCCTTCGCTCCCTACGACGAGGAGCATCTTCACGTTCCAGAAACCAATCTTAGTCCGGGTACAATAACCAAATCATCATTCGATCGTTCCTTACAAAGGCGTAATTCCAGTTTCCGTAGCGACCATATTTCGGTAATGCAGGGTGCTAACTCACGTTACTTGGACTAGAAACGCTAGACTGTTCGCACTTGTGCAAGGATTTATACATGTTGTTGCCCGGGGACCACCGCAAGAAGTTAAACAAACACTACATCACGAATTTAATCTGGCTCAAATCCAAGTTTAGAACACTCAATAGTTCCCCGATCAATCGCAACGCAGCAGAGGACGACCACATATAATGCGGTACACGCAACCACAGGAGCCGGCTGGTGAGAATTCGTGCTAGCTAAAGAGGCTTGTTGGTAGAGGCCAAGGTTCACCCCGGACCGTAACGTCAACTGGCCGCCCACTCAATTATCAAGGCTTGTTTCATTAATAACGTTGTCTAATAAAAAGTGAGGGTAAGGGGCATTTGCCTTACGTAACGATATTCAGATGACGCTACGGAATTTTGCTACAATTTGACCAGTTACGAGCTGCCGGTCATACGTCCTGTTGAGGACCTCTGGTAGTCTACGGTACCGTGGGAGTCAGTGCCCCCCGGGCTTCGGTCTGTGCCTGACTGTTGGAGGTAGGCTCCCTAGTGCAAGCTTCACGGTAGCTGTGGTTTAGAACCGAAAACGCAGGATGGGTTTTCCAGTTACTCTTAACCCGACATAGAGTTGCAAAAAGTACTGGGTGCCGTAACCCTGAGATGGAGAAGAGGTTTTAGGTCGGCCTCGACTCATACTCAAGGTGAAGCTTGTGCCCTCAAGAAAGGTTCCGATTTGGTATTACATTAATACATGCAAGCGCTGGCCAGGCGTATCCTGGCTCCATGGGCAACCCGTGAATTTAAGTCAATCCATTGTTTACGTCAATACACCAGAGACATCTGTAACGCCATCTGTAAGTAAGTAAGTAAGTAGGTAATACCTCCAAATTGTAGATGCCCATTGTTATGTTCTACCTTTGGCTATGTTAAGAGCAATTCTTAACAGATTGTCTAGATTGTCGTGGGGTGCGCAACTATTAGAAACGTAAAAGTCACTAACAAAATGAATTGTTCCGTGTGCTCGCAAAAAATTTACCGCAACTGTTCTACAAAAATAAATTGCAGTGATTGTAAGCACTATTTCCACTACTCATGTGCTAATATCACTGCAGAAGATGCAGATTACATGAAGACAAGTGGTAATTTATTTCGGTGTGACAAATGTGGAGTGCTAAGATGCCGTTCTTTACATTTGCCCGTCTCATCCATACAGAGGGAATGTAACAACAATGCTCAGGCTAGTACCAACGGCAACAAAAAACAAGCAGGAAGAGGCTCTCCACGATCACCAGAGATGGTATCTCCTCAACAAATAGTGGACAGCGAAAGCGAATATACCCTCCAAATGATTTATGCCAAACTCTCGAGTTTGGAGGAATTAAATCATCGTTTCCTTCAACAACTCAATGAATTACGCACGGAAAATAAAGAGCTAAAATCGAAGGTAAATAGTCTGGAGAGTAAGCTGAACTGGCAGCAACAACAGCTTCGTAGCAATCTCATTGAAATTGTTGGTGTCCCAAATGTCAATGACAGTAATGCTCTCAGCAAGGCAAAGCAAATCTTCAGCAAAGCTTTGTCCATTGATGTCCCTGACGTTGAAATCGAAAAATGCTACGTTAAAAAAGTGCAATCCAAAACTGCTAAAGTGAATTCAATCATCTACGTAAGATTCTCGGATTCAGCTATGAAACAACAAATCATGAGTGCAAAGAGGATGAGCAAAAAAAATCTCAACACACAAGTAACTGGTATCAATGCAGATGTTGTGCCAATACATAAAAAAGGTTCTGCTGCTGAAATCTCTAACTATAGGCCCATATCTCTTCTTCCAGCTCTCAGTAAAATCTTTGAGAAACTTGTAAAATATAGGTTAGTGAATTTTTTAAATGCAACTAAGTTTTTCAATCCAACTCAGTTTGGTTTTCAAAAGGGGAAGTCAACTGAAGACGCACTACTAAATTTTTGCTCTCAAATAATGTCAAATCTCGATAGTAAAAAGTGCACGGCTGGTTTGTTTATTGACATCACCAAGGCCTTCGATATGGTCAATCATAATATTTTATTGAGAAAACTGGAAAAAGCAGGTCTTCGTGGTTTCATGCTTGATTGGTTCAGGTCGTATCTTGGAAATAGGTCGCAAAGAGTAAAATTAGATGATATTAGGAGTGAAGTTAAGTTCATCAACTTGGGTGTACCCCAAGGCTCTGTTCTAGGACCAATTTTGTTCTTGATTTACATAAATTCACTTTTTTCACTTAATTTTAAAGGCACACCAACTGCTTTTGCTGAAGATATTGGCTTTTCCTATGGTTGTAACAGTCCCTTGGATTTGGTTTCGGACATTAATTGGGATCTCAACTTACTGAGAAACTGGTTTGCTGAACATATCTTGGCGATAAGCTCTAAAACGAAAATAATGTTTTTCAGTTTATCATCCTTACATAACTTAGATGCAAACGTGTATTTTCATGCACCCGAGTGCCAAAGATACAAACTGTCCGTTTGTCATTGTGCGGCTGGTATTTCTTCTAAATCTTTTTGTAGCAAATTGAACTGCAGTGACAAATGTTTTTTAATTGAGAAAGTTAATGAATTTAAATACTTGGGACTCACTATTGATTCTAGAATGAGCTTTCTGAATCATGCTGAAACATTGAGAAAGTATTTTCGATGGACTCTCAGACACTTCTTTTATTTGCGTAATATCTGCTCGAATACACTCCTGAAAACAATCTATTATGGAATATTTTATTCTAAGTTGCAATATGGAATCGCTTGTTGGGGAGGTGCATATTTTAATAAAATTCAACCCTTGTTAACCTTGCAAAAATATGTAGTAAAAATTATATGCCGTAAACCTGGCAGACATCCTAGTTATCCTTTGTTCTGTGACCTGAAAATTCTTCCAGTTCGTCATTTATATTGTTTTAAGGTTTTAAAAGCTTTCTTTATGAAGTCTGGTAGTCGTAACTTTCGTTTAATATCATCTTATAATCTACGTGGAAACATGTCTAATATGTTATCTGTACCTACTTTTCGTACCACTGCTTATCGTAATTTTTACTCTATTTTGTCGTTTCGCTTATTTAACAAACTTCCTCACACAATCAGGGCAATTTCAACATCTGGTTTGTTTATAAAACATTTAAAACGTTGGCTCCTCCAATTTAACCATGCTAGTCTAGAATCATTCATTCACTGATGCTCGACTTCTGACATTCTGGTTAAACCTTAGCTCACTGTTGTATTCATCCTTTGCCTATTTAGCTATCTAACGGATGTATTTTTTTTCTTAAAACAAAAATGTTTTTGTTGTACTCTCTTATGCTTCATGAACTTTTTCTTACACATTTTTATATTGTTTAAAATACTTCAGTCTTATATTTGCTTCCTACAGGGTCACCCCACCTAAAAAATTTAATTTTATATTGTTAAAGTCCTTTGAAGTGACATTCAACACTATTTTCTTTACTTCTGTAATCTAAAATACAGAATGTCACCAATCTCCTTATTTCTATTGCTCTGCATATAAGGTTTTTATTTATTTATTTTAAGAATTGTGAATTATAATGAATTTATAAGAAGAAATAAATTATATCAATATCAAAATATCAATATCAATTCCATCTTGTACATTAGTTGTATGGTGGCTTTTACGCAAATACCAAACTCCAAATATTGGTCTGTCTCACCTGCAGGGTGCTCAATCATCCTATTTTCAAGTTCTGTACAATCTGCATCAAGTACTGAATCTCAGTGGCATCGATGCCAAGAATGTGTGAGGAATGCCCCACCTGATCGGCGAAGTTTTTGATGACGAAGTCTGAATGCATTGGAGTAAATCTGAATGCATTATTCTGCGCAGAGATTTTATTGGAATCCCCAACTTTGCGGATCGTGGTCTTAAAGATGTTTGAGGAGCTTCTCGCGAACTTCCGCTAACAAGCTCGATATTTTCCAAGGACCGACTTGTTCGGTTTCTTCCTCTAGCGATCACTAGTGGTTCCATCCTCCGCAATTCGAGCCACTAAACGTCTAATTGTCTGAGCAGTAGGCGCCTGCTACCGAGGGAATTTTCGTCGAAATTCTCGTTGTGTAGCAATAATTGAATTATTGTTTCGGGTGTACATTAAAGCTGAGGTGTGTATCTACACATTTTAAAAAAATAATGGAAATTAAAAAAAATACAATAAAAAGAAATGGGGTGATTAATTTTGGTACACCCTGTACATATGGTATCACCAAAAGGTAAAGAAACTTGTCAATCCATCAAATCCCCCACAAAAACCTGTTAAGATGAACAACAAAGTTTATAGTAGAGTCACAGTCGGTGATGAGGATAAGTAAAAACCACTTTTGCACTCAAACTCAGCTGCCAGATTAAAGGCTCATTGAACTTGGGCAATGTTCAAATAAAGTAAGATAGCAACCTCTAAACTCAAGTATAACAAGGCTGCCGCACCGGCCGTGCTCCCTATCGAGCTGTTTAAGACAGCAGAAAATGACTTAGTAGAGAGCATTCACCAAACTGATTTCGAAAACTTAGTCGGAGCTACGAATGTCTTATGAGGAACCCCATCATTGTTGGCGCTATCCACAGAAAAAGAGAGCCCCTTAACCATGTCAACTGTAGATCAAGGAGTCGCCTTTACATTCGAATACCATTTATTAGTGATTAAGCCCACAATTGACAAAATATTCAAACTATAGAAAACTAAAGAAGTCCAGACTGACACTTGCTACCTCTTTGCGAATTCAAAGCCGCATATGGCTGAATGCATAAAGATATGCTATACTCGTACAGAGCCATGTCTAGTTTTGGCATCCTTGACAAACTCATCAAATTAAGCATGGCGATGGAGAAGAAGAAATCTCACTGAAAATTTTGATGTCTCGAGAGGGTTTATACTCGTACAAGATGGTAAGTACAAACTCGCAAACCAATACCAGAGGCATAAGTATCTAAAAGTCTGTGTAACTGCTTGCATAAGCTGTTGACAATTCTCCCTGGTGCGTTTGCAAGTATTGAAATAGAAGCGGCAAGAATGGAATTAGCTCTTGAAAAATGGTAAGTGGTCCAATATTCTTTCAAGAAGACGGTACACCACCTTATCAAGAATTCAATCAAATTGTTATTGCCGAAATTATCTTCACTACTCATGTGAATACAGACAGTGCAGGTCTCCGGTGTGTAGAAAGTCTATTGGTTACGTTTTCCAGAACTTATTGTGACATGAACCCAAACAACAAGTCCAGAAATCTGGGTTACACGCTAGCTCAGTTCTGCCTTTAAAACCAATTGGACTTGTCCCAATTTCAACTTCGTTTCCGCTTATTGTATGAAATATTTTATTTCATTTATTAATTGTGCTTACCCAACGACCTAACGACCTATTTTTGCACGCCGGTCACCTGCTATTGTTTTTCCCGCCGCGCCAAAGTTATTGTTTGTTTTCTGTTTACATGTTGACCCACAGTACTACTGACCTACCCCACACTGAATATGTCTAAATACTACGGTAACTTCGATTGTTTAATTACCAGGGAAATTAGTGCTGACCTGGTTATTTGCAATGGCCTCTGCGGTAAATCGTATCGTGTCGGTTAGAGCAAATGATCGATCACTGTTGTGTAACATGCATAAAACATAGTGTTTCTTAGGGAGTTATAGCCATTTGTGGTGAGGGAAAGGACGACTTTTTCTCGATTTTTTTTTCGGCAGCATAATAAATATTTATTTAAAATTGATTAACACTGTCGATTAGTACATATTTTCAAGCACTTGTACAAATTTGTTCATACGAAAATATTTCAAAATGGCGGAACTGCCGCTGTTTTCCGGAAGCGCCTTTTTTTGAGCATCAGTGGCGGTGAACATGGTAACTTGGGAACAGCTCATCTAAAATCAAAATTTCAAAAAGATTTGGTTACTATACTCTATCTACATTCCTAGTAGACCTCGAACTCGTACCTGGATTCCAGCCGAACCCTCCTCCCCAGAAAGTATTCTGGAAATCATCCGGCTCAGCAACCCGACTCTTCCGACTCATGACTGGAAAGTCGCGAAACTGGAGGGTTCTTATAGATGCGCGTTAATTGTGATCAATAAGGATTCCCTTAATCCTCTGGCGCAGACGAAAGGCATGATTCGGTTCGGATTCGAGTCCATTCATTTAAGGGTGCACAAAAAGGATGAGCTGGAGGGTGATAACCAACCTCCTCCTCCTCCTTTAATACCTGACATCACAATCTCGGATCTTGGAGCGTCGATATCCTTTCCAGAATTGGATAGCGACGACTCCAATCTGTCCGAGGTGACTATCAAGCCGTCGGTCTCCTCTTCTGACACACTGTCGGAAATGGAAACCGATGACGAAGCAATTAGAGGTATTACACGATCAGAGATAGAAGATGAGCTCTTGTGCACATCTTCAGAATCGGAGGACCTCAACAACACCGTGGAGGAGGCGACTCTGGAAGACTGTAGCAATGATACGGTTTCTCCAGATTAATCTCCACCACTCAAAAAAGGCTTCGGCCGCACTCATTCTGCGTCTTTCTAAAAACGCAGAAGACATAATCCTAATCCAGGAACCATGGATTGCAGAAGGTGTGGTTCGTGGTAAGATCAAGGTAAGATCAGAACTTGTATATTAGTGAAACGTACCCTGAATATATTTTTACTTCCTAAACTCAGCGAACCCGTCTTAACCGTTGCCAGACTAGAGACTGCCAAAGGCTTTTACTTGCTGGCATCGGCTTACCTTGGCCACAACCATGTGGACCCTCTCCCTGGTGATAATCTAGAAAGGATGGCACTGGAAGCTGGAAGGCAAAAAACTAGCCTCATCATAGGATGCGACGCTAACGCACATCACAATGTATGGGGCAGTAGCGACATCAATGATAGATGTGAGTCACTTTCTGACTATATTTTAAGTACTAACCTCTTTATTTGCAACATTGGCAAGGAGCCCACTTTTATAACTAGAAACCGACAGGAAGTGCTAGATATCACTCACAGATTGTATCATCTGAACACTCCTTTTCAGACCATAGATACATCCAATTCAGTCTGAGTGATGCTCCCCCCAGCCAACCAGCTTTCCGGAATTACTGGAAAACTGATTGGTCAAACCCACTTTGGTGGACATCGGCACTGGGACTGCTCAGAAACGCCTGCAGAATACTTTTCAACGCAGCAAAAAGCACCAGAAAAGTGGCCGACTGGGACTCATATAAAGAATCCCTCAAATTATACAAAAAAGAACTGAGGAAGGCAAAGCGACAATCCTGGAGGTCATTCTGTGACAAAATTACAGAAACCTCTGAGGCATCGCGGCTTAGAAAAATCCTCTCCACAAATCCTATGATGTTCAGCTGTTTCAAAAAAAACGGATGGCTCTTGGACAACCTCAAGTGATGAATCACTCAACCTGCTTCTGGACACCCACTTTCCAGGTAGCTCCCAACTTGCGGCCAGTAGCAGCCCAAACAGGCCTACAATAGCTTTATTCTCTTGCAAAAAAGCCATTGGGAATAAATGGGGCCTTCAACCTCGCATAACCCACTGGCTATACATCTCGGTCATAAGACCGATACTTACTTACGGGGTGGTTGTCTGGTGAACGGCCTTGGAAAATGCAGTCAACCGCATTAAATTAAGCAGAGTCCAAAGAACAGCATGTCTATGCACAAGCGGAACCTTGCGGTCTACCCCCTCTGCGGCATTAGATATTCTGCTTCACTTGACACCCCTCGACATTTTTAGCAAGCAAGTAGCTGCGACTGCAGCTATTCGCCTTAAAGCGATTAAACTGTGGACAAATAATTCATTTGGCCACGCCAACATTCTTAATACATTAGGAATCCTCACAGAGAACATCGATTACACCACACCTGAACTTTGGTTTGACAATGCTTTCATGGAGGACAAGTCAATACATCTCTACACAGATGGATCTAAACCGATAGCGGAGTTGGTGGCGGTGTTTTCTCAGATAAGCTAAATCTAAGCCTCTCTTTCCGCCTTCCAAATCACTGTAGCGTGTTCCAGGCGGAAATTTTGGCGATTAAAGAAGCTCTGTCCTGGCTGAAGAAAAACGTGATATTTGCAAAGGATATCCGCATATTTTCAGATAGTCAGGCCGCCATCAAGTGCCTGGACTCGGTCTCATTATATTCTACAACCGCTCTTGAATGCCGATCATCTCTCATGGAGATGGCAGAGCAGTTCAACATTCACCTTTGTTGAGTGCCGGGCCACAGAGACATTCCAGGGAACTGCAGAGCCGATGAACTCGCCAAAATTGGAACCATTCTACCTATCCTACCGGACAAAGGTAATATAGGTATACCAATCGCTACGTGCAAACTAACACTAAAGCTGGATGCTAATAAAAGAACAGACCTTAGGTGGACTGCTGGGCAAACATGTCTAGCGACCAAACAGATCTAGCCAAGGCTGGATCTGAGTCGCTCTAAGTGTCTGAGCCTTTTAGATAGGAAACATCTCAGCGCCATAATAGGTGTCATTACTGGACACTGCCTCATAGGCAAGCACGCAAGAAGGCCGCTTTTACTAATGATTTCTGTAGAAGCTGCATGGACGAGGAAGAGGAGGAGACAATCCCCCACCTACTCTGCACATGCCCAGCTCTCTCCCAGAGAAGGAAGCTTCATCTAGAAGCTTTCTTCTATAACGACCTAAACGATCTAGAATAAATAGACGTTAACAGTCTCCTACGCTTTAGAATAAGCTCAAACTGGTTCCATTAGTAAGAGGATCATAGATCCACGTGGCATCACAATGGGCCAATAGGCCTAAGTGGGTTGGTATTTCCAACAGCCACTCTTACCTAACCTAACCTATACTCTATTGGCTTGTGCTTGTATGAAGGATTTGTCAAAATTATGATTTTTGGAGAAATGGCGGCAGTTTTTACAAAAAGTTACATGTTCGAGGACCTCAATTTTAGGTTTTAACGGTCTAAAAAAAAAATTTCCAACTAAAAACAAAAACTAAAATCCTTCATTCAAGCACAAGCTATTATCATAACAAACAAGCAGAAAAAAATTGGTGACCATCGGTGTCTAGATTTTGAGAAATCTGTGTTTTTGGAAAAGTTCCGTTCTGAGAAAATCGTGTTTAAAGTTTAGATTGTAGATTTTTCATGTAACATTAATTTTTGTACACTCACACCGAGTCATCGATTCCTGAGCCATACAGTAGTCCTTCTGCATCTTCTGCAGCCTCGCGAGCGTCGATTTGCTGTACGGCCAAAGTTGTGCCGCACCGACTGGACCGTGCAGCTGCGCGACCTATCGGCGACGCGTCGCACTATGAATGCTTATAACTCCGGTTCTAAAACTCCGATCATTATAAAATTTTGTGAGGATATTTTTGAAGGTTTATTATTAACGAATATGCAATACAAATTTTTTCGATTTTTTCGACCCTGACAAGTGGCTATAACCACTTAACTCTTTCCGTCTCACTGGCTTAAAATTTGAACCACATATTTCTTGCCGTTGCGGCTAAGTGAGACAAATTGTAAACCATGTAGAAAATGTTTTCTGCAACTGGTTCAAAGGTTTAAAATTTGTACCGCATGAAAGAAAAACATTGTGTGACTTGCAAGAGAAAAGGGAGAATTTTTCGTTTCAACTTTGTTTTTACGGTAAAGTGAGTAACGGTGCTTTTGTGAAGTTTACACTGGAATTTCATTTCTTAAATTTCGTGCTGGCATAAATTCGTATTTTTGCATGTTTACCATATTAACAAAATTTATAATTTATAAAGTGTTTAGTGTGTTTATAACACAGTTTATTATTATTAAGGTGCGATCTTGTCATCCGGATTACATACTGACGTAGAATTTGTCCTAAAGTGGTCATCCCGTGTGATCGCCCGTCATCCGGCTTGTCATTGAACGTGTCAACCGGATGACACACCAGATGACACGATTTCTATGTCATCCAGATGACTGATTTGGTTGACCATGTGATCGCTTGACATCGCTATTGGGATTGGATGACCAAATTTTTTCATCCGAATGACAAGGTCCCATGGATGACATTACTTGATTTTCCTCATTGTCATCTAACAGTGGATGACACGTTTGCGTAATTAAAAAAGTTAAGTTAATTTGGTTTCTGTGTTATAAAAAATGTGTAACAACGACGGTGAAGCCGATATCGAGGCTAGAAATAAAACACCCACGGTTTCAGGCAAAAAAAAAGGTGCAGAAAACTATTATTTTCCTGGGACCGTGAAACAGAGTCTGCTTTAATTGCAGCTGTGCAAATAAATCCTGACCTTTGGGATAGTGGGTGGAAGGATTATAAAAATCCGAACTCGAAAATTGATTCCTGGAAACAGGTAGCGGTCAATTTAAATATTTAGGCTGTTGACGAAGTTGAAGTGCGCCTTAAATGGCAATCACTTTGCAGCCATTTTAAGGCCCATTTGGGCAAATTTCGAGCCAGAAAATCAGGCCGAGTTACAGCGAAATTGCGAAAACATCGTGGCCTCATCTGAGTGAAATGATGATTTTGGAGTCTTCCGAAGTGACACAATCGTTTCCATCGACGTCCACATTTGAATTGGTAGGTACTCATTCTTCAATTGATCTGCTTTCATGTATGTATACATTCACACATTACTATATTCGTTTGTTTATTTTCAGGAGGATGCGTACGATGATTGCTGATGAAGTTACATATAGTTTTAGTTTCAAGTCTGAAGAATTTGCGGAATTTCCGTCAAAGTACATATATTGAACCTTGAACTAAAACTGTTATAACTTCTGAACCACTTATAATTGTCTTGTTTTACAATATAAAAAAAACTTCCGCCACAATTCTCCCACGCTTCTTGCCAATTCATTTTGAACAATCCTCGTCATTTATTGTTCAATTTTTTCGCAGTAAAACTAAAACACTTAATAAAGAAACATAATACTTTCTTTTGCAGTACTTTTATTTTATTTTACTGACTGCCGTTTTCGTTTTTCGCAAACAACTAAATACAAATTGTCATCAGTGTCATTAATGTCATTAGTGTCATCCGTGCCATTAGTGTCATATCGTGTGATCGCTTGTCATTGGGCTACGTCATCCAGGCATGTCAACCGGATGACAAAGCAAGCGTGTCATCCATTTTGGGACAAAATGACACTCGGATGACACTGTGTGATCGGGTGTCATCTAGCAGATGACACGCTCGCAGATGACATGCAAATGACAACCGAATTACAAAAGTTCTCTGCCGTCACCATGTCTTCCGGATTACAAGTTTGGATGACCGTCTGATCGTACCTTTAGTATAAGAATTTTCTCAAAAACCCGTAAATATAGAAGAAAAACAAGTGGCACATTTTTTGACCCACTGCGACGGAAGTCTTTTTTCACTTTTCCGCTTTTCCACTTTTTTACTTATTTTAGTCATGTCGGACTATAATGAGTAAGATCTTAATTAATTTGGTTGGCATGAGTTTTGATAAGTTTTTGAGAGAACTGGGAACAGACAGACAGATGATGCAGCTTCACTTCCTTCAGGACCTGGTTCTGATATTTCTTCAATGACTTCATGTGGGTTAGAATCCAATTTACAGCCTGAGGGTCAGGAACCTCAGTTGATATTATCTTTTGATTCGGAGGGCGATATTCCTCTTTCAGAAATCCAGCAACAATTTCCAAGACCTCGTAACTGGAGCCAAGTCAGTCAGGAGCAAATTTTACCGGATTTTACACATGATTTTGGGGCTACTGATTTCGTCAAAGATATTGAAAGTCCAACACCAATAGATCTTTTCCAGTTATTGTTTGACAACCAACTTTTTGAGCATTGGATTTTTCAAACAAATTTATACGCTGAGCAAAAGGACATAGGTTAGGTTAGGTAAGAGTGGCTGTTGGAAATACCAACCCACTTTGGCCTATTGGCCCATTGTGATGCCGCGTGGATCTTTGATCCTCTTACTAATGGAACCAGTTTGAACTTATGATAAAGCGTAGGAGACTGTTAACGTCTATATTTTCTAGATCGTTTAGGTCGTTGTAGAAGAAAGCTCCTAGATGAAGCTTTCTTCTCTGGGAGAGAGCTGGACATGTACAGAGTAGGAGATTGTCGCCTCCTCTTCCTCGTCCATGCAGCTTCTACAGAAATTTGTAAGCCTTCTTGCGCGCTTACCTATGAAGCAGTGTCCAGTGATGACACCTATTATGGCGCTGAGATGTTTCCTATTTAAAAGGATCAGACACTTAGAGCGATTCAGATCCAGCTTTGGCCAGATCTGTTTGGTCGCTAGACATGTTTGTCCAACAATCCACCTAAGGTCTGTTCTTTTATTGGCATCTAGCTTTAATGTTAGTTTGCACGTAGCGATTGGTATACCCATGCTACCCTTTTCCGGTAGAATATGTAGAGTGGTTCCAATTTTGGCAAGTTCATTGACTCTGCATTCCAGGGAACTGTGGCCCGGCACCCAACAAAGGTGAAGGTTGAACTGCTCTGTCATCTCCATGAGAGATAATCGACATTCAAGGACGGTTTAATGAAACCGAGTCCAGTGACTTGCTATCGGCCTGGCTATCCGAAAAGATGCGTTGCGGCTTACCTCCGCTAACACATCTTTTAGCAACAGTCTCACCCAGTTTTGAGTTGATTATCCTGCTTTTTAACATGAGAATGATCAACTCCCCAAGTGAGTCGTCTACCTGCAGAGTTGAAAGCGCAGTCGTGATTGCGGGTGTGTCGACGTTGCTAAAGGCGCCCTCTATGTCGAGGATTGTAACCATTGTGTACTCCTTATATAGTAGGTATGGTTCGATGTATCTAGTCAGTGAGAGCAGAGCCGTTTCCACCAACTTTCCTTTACAGTAGGCATGTTGAGCCGCTGACAGAAGTCTTGGGTCAACTTTAGCTCGAATATGGATATCAATCAGTCGTTCTAGAGTTTTCAGAAGGAAAGATGATAGACTCTTAGGTCTGTGGTCCTTTGGGACAACATGAGAACATTTTCCGGCTTTGGGAATGAATACTACATTGAATTCTCTCCATGACAGGGGACAGCTCGTCATAATATTTTCTAGCGCAGGCAGAATAATATCTGAGAACGTCTGTAGCTCGGCAGGTATTATACCGCCCGGACCAGCAGACTTGTACGGTTTGAAGCTATGCAGTCTTCAGAGCAGTTTGTCTCTTGTAATCAGACCATGAATTTTCGTCCCGGTTGAGGTTGTCCAGGAGCCGTCGGTTTTTTTGAAACAGCTGAACATCATAGGATTTGTGGAGAGGATTTTTCTAAGCCGCGATGCCTCAGAGGTTTCTGTGATTTTGTCACCGAATGACTTCCAGGATTGTCGCTTTGCCTTATTCAGTTTTTTTTGTATAATTTGAGGGGTTCTTTGTATGAGTCCCAGTGGGTCACTTTTCTTCTTGTGGTTTTTGCTAAGTTGAAAAGTTATCTGCAAGTTTTTCTAAGCAGTCCCAGTGCTGATGTCCACTAATGTGGCTTTTGCTTGCCTCTAGGTTGAATAAGAGGGCAGGAAGCGACCATAGCTTGATTGAGAGCCAGAGTGAATTCCTTGACTTTCGTGTGAAGCTCATTGGTGTCACGCGGGGGACTTGATAGTTTTGAGGATAGCGTTTCAGACAGTATTCCTCTATATGTTGACCAATCAGTTTTCCTATAGTTCCGGAAAGTTGGTTGGCTGGGGGAGCATCACTCAGGCTGAATTGGATGTATCTGTGGTGGTCTGAAAAGGAGTGTTCAGACGATACAATTTGTGAGTGATATCTAGTACTTCCTGTCGGTTTCTAGTTATAAAAGTGGGCTCATTGCCAATGTTGCAAATTAAGAGGTTAGTACTTAAAATATAGTCAAAAAGTGACTCACATCTATCATTGATATCGGTACTGCCCCATACCTTGTGTTGTGCGTTAGCGTCGCATCCGATGAAGAGGCTAGTTTGTTGCCTTCCAGTTTCCAGTGCCATCCTTTCAAGTTTATCACCAGGGAGAGGGTCCACATGGTTGTGACCAAGGTAAGCCGATGCCAGCCAGTAAAAGCCTTTGGCAGTTTCTAGTCTGGTAACGGTTAAGTCGGGTCGCTGAAGTTAGGAAGTAAAAATATATTAAGGGTACGTTTCACTAATATACAAGTTCTGATCTTACCTTGATCTTACCACGAACCACGCCTTCTGCAATCCATGGTTCCTGGATTAGGATAATGTCTTCTGCGTTTTTGAAAGACGCAGAATGAGTGCGGCCGAAGCCTTTTTTGAGTGATGGAGATTAATCTGGAGAAACCGTATCATTGCTACAGTCCTCCAAAGTAGCCTCCACCACGGTGCTGTTGAGGTCCTCCGATTCTGAAGATGTGCCCAAGAGCTCATCTTCTTCCTCTGATCGTGTAGGACCTCTCTTTGCTTCGTCATCGATTTCCATTTCCGACAGGGTGTCAGAAGACAAGACCGACGGCTTCTGGAAGGAATATCGACGCTCCGAGATCCAAGGTTGTGTTATCAGGTATTAAAGGAGAAGGAGGTTGCTTATCAGCATCCAGCTCATCCTTTTTGTAGACCGTTAAGTGTATAGACTCAAAACCGAACCGAATCAGCCCCTTAGTTCCTCCAGTTTCGCGACTTTCCAGTCATGAGTCGGAAGTGTCGGGTTACTGAGCCTTATGATTTCCAGAATACTTTCTGGACAGAAGGGTTCGGCTGGGATCCAGGTACGAGTTCGAGGTCTGCTAGGAATGTCTTCCTTAGACACGACCTCGAGTTTTGCACCCGGCCAAATCTCTACTAAACCATCTATGGCCTTAGTGAAGAGATCAAGAGATATTTGGTTGGCACACGCGATAAGCCTGACTTGGCCTAGGTTCCAGCCAGCGTCGCTTGTGATGGGAGGTGGTCTGGGGTTTTCCCGCATTATGGCCAAGAAGTTGCTCGAAAGCTTCAGCTTGACCAGCTGCCAAAGTTCAGGTGTTATGGAACCGTCGGTATCGTTTCTATCGATCACTGCGATCACTTAGCACTTCATTGAAAGACCTCAGAGATTTGCTGTTAGATGGCCCAGTAGTTTTGGCACTATGAGTTTTGGGCGTCTTGGAAACCGGCACGGAGAAGTCTTTTAAAATTTTGGGAGCGGTGGAAGCAGTGGGTAATCCGTCTTTTAGGATGTGTTTAGCCACTCAATATCGCTCTTTATGTCCGCACGTCTTTCAACCCCTGGAATGGATCCGAAGGTTTTGATTATGCGTGAAGCATTTCGGCGTCTTACGTAGAGCGCCTTAGATGGAGCTTGACGATGCGGCTGAGCTTCAGATTTCTCCTTGGGGGGAGGAATTTTGGTAGCAGCGACAAGTCCGTGGCCTGCCACAAACTTGCAGCTATTAGAGGTGGAGGAAGTGATAGGAACATGGCTTGCCACAATATTAACACTCCCTGAAGCTCTGTAACTTGCCTTCTTTGCCTGCATCTCATCAACACCCTCCTACTCCTCCACGCAACAAACTACCTTTTACCTCTACCAAAACGTAAGAGGCTTGGGCTCTAAAACTCGTGCTGTCTTGTCTAAATCGCACGGTCTTCCTTTCGACGTCTATGCTCTTACAGAATCCAATCTAATCCCGACATAAAGAGCCAGGAGTTATTTCCATCTTCGTATAATGTTTTCCGAGATGACGATCACTCTCTCCCTATGTTTAATGATCCTGCCATCCCTAAAGTAGATTCTCCATGTAGAGGTATCCTACTTGCCATTCACAATAACCTTAACTCTTCTCTCATCGCTACCTCGTCTTCTGTTAAACTTGACTTTGTTTCAATTAAAATAACACTTCCCAACAGGTCGCTGTCCGTAATGTGTTGCTACATTCTCCCAGTTCAACCTATCGAATCCTACATCCTTGCTATTAAAGAAATTGACCAACTAATTGATCTAAGTAATTCCATCGATGATATCCTTATCTTTGGTGACTTTAATCTGCCCCTGCTAAAGTGGATTCCATTGGATGATCACTTATTTTACCGCGTCGAACGCTAGTTTATCCAAGGTATGTCTTTTCATTGATAGCATAACTGACTCAAGCCTATGCCAAGTAAGTGGCGCCCCTAACTCTATCGGTAGGCAATTAGAACTTATTTTCACTAGTGATCCCATTAACTCCACAGTAACGTTATATCCTTTTATCCTGTCGACAACTTTCACCTCTCTCTTCTTCTTTCATTTTTCCATAACTATCCATTCCAGCCCACTTCTTCAACTACCATCTCTTCTTACAACTTAGCAAATTGATGTCAAATCTTAGCAAATGTCCTTTTGATTCTCCCAACCTATCCTTATCTGATGCCTTCTCCATTTTCTACAGTAAAATATTTAATTCCATTTCTCTTTACGTCCCCGTTTCACAGCATAAAACATCATGGGGGGGAAACCCATGGTACAACGAAACAGAAGAAACAAATTGAGGGCAGTTTTTATTCGCACCAATTCTTTTTATGACAACTCTAACTATCTTAGAACCTACCTCCAATTCACCCAGCCCTATAACTGCCTGTATCAGCGCTTTCTCGACACAGCGCAGACCAACCTTATCAACGATCCTAAGACATTTTATCAATTCGTCTCTCTCGTTCGATAACATATAATCGAGCGACCCACATATTATTGTCAACTATTTTGCAAACTTTTTTGAACAGTCATTTGCAGACAACCTCTTTGTACCCGACTCCATTTATTTCAAGTACCTCCCCAATTTCTCCATTGGCCCCTCTCTCTCTAACTATTTCTTCACCCCAAGACTCTATTCTCCTTCAAGGAGACCTCGATAGGTTTTCCACCTGGTGTCTAAAAAATTGCTCTGAGCTTAATATCTCCAATCTATGACTTTGTCTCGTAAGTCCAATCAATCTCCCTCTCGACTTTATTTTCTGCATGACCAACCTGTACCCCAGGTTCAATCCCTTCGCGACCTTGGAATTTTATACGATAGAGAGTTAAACTTCCGTTCGCATATTGATGAGATAATCCTTAAAGCCAACTCCTCGCTCGGTTTTATCAAACGTTGGTCTAAAGAATTTTGCAACACTTCACATTACCCTTGTCCGGCCCCTCCTTGAATATGCCAGCCAAGTATGGTCCCCCTTTCAGCGAATTCAGATATCCCGAATTGAGAACATTCAACGTCGTTTTCTTCGATTTGCTCTTCGTGGACTACCCTGGAGTGACCCATTTATCTTACCTCCCTATAGCGACCGCCTCAAACATCTTAACCTGAACACCCTCGAAAAACGCAGAGACGTACCTGACATTCTCTTCGTTCATCAACTGCTCTCCGGTTCTGTGGACTGCGCTTCCCTTTACAAATCTATTTCCTTCAACACTAACCCTCGTAATTTACGCTGTCCTCGTCTCTTCTATGGTATACCCGAAGTGCCACAAGAGCTTGAAGTCCGTCCTTCTTCTGTTTCAAGTCTTTGCCCAACTCTATAGATAGTCGTCCAAAGTTACGAATAACGCTTAGCATCATCGATTCGATCACAGAATTGAAATTGTAGAGCCCAAAGATGTCAAATTTCTCTTCCATTTCAATCATGTAGTTCATCAGACTTATGGCTGACTTGGAACAACTGTCATGGTATGATTTAAAGAATAGCTCATCCCCCGAAGCTCTCTGAAATGGCAATTTGAGGGAATTCTTTCTTGGAAAAGCTGCATTATGCGTTACCTGAATTTTGTCGAACAGAACTCCAACGAGCTTGTTCCTTGGAACGTGACTTGCAGCCAAAGAGACATTATAATCACTTGCGACTTCGCAAATCTGTGCATGTCTTCACATGTCAGCTGATTCTCTGACAAGTTTACCTCAGTTGCAGTGCAAATATATAGATTAATTTTGAAAAAACGCATCGAGAACGTCCCGTCCTGAAGAACAAATAAACACAAAATCGTTAAGCTCTTCCCATCGTGATGTCATTTCTTAAAAAAAGAAACCAGCCAACCTTCCAACACACTTTTCACTGCGTTGCTGCTACTGCCGAGAAATGAGAGAAAAAAAAAAAAAAAAAAAAAAGATGTGCGTCGGCCGGGAATCGAACCCGGATCAACTGCTTGGAAGGCAACTATGCTAACCATTACACCACCGACGCCCCTGATAAATGCTTTCCCAACTTTGTATTTTAGCGCGTCTTATGAAAGGTATCATAATCTAGCGGTGTTTACTATTATTGCCAAAGTTTTGAATACAACAATGCTTCCTATTTTTAAAATTGTTAATTATTTATTTATTTATTATTATTGTGTACTTCTAACACAGTAAGTATACACTTTTAAGTCTGTGAGAGATAAACAATTGGTATTGATTAATTAGAATTCATTTTAAGTAATTAAGACAAAGATACATTTGATAAAATTGAATTGAATAGAGTGAAGAGAATTAAAATTCAGATGATTAGTAATTATATTAATATTTACATTTTATAATTTCTGTATGTACATATATTATTTATTTAATTAAGCATATGAAGTTTGTAAGTTGTATTTGCTTGAAAAGGAGGTTGGAAATTTAAAAATCTAGTTGCTTTGACATGAAAAGAAAAGCTGTAACTCGCCCTTAAATCGAAGTGCATCATTCAGTTCTCTCAGATTACGAGGTAGTGAATTCCAAAGGCGAATAGCAGCAACGAAAAATTGTCTTTCGGATATTAGGCAAGAGAAATGCGGGAGAATCAAACATGCAGATCTGTTTGACGCCGAAAACTGGATTTTATTATAAAGGTATGTCGGTTGCCTTGTTTTTATAATGCTAAACAGAATACCTAGAGTACGAAACTTGACGTAGTTCTGAAACGACATCCCACCAAGTTTTTTGCCAAGTATGAGATGTTGTCAAACCTTCTGAGGCTGTAAACATAACGGAGAGTGCTGTTGAACGCTACCTGAAGCTTCCTTTTGCTCTCAACATCACAGTTATAGAATATTTCACATCCATAAATTAACACAGGAATAACCAGAGATGTAGCAAAAACTAACCTTGTCCTCAGCGGTGTAAACTGTTGAGCAGTCCACAAAGTTCGAAGAACACCATATGCCTTACCCACAATCGCATTTATATGGTTATTCCAAGTGAGTGTTCTATTGAATACCATGCCAAGATTTTTTGAATTTTCGACGAATTCTATCGCTGAATTGTTCAGCATGATGGCTGGAAAATAGGACAGCTCTAGCTTCTTTTTTGAAATAACTAAGCATTTACATTTGTTTGGATTAAGAGCCAGTCTATTTTCCGAAGACCAGTTCGAGATCCTGTGAAGATCTACATTCAAATCACTGGCACAGTTTTCGATAAGTCCAAGAGTACAACTTTTATAAATTTGAATATCGTCGGCGTAAAAGTGCTTTGATGAATTCAAAATAACAGTTTCTATATCATTGATGTAGAATGAAAATAAGAGAGGTCCCAAAATCGATCCCTGGGGAACACCTCGCACTAAAGGAAGAAATTCTGACAGAGCACCCCCCAGAGACACTGCCTGTTTTCTTTCTCTCAGATACGACGAAAGTAACTTTATAGCAAAGTGAGACATATTAAAATAATGACGTAATTTATCCATAAGAGTGGGGTGGTCAACCATATCAAAAGCTTTGGAGAAGTCTAGAAGGATGAGGAAGGTAACATGATCCTTATCCAATTTCTCTCTTTTATCTTCTACCACGCTCATTAGAGCAGTGGTACAGCTATATTTTGCAAGAAATCCAGATTAAACTGAAACTATAAGATTATTTCTTGTGAGATACTCATTTATTTGCTTATGCATAATTCGTTCACATACTTTGGAAAGAAAAGGTAAGATTGATATGGGTCTGAATTCATCACCTGTCGAGTTCTTAGGGATTGGTATTATTTTAGCCATTTTCCACTGGTGGGGAAAGATGCCGGTCATAAAAATGGTATTCATCACGTGTGTAATAGATATATGGCAACATTAATGGCAATATCGCTTTAATGAAAACAGGATTGCACTCCATCCACTCCTACAGAATTTGATTTTACAGACAAAAAACTTTCGACTATATCTGTGTTTTCTATTCTTGTAAAGAAAAACTGTGTATCTGTTGAGACAGCGGGGCCACGATAAGTCCTATTTTCATCTACTGCTGAGGCTATAGGATGTGGAATCGATAAGAACATACGATTTAGTTCATTGTTATTAATATCACTGGGGCAACTTAATTTTTGTTTACCAATCCCTAGCTCACGAAGGTTACTCCATAATTTGCGGCCATCTAACGTATTCAGGCGATTTGCATAAAACTGTGACTTGGCAACTATTATTTCACGAACAACACTATTTCTTAAGTGTTTGTAGACTTAGTGGAGCTCGTCTATCCGAAAGCGTTTCCATCGGCGGTAAGCCTGATCGCGTTGTAACATTAAGAGTCGGATTTCGTTCGTAAACCATGCCCTTGTTCTTTCCTTTACCGTTCCAGTTGTTATTGGGACATGTGTATCAAAGAGATGGTTTATGTTTCTGTGGATAAATTCAACTTGGTCATCCGGTGAGGACATATCGTAAACGAGATCCCATGGAACGCAATGTATATGGTGTTCAAGAGCAGACCTGTCTACATTTTTAAAGTTCCTGAAACTATAATTAGGCGAATTTGTTCGACCAATAATATCAATGTCAAATGTAGAAAAGATGAGGTCATGTTTTGAAAAAGCAGGTGCATATATTTGATCATAGAGTAATACTTTATCAGTATTGTTTACAAAAAAACAAGTCCAACAAGGTACTTGAAGAGCTCCCGAAATGAGTAGGAACTTGGATATTTACTGGGTGTAGATCAAATGAGCTCATGTTGTCCGTAAGGTGGCTTTCAACTAGGAGATTGCTGTTAAAATCGCCACAGACAATAACATTGGGTGAGCAGATTGAATTTTGTTCAATAAACGCATATATAGGTGCTAAATCAATATGTCTGTTTGGCCTGTAGACAGTTCCTAGACGAACACTACTTCCGCCACAGATTATGGTGATGAAAAAGTAATCAACCGCAGACTCAATTGGTGAGCGACATTTATCTTTATAGGTAAAACCCTCTTTCAAATAAATTGCTGCTCCACCACCAATTCGACCACTTCTATCAGCACGGAAAAGTTTGTAACCACTCAAAGCATAAACTGCATCGTTGACATCTGGGAAAAACCATGTTTCCGACACACAGATTGCATCAACTTGGGAATCTACAAAAATTTCTCTAAATTCATCCAGTTTTGTTGGCAAACTTTGTGCATTTAGATGACAGACTTTGAGTCGTTGCCTATGACTACAAAACACCCTAATCATAGATCGCAATATAATATCACTACCGTCACCAATGGAATTCACCCCACTATCATTTAATTCTAATTTGACGGAAAGAAAGAGATTCCGTGGGAGAACCAAACGACACATAGTCCGCTTTCATACGTCGCATGTTTCGAAAGATTCAAGTGAGTGCAAAAGGGAGGGATAATGAAACAAAAAATACCCAATTAACCAAATTCCCACTGCCTGTGGGTAGCAATTTCATTGCAAGTTTTTGACATTTCTTTTTCTCCTTCTTCTTTCTTTTTCGCATTTGCTTCATTACTTCTTTCGCTGTGTTACGAGCACAACATTTCAGTATGGCGGATGAATTGAAATGGACCAAAGAATTAACAAGGGGGCTCATTTTCAATTATGAAAGACTGAGCGCCAAAGATGAAATGAAAGAGAACTGTCAAATAACATGCAAACTCAAAGAAGGGGAAAGTCTTCATGTAGAGTTGCGCGCATCACTGAATGAAAATTCAAAAGAAAGTAACCAGAACATGCGCATTACACACTTGCGAAATATGAAAGCGGACATATAGATCTATAGCAAGTGTCGCATCCCTTTCCTCAAAGCAACAACATTTACATAATATGATGCGTATTAAAAAAGAGTTCAAGCAAAGACAACACAAAAGAAAAAAGGAAAATAAAAGTAAAAATAAAAAAATGTAAACAAAACAAAAGGCTAGTGATAATACTTGTTGCACGGGGACTTCGATTATCATTGTTGTTGTTGTTCTACTGCTGAACTCCTGGTCTGACAACTCGCGGCTATGGCAATCATCATTCTGTCATTCTCCACCAGTATTCCTTTAGCATTTGCACTTTCCTTTACGTAGACGGAACCAAGGTGTATGTAAACAGAAAACAGCTGTTGGCTGCGCTTTAGACGCACAATTATAGGATTAAGAATGCTAAAACTTCATCATGGGAGTGTCTTTAACAATTAAAGTACCGCAATTGAAATTTTTTCTCTTAAATGTTCTCTTGACAAAGAGGTTCTGAACATCACTTTAACTGAAGCTAATCAATGTTCGGAGACAGCTGGTAGAGCTCAAAAATAAAACGCAGAAAAATTGCACGGCTTAAATTACTTTATTTTATTTTCCAAGTGGACTGTATTTATTAGAACTACAAAAACGATCCGCACTGTGGTGTATGTCCGAAAAACTCAACTCGTTCTTTGATGTCACCTTGATTATATAGGCAGTGGTCGATGAAAAAATCCTTGTTGTCTGCTCTATTTTTCGGTCGCAACAACCGCTACCTACTCCAATGATGATATTTTCCGCAGCCACTACTGCTGTTGACAAAGGGATGGTATGCGCACTACTCTATTTCTCGGTCGCAACCACCGCTATTCGAACTATGGTATTATCCATCGTCGGAGATTTTGTTGTTGGGTTTCTCCTTACTTGATTATGACGTAGCGCTTGATCTGGGTATTGGTGTGACCATCTGCTCTGCGTTTTGGTGTGACCATCTGCTCTGTCGTAGACAAGCTCAACAAAATATGTCCACAAAGCCACGATCCATACAGGAGCCACAAGTATGGAATAAAGGAACCTGTGATTACAGATGTTTTAGGGGTTACACATCAATATATGTTACTATACCCGTATGACGATCGATTAAGGACCGATATCACCATAACACCATATCAATTTGAGCAATATTGCTGCCAAGATTTAGTTACTTGGTTTGGGCCAGAAATGCAACTAACAACCAAGTTCATAACGTAGTGCTCGCCTAACTCCCCGGTGGTCTCGGATTCCGATCCCTCCTAAAATAGCAAGGGCATGCTCGCTCAGTAGCATAATACTTACCTATGCCGTTATAGGGTCACAACCTTATACGGAAGAGATTAAAAAAACGTGAAAAACCAACTATATGCCTCGGATAAAAACGGGTTCATTGTTGACGACCCTTACATACTTTTAAAGGACAACAAGCTTCAAATATGCACGTGGATGCTTAACAGGCCACGTGCAACCGAGCAATTAGCAGACGTCCATGATGCAGATATCACCGCCATCCATAAAGTGCGATGGGATGGACTGGACAAAAAGGGAATGAAGAACTGTGACACTGTACATACATAGGGAAAAGAATCAGCGCTCATTCGGAAGCGGATTTGTCATATACGGCATAAGTCTTGAGCTTCCAACACGTAAGTGAATATAGTCCTAATATGCGCCCATGCCCCTACGGAATGCAAGGACGACACCACCAAAATATGTTTTTATCAGCTCCTCGATAAGATTTATTTCTCCCACCCCGGCCATACAGTTAGCGAAAAGATTCCTATAAGAACCGTATGGCAATACGATAAAGCCAATTGGAGCGAGCATAACAGATCCTATAGGAATTTTAACTGGTCGTCATTTTTCCTCGATAACGGCATGGGTTCCACTGCTGATATGATCACAGATAATATTCACCTTTGGATGAGATCATTTATTCCTAGGATGAAGTGTTACAAACCAAAATAAAAGCGTGGTACGACTCGAGCTGTAAAGAGGCTGTCAGATTTAGAAAAATGTTCTTAGGGTCTTTCAAGACTAACCCGGCACGGGCACACCGAGAAAAGTGCTAACTAGCCAGTAACGGCTGCAACGTCTTTCTTGAACGTGTAAAACTTCAATACAACCAAAAGCTGAGACAAAAAATATTACAATGTCCCAAAGGTAGTAAAACATGTTGGTCTTTCGTCAAAAATATTAGAAATTCTGCCTCATTCTCCATCCCAAGGCTCATTTATAATGACATTCCAGCTGTCAGCTCTTTGCACAAGGCCCATCTGCTTGCTACACACTTTGCGACCAGCTCAACACTTCCAGATTGTGTTTTATCCCCGCCTATACTGGAATGAGTCGAATCTTCAATGGGACCAATTCGCTTTCGCCCTTGTGTAGTAAAAGGCATAAAGATCTTAACATTCACAAATCCGCTAGTCCAGATGGTATATCTGCCCTTCTTCTGAAGACGTGTTCTTCCTCGTTGGCAAACCACTGCATAAGTGTTTTCTTCAATCCCATTCTTTATGTCTCAATCTGAACAGATGGTCCAAACCCGAATCTTCCTCTCTCTTCCCTTACAGACCCATTGCACTTACGTGCCTACTTTCCACGATTTTCGTAGCAATATTGGTGATTTGATGGTATGTCTCACCGAAAAATGGAACCAAAGCGTACATCAATCTGGCGAAAGCAACTATTTCTAAGACATTTGGCAGAGTTTGGCATCAGGGTCTTTTGTCGAAAATGTGTGCTTTTAGGATCGATGATTCTCTTCTTCAATAGATTAGAAATAGCCTTTCAGAACATTCTATTCAAGTTGTCTGGTTTCAAGTCTGATATTCATAAAATAAATGCTGGTGTGCCCCAGGGCTCCATTCTGTCTCCAACACTCTTCTTAATTTTCATCAACGATATCTTGTCTGTTACTTCTAATCCAATATTTTCCTTTGCTGATAACAGAACTCTCTGCTTTTCATATTTGTTCCCGGACTCACGTCCCTGCTCTTCGGCTGTAGAACGGGAATGGCAGCGTATGTTAGCCTCATTCAATTTTGATATTAACAGCATACCTAATTGGGGAACCACTAACAGAGGAGAATTTAATGCTTCCAAAACACAATACTGTCCGCTATCGTTAAAGCGAAATTTAAACGCCCAGTCATTGTCCATGAATGGCAATTGCATCGTTGAAACTGAAAAACTTTCCATTCTCGGTATGTGTGTCAATGAAAACTTACGTTGGAATGACCATTTATTCGATGTCGTCAAAAATGCTGCGAAATGCCTAGGTGTCCTCAAGCGATGTATGAAATACATCACCCCTCTGGTCGGGCCTCAATATATAAGGCATTCATCCGCCCAAAAATTGTAGTACAATGCCCATATCTGGTCGGGTGCGCCTAAAACACCTGCTAGATAGGATTCAAAACAGTGCGATATAACTCATAGGTGATAAAATTCAAACACAGACGTAATGTCTCGCATCACACTCTGTTCTATCGTTATTTCCACCATCAGCACTCCATAGAAATTGCCAGTAACATTCCGCCGCTTCAAACCTTCAACTGTAACACCCGTCTCGCTATAAACGGTCATCAGTATATCCTCAAGCCCACTTTCGGACGTCCTCCAAGATATTGTGATTCTTTCCTAAGCTGCCCAAATCACTTATGAAATGCCCTGAACAGGTCTGTATTTCTTAGTCATTGTAACTTACAAATATTTAAGACCAATTTACATAGGTACTTCTCTTTTCTTCCTCTCTAAATTTCTTTCGCCCGCGCTGTGTGCAAGCATTTTAAGGGTACTATAACCCTCTTGTCTGACGTCTTGTGTGAACGCCTGAAACTGTTTATCAATAATGAGATCGGGCCCTATAGTGGCGGTTTTTGACCCTGAAAGTTCACAATCGACGAAGTATTCAACCTTTTGCAGATCCTTGAAAAAAATAAGTCCAAATCGACATACACCACCGGATATGATCTATAGAGTCGAGCTATACAGAACCATGATATACCTGTCAAAACTCGTTAAATTGCGCAGAAGGACGATGGAGAACGCTTGCTGATTCGTAAAGGTGGGAAACAATCGTTCTCCTAGACCTTTGCTGCCAAAGAAGGATTTGGGAAAAGTGTGATGTAACTTTTTCAACATTATATTAGAGAAAATTGTGCGAAACTCGCAAGTCTATACATCTATCATACTTGCTATCATTGGCAGAACTACAGACTACAGAATGTAGGCTGCTTATCGAGACACTTCGCTTCCGCTTACCATCTTAATATAAAAAAGATAAGTGACGCCACTTTCAGCGACAATTGATGTGAGTGTGACGGCGAGACCGCAACTTACGCTCAAGCAGTTCTGATATTGCGGGCGATCATCTTTCTATGAAGAATAGAGTCGCCACTAATTAGGGCTAGTCTGAGAGTACTATTCCGACAGGTAAAAAATGAAAAAAAAATGTTGATTAACCCCAATCCGAACTCCCTGATTGTATTCCTAGCAGCAAGCAACTGAACCAATAACAAGTGATAATACGATATTAGGGTTGTTAACCTGACATTTCGGCAACTTGATTAGCTTCTATTAATAAAAAATACTACCGCGTTTCCTATAATCAAATTCGCTATCATAAAGTACGGCAGGCAATTTATCAGTTCCTTTGCAATGGACCGCAAATAAAGTTATTATCATGTCAAGTATAGCAACATCAAAGACTATCCCCAACGAATTTCCTCCACGTGGATGTCGTATGCGAGTAATGAGGTTATTCCAACTAATACTCACATTAAGCGCTTCCTAAAAACCTGTAAGGGCTTGAACGTGTAAGGGAATTAGAGTAGGTGCTCCAACTGAACGAGAAAAATTAAGTTTTTCATAGAAACACACAGGCGTCTTATCTTTTATAATTTTACGTAGAGAAATGCTATTCCTGGCGTCAACATTTCCGCTTTGAGTACTGTGAAACGTTTTCGAATCTTTCAAAGCCGTGGATGTGCATTTAATGCTACTTGTAGCTTACCCTGGGACAGAGAGTCAATACAACTGTATTTGTATTTATTAAAGTATAAAAACAACATTTATAATAGACTTTTGAGCTACAAATATATACAATACATACTCGTACAATGGAGAGATTTCAGTTGTTAAAATTAATATTTTACAATGTGCTGCATAAGTTGTTATAAAACAAAAAATAGATTGAAAGGTGGCCTTAATTAAGCTACATTCAAGTACAATTATTCCAAGTCGTTCATATTGAGATGAAGTATTATTCCTGTAAGGAGTGGACAATTTTAATATCGTAAACTAAGCATAGTTATCTGCTAGGTGCCGAAAAAGAGTGCCACTAAAACTACTCGCATAAAAGAGACGGAAAGCGTGAACAAAACTTTCCGTTCCATAAATTGATATGTAACGAGTGACCAGATGGCAATAATAAATTTTCCAATTCTTATGTTTCTGCAGCTGTCAAAGTTACAAATGACATCCGGCTGTCAAAATTCAGTGAGGTTTGCCATTTCATACAACCCCTACGGCAGCATCGGACACGTTTTTGCACCTAACACAGCTTGATTTACAGATCAAAAAATTTCCTGGCAACAATGCGATACGACTCACTAATCTAGGTTACTTCAAGAGCAGTAGTTTCGGACATGATACGGTCCTAACGGAACTACTGCAAGGCAATCCAATTCTAACCGATGAAATTCCATCCATGGTCGACTTCGACATCCCGTACAATATAATTTATCCAGATAGGAAGGACTGGGAAAGCAAAGCAAAGGTAGAATGAAATTGCAATTTTTACAGATGGCTCAAAAACAGAGGAGGGAACAGGTTCTGGTATCTTCTCAGTAGACCTAGAACTAAGAATGTCACAAGACGTGTCTTCCGGTTCTAGCTGTCCTCAGGGTGGCTGAGCTAATGCTGATGGGATCGGTATCCGAAAGAGATACCACTATCTCCATTGATAGCCAGGCCGCACTCAAGGCAATGGAATCAACCAACGTCAACTTTGATACAGGCAGGGGCTGTCGCACAGTGCGACAGTCAGAACCGGGTAAGACTGTGCTGAGTACCAGGACAGAGGGCTACTCGACAATAGTGAGTTTGCCAACATCAAACCGCCCCTTTGCATAGTGAGCGACTCTATCGAGGAAAAAATCACAAAGACTGCCAGCCTAAGGTGGTCAAGTTTTGAAGGGCACAGGGTATTCAAGGCTCTTTGGCCACTCTTTGATGGCAAAAGATCTAGGAAGTGAATAAAATTAAACAGGGATAAGATAGGATAGGAAAAGGAGGGCTACTCGACAATAGTGAGCTTGCCAACATCAAACCGCCCCTTTGCATAGTGAGCGACACTATCGAGGAAAAAATCACAAAGACTGTCAACCTAAGGTGGTCAAGTCTTGAGGGACACAGGGTATCCAAGGCTCTTTGGCCACTCTTTGATGGCAAAAGATCTAGGAAGTGAATAAAATTAAACAGGGATAAGCTTAGGATAGTAATAGGAATCCTGACAGGGATCCACTGTCTCCTGCGGCAACACACAAAGAGACTTAAATTGTCAAATACGGATATCTGCAGATTTTACGGTGATCTGCAAGCTGTTGAGGACATAACACATGAGGCAATATCGCGTAGTCAAAGAAAATTCTTAGGAAAATACTTTTTCGGAAACCTGGAGGAAATGCACGGCACGAACTTCAAAGGCCCTTGGCTTTCGCAGGAAAATTGGGTGTTTCACCAGGGCGATGGTTTAGGTTTTTGCCATTTGAAGACGAATTCAACTAGTTCCACAGAGTTGCGATGGGCCCGTTTTGGTGCCTGGTATCTGTGTGATGGCATGTCCATCATACGCCTGTTTAATCTAACATAACCGAGCCTAGGCTTGCCGAACATGCAGAAATTATTGAAAGACACAGATTTGTGCGCAATGAAGAGTACATAGCCGCCGTAGCGACCAGTATCGGAGAAGACCCAGAAATGCCGATTCGGCGCCAATCAGCAGGATTTGGGCATCCATTGAGCTGACGCAGGAATTGAAGCCGGTCGACCATGAGCCAACGCCATGGATGCTCTTCTCGGACGAGGCCCATTTTTGGCTCACAGCCTACGTCAACAAGCAAAATTGCCATTATTGGAGCGAACACAATCCACACGTGTTCGACTAAGCATCAATTGACTGTTTGGTGCAGCTTATAGTATGGCGGCATCATTAGACCTTATTTCTTTCGAAATGAGGAAGGAGACATGTTAAGATTTATATAACTTAAAAAACCTATGTTAGTATGTCCGAAATTACTTGCACACCCCATTCAAATTTTCTAATCCCATCAGGCATTCCCTAGGGGTATCATGCACGGTCTTAATATGGGCGGTTGATGGTTGGTCGGAAACATGCCCTGGTTGGTTGAGCAACTTGTTAACAAGTGACGCAACAAGAAGCCTCGGGTTCTCGTACCTATCTTGAAGCATCTTCCACGCTGCGTTGTAGTTGTCATCTGATAATGCTAAATGCGTCAAAAGCTTTTCGGGCTCTCCCTTTAAGCTAGTCTTGAGATACCACATTTTTTAGAAGTTACTCAATGGCTGCTTATGAACCATCTCTAAGTAGAGATCAGAAAATTGACGCCACTTTCCATAGTCTCCATCAAATTCTGGAATAGTGATTTTTGGCAGCTGTAGCATGAATGAAGTGGCTTGCTGAACTTCTTGAACTTGTTCTTCAAGTTCAAAGAATGACTTTGATTGGGCTGTTGTATCTGTTGCATCGACAATGGCGAAGAGCCTTCTTAATGAATCAGCTATCAGCCTTTGTCTTCTTATGAGCCTTGCCGCTTCAGTCGACGTATTTCTTGTAGCTTCTTGTGGAGCACGTCTGATTGGTTTCGGCCTTACGTCTGTTGACCTTTGTGTTGATGGACCTGCTTCTGTCAAGGCATCAGCCTCTTCATTAGACCTTTCTGCTTCTTCAGCAGGCGTATGACTTGCAGCTTCTTGTGGAGCTCGTTTTATCAGTTTCGGCTTTGCATCTGTTGGCTCTTGTGTTGATGACCCTGCTTCTGCCGAGGCATCAACCCCCTTTTTAACCTCCTCTGGAGCAATCGCTTCTAATGCATCGCCTTGTATGTAAGGCGTATCGGCTCTCATTACCGCTGCAAGTCTCTAATGATTGGTTGAAAATTCTGCCCATATTGCGTCGATTCGTCACAATCTTTCATCTCGGTACTCAGGGGCCTTTCGCTGTGGACCGTCCTTTCCGAGGTTAATTTTAAGTTTAGTCAATTCTTCTGCTAGAGCCTTCTGCCGAGAAATGAGCTTGTAGATCTCTACTTCTTCCATTGTTCCTTGGTTTTGGCCTCTCTGATGCGTTCGGGACTTTGTTTTTTGTCTCGTAAGGTAGTCTACCACTGGTGGGGGGTAGTAGGAAGCACTTTCTGGGGCAGAGCTCGAAAACATCGATATATCTGAGCTGTGGTTTCAACAACACGGCGCTACATGGCATGCAAACGACGCAACCTTCGAAGTTGTGCAGGAGAAAATTGGGAACTGTGTCATCTCACGGTAAGCGTTCATTAATTGGCCGCCGCGATCATGCAATTTGACTACGTCAAGTCCATATTCTATGCTAACAAACCAATCACTTAGTATGAGCTCGAGGCTATTGCCAGAATAACGCCGCACATATTGGACCAGGTCATCAAAAAGCGACCGCTTGAAGCACTACCAGCGAAGCCGAAGCGTGAACATGAACGTAGCTTCAAAATAAAGCCCGAATCAATTTTATATCTCACACCGTTGCTGTTTTATTTAAAAATTGTTTCCTATTATTCTTGTATGGTCACCCTTTAGCACGCGGTACAATAAACTAAATGAACGATTAGATTGCGAAGAACTTAGCTTGTCGTATAAATATTGGGGCTGTTTGCTGGTTTTTATCTTAAATAAATATTTATTATAATTGTGCAGTAGTCCAAATATCTATCAAGTTTACAACCAAGGATATTTTTGGTTTATGCTGACATTTTAGCATCGTACATAGCGTATAATATAACATTATTAAAAGCGTCTTTAAGCCGGCGTTTAATAAGGGCACTAGTATGTCAAAAAGTCTCGCAGCCATACGTTATCAGGGCAGTTGTTAAGGTCTTCACCAACAGAAGCTTCGTGTTAGGTAGTGTGAAGATTTGGGATTGGAACAAATTTAGAAGGTAGCCGCATATCCTTCCGATAACTGAGCGGTTATGGTTGTCCGAATTTAATGATGAGTTAATCGAGACGCCGGGATTTTTAGCTTTGCTTACAAATTCAATTGGATTAGAGGCAAACGGGCTGGGATAATACCATTTCTGTTTATGAATAAGCATTTCGTTTTTGTCGGGTTGAGTTGCAAGTAGTTTTGCTCTGCCCAGCATTGATCATGATTAAGTTGTAAAGATCAATAAGTTCATTTTCAAAGCTTAAATAAAGCTGAACATCGTCCGCAATTATGGGAAAATTGCAGCTCTTTATAATACTAGAGAGATCGTTTATAAAAATGGCAAAAGGTAAGGGTCCCAGTATTGACCCCTGTGGATCACCTATTGAAATTTCAAGAACATCTGACGTACAAGCGAAAACGGCTTGTTTTCTTCCAAATAAATAAGAGAGTATGAGATTACAGGTCCTTTTGCTCTGTCTGGGCTTTTTATGAGACTTATTTTGGCGAATTTAGCCTTTATAACGCATCGTCATCAAGCATTCGCTTACATCTCTAGTGCTCAAGATTTGTTCCCTGAGACTTCCTCTGATGGCGAATTCGCATCCGAGTAAACCCTGCGACTGTTGTCCTTGTCGCACCGGTTGTCTGTAACAGTCTCCATAGTAGATATCACAGTTTTTCGCCTGGTCCATCCCATCATATTCTTGGAGGATATCCGATGCTATTAGCTGTTACGTCACATTTTCTCTTCCATATACGGTTGTGAGTCCTATGACTGCGTAGACTAGTATTATGCAAATACATACTTGCTATTTTAGCCCGCATGAATAAGGATTTACTCATGCTGTTACCGGGGATCACCACTAAAAGGTAAGGCAAGTACTACGCTACGCATATCCCTTAGATTTGCCTAATCTTCGCTGTTGATTATGCCGCGTCTTGGTGTTGTGGTGGATCCACGGTTATTAAACCGAGCAAAACCTCATCCGGACTCGAAGTTGTCACACGAATATCACTTTTTTCGTCAAAATTCACACCGTTGTCAGTTTTAATGACTGAGCAATACAAACTTAATGACGCAGGATGCCAAAAAGTGGACAATAGTCAATTGACAGATAAAACTTGACGGAGGTGTCCTACCAGAAGCATTCGCATCCTTGGATGTAAGCACTACAAACATTGGTTGAGCCAATTTAGAAAAGCGGGAATGGGATCAGTTATCGATATTGTCATCATGAGTAATACCATGTTGCGCAAAGGGTGGAGCAAAATGCCCTTCAGCGCCCTAGCCTAGCTAGCGCAAAATGAAAAGATAAACTCTTCGACAAGGAAATGTTCGACAAAAGGATGAATACCAGCGAGTTGGCCGACAGCGAAGCAGTGAAAATTTTGTTGCAGCACCTCACTTGCACCATAACCATAGCATGTGACACAATCTAGACTAATATCCAGTAAATGAAGTACACCGTCCTACTAATGTCGCGAAGAAAGAAAAACACTCCGAGCAAACTGCTTACAAGCTTACGGAGAGCGCAGCATTCTAGAAGAAGAGCCGATTTCTAAGAACGCTTAGACGACTTATTCCGACTGGAAAGAAGGCGATCAAAGAAAGCAAAGCAAGATGCTTCAAGCACCTGGGCTATGAAACAGACATAAACCATTGGGGCGCAATGTACAGAATAATAATAACTAAACTGAAGGGCTGCAGGTCACCGCATTTATCATGTCCAACAATGCTAAGGTCTATTGTAGGGCACCTATTCCCACAGAGACCAACAACTCTGTGCAATATAATCAGAGAACCCAGCACAGAGGTAGTTCCAATAAAAACACCACACCAACTAATCCATGCAACAAGAAGATAAGCATTAACAAAGCGCCAGGAGCTGATGTCATCCCAAATAAGGCAGTGAAAGCCACCATTGAAAGAGACCAGAAATATTAATAACAACAATGCAAAAGTGTCTGACCGAGGGGGTTTTAGGCTGCAACATTTAGTGCTCTTGCCAAAGGGAAACAAACCACCTACAGAACCAGCATCATATCGCCCAATATGTCTACCGGACACACTGGCAAAACACTTCAACGGATCATATATGATAGATTGCTCACTGTTACAGAAGAAAAAGAAGCATCAGATCAACAGTTTGGATTCAGAAAATCGCGCTTCATCCTCGACGCCATAAAAGCGGTGATAAACATGACAGCCGAAGCAATAAAGGGAGAAAGATGGCGATGGGGAGCAAAGGAGTATTGTGCAGTAGTGACGCTTGACATCAAAAACGCTTTAAATTCAACAAATTGGTCATTTACAAGAATGGATACACCATACTACTCGCGAAATATTGTACTACTTCATTAACAGAAAGTTGAGATAGAAACCGACGAAAGAAAAAAGTACTATAAAACCTCCACGGGATTCCCACAAGAATCGTTACTGGACCCACTACTCTGGAATATCCCGTGCGACGGTGTTATGCAATTAACACTGCCATCAGGGGTAAAAATAATCGGATTCGCTGACGACATAGCCGTTGAAATTGTTTGAAAGAATATTTGCGAAATGGAGTCAGCAATCAACTCCATCAAAGACTGGCTAATATCTGCCGGCCTAGAATTAGCAGATCACAAAATGGAAGCTGTCCTGATAACCAGACGGAAAAATGTGGAATACGTGGACATGCCATCAGATTAATATCTATGAGTAGTACTCGACAATAGACTTTATACCTCTCATCGACTATTTAGTCAAAATGGCGTCAAAGCTCCGGGAATACTGCCAAACATCGGAGGATCTGGATATGCTGAAATAATCTTAATTGTGTGGTGTGGTTTTGTGTAGGGTGTGGTTTAGTACGTAAGCGTATTCCTGGAATCGAGTAATCCAGTTCGCGAATAGTCCATGCTGGTAGCCCGGGCTGGCATTATCTTTTGAAGATTACACACCCTTTGGCGCAATTAAAAAAAAATAATTTGTCAGGAGTGTTGACTGTGAAGTTACAACGGGCAAAACTTTAGCAATCACGGACTTATTGTTTCATCATCGTGTCAGCCAAAAGGCCTAGCTAAGCTATTAATATGCGATTAATACTACACCTAACGAACACACCCCTCGCGCATGACAGTTTCACATACGAAAAAGAATACCAAAACAAAACCAACCCCCGCACATGGCAGTGAACAAACATTTTTGTTTACTTGTCAAAGCGTTTTCGCAAAACCAATTTTTAGTGCAATTTGTGGTGTTCACTTTTGTTTTTCTACGCTTTTCCACTTTTCTATGCCAAATTAAAGGGTAAATACCGCACCAGCAATTGTCCATTGCAATTTGTGATCTCATTAAGCCTTCGACACAATGCTAGAATAAACAAATTACACATAAATTTCTCCAATTACACAATCAAACTTGACACGGGACCATCGTTTCCATGGAGCTTATTCGACTAAACACTTTGATTAATCGACGATAGAAATTTAAGATTTGTGATTCGTAAAGCAGGAATCTCAACGATGTTCATATTAAGCAAGCTACTGCCTATACTGTACTTTTACCTGCGCCCTTTCATTAAGTGGTTCTTGCACACATTTACGCGGCTCTGTGAGTTGCAACGAATTTGCTATGGAGCGAGAGTTGGTGCCAGCCGTTCGAAGCAGGTGGAGCAGTCGTTGGCGTTAACTCGAAATAAACGAATACATGATCTCATAAGGGAATTGAACGAGCTAGTGGAGCATTGCAATGACGAGGAGTTTGCAAAGATTTCACCACGTGCCGTGGCGATAGTCATGCGGGAGAAATGTATCAAACCGAGATGTCATCCGGATTTTGCTGGGTTGTTTAGTCAGTGTGTGACTCAGATATGGGGATACAAACGCCTGATGGTTGATGTGGAAAAACTACGATCCGAGCAGTACGATGCAGAGAATTTGGATCATGAGTCGAAATTGCTGGAATTATGGATGAATTTGATGCCTGAAGAGCCGTTAAAAGCGAGGATAACCAAGCAGTGGCAGGATATCGGATTTCAGGTTGGTATTTTCTTGCCCACCACTGTGTTTCCACTCACTGTGAGTGCTTTTTTTAGGGCGATGATCCCAAAACCGATTTCCGTGGCATGGGTATGCTTGGCTTAGAAAATCTCTTGTACTTCGCCAAGGAGTACAACGCAGCAGCACGCCATGTACTTCTGCATTCAATGCATCCACGATTTGGCTACACATTTGCTATAGTCGGCATTAATCTCACATCAATGGCATATCGAATGGTCAAATCGGGCAGCGCCAAAACTCAGTTCTTTAACGTGACCAGATCAGCGCCGACTGTGGAGAATTTCCACAAATTCTACTGCTACCTGTTCTTTGAGTTTGATCGCTTCTGGATGGAGTCAGAACCCAGAAATATTATGGACTTCTCAGTAATTTATCAGAACTTTGAGGCAACCATCCTGAATACGCTGGAGGATGACGACACTGTTTTCAAATCGAACTTGGTCATAGAGGATATTTAATTGCGTGCTGCTCTAATCTTAAGTGTGTGTGTGCCATTCCCGTTGGGAATTCTTTATTTTTAGCTTTTCCAGAAGAAAATGTTGTAATACATGCTGGGTGTGTTTCGATGCAAAATAAATTCGAGGTGGGAAAGTGACTCATGATTCATTTTGTGTTCTTCTTGATTTGAGCAGGTGATGGTTCCCACGAGCCATGAGGGATTTCTCTTCTTCTCATTTGAGTGTTGCGCTCCGAAATTTGTTTGGCCTTCGACGAATAACGGAGTTTTGGATTATTGTTGGTAACTGTCAGGATGGCCGAGCGGTCTAAGGCGCCAGACTCAAGAGAAATCTTACCTATCCGTGTGATGGGTGCTGAGCGTTCTGGTCCTCTCTGAGGGCGTGGGTTCGAATCCCACTTCTGACAAATGCTTTTTTTATTTTGTTTTCTGCTGATGTGATACACTTTTGAAATTAGGGTAAGAGAATAGGATGAATGGTGAGTGCAGGAGATAATCAAGAGTGGAAGAGTATACGTAGAAACAAATGTTCAAATCAAACCACGGCGGTAGGCTGTATTTTTTGTGGATGCCATTCTATACGAACACTTGTGCTAATGTTTCGGGTTGGAAAATTGAGTCGACGAAGCGACTAAGGACAGGAAAAATTTAAGCCAAAAAAGGCCTACCCAAAGTGACATTACAAATCTCCCCGCAGCTGAAGCCACATCCCAGAAGAATTAATCGGATGCAGGATGCGAAAACATTTAATGGAACATGGTGCTTCAGATGCCTCCAATAGGTGAAAAATAGAGAACCAAGAGCCGGTAACGATTAGGCCATTGGTTTAGAGAGGATCAATGCGAGAAATCGCAAGAAGAACGCATAGTTCAATCGAATTAACCTGAATCAGTGCAAAGCCACCCATGATGTACTCGTATTTACTTTCGCAAACGGAGAAAGAGGATAGTCAAACCCAAAGGAATAGATGCGTAGCAAATGGGAACAACAAGGCAGCAATATTGGAATGCAGATGCTGCCTCTTCGACCGCAAGGGTTCTAACAGCAGCAGAAGATCGTATACGTCATACTGAAAATAATCGATTTCTTCAGCTTCATCCGCACAAGCTTCTATTGCTTTTTGGACCGGAATTTTCGACGCTCTTCGTTAAACTTGGCAAAACCGGAAAATTTAAATTTAAGCGGCATTTTTCTATCCCAAAGTAAGGCGTAGATATCGCGCCATTCAATCTACCCCACACTTACTCTATGTGCGATATCGTCTTCGAAATTTCCTTGGTGACAGAGCCCAACAACTTAAATTGCTCAATCTTTGGCACTATGACTCCTTCTAAATAGATGCCATGAGTTCGGTTTGCCGCTTCGGAAAAGCGTCATTGGCTATTAAAGGCTGCCATCGCTGAAAAGAAGATAAGTTGTTCCGGACTCACTGATGTGCGGCTCCAATGGAAAATTTTGCACGATTTTAAAAAGCAACGGACTTGGTACACTGCCTTGGTGTACTCCAGCTTTAACTTCGAATTCTCCTGTTATTGCTTCTGTGCATTTGCTTCATCGTACATATCGCGTATCATTGTTACATATGCACGTCTCGCACATTTGAGATCTTAGTGCCGTCCAAATGAGATCTTTGGCAACTATGTATGTCGAACGTAGATCCTTCGAAGATTTTTCCATCATTATTCGTAAGCTTTGAATTGCGTCGACCGCAGTGATTGCCATGGAGTTTCATAATATTCCGTTGTCCACTGTCTAGAACTCGCTTGTAAGTTTTCGTAGTATGCTACATTAGTTTCACCGATCGATGTCGCCTTTACCTTTATACAGTGGAAGCAGAATGCTCTCCCTCCACTGGTTAGACATTCGATCGCCTCTCATCAGCGTTAGCGACACGGACATGCCCAAACATCATGTATACGTTCTCAACTGTCAATGCCATTTCCAGAAGAAAAGTAGATTCACCTTAACATGTAGAGTTGTTAAAGTATCAGAGACAATACTACCAATCAGAATTGAATAGAAAATAATGTCAGCAAGACTCCAGGAATGGATGGGACCTCTAGCTTTGTAAGATCTTCGCACGCATCTACATGGCATGTCTAAAGGAAATCACCTCTTCGCTGTACTGGTTGTACGAGTACACAGTTGGACACTTGAGCTCTCTAACTGAGATTTCTTCTCCGGAAAACAGCAAATCGTTATGAGACAGAAACGAAGCGCTTGATGTCACAAATGCATTCAACTCTAGAATTTGACTGGAGAAGTTCTTCAAAGTTTACTGCTAGGTCCGTCTCTATGGAACGTTATGTATGATGGGATAGTTAGAACGTCACAATCGAGTATAGTAGACATCATTGGCTCTGTTGATGACACTGCTATCATTATTGGAACAAGTATCGGAAAAGTCAAGTCAAGCCATCGTCAGGCGTTTATCATATAGCCACCGCGTTGTTGGATCATAACAGGCCTCATAAGGCCTCTAGGCATAAGGCCTCTAGGCAGCCTTATTCACTTAAGGTTAAATATGATCTGGTGGACGAACTTGTTGAAAATCTTGGTTCAGATTAAATGGGCCTTTCTTCCTAACAATACAATTTTGATCATCGTTGGCGTTCTGCATCGTTCTGTAGTCTGCAGAAACGGTTCCTGTACATCCTCACGACTGACTGCAACTCTTCTACCATCTTATTTTACCTGTTGGTGCAGGCCTCTCTCCGGTTTTCGGAACTTCGGCATGTTATTTTTACCCTTTTCGAATTTCATTACGACAATAGCATATCCCTATTTCTTTGACCGCGCGCTAGTCATCCGAAGAACCAGCAAGTGACTGTATATAGCGGTTGCGAGACTCATTCTCGCAAATTTAATTTTTATTGAAAATCCTGTCCCTAGGAGGTCATTTGCTGGACATGGACCGTGCAGGAATGCAGAAATCTGCACGAATCTCCTGAATGAGATAGCGAGTGTGAATATGACATATGACATATATATATTGCCCTTTATAATTCACAATACCTTATACCATCCGTCCTTCTACCTCAAAGTTGCATTAAGCAAGGCAAATGAACTATTAAGCTTGAGATCATCAATCGAACGAGTGCACGCTGGATTCAATTTAACACGACCCTTTGGCCGACATAAAGCAGACAGAGATCACACTCTCTAGCAAAAATACATACATACACACCAGTTGTCATCACATGAAACTCCGCAAGTTTGTAATGCAATCAATTGCGTTGAAGCTGCAGGTACGACAAAGTGATGGAATTTGTCCGACACCTCCTGTACGACTAGATCTGGGAAGTTACTTCGTCACAGAGCTCGAAGAATAACGCCAACATATAACACCAAACCAAGTAAGATTGGGATAGAGGTCGCTAAAAGCCATGCTACTGTGCTCTTTATAGAAGAGCGAATGTTCCCCATCGTCATTCTACACATTCCTATGAGTTTAGCAGGAATGCCAAAACAACGCATGGCTCTGTAAAGCTTATTTCTAAACCTTTTGACGTTTCACTAAAATCAGTCGTAGTGAGAATATTTTGTCAATTGTTAAATTTAATCATTGACAATTATTGACACATTGTTCACACAATATGACAGATAAGATCTTGGACGCGAAATCGGCGCAACTTTTGAGAATCGAACAAACCAAATCTTGGAAGTGTATTGCTGCTTTATGGTGCTTGCGTTCCCAAGTCATTTTCTGTTGTCTGAAATTGCTCGGTAGACGGCAGCCTTGTTATATTTGAGTTTGGAGATTGCTACAGCAGAAATATTGGCCATCATCACCAAGTTAAATTATCCAGCACCCACTGTGACTGTACTACCAAATTTCCTTGGTTTACTTACTTACTTACTTAAGATAGCGCTGCAGTCCGGGCTGGACGTGGGCCTCAACCAACAAGCGTCTCCAGCAAGCTCGATATTTAGCTAGCTGCCTTCAGTTTCGCACGCTAAGTTGGTTGCAGTGCCCTTCCTCTTGCCTGCGCCACCTGAGTTGTGGTGCGTTGTGTGCGGATTCGAAAACTTTTCGGACCATAGCATTGGTGTCCGTCCGCTCTACATCACCCAGCTACATCAATTGTAAGATCTTCACTCTTCTGGCTAAGTCGATGTCGCTGTACAGTTGTTGTATCTCCTCCTCCAAAAAATCTTGCTCGCAAAGCAGCCAAGAGCGCCATCATCTAATTTTAATAAAGTCCATACCTCTGCGCCAGGACTGGACTGAGATTATTAGGGCCTTAGGGTCACTTTTCTTGTTCGAGAGGAGGCTTTGCTAGTCAATTGCCGCCTTAGCCCAAAGAAGCAGCGATTGGCAAGAGTTATTCTTCGTTTGATTTCAGCGCTGATGTCATTGTCTGAATTGATAGCGGAGCCTAAGTAGATAAAGTCCTTAACTACTTCAAAGTTATATCTGCCGAGGGTGGCATTCTGTCCGAGACGTCAATGTTGGGTGTCTCTTCTTATTGATGGCATATACTTGGTCTTGTCCTAGTTGACCAATAAACCCATCTTTGTCGCTTCCGTCTCGATACTCTCGAAAGCGCCACTGATATCACGCTGCTTTCTTCTGATTATGTCAATATCATCGACGTATGCGAGTAATTGGACGGACTTGTGCCTCTTATGTTGGCGCGTGAGTTTTCAACTATTCTTTTCAAGAATGTTGTTGAAAAAATCGCATGATAGCGTTTCGCTTTGTCTAAATTCTTTTTCGACATCAAAAGTCTGGGTGTGAGAATATTTGGTCGATGTTAATCTTCATCTAGAAAAGGTTTCTTTTCTCCATTTCTTCAACCAGGGGAAACGATAAATGCAGCCAACTATTGAATGCAACCTGCGTTGGTAAATAGGCATAGTCTAATCATATTGCATAACAATGCTAAACCAAGCAAAAACTGCTAGTCGGGATTTGAAATTCTTCCATCGTACCCTCCTGATGTTTCTCCAACGGACTATCATTTTGTCGGCAGAAGGTATTCCGAAACCGAGCAGAGGTCCAAAATATCAAGCCTTCTATAAAAAAAAAAGGAATAATGGAACTTGAATCACGCTGGAAAAAAGATATAGACGCTAACGATTCATATTTTGGCTAAACAAATTATTATAAACAAAAAATATTGGCTTTTAAATGTTTACCTCAAAATCGGACATTTCATGTGGTACAACCTAATACTATATTTCCTTGTCTCTACGTCTCTACAGGCTTCGGTTCGGGGTTTGTGCCCATACCATGTTTTTCACCATCTGGTAAAGTTTCCGAATCTCATCGCGGAGTAGTATCTCTCAATCTCCACGACCGCGCGCTTCTCATGCTTCTTCTTTTTCCTCCTGAAAAGCCGGTGTTCGTCTCTCGTCTTCTGTTCGGTGAGCTCGTCAGCAGCTCTAGTCGAGGCTCTAGTCCTTCTATGCAGCGCCTCTTTGTATGCCTCTTGCTTAGTCGGCAAAGCAGTGATTTCGTTGTGGTGGCCGAGTGAAACGCAGCACATCAGAAGCGGCATCTCTGATGACTTTTTGGCAATATTGCCACTGGTTTCGATACTGGATACTGGCGGTATAAGACCTCAATCGGAAAAGGATTTGAGGATTTCTTGCGATTGTAGTGTAGCCGTACAACGTCGAACTATCTCATAATAATCGCTTGCCTTTGCAATGTTCAGGATATCCACAACCTTGGCTACAACACGGTAGTGGTCCGAGTCGATGTTGGCCCCTCGGAGCGTTCGGACATCCATAATGCTGGAGGAGTTGCCTTGCGTCAATCGCAGTGCGATCAATCTGGTTGACGGTTGATTGATCAGATCTCCAAGAGCCCTTATGATTATCGAGATGCGGGAACCGCGTGCTAGCTACAATGTTCGCCCCACCGCAAATTCGAATAGCCTGAATCCGTTATCGAAGTGGTGTCGAGCAGGCTATACTTTCCGATAGTACTACCAAAGATGCCTTCTTTTCCTAGCTTTGCATTAAAATCACCGAGGAAAATTTTAAATATTTAACCCATGTTACGAGGCGCTCGTTCATATGCCGGAAACTCAAGACTTCTTGCCTAGATTTGCCCCTAACAACAAGTCCACATCCAAATAGGCACTACTTTTGCCGTCAATAAAATCGCAGTTTTTCATCCTCTTTTTGTCGCATTTCTTGAATGACGCTAACATCTCCTTTGCAGCAGTCCAGGGCCTCCGCTAGTTGTTCAGCTGCACATGGCTTATTAAGGAGCTTAACATTCCATGAACAGCGCTCACATCTCCGAATCGGTTACTGGTTTCGGTCTAACCGACCAGTCAATCTTAGGGGTATCTATGTATATTGCAACTGGCCCTCCAGATTATGCCATCGGGTAAAGAAAGAAATCCACAGTTACGAAGCAACAAGAATCCGAGGCTTCTACAGCACTCTGACTACTTCTGGAAAAAGTTTGTAGACTTCATTTTTTGACAGAACATTACACATAGTATTGTTGTAGGTTAGGTTAGGTTGGGTTAAACAGGGGTATGATGGATATGCCATCATACAGATACCAGGCACCAAAACGGGCCCATCACGATCCTTGTGAAACCAGTTGAATTTGTCTTCAAATGGCAAAAACCTAAACAATCTCCCTGATGAAACATCCAATTTCTTTGCAAAAGCCAAAAAGGCCTTTAAAGTTCGTGCCGTGCATTTCCTCTAGGTTTTCGAAAAAGTATTTCCCTAAAAAATTTCTTTGACTACGCGATATTGCCTCGCATTCACACAGTATGTGTGTTATGTCCAGCTTGAAACATCCGTATCTGACAATTTGAGACTCTTTGCGTGCTGCCGCATGAGACAGTGTTCTGTCAGGATTCCTATCACTGTCCTAAGCTTATCCCTGTATAATTTTATTAACTTCCCAGATCTTTTGCCGTCAAAAAGCGGCCAAAGAGTCTTGGATACACTGAGACCTTCAAGAACATTAGTTCGGTTCTGATAATTGGGAACGAAATTATAAAAGCATAAAAAAACAAAAGGTTTGACATACAGGAATAGAGGAGAAATTTAATACCGACAAAAACACTTATCGATATAATATGCAGATACCGTCAAAAGTACAACCAAAAAATTCTTTCGGATGAGAGAGAGGCTGCCATGAAGGCATTTTATAGTTTACATAGTCAAATTGACCAAAATATTTTCTTAAGAGGTTGTATTAAAGTTAAAGAAATAAAAAGAAGACGTCCCACGAATAAAACTAAAAAAACGAAGATCACATTCTTTTACATATTACTTTCGAAGAGACAGACATGATATTCCCGTTTGCAAACAAATATTTTAGGGACACTTATCAGGTGAGTGACGGGCGGATATACAAATGTTGTTCTAAAAAACAAGTTACGTCTTTGGTTGATTAACGCAAAGGCCGTGTTGCAAGCAATAAAATAGAGCAAACAAATGTTATCAAACATATAAATTCATTTTCAGCCTACAGTAATCACTACACCAGAGCTCATAATCCAAGACGACAATATTTAAATCCTGACTTAAATATTTATTAAGACAATGTACGAACTATACGTCACACAATGTGAAAAGGAAAATGTAGTACCAGTGAAAGAAAAATATTACTATAATGTGTTCTCTACAAAATTTAATTTAGATTTTAAACAACCATCAAAGGATACGTGTCAAACTTGTGACCCTTTGCAAATAAAATTCAATCTGTAGACGGTGTGGGAATTAAAACGGCAGAAATTGTGAAAAGGAAAAGGAAACTCACTTAGAAGAGGCAGAATGGGCTCGCGGTCAAATGGCTGCCGATCAGAAAAAAATTTCGTATTTTCTTTCGACTTAGAAAAAGCTTTAGCCTTTCCTAAACTGACCACATCTGTAGCTTATTATAAGCGAAATATATATGTTTATAATTTCGGATGTCATGAATTCAGTAAAAATATAAGCCACATGTTTGTTTGGCAGTTTCTGGGGGAGTCTGCGTAGCTGTCAAACACTGCAAGAGCCAACTGCGTTTTAATTTCTTCATAGCGTCTTTACCAGTAAGGAACTTTCTGCGACGCTGTGTTTTCTGTCGGTACATAATATCGGTTTTATTTTAGTGTAAAACCGTCATATTATATGCCTGGTGAAAACACAGCGTCGCTGTTGAAGACGTGTTTGTTATCTGCTGGTGTTTGAACACAACGCTATGATGAGAGAACTGCTTGCTAGCATTAAATTTGTTACTCTGTACTGGAAAAACAAATTCTTATAATTCATAATCTCTTCGTAAAATAATACATTAATTTCATAAAATTATACTGGCCTAAAATGTCTTTTCCGCTTTCCAATTCCCTCTTGAAAGAATCTCATCAACCGGATGATTCTGTAGCCAGCCTAAGGATGCCACTGCTGCCCGCACACTGCCTCTATGCCCGCCTCTCGTAATACTGAGCGTATCCAACCACCGATTATCGTTCTCGATGCTAGTTTCACTGGCCCATTTACAGTTATGAACAGACTATCAAGAGCTCTTCTACCCTGAGATAGCTTAACGAGATGCCGCATCCAAGATACAGGACAAATACTCTTGTCTGGATGTTCAATTAGTCTCCAACTCGACTGTCTATGCATAGCTGAGTCGGTCTTGGAACCAAACGCTGGATGTAATATAATCTCTCCATCACCAACCTTTAAATAGTCATCCGAAACTTTCAACAATGTTAAATCGTGAACTCTTCGTCCAGATGCAAGATAATTGCTGCTCTTCTGGAAACTTCAAATAAGGTCTCCTTGCTCTCTGCCGTCTTAAGCCAATCAACTACTACTTGTGGGTCCCAAGTTCTTAGTTTTCTGGTCGGGGGTCTTGCTACTGCTATTGCCTTTACAATGGCCCTTATTCCGGTTGTCACCTCACTTCAGTGACAAACCTCACAGTCATGTCACCTCACTTCGCATTTGATATTCTCGTTGTCGCGTGACGTGAGTCGCAAATGAAGTGAGCCCTGAATCGAGTATCGATTGTTTTGACGTTTGATGTTTTAAATGTTGACGCGACGAATTGAATAACAAGTGTGATCTGTAGATCTTATTGACACCCGGAACGAAAATTCTTGCGGAAATTTTTTGTACTATATCGACTATATAAATTTCTGACAGATCGTTGGCTCGAGCAAATTCGTATGAAAAGTGAAAATTCGGTACGGAATAATATTATTAATTTTGTTAAAGAAATTTTTGTTTTCAAATACGTGTTGGCTTAAAATGTTGAGAAAAGATACACGAGTTTCGAAATAAGTGCTTGTGAAGTGTTTAGATGGGATAGTTTAAATAGAATCGTGCTTTAAAAAATGTAAACAAAGCATTTGTTAAACGCGAAGAAATTGTTTTTCTTGTTATTTCTTTATTCAATATTAAGTTCGTAGTGAATAATATAAAGTGTTTATTTAATATATAGTTAAACAAGTCAATAAAGACAGTGAAATGCAACTTAAAGTTTTCATAGATGGAATCCTATTAATGTTACAGCAATATTATTTCAAGGGGAATGTTTCCGCTGGTGAAACTGAAAAGTTGGTGCAAATGGTTTGGTTTTTAAGTTATAATTGAAGCACGATCAAGTGCAAGAGAGTAATTGCAACCAGCTTTCAGTATTCTTTCACTTTCACCAAACGAAATAGACCTTTTAAAATATTCTGCTATGAGTATATGCATATACATACACATGTGTAGTATTCTAACTAGGCGAATTTTCAGCAGCATTTCACTATTTTATTGATTTGTTTAACCATATTTTTAACAAAAAGACACTATATTACACAGTATACACTAAATATTTAATAGAAAAGTAACAACACAACAATTTGTTCGTGTTTCACAAGTGCTTTGTTTACATTTTTTAAAGCACGATTCTATTCAAATTACCCCATCTACACACTTCACAAGCACTTATTTCGAAACTCGCGTATTTTTTCTCGACATTTCAACTTTATTCTTATCAGACAAAAATAAATTCTTTAACTAATTTATTTATTTTGTTCCACACCGAAATTAAACTTTACATATGATTTTGCTCCCAGCCAAAATCTGTCCAGTCGTGGAGGTACAAAAAATGCCACCAAGGGGCGCTGAAAGCACTTTACCGGGTGTCAATAGACGTTTGAGGTTTTAAAATTGCTAATAAAAAGTGTTAGTTAAAAATGAGTTCAGTAGAATTGTGGTTTGACGATACAACTGATGACAGTGAGGAAGATAGAAGTCGAAATTTAACATTAAGTAGGCGAAAAATAAGAGACAATTCAAATCCCTTGGATATGTTTTTAATTTTTCTTCTTTTATGTTTTTTTAATATATTTGGAAATTTCCTCTGTCTCGCGACAAATTCTTTTTAAATAACTCGTTTGCTTCTCCAATAAATCCTTCTTGTAGTCATTCTCTTTCAGCCTCTTTGGAGCCTTTCGTGGAGTGAAATGGTGTGACTCGTGGTGAGTATAAGATGTATTCGATTCTTCTTGAAGCGGTGGTTCAACTGTTTCTTGAGGAATTAATGCATCATAATTTAGCCCGACTTCTTGAGGACTGCTCGTTACTGTCGTCTGTGGGATCTCGAACGTCCTCCCAATTTGATCGACAGTTTTGTCGAATTTTAATAATTTTACAATAGATTCCTCCAGAGGGGAAATATATTGTATCTTATTTGATCCACCTCCTGTTGCAGATCGTTCTTTTCTATTGTGGGCCAATTTTTTTTTTTTTTTAATTTGTAGTCAGTCCACACCTAAACATACTAAACATTAACATTTCTACAAACCTTGTAACGTTAAAAGAACCTTTTGCCAAGCAGTGGTTGTCCGAACAGGAGGCCCTAAACTATTCAAAGTTGTGGTTATCTCCTACCACACATCGTTATATTTGACTTTATTAGTGTTGAATCCTACGGCAAATTGCAATCCTCTGACCACATCCACTTTCTGCTCCATAATAAGAACTAAGAGTTCAAATTGTTTTTTATTTGTTACCTTAACTCTTTAATTAAAAATAATGAGCAACTGTAATATAATAATTTCTATTAGAAAACCGCTTTACTTACGTTTTCTCGTTCTCCATATTTCTTCTCACTGAAGTTTTCCTACCGACTAAAATTGTCACTTCGTGACGATGTAAGTGAGAACGGGAATACTACGACTCTCGATTTTTGTCGACATATACCGACAGATGTCACCCAGGGTGACAACAAGAATACTGAATCCGTAGACTCACGTCACATGGTATGTGAGGTGACAACCGGAATAAGGGCCAATCTGTTTTACCAAGAAATGTGCAGAAGGGCTCTGTACTGCACTCGGACCACAAAAGTTTGAAATCGCGGATTTGTGGACAAGAATGGTGTTTAGTGAATAATTTTCTTTCAAAAATAAATGGGCTAAGTACTTCACTAAAATCGAACCTGTTGGAGAATTACAGCTGAAATTGTTTACTTTGCACCATGTTATCCAAGCTCTGATAGCAGGCACGTACGATAATTCCAATCGCGACTGAATACGTCGAAGAATTCGGCAGCACGATCTGTGCAATCTATAGAAACATAGCTTTTGACAGCTGTTTTTCTTGAAGCAAACAGATCGATGTCGGGTACGCCCCACCTCTCGAAGATGGAAACCCTTGCTGCCCGGAGAATATGCCATTCGGGTATTGGTCGACCCCTTGAAAGTCGATCTGCTATCCCATTGTACCTTTCCGGAAGGTAGAAGGCAGATATCGTTATACTGTATTTGTCTACCAGCTGAAGAATCCGATAAGTTAGATCTAATAGGACGATTGACCTGGTTCCACATTCGTACGGTTGTTTGTCTGCAGTAAGATGTGTGCTCCCCGTAGATGATCTGCTCGGCCACTTATTGCTCTGTATACCGCATACATCTCCTTCATATTGAAGTGCCATCTGAACTGTTTGTCTGACCACTGACCTGACATTGCTGTCTCCCATCCGAAGACTGCCGCATCTGTGACTAAGAAATCGGTTACTGCCGATCTGTGTATTGGAGCGACCATGTCTGTGGCTCCGAGCCACCAATTGGCTTCCCTCAACGCCCTCCGGGGGATTGGGAGTCTCTGCCTTGTGCTTCTGCTGAACTTTCGAAGAAATATCTGAAGGCAACGACAGTTTAATCTTCGTCTTGGGATCACGAAGCTTGCAAAATTCAACTGCCCTAATATCTTATGGAGTTGTCGCAGGTTGCAAAACTGTTTTTGCTCCAGCGCGCGTAGAGAAATCCTGATCTTCCGCCTCTTTTCCTCTGGGATACTCATGGTATTCTCCTTTGAATTCCACTGAATGACTAAAAATTCTATTACTTCTTCGGTGTTAGGAAAGAAAGCTCGGTGACCCTCCAACATTGGCACATGAAAGTAATCCTGTGATATATCTATTTTTACCATCCAATCGTTGGCCTGTATAAAGTCTGGGACTGAGGCGTGAGAGATTAACTTGAAAGATCTTTTTATTACATATTCGTTCAGTGCTCTGAGGTCGAATAAAGGGCGAACTCCTCCGTTGGGCTTGTTCCTTCATCTCCTCTACCTGCGCATCCATCCTTTGGGATGGATCTGTAGCGAATCTTTTTAAAATATCTGCTGTCGGGCAAACTAGAGGTGGTCTGTACCGAAAAGGTATTCTTGCTCCTGTAACGCTCTTTAAAATGAAAGGACTGGCACCCAGACTCTGCCACCTGTCTACGAAAAACTTTAGTTGCCCCCCCTTGAACACTTCTGAGTCATTTGCTGTTCTCTTTCGAGCAAAAAGAAGACCCGACTCGTTTGTCTTGTTTCATATTTGCCTGTCTCTCTTTGTAACTATTCTTATTCGACGATCTCTTATAATTATACCTGGATTCACTTTTAAATTTATTTTCATTGTTGTATAAGGAGCGTCGATTCTGAAAAGATTTCCCCGCCCTAGTGATTGCATTAATGCCTGAAGTGCATGTTTTTCGAAAAGATGCTCTGAACTTGGATGGATGTTTCGAAGCGCTGTCTGAACATTCTTGTTCGAGATTTCAGAAATCAATCCCTCACGCCTCTCAGTTCTGTATTTTTATAAAAATCAGAGGACGATCCAAACAAAATGGTAAATCTGTCAAATAAAGAATTCGGGTTTAAATCATCCGGTAACTTAAACGCCCAGTCAATAATTGATTGTAATCCCAACTTCTGCTCTAACAAAGAGTTAGACAAGGCAGCCATAACTTGTTCTGTGGAAACTAGGTAATCTTTTGTCTTACTCAGCATGCAGAGTTCGTCGTTTACTTGTACATAGCTCAACAAAACCTGGTGTCGCAGCTAACAACTTCACTGCCTTTGTACACCTCACACTTCCACAAGTTGGTAACCCAAAATGTTGCAGCCTGGTCACCGATTGCAAATGTTCTTTATTTGCTGACTGGATGACTCCCGCATCACTCTGGGTCTGTAACTGACCCAGACTAAGTGTTCTCCTTGAGCATTCTGGGTGATCGAGAAAACTTTCAGGAGATTGTATTTGCGCTCCCTGGAGATGAAGGGCTTCATCTTCCTGTGGAATAAATATACCCACACACTGAGACAAATACTGCACCTGTTCTGTGAGTTCACCGAGTCGTTGGTCTATAGATGTTTGTTCCCCAGACCTGGACTCTCTCTTCCGCTTATTAAGAGGTGGTGAAGCCACCTGCTCCTCCTCAGACGATGAACTGCTCACCGACAATGAACTCCGTCTTACATGTCGAGGGCTGTCGTCTTTCTTTTTCGATTTATTCGGTAACAAACTCATCTTGTACATATATCGAACAATTGCAACGTAACTAGTGTATAAAATTAATGCACAAACTCTTATATCTGTGTTTCTTAATAAAAATATTACCAATATATGCGACTTAATGGCGACGAAATACAGAACGCTATGAAGAAATTAAAACGCAGTTGGCTCTTGAAGTGTTTGACAGTTACGCAGACTCCCCCTGGGCGTCAATTTGATTAGTTTCTAGGCGAATTAAAGGTGATCACGTATGGACTAAAGGCGAATACACAATGGCTTCTTCAACAGCGACGCTGTGTTTTCACCAGGCATATAATAACATATTCAGATTCGTGTACCGGGCAAAATAGAAATATTAAAACTGTCTTAAGTTTATTGAAACTTGTTCAAAGTACGGAAATAAGAGCTGAGTCAATTGAAATGAAATTTTTAGTATGTGGACATAGGTGGGGTGAAAAGTAACCTCCTTGGGAATGAAAAAAAAAATTTTTTAAATGTTTTTTTTTTTATTTTATTCAATATAGTCCCCTTTTAGCTTGATACACTTTTTCCAGCAATTTTCCAACTTCTTGATCCCGTCCGAAAAGTAATTTTCCGGAAGGTCTGCAAAATACTCCTCCGTGGCGTCGATGATTTCCTCGCGTGAGCTGAATTTTTGATTGATGAGCCATCTTTTGAGGTTTGGGAAGAGATAATAGTCCGAGGAAGCCAAATCGGGCGAATACGGTGGACGCGACAGCAATTGGAGCCGTAAGTCATTGACTTTAGCCGTGGTTGTGATGCTCTTGTGCGCCGGCGCATTGTCTTGTAAAAACAAATATTTTTTTCGCTTCATGTGAAGCCATTTTGCAGCGATTTCGGCCTTCAATCGCTCCAATAATGCACAGTAATAGTCGCTGTTGATGGTTTTTCCTTTTTCGAGGTAGTCCACGAAGAGTATGCCATGACACTCCCAGAAAACCGACGCCATAACCTTTCCGACCCATCGAACCTCAATCGGCCGCTTCGGAGCACTCGTGCCGGCTTCAGTCAATTGCCGGACACTCATTCTGTTCTCTGGTGTGTAATATTGGATCCAAGTTTCATCAACAGTTACCAATCGACGCCAAAAGTCCGCCCTATTCCGCATCAGCAAGTCCAAACACGCTTTCGAAGTGCTCTCGCGTTCGTGTTTTTGGTCAGAAGTGAGCATGCGCGGCACCCAGCGGCAGGATAACTTTTTCATATGAAGAATATTACCCAAAATATGGCGTGTACGCTCAGTACTAATCTTTGTGGTATCTACTAGCTCGCGCACCTTCATTTTCCGGTCAGCCAACACCATTTCATGTATTTTTTTCACATTGCCCTCTGTAACCGCATCGGAGGGCCTGCTGCTGCGGACTTGATCGGTAGTGGAGTTGCGGCCACCACGAAACTCTCGAAACCAATATTTCACGGTTACTTTTCACCCCACCTAGTACTTAAAAATGTACAAAAGGTTTGAATAAATTTGATCAATCCATACTTTAAAAAGAAAAAATGACAAAAAAGTGTTTTTTTTTTACGCTGAAACCCTTACCCCCCACTTAAGTGGCTGATTTGATTTGCCAACCGCCAACATTGTACATTTCATTCCATTCATCTGAAACACATTTGTAAATAAAATCTCCAGCTGCATATTTCGTTTTCAAATTGCAATTTATTACTGTTGAAATATTTATAATAATAATAATAATAATAATTATACGCATTATGCATGAATTAAATATTACATTGTTTAAAATTTAGCGTAAATCACATGCGAAATACAAGTCAATTAGAAAAAATAATTATATATTCGTTATGCAAAGATTATGTTTAGCTATTCTTTGCATGACCTCTCCTTCCACATTATATTCAAATACATACGAGTATGTCCTTAGTTCACTAAACGAGTACAGGCTGTGATAGATCATTATATTATGAATACTCATACTAGTAAGTATTACAAACAAACAAACAAAAGTATCGTTAAAGCACAAAATCAAAGTAGAACCAAGGTCCTTTGTAATTCTGCCAAAAATGCTGTGAAGAATTCTATTATGTATGCGTGTGTGTACCATATTTGGAAAAGTAAATTCGAATTGTAGTTTCGTTTATGAGATATTTTCTTTGAAGACTTACACTAAATGGCTACAAGTTTTGTTTTTCTATTTGGAATTGTTTAAATCTTCTTTTCTTTCTATTACAATACTTTTGCGCGCAATATTTTTACGTACAACTACAGTTTATTTGATTTCTATATGTATGTATGCTTTTGTCTTAAACTAAAACCGTTTGCGGTATATAAGGTGCTATTGGTAAAAACTATTCAAACTATTGAAACATAAGATTACTGCGGCAGTTGTTTAAGTATGTATTATTGTACATCAAACAATTAAATAAATCAAAAATAAAAGTAAAAACTTAAAAATAAAATAGAAAAAAATAATCACATTTTACGCTTATAGAGAAAAGGAATTATAAAATATAATATATAGTGATTTGTGGGCGGCGGCTGGGGTAGAATCATTTTTGAAATTCCTGAGATCGACGACTTCCTTAAACGGAACAACAATGAAATTTGCAAAGATGCCAAAATTCTTTAGTTAGAGTTGGAGTCGACATTAGAGCAGAAATCTTATTCGTTAATTTTAGAGAAGACAAAGATAACTGGATGGTCAAATCTGCCGTCCGAACTTACCTCTCTGAGAAGAATAAAGAGCATTGAAAACAATCATGCACGTGCACCAGTATAGGATGTGTCAGAAGGTTGTTAAGCATCCCTATCACCCTAAATTGATATTTCAAGATACAGCATCATTATGGACATGGTCAGAAAGAAGTCCCTATATCCTATTCTATTGGGTTGTTAAATAAGTTCTGCGATTTTTTTCTTGGAAGTAGTGTTTATCGTTTCAGAAAATCTCTATGAAATTTTTGTTGTTTATTCCAATAGAGAGGGTTATCCTTTACATTTTTACGAACATTTTTTTTTTTGATCGGACGTGTTTTAAGTGCTCAATAATTTTTTTTTAAATGGAGAATAAGAAAGTGCATATTTTCCTTTTTTTTTCTTTAAAAAAGATGGCAAAGCGATAGAGACGCAACGGGAAATTGACAGCGTGTGTGGAGATTCGGCTATAAGCGCTGACACTTGTCAGCGTCGGTTTACACGCTTTCGTTCAGAAAAAACAGACCTTGCTGATGTTGTTCGGTCTGGACGTCCGCAACACCACAGGCGACGATCCAATCTTGGCTGCAGTTATCGTTGACAGGCATCAGTGTAAGAAACATTATGGATCGCATAATGGTCTGTGAGTCTTTATGGCGATGGAATTCGCTTGAGGCTTTTTTGAAAAGAGTGGTGTTACGGGAGACGAAAAAGTGGTGCTTTACAACATCATTTGGCATAAGAGGTCAAAGTGCGCTCCTAGTGAAACACCGCAATCGATCGGTAAAGAAGATTTGCATCCCAAAAACGTTATGTTGAGCATTTGGTGAGACTGGCGAGGTGTCGCTTACCTCGAGTTGCTTCTACGCAATCAAACAATAAATGCCATTAAATATTGCTCTCAGCTTGATACTTTGAAGCAGGCAGTGGAAGAAAAATGGTCAGAGTTTAGCGAACAAGACGGGCTTTGTTTTCCATCATGACAATGCCAGAGCACACACAGGTTTAGTGAGAAAACAAAAGCTGAATTCATGACGAAAATCTGTTCCGCTTTCTCCAAAACAATTTGGACCTTTAACCCTAAAAAAAACCGCAGAACTTATTTAACAAACTAATATATCAAACATCATAAGCCCCTTAGATGTTTAGACCATCAATGACTACCATAATTGCAGGTCTGAAGCAGGTTTTATAAGAGTTCAACTGCTCTCTTTTATTGCTCGGTCCCTTGGACGTATTTCATCTGCTGCCAATAAGTTTGTAGAAGTTCTGCTCAGTCAACAGCTGAGCTTAGGGGGAGCACAGAGACGACTCTCTTGAACCTTCTTCCTGGTTACAAGCGGGTCTATAATACCCTTATGTGGCATGATATAGATTCCAGAGATGTAACAACAGACTGCAACCCTCCGGCACGGAAGCCTGATCAACAGCATGTGGTGAGACAAATATACTCAAAAGTGAACTTATCTCCAAGTTAAAAAGATGTTTTCCAGCTGATCCAACAACTGTGATCACCATGGATCCAATATGGAGTTTGTTTATGCACTAATTAAAGTTATTCTAAACTACAAGCCGGAGGTAGTTATTTTCAAAATGTTCTGGTTTGTTGGTTTTTCAAGTCAAATTCGTCCTCTTGTCCATTCCATTCGACAATAAATAATTGTACATTCTACGACTGTATTCAATAAGGTGGTACAATGCTTACCGACTTCTGATTTCTCCATGAAGAGGATCTGAAGACGACCTCGCTGGTCGTTGATCCAATTTCGGGTGGTCCAATGCTTGACCGACTTCCGACCTCTCCATGAAGAGGATCTGAAAACGATCTCGCCGATCGTCGATCCAATTCCTGGAAATATTAAACAACTAGTGAAAGAAAGACTGTACGTAAGTACATTAAAATATCTTGCTCAAGCGTCCTCAGTCAATTTAGGAACTGTTACAATAATGATCATTGGATTGCTCCGTAATCTAAAGGGTGTAATTCATCGAGGACTAGAGGATCGATGACGAGGCTTTGTCTTGCTTTCTTGATATAGACTAGAGAGACTTCACAACAGATCGGCGGTCTAGTAAAAACAAATATATCTTGGGAACGAATCCTCGCCGTGTCTTCAACGAGAGGAATATGCATGCATGATTGTTACAGACGCAAACTCAGAAATGATTGCATTGGTCCTAAAGAACTTGACTTTGAAAATGTATGCAAAGAAAGGATGCCTATAGTTTAAAGGGTGTTGGTAGGCTGTTCATGACGACCGATCTGGGCAAATGTACGCTCATCAAAACTATAAGGAAGCTAAGTCATGAGAGATGTTTACTTGGATTTCAGCAATACACAAACTGTGAGGGGATGTTAATGATAAAAACTTTTCTCTCCTACGATTTGAAGCCGCTACAAGGCCTTCATTTGTAAAACGAATAAATGTACGGACTTAAGGTTCAAATTTAAGAAAATATAAAGAGCAGTTAACACTGGCACGTGAGATTGCCAGCATCCAATTATTGCAAGCCGGAGACACAAGTTCAAGGACAACGCAGGATATGATTATGATTAAGGCGACAGCTGAATATATCGATCAAACGAAAATAGACGACAGATATGTCTTGCTGAAAGTTAGATGTGAGGGCAAGTTAGTTGATGGGACATATAATGCGTATTGCGCATCTCTCATTAGACAATATTTTACCACGCGCAAACCTCTCAACCATAAAACAGACCTGGCCAAAATGAATGGCATTATGAATGTCCACCTAGTAAATCTACGACCGACATAACGACTGCATAAACTATGTGCAACGGAAAACCATACGTGTTTATAACCAAATTAAACTTAAACTTCATTCGCGCCGATGTTACAGGAGTCCGACGCAATTGCCAATTGAAATCGACAATAAAATACATACTATGCACAATAATTTGTTTCGCAGCGTTGAGTTTCGCCCAGCCATATTTACCCCATCTATAGTTCAACGAAAACCCACATATACAATTTTCAAAAACAACAAGCTAACATGAGAGATGAGTCCTTTCCCAGAGACCAATACGGAATAAGAAACACCACACCTTGCCCACAAAACACTTTAAAAGTCTTAAATTGGTTAGCGCTTGCAACAAGCTAACAAAAACAATATTTTAGAAAAATTATTAAAAAATAAAAATGCGAGTTTCAAAAACTAAAATATTGTAGTAATCGTCGTGGAATGTGCTTTTCAAAAATACCATTTCCATTAAATATCACGAAAGCAATTAAAAAATATAATAAATTAAACTTTCTCATTAATTGTATAAAAACAAAATAAAAAAACAAACAAGAAACTTGGTCGTCGTGTCTTAATTTACCGTTTTAACGATAGAATTTTACCTCAGCCTCGACACAGTCCTTCATTAGTTCATCCAACTCAGTAGTGGGAGTTGGATTTTCCTCTAAATAGGCGTTTACCTCTTCAACACAGGATGCTTCCAGATTTTTTAGATCACGTACTGCTTCTGGTTTACGTTGACCGTGTAGTTTTTGAAGAAGTGTTACAGTTTCACCGTCGGGCACTTTAGTTAGAGGAGAAATTTTCGGATTTGGAGCAAAAACAAAGGGCTTGAAGACTGATTCAGGTGGATTGGGTGTAGCTGTAAACCAGTGACATGAGATGCCCGAAGCAGTTAGTACCGATACAGTGCTAGATCGATTAGTTTCGTTTGCTGCCGATCGTAGAGTCTCGAACATGCTTGTTAAGGTGTATGAGCCATCGCCAGCAGGCTCATCACCGGACCATTCTTCGGCTGTGGCTGGAGATGAAAAGCATTTAGCAAAGTCCAAATCACCCTAAAGGAGGAAGAAAGATTATTTAATAGAAAATAACAAAAATGAAATATAAAACAACAGACAAAGCAGCACAATTTCATCATTTATTAAAGAATCAATCATTTTCAAACGGGAGAAAGCATCAAAGAAGTCGAAAAACTTGTTCTTGAGGATGCCCGAATAAAGGTGAAAATGATGGCAGAAATCACCAAGCTTTCAATTGGTACCATTCACACCATTCTTCATGACCATCTTAACCTTTCAAAGGTCAGTGAAAGGTGGGTGCCACGAATGCTCACAGCGCCTCAGAAAAAAAGTGAGAATCGCATGCTGTAGAGAGCTTTTGGAGATGTGTAGTGAGAACGCGGACGGTGTTATGGATCGAATTGTTACTGGGGACGAAACATGGGTCCACCACTATGACCCTGAAAGCAAACAAGAGTCCATGCAGTGGCATAAAAAACAGACCCCCGAAGAAGTTCAAAGTCACTCCGTCTGCCGGGAAGCTCATGGCCACAGCTTTTTGGGACTCAAAGGGAATCTTGCTCATTGAGTACAAAAAAAAGGCCACATCCTACGCTTCCACTTTGCATAATTTGCGGGAGGAAATTAAAAAGAAAAGACGGGGTAAACTCGCAGCGGGTGTGTTGCTTCTTCATGACAACGCTCCTGTTCACACGGCGCGAGTTTCCAAGGCTGCTGCGCGAGATTGTGGTTTCGAAGAAATCCAACACCCACCCTATAGTCCAGACCTTGCCCCTAGTGATTATTTCCTGTTTCCGGATTTGAAAAAATGTCTTCGTGGAAAAAGATTTTCGGATGATGAAGAACTCAAATCGGCAATAAATGGGTATTTTGCAGAGAAAGAGGAAATTTATTTTTTTGAGGATTTAAAAAAGCTTATCTCAAGATGTAACAAATGCATTGATGTTAGGGGAGATTATATTGAAAAATAAAAACAATTTAAATTGAATTAGCATTTTCCTTCATATCGATACCGAGAATATATTGAACGCCCCTCGTATGTTATGTAAAAGAATAGATCCTTACTTGGAGTTGGAGAATTTGTAAGTCCTTAGTAGGACCGTGAGAGAAGAAAATAATTGGCTAATTAGCCGAGTTGGTTAAAGCGCCGCATTGTGAACGAAAGGGATCGGATCCCGAGCCTTCTCGTCTAGGTTCAAATCTGTGGATGGCGGTCGGAGGCTTATTTTTTTTATTTTTCTTCTTATTATTTATATCTTGGTGGTCTCGCTTTTGTTTTACTCTCGTTTTGTTTTAGACCTAGGAAAGGGGATCGCGAATTTTACTGGCTGAGTCGCGATTCGACGCCGTAGAGCTTTTGGGGACAAAGGCCGCGTGGCGGCCTTATAATAAATACCCACGACTACTACTCCATCGAGCAGTCGGCAACCTTTGTTCCTGATACCGCGAAGGACGAAACGACGGTAACATGTTTTCTCTCTGGCAGATCACAAAGGGTTAATTCTGGGGAAAGTTTTTCACTGTTGAAAGAAATAAAGCAGGGAGTTCCTCAAGGCTCAATATTAGGTCCGATACTCTTCTGCATGTTTATTAATGACCTTCTAACAGTCTGTAACTTCAGTACACCTTTATGCTGGCGATGTCCAACTACATTTAGCGAAGCCTTATGGTAACCTCAATGAACTTGTTCTTCTCATCAATGAAGACTTAAAACATATTTCAACCTGGTCTGTAGCTAATGGGCTGCTTCTTAATCCATCAAAATCACAAATAATACCCATTTCAAAAAATAATTTCGACCCTTGCCTCCTTCCCGACGTTTACCTTAATAATAACAAAATTAAAGCTGTGGACTCTGTCACTAGTCTAGGCTTTATTATAAACCGAAATTTGTGTGGTTACAATCACACAAATGTGGTCGTGGGTCGTATCTACGGATGTCTTCGCAAATTGTGGATCAGTGCTTATTTTACCCCTCAACAAACAAGACGAAAGCTGGTACAGTCTCTAGTTCTACCCCTCATAACATATGCTGAGGTGGTTTATTGCTGTCTTGACTATTCATCCAAGCGAAAACTGTAAGTTGCCTTCAACGGCTTACGTAGATATGACCATATTTCTGTGTTTGCCAGGGGTTTGCTTGGTTGTAATTTGGAACAATATATCAACGCCATGAATTGTATGTTTTTGCACAAAATAATTATAACTCAAAGTCCGTCTTACTTGTTTAACAGACTCAATTTTAATCGCTCCTCAAGAACCATCAACCTCATTCCCTATCGTTACAATAACCTTAACTCGTCACGTTTATTTTTTATCCATACTATAAGGCTTTGGAACTCTTTGCCCACTCAATTGAAGAAAATTTCAAATCCAACTAATTTTAAAAGTGCAATCTTTCAACATTTCTCCAACTTATCAATTTAAATTCTTTCCCTCATTATCCACTCCCTTTCTTTATTCCTTCTTTAAGCCTTGCTTCTATCCTATCTCACACTTAGATTAAGATAAGTATTGTTATTAGAGTTAAGTATTTTGAATTATTATAACTGATGTATATAATAAATGTATTGAAATTGAAAAATTGAAATTGAAACGTTTCTGTAACCCTGACAGTCTCTTTACAGCTCGAGTCGAACTATGCCTTTTGGTTCAATACCCTTCATCCGATGAAGGATAAAGGATCTCATCCCAAAGCGAATAGTGTCTGTGATTATATCAGCAGCAGCGCCCATGTTGTTATCGAGGAAACATAACGACCAGTTAAAATTGCTAAAGAAGCTGTTAAGTCCGCTCCAATTGGCTTTCTCGTATTGCTATACGGTTCTTTTAGGAATCTTTTCTCTAACTGTGTGGGCGTTGTATGAGAAATTAGCTGATATAACACAATGGTCCGACGAGCCTAGGAATACAGGTATACAATTCTTTGTATGGAGTCAGACAGCGCATCCAACGCATTAAAGGTCGAGTTCCTATCCAGTTTGGGGGCTTCTGTAGATAAAGCAGTAGTGGATAATTTGCTTACGGAGATGGAATTTTAGCCATATGAAGTTGAATTCTGGATTGGAACATTGATCACGTTATGGTGGCGTTTGGTAAACTACAACACTATGCACGTAAATGGCGAGATCGCGTTAAGAAAAAAATAATAGCACTAGTTCGTAGCCAGGTAGCTTCAGATCAAAGTGATCTGAGAGGTGTGGCGTGGATCTACGCAGATGTGGTTACATTTAAGCCCGCGAAACAGGACACAGATATGAGAATGAGAAAAGTAACCTCGCATACGACAATGACACTAGTACCGACATTTTTTATTCTTTTTTATAATTAACGCGCGCTCAAGGGGTTATGTTGGCACACAGCGCGGGCAAAGGAAACTTACTGAGGAAGAAAAGAGAGGTACCTATGTACGTTGGTCTTAAATGTTTGCAAGTTACAATGAGTAGGAAATAGAGTTCGGCAAGGCCTTCCATAAGCGAGATGGATGCACGGCTCAGGTAGGAATCACAAATTTAGAGAGTACGTCCGAAAGTGGGCTTGGGTGATATAGTTGAAGGTTTGAAAAGGCGGAATGCTACTGGCGATTTCTATCGAGCACTAGTGGTGGAAATAGAGATAAAACAAAGAAAATTTTCACGAGAGCAACAATCGGGAAAACAAGGATGGATCTTCTGCCGTTGCGAGCTTGAACAAAGCGTCAATCAGGACCAATAAATTTAGCTACGACTACGATCTGCACCTTGGAAGAGTTACTTTCGATTTTATTTTCAAATTACTACAGATAACAGGCGACTTCCCAGTTTTTATCTGTTGTATTTTTATTTACTCAAGCCGCTAGTGAGCTGAATAACACAACACCTCGTAGCTGATATATCTCATAGGTTTTGGTGACGGATGAAGCCGTTAAACAAGGTGTTGCTTCCTTTTATGCTTCCTTTAAGTCGACTGGCACTGCATGTCTAACTCGGGCAGACAGCACGGCGTGGATGAATCACTAGTTTTATTTTTAACAATGCTGGTGAATAGGACACTGATTGCGGGTGTTAACTGCGGCCAATATGTGATGGCCCGCAAGTCTCCACTGCTATGGTGATTATTGGTTGACTCACTGCGCAGCGCCTTCGATAGTTCTGACATCTATACTGAAGCATATGCAGTTGATGTAACAGTACTGTCTTTGGGCTGTCATGTTCAGCGATGGCAGCTCTAGAAGTGATCGAAGGTTAGTGTAGAAATAGGCTTTTAGTCAATCCTTTCGAAATTAAAGCTTCAATTTCTCATTACGAGAAGGCGGAAGCTGACTAGCCTGACTCATCGAGTGCTAAAGGTACCACCATGCGTTTCTCCAATGGAACTGAGTATTTACGTGTCTGGATAACAAACTCTCTTGGACTAAACCCCCAAGGCACTGTCGCCTTTTTATCAGTATAAAAGAGCTTCGGCAAGAGATGGGGCTATGTAGTCTCCGAGGAGGGTCTTTTGGATCTGTAAGGCCGCATAGAACCTGCGTGTCAATTGTGTGGTGGAACAAGCTTTCACTTTTAGTTGCTTTTGCCAGACTCCAAATAACAGCCTGCATTGGGTTATCTCTAGCATAGCTCTGCTCTATGACCGGGTCTTAATCGTTCGGGAATCAGTTTCGAATGGAGCGCTGATGTCTTTCTGGTGGAGAACAACGTTCGATTTCACTCCTCGATTGGAAAACTTTCGACTGCCTTCCAAGCAGACATACGAGCAATCCTGACGGCGCTGAACTTCAATATAAAGAATCGATTTCTGTAGCTGCGGCTAAAGCGATAGCCAAACTGCGGTAAAAGCCTTGCTAATCCCTCTCACAACTTCCAAGCTTGTTCGAGAACGGAAAGGTAGATTCCATGAGTCTTGTTTGAGTCATACTGAGATCACAAGAATTTAAATCGCTAATAAACTTATTATGCGACGCTTAGAGAAACGTTTCTCAAGTGCCGAACTATCGTTGGGGTTGCCCTGGGAATCATATTGACAGTTGGGTTTTCATATAAACTTCTTCTTTCTCGACGTCTGTAAAAGGTCACGTATTTGAATAATTCTAATATGGCAACACAGATGTGAGTACTTTGAAATTGTTAAGCACCAATTGCATGTAATTGTCATTGGATGGAGATCTCGAACAAATTAGATTTCTTTCTAATTTTGAAACTTTGAACACTTTGCTGTTGTCTTTCAGTGGGAAGGACTATAGATTGCTTACTGCCGAAGGGGCACTACGCTACCTAAGTGACACAAAATCCTGCGATGCTTGCTGTGAGAATGATGACGTACATCGCGGAGAACTATCTATGTGTATGTAAATTCTAGTAAGAGGAGTATACGAAGACTAGTTCTTTGTCTGACTGCTCTGCTCCGACAGAGAAAAGAAAAAAATTACGAGGAATGGAGTACCCGAAAGAAGTATTCTTTGGAAGATTTTTGGAGCTATTTGCATTCACGGGTTCCGAAAGTGCGGGAGGAACTATAGAAGACGAAATCTTCGAAGCAATTTCACATCGGACCTATGAGATTGTTTCGATATGTACATCGTGAACACATCAACGTTCTGGTCTGGACTCCCTTTGATTTAATTCCAAACTATAGAAAGATTGAAGAAGACAACTTAGTTTCCCGCACAAATAGAAGCTAGGGTTAGCTTCATCAATCAATCAATCGTAGCTCATTATAACACGTAAAGGGTTTTCCAATAGGGACTTGACAACTTTGAATTTATTTTGTGAACGCACTTTTTCACTAATCATCAAACTGTCACTGTCAATTTATTCAGTAAACTCAACATTTTCATCATGGTAAAGTATACGAACGAGCAACGTCTGCAAATTATAAAAATTTTCTACCGAAATTCGGAGTCGGTGACTGTAGACAGGCAATAACAAGTTTAGTGCAAAAATTTGAGTCTACATATTCTTTGTGTGATGTTGCCGTGTCAGTGAGACAACGGGTTGGTCGAAGTGTCGAAAATATCGCTGCCGTTCAGGCGTCCGTAGCAAACGATCCAAATCAGTCAAATCCACGGCGTTCTCAAGAATTGGGCATCGCTCAGACCACATTATGGTGTATTTTGCGTAAAGATCTTGGTTTACACCCATACAAGATCAAGCTGACTCAAGAATTGAAGCCGATGGACATTTTGAAGCGACGTACGTTCTCCAAAATCATCTTCAGTGACGAAGCTCATTTTTGGCTCAATGGGTTATTGGTTATTGGTCGGGTGAAAATCCACATGTGCTTCATGAATCACCACTTCATCCCCAAAAAATAACTGATTGGTGCGGTTTGTATGCCCGCGGCGTTATTGAGCCATAGTTTTTCGTCGACGATCGTCACGTTACTGTGAATGGTCAGCGTTATCGCGCCATGATCACCGATTATTTTTGGCCCGAATTGGAAGATATGGACTTGGACGACATGTGGTTTCAACAGGATGATGCCACAAGCCACACAGCACACGCTACAATCGATTTATTGAACAGTAAGTATGGTGAGCATGTTATCTCAAGAAATGGACCAGTCGATTGGCCGCCTCGTTCGTAACGCCGCTTGACTATTTTCTGTGGCGGTACGTTAAGTCATTGGTTTATGCCAACACGCCGACGACGTTGGAAGAGCTCAGAGCCAACATTGAGCGCGAAATAGCGGCCGAAATATGTGGCCGAGTCGTTGAAAATTGGGTCCAACGAATCGATCGCTGCAAACGTGCCCGCGGTGGCCATATGAACGAAGTCGAGTTCCATTCATAAATGTTTTGATTGTGCTTCAAGCCGATAATAAAGTTTTTGAAATATCTCAAATGGTTTGCGTTTTATTTAAAAAAAAAGTTGTCAAGTCCTTATTGGAAAATCCTATAGTTAGCTCTAAGCCACGCTAATTGAAGAGTCTAGTTGACTGGAGACTGGTCTCACCCCATAAACACACTTAAACCATACAAAGCACGTGGTCCAAATTGTTCCCACTTATTTAAATCTAGCATCAATTGTAGGTATCGCACCTGGGGGGTAAAGCAGTCATTATTCCCAAACCAGACAAACCCAGTGAACTATCTAAATCTTATCGATCCATAAGCCCTACATCGTTTTTTTTTAAATCTATGGAAAGACATCGATCAGACCGAGACCTTCTCAACAGAAATTCAACTCTGCAACCTCACTAATGCACATGCAGAGAAGAAAGATCCACGGAAGGTGCTCTACTAAATCTGGTAACACAGATTAAAGAGGTCTACCGACAAAAGTAGATTGCAGTATGTGCTTTCCTAGATATTGAAGGTGCCTTTGATAATACCGGATGTGAATCCATTTCGGAAACTATGTTCAAAAAGGGTATTGACCATCCCACTAACCGTTCGGTTACAGCTATGCTCATAAACCGGAAAATCTCCACAACGTCCGGTGAGACTAAAATCTCTGTTTCAGCCGTCAAAGGTTGTCCGCAAGAAGGTGGCTACCAAACAATAGGATATGCCGACGAGTTAGTCATAATAGTGAATAGTAAACACCCTAAAGACGTTTCCTATAAGATGCAGACTGCTCTAAAGATAGTAAATGAATGGTGTGTTGGTGAAAATCTCTTAATCAACCCCAGTAAAGCTATACTTGTTCCCTTCACTCGTAAAAGTAATCTGAGCCTTGACCAGATCTCACTTAATGGTACAGAAATTGTGTACTCCAATGAAGTAAAATATCTTGGAATGGTTCTCGATAATAAAAGAAACGAAATTGAAACACACAGGTTAACAATAAAATTACTAAAGCGCCATGTGAACTTCCCGTCGTATGTATGGTAACACAAAGGCCATCCATTGGATATATAAATACAATGATGATACGACCAATCATCACCTACTAATCAGTAGTATGATGGAACAAAAGAAAAGAGAAATCTGCGATACAAGAACTGCAGCGGCTACAAAGATTTGCATGTCTGGGTATCACCGGCGGAATGCATACATGTCCGACAGCAGCTATAAAAGCCTTCATTGGTTTAACCCTCAGATGAGCGGTGGCATATTAGGCAGTAAATGGAGCGTAAGCGGTCTGCCCAGACTCATATATATTAAATGCGTATATTGCAGGACAGGGGTGGCCGTGGTGTAGTGGTACTAGCAATCGCTTCTCACTCGGAGAGTCCAGGTTCGAATCCTGCCCATGGCAAGTCAGTTTTTCATTTATGTAATTTGAACTCAGACAGAAAAACATACTGTGAATTATACTCGTACCTCGAATCACTTTGAGTGAAGAAAAAACTCTCCGTCCTATTCGGACTCCCATCCCTGGAGAGCGAATATCGAAACCAAACACACCTGAGTTTCAACACCACTACAAAACAATTTTCCTTTCTCCTCCTTCTACCTTTCCGCCCGCGCCATGGCAACAGTAAAAGGGTATCTAACCCCTTAGGCGCGCGTAAGGAGATGACCAGAGATGTACTAAATGTGTAGTTGTGTGTGGCTAGTATGTATGTATGTGTGAATGGGTGTGTGAAATTATGATAAAACGAACGTTTTATTTTAGTCCGTTGGAAAAGGTGCGGGTACCTTAATTCATTACTAAATAAAAATACATTATGAAGAGCATTCTGGTTTGCACTTATACATTTGCATAGAATGTTCGTTGAGGCATTTAGGACATATTTGCATATGCAGCGATTTTTACTTCGTGATTTTGAAGAAGAAGCTACCTCCGCATATGGCTTTAGTTGAGCTGCGGATGTCAGTGGGCGAGAGTCCGGTACCTGAAAATAACGAACTATATATTAATATATGGTTTGTTATGTTTCATGTACATTTCGAGTATTCTTAAAACGATATAGAAAAGAGAATTCATTGCTTGCTTGACGAATCAACGGTTTGGTCGCTCGATTCGTCATGTGTGGCATTACCAGCTGCTGAGCCAATTCAATGGAAAATGATCGGCGTTGTTTTGCTGGATTCAACTCGTCATAGATGATGAATGAAGCTAACCCGGCGACATCAAGCATGTTGTAAAACATTGCTAATGGTCACTGATTAGTCGAACGCTTAGAAGAACATCCAGTCAACATCTGATCCATTGTGTCTACGCCTGCTTTGAATTAATTGTAATCCAATATTTGATCCGGCTTTGATGCTTTCGATCAATCGGTGTCACAACGGTAGTGAACGGGAGACACCATCACTACTGCCTTCTTTGGCTTTGCCATATAGGAAAATAGGAAAACAAAGCGGCATTATTATTGTAAAAACATAAGATGGTACTATTCAGTGCACGTTTTAGGTTCAGCAATTGAGGAGGGATGAAGGTCTTGTTTTTCTAACGGTGCCCACAAACGCCACATTTCGATCCATCAACATCTCTGCCAAATTATATGACGAAAAGAAGTTGTCAGAGTAAACTGGTCTGCTGCTTTTCCATATATTTTTCCCATCAATTTCATAACAACCCGCTAGCCTTGGTTCGTCTCTCGTTGGCCACCTGGTAGTTTTTCCGTATCGGAATATATTGAGTAAACCTGGTTCGTCCGCGATACGAAAATAACTGCTCTTCGACGGTCACTTGGCAGTCCGGGATGTATGCTCTCTCTAAATTAGCCATCAGCATAAGCCATACATCGTCTATTCCCACAAATTTGCTTTGTTGAAGCCTCTCCGCACGAGTGTTACCGTTATCGAAGTGGATGTATGTGGTCAGGTGCTTGAACCGGTTGAAGGACATGATGGCTTTGTAGATGGGCATATTGTAGTTCGCACACAATTCTTTTTCTGGCTGCGATTTGGCGTAGAACAGACCAGCAAACAACAACATCCCAAAGAAGGCATACATTTCGTCCTCGTTGGTCATCATCCGAACTCGCTGTTTTTTATTGGGATGCGCTTCGTTCTATGGTCGGAAGGATTCCAAGGCTTTTCGATTAGTTTCCCGCACGATAATGTTCACGAGTTCGGGTGACAACAACGATTTGAAGATGTCTCGCTGATGCGGCAATGTTGCTCATTATGGCCCTTTATGTGTAATCGCTCCTACATTATGCGAACGTGGCCGAGGTGGTGGATTCGCACTCCATATCTAGCCATCTTTCAAACGGTAAGACTCTTCCTGAACACGAGCAGCCACGTAGTCTGGTGCAACAGCACTGGAAAAGGGAATTGCCGTTGGTGCTTCTGTGTATAATTCCTCCGCATAACTCAATCTCTTGTTCAATATCAGACGCCTCATCCACAGTTTTATCTTCTTCTGACACGTAGTCTTCATCGTCCAAGTCGGCACCTGATTCTAATCGGTCGAATTCCGACTCCACAATTTGTCAAATTGGCATCTCAAGTCGCTCTCGTTCTTGCGGATTCAAATTTGGTGCATTAAGTTTACAAACCAAATTTGTCATAATATCAACTTCACTGCCTTCTCGCTCCATTTTCCTGGAAACGAAAACCACAAAAAAATTGACACACGAGCCAAATACTATTCATAACCAGTATTACTAACCTGCAATTTTATCGGTAGAAAACTAAATAGCACTTGAAAATAATCTAATATTAAATCACCAGGCAATTAACTTTGGATATTCGCACTATGAATCCTACGCATCATCTGTGGGTCTACTCAGACCCATGTGTGTATGATTCACGAAAGTCCTTTAAAATGAAATTTTTCCACTTTAAATATATTGAAAACGTATTGTTTACCGTTACTTTGTGTTCACCTCAGCATATTTCGGCTGCTACTCAGAAATACCACGAAAAAGACTTAAGAACATTTCAAAACCGGTTTGGTCTGGCCAGACCCATACACTCATCGGAGGGTTAAGGCCACTCCATCGCTCATCTCTTTATAAAAAAGATGTCAGGCTACTACAAACAGGAGAGATTATTCACTCAGTTCACATGGATAAAATGGACCTTCTATCCCTTCTTGACATGATCTGTGCGGTAAATCACTGCCTACCTAAGACTCTTTTTAAACATGTAGGCCAAAGATCTTCCATTGGAGGTTTCATTATTCTCTTCTGTTAAATCAATAACATTTAGAATATCTACTGGTTCAATTCAGTAGTGTCTTTTGGCCGATTAATCGTTTAGCACTCATCGCCACTGTCTATAGCTCCTACAGTTCCACTACTATATTCATGCGCCTCATTGTACGTATCCTGGTTATGCTGCGTACTGCCAGTAGTACTTATTGGTTGCGCAGATGTAGCAGTTGCTGAATGATGTCGTTTGATAACGATAAGAGGTCCTCCCCCTCCATTTAGATTACTGCTAGTACCATTATTTGTTACTTGTGCAGATATTGCCACAATAATAGATTGTTGTTGTCCGATTAAATTAATGTGGTATGCACTGTTGTTGTACTGACGGAAGATGGTTGCATAACATTTTAAGAGTTATACGTGAGGTCTTCAGTAAGATTATTCAAATATCTGGGGAGCCAGGTGCGGACTACAAGACAATATCATGCAATGGTGAGCTTTTTGAATTGTCAATGTGACTTGGTGAAACAGGCGCTGAGCGTGTGAATGTCGAAAACATTGACGTTTTTTTGTAACTTTGGTCAATTAGCTCTGCTTCACTGGTTGGATCAATACGATAAAAACTCCCTTTACCTGGTCCATCTTGAGATTGGGCGACTTTAATAAATTATCTGTTTAAACTGAGATTATGCCGAATAGAATTTTGCCAACTCATGCATAATGCTTTGAAATAAATGAATAAATTCCAGATAATTTAAATTGTCCATGTGCGTATGTTGATGGGGTCATAGTGTCAGATTTTTAACGTAAACCATCTGTCATGGAGATTTATGTTTACGGGATGCCCATACATCCATGGGGGCAAGGATACGCCTTGCCATCACTCTGCCGCCTTCCTGAGATACCAAATCGGAACTGTGTTGCCGGCAGAAATTCCACCCTTGGTATGAGTCGAGGCCGACCTAAAACCTCTTACTGCTCTTAGGGTCGCAGCACCCAGTACTTATTGCAACTCTACATTGGGTCAACCAAAGGAAGACCCTTTGGGTTTAAACCACAGCCACCATGACGCTCCACAAGGGGGCCTACCTCTTCAAGTCAGGCCCGGACCGAGATCCGGGGGGCTCCTGACTCCCATGGTACTGTGATTTAAGTCCTGGTAGGGATTACCGATGGTCCAGCCGCCAACAAGACCTATGACCGGCAACTTGTGACTGATCGAATCGTAGCAACCTTCGGTAGCGTCAGCTACAGCTGTATACGATAAGACCAGTACTCTGCTCTGCCCCCGTTCATTATTAGACAACGTCATTAAAGGGCGAAGCCTTGATAATTGGGCGGGGGCCCCGTTGATGGGGTCACAAGCTATTGAATTACCTTGATAATTGTATTATTTTTAAAGTTTACTAAACTTTACAATAACGATGAAGTGCAATTTGTGCAAAGCTAAAGTTGAAAGGCATGACCCTAAAGTGCAATGTTCTAAGTGCATTAATTTTAACTTTCATGGAAAATGTGCCAAATTACAAAAGAGTGATATGTACATATTGAGTTTTTCGAAAAGAGTCGTCAAGGTTGTAGTTGTGATCATTGTGTCTCTCAAAGGAGAAATTCTATCTTGGCTGATAATACTCCAATTAAGACGGCTCGTTCTCTTACAAAATCCTCCACCCACACTCTTTCATCAGCTGTTTGCGGTGTCTCTGTGTCTGTCGCTTCACCTAGTGCTGCGTCTTCATCGTCACTCACTTTGTCTGATGCTAACATCTCACTTGATCAAGCAATTACGCTTGAAACTCTCTACCATGAAATCATAAAACAACTTATGACGAATTGTGTGAATAATGCAAACGCCAAAGAGAAAGTTTTTAAACTACTAGCTGATGGACTTGGATTACAAATTGGTTAAGATGAAATTGAGAGCTGTTATGTTAAGACTATTAAGTATTAAACGGAAAAGTGATGATTTGATTGCTTTGTCCCGCACATGCACCTTGCTGCTTTAGATCATTTGCCAAATCTATTTTTTTTCTCTGAGATATGGATCTACGAGATTGAAAAATCGAATCGAGCATCAGATACCAAATATTGCTAAAGAAAAGGCAGTGAAAGAAAGAAAATCCGTCGTGGTAAGGTCAAAGGATATACTAAAAAAGATCACAAAGGAAAAGCCGTGACGCTCTAGCGTAAGCACAAGCAGCGTCGCAAGATCCAGTGGCACACGTTTTCTCCCTAATTCTCACGACACTTGAGGATCAAAGCAGAACAAATAAATTCTTAGTTGAAAAATTGAGCAATCCCAAGAAAGAAATACGTAAAACTCGATCTCAAGTATGAATATGAAACAGCTGCTTAAAATACTGACGTGGAACGCAAACGGCCTTATTAAAAAGCCAACATTGACATTTGCTTGATTTCTGAAACTCACTTGAGTAAAGGACCTCGTATGGAACTAAAGGAATTCTGTGATTATCATGCATACCATTCATCAGAAAATGCTAGAGGCGGATCCTCACTGTTCATTAAAGATTGTATAGAGCAAGCATTCTATAAATATGATGATTGAAAGCAATGTAATGCATTCAAGTTTAGTTCGCGTAAAACATAACCACCTGCACTACAACATGCAAGCTAGAAAAGAATTTCCCTCGGACCGAATTTTATAACTGGTGGTGATTTTAATTCGAAACATACCTTCTGGGGTTCAAGATGTAATACAACAAAAGGCAGACGACTCTATGAAGCCGGTATGCAATCTGGTTGACTTTTTCTCGACAGGAAAACCAACACATTGGCCTTCGATCTTGTAGACTTCTTTGCCACAAAGGGAGTAGCCAAAATCTCTGCAAACATCGAGGAAACTTATGATCTCTCCTCAGATCACTCACCAGTCATTTTGACACTAAGCATACGACGCTCAGTTAAGAAAGAAGTGGCGCCTAGATTAACTAACAACAAAACTAACTGGGACGGTTTTAGAAACTACTGTAATGGACATATTGTTCTAAACGTGTCGCTAAAAACAAAAAACCAAATAGAAGACGAAGTCGACAGATTCATCAAAGTCTTGCAAAACGCTGCCTGGAACAGCACTCCCATTAGGTGAAAGCAGAGGAAGCAAGTAGTGAAATAAAATATCCGACGGAAATAAAAGAACTAGTGAGAGAAAAAAGGAGAGCGTGCAAAAGATGGCAACAATCCCGTGCTCCCCAGCATAAAATATACTTGAACCACTTATGCAACAATCGGAATATCTCTACATATCTCGAAGGTCGGACTGCCGAAAGAAGTTCAAATTATTCGCTCTCGAAAGCAATGAAAGGAATCAAAAAGCCTCAAATGCAATTTCATTGCATAAGAAAAAATAACGACGAATGGGCAAAAGGAGATAAAGAGAAGGCGGATTTATTTGGCGACCAACTAGAAGAAACGTTTAAACCTTTTGATGGACAGGTGTTAACAGGAGGTTGTAGTTATATAATTACGGCACTGCACAACTTTAAAATAAAAACAGTGTCGCTAGGAGAACTTAACCAAGCAATTAAAAAATAACAAGGCCCTTGGGTATGATTTAATGACTGGTCAAATTCTCAAGGAGTTGCCAAAGAAAGCCCTGATCAAACTGCTCCAACTTATAAATGCCGCGCTAAGATTATTAAACGTTCCAAGCCAATGGAAAGTTGCCGAAGTTATAATGCAAATTGAAACCACGCATATTGCTTCTGCCGATAATATCTAAAATATTTGAAAAACTCCTGTTGAAGCGCTTGCAACCGATCATTGAAGAGAGACGTCTAATTCCTGAGCATCAATTAAATTTTAGAACTAAGCACTCCACAATTGACCAGGTTTATAGAATTACGAATGAAATTGAGAAAGCCTTAGAGGGGAAAAAGATATGTTCTAGCGTTTTTCTTGACGCGTCTCAAGCCTTCGATAAGGTATGGCACGAAGGCTTGAATTTTAAACTAAGTCAGGTTCTTCCGAGAGAGCTGCATATGATTCTGGAATCGTACCAGGAAAACTGAATTTTTCGTGTTAAACATGGCACCGAATACTCGGATCGAAGAGATCGCTGCTGGAGTTCCGCAAGGAAGTGTACTTCGCTCGGTATTGTTTTTACTCTATACTCGAGGCATACCGGAAGAATCAGGTACCATAGTAGCATAGCTACAGATACTTCAGTCGAGATCCCAGGCCTTCGCCAGGCTAAAAGACCCATCAACCCCTTTTACGAAAAATCAAAAGGATCCCTAGAACCCAAAATGGATGACATCGGAAGGCTGGTAGGATTTCCAACGGGACACTGCAATCTCCTCGATATCACCTACACAAAATAGGTCTTATTCAGGAAACTGAATGTCGTCTTTGCATGGAAGACGACGAAACTGTGGAACACATTTTATGTGAATGCATGGCTCTAAGTGCCTTAAGGAGACGACACTTCCTCAGAGAGATTCTCAATTTCATCAACAGAGCGGAGCCTCTCTTGGCTTCGTGAAACTGATTTTGTGGTACATAAGATCTTCTAGATCGCAGTGGCCCCATAATTGGTGGGGTTATCTCAGGTTGTAGTGCCACATAAATTAGAGAAGCGAATCCAATAGTTTCTGCTGCAGAACTACCGCTTACTGTCACAATAAGTGTTACGCTGGCATAAGCCGATGAAATTGACATTATCGACCGCTGTTTTCGAGCATCTTATGCCGCTTTCTCCGTCGTGCCTGTTGAACCCACCACACTTTATTCTAACATAAGATGACGACTTAGAAGGCCACAGAGCTCCTGGCTTATCGTATTCGTCAATGTTTGATCCAGCGAAATATTGAGGGAGATTCGGTAGACATTTGAGGCATTCAACTCTCCGTCAAAACAAATAAAAGGTTTAGCAATCTACCAGCCAATAAGACTTGGAAACACGAGCCTGCTCTGTTGTCTTACATTTCTTTTAAAATTGAGAAGCAATTAGCCAATCCTATTCGAAGAGTTTCACACTCCATTACCACAAACGTTTTACTGACGACTGAACCATAAACACACAAATCTAACGTAGCAACAACAAAACAAACCTACGCTGACCTTTTCCAATGCTTACACGAACGTCTACAACTTGCCTTCACATCGTAAGCCTGTTAAATAACAAACGGCAATGATACAATCCATCGCCAACCGCAGAGAAACAAAGAAAAAAACCAATAACGGTTGCCTTGTGAGGTTTTTTGTCTACCTGATGCCTTCATGCAAGGTGAGCGCACCGCAAAATCTAAAACTTTCTCCTATTACCCACTACTTTGTTGTACCCCAGAATTTGGTTAACAGAAACCTATGTCCCCCTTCTCTTGGTATACTTACATCTCCACTCCACAGACCGAGCGACTTCAATGAGTCACCCAAACCATCGCTAGACTTGTCAATTGTTGTTCCAACTCCTAAGCCAGCGCTGGGTAACCTTTGGAACCCGCTTTCGAATTTCTGTGCTGCCCATAGTTTACCACCCACACTAAGCAACCATACTTCACTGGGATCGCAGATTACAAAATTAAATTTCGCCCCTTCACTGCCATTGCTGTCGACTAAACTTCCAATCTGATCCAATGCCTCTGCTGCAGTGCCAGATCTCTCTAAGGCCAATCTGTAACAAAAGAAAACCGAAACCAACGATGAGTAGTTGCAGTGCAAATTTTGAAGTGAGGAAAAATCAATAAAACCTCGTACTCACCTCACAAGATCTGTGGAACGTAATGCATCACCATCTGGTTCGCCATCGGACCACATAATTCCAATGCATACGTTTTTCTCGTTGGCTCCACACTCTCCGCCCCAAATGGTGGCATCGTTAACGCGAGATTTTTGCAGAATTATTGCAAAACTTGGCCCACTATCGATTTCGGCTCCACCGTCACACTGAAAATTGAGATTTCCTCTTGTTAGTTGGTATCGACAGGATGACGATTTAAGAAATGGTACCTTAACTTTATCCGGTGATTCTGAGGGGCCATAATAGAGTACCTCTTGGACTTCGCCATCGGATGCAGCGGAATTTCGACCGAAAATCACTGATTTCTCCTGGGAATTGGGTGTGAGGGCGATGAAGCAATCACCGGCAACGATGGATGACATTTTAGTTTTGATTTTTTCGAACTTCTCCCTGTGCGTCTCTATCACAAATTGAAATCAAACTGAGGGGACTCGGTTTTAGTGATGGCCTTTGCTAATGTGAAGTTAATTGATGATCACAGACTGCGGATGGAGATAGAAAATTAGACCGACTGACGAACGGCTGACAATTGACGATTACTTTCCACCCAAAAAAAGTGCAACGAAATTGCGGAGTGTGGCAAAATTTTTTTTACCCTCTGATGAAGTGTCAAGATTTTTGTTGATTGAGTGGGGAAAAAATAGTGAAAAATATAAAAATAATAGTGGGAAATAGTGGGAATATACGAGTGTTCAAATTAGTGAAACGGAAAGAGTGTGTTCGTGGAGAGTGGTGTAGCTGGAAAATTATTTAGAACCGTTGCTCTTAGTGCCTGCTTACATTGGCGACGGGATGAAAGTCCTCACCATGAACGTCGTGTTCACATTTTCATGGGGTTGAAAGACTTTTTGACAAGTGGAACACTTGCATTTTTATTTTTCTTATTCTTCACACTTCTTTCCTCATTAACGATCAAAACTGAAATGAAAAAATATGTCAAAAATGGAGCGATATGGATAAAACGACGTGCTTCACCCGAAAATCCACTTTAGAGATAGATTTTCGGTGGAAGTAACCCTTATTCTTCCCATTACAACAAAAAGCGTTCTCTCTCTTTCGGACAATCTTCCTGCCCGCGCCAATCTGAACCTTCTATTACGTCCAAAATCATTTTTCCAGGACTGCTGGTATAAACTAATTCAGGAGCCAAGTGGAAGAAAAGTGTTATAATCACACTCTCAGCAAGCGTCGCAGGATGTTGTGTTACTTATGTACACACACTTAAGTGCTTAACAAAAGCGATGAAGTCCATCAGTATTTCTTTGGTCTGCCGGAAACTTGGAGAGTTATGCAATCTGCAGGAAGCCATAACCGGGGAAAGCGGCGGACCTAATGCAGGTTCGGGTCCTGAAAGACTCTCCTTCGAGGCTTGCCTAGCAGCGATTTAATTTTCCGTGATCCCATTGTGACTTGGGGCCCAGTCAAGACTCAGTAAGTTTAGCCTTCTTATTGCCTTCAGTGAAGACTTGCATTCTCGGACTATCTTGGAAGTTGTAAGGCTCTAAGCGTAGCTTGGCTGTTACTGCAGATGTAAATGCTTCCACCCCCTCCTATATTCTTCACAATATACGAGTAGGTCGTTGCTATCAGGATTGCGTATATCTCGACTTGGAAGACAGACCCAGTGAAATTTAACGTTGTCGTCCTTCAACATGAAGGAAGTCAGACTTGTAGGTCTGAAGCTCTTGGCAAGCGTATAGTCCTTCTGTATTAAGGCTACTCTCACTGTTCAGGTTGAACCAGTGCCAGGCTAGAAGGTTCCCTTCAGAGTTACCGGTAGCTGATCTATAACTTTTTATAACATAACAAGATATATGTTATCGGTGCCAGGTGACTTGAAGCAATTAAAGGAAGCAGCAGAGTGTTTAATGGCCTCATCCGTCACCACAACCGAGGAGATATACATACCTGACACGGAGGGTTGTGTTATTTAGCTCACTAGCAGCTTTGTTAATAGGAGCTGATTGTGGGCTGGTTCTGATTAGGTTACCTAGGAGTGAGCCTCAAGCATTAGACGGAGAGTTTCTACTTTCGACTCAGTGCAGATGCCATCAGATTTTTGTGCCTGGTTGATTTTTTACTTTTGAGGATTACTGATTTCCCGACAATTTCGATCATTTGGCAAAAGTCTAAATGAGAAGCACTATCTGTAAGGGACTGCTTCCTCCAAATTAGTCTTATGTGACTTGTTTAGAAGTTTTCTGGTTTATTTACCAAGTTGCTGCAGATCTGCGTTCCACCAAGGAGCGGGCGATCTGCACGATTACTTTCTAGCTGGACATGCAATTTCAAAACACTTGGTGAGGGTACCCTTCTGAATAAATTCATCTGGCTTTTGTTTCATTCTGATTAAGGAGCAATAACAGACTTGGCGACTTGTACTCGATGTACCTATGACTGACATGAAGGCCTCCGAAAGTAACTATAATACTTTCCAACCAATAATCTTCTTAACTTACCTGCTAGATAGCGTTAAGTCGATTTCTTGTTATCTTACGATCGTTGAAAATGTTGGCTGAGACCTACCATTGTCAACAATCAAATCGGAAGGTAGTGCGAGCTCCTGGAGGTGATTGCCTACTGCTACTATCCCAAAAAATATTCTGAGCAATGGCTTCGCGGCATATGACAAGTCCCATCGTCCTGGACAGGTAGTATTAAATGAGTTCGACTACTGTCGTTGGTATAAAAACGAGTTTAGTTGGACCAGAACTTCACTATAAGAGTTCCGTTTTCCATATCGTAGCCCTGCGCTTGGATGCAAATATTCTCTGTTTTTGCTAGCTCTCTTTGTTGGTCAATGCAGTGTTGTGACACTTCTTAATCCGAAATTGATGATAGCAACATCCTTATAGATAAGCGGGTCTAGTCCCCTTTGGCGTTTCAGAGTTTTCTGGGAAGTGGATTTTCCGAGACATCTAGGTTGATTCCCTGAGCTACAACTTTTGCTGGTTTCAGTTCCAGTTTCAGCTGGAATTTGGGCGAAGGAAATCCACCACTAGGGAGGTTTCTCAGGGCGGAAGCGAATGCCGACCACCAGACATACGACTTTTACTGGTTGTAGGCTTTGCCTTATAAAAACAACGTGTGCAGACAAAACCACTGCCGGTTTTGTTTTTATCAATAGGTGTGAAAGCCTGGAAATATCTCTATCCACTACAACTGCAGAACCGGTTTCATCCGTGAATCGTTAGTGGGAAAGTCCATCGACTGAGGGAATGCTAGAAGCTTCATTCCTCTTGATCTTATTAGGGCCGGACGAAGAGTTTTCGGTTTCAGCGGGTTTTACTTCCGCCCAGCTGTTTCTTTTCTCTGTAGCACTCGGACCTTGGGCGTTTTCTTTTCTTTGCACTGTGCCTTTGCCTCGCGCTTTCTTCTCCTTTTTAATTCCCCCTAGGCGGTAGTCCTTCAGATTGTGCCTTTCTGGGTCTAGATCGGCCGATATCCCGGTACAAGATGTTAAAAAAACAGCACACTGAACTACCACCTGATTATACAGGCTGATGCCATCATTTTAGTCCAATCTGCCAAACGTGTTGTAGTGTCGTCATCGGAGTTGAAAGATATAGCAACTCCATCTAAATAGGAGGATAGTTGTTTGAGTACATTGGTTGAGCGGCTCTGCGACAGCCGCGGTCAAAAGGGTCATGTTTAGACTGTCGCTATTCCCAGAAGGATACAGTTTAATTATATAAAATGCTGACTAGACTGACTAGATTCTAGCGCTTAGCTCTACTTCGCATAGGATTCTTTGCTGAACCATACGATCATCGACTCTTAATGCTTCCTGCCACAATAGAACAGCTAAAGAAAGGAAGCCACCACTTGCGTGCTTCCATTCAGCTTTTGCTCAACATTATTTATATAACTCTGATCTAAAAATATTTTCACTTCACCAAATCAAACAACAATTTACCCTATTCCAAAACTTCCCATCATTTATTGAAACTCCTCAAAATTTCCCAAAACAATTCATCCACAACAATCTATTTGCATCACTCTTATCCACCCATCAACCACCACGGCCAGAAAAAGAACAAACCAACACACCATTTCATCTAAAAAGAGAAAGCACCACTACCATCACGGGAAAATCTTCGGCGAAACAAAATGGTTGTTCGACCAAGAATCGTATGTTGTCCGTCGTCTTTGCTGATAGTGAACACAGAATCGCCCGCACGCCAGTAAATTTTTAGTTTTTCGTGTTCAAATTCTCCAAACTTCCGCTCGCTCACAGTGAAAATCAACAAAGTGAATGTGCCGAAACATTTGTCACCAGGAAGAACCATCAAAATTCAAAAAGTAAAGTGAAAATTTTCTAAATTTTTTCCCATCTCTCTGAATGAGGGTGTCATAAAGAATCGAAAAAAAAAGAAATGCCCATCAAGGAAAAAAAAAACCCAATATTGAATAGTGTGTCTGTCCCTTTCCAATTCTAATTAGAATCGTTTTCATCAGAAAGAGCGAGCAGTACACACGTTGTAAAATAAATTGAAAAAAAAGAGGTTTTGTCGGTTGGGAAAAATTTCTGTGGAAAAAAAATTTTGTATTTCGAAAATTTTCACCAATTTTTGTGTTCTTAAGAAATTTTAGTGCTCTCTGTTCGTGGGCAAAGTGTTTCTCAATAAAAGAGCCAGAGGCAATCTGTGAAATTGGATCGAAATTTGGAGTAAGAATTGTTTAAAGGGTGTGTGGGGGGTTGATATTTTCATCGATTTTTCTTTTATTTGTTTTTCTCTACCTTTTCGAGGCTGCTGCGGATGTGTTTAATCGATTGAGTAAATAAATAAAAAGTGGCAAGAGTCAACGAAAGTAAATAGAATCGAGGAATTCTAGAAATCCAAGGAATTCTCCAGGGAATAGCTTGCCGTGTGGAAAGAAGTAGACTTTCGTCGGTGTGATTTGATTCTTCTTTCCACGGTGGAAGAGGGGAAGAAGGCATTAATTCTTGATTGGCCCTGTTCGGAACATTCCATGCATACGAAAGCAAGAAACAAGATGTGAAAGGAAAATGTAGAACAAGTTCATCGCGCCTGCATACTTTTTAATTTGTCTTTTCGTTTTTGTTTTCCGTGTCTTCCCAGTGGCCTGGGCAGTTGTTCGTTTTTGGCGGTTTGGCGGACAGGCAGATGCAGACAAGAAAACAAAAAGTGAATCGTTTTATTGGGAGAAATAGTTGTAGCGAGTACAGATGCCACCCGAGGAACGACGGGAAACAAAATACATAACCTTCTTACATAGTGCTCAACGGAGGAGTACTCGTCGTACCTCTTGTGTTTCTAGAGATGATTCTTCGTTTTATTCGTCGTTGTACGTTGTGGTATGTGGAGATGGTAAATTGAAGATGACCACGCAGTTTGTGTGCTGGTTGGCAAGATGTTCTCCTCATCTGTACGATGTAATTGCCTCAGCTATTGCCATTGTGGAGTTAATTGTCCGGTTGCTCTCGTGGTTAGTTTTCACTGGATTATGTTTTACAGACAACTGAACGGAAAAACCACTTCATAAACGTGTTTCGCTGTGTTTGAGGGTTTAGTAGGCATATCGACAGAATTTATTATTAAATGATAAATACGTACAACTTTATTCAGTGGTTGTCTTCAAAGTAGACCCGATTGACTTCAGCGCACTTGTGCCAGCGTGTGAGAAACATTTTTGGCACTTGATGTTCAGTGAGTTCAGTGGTTTTTCAATTTAGTCCGCCCGATTGTTAAGGCGCGCTCCCCAAGGCAGTGTTTTAAATCGGTCAAAGAGGAAAGCTCTTTTGAAGCCAGGGTCAACCCCGGACAGTTTAATACATACATTTAACTTAGAAAACTAAATTTTTTTTGAGGGGCTGAAGGTTAATTTGCTTTAAACGATCACTGTACGGAGGCGTGTTACAGATATTTGTCCAAGTTAGACCTCGTAATGCAAATCGAATGAATCTGCTTTGAATAGCTTTAATTCGCCTAGAGTGGCTTTCGTGATAAGGGGACCAAACTTGACTAGCATGCTCTAGTATGTGTTTAACGAATGTAAGGTAAAGGTTAATAATATTATCAATATGCGCCCGCAAATTAACTTCTTTATCGCATATAACACCTAAATCAAAAACTAAGATAACAGGGGATATTAATTCATTGCCGATGAAATAGGACCTTGCTGGTGATGACACACGTTTGCGAGAATAAGTTATAGTTTGGCATTTGCTCTGACCAGATTATTGCACCAGATTAAAAAGTTGTTCATCATTGATTGCCAATATAAATGTTAGAGGACCGAGTTGACTTCCGTGAGGTACACCAGATGTAGTGACGATTTGATGATTTTTCAAATAAGATTTAATCCACAAGATGAACCCAGGTTGAAAGCCGAGAGTTTCGAGCTGGAGAAGGATTATTTCGTACGAAGTTTTATCTAAGGCTTTGCTAAAATCGGTAGCAATTACATCGATTTCGTTTCCGTTTTCCAATGCGCAGAGAGCAGTAGAAACGAATTCTGTTAAAGTAGTAATTGGTGATCTACCTTTAAGACAACCATGCTGATAAGGAGAGAAGATAGGTTTGCATCAGGTCGTAATTAGAGATTTCATTTTTGGGACCTTTTTTATGAAGGGGAATTACTTACAATCTCTTCCAGAATGAACGAAAAAATTTTGCGACATAGAGAGCTAAAAGAGGATGGAGACAGGTTTGGTCAAAATGTTTGTACATTTTTTCAAAACAATGACAGGCAGCCCGTCAGGACCAGAAGAGTACTGGGCTTTGAGCAGGTTTATTTTCTCCATTACATGTTTGATATTAATATCAACTGATGTAAGTGAAGTTTGGGCACAGCTGCTCATGTAAGAAAATAGTTGACACCAGGTTCTCCAACATGCACAGCAAACGATTGGTTAAAGAATTTAGAGAATAAGTTTGAGATATTTTCAGAGTTGTTCGAGGATTCGTTTGCGAATCTTAGGGTAGGTGGTTAATTATCAGATTATCGTTTGGTGTTTATGACGTGAAAACCGATTGGAGATAAATTCAGATTGCATTTGGGTTAATTAATCGTGATGGAGTGATTCACAGAGCCAAGAAAAAGGGTATAAGCTTGCTGGTAAGCAAAGAAAATTGAGATACGTGCGCCGAGCGTAGTTCATTGTTGTATCAGGATGGTGAGAATATGGAAACTTTTTTGGGAATGAAAGGAACGACTGTTTTTAAAGAGTTTGAAGATTAGGGTGTAGAAAAGTGCGGCAGCGTTATCTATGGAAATATTGGAGCCATATGCTGTCAAAATTAGTAGTTCAATTTTCCGAAATCAGCCGAACTGTAAGCGAATGTAGGGGATAAAGGTGGGTGGTAGCTGTCGAGTTTAGATGAATGATGTTTACTCTCTGTGACAACACAATTGTCGGCATCGGACAAAAAACAAGATCAAGTCGCCTGCCTAAATTGTTAGTAATGTCACTTAGTTGCAAAAAGGCGGAGTCAGAGAGGCAATTGGTAGCAAGAAAATAAGTCTCGTCTTCACCCATTGAAGGTGAAGAAAGTTGACGTGAATTGGTTGGGATGGGCAAATGCAGAAGCATATTAGGTAAAGTTTGCGCTTGGAGACTGTAAGCGTATTCTAAGAGTCCGAATGAGAGGTTTTGATAAGTTTAGGATCAAAACTGGGAGATGAATTACCAAAAAAACGCCCCGGCCATAAGAATCAATCATTTATGTCTCCACGAGACAGAATTATTTCAGACATAACATCAGACATGTAGTCTGACATATGTTAAAAAAATTGTGAAAAATAAAATACGTTTACCATACATTCAACAGAAAACAACTGACATACACGAATGTCAAATTCATGCCGTGATTTTCATTCACTCTCATGTCTTGACATAAAAGTTAACATCCATGCTCTGATGTTAGTTTTGTTATGCATTTTTGTGTCTCCACTAGACATGTTCATGGCATGATTATAATTCGGGCATCATTCATGCCCTGTGGAGACGGTCTGCTACGAAGTGAGTTATGTCGTTATTTTTAATTCCAAAGTGCAAATTTGTTTCAGTAAGGAGGCAACGATTTCGTAAGAAAGCTTTTGTGAGTTAAGGAATATGGTGGAGATCCTTGATCGCAATCCTCACACGTAATAGAGAGAAATGAGGTGAGGAGCCGTTAAGTAGGAAGCCAAAGAGTGGTTAGAAGAAGTAGTAGTTTTTGAAATTGGTGCGCGCTCGTTGAAGATGAAAGATGCGTTTTGAGTTCACATGGGAAGCAAATGCGGAGAGATCATTTACAAAAAATAATCGGGTGGGAGAGATATTGAAAGCCTCATAAAAACGAAGGAAAATTCGCTTCAACTCATTTGGGTTAGTGGCGACAAGGACACTTGTTTTGGTCATGCCATCAATGGAAATAGAGTCAGATTTATTGTGCATATATGTCACACTAGATCAGGCGTTTTTGCGTTTTATATTACTTTTGGCGAGAAATACAAACATAATCAATGCATTGTGAAATGGGGCGTTATTGTAATGCAGAATCTTTGAATTGTCTTTCCACAATTGGGACCTTCTTTTGGGAATTGTCTAATCGCCGTAAGCAAGTAAGCATGTCGACAGGTATCGTTGACGATACGACGAGTATACCATCATGGGAAACAGTTCGAAGCCCATTGACGACTCTTAGTGTGCTAAGGCTTAATCTTTGCGGCGTACATGAGTATAGAACTCACAGCTCGGTCAATAAGGAGTCTTTTATTCTTTTTGTTAGTTAACCAGTTACATATAGTTGCAATTGTTTAGTTGCAGTAGAGTTGAACTCCTAGTGTTTTTGCTACAACAACCACGGCAATGTCATCAGAAGATTCGTTAGTAGACGCTCCTGAAAGCGTAGCATTCATCGTATATAATGTGACATTGTAGGAGGCCTAGATTATGTAAGAATAGATTAACGGGGGTGGTAGGACCATGTACCCTTATCACTGCGGCCAGGTTAGGATTATTGTGATTTCCTCAAGTTACAGCTCACCCATGATGGCTGAGGTTTTAACAAACTCGGCTCGGCTATATCTTTGAGTATGGTTTACGAGTACCTGGAAGACGTACACGTGTTCTGCTTAAGCAGTTACAGTGGCAAAGGATATGCCCTGCTGTTTCTTCGTCCTCGTTGCACATGTGGCGGTCTTGTGTTATTAACATATTCATTTCACGACCTTTCAGAGCTATGTGCTGCTTCACTTGTATCTCTTTTTAAATTGGCTTTGCGCCGCTCAAGGACCAAAGGACAAACTAACGCGAGACGGAAAGCGGAAACCGAAACTAGGAACCCCAATCGAATTCTCATCCCCTCCATACTTCCAAGACAAAGAAATTTGGTTGGATCCTCTGTTGTCAGGCTACGTTGATTTGAATGTTGGAGATGGAAAATCTTAGGGCGTTAGTTCTTACTGTATTTATTTTGAGCCCAACTTTATATACCTCTGCTTCTAAGTTAAGTTCCATAGCAGGTAGACGTTCTATCTCAATTTCATATTTTTTCCCGATAGTAGTACGTTGATGAATACTACAAGAAACAACAATGGCGATAGAATTCGAATTCATCTGTAGAACGAACCATTTACCACCGTCATAGGTAGCCTTAATTATAGCCAAGAGTTTTCTGGCGTACCTCTCAATCAGAAGGCACACCATTGAACATCGCGATTCAAACTGTTGAAAGCTTTCTCGAAGTCGATGAACAACAAGTGTAGCGGAAATCTATACTCTACGCATTGTTCAATAACGATCCACCTCGTGTTGATGTGGTCGATGCAGAGGATACGGTCCGAAAGCCTGTCTGTTCGTGTTGGAGTGTGAAATCGAGATAGAATTACTCCAGCTATCAATTTGGCTACGGGGGGAATCGCGCATGTTCCTCTCCGGTTTGCACATTTCGTCAGGTTTCTCCTTTCAGGCAGATTGACAATCATTCCCCTCTTCAATCTTCGGGAAAGACTTCTGTTTTTCATGCTTCAGTACGAAAGCACATTGAAGCTATCATAAGACGTTGGCCAGTTTCCATACCTATGTCTGCTCCAGATTTATTTCGGACGTCTCTGATGCAATTGATCTGGTTCGATGGTCATTGCTCATTCGTCGAGACCCAACTGATCTTATGATAGTGTGGCTACAATGACTAGATGGTTGATTTTACAAAAGGCAACAAACCTTTCGCCGCCATAATTTCTGATCTCTCCGAGGTTCATATGTTTAACCCCTTTGTTGTTGTTTCCTACCTTCGAAATAGTCCATCATGATCAGCGTGTCGCCATTAGGCGTTGAATTGGTGGTAAGGTCTAGTTGGCTGTAGAAATCTAATAGCACCGGATGATGGTGATGTATGTTACTCACTACGTTTTAACCTAGTCGTCACTATCCTATCAATGAGTGGCAAATAGGGTATGAGATTACCACGTGCTTTTGGAGTCAGTTGTAGACCTTCTCCATTTTAACTTTCGGTGCTCTGCAGTTTGCCGGAGTAGAAGACGAAGATGTTGTGGTCCCATAACATTATCTCGCTAACTACAAGCTGGATGAATCTGGAATTGTATGGCCCTTCTTTCCCGTTGTCGAGGAGGATCTTTACGTTTCAGAACACAATCGCTGTCCCAGGTCGATAACCAATGGTTGTCAACAAAGTACCTATCTGTATCCGCGGTGTTTGTGTCCGTTTCGGAGCTTATTGTGTTTAATTGTTGCGGCTCGCTGGGCCACAGGTCAGCCAATACTTGTCCTGTTATTGCCCTTCGTGTTCTTTCAGTCTTCGCAGGTTCGAATGAAACTCCCAGTGATTTCCGTGATTTCCGTCCTCAGACGAATCATCATTCATCATCAAATCTGCTTCTATGAGGCCCGTTACTAGTCATTTCGGACTCAGGAAGATATTCATGGTGCACAAGACCATTGTATTCAATGAAAATATTGAGCATCGGTTTCTATTTTGACTGAAAGCAACGTGGTTTCTTCGGTATTGGCTCATTTGGAGCACTCCATTCACTCGGTTTATGCCTGGTGCATGTTGTACTCGTGAACCCACGTCATCAGTTTGATGAATATTTGGTCCGAATCAGCTTCGGAAAGCATATCTTTTGCAATGTCTTTTAAAATTCAAGTCCTTCGGCGTCAGTTAAATGAATCCAATCGAGATATTGGAAGCTCGGGACGTTTGTAATTTGTTGCCTGTTGTTTGTCTCCCATGACACTCGTTTTTCGTATTCTCAAGAATCATTTCGTCATACGTTTGAATTACACTTCACTCAAAGTTTGCCCTTTCGCTTCAAGTTAAATTGAAATTTACTTCTAACGTAGTCGTCTTGATGTCTGGAATTAAAGCTTGAATTTCATTCACCGGTTACGGATATATCTGCATCTGAAAGAAACCTGAATTTTCAAAATTCTTCTTCGTCTAAGATTTCTTCATCAGAATCTTGTTTGTGCCCTTCTTCGGCTTCACTAGACATTGAAGCTAAGCCTTTATCAATTCCTTGGCATTTCTATTATTTCTTCTAGGCAAATGTGGTTGTGTCGTGGCGCAGTAGGTACGTTTGCTGACTTATACGTAAGAAGGCATTGGCCAACACTAAAAAGCAGAAAAAGTAACCACACTTTTGGGTGAAGTGTCTCTCAAGTACGAAGTCGTTCGGAGTCGAGATGAAATCTAAGATCCATTCTCACTGTGTGTTGAAGGAACTAGCTCTTGGTCCACCCGGACTGTCGCGTCAAAAATTTGTTTAATTATTTGAGGCATAAGTTTCGGGATTGTTAATAGAGGTAACAACCATGTCAGGCGACTGATGCGCATTCTTCAATCCGACTTCGTGAACGTCTATGCAAGGAGACTGCACTTTAAAAGGTCAAACGATGGATTCTTTCTTCCGTGGGTTGACAGGCCCAACAGCTTTGATATTCAATCTTTGCTTCAATCTTCACTTTCATCGTTCAAACTGAATGATTCGGTCTGCCTGACTGGGAAATCTGGGTAGTAACCGCCACTTAACAGTCTGCAGAAATGGCTAAATATCTCAATTTCCTTACGCATCTCTACAAGTGTTTGTATGTTGTTAGCTTAAAATGTTTTATATTTTACCTTTTGGTAAAACTTCTTAACTTTGTTCCTGAATCACATCTTAATATCCTCGCTCACTCGCTTTCCATGTTCATGTTTTTTTCAGAAGAGAAGCCGATGTTTTTTCTATTGAGCTCCGATTCATATGAGCACTCTTCAGATCATGGGTTTTGTGGCAATTGACGGCTTCTCATGTTCAGCACTTATTGGAGTTTGTAAAGATATTGACGCTCTCGTCATATCACATATCAAGCGAATGCTGGCGAAATGAGCTATGATGCGTGTTGTTATAATGCGATAGTTTGCGTGCCGAAAGCCCAAGTATTCTCACCGTACTTTCTAGGAAGTAGTGACATCTGCTTTGTGTGTGACTATCGACTGCTGTTCGGTATCTGCCACACTGATTGTTGACACCATCGTTGATTCAATCGCGGATGAATTCGCTGTGGGCCTTCTTTCTAAGGTTAATTATCTACGACAGAGAATTATAGTGTTACTATTTTCTCCTTGAATAAGACTCACGCTTATAACTGAAGCAAGCCAAATTCGAACGGAAGAGACCATTAGTTGACTACTATGAGAAATTAAAATAGCATGGTTGGTTCGTAACATAGTTATAGCACTGAACATCGCCCAGAATCTTTCACTCACCATTTCGCGTAATTCCATTATACCACAGATGGTAATCTGTCTACGTTTGGTGTCCACCCCTGCAGTAGTGCTATAAGTACCGCTCTTGCTTAATGATTTGCATGAGATAAGTATATCTTTTCGCTCTGAAATTCTCATTTCTAAACCGTTTTCTCCATGGTAGATCTCCCGACGTGTCCGTTTAAATATCAACCGCAAAGTTTTGCTTCTTGCTCGGAAAAACTCCCACAGAAACTCTTGGAGTGTTAAAAACGGCCTACAAGGTTTTCCCTCTTCGATGATGAAATATCAATAGCTCTGGTCGGTCGTCCTTTCATCGCCTGAAGTGGTGAAAAATTCACGAAGTCATCCTGGAATAAATGGTGGAGCTGTCTTCGGAGAGTTATAGTTCACCTTAGCGAATTTTGTGAGCAAGTTTTTGACAAAAAATGACACGAACCCTGTGCCCCATCTCGCCCATTCACCCCTGCGATTTTTTTTCTGATTTCCCCGAATCAGAAGAGACATGAAAGGAAAGCGTTTTGTCAACATTGCTGAATGAAAAAAAAAAAGACGATGAGACGCTGTTGTTTGTTTGTGTTCATTGATCTGCTACTTCGAGTTCCATCCTTTTAAGGTTTGTCCTATTGTACATGACCTCGCATCAAGTTGACTGCTACAAAACAGTAACTTTGTTAGGCCTAAGTTACTGTTGGCGCTGACCAGAGCAACATCTAGACAGATCCAAGGTGTATTACTACATTTCGACGAGCAAGTAGTTACCCGTGATTTCCTACGATTGAAAACTTTCGGCAATTCTTTCTGGTATCCGTAGATGCATCATCAGAATTGCTTCCGACTTCTGAAAGTTGATCTTCAACTACTAGCCACGGCATTATCGTTCAATCTTATAGAAGCCAGTTTGCAAGAGCATAGTAATGATCTCGATCTTTGGACCTGATTTGAAGTGAAAGCGATCAAGTCGTCAGGGGAACTTATGGTATATTGAAGTGACTTCACCACGCCTTGTTGGAGATTGTTTTTACTGTCAAATATTCTAGAAAAAGTCACACCGCCATTCTTCACGATGCTGGTGAGCCTATCAAAGAGGATATACAACAGCGGTTTGCTTATACCCAGCCTGTTCAGCTCAAAGAAGAGGTCATCACTTAGTAAGATGTCAAAAACCTTCTTGAAATCAATCAAACGGGTACCAGATACCAGCGCCGCATGTGAGATAACATGTTCCGCCTAGAAACCGAATTGATTATACGGATTTCTATTGATCACCTTTTTTGCTGAAAGTTGGAGACTTATGTGGGGGATAGATTACCGGTATTAATGCCATGGTATAGCGAATACCACAAACCCTGACTGACAGCATTTCGTAGTATACTACACACTGATTTTCTCGATTGGATAAAATAGATCTCTTGGAATCTCTTGTAGAAGAACAGTGTTATACTTTTCCACTGTGATTACTTGTTAAAGAATCGTCAATAGAAAGAAAGTGGCGCTGCAGTCAGTAAGAAGGTCGTATAAACAAAAAATTGCGAATCTCAATACCAGGTATGTTTCGTGGTATACGAGTACTAACGTGGTATTGTAGTGACAGCCATGTGGTATAGAACACAGTATTGTATCAATACCAGCAGTCTGTCCACCATATTGTCGACCGAAGACTCGCCGGATTGGACGTGTCTTTATTCATTTGGAAATAAGAATGACCCCCGTTGTCTTAAATGCTTTGGATGATGAGCATTATTCAAGATATTATTGATCGGGGTAGGGTAAATGGCCATCGGTTCCCTCTGATATTCTACTACCCAATGTCTCGTAGATCGTTAGGAGCTTTTTCTTGGAAATGAACGGCCCCCTTTCCTCAGCGATGACATTATTGACAATATTTTCGTGCGAAAGAACTTAAGTTTCCAGGTCGTGTATATGACAAATGACAACATTCGTCTGTACACTTTCTAGAAAGTAGCCTGCTCCTATGGTCTGCACTTTTTTTTTTTGAAGGCGTTTTTCATTATCTGTCGTTTGGGTGGTCTATGTTTTGATCCTACCTCCGAAATATTATTTTCTTATTTATTTTCTGGACTTGGGTTCTTGCCATTTATATTGTTCCAGTGCAACTTTTCAGAAGTTCTCTAATTTTCTTTTATCAAATTATGGAGGTTTTTGGTCAACGACTTCAGTGTCATGCCCTCAGAGTTATGTCTGTCAGTAAACCGTCACTACAAGGTTTTCAGTCTCGAGTCAGTCAGTCAGTGTTCGTGTCGTGCGTCAATAGTTTGCATTGCGAAATGTGTCTTCGTTTTCAGGGTGTGTTGACACCTGGGTATCGTGCAGTCGTTTTATGGTAAATAGGAGTAAAATATCTCCGTTTTTATTGTGATTCCTGGTATTCTAAAGTTGCTCAACACACCAATTCCAGTGTTAATTCATGAACAAGTGTGCTATCTCACTAAACAGCTGGCGAAAATAGCTTAATTTGAATTTGTATAGGTACCATGCAATTCAAAGCAGACGTTTTTATGAATATTGAACAGAACATTCCGCTGTCAATCAGATCTATTCTCGTTAAATGAATTCATGCTTTCCAAGAATTCCTTTAAAAATTAAAATAAATCATAAATTTAGAACACGTTGCTGTTGCTCCCTAAAACTCTACAATAGAACGTTGGTATGTATGTACGAGTATCTCCATTTGGTTTAAAAAGAAAAATTAAAATGTAAGCAGTTGCAGCCTAGATTTTTTTTACACAGAGAAACGATTTATCCCTCAATACTCCACCACTCTGGGCGCAAGTACCTCGTCTACACTTCTCTATCCTCCCGGTTTCCATTTCTCTTGACCCCATTTGCTATTTCTTCGTTTTGTATTCTGTTCTGTTCTGTTCTATTCAGCTGTATTGCTGGTGACGATGATGATGATGAACATCTCCATTTGCCTGCGTTCTCATTAAATACACGCTGCCTGATAGTCTCCTTTTCCAGGGGTATATAGCAACAAACTTGCTCCCATATACGAGTATACTATATATATATGTTATTCTCCTTCCTCACTTGTACGTTAGAGACGCAAATGAATTTAAAGAAACACACTTTAACGCACACAAAAAGTACAAACCAAAAAAAAAAACAATTTGGAGAGGTCATTGGCCGTAGGTAAATCTATCTTTAACTTATTCTTTATTTTATTTCTTTCACTCGTCCCTCATGTCTGTTTTCTTAATTTTATTTCATTTCTTCCTTCCCGCCGCTATCCCGCAATTGTTTTCTGAATTTGATTTGGAGTTGATAGTCAGTTTATCTAGCGTCAGAAAGATTAGATTCGTTGACGTTCGCTATCACGAAGTGATTTTTCATAAAAGTCGCGTGGCGCATTCGTAAATATTTACACCGACCACAATTTGATCCTGATTTGCATTTTCGTTTACATTTCCTTATGGAGTCGGTTTGAGTTATGCAATAAAATTTTTGTCGTCATCGTTGTTGTCGGTTGCGCCCTTGTGTCCAGAGTTGATATTTAGCCTTACTGCCTTATTTGTAAAGTGGTCGCATTTTGGCAGTGACTTTCTCGTTGTCGTCACACGCGCGAGGCATGGGAAAATAACCGTGAGTAAACGAAACTCAGTTCACGCAATAAATAATCGCCTTGAACAACCTTGAACTTGTGAGTGTCAAAGAGAAAACGTTTATTTTTGTTTACTTTGATTTAATTCTGCCGATGATTTTTGTGTTTTCCGTTTTCTTGTGAAGTCTTATCGCGAATTTGTGCTAATTTATGAAAATTTGCATTAGTTTGTTGCTCGTGATTGGTCTATGATTTGCATTTTTGTGTAGATTAGAAGGTGTTGTGTGAAAGGAAATGTTCAACAACGAGAAGTTGTTAAAGAAACTAGTAAGACATTCCCTAATTAAATGCTCTGAGGAGGGAAAACTTCGGTGAATTTTGTAAGGAAGTCTTGTCTCTCTCCTTGGAAATCTGTAAATGGATTTTGATCGCACCTCTGGGAATTGCAACAAGAAAGCTAATTCAATGGTGAAGAGGTTCTCAAAAGTGAATTCGGTAAGGAGTCTTCACCATAGTTCGGTCAAGGCGATCCGTGCCATAAAGAAGTTGGAATGGTTGGTAGATAAAGCAAATATTTTCCATCAGGAAATAAATAATAAAGTAATAAGCTGCACGTGGTGATGGTTATTTCGTTTCATTTCCTAAAGAATGGTTCAGTTTTGAACCGACCACAGCCTTTGTTCAGTTTCGCCAAGTAAGCCGGGGATTATCTTTTCCTTTTCACATTCCATGGATAATGCCTGTTCATAAGAATTATATTGAACACTAATGGATATGTATTTTCTAGGAAATGCAGCCTGAATCATAGTCGCTTTACAGCATTCCCGATCACATTCAGAATTTCCCTTCTGTCACGTCGCTTTACGTCTCAGACCAGTGGTCTACATTTTGGAGATCCTCTTACCTTTAGCGTTGTTGTCTAGTTGTTGTATGTGGCTGGTCAGATGCTGTCTTCGAACCTTAGCTTTTTAGACTAGTGTCCACTTTTTGATAAAGCTTTTAAAATTGGGGATTACCAACTTCAATTCGGCCTCACCACGCATAGGAACTAGGACACGACAAAGTATATTTTTTCATCGTTAAGCACGCAAATTGGTAACAGAAAACCTACAGAACCAGGGTTCCATCTTATACTTCCGACTTAAAGTCATAAACTCTGTCGTTTCACCAAACCTGAGAAACTCACATTTGACCTTGCGATCTTTTTCCCTCCATCCCACTGTGACGTGGAATCCAAACAAGACTCAGCCTTCAGAAGGATATGATGAAATGTGTCAGTAGGGCTTTATACGTTGCTTGGCTGTCGCTATTTACACAGATACTTCTCCTCCTCCACCGATTCTTCACAATATATCATCGTTTATTGCCATCAGGATTGCGTACATGTCCATCTAAAAGGCAGACCTAAATTGTACTAACTGGGAGTGAAATCAAATTTTGTCTTCCTTTAAAAATACACCATCGGCGCATCCTTCATCGATTTGGGAGCCATTGCTTTCCCGGTTCGGATTCTAGCCGAAATCATTTCTGGGCCCAGGCAAAATCGATTTCGCTTTTACAAGAACAGGAATTCTGGTGTCACTGCATGAGGCGGCATTTCCATAAGAACGGAATCAATTGGCAGAAGACCTCCAAAACTGCAGTACGTAATAATGACCAATTCTCTTCAAACGGAAGATGGCTTTGACTGTGCTATAGATTGCGATATTCATCAGTGATCATCAGATCGTCTCTTAGAGTCTTGTAAAAGCAGCGGTAGCGTATTTTCATGAAAGCTTATTCACCAGACAACCGAGACATAGGGTACAATTGATCTTATCATAACCCTGCAGATCCAGGGGATAATCTTCATTGGCAAGCCCTATGTCTTATCGAAAACTCCTTTACGTTACCATAAGGCCGACAACGCTTTGGAGATTTTCGACGTGATATGTTTAGGCCAAAGAAGTTTGTTATCCTGAAAACATACTGAGCTTTGTTTGAGAAGCGGACCATGAAAGGGGCGATCTGCAGGAACCTTCAAAACTTAGGGCACCGTTCGCTTTTTCTGCCTTCTATTTCGTGTTGAGTTTATGCCTCATTCGTTTTTTCTCCCTTTGTTCAATTGGCTTCTACAACGCACGTCGTGTATGTTGTAGCGGAATAGTTGGGCGAACATTGGCGTATCCCCATAAAAAATTACCTAAAGGCGTCAAATCGCACGATCTAGCCAGCCAATTCACCAGTCCAAAACGAGAGATAAATTGCTCACCGAACTCATTTCTCAATTGATCCATCAGCTCGCGTGCTGTGTGGCATGTGGCGCATCTTGCTGGAACCACAAGTCGGCCAGGTTCAGATCGTGCATTTCGGGCAAAAAAAAATCGAAATCATTGAACGATAGCGGGCGATATTGACAATAACGTTGTTCTCGCGGTCATCTTTGAAAAAATACGGTCCAATCATTCCGTCGTACTATAAACCGCACCAAAGAGTGCATTTTTCCGGGTGCTTCGTGAGCTTCTTCGCTGAAGACAATTTTTCCATAAAAAGGGATCTTTCTACAGCTTTTATAAGGCCCACTCACCGAAAATTCGACAGCGTGGCAGGTTGTTCCGCTTCAGTTCTTGCACGAGCTGTATTTTGTAAGGTCTTAGATTAAGATCACACAATCAGTAGGTCGATTATGACGGCCGTAAAATGGTCGAAGTGCGCCAAAAACATTTTTCACAGAGCACGAATTTTGGTGATAAAATATAATAATTTGTAAGCCTTGGGTGTAAGTTTTTCCATGATGAAATGGCAATTCTAACTGAGCATGTTTGACTTCGACACATGTCACGGATCACCCGTGAGCTGTCAAAAATAGAACACTGAAAAACCAAGCAGCAAAATGATCACTCTTTACAACGTGCGTTTCATAGTAAACAGGGGCTTTGTATTTATAAGAACAACGAAGAATTTTTCTTGGCAAAACCGATTTCTTTTATTCAAAATGTTCCGACTCAATACAGCGATTTACATTGCCTAACAGCATGTCGAATGAGGGTTTTAGATCGTCGGCAGGGATGTCCTTCAGGATGTCGGTACAAGTATTTTGCTAAATATTAATATTTGCTAAAAGTCGCACGGTGACAAATCAGTGAAAATGTGATTTTTAGCCAAAAAAATCGGTCACAACTGTCGATCGATGAGATGACTAATTATCGTGCAACAAACGCCAGCTTACTTCTGCGTGATATTCTAGCCGAATGCGACGAATGAGATGCACCAAACGCTTCAAAACACTAAGATGGATTGTCTGTTTGGCCGATGGAATGAATTCTTTGTGGAATGCCCTTCTAATCATAAAAATAAATTGACATTATCTTCACGTTTGACTTCTCCAAGCGAGACTTTTTGGATTTTGGCTCTGGAGCTTGATCTCTGGATCATATTAAAAACACAAAATTTTCATCACCAGCCACAAGGTTGTAAAGGAAGTTTTTGTTCTTTTTGATCTCCTTCTTGATCTCCTTCAATTAATGAATTGTAAGCAAGTTTTGTTCGATGCTAATTTCTGTACCGATGACACAAACATACTGTCACTTCAGAAGCAATACCTTCGCTTCTGTTCGTTCAAATGTCATGCAATTTCCGACGCATGTAGTTGCCATAAAGTTGCCTGACTAGAAATACCTACTTTTAAAAAGTGCTGTTTACTTTGAAACGGACTTTGTAGATCTGATATTTGAATATGTATACCTAGTCTAGTAATAAATAGTGATACAAAGAAAAACTTATGCCAAATGAAAACGCGCTGATATTTTTAAAACCAAATTTTTATTTTTTTTTTAAGTCCCTAGCTACAAGTTATGGAAGACTTCATTCGAAATGGCCGTCATTTGCCTTAAATCACGACCTGAGACGTACTGGCTAATCATTAATCGCATTACGGACCTCTACAGCGCAGTCAAGAGCTCGCTTCAAAGACTCAATATTTCGATGATGAGTAGAGTAGGCCATTTTCTCTAAAAACGAAAAACAACTTGTAATGCAAAGGGTTGATATCTGGACTACCAGCTGGCCAATCATCCGGTGATATGAAGTCGGGTAAATTTTTTTTAGCCACTCTTGAGTTGGGATGTCTTCCAAAACAGTGGTTTGGTAAACTTTCGCGAAGTCTTGACTCCTTTTTAGCAAAAATGGATGTTGGTTATGCCATCGTAGCTCAATCCCACCACCCCATTACATTTGCGGGTTGGTGGTCTCTTTCAAACTCTGAAATATGTTCTGAAGTTTGTTTTGATGTCCGAGCATACAATCGCTCATTTGACTTAGTAAAAGTTTCTTCAGCGGTAAAAATTTTCCCGTCAGTGTACAGACTTTGTCTGTGAGAATTTTTAGGGTACCCCTTTAAATGATCTTTTGATTTTTTCTTCAATGCGACTGTTAGCAAGTGAAATTGGTGCCAGTGTGTCTTTTGTACGCTATGAGTCCCAAGACTTTTTTGATGATGCGAGACATGGATTTTTGCGAAAGTTCTGCTTTCTCAGTTGTTTGCATCTGATTCGAGCACCCTACACTTGTATAAGCCGATTACAGCGACACGATTTTCGATATCACCCCATTACATGATTGTAAACGATTAAAAACAAAAATCTTTTCCGCGACAAAGAAGCATGAAATCAACGGGTTAAATAACGGTTAACATGAAAAGAGTGCTACTAATACCTAATTTAAAATGGTTGCAATAAAACTTGACACAATATTTGTGACTGGACTAGGCGGAAGTGGCTCTGTAAAATACGACACCGTTGGTATCATACGGAGAATATGTTTGCTAAACTCCTGAAGGCATCTTTTAGCCAAAATTATTCACCATAAAAATGACTCATCTGTTTTCTAATATATTCACTGCAGTACATTCAAATGATTTGGCGGATCTGCTCGTTCCATTGTATTCTCAGATATGACAGCTTTTACAGATGATCTGACGCCACCTACAAGAACACAATACTACGGCTATTTTTATTTACAGAAATCTGATTTACATATCGTCGGTTTACAAACCAAAAGCACTAAATATTTTCTAGTATTTTCAAACTATTTGTCTGAAGGGCTCTCTCCTCATCTGTGGAAAAGCGCTTTAAAAATACCAAAGCACGATATCACCAATTATCGCCCCATTGCTTAATTATCCTGCACCCCTAAGGTTTTTGAAAGTATTGTTTACGATACACTATATGGTATTTTCAATGTAAATCTATATTTGCAACCAACCAACATGGTTTTCTCAAAGGCAGATCAACAATCACCTACTTCATTGAGTTTGTTTCTAGTACACTGTGCGCCCTAGAGCAAGGGAAAGAAATTGATGTAATCGCCACTGACTTCAGTAAGGCCTTTGATAAAATCTCGCACAAGTTAATTCTATTCAAACTCAAAGCTCTTCCAACCGGCACTTACCATTTATCAAATCAAAGAGTATCTGCAGTTACTACAATGCGGGACGTGGGTGTCATTTGTGAAACACACCTCAATTTTCGCATCCATATTGACTCCGTAATTAGGAAACCTAACTCCGCTCTCGGATTTATTAAACGATGGTCAAAAGAATTCTCCGACCAATATGTCACCAAATCCCTATACATAACCTTTGTTCGTCCACTTATCGAGAACGCCAGCGAGATATGGTCTCCTTACTACGATGTACATATTCTGCGCATTGAAGCTGTCCAACGTAGATTTCTGCGATTCGCATTACGTGGACTACGATGGGCTGACCACAATATTCTATTCATAGGGGGTATGATAATCGACTCAAACTACTCGGTCTCCTGTCTTTGGAAAAACGTCGGGAGTCCGCCGATATTCTCTTCATCCACAAACTTTTAACCGGCATCATCGACTGTCCCACAATACTCTTCCAAATCCCATTTAACACCAACCCCTGTCATTTAAGATCTGTCCACCTTTTTCGTCCGAATAATCACAGGACAACTTATGGTCTCAACGAGCCACTGTGTCGTATGCTAGGTTAAACTAATCGGATACGTCAAGTGTTTGATTTCCACTGCAGCTGTGCAGCCCTTCGAAATTCCCTGAATAACCATTTTTCCCGTCAATAGACCTTAGTTTAAGTTGAAATAGTAGTTCTAAGTTATAGTTTTAAGTTTAGTTTGTTAAGTTATATGTTTGTATTAAATATTCCAATAAACTGTCCGGGGTTGACCCGGGCCTTAAATCAAAGTCAAGGAAACAAGCTTACTAACAATCATAAAACAACCTTAATAACTGTAACCTTAATCGATATTTTATTGTATCTCATTACTGCATTTAATGACATTAATTAAAAAATGTGCTGAGGAGATTTTTATCGAAATGGTATGGTTAATGCGAAAGTCGTATAGTCCCAAAATACGTTGTGAACATGTAAATGACAGTGTTAGATACAACCTTAGATTTTTGGAACAAATGTCAAAACAAATAATGATAATCTGTTGCCTATTAAAATGTAATTGTGTTAAATACCTAATACTTTACCTAAATTTCGAATGACCCCTTACTAGGTGGGGTGAAAATTAATCTCATTGGGAATGAAAAAAATTTATTGTTAAAGGTTTTTTTATTTTATTCAATATAGTCCCCTTTTAGCTTGATACACTTATTCCAGCGATTTTCCAACTTCTTGATCCCGTCCGATAAGTAATTTTCCGGAAGGTCTGCAAAATACTCCTCCGTGGCGTCGATGATTTCCTCGCGTGAGCTGAATTTTTTATTGATGAGCCATCTTTCGAGGTTTGGGAAGAGATAATAGTCCGAGGGAGCCAAATCGGGCGAATACGATAGATGCGACAGCAATTGGAGCCGTCATTGAACAAAATTTTTTTTCGCTTCATGTGAGGCCGTTTTGCAGCGATTAATCCACAGTAATACTCGCTGTTGATGGTTTTTCCTTTTTCGAGATAGTCCACGAAGAGTATGCCATGACAATCCCAGAAAACCGACGCCATAACCTTTCCGACCCATCGAGCCTTCCTCGGCTGCTTCGGAGCACTCGTGCCGGCTTCAGTTAATTGCCGGGCACTAATTCTGTTCTCTGGTGTGTAATAGTGGATCCAAGTTTCATCAACAGTTACCAACCGACGCCAAAAGTCCACCCGATTCGGCATCAGCAAGTCCAAACACTCTTTCGAAGTGCTCTCGCGTTCGTGTTTTTGGTCAGGAGTGAGCATGCGCGGCAGGATAACTTTTTCATATGCAGAATATTGCCCAAAATATGGCGTGTGCGCTCAGTACTAATCTTTGTGGTATCTGCTAGCTCGCGCACCTTCGCTTTCCGGTCAGCCAACACCATTTCATGTATTTTTTTGACATTGTCCTCTATAACCGCATCGGAGGGCCTGCCGCTACGGACTTGATCGGTAGTGGAGTTGCGGCAGCCACGAAACTATTGAAACCAATATTTGACGGTGTAATCTGACGGAGCATTAGCCCCATAATGTTTATCGAACTTTTCTTTTGTTTCCTTCGCCGTTTTGCCTCTGAAAAAATAATGTTTTGTGAGAGAACGAAAACCGTTTTTGTCCATATTCAACATGATGCCAAACACATCAACAACAATCAGCTGTCAAAACAAAACTAAAGACAGTATCGCACTGAAATTTGGCATATCTGCCTAAATATGAACGGACTTCAAGCCACCATAACCTTTTTTGCAGTAGCAGCGCATTCCGGCGGCCAAGGAGGTTACTTTTCACCCCACCTAGTATAACGCCGCTGCATCGCTGATCTGGTAGTTGGCCAACATTATATTTTCTAGAATAATGACATAAATATGTTGGACCTACGTCGTAGTAGGAAAAACATTCCCATACCATAACTTTAGAACCACCATTTTTAACAGTCTTTTTCGTATACTGCGGTTGATATTCCATACTCGGTGACCGACGGACATTTTGACGAGAAATATTTTAGATATATTTTAGACGCATGCATCCACAAAATATTCCGCCATTTGTGAACGGCCGGCCACTCAACGTAATTTTTTGCAAAATGGATGCATCTTTCCCTTGCTGTTTTGTAAGAATTGGCTGGGGCTGCTAAATGGTTTTCCAAAAATCTCCGCCGCACCGTCATATCTTCTTTCTTAACAGAGACTTTATGGATGCTGTTTGGCAATTTCGACAATTTTGCGCTCATCTTGAAGCGTTGCTTTGCGTTCTCCGCTTTCTTCTCTTGTTTTTCCACAAAATTGATAGAATTTGACACCAATTTTGGAGTCTGAGTATCAGACGTCGTTGCTCATTTGGGTAATACTGAGCTTGAGCCACTCCAATAAATTTAACATGAGACAAAATAATATCACAACCCTGAACTTGATTTTTTTTCATTCTTCACTGCTATTTTAGTGTTCAGTGAAAAATCACTACGCAAATGATTAAATCTAGCATGTTAGCTGACAAATTTGTTGATGGCATTGGTTTATAAACAGTTACCATTTGGTCAGTCTTATATGTAAATAAATTCATTTTACAGCTGCTGCAGATAAAACAAACGGAAATCTATACTAGATTGTACGAAGTGAGGTACTGCTATTTTAATATTCACAGCTCAAGCTGGCGACTCTAATCACAGATTTTTAGTAAGTACCAAACTTCAAACGAAACGTGTCAAACTTTGATGATATTTTGACCATTAGTCTCGAGAATTGAAGGTTTAGTGACGCACTTTTCGGTATTTTCAAAACGAATTTCGTACGTTGGTAAAAAATTGTTATTTGATGGGGAAAAGTACGTACCATTGAAACTCAGGAATGGCTTGGAAAGTATTATAAGGAATCTGCTCCGTCGAAAGCTATAATTTGCGCAGGTTTACTGAACTCAAACGCGGTCATACAGACACAAATGATGTGGAACGCTCTGTGCGGCCAAATGAAGTTGTTACGCAAGAAAACATTAAACAAAATCCACAAAACCGTTTTGAACAACAGTAAATCGAAAGTGCGTGAAATAGCTGACACCGTCAAGATATAAATAGACCGTGTACATCATCATATTTTACGCGAGTATTTGGGTATGCGAAAGCTCTGTTCGAAGTGGGTGCCGCGTTTGCTCACAGTTGACCAAAAACAACAACGTGTTGATGATTCAGAACATTTACGTAAAATGAAAAGCATTTTTCATACGGGAACCTGTTACCTGTTACCTATTCGCAAACCTCATATAAATGCTCGCCGAAAAGAAATAAGGCACCAATGAAGTGGTGATCGCCGAAACTGAAGGATATTTTGGAGGGTTGTAGAAATCGTTCTATAAGAAATATTGAATGATCACTGGGATGATTGCATCACTCTAAAGTCTAGAAGGAAACTATCTTATGAATAAAGTCGGATTTTGCCAAAAAATTCTATTTTTAGAGGTTAGTCTCGGGAACCACCTGTTATAACACAAACACAATGGTTGAGCACGCACGGTGTACATCAACGTTTTTGAGGTGAAATTATATATTTCTGACAAAGATTCTTCTTTGTTAAAACCAAATTACTTACTAACTTAGGGTAAGATATGGCCCCCTATCGCTCTTCAATCAGCGCCGCCTTTTTTTTGTTTTTTCATAATTAGCGCGCGCTCAAGGCATTTGTGTACCCTTATAGTGTTTGTACACAGCGCGGGCAAAATTTAGGGAGAAAGAAAAGAGAGGTACCGATGTACATTTTTCTTAAATGTTTGCAAGTTATAACGACCAGGAAATAGAGACCTCGGCAGGGCATTCCATAAGCGAGTAGTACGGTTTAGGAACAAATCACGATATTTTAGAGTACGACCAAAAGTGGGCTTGAGGATATACTGATGAGCGTTCGTAGCGAGACGGATGTTACGGTTGAAGATTTGGAGGGGCGGAATGCTACTGGCGATTTCAATGGAGCACTGGTGGTGAAAAAAGCGATGAAACAAAGTAAGTCAGGAGACATTACGTCGGTGTTCGAGGGGTCAATTGACTGAGTAATATTAGTATCACCTGAGTTTTATCACACGGTTTTGAATACTATCTAGCAGGTGCAGAGATGTTTTACGAGTACCTGACCAGATGCCGGCATTGTACGAGTACTCCAATTTTGCAGCATTTTTGACGACATCGAATATGCGGTCATTCCAACGTAAGTTGTCACTGACACACATACCGAGAATAGAAAGTTTTTCAGTTTTGACGATGCAAGTGCCATTCATGGATAATGGCTGAGTATTAAATTCCACTGTGGCCAACTGCTTCCAGTTGTGCGCTCGAAGATGGTTGAAGTCTCCTTCCACTTGTACACGCGATCTGTGTTGATGTCTTCCGCTACTGCGTTGTGGATCGAAGTAGAGGTGGTCAGGGGTGGACCGAAATCGCCAAAGAATTTCTTCATCTGTCTCTGATTCGGTGTCATAAGCAAGACTGGGATTGAGAGTCCTATAAAGAGACTCTTTAGTGTTTCTCGCTTCGTAGGCAAGCACTTTCGTTGTATTTCTGCACTCTTCATCAAATCATTTATAGCCACATTTAAGTTTCGAATTGACAAGAATTGATAAGAACATTGCGTCATTATAAATGGGGAGTTCAAGGTTCTCCAGGGCCTTACATCGACAGGGATGAGTTCGAGCAGTGCCTTATGCCTTATAGCTTGGTTGATTTGCCTTCCTATTTAAAAGAAGTGTCGATGCATTTTTCTATAGTTTTTCAATGATATTTCCGGTTTTGGGATTCTTCCATTTTATTAAGGCTGTAGTTAATCAAGGTTTTGTTGGAATCATCATCATGCCCGTAATTTTCAATTGGCTGCTTAGATGTATGTATATAGAAGGGCTTTACATGGGACTACTTTTAGGAGCTCAACGATGGTTGTCGGCTCAATAGTTATGAGTTTGATCCATGCGTCGGTGCGGCGTGAAAGTAGTTTTTTACCGCACATTCGATTTTTGGAATAGCCAGTTCTTTGTGACTGAAGTCCCAGTTCTTTGGGCATATAAACTAGACAAACAGTGTTCATCTGTTATTCTCGTAGAATGTAGAGAGAGATGTCTCTTGAACTCGTAAATGAAATTCTGTTTTATATTTTCTAAAAAAAGTAAGTCAAAGATCTCTGGGGTAAGTTCGTATTTGTCTACTGCTCAAGGGAGTCTGGATTCAAAACTCGATCAATACCAGGAAGCACAACAAGTAAAAATGCCGTCGAAAGCAAACTATTATATCACTGCACACAAAAATAACAAAACGAAAACAACAATTTATTTATTTTCTGAGAACCTCATCTCTACAACGATCTGACCCACTTGCAGACTACTTTGTATTTAGAGACCACCAACAACCTTCGTGCTCTGACCACTGTCTTTTTTTTTTTTTTTTTTTTTTATCAACTCAGGACTACATTCCAAACTCTGCCCTGCAATATTACAGTTCTGTGCTACAGACAAAAGAAATGCAGGGACTGTTCGAACCTTGATTTTACCCTAATTCTTTCAGAATCAACTATAAATCCAGGAGCATCAAATGTCAATGATATTTATAAACAACCAGCTAAGGCTTGTGACGCGTTTATGACCTGGAAGATATTCACTAATTGCCGGTCAGCATACTGGTAGATTAAAGAGATACCAGGGCTAGAGGAAGAGCCATAGATCAAGCAGATTATTTCAATTTAGAGGTTTACTCTCCCACCAGGTCTTATAGGTGTGAAATCAGCCATACGAAGAAGGTAGAGAAACAGCCGTGAGAATCTCAGCAAGCAGGCGTAAATCCTTGAGATACCGTATACAAACCTCAAAGACACCTTAGCCATAGTACCGGGACTATTTCCATCTTAAATATCAGCAGAACATATAGAACTACCAGAAAATACAAAAGACGTCACTCGACACGCAAATGGAGTACATAGACATACGCAAACGACAAACGATAGTAAGACATCTGGATTGAATGGCGAATCATATGCAATTGATGACACCGAACATCTATCAAAACGAATAGTATGGACATAGGCAAGCTCATTCTACAGCAGCATATGCTGTGTGTAGGGTAACTGCATCCTTTTAGAGTCAGGCCATTGAGAAGAAATACGGTGTCGTAACAACACTGAATATCAAAATTGCATCCAGCTCTGCAAACTTAGGATTTATTCGTATGGTACACTCTCTGTTATGATTCTTACTTAAAATAATAGAGACAATCGAGACAATAGAGTAATGGAGTTCCACAAGGGTCGGTGTTAGGACCCATCCTTTGGAACAATATCTATGATAGACTAAAACTCCAAATGAAGCAAAAATACTAGGTTTTGCTGACATTATTGCAATTGTTGTGCTGGCGCAACACTTGAAAGAAATAGAGCACATTCGTAATGAATGTGTCGGTAAAGTGAGACTGTGGATAGCAATTGTAGGATTAGAGCGCACAGAACATAAACAAAAAGCAGTGGTGGTGAGCAGTCGCAGAAAAAGAGACGATCACCTTCAGAGAAGGGTCTCATAATGCAATTTAAAAATCAATTACCAGGCTCACTTAAAATGTGTGACCTTGAAAGAACGTGTGACAAAGCTACTCGTGTGAGTCCAGTCGAAAATATTGACAAGTACTGCATTGGAAGACCGAGGCAACAAAGTTTCGATAAGAGTAGTACAATCCATCTGACAATAAAATCAAAGGAATTAAATCCGTCAACCGACTATGTACGCTAAGGAAGTGTATTGTGTATTCTGGACGGGACAGATGGTGTTATATGTATGTGTCTAGAAGTGGCTAGAGAATTACAAAGACCTATGTTACCAAAACCTTCAGTCAACGCTATCAATTTGGAAGATGACAACGGATCATGAGAGTATGGTGGGAGTGATGAAATCAGTCTTCGATGGGGAAACGAACTCATAGTCTTGTGCTGAATACCCAAAAATGAATGGATCTGCACCAAGTATTCAGTTGGATTCTCCCAGCCCATCTGAACTCGTTTGAGCTCGAGGAATGCCCTACTTGTTTGATTTTCGGAGAGGGTAAAGAGATGTGCTGCATATATTATTCGAGTAGTCATGTTTCATTATAGATCACATAGAATTAGAACGCAGAATTCGAGAAGCATTTACTCCAAAGGATATTGTAGACCTTAGATAAAACCGATCACAATATGGGATGTGGTGAAACAGAATTCAGCAATAGTCATGAAGGAACCCGGGAGGTAGGAAAGAGTCTAGCGGAACAACAGTGAAAACTAAATCCTGAGAGCAGAGAATATCAAAGAATAATCGCAATTCATAAAATGTGTTCATTCGTTGATAAAAACTATGAATTAATGTGGGTCTGGTAGAAATATAGTCCATCCGTTCAATGTAAATTGTGCTAAACTTAACGCAAACAAAATATTTGTTCCTGCTACTTACAATCGACAATCCGGTTGTTGAAAATTCTTTAAACCCTTCCATTAAAAGAAAGATGTTTTCAATGGAATCCTTCGAATACTTAACACTTTCTTCCGGCTTTCGCTCTCCACCTCTTACCCTGCTTGGTATCGATTTTTACTTTGAATAACTTCCAACTGAAGCGAAGGAACAATGCAATGTATCTTTCTGTGCCCCGTCGTTTATATTGAACTTTTCTAACCCACGCCCATCTGTTAGAAAAAAAAAACAGAAAGAGAAAAACTCCATCCACCCTAATCCCGTCGACACTACAGCTTTGAGGGTTGAAAATGAAATATTTTCAAGTTACATCAGCCGAATATCGATTTTCACTTACATTTTCTTCTTCTTCTCTCTTTTCGTTCCAGTAATAAGTACTCTGTTTCTGCAGCAGTAGCACGTGACAACATCCAACTCAAAAATTACACCCAGCACAAGTAAAAGGAAGACGCATAAGCATCTTCCAATTTTTTTTTTTTTTCGTTTTAATTTTTTTTTTCGAAAACTTCGCGTAAGACGCACACAATTATTAACAAAAACGTTTATATGTCCGTTTGTTATGAAGCGAGCACGATAAACATCTGAAGAATAGGCCAGTATGAAGGAGATGGTCGGTGGATGTTGTGTTTGTTCAGACGAGCGGGGATGGCCAGAGAACCCACTTGTGTATTGCGATGGCCAAAATTGTACAGTTGCTGTACATCAAGCATGCTATGGAATTGTGACCGTACCAACAGGACCTTGGTACTGTCGCAAATGTGAGAGTCAAGAGCGTCCAGCTAAGGTGCGTTGTGAGTTATGTCCATCACGTGACGGAGCTCTTAAACGTACCGACAATCAAGGCTGGGCGCATGTTGTCTGTGCGTTATACATACCGGAGGTGAGATTCGGGAATGTGACAACAATGGAACCGATTATATTGCAATTGATACCGCAAGAGAGATATGCGAAGAGTGAGTAACTTATGATACACATTAGTTAGACTCTGAAGTAATGGTTTTTGCTTTTAATTTTAGCTTGCTACATTTGTCAGGAGATTGGGAAGCCGAATCGAGCTAATGTTGGCGCTTGTATGCAGTGCAACAAGTTCAATTGCAAGCAACAATTTCACGTGACTTGTGCACAGAGTTTGGGGCTACTGTGCGAGGAAGCTGGCAACTATTTGGATAATGTGAAGTACTGTGGATATTGTCAGCATCATTATAGTAAATTGGTAAGTTTTCCTTGTTAATTTCCAATTGAATTCACCATACTACAAGTTCTCCTTGTTCATAAAAGTTTGTTCTCTATCGATACAAAATATCCAGACGTTTCTCCTTTCAGATTTCTAGATCTTCAACTACATTTGTATTTTTGTTTTCACAGAAAAAAGGCGGTAATGTCAAAACCATCCCACCCTACAAACCTATTACCCATGATTCCTCTGGTTCAGATTCTGGCTCGTCACCAGAAAAAGAAATCGACTCAACGGTTAGTGCTACAGCTTCGTCAACATCAGCCACAAGTATTAAAATAACAACAAATATAAGTGGCAGTGCTACAACTTCGGCTAGTGGATCAACGCCTGCATCTTCGACGAAGCAAAGAAAATCATCGACAGCTTCAAAGCAGTCAAATTCATCATCGTCTTCTTCGTCGGGAGTTCCGGGCGGAACTGGTGCCAATAATAATAATACGATGCCCGGCATACCTGGAAATACCGGTCCAAATGTGCTTGGTGTCAGTCCAAGCAATGCTGGAAGTAGTGTAGATGGAAGTGTTGCAGGCGTTAATACCAATTCAAGTAGTAGTTCAAAATCCAACTCAAGCAACTCTGGTAGTTCTAAGGAAAAGGAAAAACACAGCAAAAGCCTGAATAAGATAAGCTCGAGCAAAGACAAGGAGAAGGATAAAGATTTATCATCATCATCATCGTCATCGTCGTCCTCTAGAGAAAAAGGTAGCAAATCAAAGAATAAGGAACCGATGGATCATGGTGGTGGTATGGGTGTGGGTGTCCTTGGGGCAGGAATTGGCGGGAGACCAGGAATCAATCAAAATGCTGGATTACTTGCAGTACAGCCTGGAATTGGGAGTAAGGTTTTTTTATTTTATTTTTTTCTTTTTGTTTTTGAATACGACGTGTGTGTTGTAATTGAAATAGATACTTTCAATCCAGTTGATCTGGCATTAGGTTCATCAGATGTTGGGTTTCCTCCTGCAGAGCCAGTTCCCATTCCACCATCTGTAACGACATCTGGAAAAGGTTCAGGTGGATCTGTTGCAAAGAAGAGAAAAGCTGATTCTAAAGCAAATGCATTGACAGATCCCATGGATATTAATCAGTAAGCCATGCTAACAGTTTTCACTTCGACGTTGACAATTATGAGATAATTATTCTTTTCAGCTCCTTTAGGGATATTATTAAAGATGTTTCTGTAACGCTAACACCACTTCCAATGGAAAAGTCCTCTGATGTGGGAGATGTTGAAAAGAGTTCCAAAAAGGTGAGTACTCAGAAATAAGATTTTGGGCTACTAACCACTAGACTATCGAGGATAAACTAACAAATGGTTGTGGGTGGATGTCATGTATTGCTTATCAGTTAAATTAAATTAAACTGAATTTGATACTCTGATAAGACTGCAGATACGTTGATTCATCGTTTTGATGAACACAAATCCAGGTATATACATAACTTTCGTGGCTTAGAGCCATTCTGCTGAAATCCCATATCGTCAACATCGATTTGGAAACGGATATTCGTTGATCATCACCATTATTGGCAATAAAGCGAGCTCTGTCCTCATTCTTGAAAAACTGGTGACCTAGTGTAAAGGCCACACAAAACGGTGTTTTTTTTTTGTGAGTATGACTGACTCATGAGACCCTTCTGAATTTCAATCACTCCAGAAACGGCAATTTTGCCTTTTCTCAAACTCAATGAGCGAAAAGGGAGCCTCGTCCCTGAACACGAAGGGCGCCTTCAAAATAGAGGAGAGCTCAAACTGCAAATTGCAGTCCACAGTTGCTGCACCAGCTGGATCTTATACTGGTGAATGTTGAAAGTTTCTACATAGTGAGCGGACAAAGATCAATCTATTGCGATCGACGACGAATTGACAGTTCCTGATTGACAATTGTCGGTACACTTTCACATTGATGTTGATGGTTTTGCGTTATGTGGGGTGTATATAGTATGCTATTTATTCACAGTATCACGAATACTGAATTCAGTTGATCGTTTATGAGGAACAACAAATCACGTTATCTTTTATACGTTTCGCAAATTGAAGAGCGATTTCCAAAAAAAAAAAAAAACGTTCGAATAATACCAAAATAATGACAAACAGTAGAATATTTGATCAGATACTCCTACACGTTCATCTCTGTGCTTTATATCGAAGATAAGTACTCTGAAGGGAATCTTTTATATCATTTGCAATCGGCTAAGCATAGATTCTTCCAGCTTTCTGGTAACATCTGATGGTATAGTTTCCCATTATGTCTTCGATATTTGCTTCAATACCTTTACACCATTCATTTTGTGTTTAAATACTTGTGTCTTAAGATGGACCCACAAATTGGTGCCTGGTGAGAGAGCAGGAGTTCTTCAAGTGACCACAGATGGAAGTTTGCACTGCACTCGCAGTTTTTGAGCACTACAAATTCTTCCCCACTATTTTTAAGATTATACAGAAGTTTCTAGTTTTTAGCTTTCTCCAAATTTTTGTCGTTCATCATAGACATTCCAGAAGTGTAGATCCTTGTGCAAATAAGGCTGTGCAAGTAGTATCTTTATAGCTATTTCCTTCTTGTAGTCGAATTTATATAAACATCTGTTGATTGGTCTTGTTTGTACTGATGTACCGGTGATTTATTTTAATCGTTCAATTTATTTAAGTGCAATTGTCATTGGATCCTTTCTCGCGACTGTAATAAAAGCAGTTCATCACACTCACACGTTGATTTTCTATTGAAATTCTTCAGTTTATTAGTGGATTAAGTACACTACTACTGTGGAATGAGGTCGACTACAACTTTACTTATATCTCCTAAGCTTTTTTCCTTTCTATGCAGTTCGATAATTAACTTTCTCATCTTAAAAGACATTTCGTTTTATTTTCTTCCAATGATGTGAAAATTACTCTATCGTATACTGTTAATCGTCAATTGAACATTTTCCAGAAAGGAAAAAGAAGATATACCTTGCAGGAATTTACTATTTGCTTCTTGTGCACGATGACGAGTGCTGATACGAATTAAGAGGAATGTTCTATTTTTGCATGCCTTTATCTATTGAACGATCGTAAATTGATTTATTTATTTGCAGGCGTTCGCTATCTACGTGAAAACAGAGTCACGAAAATTTGAAATAATTTATATTTTTCAATGTATTTCCTCTTCAATATGATTGTTACTACGCACTACTTCTCAATAGCCTGTAAAAATTGTCTTTTCTTTGAAAACTAGGGAATAGGCGTATTCATATTCAACACGGCATTGTAAATCTGGCTACAACTGTTTACCTCTTACTTTTTTCATTGATTGCTTCCTGTAACCACTGTAAATTGTCAATTAGATGCTACATTTCACCCCTTTTTGTATACTTGATGAACCTACAATTTTTCTAAGTCACAAAACAAGGTGTCCATGATTTTTTCCGGCCGATACCGTGACTTTAAATTTATTCGAAGGTCTGCTTGCTTCCTATGCCACTCCATAGATTTCGTTTTATCTACGTTTTATTTACAATAACAATTTAGTCAAAAAAATGAAATGAATCTTTAGCACCGAGCTTCAAAAACTCCCAACAACGTTGGTGGCACCCATTTTGCACTGTCTCTTAAAAAAGTCATGGAGGGTAGTGCGCATAGTGCATTATATGAATTATTTATCTCTGCGAATATCTTAATATTTATTCGGCTATCCTGCAATATACGTTTCTGAGCTTTTTACACATTTTCTTTCGAATAGACAGCCACATCTTCAATGCTTTCTCTACCACTTTTAAATTCACTTGATAACTTTTAAACAATGTATCATTGTGGCACAGACTCTTTGTAAACCAGCACCATCTCTCAATGAATGATGTGTTGACTTTTTCCTTATTTTGTAAGGAATTTACATTTACGCGCTGCTCAATGTTCTTTAAAAGTGTCGCGTCAGATATTATAGTTGACATTCGCTTAAGATTACCAGACAACTTATGACTACAATTGTACGAAATTACTGAATTCATTTGCTAATCATTCCGAAAGTACATTGAACGTTTCTCTTATCGCGGAAGCAAGCTATTGTATTGTATTTATTTTTGAACTTTTATTAACTTAAGAGCGATTCGCGAATATGATTGTTAGTAAATGTATGAAATAATAAAGTGCAAAGTCTCTGCTTTGCCGGTTTTATGAACACGTTGTAGACGATATTTTTTTTGTATTCTGGTAGGGGGTATAATCCATTATTAATTATGTATGACACTACCAAAACTTCTGGATGTTACAAATGTTTGGAATTCGCCGTTCGGGAACGGGAAAAAGTGGTATGTCGCTCTTATCTGTTCACGAAACTATAAGACGAACACATTGAATGTGGACTTACTATCTACACCGGAGCTTCAAAGCTAACATCTTACTAAAAATACTAAACGTAAATAAAAGTATTTTTGTTAAGGCTCTCTAATAATGCTGAGGGCACCGCGTAGTATGAAAATATTTTCTTCATGGAATTCTCACTCATCTCCATCTACATGAATGAATTCGAATGTCCAATTTATTTAAATTTATTGAACCAATTTCAAATATCATGTTGCGGTCTTAAAGTTGTATTGTTTTTGCTCTGAATGCTCTTGAACGAATTTTTCTCATTAAAGGTTTCTAAATTTGTTCATGTTTGAGATTTCCTTTCAAAGGGTCTAGCTTAACCCATTTTCTATTGAAGGCTAAGCAATTTTTCCCTCGTTTAAGGTATTGTTTTGTATTGTAGTGATTTTCCCAGAATATTTACATCCAAGTTCTGCAATTTTATTAATCGATTCAATGTGACAGAAATCTGTGGCCTAAGAACAACTGTACACTTGGTGCAAACATTCAAGTGTTATTGTAATTTTTTTTATACGAACGGAGTTTTCAACACCGCGTTGCTATTCCTCAAACCTTTAAAAGTATCAGAAAGTAATTATATTTTGATAAATTATAAAGTCGTACAAAGACAGCTATTTACAAACTAGTGAAAGGACGAATTTGTGAAATTCCTTTGAATATAAATGTACAGATGCAGTTGTTTTTGTAGGCGAATGAAGTGTTTCTTAGGAATAATTGATGTTGGCTAGTCAAAAGTCGTAGGCAGTACCCTACGAATATTCACTAGTTCTGCAATGGTATAGTTATGTGTTAATAGGTATAGTGCCAACTCAATTAGCCGGATATTCAAATCTGTCTTGTTGCACAAAGGTTGTTTACAGGTATTATGAAAGGGGCGACATCGAAAATTGTATTGTTATAATGGCCCTGATACAGGCAATATGGAGTAATATGTTTTCAGTCTTGTGATCGGTCGGGATCACCCGAAACTTTGTTTGTTACTGCGCTGATAAGTTTTTAAAGTATGCTGGATGAGTAAACGGTCGTTAGAGATACGCATGTCCTCGCATTGCATGAAATTAAAGCTACTAAAACCCAAATCATTTTACAAACAGAAAATTTCGTTGGGAGAAACGAAAATACCACAGAAGTCCAAGCTCCATATTATTATATAAGATCGAGAACTCAATGCATAAAGATATCATCAAAATTACTTAGTCTTAGGTAGACTACATCCTGCATCTGTGATGTCACGGTAGGGGGGACTAAGTATGACGAGACGATTTAAACTTAGCAAACGTGTAACAGGTTTCGACTTAACTCACTAAGCAAATACATGGTGCTGTTCATCTATTAGTCTCATTTTAGATTACAAGCTGTGGGAACAAATCGTTCTTTCTTTCATTCTTTTCTCAAATATGGGGTCCTTTTAAACATGCACTTATCCGTGCGGTGGTACATTAACTATTGATTATTGGCCAATGCTTATGTGAAGGTAAATAACGGTCATTTTAAATAAATTAAAAATATATAACGTAGTGGACGCAAGAAAGTTAAGTTACTTACCATTTTCAAAAACCTAGTGGGCCTGATTTGCCCATCTGCATGAATGCTCATGGAAAAATATGTAACTGGTAAAAAAACAGTTCGGTTTAGTTTCGTTCTTTGCAGTGTAGTCAAAATAGGTAAACAACTTTCTAGTGAACAGAAGTTTTTAAACAATGAAAGGGTTTCCGCCCCGGCATTTTCTAAGAGAATTGGATGCAGCCATGTAACTATATTAGAATTAAAAAAAAAATTTACATGTAGGGAACGTCAACCAGGAATACTGGCACAGGTTTAGCTAAAAAGACGATCAAAAGGAAGGCCGGATTTTAAAACAAATGTCGTGTGCTAATCGAAGGAAATCGTCACAGCAATTGCGTTTGGAGTTGTTCTTGAATGAAGAAACATGGAAAAAAGTTAACAATGTACGGTCAGCAGAAGGTTGAATTTATTCGAATTGTTAACCAGACAGCCAAGAAAAAAATCGTCTTTGACATCAAAAATGGAAGACGCAAGGTTGGAATGAGCCAGAATTTATCAAAATTGGACCGACAATGATTGGAAAGCTGTTATCTTTACCAACGAAAGTAAATGTAACCTCAATTTATCAGATCGTGTCCAGTCGGACGGCGGATGTGCGGAGAAGATTTAGATTAGAAAAAAGCAAATTTCCTCTAGGAGTTATGGTATGGGACGCAGACAGCTATATGTTATAACCTCATAATAGGTCATCTGGTGCTCTGTTTCCAGTAACAATTGATCCTGTCTTTCAAAGTCACTCTGCACCTTGTAATCGAGCTAAAAAGGTTAGTTCCTTCCTTGCAAAGATCTATGGAAAAGTATAAACTAAATGGCGTCATATATCCGTAATTCAGTGTCTTGTGAGCTATTAGGTGAGGGATCTTATAACAACTATAGGGTTAGAAACAACACTGGAAACAGCCCCGATTTGAACCCGACTGGGAACTGCTGGACACTTTTGAAGGCCAAAATTGTATCGAGGAACTCAAAGAGTACAGAAGAATTTAAGCCTGTAATGGAGAAATTACATAACAAATTAATAATGAAATTCAAGGTGTAATCAAGACTCCCGGTAGACTTCAGACAAAGCAACTGAAGCAAAAGTAAATTGCTTTTTTGGAATCCACTGAAATTAATTTGTTTAAACGCAAAAGCGTTCCACTAACACAATATTGTACTGCGCTATAAGTACATATTACTGTAAGAGCTCCCCAAATAAAAAATTCTCTCAGAGGGTTATTCGTTAATAATTTATGAAAGCAATTTCTAGCAGTATGACTCACTTACAATTTTAAATCATAGCTATAATGAAGTGTTTTTAAAAATTCAGAGATGGTAACTTTTATTTGTCCAGTACGGTATCAGTACATATAAGAAAAAAATTGTTAGTAGTACTAATGTTCATCAAACAATAGGTCGCATCATTTAGCGCTATCTTGCGCTAATCGTTTAAAATTGTAACCCCCACATTGGCTGAGGTCTTTTTCTCTTTAAGCTGTACTATCTAAAGCGAGGTCTTGAATTTGTGATTCATATAATATGTCCCATCTATATAAACTCATGAATTAAAAGGTTTTGACATAGTCAATGTTGCCATAAGACGCCTGCAGCTCATTTTTCTATCTTCTCCGAATTTAGGACCGATTATCTATTTCTTCTTCTCAATATCTCTTGACAAAATCCACGATTCTTCATGCAGTTGGACTGATATGACAAGGGTATCGAAGAGTTGTTTCTTATTTGTTTTAAAGAGAGACCTATTTTTTTTATTTGTACTGTAAGATCCTATCTTAGAAAGGAAAAGTTTTTTTTTACAGTCGTGACAATAGACTTTCATTGTGACGTACTGTTCACACGGTTGGTGTTGGGTGCTATTGTCGATAGCACATTCTTTTTTTCTTTTGTTCAACGTGTTTAGTACACGTCTTTGACGCTTCTGTTTTAATAGCCAAAGACACCTTATTGACAACCGATTGATTTGTTTTCGTATGATATTACATTCTCATTCTGCACAAGCGGACAGGAATATTAAAACCATACAGTTCTATATATGCAACTTTGTAAAACGTAAAGACGTTACAGTTTTTCAAATTGTAAGATCTTGTATAGGTAAATATCTGGTTGATGGTGGACCTACGAAGACTAAAATCGCAATAATTAGAAAATATTTTGTTGTTGATGTGGGGTTTCTAGCATTCACAGATTATCACATGTATGAGGCTGGCCTTAAGTCCAAGATTCCATTCATTCATCGGTCTTACTTTTGTCTCAACCGATTAGTAGATGCTCCTAAATACTCCTGCTGTTTTTAATAGTTTGCCATGAAACTCGTCTGTTTCAGCAATTTTGTTGGTCCTTCGTTTAAATAGTGTTGGATAGTGTTATCTTTTTGGTTCGTCGTCTGTTGGATGGCGATTTCCAACTGTGACTACTACATCCTTGTTGCTACATGCTTCTATTCAAGATAAGGACAAATCGTGGCATGTTCTGCACTAGCGCCTCTTAAATTTTTGTTTTGTTGGTTTCTTCGTCATTGCGATAATTCTTTATAAAACTCTGTATCCCATTTTTCGTTCAACATGAGACTATTACGAACAATCAGTATACGACTTCCTCCTTCCTGCCATTTTTTGTTTTTTTTTTTATAGAGTATCGGTCAGCAAACGCGATAAGTCCATACATTCCAATGAGCAATTTTTCAGAATTATACTTTGTTTCTGCTTTACACTGTTAATGTCTGATATTCGGCTAAGCATGATAACATTGAAACTGATAATATGGAATCGAATTATTAGGGATCAGTCACAGTGCCCTGTTTTCCAACTTTGAACGGACTAATTATAGTGACGATTGGTATACATATTTATTTTCCTTGTCTCTTGAAAGTCATTTTAAGAAGTCGTGTCATTCAGCAGTTTCAAATTACATACATTTATGACATGACTACTAATCTAACCGACATTTGCTTGCATAAACTACAATAAATGACACTAAACCCTATCCCTTTTGCTTAGTAGGTCCTATAATTAACCATATTGCCGTATAATTTTATGTGTAATTAGACCTTAGCTTCAGGCTTATCTACAATCCATAGATTATACGAACACGTGAAGATGGGCATATTGCAATATTTTTTGCAAATTTCCGCTCTCGAAATACATTAAGGATATCCGTTTGCATCGCAGCCATCTGTGCGCATATGCATCCATAACATGACTGACTCAAAATGTAGTTACATAACAATCCAATAATGTCCGTTAAGTTCGTTCAATATTGGATTTGTGTGTCGTTAGCTGTTGGTTGACTGTGGCAACAGTAGAATCGAATGGTTTGTGTTGAATTGTTTCATTTAACACTGCCTAATCAGCATGGGGTGTTACCAAGTAATAATGGACTTATGAATGACGGTCGTTTCAACTCTTTTCCGTTACTTCCTGTGGTCCATGGCAGTTGTATTTGTAGTACCAATCTACACTTTCTGACATTGCAAAGGTTACATGTAGCACGTACTCAAGGGTGAATATGGAAATTCGGTTTTTTTTTTTTTTTTTTTCATTTCTACCGGCCGGGTGTATACGAGTATTATTGCCTGGAGATGCGTATGGTATGTGTGATAATTATTTATCCTACGTGTGTATGGACATACGCACACGATGTCAGAAGTTCTTTTCTTTGCAAATTTACTGAGATTTATTGGCTTTATCCTTGAATGGTTTTGTTTTTCGGGAAATGCTCTGCAATAAGAGCGTTCTGGAGTTCTATGTTCCGGGAAGGTCATTTATGATGCAGCATAATTTATTTTACACGACTAAATTAACATCGAATGAGATTATAAAATCAACACCACTTTTAACATACCTCTTCGTGTCACATCGTACGAGCAAAACCACAGGTATGAATTTATGATTAGTTACCTTATGACAGGGGCTACTTACCTTTTTAAAGGGACTACTTGCATCACTTTGTTGTGTTTACTCTCCATCTTCAATGTGTTAGGTTGTAAATGAGTTGTCGGATATAGTTTGGTGAAAAGCAAAGCAAGTACCTTCCACAGAAGGTTAAATTGGCTTTAAGATTTCACACTTTTACACTAATTTTGTAGTTAAAAAAAAAGGAGGCATTTCTAGTTATACGAAGCTGGAAGATAGGAACACAGTTGCAGTGTTAAATACCTAAGTGGATGGTATTCAAAGGAAAATAAATATATTCTGCGTTTTCTAAATAGACAAAAGAGTCAAACGCTTGTCCATTTGCCATTTGTATAATGTTACACGTTCTAGCATATACGAGTACACCATACTCGTATTTGTTAATTTCGTATGCTGATTGTTAACGTCGCATATGCACCAAACTTTTATGGGGCTCACTAGTTGAAGAATTTTATTATTTAAATTATCCGCGAATTAGTCTCATAAATCATTTATCAATATTAAAGCAATTTTTGTTTTTAATTTTCGGGTCAACAGAGTAATTACGAACTTCTGCAGAGCATGGTGTGTCTTTGCATTGTAATGTATGAAAATACGTTCATATGGGTTATTTCTTAATAATTTACGAGGTGTGCATTGCGTGCATGTTGCTATTTTCCTATTTCAAAGAACTTTTCCATGCCAGGATTTGTATATGTGTGTCGTGCATATGGGACGAAGAGGGATTCTTGCATACTGTATCGATGAGCACGGAGTGGTGAATACATTACTTTTACTTTTATTTTTGATGGCTCTAAAGTGTACGTTGCAATAGGGTTTTAGTCAACCGACTTCTCGTACCTTGCCATCCCTCTGGGTTAGATTCGAAGGCTGAAGGCAGCCAAAACCATCGTCGGCCGTGCGCATCGCATGTAATACCAATCTCAGAAGCTTCTTCATTCTCCATCAATTATACGGACAAAATTCTTACTTATACCTATCTGGTGAAAAGCCCATGGTTCTTCACGTGTAGGCAGCAGTAATTAGAGCAGTAATTCATTTGATTTTTGTGTTGTGAACAACTGCGGAAATTGATGAAACTTTTATACCCTTAAAGTTGTAGCTGAAGATGGTAACATTTTGTCTAAAACATCGGTGCATCTATTCCTGCAAACACCATGCACATTTCCTCGTACCTGCTTAATTTTGTTCATCATCCATACATCTGTCATCCTTCTGCGACCTTCAGAAATGTTTGATCATATTAGCACAAAACTCGACCAAGTGTCATTTCAAGTCATCATCATTAGTGAAAGCTTTATCATTTGAATAGTTTTGCAAGCTTCAAAGGTTAGGGGTATATAGTGGATGTGACATCATCCCAACCGATATTCAATAATTTTTCACGAATTACCAAAGATATGTGTGATTCAGCGTTGTCATGATTTCTTTGATTGCTTCCAATTTCATTAGTTGTTGACAATACGAGGGTTGTCTGAAAAGTTTCCGACCGCAACGTAAAGATAGCGGCACTCATCAATAAAAGCTAGTTGTGCATCTTCAACTTCCAATCAACTACGAGGGCATGCACCTGGAAATCAATCATCAAGGTGGTCAAAAGCATATACATGCAATATACAGGCGACCTAGCTCTAGTGTTGGAAGGTTCATTGACGAATTAGATGAAATTATAAAAGAAAGAAAAGAAAACATTGTACTAGGAGATGTCAATATTAATATCATAGATGAGAATAACTCACTTGTTCTTAAATACATGGAGATGATGGCGTCGAAAGGATTGATAAGTGTTATTAAACAACCGACACGTGTTGACATATCAAATAATACGGCGACGTTAATTGATCATATATATGTTAGCATTACCAAGCTCAACATATTCTCTGCTATTATTGTAACCGATCTATCTGATCATTACGCCGTCTTATATGCTACAGAAGATTTAGATAGAACAGAAACCTCTCGGGAAACGGAAGTTAAACACATTAATCAGCAGAAAGTTAATGAGCTTATAGAGCAAACAGACTGGCAACATCTAATCCAAGAAAATGACGTCGAGGCACTCTACAACAATTTTGTACGAGAAATGAATAAAATATACGCTGAAGCATTCAAAACGACCACAACAAAAAGAACACGTAAACATAAGCCATGGATCACGCCAGAAATAATACCAATGTGCAAACAAAGGGATGAGCTATATAGGAGGTGGAAAAACAGCCCCAGATGCAAGACTTTTGAGGGTGAATACAAGAAATTTCGAAACACAGTTAACAAGAATATTCAATTAATAAAAGCCAATTTTTACAAACGAAAATTCATAAATGCCAATAACGACCCGAGGAAAACGTGGAGAATTGTGAATGAACTGCTTGGAAGAAAGAGACGTTCAGTAGACGAAATTATAAAAATCAATTTTCCAAAGGCGTCTGAATCCGAAGGCTTAAAAGACATTGTTGAGGACTTCGCGGAGCTGTTTTCGAATCAAGCAGCGAACATTATGCATATGTGTGACACCAAAACCTCAAACCATGACAACCGGCAACTTCAACAAAGTATCTACTTAGAAGAAGCAACGGAACCTGAAGTTTACGAGATATTGTGTCAACTAAGTAGCACAAAAGGTCCTGGAGCAGACAACATAAGACCAGTCGATCTCAAAGTTAATGCCATGAGTCTAACCCCTATAATCACGAAGATTATAAACCTTAGTTTGTGTCAGTCATGTGTACCTAAGCTCATGAAAACGTCTATAATTCGCCCAATATACAAGGGAGGAATAAAACAAGACACGGCAAATTATAGGCCAATTTCAATTCTGCCAGCGGTTGAAAACTGTTTGGAAGAGATAGTCGTTAAACGTGTAAATTGTTTTATGTTGAAGTACAGAGTGATTCACCCAAACCAGTTTGGATTTCAAAAATACAAGAGCACCCAATTGCTACTGGGAGAGTTTACCAATGTGGTTAATGCAGGGCTAAATAAAAATCATCACGTACTTGTTCTTTTTATAGACTTCAGCAAAGCCTTCGATACCTTGACACCCGAAAAACTCGTGGAAAGTGTCAACAAATTGGGATTAAGAGGATTGCTGGCAAGCTGGCTCAAAAGCTATCTGACTGATAGAGTAATCCAAGTCAAGGTATCTGACACATTAAGTCTAAAAAAATCTAGCAAATACGGTGTACCACAAGGTTCCAAATTGGGGCCCATTTTATTCATTCTGTTCACAAATGAACTGCTAAGGACATTTAAGAAATCGATTGCCTATGCTTATGCTGATGATATTGCAATCGTTGTAAGACACAAGGACTTGCATTTAGCCATGAATATATTGCAAGATGAATTTGACGCTGTATCTGAATGGTGTCATGATAACGGTCTGGTGATAAACGCAGACAAAACCAAGGTGATGCACATTAGGACCCCTTCTAAGTCAACGGAAGCTATAGAAATTGTTCATCGTAATGATCACTGTCCATTACTAAGAAGCAGCAACACAATTGAGGTAGTCAAAGCCATCAAATACCTTGGAGTTACCATCGACGAGCATTTTCTGTGGCGTGAACACATCAACATCCTGCGTCTTCAACTTAAGAGCACGATATTTGCAATGGTGCATCTTAAGCGTTACTCTCATATGGAGGTACAAAAGCAAGTGTACTACTCGATGGCAGAGTCACGCATTAGATACGGAATTATGGCCTGGGGAAACGCAGCGAAATCCCATCTGGATAAGATATCTAAATTACAACATCGTCTTGTCAAAATAATTAGACCTATTAATTCAACTTTTAAAGTTTTAGATGTAAAGGCACTTTTCCAGATGACAACATTGCTTACCTATATGAACGACCAACGGTTTCTCCGTCCCATAAACCACCCACAAAACACCCGAAGACGAGCCCAAGGGATGCTAGAAGTTCCGGAAGCTTACAACACGCATGGTGATAGAGAACTGCGATGCACCGTTCCTAATTTAGTTAATTCGCTGCCACAATTTCTAAAAGTGATTCCGAATTTTAAAAAAAGAAAAAAAGAGTTAAAAAAGCATTTAATTGAACTTTATTTTGTGAAGTAGACCGTTAAAGAAGACTTTAACAGCACTATATTGAATGTAACCTAATTGTAAACAAAACTTTTTTCAATTTAAATCATTTCAAAAGTTAATTTACTCAATTTATGTCCAACCACCTGCAGATAAGCACTCTGCTTTGCAGGTAATACATGTAAATGAAAAACTTCTTTTGTGCAAATAAAATCCATTGAATTGAATTGAAAATTGACAGTTACTTACCGAACTTTCAGTCACTTTGGACGTGCAATTTTTAGTTGGCAGTCGTTTGAGTGAGTCGATGTGAGTGTTTTTTGAGAAAATCGAAAAAATTGAGTATCGAGCTGTTATTAAATTCTTGTTTTTGAAAGGCAATACGCCTACGCAAATCAGAAATGGGTTGGACTCTGTGAAATTTTGGGCAGCTGAATTTAAACGTGGCCGTAAGAGCTTGGGAGATGATGAGCGTTCGGGACGTCCAAAAACTACAACCACTGACGATAACATTGCTAAAGTTCACCGAATGGTGTTAGACGACCGCCGAATTAAAGTGAGAGAGATAATATGAAAATGTCCAAAGAACGTGTTCGTTACATATTAAATCAAGTTTTAGGCATGAGAAAGCTGTCCGCGCGTTGGGTGCCGCGTTTTCTTACGTTAGACCAAAAACGTGTTCGAATGAACATTTCCAACGCTCGGTTGGCGCAGTTTAGGCGCAATAAATCCGAGTTTTGGCGCCTATTAATTACTGTAAATGAAACTTGGATACACCATTATACGCCCGAAACAAAAATTCAGTCAAAACAGTGGACTGCAAAGGGCGAGCCGGCTCAAAAAAAAAACAAAAACTGTTTTTTCGGCTGGGAAAGTGACGGCGACTGTTTTTTTGGCATAATAAAGGAGTTATCTTAATCGATTATCCTCAAAAAGGAAAAACCATTACAGGAGCATACTACGCATCATTGATTGCCAAGCTGAAGGCAGAAATTGCGGAAAAACTGCCACATTTACAGAAAAAGAAAATGCTGCAGAGAAAAACGCCAAGTACTATTTGGACGGGTTAGAGAATTGGGAGCATCGCTGGGAGAAATGTGTAGAGTTACAAGGAGACTATGTAGAAAAATAAAAAAAATTTGGACAAAAAATGTCTTCAGACAACCCTCGTAAATATCTGAATTACAAATCTTTGAGCTTAAGTAGCATTTTTCTGTCACTAAATACTGCGGAATTTCCACGCCATTTAAGTTACCATGCAGTGGACTCTATGTGCGACATTATCATGGTAATCCCTTTTGCGCTTAACACATTTTTCGCACTTCGGCACGTTGTTGCAGATATTCGGTTTTATTACGTGTCTAAAGGATTGCCACATCGTCGCTTGTAATAAATTACTGTAGTCCCCTATTTATGGATTGTGAGGGTACATCATCTTAGTTCCAATATAAGGCTACTACAGGTAACGCACTAACCAATTTTCTCGGCTCGTCTAACTCAAGACGTCTGTTCTTGAAAGGCTTGTCATTTTTGTATTCGGTACATCAACCAGTACTGTAAAACGCTTGCTTTCCTCAAAACTCAAATGTGTACCTTCCGCAGCTAGTATTTCCTCTTGGTTTTTCTGTCGGTTCTAACTGGCTAGTGTTCACCCATGATTACTTTAAAATCTTTTATTTTTATTTGGCGCATCCTGTATTTGCAACTTAGATGACAATCTAATTGAATTTAGTCTCCAACGCCGTAGTACATAATTATATAACGCTCTTGCTAATAAGTAATGTATTCAGCATAGTTAGATCGTGTGAATAGCTTGAGTTTTATATATCTACTTCGGCTGAGTTTCCTTCATGGGACTTTTCGCATATGTGGTTCGATTCCCCGAGCGTTCGTTTCAATCTGCATCGATTAAAAGCATTTCTTCCCTTGATATTCTACTTAAAGGGTCATCGAAGTCGCGACTAAATATTTATTTTGCTCTCAGACTACTTGTGTAGACGTAGGCGTGTAGGGGCTAACAATATCCCACCTTTCTTGTTAAATGATCAATTTTATCGCCATCAGTCGGTGGCTAATTTTTGATCAATTACAATCTGACTTAGGATTTCAGTTATTAAGAAGTAGGCAACTCTGTTCCGTAATAATAGCTTATAAACTGTTCTGACAGAATTGTATTTTTGATTACTGGTGATGTGAAGGATCGCATTAGTAATCTTTCGGCATGTCAGCACTTGGTTTCTTGAAAGCATATTATATCGACTTTACTTAGGCGTAACACCTTTTCAACGTCGAAATTTTGTCCATCATTTTGCCGACGTTTAAGCTTGCGGTACGAAATTTATTTCTTCAAGGCACCATCATGCTCGCCTCGGAAGCCGTCGAGCTCAAGCTTGATACCATGCTTATATTCGTTCCGGCATCATTCCACACTATGCAGAAGAAGTGCTCAACGGGATGGGGTATTCATATACGAGAACCTTGGGGTAGTCTCATTAGATGTTAATGCGTCTCTGGTTAATGTAAGGTGTTAGAGTGCTTGAATATGTTTTTCCCTTTTGAAAGGTGTCTCATTCATTAAGGTTGACAAGAACCTCTTTGTTTCGTTAATGTACGCGTAACAACTAAATTATGAAGCTATTTGTCAACGGCTAGTGCATCAAGACAACGATTTTCTGATCAAAAGTCTATTTGAAACTTCCAAATCATGTATCTACTATCAAAGCAATAAACCTTACTATGTCGCATTTAAGTCCAAATGTGACATCTACGCGACCTACCCTCATTATGCTGCCACTGAAAGTGAAAAGGTATGTGCTGGATGCGGCAATAAAATTAAAAACATTTATCCTTAGTTTATTACGTGTACCTTCTGCAATAAATTTTTATTGCAAGGTAAATTCTTACGGTTGGAAATGTTTTTTTTTTATAACCGCATTAGTTAAAGGGCCTAGTGCGAGCAAAAATAAATGACTCGACAAGTTACATAGGCCTCCATATTTACCTACATGCAGTCGTCAGTCGCGCACGCGATTCGTATTTCATACTCTCCCCTTTTATATCCGTTTTTTAATGATTCATAGACCTGAACTAGTTTTCTAATTTAGATAAACTACTGGTGTTCTTTTAATTTGATCTTGGAGCACGGACAAGAAATGGATATCCATCTTCTACTGACATGAGACAACAACTAAAGTCAGAAAAAGGAATTCATTATTTCAATGACTTATTTGTCATCATTGGACGCGCCAGTGTGTTCATAATACAAAGCTACAATGTCACGTAACCATCTCAACATGCCTTCACCTTCACCACACTCTTCAGTCTTCCTTTTTTTTCTCTTACCAAAAGCAACCAGCATCTCTCACCTTAATAACATCGATTTGATTTAATCCTCATTCAACACCGGCCAGCCAGACCAGTGTTCGTCTATCATTCACTCAAACACCCCTTTGTACCTCATCCTCCGCCAGTAGTCACCAGTCAGCAATAGCAAAAGCAAAAGCAGCAGCAACAGCACAACAGCAACGACTGCAATACTCGTTGTTGCGTTCGCCTATGTCTCTTCTTTCTCGCTTTCCTTGATGTACACACATGATTCCCTGTTTCTGTTTGTTTACCCTTTCAATTTGAAGTTGCTTGAGAGGAAATTGAGTATTTGAGTACGGTGTGGAGTTTTGAACTCGTTTTGGCGCTCCTCTACCTGCCATACGGCAGCCGTTTGCCGGTTGTCCTTTAACGTAACGACACAATGTAGTCGTATTCGTCGTAGTCGTAGCCGTAGCCATCGTTTAGCCATTAGTTAAGGAACCAACAAAAAAAAAAACAAAAAAAACTCAATTCAATTGTTTTCGGGAACTTTCATCCCTTACCATGTGCACGTGAGCTCGCGTTGCATTTGTATATGTTTATCGAACGAATGGACGACAATTACAGTGCGCCCCTTATTTTATTTTTATTTTTTTTTGCAATATCTGGTTATAAAGTGCCTCTGTATTTACTCTAATGTACTGCCAGATCCTTTGGGATATACTATACGACTACACGAAATTTTATGCGTACGACAGTCGCACACTAACACATGCCGCCGCTGTCTCGTAAGACAAAGACAGCAAATTGATTGCCCCTAATAGCCTTGTGGATGTGTATTTGTGTATATTTTGAGTGTAAAATGCATTTGTATCTTGTATAATGTGTCACTAGTGGTGGTGTGGTCGCTTGTTGATCTCTCGCTCTCCTTGTGTGCGTTTTTTTTTTTTTTTTGCCTCTAGATTCCGGACCTCCGGCAGAACATTAGTTGCCCATGTCCTATAGACAAAATTTCAGTTTCGTACAATCGTCGTTGCCGATGCACGGAGTCGCTTCGTCGCGTCCTCCTTTAACCTCGTTTTTTAGTTGTTTATTACTTATTTCTGCTCCCATTCTTATTCTTTATTTGTCGTTTTTGTCGGCTTTTTGTATTCTGTTTCGGTTGCTTTATCATATTGTGACGTTGTGTGTCGCCTCAATGAATTTCCTTCGCATCAATACGAATGTACAAAATAAAATGGACGAGCGTTTGAGAATTTTTATTCGCATTATCCTTGGCTGTTATTAATTTTGCTAAAAAAAACGAAACCCCAAAGAAGCAAAAAAAAAAAGAAAAGAAATTCTCTCTTTGTCTCTCCCTGTGTTTCTGTTAATTCTGTGATACAAAATATAAAAGCAAGATAATTTAAATTTTTATTTTTAACTGTAAGTGTAAATTGTTGTACGCCAAAATTAAACGTAAATCATCTCCCATCATGGATAGTGATAGTAATATGGAGCCAGCTGAGCGTAATAACAACATTGAAGTAATCGAATATAAGGAGCATAGAAAGAATAAGAAGAAAAAGCGCGAAAAACGTGAAAAGGATAAAGAGAAGAAATCCCATCATCATCACTATTATCATGGATCATCTGCCGTTAGTAATGTGGAAGTAGTAACTACTCCAGCGGTAGTAGTTACCACAACAACGGCATCAACTACGGCAACTTCGTTTCCACACAATTTAAAAATACGCTTCCTGTTGTCAGGGGTAAATTTCCAAATTCAAATTTTCTATATTCATTTGCACAATATTCATTCTGAACTGTAAATGCTTTTAATTGAATTGGGAAAGGATTAGGATTAGACTGAGGTTTAGGTGAGTCGTTTCAAAAAGCAAACGTTGAAGCAGCAGTTGGGGTGATTAAGTTTCCTAGATAGATCCGGACCCTTGGTTGGAATTGAATTCGGAATAGGTCTTGCGGTTTTAATTTGTGATTTCGTTGGTTCGCTTGACCATATGGTTTAAATAGAAATTGAAATAGAAATCAAGTTTATCAGTTGGTTTCGCTGTTACACACATGTAGTTGCTCATGAAGTTCAATCATAAATACATATATATTCGTGTTTGGGTAGTTCATTGAGCCGGCTTACCTATGTCTAAGATGCTTCCTTTACTCTTAGGGAAAGCGTAGCAAAAAAAAATCCTGATATTTAAATGCATGACAGGAATTGGTCTTTCAATTTCCGACCGGAAATAACCATGTACTTGACATTGACTTGCGAAAGGCTGCTCGTATGATATACGAAAGGAGTTGGCTGTCTTTTATTTTGTACATTTTCGAATTCGTTAGGTTTATTTATTGATTAAATGAATATTTCATCCCCCAACCCTTACTTATTTGTAAGCTGTCAAACCAACGCTGAGAAGTTATATCTACATCGGCTATAATATACAAGAGGGTTGCTTTGTATAGTTGTCTGCTGCTTATTTATTTTCCCCGCAGCCCTATTTTTGCTTTTGCTGAATCATGTATGTTTAAAATTTGTTAACCCTTTTCGAGTGTAAGTTTAACAGTTAGAGGAAACGATAAAAGAGATTTGAATTTCAATTTTGATATGACTTTGTTTTGTCGTTTATTATACAAATTGGTAAGCCGATAAGGAAATGTGCTTTATACTCGTACTTTCAGTAAGAACCATGAAGCTTAACCCTGACCTACTGAATGCTTAAAAATCAAAGACTTTTTTGCCAAGGGTTACAATGTTGTAGCTTTAAATGGAAGGGTTTCAACTTTAAACTTGTTTTTTCAAGGAAATGTAAATTTTTTTTTAATTTTTTACCGAATTGTAAAATCGATAAGTGAACTTGATAAAGAGAATGATGATAACTGTGAATAAGATTAGCTAGTTTATTTGATTGTGGTTCCCATTGCATTCGCAGTTGATAGATTTTTGCTATCCGGTGAATCAGCTACACTTGATAATAAATATTGGGACATAAGCCGAGCAGACGTTCCTTAGATCACCGCTGCTTAGAAGTAGTTTACCAGATAAGCTAAAGTTATGCTAGTGAGAGTAGGCTAGATGAAAAGTGTAGTGCTGGGTTATGACGTTGGCTTCAGTTTGCTAGATCCTTATGTCATTTTGAATCGGGTACAGTAGCCCAAATTTGGTCAAATCGATTGGATTTAAGTGCTGCTTTGATTATGGCAAGATGTTTGCTTACTGCATCGAAGAAAGAACGGTGCTCAGGTGATGAGAGAAGCCTTCTCTGGCTAGTTCACCGACCATACGATAGGCCGGGATGGCGTAGTAACCATTATATGTGGATTTATATGGCTCAGATATTTCATTTAGACCTTGGAGGGAATACCAGGAATTTCATCGTAGGTCGCGTACTGATAAAGAGTCATAAATTTTGCCCTGAAAGACACAGTAAGGACTGTGAAAGCTGAATGGGGAGATACGGGGGGCGTTCAATATATTCTCGGTATCGATATGAAGGAAAATGCTAATTCAATTTAAATTGTTTTTATTTTTCAATATAATCTCCCCTAACATCAATGCATTTGTTACATCTTGAGATAAGCTTTTTTAAACCCTCAAAAAAATAAATTTCCTCTTTCTCTGCAAAATACCCATTTATTGCCGACTTGAGTTCTTCATCATCCGAAAATCTTTTTCCACGAAGACATTTTTTCAAATCCGGAAACAGGAAATAATCATTAGGGGCAAGGTCTGGACTATAGGGTGGGTGTTGGATTTCTTCGAAACCACAATCTCGCGCAGCAGCCTTGGAAACTCGCGCCGTGTGAACAGGAGCGTTGTCATGAAGAAGCAACACACCCGCTGCGAGTTTACCCCGTCTTTTCTTTTTAATTTCCTCCCGCAAATTATGCAAAGTGGAAGCGTAGGATGTGGCCTTTTTTTTTGTACTCAATGAGCAAGATTCCCTTTGAGTCCCAAAAAGCTGTGGCCATGAGCTTCCCGGCAGACGGAGTGACTTTGAACTTCTTCGGGGGGTCTGTTCCTTTTTTATGCCACTGCATGGACTCTTGTTTGCTTTCAGGGTCATAGTGGTGGACCCATGTTTCGTCCCCAATAACAATTCGATCCATAACACCGTCCGCGTTCTCACTACAAATCTCCAAAAGCTCTCTACAGCATGCGATTCTCACTTTTTTCTGAGGCGCTGAGAGCATTCGTGGCACCCACCTTGCACTGACCTTTGAAAGGTTAAGATGGTCATGAAGAATGGTGTGAATGGTACCAATTGAAAGCTTGGTGATCTCTGCCATCATTTTCACCTTTATTCGGGCATCCTCAAGAACAAGTTTTTCGACTTCTTTGATGCTTTCTCCCGTACAAGCAGTAGCCGGGGCGACGGAGCGGGGGTCGTCTTCAATGCTCTCTCTGCCTCTCTTGAACTCACTTGACCACTTTTGCACAGTTGATAATGAAGGTGCGGAACCCTGGTAAACAGCCACCATCTCTTCATGAATAGTTTTTTGACTTTTTCCTTGCTTAGTGAGAAATTTAATTACAGCGCGATGCTCAATTTTCACCATCATCGTCTCAGTTGCCATTATGATTTTGTTTAACTAGAGATAAAACGCGAATTAATAACCACATTTATATGAAATTTTACATGAATGCACTAAAATAATAGTATTACTTGATAAATAAGTCAATTTATATATGCAATCACAGCTTCACCCCGATACCGAGAATATGTTGAACGCCCCTCGTATGCTAGGCTACTCGGAGTAAATCGCCTAACTCGGCAAAGAAGTGTGCATCAAAGGTTATCTCTTTCTCACTAACATTCAGTAGTCTGTCGAGATTGTGGCAAGGGTAATTAAAGGATTTTTTTTCGGCTGTAAAGACCTTAAAATGGGACATAACCAAAGTATTCTCTTACTTCGTACTGATCTATTAGTTTTAATTGAGTCTGGCCCATGCAGATTATCATTTTACACAGCATATAGTGTAACTGAGGTTTTCTAAAAATTTATTTTATTTTGACTTATTTTGGATTGAGATGTTTTAGTCCATACTTGGGTTGTGCCATTGTGCCACGACTTTCCACGTAAAGGCGCTCCAATAAAGGTTGATGTACTCGCGTTAAATTTCATATTCTCATTTTGTTTCTTCTATTCTTGCCAAATTGGCGATTATGTTAAGACTAGCCTGACCCGCTTAAACGAAGTTGATTATTTGCGTGTGCAGATCAAGCACCATCATCATTATGTTTTCCCGCTTAATCAATCCTTTCAGCAGTGGAAAGAAAATTCTGTCGTATGAGGTAGCTTTTAAACTATACAAATCCATCTGTGTTTCTTTGCTCAATTAACGATTTGACTCAGGTTGCCTTATTGGTAGTATGCTTAGTAAACAAACTGTTTCTATTGACCATAATAGCTCTTACAAAAGCGGTAAAACTTAAAAATGATTAGCTTAATTCTATGGTTTACTGAACCTCTGAACTGTTTTTTGAATTATTTATACAAGCACACTAAACATAGATCTATTCCTTTGGTGATTTAAATAATGTAGAATAACAGTCCAAAATCTGTTGAACAATAATCAGATTTATTATTTTAAACAAAACCCTTGCATTCGTTTCTTAGGTTTGAACTTGCGTGCAGTTACTCAATTTCAATGTACATAGCATTGATGCGTGCATCCGGTTTCACATTACTTTTCCGAAGTAGTGAATATCATCGTGTGACGTTTTTGTCTTCATTAAGTCTTCTTGGGCATCTTTCAGAAACCTTAACGTATCGGAAGTATTGGAAACTAAAACATTGTATTTAAGATGACTCTGTGAATATTTCTCAAATCTTTCCGACTAGATGTCTGAAAATTGATAACATTCGCTGACGTACATCACATCAAAAAAAAAAAATCTGCCCTTCTCTCTATTCTCTTTTGCATAAGTTCCCTATCTTAGCAGCTCGGTTGTGTAATCTGTTTTATTCCGAGTCCAATTCAGAAATTCCAAGTAGTGTCAGTTGTTGGAGATTTTACTTTTACATCTTAACGAAATTATATACTACCTCTGTTCGTGTCTAGCACAACACCTGTTTATTCACCCGAATATGCTTCCATCTTTCAGATTTATAATAAATCATTTCACATTTTCTTACATGCTGTAGCACGTGTTTTCACATCCGTTTTTCTTTTTCCTAGTATTTGGCTGGAACATTCACATGTACATATGCGGTTCTAAAGAGCCACTATACACATGCACTCCTCAGTCGTACATCTGGCAGTGACCGTTTGCCTCCACATTGAGCGTGAGTGTGAGGAAATAACTTGTAACCGATAAAACTAGAAATAAATGTCAATAAACTTTATCGAAGTCTTTATGTGGACACACGGGGTACATATTCCCATTTGAGCTCACCTTGTCCTAGTCTCTTAATGGTTTCCTCTGGGGTAGGAAAGTTTTTCACCTTTCGGTTACCTTTCTACTATAAACAGCTGTTTGCCAGAAAAAACCAAACCAGAGCAGATGCTTACGAGTATTGTGTAAAGGGAAAGAAAAATACAAATGAGAGAAGCATGAGTTCTTCATCAATTACAGATTCTGTTTTTTTATTTTTTTTTTTTGCAATACGTTTTCCCTGAACATACATAGATCTTCCAAATGTTTCAATTAAAAAAACAAAATCTCTAGAGATTGAAAGGTAAAAAGGGTTGTTTCTTGATTCTACAATTGATTTCTGGTTTCTAAAATCCCATCTGATGGGCTTGTTAAATATTCTATCGTCATAATGTACAAATCTATGAAAAGACAATACTCCAGGACGTGAAAGATATCAGATATAAACCACAATCATTCGCAGCGGGTGCATGTTGACATGTGCTCGGTGGGTCCACTTAAGTTGTGTGCATTGAATAATTGCTGTCGTCAGAGACGAGACGATTTTGTCTCCTCTTTCTCGTCTTTTTCTTTCTTCACTGGCTTAACATAAAAGAAGAATCCAGATGTTCTCCTCAATGCGATTGACTTGTGCGTCCATTAGATGTTAAACACTTCAGACGTCGTGTAGGTAGCTATAGTAACAAACTAGCATTTCTCCTGTTCTTTTAAGTCAATATTGAATTTTGTTCGTTTTATAATTATACTTGCTTGGGTGTTATTTTAGGAAATAACAGTGCAAAGAGTTCTTCGTAATCCGTTGTTGTTTTTTTTTTTTTTTTTTTTTTTTTTTTTGAATTTAAACTTCCACACTGAAGTGCTGTCTGCAAACTCTTGAATATTGTTTTAAATAACTCTTGCGGTTAGCTACATACTCATTTCTACAACGATTACTTCGATTTCTCAAAATTATTGTACCTGCTATCTGGAGCGGTTTTGTTGAAGAGTTTGCATAACCTATAGAAGTCAACGATAGTGTTAGATACATTTGTGTATACGTAAATGTTTGATTAAAGGGATTACATTGTGATAAGATAGGTGTGAGAAATTGTAGAATTTCCTCTTTCAACTGAAATGGAAATTGTTGTATTTTATGTTGCTCTGCGTGGGTATACCGGTTTAGTGGAGAAGGGAAACTATTGATAATGGAATTTTAAGAATCACATAAATGAAAGAAAGTTTTTGAAACTGATGTTGGATTGGAAATGTACTTGAATGGCTGGACGAGATTGTCAGATATTACATCCTTCTTTATTGTCTTTGCTTGTGTATCTTATGAATCAGATCCAAATACGGCATAAAAAATTTAATTGATGTCTCTGACAACAATGTGAAACTTCATGCAAGATCCTGCCAATCCATTGCTTTATGCAGAAAAACGGGGAATTTTTTTTCCGTCTCTGAGAAGATTCCCAAGAGAGATTTGGTATTTTGAACTTTTTGGCATTGTCTGCAATGGGAATGTTAGTTTTGTGGTGTATGCGTAGAAATATATACTCAGGGACTGAAATACTTGATCACTGCACGATTGGGGATCGACGATCGGTATCCAAAAAGCCTGTAACATCCGCGAATATTGCGTCATTCGGTTATCCGAGGATTGACCAATTTATAGCAACTTTATCAAAATCTCATAATTTATAGTAGCAATTGATAACTCCCCGGTCAGAAACCGAATCTATGTAAATTATGATACATTCCAGCAGCTTTGGAGTTGTTAATCTAGTCGGACCAGACAATTTTTAGAGACTTCATATACACATCAGTCAATCTATGTTATGTATATACGGGCGCTCAATTCAACCAAAATATCGACACCAAACTGCTTCCCAAGCCAAGAAAATAATTACGTTCCTGATCCGTTTAGGGAAAAAAAAACTTGATTAAATAGAACGACGTGAATATCAAAGGGACAAAGGATAGCAACACATCTGCAGGAAGCACATTGTGGAAAAAATGTGCAGGAAAATACTTTGTTTTGCATGAATCAAGATGTAAGATGCTATTACCCTTAGAAAACGTTTTTTTATAACAAATATGAAAGTTAACCCTTAAAATTAAACTTTAGCTGGACCGATTCCACCGCACGAGTAACAATCATTTGTCCGAAAATCTCGTTTCACCCCACAATATTAAATGTATTTGGACAGATGGCAGAATGGACCATTTGAAATTTTCTCATGACATCGGATCGAGCACACAAAATTCAGAGGGAGGGACGCATTTCTTTACTTTAATGCGATGAAATATCATCATGAAATGGTACTATTGTACATGCAGCGCCAGAATAATGCAGTTTTTTTTTCTTTGAATACTGGTTCTCCTTTCTTCACACAAAATAACTGCTCTAGTTGGACAGGGAACGAAATGCGCAAAGAAATATTTTTAGAAGTTTTTTTTTTTCATCGTTTGTTTAACACTTTTTCGTTGTTGTAAACTGAGATTTTAGAAAAATTCTAACTAATAGCTTTGCATATTCGTATTTGTCGTAGCCTCCATTTGTGAACACAAAGTTGCTGAATGCGCCATCTAAGGCGGGATAATATTTTACCGCGTTAGTCCTCTGAAATGGATTCGAATATCTTCCGGGCTTGAGCGTTGGCAGTCATTCATTCAACCTGGTCCAGCCACCTAGGTCAGAGAATTCACATCAATTTGACAAAGTCAATTTGCCCGTGCGGCCGGTCCATCGTTATATGAATGAATAAACTTTCTCTCGAAGCTATCAAGTAGTAAGTCCAAGCTTCTGCTGTAAACATTAGTACCAGTTTAGACATCTTTGGTAATCGATTACTCGTTAACTCCTCTGTTAGTTTGTTTTGAGTCGACTCACAAGGTGAATTTGGTGGCTGTTGGATGGTAGTTATGTTGTTTTTGCCATGAGATGCGCGTTATCGTGATGCAAAATCCATAAATTATCACAATTGAGCAATTTTTTGCGAATTGCTTCACGGCTTGGTTTCTTCTTGGCTTCTTCAAGACTTTCACTCACTTGATGTTTTGTTTGCGCGTCGTACTCAAAAACAGACGTCTTGTCGCTAGTAATGAAAGTTTTGATGAGTATTCGGTTGGGATCAGCATCGGAAAGCAGTGTCCACACGCTGCTTCTCTTGCAGGGGGTTCATGTTCTTCGACACAGGTTTGCAGCGGCACGTATCAATCCAAATTGATTGGTTAAAATTGTTAAACGAAATCGAGATGCTAGTTATCTCTGGTAACTTCTGATGGTCAATTTGCGGTTTATCACCAGTAAGTCTTTGATTTCATCGACGTGTTCCTCACTTGTTGTTGTCGACGGCCTCACGACCACGCGCATCCCATTCGTAAACCACTGTTTTCTTCAGAGCATCATTGCAAACACATTTCTTCAACATTTGCAATTTGTTTTTGTGTCTTTAACACAAAGTTTAATGCAAATTCCTTGCTCAGTTTTTGTATCCATATCGAAAAATCTCGCGAGAAATTTAGTCGATATATACAGTGTTGTGCATATCAATAGCAACTAATGTTACTTATTTGAATCCTTTAGCTTTTAACATACTTTTACTGCTTTATTTAAAATTTTGCTCATCCGTTTCATTTAGCAATGATTTCTGTAGCGAAATGATACACAAATTAACGGTACTTTACAATCGAGCAATACAATTAGAATGATTGTTTTTCAGTTGTGCATAACAAAAGCAACTTTAGCGATTGTGATTTTGCTCACCTGATTAACACTAAATTATTGTCACATTTCATGTTTTGTGAGTTACTGGTGGTGATTCAAACATTAGGAGCATTTGCAATTGTAGCTTGGAACATAGAAGTGTGTTTATTTATCATGGCTCGAGATAAATATCACGAAAGCGTAAAACAAAAAATAATTGATCAGTTTGAAAGTGGATTTTCTCTAATTTCCTTGGCAAAAAAGTATAATATCAATAAGTTGCTCATCTCGCTCTTAATTAAAAAGTATAAGGTCACAAAATCTATTAAAACCATTCATTTGGGCGGAAGCAGGTTTCAAAAGTTATAGGCCGGCTAGAAAACCATTGCTGACTAGGAAGCATTTAGAGAAAAGGCATGATATTTGCGTTAAAATATTGCTGATTGAATTTATAAAATTTATTCATATTTTAGGTTGAGTTTTACAAAAGCACACTTTCATTGGACTACTGACCAATGGAAATCAGTGCTATTTAGCGATGAATCGAAGTTTAACCTTTTTGCAAGCGATGGTATGACAACTGTTCGTCGGCGAAAGGGGGAACGACTAAAACCACAAAACTGCAAAGCCACGGAGGAGGTTCGGCAATGGTTTGGGCCTGCTTTTCTGGTTTTGGGCAAGGACCCTTACATGAGATTGAAGGGATAATGGATCGGTTTGCCTACAAGCAGATTTTAGAGTCAGTCATGTTGCCTTTTGAAAGCAGAAAATGCCACCAGACTGGGTATTCCAACATGACAATGACCCTAAACACACGACAAAGGTTGTAAAAGAGTGGCTGGCAGCAAATAGGGTTCAGGTATTGGATTGGCCTGCCCAATCACCTGACCTGAACCCAATCGAAAATCTGTTTGGCATCCTCAAGCGGCGAGTTGGTGGGCAGCGCTTTCCGAACAAAGCCGCCTAGTTCAAGCACTAAAAGAAAACTGGAGAAGCATTCCACAAAGTACTATTGATAATTTAATAGCTTCAATGCCAAAAAGATGTGCCTCTGTAATACAAAACAAAGGCTATTTTACAAAATACTAATAAAAAAAACCATTTATCTACTTTCAATTTTGTAGTTGCTTTAGTTATGCACAGTGCAATTTGTTCATTATTATTTTTTTCTACTTATTGAGTTGAAACAATTGAATTAAAAAGTTATTTTTCGTTATTTTTCATTAATCTGCATATTAATTTATATAAAAAAAAATTTAAATGAAACTTCTAGAAAAAAAAAAAAACAGTTATAGTTAAAAAATGTTAAAGGGTGAAATGGTTGGTATGCACAACACTGTACATTTGGCAATTGTCATGCTACAACTACGGTTAAAATTGTACACGTTGGCTATTCCATATTTAGAACAAGGTATCTTATAGCTGTACGCGAGAGGAACGTATTGTCTAAGTAACACCTTATCACCTAATAGCTAAGTTGTTGGTTGTCATTCCTAGTCTTCGTTCACCACTAAACCCTCTTTTGACGCTTCTGTTTGAAGACGCACCTCTGACATCGCACAGTCAGAGATCTGTGAGATTAGAAACGTGCTTTCAAATATGATGCTGAAGACATTATGTAGCATTATGAGATGCACGTTTCCATACATTTTTGTGTATCACACATTTAGAAAACTCCAAACATCTTTACACTCCGTTTACTTAGATTGGAGAAGCCTCTACACTTGTCTGCGTTGTATCACCAGTATGCAGAGATGTAAAGCTGTGTTAATGTCAAAAAGTTCTCAAAAAGGGGAACGAGGCAAATGCGTTTTTAAGTTTTGGTTTACTCTAGACCTTAATAGTTCTATGGAATTAAATATTGAATGAGGAATCCAATGCTGGTATGGTGGTAATGATGGACTTGTGTAATAAGTTTTGACCACTCCGACAATCATGATTATATTTGGTGTAGTTGAACACTATCACAGATGTAGGAGTTATGGGGTATACAAACCAATTAATCTTCCATCAATCATTCTCTCGTTTTCCTGCTGCAATTATGTAAACCTCTAACCTATAAGATGCATGCATTCGTTTGATGAATTCATGTTCCGGTAGACGACATCTGTTAGACTCATGTGTCGCCCTGCCATAATGTTCCAACATTTGGCATATTTTCTATTTCTCCGGTAATGGTCAGCATTTATTTAATTATTCACTTTTAGGTTTTAAAAGTTTTAAGAAGCATTTTCACATGATGTTAGGCCATCGTTTATAGAAGCAATCGATTATCGCATGCGGTAACATTGTTTTATGCACTCCGTCCCGCAGGAAGTTTATGTAAAAAGCGGAAAAACGTTTTATCAACCATTGTCCATATGTTTCGTGATATAATCATGAATAAATTAAATTGTTACCTACGTTATGAGTTGGTTTATTTTAAGGGGATTGGCCCTCAATTTTATGTTCTACCCTGTTTCTTCCTAATGCATATCAAACAATTCTAGAATTCAGGTCACGCCTTAAGTTAATTAAGTGCAAACTGGAGGAAATACACAGATAACAATGTAATTTCCGTATTTTATAAAGAGAACGTAGTGTTATTCGCTCACACCATGAAAATCCTTTGCTGCTTTGTGCACTCAAACATATCAATACAACAAGGCTTTAGGGATTGAACCATTGTTTTAGATAATTCCTTTTGTTTGCATCTTATTTATTCTATTGTATTTACGAGCCAAAGTGTTTTTAAAAATTTCTCATTTTCTTTGTTTTAGCAAAAAACCGAGTTAAGCCCACCGACACATCAATCTTCAGAGCCCAGTATTCCAAACGTAAGCCCAAAACATTTACCGAATACGAGAAACAATTCACATTCCGCCACATCGCTTCTTCAGGCATCGAATGTCACACCAGTTGAATCCTCAACTACATCCTCTTTATCAATAACATCTGCAGCGTCACATCATAAACAGGCAAAGGAACGAGACGAACGATTACGTTCAACATCGCCATACACCTCAACACCTGGTAGTGTTGGAGGAGCCACAGGCACTGCTGGTAATAATACATCTAGTGGAGCGCCTAGCTTGTATGTTTCAGTGCCACTTTCAACTGCTAATGTACCTGGAGTTAATTTGCCCACAACAACCACCTCAGGTAAAGTATTCTTTTTGTTTTTATCTATTATTGTACCTTCTTGCTATTCAATAAGTAACTCATTATCTTAGATCATCCCACCCCATCTCAATCGACACGTGCTGCCACTCAACAACAGCAACAGCAACAACAGCAACAGCAATTGCAAGCCAACCCTACAATCGTGGAACGTCAATCACCTCGAATCCATCATCAGCAGCAACAGCAACAGCAGCAGCAACAACAGCAGGTTGCGTCGTCCCCAGCAGTGTCGGAACATGGAAGTTTTTCATCATCGCTACAATCACCGGCTCATGCTGTCATACTTCAAAGTGGGAAGTCACCATCACCCAGTGTTACGGGAAGTCTTACGGCCACAACAACAGAAAGTGGGAATTTAAAAATTAGCTATGAAAAGCAAAATTCACGTGTGGCACAGTTGCAAGAACAGGAATCAGCCCCAGTACGAAGATCGAGGTAAGTTAAGGATGGCAAATATTTTGAAAGAAATCCATTTAATCCTTGAGAATAGGAACATTTTGCTGCATGTTGCTGGATTGCTGCTTTAATTTATTTTCTGTAATATTTGTTGCCATTAGTTTTGACAAAATCTTTTTAGTTGTTCTCATTTTGATTTCGACATTTAAATAATTTTTTTTTGTTGGTTGTGCATAAATGTTGTTGTTGATATTGTTGGGACCTTTAATTATTTATTTGTTATTTTTGTTCACTTAGGAATTTGTAGTTTTTCTTATTTTTTTTTTCTGATACTGACAGATTGTGTTGTTAGGGAATTCTGTAACTATAAGACATTTCCATGTCAGTTTAGTACGTTAAATATAGTAGTCACATCTACTACTGACAGGCTGAACAGTATAAAGTTTTGCTAATAACAAGTTTGACCAATTTAAACAATTCTCCTCACCAAATATAGTAAAGAAACCTTAAGCTTAACTACCCAACTTTATTGCTAAACGTGCTCCGTTGGTCTTTTGGTCTCAAAGATATTTCATCTTTACTCAGCACTCCTGAATGTTCCCTTGGAGGAGCACGATTTGCTTGTGAAACCGAGTGTCGAAAAGTTTGTTTAGATAAAGTTTATCTACTTATCACAACTGATAATGCAAATTTTGTGCACAATAGCATAAAGATGACCCCTCTCATAGATTATTTGGGCTTCGTTCTATATTTCGTTGAGTTCCATCGACATTGTTCGTTATATTGCTTCTTTTTACCAATTTCGTTTTTCGTTTCTGTTTGGTGTATCGCAGACTAGAGCGCCACTGACTGTAATTCGAATGCGAAGTCTTCTTTGCTATTTTCCAAGCTTCCATTTGCGATTCATAAGGAGACTTCGACTTTCTATGTAGCGCCAGTCTTTCCAAGGTGCATGTACTTCCCCATACTTACTATCAGAGATTTCGATTTGGAAGATGTCTACTCTACACGAGTATACTCATTAAAGTTCCCTATCCGACACCTTTTGTTTCTTTACGACTGGTACAAGGAAGTTTTGATTCATTGTGGTCCATTTCCCTGACTTTGGCATATCTTAGCTCTTCGTTCTAAATGGTTTTTCAATAGGGACTTGACAATTTTAAATTTAATTTGTGAACGCACTCTTTCACTAATCATCAAACTGTCACTGTCAATTTATTCAGTAAACTCAACATTTTCATCATGGTAAAGTACACGAAGAATTACCGAAATTCGGAGTCGGTGACTGCAACTTTAAGAGCATGAACTCCAATTTTCGGTCGTAATTCTCGCCCTAGTAGACAGGCAATAACAAGTTCAGTGCAAAAATTTGAGTATACATATTCGTTGTGTGATGTTGCCGTGTCAGTCAGACAACGGGTTGGTCGAAGTGTAGAAAATATCGCTGCCGTTTAGGCGTCCGTAGCAAACGATCCAAATCAGTCAATTCCACGGCGTTCTCAAGAATTGGGCATCGCTCAGACCACATTATGGCGTATTTTGCGTATTGATCGTGGTTTACACCCATACAAGATCAACCAGACCTGACTCAAGAATTGAAGCCGATGGACTATTTGAAGCGATGTACGTTCTCCGATTGGGTTCTGGAGAAGATGTGCCAAGATGATCTTCATGTGATCATCTTCAGTGACGAAGCTCATTTTTGGCTCAATGGGTTCGTCAATAAGCAAAATATGCGTTATTTGTCGGGTGAAAATCTACATGTGCTTCATGAATCACCACTTCATCCACAAAAAATAACTGTTTGGTGCGGTTTGCATGCCGGCGGCGTTATTGGGCCATATTTTTTCGTCGACGATAACGATCGTCACGTTACTGTGAATGGTAAGCGGTATCGCGCCATGATCACCGATTATTTTTGGTCGGAATCGGAAGATATGGACTTGGACGACATGTGGTTTCAACAGGATGATGCCACAAACCACACAGCACACGCTACAATCGATTTATTGAAGAGTAAGTATGGTGAGCGTGTTATCTCAAGAAATGGGCCAGTCGATTGGCCGCCTCGTTCGTGCGATTTAACGCCGCTTGATTATTTTCTGTGGGGCTACGTTAAGTCTTTGGTTTATGCCAACACACCGACGACGTTGGAAGAGCTCAGAGCCAACATTGAACGCGAAATAGTGGTCGAAATGTGTGGCCGAGTCGTTGAAAATTGGGTCCAATGAATCGACCGCTGCAAACGTGTCCGTGGTGGCCATATGAACGAAGTCGAGTTCCATTCATAAATGTTTTGATTGTACTTCAAGCCGATAATAAAGTTTTTGAAATATCTCAAATGCTTTGCGTTTTATTTAAAAAAAAAGTTGTCAAGTCCTTATTGGAAAACCCTATAGATACATGTACATGTTGATGCACTTGATTGTAATCACAGTTGTGGCTTTATCTACAATACATTGGCGTCCTCGCACCTGGAATCTAGTATTCTCTGAAGTATTTTTTTTCGAAGGGCTTTAATATAAATTTCGGCTTTTTGCTTATCGTTCAAGAGCTATCCCACCCTTACATTATGGAATAAGCATTCGCTACGAGGTAACTGCAAATTCCCCAATTACTCTGAAGTTATAGCTTTGGACAGTGACGCTCTGTACCAAATGATAGGCGGCTGTTACTATGTTGGTTTTGTCTTGTCTCCATTGAATATACAACCTTTTCTTTTCGCCTTTTTTATTCAATTGCCATAAGAACTGGTAGGGTGAGACCGATGATGTAAATGCCGTGAGCATATCCCAAGAGCTGCAGGTTGCTCTGTCCTTCAGTGCTTACCTGTCCCGTGGGCTAACTGTTGCAGCATTAAACTGGAAAAAAATATTTGCATCTATGATTCGCTCTGGAAAAGATTACAATAAAAACCATTTTAGGACAGCTACTGCACGCACAATTTTCTTACATAAGCTCTGAATGTTTTTCTCATCGCGAAACTCTTCTTTTTCCTTAAGCTGTGACGCTGCGTGGTTTTAATTTTCTTTCTTGCTCTGCATTCTTCTTTTATTGATCTAGTTCCTCGTTGCAGATGGTTTTTTGTGCATCTTTTCCGTCATAATATCTGTGTCTCAATGTTCGACGACGTCTTGGATAGCTGGTATCGCGAAGACTCTAATCTTGACTAGGTATCTTAAAACCTTCAGCGTTAAGTCTTTTACTGGATAGCCGGATTCTGAAGTGACATTTTGACTTCGGAAAGACCTACATTTATCGGCAGGTGGTCGATTTCACTGGCGCTCCGACCATTTAGAGTAAGCTAGCTCTCCTAAACTCATTTTATCGTGTTATCTCCTGTCTTGCAACTAATCCGCCAAAGTTGTCTTCACTATCGATTTGACCACGGAAGTTCCCATTTACATTTTGCTGTCCTTCAGAGAATTTGTCCGATAAGACGTAAAAATACTTTTGGACAGGGTTTCCAGATTCGTCAGTCGAAATGCCTGCACATTTAAAGTTTATGTTAAAGAATTTTGCTTTCATGCGTGTAACCCGATCACTACACTTTTCAATGTGGATATCGCTATTCGTTCATACGTTTTTTAAGATGAGCTGTCTACTATCGGAGGATTGATTCATTCGTAAGGAAATAATGGTCCAAAAAATTGATCTATGGGAGCAGTGACTTGTAGGCCACCCACCTACATACTTCATTCATTCGTAATCGTTGTTAAACAATTTGCCACAGCCTTCAGCTTCTTTACAAGGTTCCCATCGTCATTTTAGGGCATCTTTAGCTAAGCTCTCACACTGGTCTGTAGCTGAGCTTGTATATTTTACTCCTAGAAACCACGAGTATTAATTTTTTAGCATCTTCTTTTTGGTGTAATCCGATAAGAGTTTCATGGTAAAGGTTTGATGAGTCACAATTCATCATTTGTGGCGTTTTACGAGTATATGCTGTTGTTATTCAACTTGATAAGTCATTGTGGACCGACAAAGATTCTGACTTACCTTTGTCATTTCAACCCTTTGTACGAGTATATGCATTTGGGCATTCCTATGTTCATTGCACCATGTAGACACTGCAATTAACAAGACCCTGCTTTTGCTCTGATTTCCAACGTCGTTTTTCGGCCAATTCATCAATAAAAGTTAGCAAGTAAGTTTTGTGTAGAATAAAACAACTTACATGCAATTCAAACCGAACACCAGCACTTTTATTGAAAGAATTGTGCACAAGAACTCCCTCATACTTCTCGTACATTGTCTAACATTGCGATGAGTATATTAGATTTGGACTAACGACGGTCGTTTATAACAAAAACAGTTTGATAAACGAATTTTGGACATTGCTTTGGTGTATACAGGCTTAAGCTTTTGATTCTTTGGTCATTTCTTCGGTGCATTTAGCTTACATTTTAACGTTATAACATATCGTCGTACAATCTCTTAAACTCTTTCGAACGTTTTTTTCACAATCGCTGAAGACGATAAGCAAATCCTTCAAAGATTCGCGATGTCATTATACATAAAGTTTGTTTAGGGTCACATGTCAATCTACCTCCCACAAATCCGCATTGACTGCAATAGAGTTCGGTAACACATATTTCTTCGTCGACTTTTCAGTATGTTTTCCTAGTATACAACTTAGTTTCACTGACCGAAAGTTAGTTGTTACAATTTCTCGTGTCCCCTTTGCTTTTATACTTACTTACATAACGGGCTCCCGACCCGTGAAGAGTTTCTGCCTGAGACACAGCAGCCTCCCACACTCTTCGATATCAAGCGCGCTGCTTCACTTCCATGTCGCCTCGAATCTAGGGACTGTGATTCGAAGACCCTCTTTGCTGGAGCATTATTGTCCGCTCGATATGGCCGCGTGAGTGTAGTCGACGTGTACGTGTTTTAGCTTTTTGGAATACACCCACATATTGATACAACTCATAGAATTCGTGGTTGTATCTTCTCATCCATCTGCCCTCCTCGCGTACAAGATCAAATATTCGACGAAGAATTTTTTTCTCGAAAGTATTCAATATCTGCTTTCTTTCTTCTATCCTCTTTCCTGCTTATCGTCCAGCACTCGGCTCCATAGAGTAGTACTAGCAGGATCAATGTTTTGTAAAGAATGCCTTTCGTCTTCAGAGTTAGAAGAAGATAAGTTTTCTAGGGTAAGTCTTCGCTGAATCTCCACTAGCGTGTATTGTTTATTCCGAGATAGTTAAACCTTTAATCACTTCGAAGTTACTGTTGTCAACAGTGACGTCTTGTCCTAAGGGGGTGGACAGATTCTTATTTTTTTGTTGACAACATGCACAGCTTGAGTCTTGAATCGCTGTCAAACCCAGATACACGTCAATCTCGAAGTTGGGTGCTTTTCAACTTCGAGATACAGATTCACACAGATACGCATTGTGTTGGCGCTTACGGCTATACATGTATTCAACTTTTGACATTCAAATTCACATTCTGGTCAGCCCTTTACTTCAAGGCCAACTTGTTTCGCCTGCCCGTTGAGAGCGACCGATCACGTCGATGTCGTCTGCATATCCCAGCAGCTAGACATATTTGTTGAAGATAAGATCGCCTTGAAGATGGGGCATATAGAGCTGATAGTCCAGTTATCGGACATGGCTTTATCTACCCATGCCTGCACCCTACCAAAACATCACCTCCATATTTGAAACGTTCCGCGACCTTGTTCTTCAGGTTTTTGATAGCTAAGCCAACCTCTTCTTTGCTGAAGCAGCGATGCCCACTTCATTAACTGGATGTGGGTTCTTATCCTATCACTCTCTTTAGATGCTGTCTATTAAGTAGCTGCTGAACGTGCTGCTTAAATACATCTACTATTCCATGCATTATGTGACTATGCTTCCTTCGAAGAGCCTGCCTTCCGGGCTTGAAGTCAGCTGCCAGTCTGCTGTTTCTATCGGGAGACTCTTCGATATCCTTGAGCTATGATACTGCTTAGGCCCTTTTCTTTTTACGCACGATCTTATTTTCAATTGTTCTGATTCGATATGCTTCCCTTTACCATTATAATGTGTAGCAGTTAGTCATTTGATTGCTTCTCATCATTTTATTGAATAAGATCGGGATTCAAGAGTTTCAATAGTCGTTAGCGATAGCATGTGGCAGTGGAGGGGCGCTGGAGTTCCTCGTGTGCCGTGAAGTACTCTTCCCATCTATGGCGAATTTCCATGAACTCCGCTAGCAGGCGTATAGTCTTAAATACATTTCGGTGATTGAATCTATTCCTAGTTTTTCTTCGTTGTGTGGCAATGTTAAAAAATATTAAATCGCCTGCCTATGTCTGTTCGACGCTGCACTTCTTATCTTGCTTGTGACGGAACTTCTTCTATACAATGCCTCGATTTTGAATATTATATACCCAAGCTTACCTGAATATGTAGACACTCAAGTGGTTTCTTTGACATGACTTATTCTTCTTCAGCTCTTTAAAGCAAATTACACAAAAATCTGATCATTTAAAGGCTCCTTTGCAGGACTAATGTTTACCCGAGTCCTAAAGACAATAGCCAACTTCTACTGATGCAAATTCTATTTGACCTGGTGTTTCTTTATTTTTCTTTCGTTAACTTTTCTCTTAGGGAACCTCATTCCCTCATTTAATATTTCATTTTCACTTATTTTTCCAATGACCATGCCTAGTATAAGCCAAAATTATTTAAATCTTTGAACGTAATAGAATTTCGCAGTTGCAAGTCAACCATCTTTCTTTTTGTTTTCAATTAATTTTCTTACATGCTTACCGCACCGTAAATAACTAATTAAACCAAACCACGTAACGTACAAATTGAAACAAAATATAAATTCTTATTTTGCACACACTTTGAAACGAACAACAAACAAAAAATAAAAACACTTAATCGTCAAGATCACGATCTGGAGAGAGCAGCAATGCAATGCCATCAAAGCCACGTTTTGGTAAGAAACGTTCAGCAGCAGCATCTCATACACCATTGGCGAAGTCATTGTCATCATCATCGCTGGCGAGTGCTCCAATTGAAAAACCTAGATCGACATCGTCTATATCAAATCATCCACCGGACATGTTCTCAGAGAATTCACAAAAATCACAGCAGTCGTCTACGCCACCATTGCCTGTGCCGTTATTAGCAGCACCACCACCACCGGCGGCACCTGTCTTGACGCCTCCCAAACTGGTTGACAACAATGACAAACATGGGATTGCAATGAGCCATGGTAGCAGTAGCAATAACAACAACAACAACAACAACAATAATAATAATAATAATAGTAACAACAACAGTAATAGCAATAGTGCAATGAATTTATCTTCTTCCTCTTCCGTTTCGTCGACACCCCCACCACCACTACCACCACCACCTCCACAATCAAGCACAACCACTGCGCCATTCCCTTCTTTCCCTACTTCAACTTCTTCTCCTTCTTCTGCGTCTTCTGTATCTTTGGCAAATTTCACTTCTACTTCATCTAGTTCACCCCTGACAAATATGTCATCAGTTAAGAGTAAAAGTATGGCCACCAGTAGTGAGAGTGTTAACACAATGGCAACAGCACATATAGCTAATAGTCGTAGAAACAGTTGTAGTTCTATAACGCCATCACCACCATCTGCACCATCGACACCAACTTCGCAAGCTGCCACAATTGCACAAGTGTCGCAAAATGTAGCTTCAGGGAAGCCTCTTAATAAGAAATTGCTACGTGCCCAACAATCGCACTATATGCAACAACAACAGCAGCAACAAATGGCAGCTATACAGCACCAACAGCAACAGCAACAGCAGCAACAACAACAAAATGCATCTTCTGTTAAAACAGATCCAACAACTACTCATTCTCCTCTAATTGATGAACCAAATTCTAACACCAACCCTCCAACCATTTCTAGAACGCCCGACAGTGGAATATTCTCTTCATCCTTTAACATCAGCAGCAGTTCGCAGAGTTCTCAATCCGGAATTGCGCCAGTTACATCGAATACATCGCTTAATGGTGGCCTGAAATTCAGTTATGAAGCCCAACCGGGTGTTGCTGCGGTACCCACCCCGCCATCGGTTGACACGAATCTAACAGCTAACCCAGTTTTTAAAGATTCACCACCAAGTTCCCCAGGATCGGAAGCCGGATCAGCACGGAAACGTGGTAGAAAGGCAAATGATTTGAAGGATGTGAAAGTATTTCAGAATGGCGGAGTTACTACAACTCCACCCACGCCAACGACAAATGGGCCCATGCATGCGACGCATATGTTAGGCAACCAACTGAATCCGTCAAGTAGTGTGGCTCAAAAGCTAACCGATCAGCTGCATATGGAAATTCAGGATCACAGCGTTTACGCTGAGCCCCAACCGCCACAGTTTATTGGAGTACCGTTCCCTGCAAAGCCAGTCAATAATGTAAGTTAAAATCAATTTGCAATTAAGATGTAAGTCTCTAAAATGTTTGTTTGGTTTTTCAGGTCCGGAACACATCAAATGCACCAAGTGGTGCCAATTCGTTGGCATCAATGTTCGGTGGTGGTAATGGAGGGGGTTATGCTCCACAATCTCTGGAGCAGTTGCTCGAACGACAGTGGGAGCAGGGATCGCAGTTTTTAATGGAACAAGCACAGCATTTTGATAGTGAGTACCAAAGTTATTTGCTTAATTTTATTATAAGGGTAGTTGTTAAAATAAAGTCGTAAAGTACCATGTCCCGATGTGAAGTGTGATATTCCGAAACGACGACACGTCTTGCCCATTATGTAAATTTCATAGGATCACTCATGGTATTATGGTGCCACATAGTAGAATACCTTTATAGTGGGGTGAATATGAACGAGTTTAGGAGAACCTTGACTACTATTGAGTTCAACATACAAATGCTACTTTTTGTTTGGTTTTCCAAACTCACTGGCTCTCTCTCTCCACTTCATCTTAAGTGACCTCGATTCCTTTAGAATTGTTCTGCACCGAGTCTACTTAGGACCACCAGCTCCGTTGCAATTTAAACGTCAGCTGTAACTTATTGTACCATCTAGCGATGTGTTTTGGTTACTGGTCTGTTCTCTCACTCTTACACACTGCTGCGAAAAGCTTATTCTGAGTATTTAAGTAGATTTTGGACACCATAGCCAAAAAAGCGTTAGCCTTACCGATATTGCTTTCCTAATACCGATCCGTGCTGCCGTTAGCCAAGAAGATACTTTCTCCAGCAATGTCACTTGAACTTGAGAGGTTACTGGCTTTACTTATTCATGTTTAGTTCTACTCCCTAGCTTTTATTTTCAAACTTTGAATTAACTTGTAAATGTGTATAGCCATAAACGCGCAGACGTCGCCCGTGTACTCCGGGCTCTTTAGATTTCGTAGACGTCTTTACCTGAGAATGCGAAATATTGCATCACAACCTATAGCGTCTATTTCGCAAGGCGGTCTATATGAACCTGTGACTTATTTAGTTCACGTTGATGACACTTTGCTAATAGTGATACGTAAGACTTTAGGCATTCGTTGACGCTATCTTCTTGGCACTACTACGAAGAAGAAAATATATTCTTTGCCAATTTCTGCAGTCCATTTGTTGATCCTCTTTGGCTACTTTTTCATTATTAATTTATTTTACGCTTCGGGGATACACTAATTTTCCGGAAAAATTCTGCAGTCAGTTCAACGCTTTATTCTTCCTGAAGGCGTTTGTAGTGAGGTCCGATTTGTATTCGGGAATCTGTCACGTTGCCATCCAAATTAATCATTTAAGTACTTGCTCCATTGTAAGCCATCGGGGAACAGATGCGGTTTGCCTCGAGCTCGTACAAAGTGGTTGGCTTGACGTAGCCCCAGAGAAAATAATCGAGTGGTGTTAAATCGCATGATCGCGGCGGCCAACTGATGGACGCTCACCGTGAGATGACTCAATCTCCAAATTTCTCCTTGTATGTCATGTAGCGCCGTCTTGTTGGAACCACAGCTCAGATATATCGATGTTGTCGAGCTCTGACCACAGAAAGTCGGTTAACATCGCTCTTTACCTGAGACCATTGACGGTGACGATGTCTCCTTCCTCATTTCGTAAGAAATAAGGTTCGATGATGATGAATCTTTGTGGATGCATTGATGCTACCCTTGTGGGTTGTGTGCCCAATAATAACGGCAAATTTGCTTGTTGATATAGCCGCTGAACCAAAACTGGGCCTCGACCGAGAAGATGATTTTTTAGCCAAAATTTCCAGCGCCCAATTAGCGAGCCCACGGCGTTGTCTATGGTTATCCGGCTTCAATTCTTACATCAGCACAATCTTATATGGATGTACCCCCAAAACCAAACGCAAAATATGCCGAATTGACTCTGGCGATGCCCAATTAAGCTGATTGGCGCCGAATCGACATTTCTAGGTCTTCTTCGATGCTTGCGGCTACGGTGACTATGTTTTCTTCATTTCCTAAGAAAAAAGATCGAAAAAAGTGTACTCACGCTGAAACTTTTCAACGGCGCGACGAATTGCCTGCACACTGAACCTCACGACGAAATTCACGTTGCGTATTTACAACTGAGTCGGAATTTCGATAATATTTTTTAATAATTTGCGCACGTTCTGCAAGCGTAAAACGATGTACGATGAAATGGCAAACCTTACTGAATATTTTGACAGCTGGATGTCATTGGTAACTGTGGCAGCTTCTGAAACATAACAATTGGAAAAATTATCAGTGATATCTGATCACCCTTTAACAGTAATGTGACTATTTATTTCATCAAAAAAAAAAAATAATTATTAGGTACTTAGTTCAACTACACGTGCAAATGATCAAATTGTTTTATCAAAATGGATGTTCTGTTCGAGCAACGTTCCGCGCGCTTCGCCCATTTTACTGACTCAGTAAACGATAAAGCAACACCCGTACGTCAACGAAAAGCAAGATCTGCCGAAAACATCGCCGCTGTCCGTGAGAGTATGCAGGAGAATACGAGGAAGTCGATTTCGCGTCGCTCACAAGTACTCGGCCTTTCGCAGACCACAACTTGGCCCGAGACCTTGGTCATCTCACGTGGAGGTGATGTGAACTCGCCACCGAGATCGTGCGATTTGACGCCCTTAGACTTTTACTTGTGGGGTTTTCTGAAGTCGCATGTCTATGCGAATTACCCACAAACCACAGCGGCCCTGAACGCCAGCATAACCCATGCCATCGGTCAAATTCAGCCTGATTTATGCGCCAGAGTCATGGAAAATTGGACATTTCGGATGCGCGCCACCCAGAGAAGTCGCGGCGGACATTTGAACGATGTTATATTCCATATATAATGGCATCAATAGGCCTTTCAAACGAATAAACAATTTCTATGATATCTCACACAACACTTTGTTTTATTTAAATTTAAAGATAGGAAGCGCTTAATGAAAGACCCTTTAGTTTGGCTGAAATCTAATTATGAATCACTTAAAATAGAATTTAGTTTTTATTTCTAGAAGTTTTCTTTAATAATGGAGTTTCTGTAGCGTAGTGCATTTACCAGCCTCTGTCTCCGTTTAGTATGTTTATCGCCTCTTTCAGCTGAATTACCAGCGATCCAAAGAAATTATGGTGGAATTCCTTTAAGATGGGACATATCGCGATGAAGTGGATCACGTCGTCTCGCTCCTTGAGTTTACAAAGGGTACACAAAATTGGTAAACCTCACCGAGTGGTATGGTATATAATTCAAATTCGTTATTTTTCCTCTTGTTTTAAAGATTTTAACACATCCGTTGGGTTTTGAGCCAGAAAATACCTGTTCTCTTCCAAATAATGGTTCATACAGTTTCGTAATGACGGGGCTTCATTTACAGACTCTTCGTACATACTATGACCAGTTTTAACAAGTAAGGTATTGAAGTTTTGTGTTAGGAAGGTGGGCTGTTGGTTTGGTGTTGTTCTAGGTCTAAGTTTTTCCGTTCTTGTAGACATTTTCCCCTATTACCGCACTATCTTGGGTATACTTTTATGGTATACAGAAACAAAGGTGCATCTCCTGTCTCTAGGTGGGTATATATCATAGTTTGGAAAATTCGCTCTATGAAGTAAGGCAGGAACTTTTACACGTTTTCGAAGGGGCAGTGCTTCTGCATAAAAAAAGATAGATGTTACAGTGGTAGGAAATATTTTCTGTTTCGAGATATACCACCTTAATCAAAAAGTTTTCGAAATTTATTCAGAAAATTAATCCTCGAAACATTTTTTTATATTCGGTTTTCGGTATATCCATCAGTGCTTCCTGCGATTTTTCCATTACTTCCTCTCGGCTGCTGAAACGCTTTCCCCATAGTGGTTTTTTAACTCGATTTAACAGAAGGAAGTCACAGGGAGCCAAATCAGGTGAATTCGGTGGCTGTTGGATGGTATTTGTAGCATTTTTCGTCAAAAAATTACGAATAATGATGGCACTGTGCGACGGTGCGTTATCATGGTGCAAAATCCACGAGTTTTCTGCCCACAATTCTGGTCTCTTTCGGCGAATTGCTCCACGCAAACGTCTCATAACGCCCAAATAACACTCTTTATTTACTGTCTGGCCTTCTGGCAAAAATTCATGATGCACTACACCCTTGTAATCCATGAAAACCGTGAGCATTGCCTTCTTATTTTGACTGAAAACGACGTGTTTTTTTTTTGTCTCGGCTCATTTGGTGAACGCCATTCACTTGCCTGATGTCTGGATTGCATGTCATACTCATAAACCCACGTCTCGTCTCCAGTAATGATCCTTTTGATGAATGTGGGATCGGATTTAGCCTCGAAAATCGTCTCTTTTGCGACGTCAACACGGTCTCTTTTTTTGCATGAAATTGAGGTCTTTTGGCACCAACTTTGCTGCTACACGACGGAAGCCCAAATCATTAACCAATATTTCTGCAATGTTCCAGTCCTCCGCTATCTCTCTGATGGTTAATTTGTGGTTTCTTTTACTCCATCAATGTTTTCGTCGGTTTTCGGTTGTCGGTGACAACTTTCACTTCTTCTTCTGTAATTAGTGCATCAAAAAATTCGTCGACTAGCACGGCTAATTAAAAGGAAGTCGATTTTAGCTCTGCGTTGAGGAGCATTGCAAAGTGTTCTCATAACTGATCTGCTTGTAGTCCTGAAGCGATGGCATTTCTTTTTCCATTGATAATTTTGACGTTGTGTCTTTCCATGACAAGAGGTGCGGGTGAATGACATGTCTTTGATCAATACAGAATGCTTTTCAGCCAATTTTGCATCCACTGTATCAATTTCCAGACAATATATTGTAAAGGGTTGTCAATTTGACGGTTGAAAGTTGATTTGTGGTTAGTACGTTTTGCCATTTTAACGCCAGAACCATAATTCGGTTCGCTAAACTTATCGTCCGCTAGGTCCATTTTACAGTCGACATCATCGTCCATCTAAGAAAGTTATTCGGATGAATCGTTTTCGCACCACGTACACTCTAGTGGATAATAGGCATCCCCAAAGACGACAAACAGTGCGAACAGAAGAAATTATTGCCATTGTGGAGCGCAGTGTTGAGGAGAATCCGTCGATTCGCCAACGTGCACAGCAACTGGAGTTATGCCCATCCACTTTGTGGAAGATTTTACGAAAAGATCTTGGCTGAAAAGCTTATAAGATCAGGCTTGTGCAAGAGTTGAAACCGGTTCGGTGAATGGACCGAAAACATGATTCAGCTTGATCCTCATTTTCAACGTGAGGCTTGTAAACAAGCAAAATAGCCGAATTTGGAGTGGAGAAAACCCAGAAGCGTTTGTCGAGACGCCCTTACAACCATTAAAACTCACTGTTGGGTGTGCTTTATGGGCTGGTGGAATCATCGGCTTATATTTCTTTAAGGACGATGCCGGAAAGAATGTTACCGTCAATGGAGAGCGCTATAGAAACATGATTTCTGGCTTCTTCGTTCCTCAGTTGAATGGCATTGACGTGACAGGGCTTTGGTTTTAACAAAATGGCGCAACGTATTTAATTTTTTGATGAAATTGTGGATAAGGGTTATATTATTACAGGTAGGGAATTTGAGCAATTGACAGACTGATGGATGTGTGTTTTGATTGCAGCGTGCGAGCCCCAGAATGTGGTTGATGTCGTACTGTCTAGTGCAGGTGTTGCATGTTGGGGGAGGTGCCTTTAAGTAAGTGCTGGTGTGTAAGGACTGTGTGTCCCAAGCGTAGTCTTGTGAAGATGGTGTTTGATGTTTTTGAGGTGGAATTAGGGTATGTTGGGCTGGAGCGATCTGGATTGAGCGATGTGTAATGATGTTGATAATTTTCCCAGTTCGATAAAAGTTTAGCGTTAAGTTTGTTCTTCAGAAGGCGTAGGCTGTCTTGCTTGGTGGGAGCATCGAAAAGGTACAGCGGGGCACGGTGAGCAAGACCAGCTTCTGTGTCTGCTAGTTCGTTTCCCTTTATACCTATGTGGCTTGGAATCCACATTAACTTGATTTTTTTAGGTGCCTTGATGATGCTGTTGCGAATCGCTGAGATTATTCCTATTGCATTTGTTTCTTATTGCATTTAGCGTGGACAGACTGTCAGAGCAGATCACATGTTTACCAGAGTGTTTTGCAGTTGTGACCATAGCAATGTAGGTGACTAGGGCCTCTGCCATGAAAACAGATGCATGTGTAGGTACTATACCTTCGCTAATTAGTTCCCCGTTTTCTTTGGTAATTGCAAAAGAGGTGCTGTTGTTTATCTTAGAGCCGTCCGTAGAAATGAATGTCCATCCTGTCTCCTTTAGGGATGAAGCGATGCGGAGGAAGTCAGCTAGATAAGTCTCTTTAGCAGTGTTGTTTTTGTTGTGGCACGCTAAGTCCAAAATTAGAGATCCTGGCTTAATGGTCCACGATGGAGTCTTTTCAATGTGAGTCCCGCTTCAACGAGAACATTTCTTACTGGGCTTGTTCTGAAGGCGTTGATACTACGACGGTCAGCTTGATGGTAAGGAGATTTAATTATATTGGTAATTGATTTTTGGACGTTACCGTAGATACATAGACCGTAGTCAATTTTGCTCAGGATTAAGGAATTTGAAATATTACATAGAGTGTTGATATGTGTGTTACATTTCTTATTAGCTACGTAGTTAATAACATTTGTTCTGGCATCTGGCAGCTAGGCTTTTCTCTAAACTGACACAGAGAGACTTCCAGTTGTACTTATTATTAAATATTAGACCTAAGATACTTACACTATTTACTCTAACAATGTCTATGTTATTAAATCTAAGTGATAATGTGTCGTTTTTGCAGGACCTTTTCCGACATATGTGTAAAATTCTACAGAGAAAGGCTTGCACCAGATGTGTCAGACCATTTTATGATGTCTTTGACTAGCGATGCAAGAATATGTCTAGCTTTGGCTAGATCATTATTTTTACACGGCACGAAAACATCATCCGCATAAATGCAATGATCTGCGAGTTTGTTCAATAGTTAAACAGTGGGAGGATTGGAGAATAGCTATTGTTGACCCTGACGCAAATTTTCCTATTAATCAGAAAAGTACGAACATAGTTGTAGATTCTTGGGCCAATGCCCCAATCATTCAGGCTCTGTATGACTAAGTGGATGCCTATTCGGTCGAATGCCTTTTCAAAATCCACCGAAAGAATGGTAAAATGGTTACGAGCGGATTATAACTAAAAATCTGCACAAACTTTATTTCATCGTAACTCAAAACATAATAATAAAACAAAAATAAACTATTTTATTTAGTACAACTATATTATTTTAAAAAGGAAAAAGTCAATGAACTTCAACATACGGGCCATTATCAACAACCCTTCGTAATTTTGTCGCGATATTCGAACAAGTATGTTGTACACCATTAGTATCAACTTCCTTAAGGCACTTTCGGATGCGACGCGTCAACTGTTTCACATTTTGAGCCTTCCAACCATCCTTATACACTAACGCTTTGACTTTTCCAAAAAAAAAATCCTCAATTGGTCGGCATTGTAGTAAATTTGTTCGATTCTTCTCTTTAGGTACAAACTCGATGTTTTTTTTTTTTTTTTTTTTTTTTATAATTTACGCGCGCCTAAGGGGTTGATACCCTTTTACTGTTGCCAGGGCGCGGGCGGAAAGATAGAAGGAGGAGAAAGGAAAATTGTTTTTGTAGTGGTTTGAAACTCAGGTGTGTTTGGTTTCTATGTTTGCTCTCCAGGGGTGGGAGTCCGAATAGGACGGAGAGTTTTTCTTCACTCAGAGTGATTCGAGATATAATTCCCAGTATTTTTTTCATTGCTTGAAACTCTTATAACAGCCAAATCTACGTGTCAGTGTTATGCCTTCACACGCAGAATTTTTTTGTCTGAGTTCCAATTATACAATGAAAAACTGATTTTGCCATGGGCAGGATTCGAACCTGGACCCTCCGAGTGAGAAGCGTTTGCTACTACCACTACACCACGGCCACCCCGTGTTTACCAAGACTTCCAATGTCGCGTTAGCATAATGAGAAGAAGCTTTGTCCGACTAAAATACGTAGTCATCATTTTTATGATTCTTATTTATAAAAGGAATTAAAATTTTGTTCAAGCATTGACTAGTATATATTTCTTGATTTATTGCCAGGCCATTTGGTTTAAAGAATGGCCCAGAAATACTCTTAGCAGAAACTGCTACTGTTTTGCGAAGGAAATAAAACGCGATCGTTTTCAGCAAATTAAAGAAAACTTTATTACTATTATAAAAAAAGCTAGAATAAAAAAAATATCGATTACAATTAAACACCGCCGAGTGCGGGTGGTTCATGTGCAGAAAAAGAACTACTAAAAAATGACAATTCCATAAGAAAGACGATGAAGAAGAATAGAACAATAAAAGAAATGAGAAAGTTAAAGTAAATTGACTGGAAGAGCTTGTTAGTTTTCTTAAGTACTTCATGTGCAATTAAAGTGTTACCAATTGACTGCAACAGCTACTTTGGATTAAATTTTTTTTTTAATTTATACTTTACATCAGGAGTTGTACAAAGATTGTTGGTGTAAGATAGCTAGAAAAGTAACTCTCTTCATCCAAAATTTTCCACAAAAATTGTTGCACATCCACCGACATTGCGATTTCACTTGCTTTACCTGCTCTTCAGTGTATCCTGGACAGCGCTGCTTTTTTCTGGCTGTAATGTTAAGTCGGTTAAAAGTTTTACTAATATATGGCTGTGAGCAATTGAATTTTCTAGCTGCTTCTGTTTGACTTATGAAGTCTTTATTGTTAAATGCGGTTTTTAGCTTCCGAATATTTTCCGTTGTCATAATATTCGGCTTTCTTCCAGACCCCGGCTTCCTTTCTATTTTCAGAGTACTTAAAATTGCATAAATATTTCTTCTGGGCATGCCTTCCGCAATAAAATGCACACAAGCAAACTTTTTCCCTTTGCCTTCATGTTTTTTATAAAAAGTTACAATACGCTCGCGGAGGTGTTGCTGCTTCGATGCCATTTTACGCACTGATTGAACTTGCAAGCTGTTGCAAGTTCGATGTTAAAATATGATGAAATCAACTGCATTATTGCGCAATAACTACCAGCAATTTATAGCTAAAATAATAAAACGGCGGACCATTGAAATTAGTGCAGATTTTTAGTTATAACCCTTACTTTCTTTGGGGATATGTGAAGTCACTAGTCTATGCCGATAAGCCAGAGACGTTGGACGATTTGGAAGTCAACATTCGTCGTGTTATTGCTGATACCCGTCCCCAGTTGCTCGATAAATTTGTCGAAAATTGGACTTTACGATTGCGCTTCATTCGAGCTAGCCGTGGCGCGTAAGCAAAATCTCGAAACATGGAATCTCGAAATAATAATTTCTCGAAAGATTAAAATCTTGATTTTCAAAATCTCGATTTCGCCTCAGAATTTGATAACTTTATAATAAATAAAACGCGCGTTCACATCTCTGTAAAAATTTGAGTGCAGTCAATTGAACTGTTTAACTCGCTAATATCAAGCAACACATATGTACACGAAGTTTGTTTTCAACCCATGTGCCGTAAAGAGTCGCTTCAGATTTTGATAAGAACATTTATTACTTTGTATTAGCTCATTGATAATAATTTTTTTTTTTTTTTATTTATTTATTTCATTATGTATACATATCTTACAGTATTATACAAATTTTATACAAGACTAATATAAAAATAATGTGGTGACATTTTGTATTTTCTATACATGCAGTATTAAAAATAGTGTCAAATGCCACTTCAATGAACTTTAAACTTAGTATATTAAATTTGGGTGGGGTGACCCGTATAATTTTTTAGTTTCAGAAAATTACAAAAACAAAAAAAAAATTAATTTAAAGAAGGTAAAACAATAGAAGAAAGTTAAGCAATAAGTATTAAATATAGTTGAGAATAACTGAGAGATGCAAACAGAAGCCTAGTTTACACCAGAATGTCAGAGAAAAGAATTTCTATATGATGTAAATCATAATCAAAGAGCCAATTTCTTACAAACTTTTCAAAACGTCCAGGAACTGATATTGTTCTAATACTTAGAAGCAGCTTATTAAATAATCGACATGATGAGACTATGAAAAAGTTTCGAAATCCAGTTGTGCGAAAAATGGGTACAGTAACAACATATAAAAAGTTTCTGCGTAGATTATAATCAGAAAATGATCTGTAATTTAAATTTCCTGATCTCTTAAAGAACATTTTCAAAACTTTGAAACAGTATAAATGACGAACAGGTAGGATTTTCAAATCCTGGAATAATGGAAAGCTAGGATGACGCCGATGCTTATTACAGAATTTTTTCAGTAGACCCTTTTGCAATACTAATAAGGGTTTAATTCTCTTCAAATTTATGCCCCCCCAAAATACAATTCCATATTGTAATCTCGAGTGAAAGATACCATAGTAAATAGTTTTCATTAAGTGCTTCGTACAGAGATATATAAGATAGAAGAAGCTTCGAAGAGTGCTTTGAAAGTATTTTTTTAAGGACTCTGTATGGCTTACAAATGACATTCTAGAATCAATTGTGAGTCCAAGATATTTAAATTCGTCTACTTTCTAAATCAAGAAGCAATTATCACTGCAATTAATTTTGCTGCAAAAAGTTGGAAGCTGGTTGGAAACACAATTGCAGATTTCTAATCCATACTTTTGGCATTCTGATGCATAAAAATAAACGTCAGCATTTATACATATTGGGGTAGCTAAATTGAAAAATTGGTCTTTGAGCTAATGCTCAAATGGTGCTCAGTGAACCAAATTCTTAGTAGGCTAAGATCCCAATTTATGTCGGAGATTAGGTCCAGGACACTATGAGAACCATACGTACACCCAACATCATCTGCGAAGACCGTAAGTCTACACCTGAAATTCAAGGAAAATAGTGAATTTATGTAAATTAAGAATAAAATGGGCCCTAACACGGAACCTTGAGGAACACCTATATTTAATGAACAAATCTCGCTTCTCACATCATCAATCTTCACTCTTTGAGTTCTGTTTGATAAATATGATCTAAACCAGTCTAGCATGAACCCACGAAAACCAACTCTTTCCATTTTATTTAATAGTATTATATGGTTGACCATGTCAAAGGCTTTCGTAATGTCAACAAATAAACCCGCAGTGAACTTTTTATTGTCAAGGTTAGTGAAAATATTAGAGCAAAAGCTTAGAAGAGCGTCTTCGGTAGATTTACCTTGTTGAAAATCAAATTGTACTGGATGAAAAAACTTTACCTTATTCAAGTAAGATAAAATTCGTTTTTTAATTACTTTTTCAAAAACCTTGCTAAAAGTTGGCAAAAGAGAAATAGGCCTATAGTTTTTTATATCATCCACAGAACCTTTTTTATATAGTGGAATAATTACAGTAGGCTGGCCATTTGAGAGTAGTTTGGTAGTTGCTGGGTTTCTGATTAGTACAAATTTCTTTAAAATGGAAATAACAATTGTAAAAAGCAATAAAGGCAGTGACAAACTTATTGTTGATGGATATGAATATCATTTAGAAAAGAAAGTAAATAATTCCTTTTATTGGTGTTGCGCAAAGGAAAAACTAAAGTACTGCAAATATAGAGTTACCACAGTGGTAACCAGTTTTAATCATGTGATAAAAACGAAACCAAGTGAACATTTCCACGATCCTGTTTCATATAATCTTGATGTGTGTAAGGCTAACCAATTGGTTCATGAGACAGCAAAGTTTTCGGGAAACAATCCATCCCAGATATTAAGAGACCAGTGTCGTACAATGCTCTACAGAATGCAGGCCGTATTTACCGTCCAAAATTGATCAAAAGCAAAAAATATACAGGCAAAGAAAATTTGCATATTAAAAGAGCCCAATTGCTTAGAGTCGATTAATATTCCTAATGACTCACAGTACTTAGAAGGTCAACTATTTCTTTTAAGCGAAAAAGATTTTAACTCGCAAAAAATAATTATTTTAGCTTAAATTTACTCAAAGAACCGAATTGATGGTTAATGGATGGAACGTTTTATGTTGCCCCATCAATGATGCGCCAAATTTTCACTATTCATGGATTAATCGAAAAAGAAATAATTCCTCTTGTTTTTTGTTTAATGTCAAGTAAGACTAAAGAAGTTTATTATGAGTTTTTTTAATGAATTGATAAGAATTTGTTGTGATTGGGATATTCCAATAAACCCAGAAATGGTATTGACCGACTGGTATTTTGTCCGCCGGAAAGCGATTTTTCACTTCGGCGAGTTTCAGGGGTTGCCTTTTTCACTTTGGGTAAATCATTCCAAAAAACACATCTCGCTACTAAATACGGAAAAAATGAGATATTTTCACTTAACATCCGGATGATAAAAAGTTTGGCCTTTCTAGAACCACAAGAAGTTTCAAGTTATTTTCAAGTGCTAGAAAATAGCTTTGATGACAATGATTCCCAAAAGTATATGATCTTTGGTTTAAAAAAAATTATGTTGGCAATAAGAAAATGAAACCCCAGTATTACCCTGAGTTTTGGTGTGTCTATAATGTAATAAATCACGAATTCCCTACAACACAAAACTCAGTGGAAGCTTGGCATAGGAGACTGAAGACCGTCATTGGTAGAAGTAAAGCGGGAGTTTATAAGCTCATATCCGATTTAGGGAAATGGCTTTTGATCGCTGAGTCTCAGGTCGTGAAGGCTCGAAGGGGGGAAACTCTAAAAAAAAAGAACAAAAAAAGTAATAGCTGCAAAAAGATTTAAAAACAATTCTTAGAAATAAAGATATTTATTGTAAGCTCAATTTTTTAAGAGCCCTTGCTATGATTATCCAACTTCAGTAATTTTTTTTTTGATCTTTTCATGTTTACGATATCGCTTCTTATGTTGTTATTCAAACAAAAGACTTATGTTCGTTTAACTTTTGAATACACGTACATATGTATATATTTAATTTTCGTTCTTAAATATGAACTTTGTTGCTTTTAAAAATTTAGTATTATACTTATTATAAATAGTTTTATTTTAAATACACAACTCGCATTCCGTCTCACTTTGGATTTCACATTGCAGAAGAGAAAAAAAATTGTTTTGTATTTTCGAGATTTTCGAAATTTTTCGAGATTTTAAGAACAAAGATTTGGAAATGTCGGTATATTACAAAACAAGATTTTAGCTAACCAAGATTTAAAAAAAAACAAGATTTTTGGTTTTTTCGGTTAACTGATCTTTCGAAATTGTAGGCGTCGAAATTATTTGGCGTTCCCCCGACCGACATCATATTTAAACGATAAATAAAATCATCTATTAAATAAAGCTATCATCATAGACATTAACATTAGATTCAAGTGTTTTATTTCATATTGCATTTGTATAACTTCAAAAATAAAACACCCATTATACGAGGGGCGTTCAATATATTCTCGATATCGATATGAAGGAAAATGCGAATTCAATTTAAATTGTTTTTATTTTTCAATATAATCTCCCCTAACATCAATGCATTTGTTACATCTTGAGATAAGCTTTTTTAAACCCTCAAAAAAATAAATTGCCTCTTTCTCTGCAAAATACCCATTTATTGCCGACTTGAGTTCTTCATCATCCGAAAATCTTTTTCCACGAAGACATTTTTTCAAATCCGGAAACAGGAAATAATCACTAGGGGCAAGGTCTGGACTATAGGGTGGGTGTTGGATTTCTTCGAAACCACAATCTCGCGCAGCAGCCTTGGAAACTCGCGCCGTGTGAACAGGAGCGTTGTCATGAAGAAGCAACACACCCGCTGCGAGTTTACCCCGTCTTTTCTTTTTAATTTCCTCCCGCAAATTATGCAAAGTGGAAGCGTAGGATGATTGATGGTTTCACCTTTTTTTTTGTACTCAATGAGCAAGATTCCTTTTGAGTCCCAAAAAACTGTGGCCATGAGCTTCCCGGCAGACGGAGTGACTTTTAACTTCTTAGTTAGTCTGTTCCTTTTTTATGCCACTGCATGGACTCTTGTTTGCTTTCAGGGTCATAGTGGTGGACCCATATTTCGTCCCCAGTAACAATTCGATCCATAACACCGTCCGCGTTCTCACTACACATCTCCAAAAGCTCTCTACAGCATGCGATTATCACTTTTTTCTGAGGCGCTGTGGCACCCACCTTGCACTGACCTTTGAAAGGTTAAGATGGTAATGAAGAATGGTGTGAATGGTGATCTCTGCCATCATTTTCACCTTTATTCGGGCATCCTCAAGAACAAGTTTTTCGACTTCTTTGATGCTTTCTCCCGTACAAGCAGTAGCCGGGGCGCCGGAGCGGGGGTCGTCTTCAATGCTCTCTCTGCCTCTCTTGAACTCACTTGACCACTTTTGCACAGTTGATAATGAAGGTGCGAAACCCTGGTAAACAGCCACCATCTCTTCATGAATAGTTTTTTGACTTTTTCCTTGCTTAGTGAGAAATTTAATTACAGCGCGATGCTCAATTTTCACCATCATCGTCTCAGTTGCCATTATGATTCTGTTTAACTAGAGATTAATAATCACATTTATATGAAATTTTACATGAATGCACTAAAATAATATTATTACTTGATAAATAAGTCAATTTATATATACAACCACAGCTTCACCCCGATACCGAGAATATGTTGAACGCCCCTCGTATATGCTTACTCGAGAGCTTCTTATTTAGGCCTGGATGTGGTACAACCTATAATACATGACTTTTTATAATTTTTCAAAACAATTATTAAACTAAATTTCCCAAATTGTTGTTTTTCTTTCAGTTGCATCTCTCTTATCATGTCTCCATCAATTACAAACGGAAAATGTTCGCCTCGAAGAGCATGTCAACAGTTTAATCGCTCGTCGCGATCATCTGCTTGCGGTTAACGCCCGCCTAGCGATACCCCTAAATGCCAATCTCCCACAGAGTCAAGGTAAGTGAATGCAGTGCAAGAGAAACGACAAAAAAAAATGAAAAACAGAAAAAAAAAATCTAAAAACTTAAACCATGCACGCGTCCATCTATCATCATCCAAAATCTCATCCATCCCCAAAACACACACACACACACACACAAACATATACAAGTCCATAAATCATAACCAGATCACTAGTGAAATTTCGTACAATTCTTGGGAAAAACAATTGCATAAAAGTTTCTTTTTTAAACAAACAATTTGTATAATTTATTTTGTTGTTTTTTTTTTAAATTTTTATCATAGTTTTACGTTTGTTTTGTTATATGGTTTATTACTATCATATTTTATTTGCTTCTGAAGATGCAACACTTTGTATATACATAGATACTTAATTTTTAGTTAATTTAGTTCTACCACCACTATTAACATTATTACAAAAAGGAGAGAAAACAAAACAAAACAAAACAACAACAACAAATTAATATAATAATAAAACTCTGAATAAATTTAATATTAACACAAGCTTACCCTCTGTTCCCAAAATTAAAATGGCAATTTTAAATTGACTCCATAACACAATACAAGTCCTTCTATTAATTTATAATTAATTAAAACACCAAGGAATATATCTTACAAAAATTAACTCTAGTTCTATTTAAATTTAGTTTTTAAAAAATAATTAATAATAAACAAAAAGAAAAAAAAAAACAGTTTGTACTATACTTACAAAACAAAAATCAGAAATCAAGAAATGATATACAAAAAATGGTGTTTGTTTATATTTTTTATTTAATTTGCTTGTATAATTTTTTAGAATCCTTATCCTCTCAAATTATTTATACAATAATTAGTCAATTAATATAGAAACAGTAAAATGATAATTTAAAGAAGAAATAAATTGCAAAAAAAAAAAAAATTAAGACACGAAAATTGTACAAAACAAACAAACCTGGAATTGCTTCAATAAAAACAAATCTTTTGAATTTCATCGATTGATCGAGAAAGAAAAAAAAACTAAAACTGATTTTGTTTTTTGTTTCTAAAAACTGAAGAACATGTGATTTTTTTTGTTTAAGAGAAATTCCAAAAGAAAATGGTTGTCGACTCGGTTCGGTTCGGTTTTTCTTTTGGCTTATTTTGGTTTGGTTTGAATTTATTTATTTTTTTCTTTGTTGGTGATAGATTGATATACACATTTTAGACAATTTAATCAATCCTTTTTGTATCGGTGTTGGCTTTTGAAAAAGAAACAAAAACTAAATGGTATTCCACAGGACTGAATGCAAGGGCCAGTACTTTTACTAACTCAATTATTATGTAGATATGGGGGTTGTTGGATGCTTTTGTTCGTTAGGGGGATTACTATCTCTGCATCATTTCTGAATTGCTACTGCTCTGCTTTTCGGACGTCAAAACTATTTTATAGGGTAGCTGATGAATTTTGCTACATTACTTATTGATTTAATTACGCAACAGTGCGGACTCAGCGAAGCCCACAACCAACAAGCTCCTCTAGCTAGTTCGATCTCTCACCAGCTGCCCCAGTTCTGCACTTTAATGTGGTTGAGGTTCCCTTTCACTTGCGTGCGTCACATCATATGCGATTGTCACATGTACCAAGTTCTTCATCAACTTTCGACGAGGTTCAAGCCTCTATACTAAAGAATTAGCGATTGACAAGAGTAATTCTGCGTCTGATTTCTGCACTGATGTGTTGCTACTTGTATATGAAGCCAAGATAGACAAAGTTTCCTTAACTACCTTGCAGTTTTAACTGTCAATGGTAACATTGTGGCAAAGCCGTCGGTGGTGTGCGTTCTTTTCTGATGACAGCATACACTTTGGTTTGCTCTCGGTTACCATCAGAAATATTTTGGGCGATTTTGCGTCAACGAAGCTTCATTTACTGCTCGCTGTGTTTGTCCAATCACATCATATCGATGCAAGTAATTGTACGGACTTCAAGAAGATCATGCCCCTTTTGTTGACCAGTGGGTTTGACTTGATTCCCATATTAAGAAAGTCATATGATAGCGTGCCGCTTTGTTTTTGACCCTTCTTTAGACATTTAATTCAGCAGAAAGATCTTAGGAGACTTATTCCTCTATAGTTGGCTCAGTTAAAAGGTCATCCTTTCTGTAGATTGGACAAACAATGTTGAGATTCCATGCTTTAAGAATGCTTTTCTCAGAGATCTCCAGATCTCAAACAGTCCGTCTGCTCCAGCAGCTTTATGAGACTAGCTTCGGTATTGCTTCCTTAACTTCGATTAGAGGAATGCAATTCTCTGTCGTCTTCGTCCAGGGTGCATGGTTCAATCTGCCTTACAGGAGAATATTTACCACCCTCATCGTTATGCAATCTGTAGAAGTTTTCCATGCTATTACCAGTTTTCCATGTATGCACATCTTTCGAGGCTTCCCTTCTTGCTTTCTAGTCCTGGCATATTCTATTTATTTTCTGACAAAACTTATACCACGATGTCATTTCTGCAGAAACATTTCTTCATTTCCTCGCGTCCTCTTTCATTTTCTTTCGAAGAAGCCTGTATTCTTTCCTGTTTTTCTGCTCGTAGAACTCAGGACCTAAGCTATTTATTTGGCTGCATGTACCAGGTACCTGCCTTCATTCATTATCAAACCAAAGGCTTCTCTTTGGGAGAGCCTTGAAATCCTATCACTGATGGCTTGTTGATAACATTCCCATTGGTACTCTACGGTTTGCGTATAAGGGCTTGAGGGAAACGCGATTCTGGCGCTCTCTTGCGATTGCAGCTTTTCGACGTCGAACTTTGATGATCATACTTGACTCCGTTATGTCTGTCGTGTCCCCCTTTGTATGCGTTTGTTTAGCTGCATGCGGTTTGCCGATTTTCATCAAATCAGGAGTTTTGATGTAGTGAACGAGTCGAGAAATATCACGTCAGATGTGGCATCTTTGATGAATTGCTGATAATGTTGCCACTGCGTTACCACTACATTCGATGCTGGTACTGTATGGCTTCTTTGTGATACTCGATGAGATTTAAAATCTTAGCCGTTTGACGTCAAATTTGACCACAGTATTTCTTCTGTGCGCTGTCGTCGGAAATATTCGTATTAGAACTTTTGCTACATAAGGAGGTAATGGTTCTAGTTGGAACTTGCATCGACAATGTGTTCAATCTCATTCACGATAAGTAGGCTATCATGTCCCTTTATGGATATTCATTTTTGAGAAACGCGAATCAGCTATGACAACATTGCGTACATCAGCAAAATTGAATGAGTCTGAATCCGTTTTTAGAGCTGGGGTTGTCTAGGCTATATTTTCCAACTGTTCTGTAAACGGTACCTTTCTTTCATAATTTGGTTGTATGCCAATGATGATGTTAGAGTCATGCATAGGACATACGTCTGGTCGAGAAGCTCTATCAGTAGTAGTTGGCAAGGTCGTCTATTTATTTTATGGGGTCGTGAGCGCTTATCCGGCTTACATTGTCCTAACATTGATGCGATTTGCAATCTGGGGTTCGTGTTGATTTCTGAAACTTGCTTAGTTCTTTGTTTGATGAGCAAATAGGTACTGTTTCTGTTCTCTATTTGTATAGCTGTCAAAAACATGATTGACATTATAGTTTTCCGCCCTTTTGCCCGGAAAAACCCATAGTTTTTCTTGGGTGGCAGTCATATTCATTCCACAAATATTCCACGTTCATAACCGAAAGTCGGTATCAGTCTTTTGCTGTCTGAGGTCATCAACAGTAAGTTTTTTCATATCAAAGGCTCTTTTGTCACTTCATAATATATAAAATGTCGGAAAGTTAACCTGACGACAAAATCTCCAATCTGGGGAGCCAGATCCTTTAGTAAGTAATGTAAGTATGGGGATATGAGCACCGGTTTTCAAGGACTCATCATCATCTCTATTTCAACAGCTATTTCCTATGATGATCTGATCCGCGAGTATATCAGAGAAATGGAGGTTATCGCCAGATCTTCCTCTGGCGTTTCACTAAACCTGAATATCGTTCTTGAGTATTGGTCTGATTGTGGATGTGATAATTCAATGGACTATCCTTGTGGCGCGCGACATTTGTTATTTAGTTTTATATCTAAGTGTACTCAGTAGTACTCGTAGTTAACAATAGCCAGCGACTTGGCATACTATATTCGTTAGTTTTATGTGTTGGACTTTATACAATATCTTCTTGCAAACCGACTTCATGTTTGTAAGCTTACCTTGAGAAAGAATGCTATCAGTTCTTTTATGATCCGGAGTAATTCACTCAAGGCTGCAATTGTATTACCACCCACATAGGCCACAATCTTGAGCCCTTTTTTGCCAAGGATCTCGAGCATTTTATTAGCCACCGTCAGCCGGAGCAGTATCAGAATCTCCTTCGTATACCGATCATTCTTCCAGGCAGGACTTAACATTGATTATTCGTCTTCTTAGTATGTACAGTCTCCATTGACTGTACAGTAAAAGGATTATTGAAGGCATCTTTCTTGTCCAGAATTGAATGCATAGTGTATGGATTTCTCTTCAGTTATCTCCAAGGAGTGAGTGCCCGTCTCTATTGATTTTTGTTTGTGTTGACGTCGCTTTTCTTTTTATACACCTTTGTTCTGACCCACAGAAACGTTTGTAAAGGTAGATAGCTCGAAGCAGACTGGAGAACGAGTCTGCGACGTACATTGTGAAATGGGGTGTAAAGTGTTAACATTTTCTATTAGGTACTCACAATAGATTTTGATCCCTCGGGTTGTGCTAAAGCTTTTATCGTTAACTATATTTCAGTCGGGTCACAGTTTTTTTTCATTAGATAGTCGAGCTTGGCTATTGAAAATTCATGGTAAGATTTGGAGTTGTGTTATGAAGGCTAGTTTTTCTTGCCTTTTTTGATAGTAGCACGGGGGTAGACTTCAGAGCTGGAAAGACTTGACATAAGAAAATCTAATCATACAGAGAGTTATTATTCATCAGTTATTATTCACAGTTAATTGTTGTGTAGTTGTACAAAAATTTTGCTTGCGTAGTTGCGAAGAAAATTCACGTTAATTACTCGTATGTACCTGTAGGATGGATCCTTTGTAAATGCACGTCAATATCACCTGGGCTAGTTGATTTAAGTCGCTTTAAAAAAATAAAAATGAGAAAAAAATACACGTTAAGGTGCTTCATATGGTTCACAAGGTTCACAAGGTAAGCATTTCCTTCGTCAGGTCATATATTTGGCATGCTGAGACATATATACGTATTTAGTTACTTAGATTATTCAATGAATGACTTTGGAAACTAGAATGAATACCTTTTTTTCTATTTCACAAATATTCAATCATCTCCATCACAGACACAAAATTCCATCCCCCTTGTCACATAAAACTTATAAGATTCTCATCCAAAAAAAAAACCAACAACATACAAACAAACAAAATTAAAATTCTAGTTAACCTAAATAATATCCACTTAAATGGTCCAACACCATCTGATGTTGCCGCAACAGCAGCTGCATCATCAGTTACCGCTGTTACAACAAGCAGTGCCAATACAACAACAGCACCAAATACCACTTCAAGTGGTCGATTACCTCGTTCTACTACACAACAGGCACCATCTCAACTGCCTGCCATGGAGAATGGCATTGATTTCCGACATTCCAGTCATCAGCAGAGCACATCTGCCGCACCTACTTCTTCAGTAGCCATTACACCGGCGGCACCACCATCGGCCAGTAGTATGAGGTGAGTTTTTCTCAATTCAGTTGAGAGTTGTTTTTTTTTTTTTTTTTTTTTTTGGTTTGTATATACTTTGAAGCATGTTGTGAGTGAGTTATTTGTTTTATGTTGGTTTTGTAAACCATTTCTTTTTTGTGTTTTTTGTATTTTTTTTTCTTTCATATACCTCCTGTACTCGTATTTCCTGGAATTTGTAGACACTCATCTTCTGTCCATTCAAATTTTTCCACCACAACCTCGTCCTCATCTGCTTCTCATCACAGTAATCATCAACATCATCAGCAACATCAGCAGCATCAACAACATCAACAACACCCACAACATCAGCATCATCCGCAACAACAGCAACAGCAACCTTCTGCACTAGCCCAACAACATGGTGCATTAACGTCTTCCTCCAGTTCTGTATCTTCTGCTATGGCTTCTGGTAGTCGACAACCTCAACAACAGCAACAACAACAACAACAGCAGCAGCAGCAGCAACAACAACAACAGCAGCAAGCACTGCTTCCATCAACGCATCATCATCAGCCGCCACCTCAACATACGCACCAACAATCTCATCATCAACAGCACCACAGCCATCATGCTCAGCAACAGCAACAACCACAGTCGTTGCATTCAATTCATCCACATTCTCAGCATCAGCCACATCCGTTAGTGCAACAACACCACCCTCACCATCATCATCATCCATCGAGCACTGGCACTGCAGCACCCCACCATATGCAGTCATCTGCTCATCATCAAATGGCAATGTCATCGAGTGATGTTTCAATGCGCACAGCTGGAGTAGCAGCTGGTGGAAGTGGAAGTGGAGGTGGAAGTGGAAGTGGGGGTGGAGTAGTAGGAGGTGGTGGTAACAGCAGTGGCCCTATGCGCGGTGGTAGTAACAACAATAGTGGTGTTGGTAGTGGTGCTGGTTCAATCCTTACCGGACGATCAGGGCATGGCGACAACCCAGCTTATCATCCAGTCTATAGTCATCAGGTATAAAGTAGTTCAATGCCAGTCCCGGTCATCCCCACATTCCCGTGAAATTTGCTTATACCAAATACACAGCCTCTCTCTCGATCTCTTTTCAGTCACAACTAAGACGAGATGAGAGTCAAGGAAAGCCTAGCTGAAAATCATTTCGGGATAAGAATCAGAACCTCAAATACCCTCACTCATCCTCATCAAATAACAACGCAATAAAATCCAACACCAACGTCAACGCCAACAAAACTCTCTCAAAGAAACGTAGAAACTCTCAATTTAACACCAATTCTGCTGCCATCTATGATGGCGATGGCGATAATGACGATAGTTCATCATCTTTATCATCACGATCTCCATTATCAGATGCAGAACCATCATCAAATCGTGCAGTAGCATTGGCTGCATCCTCAATGATGCCATCTGGCGGTAATAATCTTTTGCAAGTGCAAAATTTCCTAAATTGTTTCGATGAAACAGGCAAACAACAACAACAGCATCAACCCAACAGTGATGACTTGATTAATCTTACAAATAATAATCATCATAGTGGTAGTCTTAAACATAAGCTCAATACAAATAGTCACAATAATAACGGTAACAGTAGTAGTATCCAGTCAAAAGGCATCCACAAGAATTCTACTTCAACCACAAAAGATGGCAGCAGTTATAGTAGTTCCAATAAATCATCATCATCATCATCATCTCGTCCACAGAAATTTACAATTTCAACGAAATTCTTACGCAGACCACGAAATAAATTGCGTACGGCAAGCGGTGGAAGTCAAGGTGGCTCAACACCATCATCAGTATCAGGTGGAACGTTCGGTGCCAATGATGATTCGAATGCCAAATTTAAAGACTTTTCTATTGATTCGCTTTTGAATAAGTAAACATTTTTCATTTTAATTCTGAATTGGAAATATTTGATGAAATTTTGTGAGCATTTCGACAAGGTTCAGTAGTTTTGCAGTTGGGAATTGTGTGATTGAAGGATTGATTCAACTGAACTGGCAATTTGTCTAGAAGTTGCACTAGACAATTTTAATTATCGTCCAAGAGAGGTGAGTACAACAGCTACGAGTAGATTTCGGAGCATGATTTCACGAGATACGTGAATTTTATTTTATTCATAGTTTACAGACTAATCTAAATTTACATTATTTTGAATAGATATTGAATGTATCATTAAATTTATCAGATAATCATGCTGCCTAAGAGGTTTTAGGATCTTGTTATTTATTATATATTGTCTTAAGACAGATTTTCTTAACCTAAATACGAGTATTACGCTTCTAATTAAACTAAATACATATTGTGTATGTGAACTGTGTTCCGTGCTAGTTAGATCGGGGGTGGACTTATAATTCAAAGCCCACAATACCTCTTAGGACTTTTGCTAGACTTAGTCTAAAAGTAGGGCTATCATGACACCACATCGTTAATGAAGTGCTGATCTATTGTAAGTTGACCTTTTTCCAACGGTGACAATGGCTGAGCAATTGCAAAAAATCTGCTCGATGGATGTATTCCTACTTTGTCTCATGTCACCTCCCAGTTTTTGGATGTTAATTTTGGAGATTTGTCTACTGTTTGAACATTTCTTTCTCTGATGCGTACTTTGAAGTGGTAAATTTAATCCGTTGCTTTATGTTCCTAGCGCTCAGCAATGGAACCTTTCCTGCAAACGTCTTCGAATCGTTAGTGAGCTAATATCAAAAGATAAATTCATTTTACTCGAGGTAGATGAAGTAAATGGATCCTTAAGCGCCTCTCTAGTAATTCGTTTATCAAGTACAAATTTTATATTTTTTTAGGACGTCTTTCAGCGTGTTTTGGTGGTAAATTTCGATTCTTTAATATTCTTGACATGGCACATGGAGAACGAAGAAGAGCACTTCCTGTGATAACACTATACGTTTTGCCCTCAGCTCTGATTTGAAGAACTAATCGCCTTTCTTCCTCGGAACAATGTTTTCCGGGTCCCATAATTATTAACCCCCAAACTTGTACATAACGATTAGATTTTTTTTAATTGTTGTTTCTCACTATATTGTCTTCAAATAAGACAAAAAAAATAGGAAATTATTAAAAATTACAATTTATAGTTCAGTTTTAGAATTATTTTTTGAAAAGTTTCTAGGTTTTGTGCATTGATATTCTTAAGCACTTCGTAAATGTTTTGATTTTTGTTAGGTAAATGCTGGCTTATGTGGTCTAGGAGGTGATAGATATCCATAGATACCTGGCATGTAGGGCAGATCGGGGGACTTTCCTTGTTTAGTAGATGCTGATGAGTTAAGGACGTGTGGCCGAAGCGAAGACGAACAAAGTTGGAAATGGTTTATTTTGGCGTGTCCGCTGGGTATATTGGGTGCGTTTTATTGTTGTTTATTTTTGAATAGTGATGAACGTATGTTGACCACCTTTGCTTCTGGACGGACCTTATTTCTGCATTAATGAGTCTTAAAAGATCTGACTCGCTGAATGTATTGAATAAAAGTATGGGTGATTTTCCGGCAGAGTTAGCGGCTTTATCCGCGTATTCGCTACCCATTATGCCTTGGTGAGCAGGGACCCACATAATTTTGATCTTTTGTGGAGCTTTTATAATAATGTCTCTGAGAATCATAATTGCTGGAGAACAGTTGTTAAGGTTCGTGATAGCATGGATGAGCGAGAGACTATCTGTGCAAATGACAATGTGGCCTTTGTTAATATTTTAATACTTCGTAGACGGCTAGAGCTTCAGCGGTGAAAATTGAAGCATGTTCCGGCAGGAGGCAAACTTTAATGAGCTTACCATTTTGGGTTGTAACCGCAAAAGCTGTGTGGTTTTCCATTTTGGACCCGTCAGAGAAGATGAACTTCCACTTCCACTTGTTTTTATTAATTCTAAATCATTGTTCTTACAAAGTATGTATACATCATCAGCATAACAACAGTGATCTAGAATTTTATACTTGGATATAATAAGGTTGATTTCATCGAATGCAATAGAGAAACGCATTACTGAAAGGGGGGATCCCTGTGGTATGCCATTGTGGAGAGGAAGGCAAGGAGAGTACGTATTATTAACTGTTACACAAAATTTTCTATTACAAAGAAAAGCCTTGATGTAACCATATATTTTAGGACTTATTCGCCATTCTCTCAGCTTTTTTAGAACTAGATGGATGCCTATTCTGTCGAAGGCTTTCTCGAAATCGAGGGAAAGTACTGAAACATGATTTTTGGTTGAGATAGCGTTTGATATACTCGTATAACTATCGATATGGAGCAAAGCATCTTGGCATCCTCTTTTGGGCTTAAAAGCTACTTGAGATGGAGAAATTAGTTTTTTTGGATTCGGTATACCAGAGAAGACGCTTTGCTACAATCTTTTCTAAAATCTTAGATATGCATGGTAACAGTGAGATGGGTCTATATCCGTTTACTTTGTTTATCTCCTTATTGGGTTTGGGAATGGGTATGACTGTAGCAACCTTCCAACATTGCGGTATGAGACTTGTATCAAAAATTGTGTTATATAGACTAATAAGAACGATCTTTGCTTTGGTTGATAGATTTTTGAAACATAGGATACGAAAGTCTATCTCTACCGGGTGTCTTACCTTTCAGTTTACTTAGGCACGATTCTAATTCAGAGAGAGAAATGGGTTGCTCGAGGTGAATACTGGTAGAATTAGGTAGGGGGAAGGGTTATGTTGTGTAGACTATTTTTTTCTTGTCTAAAGTTGTTATGGAAATTAATGTCATTGGAGTAATTCGACCTAGTGGTTGCGAAATGATTACTTATTTCTGTTGAGGTGATAAGAGGTCCCGAGTTGGTGTCGATATATTTAATAGTCTGGGACATAGCTGAGCCACTGAAGCGCTTGATTCTGTTCCAGATATTTTGTTTACAGAGGTGCGGGGATTAATAGATGAAGTGATGTCATTAAGAGTCTTAGTTTTATTTGCTTTTAACGTTCTTCTAAATAATGCATTGGCTTTCTTAAACGAAATAAGGTTTTCAGCAATAGAATTTTTTTTGAATTTTTTCCAGGCTGACACTTTTTTGTCTCTTAAATTTTTAAGCTCTTCGTTCCACCAGGGAGCAAAAAATTTGCGGTGCTTGGGAAATGTTTGTGGAATAGTTTTATTTCGGCATTTCGGAGGGATTTTTGAAATATAGCTGCTGATTTGTTAATGTTTGTAATTGTGCTAAAAGTATGTGTGAATTCAGTGGTAAGTTTTTTATATTCATCCCAGTTTGTTTGGTCTGTTTTATATTTTGACATTGGACGCGTGGAGTCTGCTTTCGTTCCTAAATTAAGGTTAGTTAAGATAGGTAAATGATCACTATTGTGCAGATCATTCAAAATTCTCGATTGCATTTTTGGGTATAGCTCAGGAGAGCAACAAGTGATGTCAATGTGGGTAAGGGTTTTGTGAGTAGGAGAGCCATCATTCAGTAAAAGAAAGTTAGAATTTGTTAAAAAATAATAATCTCCCAATTATTATGAGACCATGAACCTGCATTAAAATATTTTCCAGATCATAGCTCTTTATGACTTGTCCTGGTAAGAGATACAAATTTATATATGTAAATTTCAATTTAGTTTTAATTCTCACTGCTAATACTAAGAGATTGGAGCTTATAGGAACTGGCGTATGGGGAATATTTCTTTTTACCATAATACCGACACCTTGTTTGAACGTTTTGTTGCATGGGAAATTTGAAAAGTAGCCCTTGAATGATTTTGGAATTAAAGGTTTAGTTTTATAGGCACAGTGAGTCTCTTGGAGAGATACAATAGATGGATTGTGTTCAGTGATTAAAATCTTTAACTCGTCATAGTTATTTACAAATCCTTTCATGTTCCATTGCAAGGTTACGAGAGTCATGTTTTTAAAGCTAATGTTCCACAATGAAAGGGTGGAGGAATTCTGGTTTTTTCTGGAATGTGATAATGAAGAACTATGTGGCGTAGCATCTAAGTTTGGTAATTTTAAGAAGTTTACTTTATGAGAATTATGAGCTGTCATCATCGTTCATTGGAGTCGGAATATAATATTGATTCTTTTCGATAAGAGGTTGAGTGGTTTTGGAAATAGGAGAAGAGTTTGCGAGGTTTGAACTCAATTGAGGAGTAAAGCGCGCTGTAGACGCTAAAACCTGGTACTAGTAAACATGGTACCACTAAAACCCGCAGACGCTGAGACCAATTCACTCCAACGTAATAGAACACATCTCTCCACAAAGATGGTAGGCTGTGAAAACACTCGAAAAATTCTTTCCAAACATCAGAATTTGGAATATTCGCATTTTTCCCCGATTATTTTGTGTGTAAACACGACGAAATTCACTGATAAAATAGCTTGCTCGAGTAAATGTTGGGAGATGAGAGCGCAGACACTGAAACATAGTATCAGCAACACAAAACTCCGCCCACAAACATCGACAAAAATCAAACAGTTTTGATTTTAGTGAGACCAAATTCTGATGTTGGTAAGACCAAATGAATTCAAGCAATTTAAAGTGGCTTGATTTTTTCTTCTCCGGAACTGTTTGTGCAGCAGGCGGCTGTAGTTGCGTAGTAATCTTGGCCGCACTGTCGCCAATTCTCGCAAGCGCGTCCAATCCTTTTTCGAAGAACTCTGCCCGCAAGGTTTGGGTGGCTTTCAATGCGCGAGGGGGACACTTCAAATGCGTTCCTGGGGTCGATGTGAATGAAAGCAATTGCGGCGGTATTGGTGAAGGCGGATTATTTGGAATTGGAGAGATTTCACTGGCCGAACCCATCGAAGTGCTCTCAGGACGACCGGGCTGATGGTCGCTGCAAATTGTGTGCCGTGGTTGCATAGTTTGAGTCAGAAACGCAAGCTTAGGCAGCAAATACCACGGCCTAGATGTGGCCGCTCCTGAACCAGACCTTGTACGTAGGTTTTATTTTTTTTTTCTATTCTTACTTTTTCCTTGAGTGCCGTAAACTTTTTTTCAATATCCATCGGTGTGCTACCAGGAAATGCCAAAGATATTTGCATTAATATGCGCTGTTTTTTAACAGCATCCCGGTAGTCCCGTCGCTTTGTGTCCCACAGCGTTGGGTTTTCTTCTAGCATCACCGCCAAATTTTCATCATCAGAATCTGTATAGTAAGCACACAAATAATAATCGTAAAATATAATAGTTTAGCGCCTCTATTTTGTGAAATACAAACCTTTCCAAGAAAATTTATATTCAATTTGTGACTCCAAGGCTTTGATGACACGTGCAATGACAACAAAACTTTGAAAATCTGACAGAAATTAGTCTTGTTTGTTTAAAATCTGCGCACATCACAGCCATCTCAGTATGAAATCAGGAACTAATACTTTTTTTGTGAATGTATTAGTTCATTCTGAACTTTCAAAAAGTAAAATACTTGAAAGTTAAGGGGTACTCCAACTTTCAAGTAAATTACTTTTTGAAAAGTTGAGAGAAAACTACAGATTTGTAATTGTGAAAAAAGAGACAAAACATTTTCGTGCACACACTTTACTTTTTGCCGAATGTAGTTCAGCCTTTATAATTGGTAGTTCGGGTTTGTGTACTGATATGTTTTTTTTTTTCGTGTGTGGAGAGTGCTATGCTATTTGTTGGGGAAGGGGTAGAAGTGGGGATATTTTGTTTTGATACGTACGTCACCGGGGAGCGGAACTGGTTTTTATATATGCGTTTGGCATCAGTCATACTGCACTTTTTCTAGGTTTTTATTTTAAGGATTTCTTTTATTTGAATGAATTTTGGACTGTCTTTAGATGAGGCGCCATGGGAGCCCAAGCAGTTTGCACACAAAATTCGGGAACATTCAGAGTTTATGTGTGGTGGAAGATTACAATTATGACACAAGATGGTACCGTTGCACCGTTTAGTGGTGTGCCCAAGTAGCTGGCAGTTCCGGCACCGCATGGGATTGGGAATATACTCGGTGACTTTGGCATTATACCATCCGAATTCGACAGAATTTGGCACTTGAAATGTGTCAAAAGTAAACAGCATCAAACCTGTTGGATTCCGCTTGTTATCTACTTGCTTCGTAAATTTGTAGACTTCTGTTACTTTTTGATTTTTCATTTCTGATATAATTTCTTCCTCCGGGACACTAATTAGGCAGGGAGCGTAAACTATGCCTTTAGATGAATTAAGTTGAGTGTGTAGAGTGATCGTGACAGGGCAGAGGTTCGAAAGGTTTTTTGCGGAAATGAATTTGTCCGCAACCGTTTGATTTTTCGTGAGGATTAAGATCTTACCATCTCTAAGTTGGGAGATCTGCATATATTCGGTGCTTATAGCATCAATAGCTTTTCTCAGTGCAAAAATGCTCACAGAAGAAAGAGGTTGCTTCTCGTTTTGTGGGGCGATAATAACAAATCTTGGGATTTTTTGATTGATGTTTTTCGGAAGTTCGGGAAACATATCAAGTAGGTTAGAAGATATTTTATTTCTTTTAGGCTGGGGGGGTTCAGAAAGTGCGCCCTCAGAAAGGGCACTGAACCTATTTTTTGATTTCACTTTTGGCCCTGAGGCCATTGTGGAACAAAAAAATCATTATCACTCGCGAGATGAGTGGAATTCAGCACAAAAACAAAGTGGAAGAAAAAGGGATTAGATGAGTGAGTAACGGGAGTTATGCACTATCACAGTAAGCACAGTATATGAAGCCGCCGGTTGAAACGATGCGTACAGCACGAGTGATAGTCGGTGACTGTTTTTTTTTTTTTTTAAATTCGATTACTTCCACTAGTTTTAAAAAAATGTTGTACATATACAACATGGTGCATCAACGGAGTAAAAAAGGCAACGTTTTTTTGCGACAGAAAGCAAAGCATAGTTTTATTTAGAAAAAAATAATAGCTGGTCCAATATTTATTCAAATATACTTAAATTAAATTACTTTACATGATAATTAGTGAAACAGTTTCTTTTAGGCGTAAAACAAAGTGACACATTACATTTAGTGCAGATCACAGTTGTGAACCCATTTTTACAAAATTTGCAACGCGATTGCTTTGTTTTATAAGATGGAAAATGGCCAATTTGATCGTATTGAACGTCTTCAATTTGAATTACGGAAAGTGTCCTACCCGTTGAGGTTGTTGGAGTCGTTTGTGGAGAACTTGATGGACGGCCACGTTTCCTTAGATTCAAAGCGTTTTCATGGATTAATCCAGTCGCAATTTGTTTCTGGAACTGAATTAGAGTTAGTGTTTCTTTTTCACTGACTTCGGTAAGCCCACAATGGCGCGTATATAAAAGCCAGCTATTGGAGACTGCGGAGTTAAGCACCCAGAAGAAAATTCCCATATAATATTTTCGGGACCGATGGTTTACCCTATATAGCTCACAGAGCATATCTGCTAAGTACACACCAGAGAGCTGCATTGAGTATGATCGGGTCGATTCGACCATTGTAGCTAAAAATTCGATACAAGTCATTCGAACACATGGTAGATGTATGGTTGTTCAAGCTGCGCACTCGAAACAAAAATTCTTGGGCAAACATGTATGAGACACAACATTATTTTTTCGAGTTTGTGCAGTAGTGTACTATTACTGAGTTTTAATCTCGTGTATGTCTTGTCACGAATGAATGTAACCGAACGGATGGATGTCTCCATATGCATGAATTCATCGTGAGTGTAAGTTAAACTATTTAAAGTTTATTTTAAATAAAAAAATAATTTTTTTCATTTAGGAGGAAGAGAAGCCTCTTTATTCAATCAAATACAAAATACAACTCAACTACTGATCTGACAAAGTTATACTTAACACCTAACTTAACTAATGCGGCGATGAATGGGATTTTGGGACGTGATGGAATGCAGGTGGTGTCCGCTTGTCTTCATTTGCAACGTCGGCAACATGAATCTGGAGCGTGATTGGGATGTGCAAGTGATCTGTGGGAAGATTCTGAGATGTGGAATGTGTGTAGGTGTGCATGTGCAAAATGTAAATGATGAAGTGAATCGCGTGGCGGAAGTTTTGTATCAGGTGCAATTGAAGAATTTATTGTGTTGTGGTTAACTCTTCCCCGCTAAGTTTCAAACGTCCTCGTTTGACAACTAATTTTCAAAAGAATGGAATTTGGTGGATTCGGGCTGGCTTCGGTGGCAACATTTCTTGTTGGTCTCTTTTCTTTTCTTGGCTAGAAATATGTGTTGGTACTTCTTCCATCTCTTTGCTTTCTGTTTCGAGTACATTGGTGACTTGGATTTGTGCTGAGCGTTTATTCCAGATGACTTTCATTATGAGGGCCAATGCCCTCATGTAATTTTTACTGCACGGTGTTCTGCTTTTAGTAATTGGATGTCTTCTATGTTATTATTATGAGGTTCTTTCAGCATTTCCAGCGATAGTAACTCTTCTATGTCTTCTGCTGTGGAGAGTTGTGCGATTGCAGGTAATGGCTTCAGAGTTGAAACTATTATGTTGGATGTGTAAGTTTTATTGTCGATTTTTATTGATGAATTTTGAAATTTAATGATGAACGTGCCAGTTAGTTCCAATGTTTCGTTGTCGTTTTGTACCAAGGTTCCGTTAAACTGATTTAGTAGGATAATTCCTGGGGAGATTTCGTCTATTTTGTTGATTATTGATTTTGCGACAATTTGCTTTTGTGCTTTGGAGTAGGTTAGGGATGCATGATGTGCCGCTTAAATCTACAATATTATGATTAGGGCATATAGCTAAATTATTATATGACTTACAATCTAATTTGATGCCATATATTGATTTTTGACATTTCAGAATATTTTCGTACTCAAGTTTATTTATAAAATTAGTTTTCTTAACAGCTTTTATTAAAATTTTATTACAAAAATCTGATGTTACACTTGGTATGCTTATAATATAAACTATCGAGATTGAATTACTAGCTATGTTACGAGTATTTTTGTACATATCGTGGTATTTCATTAGTCACATTATTTATTTGATTAATATTATTAATTATATTTCTGTTGATTAGCACTTGTTTATTATTATTTGTTAATACATTATTAATTTTGTTTCTTAAAATACGGAAATCGTCATGATCAGGATTGCCTGCAATCCATTTCCATGCGGTTTCCCTATAAAGTTAAGTGATCTTTTATATTTATTTTTCGGTTTCAATCTGTCTAATATATTGTTAATTTGTGTTAATTCGTGAGAAAGGAAAGGATAGGATGGGTGGTTTTTGGTTATGTTCTTTTCTATTGCGCTTCTAATGTCGTTTACTAAATGCTCAGAAGGTTCCAGATCTATAAGATGAACCATTTTAAAAGAGCCGGTTTGGATTTTTGCTGTTCCTGTTTCTATTGCGACTAATTCACTTGATGAGTAATCTCAAATTTGCACTTCGGCTATGCAGCCTACAATAAAAAACAAAAGGAGCAGCATCCTTCCCACGCCGGCGTTCTGGATTTTTTCCCTTTTCTCCGTCTGTTGTCGATGACTCAGGATCCTCGATACGCACACACTACGTAGTCCACTAGAGGCGTTCTTAGGACCTTCTAGCAGAGGCACACAAGCTCTCTTTTTTATTTTACACTAGAGGCGTTCTTAGGACCTTCTAGTAGAGACACACACGCTCTCTTTTTTTTTATTTTACACTAGAGGCCTTCTTAGGACCTTTTAGTAGAGACACGCACGCTCTTTTTTTCCTTTTTTGAGGACCGATGTCTTCTCAAACGCGATGTACTGAACTTTCTAGGTCACTGGCAAACTGTTAATACGGATCACGGGAGCTTCTTACATTCATTGGCAACTGCGTAGCACGGGAGCTACTTCAGGTCACTTTAGGCTAGCAATTTTCCTTTTAAGGAATCCGTATTTTTTTACTTTTATAAACTATTTAAAGTTTATTTTAAATAAAAAAATAATTTTTTTCATTTAGGAGGAGGAGAAGCCTCTTTATTCAATCAAATACAAAATACAACTCAACTACTGATCTGACAAAGTTATACTTAACACCTAACTTAACTAATGCGGCGATGAATGGGATTTTGGGACCTGATGGAATGCAGGTGGTGTCCGCTTGTCTTCATTTGCAACGTCGGCAACATGAATCTGGAGCATGATTGGGATGTGCAAGTGATCTGTGGGAAGATTCTGAGATGTGGAATTTGTGTGGGTGTGCATGTGCAAAATGTAAATGATGAAGTGAATCGCGTGGCGGAAGTTTTGTATCAGGTGCAATTGAAGAATTTATTGTGTTGTGGTTAACTTGTATGGTATATTCGAGTGTTTCGAGTATCTCTATTGTCTCGAACCACAGGAACAAACGAAAATGCGTTAACTTTCATTCTTTACTAATAAGGAACAAAATCCATAATTACAACAAACAACACAAACAAAAAACACAACATATGAAATCGAATATTGTTTTGTGTAGTGTCTGCAGTATCTCGATTGTGTCGATCATTATTTGCTAATACTGCACAAAATACCCGAACACTCGAATGCATGTATCTGCATGACTCGAATGTTTCAACCAACAAGTTCATGAGTAAACGATTATTCCTTGCTGCTCAACGAAAGTGATTGCTTCAAACAAAATCTGAGTCATTGATCGGGTATACACAAATACAAAGTACTCGTTGCAGCTCTCTGGTCCACACCTCCCATAAAACGCTTATATTGCTGAACTATGTTTGGCAGTGGAATTTCAATGAACTTTTTATCCTTTTGGCTCCATCGGCGGCATGAAGATGTTGGTTCAATACTATATTCCGTCGACAAAAGTTGAACTGCTTTGTTGTCGTACCATTTCACAGCTATTAGACCAAGCTTCGTTTCTACTCTATAGTCGTGTCAGCCACGACCTTTTGCTTTTAATTTTGCATCAGAATCTAGGTTACACATTACCAAACGATTGCCACGAACTGTTCCGGTCGCCAAATTACCTTTATCCCTGTGAATCGACGTGAACCAATTGTCAAAAAAAACCTCAAAGTTTTGATGCTCTGGTATATCCTTCAACAAGTGAATTACAATATCGGAGGAAATTCCTAATCCATAAAAAGGGCAAGTTCCATCTCCAAAGTATAGTGCAAAATCATATATAATGCCACATCTGGTAAACATTTTAAAACCCCATTTGTGTGGCTTTTTCGAGTTGTACTGTTTTAATTGCTGTCTTCCTTTAACCCTTTCGAACCTGAATTCAAATACGTTACTTTTTAAGTTTTTTTTTTTATGCAACCTTAAAGATTTCGCAACTGTTGATCACACTATCAGTTTAAAAAAATATAGAAATGGGGTGCGTAGCTGTTAGGAGCGATACATATGTGTACCCTCAATAAAAACACAATACAACACTAAAACCGCCTACATAACCGGAAAAAGAAAATTTTGGAAACAATTTTATTTTTGGAAAAAAAAACTTTATTTGAACTTCTTTATTTAGATTTAGAATTTAAGATAAAAGGAAAATATTCATTTCGTATGATACGGTGCAAAGCAAGATTTGCACAAAGGAATATCGCATTACTGGCACATTATTTTTGTGCGCGTTTGTTTTTGTTTTTGGGCGCAATTTGAGCACCATCTTCAGGTCGCTACGGGAACAGGCAAATGCATTGAAACATTGCCCATATTTTTTTGTGTCTCAAACAATCTTCCTCTACTTTTCGCCCTTTGAATTTGTGTGGTTTCAACACCTTCAGCAATAAGACTCTCTGATATAGTTGTATTGAATTCAACTTGTATTTGTGGAGCAACCGATAATACCGAACAAAAAGTACTTGCTACCACAATCGAAAAGAAAAGAAATTAAACCAAAACAAAAGCAAAACAATTCGAACTATTTTATGTCTTTATTCCTTGAGATTTAAACAACTAGTGACAATGTCTAAACTTGTTCAACCATCTAACCTTGCACCCACGCAGTGCTATAAATTGTGCGTGGTAACTGCAACAACAATTTTGCGTCTTCTTCTTTGTGCATAGTTGGATGATGTTGGTACGATCGGTGGTGTGATTGATGGTGGTACGATCGGTGGTGTGATCTATGCACACTGTTGTTGTAGATTGGATTTATAGAATTACATATAACAATGAGATACAGGTTTGTGATTATTTAAAGCAAAATTTAACAAAGAATTCAAAACAGAGGGAAAGTTATTCAAGTTAGATCTTATAAAGGTTAAATGTTACAAACAGATAATTGTATCAAACGAACATGCATATTTCTGAATCTTAAACATCCCGCCGCCCCTGGAACGATGTTTAAGGACAAGGGTAGAGCGGAAAGTTTGGTTACTGGCCAAATGAATGTTCTACGGCTCGTTCTTATCGTAGCGACTCGTATCTTGTCATCTGAACCTGGATGGACAACTTCTATACGACCAAGAAGCCACTTGGCTGGTGGAAGGTTTGGTTCTTTGATGACTACCAGATCCCCAACTTCTAAGTCTCTGTTGATGTTCTGCCATTTGGGACGTTCTTGAAGTGATGTTATATATTCCAAATGCCATCGTTTCCAAAACCCTTGGACCATGCTTTGAAGGTGATTCCAGTGTGACAAACGGTTTTGTGGGACATCAAGATAGCTTGGTTCTGGAACAGTGGTATATGGTTCGCCTATAAGAAAATGTGCGGGGGTTAGTGGATTTAAATCTTCATCAGAGATTGCACAAAGAGGACGAGAGTTCAAAACGCTTTCGATTTGAATAAGAACTGTGTACAACTCTTCAAAAGTAAGAATAGATGATCCAATGACTCTTCGTAAATGAAGTTTGACTGATCACACTCCTGCTTCCCACAATCCGCCGAAGTGTGGAGCTGAAGGGGGAATAAAATGCCATTCGGTACCATCCAAGGCAAGCGATGCAGCGATGTCTTCGTTGTGAGATTGTGATGTTGTTAACCTCTGCATTTCGTTTAAGCAACGTTGAGCCCCTTGGAAGTTCGTTCCGTTGTCACTATATACATTAGAACACTTCCCACGTCTAGCGACAAAACGTCTGAAGGCAGCTAGAAATACATCGGTCATTAGATCACTCACTAACTCCAAGTGAATTGCTTTGGTGCTTATACACACAAAGAGCGCCATATATGCTTTCCATAATCGTGGATTTCGACCTCGAGAGAGTTTGATGGTAAATAGAGCAGCATAGTCACATCCGCTGTTTAAAAATGGTCGACTAGCTTGAACGCGTGGTGAAGGCAGGTCACCCATAAGTTGTTGAGTCATCGTTTTGCGTTCTTCGAAGCATGCCTTACACTGATGAACTATTTTGCGAATCAAGTTGTGGCTGCTTAGTATATAATACCTCTGACGGCCTATCACAAATGTTTCTGAGACTCCTGGATGTTGATATTTGCTGTGAATATCGGAGCCGAAAGCCGATGCTGCTAATTGCTCTTATCCTTAGTATTATTAACAATTTATAATTGTGTATTGATATCTTAATAAATAAATAAATATCCTTTACTATATGGGGAGAGACAAGATTATTGGGAAGAAGTATAGGATGTTTGATATTGAAGGTTAAATTAGTATTTTTAATACGCCCACCGACTCGTAAGAGTCCGTTAGTGTCAATAAATGGGGTGTACCGTAAAAGGTTTGATTTATGAGGAAGGGGTCGTTTATTTGCAAGCAGATTTATATCACTTCCAAACGCGATTGTTTGCACACATTTTAAGATTACAATTTTAGAATTTTGAATTTCGTTAAATGTCAGGCCACTTTAGTTTTTTCCGAATTTGTTAGGACGACAATTTGAGAGGAAACGAACTACATATGCTACAATTCGAACTAACCGAGTCCACGACGATATCTTTCGTATGAGGTTATGAAGCGGCTCCGCGGGGGTGTACGTTATAAATGTTAGTTGGGCGACTTTCCTTTCTTCTATATGGCTTAATTTGTTCTCTGGAGACACCCGACTAAACTTTGGCCAACGATCCGAGGGAAACGATAGCCAGGAGGGTCCTGACCACCATAAAGAATGGTTGTTTAAAGCTGACGGGATTACACTGCGCGACGCACAATCGGCTGGGTTCCATTCGGATGCAATATGATTCCAGGCATATCGCGGAATAGATTCGAGTATTAGTGCTGTGCGGTTTGCATCGAATGAAGTCCAGCGACGAGGTGGAGAGGACAACCAATGAAGAACTATTTCCGAGTCAGTCCAGGCTAAGATTTAGACGTTCATTGTTATTGACGACCTTACCATACTTATCAGTTTACAAAGCAAGAGAGCAGCACAAAATTCTAGCCGTGGAATGGACGTGGTTTAAGGAGAGCTACCTTGGTTTTCGCTGCTACGAGGACGGTTCTATATTGACGCATTCCGATTTTAGAATGCACATACACAACAGCAGCGTATGCCAGTGATGATGCATCTGCAAACCCATGTAGTTCTACTTCTTCTAGTGATGCAAAGACGTTGCGTGGTATCCGAATCTGTTCAAAATAGTGAAGTTCCTTCTGATATCTTATCCACTTGTCAGCCAACTGTGACGGAAGTGGATCATCCCAATCAAGTTTGAGCTCCGAAAACCCCAATTGCTGAAATAACATTTTAAATAAAATGACCGATGGCGCTAAGAATCCTAAAGGATCAAAAATGCGAGAGATTTCTGATAGAAGAGAACGTCGAGTTGGAGTTGGATTTAAGCGAGATTCCGTCATCCGAAAAGAAAATTGGTCTGTGTTAATGATTCCGAGTAATCTGTTTCAAATGGTGAATATTGGCAATCGAGAGAGCAGAGACCAGCAGTTTGAATTCCATTTTCGAAACTTAAGTTGAGCCTTTGATAACAAGGATACCAGTTCAGACTGCAATCTCATCAGATCATCAATCGAATTTGCACCTGCCATGATGTCATCTACGTAAACGTTCTCACCGAGAACACGAGCCGATCTGGGATATTGGTTTTTGTAGTCTTCTGACAGTTGCTTTAAGACCCGAACAGAAAGAAACGACGGAGCCTACGAGGTACCATATATTACGGTCCGTAACCGATAATGTTCGATGTTATCACTAGCATTATTTCTCCAAACGATACGTTGATAATCGCAATGTTCATCTGCAACCCATATTTGGCGAAACATTTTTACTACATCGGCAGTAAAAACGTACTTAAATTGCCGAAAACGCAAACAAACTCCAATCAAATCTCGTTGAATGGGAGGACCTACTAACAACTGGCTGTTTAGTGATTTACCATCCGAGTCCTTGGCTGACCCATCGAAAACGATCCTCAGTTTTGTGGTAGAACTGTCTGGTTTGAGCACAGCATGATGTCAAAGCAAACCATTACATCGGGTTCAGTTATTGTCCGGACTAAGGCATTGACGACTCTTTCACCTAAAGTTCCGTCCGTAGATTCCTGTTCCCTTCCAGTGTTAATATTGAAATCGTAAGTATACCCCGTTACGGAGTCACACCGCAACCACATTTTTATTCCACGTTTTATAGGTTTTAGGGGCATATATTGCTTGAGGGAAGTTCGACCCTTAAGCTTTGTCATAGATTCGTCAATGCTTTGACTGTAGCTATCTTATCGCAATTTCTTGAATGTGCCCTTCAAGCAAGAAACAATGTCATCTATATAGTACGTCTTTGAACAATCGTTCGGCTTTTGAGGAGGGGCAAAATAAATTTTTGAAGATATTAATTTGTATCTATCCCTTGAAATACCTGATTTGACAGCATTGTTCCCAAGCGATGGATTTGTTGACCAGTAATCTTTCAAAGTTAGTACTCTGTTATAGCTCATGATGAACATAGAACCTACAACAACATTGATTTCACCTGCATCTGTTAGCTTATACTTCCTCCGTTTGCTGCTGGAAGGCAACATTTTAATTATTTCGTTGGTGCATTGAGGTATGTACATGTACAGCTTTTTGGAAACAATTTGTAAAAAACATCGATGGGTTTCGACGTATGAAAAATACTTGAATCTACTGTACATTCTCGGGGTATTGGTGATGTCGCTCTTGGAACAAAGCTATCCCCAGGATCATTCCAAATCCACCCTCAGAATGCGTAACCTCTTGTTGGGACTCACTTGAATTCGTTGAATGTCTCGTTGCTTCCTCTGCTTCTTCATCTGAAGATTCTGCACTTTCCGCGCTGACATCATCTTCTGGCTCGTAGTCGCTACTACTATCGCCCGAAAAATCACTTCCTGAGGTCTCATCCATGTTCCAAGAATCGTCCAACGGCTCCTCAAGTACCCTTGCGATCTCGCGTCTCGGCATTTGCTTCGGCATTTTACTTTTACGGAATAAAATGGAAGAAACACCAATAAGAAATAGTTCACATGAAGGTGGCCGTAAAGGACTATTGGTACACATAATTACCACCAAAAAGTACCACTGGTACAAATGTGTACCAATCATTAAAAAAGGGCTAAATACACAATTGTGGAGATAGAACTACTTATGTTTTATACAACAATAAAACAGTTTTGAATTAATAGTTTTACACACTTTTAATCAGTTTTGAATAGCGAAATGTTGTTTACGAAAACATGTGCACAATGACTGCAAAGTTCACCGTTGGGAGATAAAAATTGTTTATTGTTTATGCTTCAGGGTACGGAATGGTACACTTTACATTTGATTTATACATACATTTCAGAAGTTAGGATTTTTTGAACACTTGTTGCTGGTACAAGCTGGTACAGGATATGTACCAGATATGTACCAGTAGGTTCGAAAGGGTTAAATGAAATAATCTGCTCATCAACGCAACCTTGAGGCAATTTTTTCGGAAGCCCTCTAAAATATTCTTAATCTTATGCAGCTTTTCATATCCAGGGTCACTTTTTTTTCTGTCATCACTGGAGAAATGTAAAAATTGCTTAATTTTCTAGAAACGCTTTCCAGTCATAGCTTCATCTATTAAGGGAATTCTAAAATCTGCCTGCCATACCATTCTCATTTCTGGATACTTTACAATGCCCATAAAAAGAAGAATCCCTAAATATTTTTCCATTTCCTTAAATGTTACATTTACCGAAATGCCACATTCTCGGACTGAATACAAATTTGTCTCTTCGACAAGTTGATTTATCATCGTATTACCAAAAAATCATTAGGAAGTATTGCAATGGTGTACAAACATCTACATCAAAGTCAATGTGCCCTTTCTTTCCACTGTTTCTTACCAAGAGATTGAAGGCCCTTTTTTCTCCATTTTAAATTTTTTAGGTCCACCTTTTCAAATTGTTACTCTATCTCAATATCGTTTAATACAGAAACATCTATTTCCTCCAACTCAACATCTTGAAGTTCCATGCTTTCCTGGAGTTCACTAATCAGCAAATCGGAAGCCGTTATGTTTCAATTCAATTATGACAGCTACTGAATAGACGTACTTCCAATCGGCTGGCGAATCTTTTTTTATTATTTAAATTTACGCATTTCGGCAGTATTTATCAAAGTGAAAAAAGTTATTTTGTGATAGTGACACTAGTAGAAGTTTTCTTCCATTACATATTAAATAAATAAAGTAAAACACAGTTATTTAAGTTTTCTTGTGCTTAAACCGTTTATTATTATCATAAAGTTGAAAACGTTATTCATACATTAAAACAAATTAAACCATATCAAACATGTCTGACTCCAAACGAGGTCGAACAAATCCCAAGTCTGATATACCCACCAACTCTCCTCGCGCCTCCTTCGACAAACCACAACAAATCCCAAAAAAAATGTCAGACATCGATGCCAACCTATGGGAAAAAATGGATGAAAAATTAAAAAATCAAAGTGAACTTATTATTTCCCTCATTTGCACGAAAATTAAAGAAAATAATGACATACTTACTTCTAAAATTGAAGCACAGTTTGCTGAATTTAGAAAAGACATAACTAATATTAGCTCGCGGATTTCTCAACTTGAAAAATCTAACTCGGCGTTGAAAAGTGACACCGAAACAATTAAAGCCAAAGTTGTTCTCATTAATAATTCGTTGTCAGATCTTAAAAACTGAAAAAAAATATACAGCATGAAATTTCTGAACTCAAGTCGCAACTCAATGAAATAAATCATGTTCAAGAAGCAACCGAAAACAGAAGCGTCTCCCGTGATGCAGTGCTATTTGGCATAGCATACACTCCTAACGAAAATTTAAAATCTTACTTTAACCATATGTGCCATGTTATTCAAATCAAACCGCCACAAATAAACGATATTTTCCGCACGCGCAATTCGACCACAATAATTGTTAAATTCCGACCAGCCTACGACAGGAACTACGAATATGTTCTAACTTCCGCAGCGAAATATCGTAAGGTAAACAAAAAACAACTTAATTTACATGACATCGGATTAAGTTCGGATTCTATAATTTACCTCCGTGAGTATCTATCTAAATCAAACAATAGCATATTACATGCGGCACTAACACTCAAAAAACAAAAACTTCTGCAGACTGTGTTTACAAAACGCGGTAATGTGTATGTAAAAAATCATCTACATGATGAACCATCTGTCATCGAAAACATCGCCAAACTTTACGACATTGCCAGCCCCCAAGAAAATAACAACCACAATCAACAATAACACCAGTATTTCTTAAACTGTTTTTTTTTCCTTTCTTCTTCTTTTATATTATTTTCCTTAACATAATATTGTTAATTTTGTTAATTTTGAATTTAAACTGCTAACTTAATTTTTTTTTCTTCATTTCTGTTTTTTTTTAAAATTATTTTTAAGTTTTTCATTATTCATCCAAACAAAACATCTCCATTTTTGCTTTAATTCGTCTATAATGAATACTAACAAGTTTATCACGACCAGGATGCCGCCTGCTTTTAATGTGCCGTTTCCTCTATTTTTGTTATCATACAACAATGCTTGCAACAACTAGTGGCATTAGTCCCACGAATTCCATTAGTGATGATAGTGGAGGGATCTGTCGCTCAATGTTGAATATTCTTTGTGAGCAAAAAACTGGTTTGAGGATATGCCATATTAATGCGCAGAGCCTCTTTCAAAAATTGGATGAGTTTAGAGATCTTTTCGAAGGTTCCAATATTGATGTTGTTTGCGTTAGCGAATCATGGTTTACAAATTATTGCAAAGATTAGGTTTATAAAGTTAATGGGTATAGGCTTTTTCGTGGGGATAGGATAGATAGAATAGGTGGTGGTGCTGCAATATATGTAAGAAGCGGCTTAAATAGTCACCTCAAATGTAAGTCTGACCTCGGAAGTGAGATTGACTATGTTTTCGTTGAACTGAAGTCTCCATCGGGCGCCCTTTTAATTGGGTCTATTTACAGACCACATAAATATACCGATCCCTCTCCTATTTTTGATCTTTTGGAATCTATCTCGATAGCTTATCCAAAAATTATCATTGCTGGTGACCTAAATAGCAACCTTTTTGCAGAGCAAATTGTGGTTGAGGGCATGAGATCCTTTAACTTAATCCCGGCTAACACTACTCATGCTACTCACTTCACTGAAGAAGGAAGTACCCTCCTTGATGTTTTCTTTGTCACTGATGTAAGCGACATTCTCCTTTACGACCAGCTGTCAGCACCCGCTTTTTCAAAACATGACCTTCTGTACTTAACTTTTAATTTTAACTTTACATCCTCAGATCTAGTATATGAATACCGCGACTTCAGAAGCATTAACTTAAATCAGCTGGAGGTAGATGCCGCACTCATTGAGTGGAATCGAATATTTTACATGCCTTCTTCTAGTGACCAAGTGGACTATCTCTGCAATAATGTTCGTCAATTATTTTATAACCACGTTCCACTGAAAATAAAACAAATAAGGCATGGGCAAAATGCTTGGTTTACTGGTGAAATTAGGGACTTAATCAAGCAACGTAATCGATGGTATGATGCATGGAAGCGTTACAGGTTAGACATCCATCTCCAGATGTATCGTTCCCTGCGCAACCGTGTAGTCGGAAAAATTAAAGCGGCAAAAAAGAGTTCCACAAAAACAAATTAAATACACAGATTAGAGGAAAACAGCTTTGGAATAATCTCCGTGCAATTGGTATTGGAAAAAACAAAGAAGACGGCGATGTTAATTTTAATGTAAACGAGCTTAACAAAAGTTTTGTTAATCTTCCCCTCCCATCCTTAAATGTTGAACGTCCTACATCGTCAACTTCACATGAGGTAGGTAGCTTAGAGTTCGCCTGCATCGATGATGTCGAACTAGTTTCATGTCTGTTATCAGTCAAATCTAATGCCGTTGGTTTTGATGACATTCATCCCAAATTCATAAAAATCATCCTGCCAGTTATTCTTCCCTACTTAGTTTATTCCTTTAATTCTATTTTAACAACCGGTTGCTATCCCACACAATGGAAATTATCCCTATCCAAAAAAAAGCCTAACAGTAACGACTTTCATCCGATTTCAATTCTACCCTATTTGTCAAAAGTATTCGAGCGAGTACTACAAAGACAAATGAGTTCTCACATCCTAAAGTATAACTTGCTCTCTCCTTTACAGTCCGGTTTTAGGAAACACCATAGCTGTATCACTGCAACCATTAAAATTATGAATGATATTAGAGAGAAGTTAGATTTTAATGAAGCGACGTTTTTGGTGCTCCTCGATTTTTCTAAGGCGTTCGACACCGTTGATCATGCACAACTGTGCCATAAATTGAAAACTTTTTTCCGCTTCTCTAGTTCATCTGTATCACTCATCTCCTCGTACCTGAAACTGTGAAAACAGGCTGTCGTAGTCGGACCTCAGACATCTGACTTTCTTCTAAATAATAAAGGTGTCCCACAGGGCTCTATTCTTGGACCGCTTCTATTTTCCCTATATATAAATGAGATTCCTTCTATTGTTTCTTCTTCCATCCATATGTATGCCGATGACGTTCAACTCTACCGTAGTTGCCAACTAGGTATGATCGAAGACTGTTCGAGCGCAATTAATTCTGATTTAGAAAATATATCCAACTGGGCAAAAAACAATGGCATTTTTCTTAATCCCTTAAAAACCAAATGCATTGTTATAAGCAAAAAATGACTGGATCTTACTTACTTTCCCGATATTGTGCTTAATGGCCTTGAAATTGATTATGTTGAAACTGTTAAAAACTTAGGAATCATGTTCAACAGAACACTGACATGGAAGACCCATATCAATGCAACAGTTGGTAAGGTATATGGCATACTGCGACAACTCTGGATGTCCCAATACTTGTCCCGCGTTTTTTGCTAGCCAAAACCTTAATATTTCCTATACTTAGTTATGGCTGCGAAATATTTTCCAACTGTGATTCTGCGTGCCGGAGAAAGCTGAATGTTGCGTTTAACAATACTGCCCGCTAAGGTTAAAAACACCTTAAACGTTTTGACAGAATATCTTTGTTTTCCAAATCTCTATACAACATGTCACTTGACCACCTTTTTCGCTATCGAACTCTTATACTGCTATCCAATGTCATTCAAACTCATCAGCCCTCTTATCTCTTCAACATACTGCGCCCCAGCACCTCAAACCGAACTCTCCAACTTATTCCCCCAAGATTTACTTGCCTATCTTCTGAGCGCCAGTTCCTCGTTCACGTCGTCCGCTTGTGGAATTCTTTACCTAGGCATGTTAGAGAGCACGGCGGCACTAGACGTTTTCGTGTTAAATTTTAGTCCTTTTTTTGTCAACAACCCAATTTAGCTTAAAGTCCTGTTTATTTTCTATTCTTTTTTTTTCTTTCTCTTTTCTTTTCTTTTATATCTATTAAATTTAATTTAATGGATATGTTCTTGGTTTTGGTTTTGTTTTATCTTAGTTTCATTTAATTTCACAAGAATACTTAGTTTTTAGTTTTCTTATTGATATGTTTGTTTTACGTTTATTCAGTGGTGTTTAATATTTTAATTAATTCTAGGCGTCACTAACATATTAGATAATTATTTAATCTTAAAGTGAATGCTTCCAATTTACAAATAAACAAACAAACAATATGTCCTCACATATGTTGTTTAAATCATTCAGTTCGGTATCAGCATTATCTGCATTAGTAGATGGTAGTTCTGGCTCTGCTTCAGCCTCCGAATCATCCCAATCGAATTCAAGCATTTTGTTTATTTCTATAGTAGTTAATCCATTTGTTCGGTTCATTACAAATTAAACGTACAAAAATGGGCTAAAACACTGGAAAAGTCACTAATTTTTGGGCAGAGTTACCCCTTACAAATGAAAACTTAGACTGAGTTACAATGCTTCTTAATCTACCTTAAATACTATTCCACATAATCCACTCATGCACCCAGCAGTGAGTATGTTCCCACAGGTATTCTCTGGCTACCGCTACAGTACGTGATGGAATGCACGTTGCAGACGTTGTGTCAGTATTTGATTTTACGGGAACAATAAATTGTTATTTGAGGAATTAAATATTTGCGTTCTTAACTTATACAAATAACAGATAAAATTTAAATCTCTACAACCATTTAAAGATTATCCTTACCTGTTTTATTGTTTTGTTTATTTCCTTATGAAATAATCTAATAGAACAATTTTTTTTTTTGCTGAAGTGGAAATGCTTTGATAGAAATCCAATAACTCAAATATTACAAAATTTTCTTGCTACAAAATTGTCTGACTACACTGAATGCAAAACAGAAAATGACATGTAAATCCTTATTTTTCATATCAAAGAAGAACACAAAACTAAAGTAATAAAGTAATACATGTCCTAAGCAAACATTGTTGCATGAAATATAAAGTGAGATAAGAACAATATGCTCTCAAAGTGAGGTGTTGTATAAATTAAAATTAATTAAATTTATTTAATTTAAAAAAAAACTTTATTTATTGGGCAGCAGTTGTGCCTTCTTTAAATCAACTGAACAACATGAATAACTGCTGCGACTGCATTTTGATACTTCCTGAAATTCTTGATTGCCTGAAAGTGGTATAAGCATTTCAAATACGATGGAGTCATTTAAGGTGCGCCCCTTTACTGTTGTCAATTTGAACATGTCTAATACTGACACGCTTGGTAGGCTTAACGTCGATGGAAGGTTTCCTTGAATGAGTTGTAATTGTTGACTGAGCTGCGCCGGCGTTATTAGTTGTGGATTAATCTTAGCGAGATTCAGGTTAAGTATAACATCAAGAAGAATATCTTGCGTGCGTGCGAAATTTGTCACAACTAGGATTAAGTAAGAAGTCAAAGATGATAAGTGTTGGTTATCGCTGAGAGCATCCTGTGTTTTTCAATGCCATTAAACGTCTTTGCCAAATAATTGTTCAATGCCTGGAACTGTTAGTGAATTTCGATCGTGTTTCGTTTAAGGCTGTTTAAAGTTGAATCTGAAATAGAGCTCTGTTTTTTAATTAGATTTGCCAAATGAGATTCTTGTTGGTTTGCCAGGTTAATCTGATCTTGAATCAGTACACCAAACAAACTATGAGCTACGTTGCCTACAAAGTCGAACGGAGATCTGGCTAGTCTTATTCTTTCGTGGCTGGAAGTATTGAAATCGTGAATCAGCTCATTATTATGATCAATAACAAGAATTCTATGCCGAAAATTTTCGATAGTAGGTCTGCAATAAACTCTTTCAGATACTTCCTTTGTACAGAGTCCTTGAATCTGCTGAAGATATGACTTTAGTTCTCTGAGCTCAAGCCAATATTTCGTTAAGATTTCCTTATCACTAGCACAAAATTTTCTTAACTCGAAATTACCTTTTCGTAATACGATCTTGACTTCTTTAAGCAACTTTCTCGCTTCAGACATCGTATCTGCTCCTACCAATAGATCGTTTACGTAAATTTGATTCCTTATTAATTCCGATGCCCTTGTTACGACTTTTACCGTGCTTTCCCGTTTTCGGGAGAAGAGTAAACGCCGGAGAGGAGTAAATTTCGGAGAGTTCAAAAATAAAATACGTTTTATTAGTTTATTCTTTTCGGCCTCTGATTTCGGCACTTTATTTCTTAATTCTTACTGCACTGTTTCTGAACTCTGTCTGAACTCGCTCTGTCTTCAGTCTGAACTCTCTCTGTCTTCATTCTTGAAAATCTGACTCCTTATATACTATCTTTTAGTCTCAGGTCATCCCCTCTATTCACACATTCTTATTAATAGCTAAGTTATTTTGGGTGCACTGGGTTAGTGTGTCATCCACATGTTACCAAAGTATTCCAATATTTACTATGCCTAGTGTGTGGTCGGCATTCATCATTTGTGCTGCATCTTCAGTTTCATAATTTAATGTATGTCAGTTTGTCATATCATGTCGGTATTTTATTGCATGCGACGGAGTTCCCTTGTGACTGCGTCACACATGTCTTCATGAGTATACTCATTACTTATTGTGCTTAGGGTTTCCCGGCGATAATGAGTGTACCGGTAGCGAGCATAAAGTGTGCTGACATTGACTTTGCTGAAATATGAGCGTATGATCAGTAGGCGAGTGCCACTTGGCCACAGCTAGGTTTCGTATTGTGGAAGAGTGTGTGAATGAGGAAATGAGAATGACTTGAATGAATTAAATGAGAGGTCTGATCTTATTATGTAGTCCCTAATGTGCGGGCACTACACCCTCTTGTTATCACCGATAGTGTCATCTGCAAATTGTACAAGGCACCGTGTTTATGTGTTATGTGTTTAGTTTGTAGGTTCTGAGCTGTTCATCGCGCTGAGATCTCCAAAGAATCAACTGAAACGCTTGGTCTTCGGGCCTTACTAGGACTTGACGATACATTTTGCTAATATCGGCAGTAAAGGCATATTTGTTCAATCTGAAATTTACAACAATTCAAAATAAATCCGGTTGAACTGTTGGTCCAACGCTTAGAATATCGTTAAGAGAAATGCCGGAAGTTGTTTTGGCTGAGCAATCAAATACAACACAAAGAACAGTCGATGAGCTTTCTGGTTTAATAACACTGTGATGGGGAATGTAGAGGTGAAGCTCTGGAATCTCGTTATCATTTATTGGGCTCATGTGACCCAATAACTCGTATTCTGCCATAAAATTCGTGTAAAGACTTCAATTTAGTATCTCTCTCTAGTTTTCTTTCTAGCGAAAGAAACCTTTTTCTACCGGTTTCCTGAGAATTACTTAAATTACGAGGACTTCCTTTGAAAGGTAAACTTACCGTTCATCGAGAATTTTGTTGTCTTCTTAAATAACTCCTGACTGCAACTGACGGCAACTAACATGATTGCGAATGTTCTTCAGAGCTAATGGGCTTGATAGGTGCGTCATGACTTTCCGTTTCCCAAAATTTCGCAACCAGTTTGTCCAAGGATGTAGAAGATTTAGTTGCGATAGTGCAAACAGCATGTTGACTTGTCGATCGAACCCCTCCTGCAACTATCCACCCCAGTGTTGTATTCCGAAGCGTCGGTAAATGATCTCCTACTTTCATTTCTCCTGACAAAATAAGATCAAAAAATATTTCTGCTCCCAACAACATGTCAATTATTCGATTTGATGAAAATTCTGGATCGGCCAATCGAATGAAATTTGGAACGTCCCAGTTCGTCGTGTCGAATTCACAGCTCGGTTGATAGTCTGTAATGTGAGGTATAATATTTGCGTGATTCAAACGTGCACGATGTAGCAAATTGAGCAAATTCCACTTATAGGGGTATTCGAGCGATACTTTGAAAGTCCTAACGTCTGCACTAGCGATGTGGTTATAAAATGCATCTGGGATCCAGAATCTAGCAACACACGACAAGGCACCCGTGTTCCGCACGATAAAATCACATTAACTAATGCTGTAGCTAAATAGATTTGTCGCGGTTTTGACTTGGAACCCACCGATGCATTAACCGATCGACTTTCGACCCATTGGCCTAACTGCTGTGGTTGGCTATCTGTTGGTTGACTACTATCAATTGGTTTAATTACCTTTTTATGCTGAACTGAGGGTTTGGATTCCCTTTTCCGATGCAATAAAGAGTTGCGTTTCCCATTGCATACTGACACGAATTCGAAAAATGACCGGATTTTAAACAATTCCGACTGTGACGGACAGTTAAAACAGCATTTCCATAGTATCTGATATTAAGTTTTATTAAAATTAAAAATACACAAAATAATATATATTTATATACCTGACTTGGAAAAATGTACTGCACTGTCAGGAATCTGTCCATCCAAAGACCAAACGATCGTTAAAGAGATTAATTTAAATATATGTAAGTGCCGCCAATTGTAAAAAGAGAAAGTGCTGTCATCAAGGGGTATGTCCACTGCTTTTTCTTCCGGAATTCTGTGAGAAAGAAAGTGCTGCCATCAAGAATGTGTTCGTCACTCTTTGTCTGGAATTCTGTCAGTGACACCGACACACACGAAGACGTTGCACAGCCTTCTCACGATTGCCACCTGAAAGAGATAAAAATGTTTGACATTTATATATTTTATGACTACCTGAGTTGTCAATCATCCTTATTTGTTGCCACAACTGTGACTGGCTTCCTTTTCTCGTCTTTGATGGTCTCTAGGATGAGAAATCTTGTTTCCAGAATTTTGAGGAATTGTTCCAATGTTGGGCTGTTCCTTGTGTCATCCAAAGACTGCTCGAAAATAGTCCGATTTTCACGATCCAGTTTTTGCAGCATGATGTCGACAATGATGGGATCCCTGTTCTCGGTTTCAAAACCCGAATTCTGAATAGCTTGCATGGTTTCTTTGAGTGTGTCATGGAGCTTTTTAATAGCTGATGCCGTCCCTGCGGCAATAGGCAATCCCAAGAGTCGGGTCAATTGTGCAGATTAACGAAAGCCTTTTATTGTCATACCGATCAACCAATGTTTTCCATGCTATTTCATAGTTGTCATTTGTGGGTTGAAGATGTTGAATTATATTGTGCGCTTCGCCTGCTACGTTGGCTCTCAGAAAGTACAATTTCTGAGCGTTAGACATTGGTTGGTCGTGGATTAACTGTTAAAAAGGTCACGAAATTGACGCCAGTTAAGGTAATATTCATCGAATTTTGGAAGCTCTATCTTCGGAAGTTTGACTGCTGCACTATTTGATACGAAATTGTTAGGCATATTGGGCATTTCATCTTTGGGCAACTCAGCTAATCGCAGCTCCAGATGCTCCTGAAGGTCGAAATACATCTCAATATCGCTCTCGGTTGCTTCGTCATCAAGCCTTTAAAATAAAATTGACATTTGGTTTGATATTTCTTGAAGGCTCTTCACTTTAATGCTAAACAACTTTGGATTCGATTTGTTCAGGCTCGGTTTGCATTTCTCCAGTGATGTCTGGAAAATTTTACCGAGGGTTTTAAATCTATTTTGTGCTGGAAGTGCAATTTTATAATGTTGTCTGATCTGCTGTGAACTTGATGGGTCTATTGCCCCGGCCGGTGGTGCTGAGGATGGTGCTGCTGATGGCTTTTCCTACTCCTGCCCTTCTGCCTCTTGTGGGAGATTCTTCGTATGGCGCAATGAAATGTCCGTCTTCATTGACTCATAAAGTATCTTTATCTGGTCATAGTATCCCTTGACGAAGTATTTGTGCGCTGTAGATTCGGCGTAATAATCTCGAATTTCACTGTCATTGGAATCGAAATGATCCCACAAGTCTTGCAGCTTCTTTATCCGATGTTGTAATTTTTCTTCTGTCTTGCGCTCTTCCCCGTCCTTACCGTAGTTGCGGGCGAGAGTGCAAATTTCCCATCCAACCTGTTCTTGCAGATTGGTTAGTTCTTCCAGTGATTGCACCATGTTAAACTATTTTTGTTGTTTATTATTTTAACTTCACTTTCACTAACACGAGTGTTTTTCTATTTTTCACAATTTACAGGCCACTAAAATACTTTTAGTCGTGTCCTGTCACGGTCGCCAAAAATTGAACACAAATAAAATTGATATTGACTTGATGATGTCTCACAAACAAGTGACTTTATTTTTTATTATAAGAAAACATTACATCTAATGCGAGAAGCTAGCGTGTGACCAAAATTATGAAAATATTAATTTGAGCCGTGGGACCAGGTAAAATGTACAGAAATTTTTTTTGTTTTTATTATTACAAATTGTGAGTACAAACAAAATTTGGTTCACACAGTTTTGATATTGCCTATCACACGGTAGCTCTCGTTACAACAAACTTAATCTAGATATTTACATTAATGTATTCGTATTTATAAAATATGATCTAAGTTTGAACACTTTCCATGAATCGATCGTGGGAAGGTTGCGTTGAGTTTGATGTTGGTTAAAACTGCTGACATGCCAAGTTGACGGCAGCGCGTGTCGTATTCGTCTGCGCGTGTTTCCTGTCTAACGCAAATATTGTTTGGTGTTAACTTATACAAACAACAAATTCATGAAAGGGTTAAAACACAATCAAAACCCTACTAAACACAATCAAATAAAATTTCTGCAATAAGTTCTACCAAAGATGTTAAGAACAAAGTGAAATATGACTGAAATACGCGAGATTTAAATAACACTCTTGCATAAATATTAAGTGCGCAACTAAGTTATCGCTGTTGTACATGACCGAGTGATTTACACTTTATAAATCTGTCTGCAATGTCTTTGTTGTTTGTTTGTATTAAAAGATCACCATTTCGGAGGGCTTTGATATCTTTGTATTGAGATGAGATTGCGTCAATGCCCTTGCCTATCACGATTGGGTTACGGTTAGCAATCGGTGTTTTGTCGTTATCGGTGGGAGAGTTTGTAATTATAAGAAAACGAGTAAAATCAAATAGCATTTTGTTTGAAGAGTTTAGCGTTGGCCACTGTTCATTTGAAACATGTGTGCCTCTATTGGTGTTTTTTCTTTTGGTTAAGTTATTGTCTTGCATTGTGTCATCTGGATTAAGGTCACTAAACCGGTTTGTTTGTTTTTTTGCCGCCATAGCGGCGGGAGCTTTTACTGACTATTTGTGCGAGTTGTTTTTTTTGTTTGCGAAGAGAAACTGAATTAAATACTTGAATAAAAGGAAATAAAACCAAGGGATTTATAAAAATGTTTAACGACTTTGATATTATGTCTTATTGCTTAAAGAGAGTAACTAACTTCGCTATACATTACTTTAACAAACAAAAAAGAAAAAGTGGCCGAAACTGATGTATTAGCAAAAATAAATACCGCGTCTGTCCACTCGTGTGTGACGATTGAGAGCTCGTTTGGTACTGAACTTCTTTTCTTAATGGAGCTCAGTTGCTGATGAACCTCTCTGCTGTTCAAAGATTGCAAAATTCGGAAATCAAGACATTTTTTATGTCCTTCCAGGAACTGATGTCAGTGCATTCGAAATTTATAAATAATTTTGCTGAACCTCTAAGTAATTTCTTGGCATAAACAATTCTCTGGGGATCTGTCCAACGACAGAGGTCTGCGGTTTCTTCGAATTCTTTTGCCCACTTTTAACATTTTGCCTGCCGTCTCCACTAAAAGTTTCAAGTGCATCCTCAACTTCCTTAAATGACAACAATGTTTGGCATTCTTTTGATGGCAACACTGGTATGTGCTCTGCTTGGATCGACTCATAGCTATCACTTTCCTCGTCTTGTTGAAGCGCTTTCCTTAACCTAGTACATAGTTCTAATTTATTACCTGTGGTTTTCAGCTTTAACGCCCGAAGTCTATCTCTCAAATCAACAAACGTCAATGCAGCCAACGCATCCCCGTCTTCCTTATCTGCTTCAGCATTGATGCCTTCTCCCGTCAACCGTCTTCTTAGCCGTTCACGCTGCTCCGACTTGCTGTCTGTTATGCGTAAATTTAACCTGATTCCCTAATTTCTTTCATAGAAAGTTCGTCTACGTCTATACACACATCCGAACTATTTATTATAGAATTTTCACTATCCATTATCGTATAATTCCACAAAAACGATTTGATACAAACAAAAATTAAATGAATTATTTTTTCAATCTGAATTTAATGCGCACTTCCAAAAAGGATACCATCCACCACGACGGCTGCCAATGTAAAACTCATTCCTATCCCTACGGCAAATCTTGTTTTCTTGCATCTGCTTGCACACATACAGTCGTATATCGTTATCTCGTCGTTGATCGTCGCCACCGGTTTCTCTTTTTTGTGCAGTTTCGTCGTCGTCTTTTAGTGCTTAAGTTTTTAATGAAAAAAAAAATATTCTTCGTCTTTTAAATTGCGTATATTTTTTTCAGCCGTCTTCGAGTTGTGCATATTCATACACACATGTAGACGTGTATTTCGTCGTCATCAACTTATTTTTAAAATTTCTTTTTGCGCCTCTCACTTCTGACACCAAATTTGTAGGATGACTTTATTTACAGATAATAATAAAAACAAGAATAAAGAAAGAGTGGTACACAAAAAGAAACACGTCTTTATGACTCCGTTTTTTTTAGTTTCCGTTCCTACACTTATCACTGATTAAGGTGTTTTTTTTCCTCACTCACATAAGGTTTAACTCCACACAGATCCTTATTGGTTTTCTTAACTGAAACCTTGACTAGACCAACTAAAATTAATTTATAAATGGAGTGTCTGTGCTCATCATCGTCACGTTTCCTGCTCTCGAAAGCTGTCATTTTCATTGCGGATTTGAGCAAAGCTTCAATCAAGTGTTCTTCGTGTCGAATTTTTGAAAAACGGCTTTCAAAAGGAACTGTTAACTTTCCAAATTCGGATGATGTGTCATAAGTGTTATAAGCTTGTTCTCGAAATCTGTCTGTTTTGTCTATCATGAACAGAGTGCAGTTTTCACAATTAAATTTCTTATGCAACCCGGCAAGAAATGTAAGTGCCGCTTCTTGCAGCTTCTGTGAACATCCTTTGGATATAACTATTTCTGTCTCATTGACATCACCATCAAACTCGTCATCGCAACTATTGGTATGGTATTCGATACCGCTCAGAATATGTATTTCCATGAAATGATCTTCTACTGGAGCTTCAGTGTGGAATTCTTCATTGTCATCACACTTAAGATCTTCACAATCAGCTTCGTGCAATAACGGCCGTTTTCGAAAACGTCATTTGATCGTCATTTTGATCGTCAAATTGATCGTCATTTGCAATACTTAAGGGTTGCAAACATCAAACTGCAAACGTCATTTGGTATCGTTGATCTGTGTCATCTACATGCTTTAAGCAAGAGCATTTGACGTTTTCGAACAGAGCAAAATGGAACAATTAACAAAATTTATTTTTTTTATAACATTTTCGCAACTGAAGGGGAATCCTTGGTCCTGCGTTAGGATGTCTCTGTGGACATTACTCCATAACGTCCTCTTGGATTTTTTACCACTTTGGAACGAGGATTCACATCCTAATTTTGCTGTTATAAGTAATTTTATGTTTCCTCGCGTCCATCGTTCCATAGAATCGTCGCATACCTAGGTAGGAGTAGGGGATATTTAGTTAAAACAAATAAATTAGCCGATTTTATGTACTTACTGTTCACGAGACTGAGATTCCCCTGAATATTCGGATTCACTCATTTTTTTTCCAATTTTTTTTAATGCACAGCGCAGATTTGTGGCTGCTTTTTTACAGCGCAGATGACGTTTGTGAACATCTGCCCTGCAAACACTGCATTATCGAACATGCTGCAAATGTAGTGTGATTTATGATCTTGTTTTCGAACAAATGACTTTCGCAGCTTGCGTTTAAAAACATTTTGCAAAAGCAATTTGTTGTGTTTTAATAAGTAAAACTCAGTGCTCTTATAATATAATAATTCAATAATTCAACTTTATTAATATAACTTCATTAGAATTGTAGTGCACAAACGTTGTAGTTAAAGAGAAGACATTCAGTTATTCCGGAACTACTTTTATAGTGACAGATAGATATTTCATACTTAAGATCTATTACTAAATATTCTAATACTAAACATAATGTTTTTTGGGGTTCGTTTACACCACAATTTGACGCAGATGACGTTTTCGAAAACGGCCAACGACTCAGGCCCAGAGTCTTCATAGCTTGAATTTTCTGGCGACTTTAAATTTTTGAAAATAATTTCCTTCAAATTACGAATAAATCTGTAGGCTTGTAGATTGTTTAGGTAATTAAATAGGTTTTGTATTTTTGCAGTTCAAATAAAAGAATTTATTCATATAAATGTAAACTATTTAATTTTATTTTACTATTGATTTCACTATCTATTTGACTACAATCGACTGCCGCGCACGAAAGCTTGTCTTCAACTGAACATTGTTAACCTTTCCGTCATTCGAAATATGTAATATAATTCTTCTCTCTCGTTTGTCTGTTATTATGGGTGTGGTCAGTGGTGTAGTCAGTGGGTGGGGAGCTAATATACTTTGGTAAAATGATCACTACAGGCTGAAGGGTTCCGTTCGTATTTACTTTACGTAAATTTACTGCAACAACAGTAGATATTAAGATGTGCAATTAGAAGGAATTGCTGGTCATTTTGAAGTTTTTCCCATATTAGTTCTATAGCAAGTAAAGTTTCTAGTAACCCGCCAAAGCAATATGGCTTCTTCATCTTACCGGTAGATTCCCATTACGATATCCACTGCCTAGCAGTATTAATGGACTGCAGAGTCTCGCTATGTAGTGAAATAGGGTGTCGATAAGGATTGCTTGCATTTAAACTGTAACTGTTTAAGTTGTCGAAAAAGATCATTCATTTTGCTTAAAAAAGTTGCCGTTGAGGCAGCAATCTTCTCATCGGCTATGTATGTTTTTTTATAACTACAAAAAATACTAGATACGATTTCTATATTTCTTGCGGGTTTTCATATTCCCTATTTTTAGGAACGCAACCCCACATTTTATAGGACGTTTTTACTTCAATGTGCGCGGTTTCGTTTTGCACGAAACTTTTCATTCCCCTAACTCCCGCGCAAAGCAAGGTATGAGTGTAGTATATTTGTGTAAAAAAGGCAAAAAGAAATGTGTGTGTATTTTTTTAGCACATTCCTTTTGCTTCATTTTCATTATCACTCGGATTTGTGTGCAGAAGGATCGTGCAACTTCCAGGGCAACTAACAGTGTAGCACTGCGTCTGGTTAGGCCGACGCGTTATTCATATTGCAAAGTATCTATCTTACTCGACACAGCATGATGTTGGTTTGTGCATAGAGAGTTACTGGCATGGGATTAGTTAGATTAGAGCGGAAATGTGTTATGCCTTATGAGTGCATATGGAAATTGTTGAGGCTAAAGAGCGTAATACTCAGCGACAGAAAGTAGATTTAAAAATATTAATTAATTAAAAAAAATATATGTAGAAACTTAGATTTTACTAAAACAAAAAAAATTACAATCTTAATGACAAATGTAATTCAAGAATAGACTAATTCCAGACTGCCAACCAACGCCGACGGATACTAACCACGAACTCTCCACTCATATCGCTATTTTGTTCCTCGCTGTCTCGCCCTACCAGAGCGACCACACATTCAGCTGATCCAGCATTCTATACCACGTCCACGCTCGGGCTACCCACGTGAACGTGATTCCAGCTCTACATGCCTCAGCGACGAACAGTATCAGCTTCCTCCCTCATTCCTTGGGATTATTGCTGGGTTTCGTTGCTTCTTCGCTTTTTATGTAGATTAACGAGGTCAGCAACATTCCGTTGCCACCGGCGTGAGCCACCACCACGAGCCGTCCGTCGACTTCGAAATATGATCGCTCTGGAATGCGGTGAAGTGAGGACGATGATCGAACCTTTTTCATGCTACTTAGCAATCAGTCAGCAGTCTGGAATGATGCATAGAATTACAAAAAGATTACAGTTCTTTACTTAATACAGTGTACTTATCTTTACTCCAGTTTTCTTATCTCCCACATATACGTATATATATTTTTTGAAACTAGAAATTAATCACTTCGATACTTATACTAAATCCATCAGTTGTAACTGCTTCTTGTTGATGTAGGTCTCTGGATGTGTTGGTATTTTCTCTTCCCTTTCTTGTGTTCGGTATTGGGAGGTTGATCTTCTTATTCTTATTCGAGGATCTGTTGAACAGAAATATTCGTATGACCTTGTAATCGATTAGTATGTTTTCGCGCAAACATTTTAATTACGGTCTAAACGTTTTCGACTCCTAAGTCTCTGTGGATATCATCGTTTCTAATGTACCACGGCTCATTAACAATACCTCGAAGAACTTTGTTTTGGAATGTCTGTAATACATTAATGTTACTATTTTTAGTACAACAACAAAGTTGTACACCATATGTCCGGATCGGTTTTAGCACTTGCTTGTATAACAGTAGTTTGTTCTCTAAGCTAAGCTTGGAATACTTTCCAATAAGCCAGTAAATATCTCTATATTTGATTTCAAGCTCTTCACTTTTTTCTTAACGTGTGCTCTCCATTTTAGTTTAGCGTCGAGTGTCATACCGAGATATTTGGCCTCGTTCGCGTAAGGAATTCGTACTGCATTGATAAACACTGGTGGATTCTCAATTTTCTTGAGAGTGAAGTTCACGTGGACAGACTTGTTTTCATTAAGCGCGATTCGCCAAGTCTTTGTCCAATTGTTAATCCGTGTGAGGGCACGTTGCAACTTGGCAGTTGCTTCTTCGACTGTTTTAGCCGTTGCCAAAATGGCAGTGCCATCAGCAAATGTGGCTAGGACAGTGTCGTCCGTTTGCGGTATATAGCAGAGGGCCAAGTACACTTCCTTGCGGCACCCCCGCCTTTATTGTCTTAAAAGTGGAATATTCGTTTCCGTGTCTCACACGGAAGAGTCGGTCTTCCAGATATGAACCTAAAATACGAGACAATTGCTGGGGTAGGGCTTGTCGAAGTTTATATTTTAGGCCTTCGTGCCATACATTATGAAAGGCTTGCGGAACGTCAAGGAATGCGCTTGAACAGACTAACTTACACTCGATTGCTCGTTCAATTACATCGGTTATTCGATGCACTATAGAGTGTTGGCTTCTAAAGCCAAATTGATGATTGGTTTAAGACGATTAAGAAGGATTCGCTCGAAGACCTTCGATGTAATCGGGAGAAGCGATATTGGTCTATATGACTTGACTTCAGTCAGCGGTTTATCGGGTTTCGGAGCCATAATAACTTCGGCTACTTTCCACTGGTGCGCTACATGCTCTAATCTAATGCTGGCATTTATAAGATAGAGCAGCTTTAGCAAGCCTTTTTTCGACAACGCTTTAAGTATCTCTCCCGTTATTAGGTCATATCCCGGGGCTTTATTGGGCTTAAGCGTATCTATAACTTTTCTAAATTCCCTAAGTGTATCCTTTTCTACTGGAAAGTTTGTCGTCACGTCTAGCGTATTGACATTCTCTGGAAGCACTTCCCCGTCGAATGGTTTAAAAGTTTCTGCAAGATGGTCGACGAAAACATTAGCTTTTTCCTTATCTTCTTTCGCCCAGTCATCTTGGTTTCTTCTTATTGGCGCCACGTGTATTTGGGGCTTTCGAACACTTTTAACGGCTCTCCATATGGAGTTGTTCTAAGCTGAGTCGAACTTAGAAATAATTTTATTGCAAGAAGGATGTCTTGCACCAAAAATGGTTTAATTGCTCGAGATAAAAAATGAAACAAACTTGCTCGTATTACGTTATAATATTTTATTAGTACCGATCTAGTCTACTGCTAACTGACAAGTGTCCGTAAGATTTGCATCTTAGTTCCCATGAAGCCTTGCTTTTAGTCGCTACTGTGCTTTACATACAAATTTTATTTTATTATACATCATATGGTCATTGAACTTGATCTTGAACTTGAAATTCTTATATACCTACAGATCCATTAATACATTTACATTCTCATTTGATTTTATGGGAACTGTATGAATAATTACATGTATTACATTTACATTAGTGTTCTACTTTTTACATTAATGCCCCGTATTTGATGTTGGGGGGTGGGAATGGGATGATCATGTAGTGAATGATCTCCTTTCTCTTTCTGTTTATTATTATTTTATTAGCCATTACCACCATGTTGCAAATTTGACATTTCGTTTTGTTTTCTCGTTTCGGTCGATCGGTTTTTATTTTTATTCAAACATTTTTCAATTTAATAAAATACGCGAAAGTTTGGCGCGATCGGGTTTATTTCATTGTGCGTACTATATACTAGTCATCTGGGATATGTATTTCTTATTTCCATATCTCAGTGACTAGCCCAATATGCACAATGAATGCAACAGTCAATTTTGCAAATGGTTTGGCAATAATATTTTAATATCACTAGTTAATTTTAGTTTATATATTTTTTGTGTCGGCGTAATGTGGTGCCTTGTTTTGTAAATTGTGTTGGGAACCAACAGGAGTAGTTGGTATCCTTTGTCGCTGTGAGTCTTTCAAGGTAGTTATTAATACCTTGGTTATTGAAGTCCTTGATCGATTTTTTCAACAAGTCGCAGAGCCTATTGAAGGACGTTTTATCTTGTGGTGCCCGGGTTTCATGCCACTTTTTCCGCGCTCTTCGTTTCTTCTTTATCATTTCTCTGATTTCCGGTGGGTGGGTATCTTATGCCGACTTTGAGAACTTTGTTCGATTCGCGGGGAGTGTTATTCCAGGCCGCTTGCTATATGACTTCAACAAAACGTTCAAATTCTTTTTCAAGTTGATACGGCGTTCTAAGTGCTACTTTCAACTCAACTTACAACGTCTATTCGGAAATCTTCCCAGTGAGTTTTGCTGTTAGTTAATCTGGGTGGTCTTTGTTTGTTAACCAAGGATTCGCACTGTGAGAGGATAACTGGAGAATGATCGGAGGAAAGATCGATGTTAGATTGCTGAGTGTAAGTACCACTCTGTAACTGATGGGTAGATATTATGTCCTCGAATGGTTAGGTACTGCTGCTTCATTACACAAGCTTTATATTCCTTTCATTTTCACCCGGTTCAATCATTATTATTAGATATTACTTTTAGAGTATTTGCTATACAAATTGTATAACAAAAATTTCTTACCGAATCCAGTAACTATGTTATGAACGATAATGCTTACTTAAACTACCCACGCGTTAGCATAATTCCCCACTATTAACAGGCAATTGGTCACAAGATATTTTGGAGGAATTTTGTTTAAACAATATTAAATTGATGAATTCGAAATGTATACTTGTTTGCAATAGATATGTATCTACCTATGAGTTTTAACGGCTGATCAGAATTTGAATCTGAATCCCGTAGCTTGTGGCTACATCAAACAGAAAGAATGGTGACGCTCATCGGATCTGTATCTGTCAGTCAATTGTGTATTTACTTGTGAGAACAATTTGTGAAAAGTGAATGTCGTGAATAAATTTAATGGAAGCTGAACTAAAAAAGAAATGAACAAAATGCAACAAATCACATTCATAATGAGTGTATACTATACGAGTATTTCTGCTATTTGTCGGTGAAATTTATTAAAAAAAAAGGAAATGTAGGTGGTGGGTCCGTTCACTTTACCAGGAACGTAAAGCCAAGGGCTTTTTTGAAACCACTTTCAAGCATTTTAAAGAGCACGACGATGAGCTATTTTTTAAAGCAACAAGGATGAAGTGGCAGCAATACCATCTGTTGCTCAATATGGTGAGAAAGAAATTGATGAAGACTTCAATCCGAAAGCCTATCGATCCGGAATGCAGACTTGTTGTGACTCTAATGTTCATAATATAAATATTTTTGTATGGAATAAAACTACAATTTTCAATCTCTTTCAGGTATTTATCGCAAGGAGTTTCTCCAAATTAACTTGCCTGGGCGTTCAGAATGGGAGTGTCGACGGTAAGGGCAATTATTTGCGAAGTCTGCCAAGTTCTTTGGGACGTACTATTGTCAACGTACATGCTTGAATTGCATACAGGAGATTGGAAATTTCCAAACTACTTAGGAAGTATACATCGCAATAACGTACAAATAAAATGCCCACCGAAATCAGGCTCCAAGTTCTACAATTACAAACGTTTCTATAGTGTAGTTCTACTTGGAATGTGCTATGCAAACTATACGTTTACAGCAGTCGATGTAGGGGCATTCGGCAACCAAAGTGATGGTGAAGTGTTAAAAAATTGTGCCTTTGGCCAAAAAGTATTACACAATGCCAGCACGCAAAAGGCTTCCAAACTCTGACAAAATATTCACCTTACTACATATTTTGTTGCCGACAGCGCATTTCCTTTAAGGGAGAAAATAATGAGGCCATATCCAGGAATTTTATTAAATTTTATGTCTTCAACACAAGACTTTCCAGTGCACGGCGTGTGATAGAAAACACATTCGGCATCTTGACGGCCCGTTGGCGTATTCTTAGAAAATGCATTGACTTCCATCCTAAGAATGCAGACAAGATTGTACTGGCGTGCACCATTTTGCACAATTTCTTAAAAATTACGGATACTCAATCCGGAGCACTATTGTGATTCTTTGGAAAGCGAACAATTGATTGAAGGCACTTGGCGTGGAGAAACAGAAAAACTTCTTCAAATACGGCGATTTGGAAGCAACAACAGGTCGACAAATGCTTTCAAATTAAAAAATCTGCTAACGCAATATTTTATGAATGAGGGAAAGGTTTCCTTCCAACGCCATTAAAATATTAAAAAGTAGAAACTAACACGAAAATGTCATTTTGAAATAAATAAATTTTATTAATTTAAGAAGAATTCTTATTTTGTTCCTCCAATTCCAACTCAATATTGTTTAACCCTACAACCCATACCTTGTGAGCAGATCTCTTTTGATCTGAATGAAAGACGTTGCCTGATTTGTGACGAGTGACTTTATTTTTAAAAATGCATTAGCTTAAATACTATTTTGCAATAAAAATAAATCCATGTTCGTAGCCAAACGAAATGCGACGCTACATCTGGCTTTCAGCAGGTGTCAAGTGAAATCAATGCACGTCTAGGAGACGAATGTTGGATATTTGAGTGGACTGGACATAAGTGTCGGTAAATAGGGTGGGAAAAATGTCTGTAATATATGAGTGGGAAAATTTAAGTGAGGCTTACAAGAAAATTACTTATTAATAAAACTAAGGTTTAAAGAAGAGTCAACTGACTAAAGTGATTTTGTCCTTAAATGCAAATTGAGAGTACGTACCTCTGTTCCGTCTAGGTAAGCAAAATGTCTTTCTTCAGTTCTACCGAAAAATTTCTTCCCGAAACCAACGAAAACGATCCCAACACACTGAATAAAAAACGAACCCAAAAGAAAACTATTTAATTTTAATTGTTTATTTTAAATGTTTATTTTCATTTAATGCAGTGGGAGTGCACTGCTTCGCTGATCACTGATGAGTGGGTTGTCACTGCATCTTTGCCTTCGAAGAAAGCTGTGGATGATGCGACCTTGACACTCTGTCTCAGTCGTTGCTCCCATAGTACCGCCGATCGTTTGGTGAAACAATGGGGTCCGGATTATCTCCGTTGATGTTCTAAGTGATGTAACCGAACAAAGTGGTGATTGATTTTCATCAGATTTGTTTTGTTATTGATTCGTCGATGACTTCGTTGACGGTAGAGGAGACGATTTTGTTGACGAGAGAGTCAAGGAAAACATAGCATTTTTTACTTTATTTTTTTTCTGTTGCTTCATACGCTCATTTGGTCTAGGCGCCGTATGTACTCGTACATATGTATATAATTACAACACAAAATTCTATTGTGGATGTTTTGCCGACGGCAAACTATTGTTAAATTATTGTGCTAACATTCCATCTTTTCTTCTATTTGGCAAACATTTGGGTGGAACCTCAACCTTATTTGTCCGCAAAGTTATAACCATGGTTAGATAATGTTTAGAAAGCATTTCATCAACCAACTGAATGGAAGTAAACCAGTTGTTCATAGTTAAATCTCTTCCGGTTCTGTTCTGGCCGGGAACTTCAAAATAAAAATGCCCTCTTTTCCTGTATTTACAGTGAATTAGAAACGTCAAACATTTGTGCAGCGATGAGGCATCACTACTTATTTGCGATGCTGATGCGATGCACAGTTTATGCTGATGCGTTGCTTATCGAATTTTTCGTTGACGTTGTAGAACGCATTGTTTACATTAAATATTTTAATTTCAAGATGGAAGTTTTGCTAAAGAGAGTTTTAGTCGATAACTATGATCGTACAGACGATACATTTATTTTTAATATGTGTGACTTGGAACGGGTCCTGGTTCTGAAGTTGAGTCAAAAGATACTTCAACTTCATCTTCCATAGCACTAGATGTGTTGACATCAAATTTTTAGGTGGTCAGTAGCGTCCCTTGCAGTTTTTTTATTTCGATTCTTAATTCTTTTATATGCTATCATAGCATTTAAGAATTTTCGGTGGATTTGTGTTTTGTTGAATTTTAAGTTATGTACTAATAATAAAAGATTGGATTGATTTTTAACGATTATATTTTTACAATTTTTACTTTTCTCCAACACGACTGTCCTTCCTCTTGACTATATCCAGAATGAATCAAAAAAATAGAAAACGTATAACTTTCTCTTTCGCATGGTTTCTCATGGCATTACATTTTGGTAATACCAAACCACCACTCCTAGGCCGACTTTACACTTTTTCAATTTAATTTTTATTATTTTACTACAGTTAGGAACTTCTTCTTGCATTTCTGAAAGAATACTTCCCCAAAGAAATGCTCTTGACTTTTTTCCAGAGGAAAATTCTTTTTCATGCCTTAGTCTTGTCGTAATTATAAGTTTTACATCCGCGGCGCTGAAATACTCATTGTAAAAAAAAAACATGATTTTGCGACAAAAGTTAAAATAAAGAATTCGACAAAAATTTATAAATATTTGTCAAAAGCATGTGTTTGATCAATTTTGCAAAAATGGACACTTGACGATGAAAGTGATGCCAATTGTTTGCATTAATGAACATTTTGCAAAGCATCATGGGCATCATGATGCCAGTGTTATTGTTAAATCGAATTGCTTTATTTTTCTAAAGAAAGGTTGTTAATTATGATTACAATTGATGAAAATACTTACACCTTGTCTTCCCTCCAAGTGTCAGTTTGAAAATTCCGGAAGTTGAATGGAGTAAAATAAAATCGGAAGTTTTGAGCGGAAGCCACTGATGACTAATGACACTTGGAGAGGATGTTCACAAGGTGTGTACATTAGACTAAAGTGAGCAAAATTGAAACGCCACAACAGGTTCCATGAATACTGTCACTTATTTTCTTAACAAGTTGAAGCGGTATAGAATCCCTGGACTCTCTTACTTCTATTTCGATGTAGAGAATTACAGATACCATTTATATTGCCGCTTCGCTTCGCCGTATTAGTAGTTATTTCATTTGAGACTGAAAAAATCGTCAATAAAACAAACACACTTTAAATATACTTTTCTAATTTTATTTTTTTTATACTCTTTTCTCTCCTGCGACTTGCCGATTTGAAAGTTCACAATATAATGAAAATAAATGAGGAGATAAGCTCAAGCACATACACCATCCTACCACAGGATGGTGGCATGCAAAAGAGCTATCTCGCTTTAGCTAACATAACTGATACATATGATCCTTGCCTCTTTTGTTCGTCACTGCCATACAAACATTAAGCTATATACAGTGATTTCAACAGTATATATATAGTTATATTCATAAAGGTATGTGTGTATGTAAGACTGATATAATCTTTATTAAGTTACAACGAATTGAAAAGAAAAACAAATATTCGGAATGGCCCCCAGCCGACCGCTCGTGTTGAAGACTCAGAACAGAATCCCCTCGCCATGTTATCCCAACCAGTGCCAGACCCCGTTCAGTGCATTGTACATTGTCCACACCTTCATCAGCACAAGTGCGCCACCGCCCAGACCCAACACAATCGCTATTAGTCTTAATGACAACATTTGTGTTATTGCTTTTGTTAGTTAATCGCCTTCGCTTTTTATCTTCGTCCAAAAGTAGGTCAGTTCACTATGCGACGCATCATGCAGGGTCAGTTACTCACAATCGATACCGAAGCGATGACTTTGCTTGGCGGTAACTCGATTCGTAAACAATCAGATGGGTCGTCTGTGGACATTAGTCAGTCGGCGGGCGACGATCTGAAAATGATACTCAACAACATTATGTTTACTTAATGATAAATATACTACTTAGCTTCTACTGTGTGGTAGGTGACACATCCCACATGTATGTATAAGAAATTTTAATATATTTGTTTTGGCTTGATTGAAAGGAATGCGATTTTAATGATAAAACATGTTTATTTCTGTTGATATAGATATGGGTTAAGTTTTACAATTTTAATTATGTGGCGAACTTACCGCAGTTTACACCCTTTCTCTTTGAAAGCAAAATGACAATTAAATTAATGAAAGGCAGCTTGTTCGAAAGTGACAGCCAAAGAAAACTAAACAAATGTCAGTCAAGGCAGAATGAGAATAAGACTGCGTTCACAAGCAAAATGTGTATTAAAGTTATTGTTTCGGCGGGCATTCTGCGACAATAGTGTTGCCAAAAGAACTCACGTATGTTTTGTAATTTCAACTTTGATGTTCAATTTCAATTTTGATGTTGTGGTTTACATAGATTTTTGGTAAGAATATCTGCTAGAAATTCATTTGATGGACAATACTTTAATTCAATTAAATTCTTACTGTAAATTTCGCGTACAAAACGGAAACGAGTATCTATGTGCTTGCTCCTAGCATGATACATTGGATTTTTAACTAAGTTCATTGCGCTCAAATTATCACCGTGAATTCGAATTGATTTTACACATACAAAAATATTCATTTGAATTAATAATTTCCTAATATAAAGCACTTTTTTCGCTGCTTCGGACAGAGCCATGTATTCAGCTTCAATACTGCTTAGGGCTACCGATGATTGTTTTCTGTTTTCCCATGAATATGCACTGCCTCCAAGGATAAAGGCAAAACCAGTATATGATTTTTGATCGGTGGTGTCACCACACCAGTCTTCAACCCCGTGGTCACGATATAGCCCGAAATGGTTTAGGACCCTTTCCTGTCCTACCTAACGTGTCCACGGTCAGAGCCAAAATCGCGTCCCTGCCCATATTTACTTTACAATATTAATCTTCTCAAAATATCTTTACCAGCTTTTATTTAAATGAACAAACAAAAAGAAAGAGAAAAAAAAAACAAGTGGCCTTTGGTCGCTTACCTTTTAGTACAGTCTTATCTATCGCTGCTGCTTCACAATGGCACGGCGGCAATGCTTCCATGGACACCACGCTGCTACTTTCCTCTTTTGCCTGGACGCCGCACTGGGCCCTTTCGCTGGAGACGGCAACCCTTTTTTTCTCGCCTTGACACGGGGCCGTTAAATTCGTTTTCTTAACGAGATTTACGTGCACGCCTTACTTGTTGTTGCCCTTTTACTTTGTTCAACACACGTGTTGAATGTTTTTGCTTTTCCCTCCGTTATTATCGGCAATACTACGGGTTTGACGACACCGTACACTGTACAAAGTTTTTTCTCTTTGCCACGGACTGACGAGAAATGCCTACAACGCTTTTGTCACACTTGAACTGTCTTTCTATATCTATCGTGTTTTTAGCACAAACAACCACACCGTGCTTACATTTGCTGTGCCACCGACTGTATCACTGTCGCTTTTATTCGCCACCTCGTGGGAATGTTTTACTATCCCACGCACCTACTGGATTCGGCCGAATTTAGCGAATCGCACTCTAACTCCAGAATAATGTCTCTCACTTTTCCCCGTCACTATCACTGCTCGGGTTAAAATCTTAGCGGACTTTTATAATGAAATCCCGGTTGAGCCCTCAATTGTGGGATTTCAATCCCAATGAAAACACTATCGACTTGTTATTGCTATACTTTATATTTATTTAAAGGGAAAAGACAAAAAGCTGGCCGATCGCTGGTTCAAATAAGACTCAAATGCTACTCTACTTGCTTGCTAGATTTTTAAAAAGGTAACGGTCGACTCTGGCTTGTTTGTCTCGATCTGTATCGTAGAGGGTTGAACGGGGGCTTCGGTGGTATTGAATGAGTTGGGGCTGAAGTGGTTGAGGATGATGTATATAGCTCGTCGTATAAGGATTTGTTACTCGGGCTTACTGCAGATGGAAGTGCACCCGGCTTACTAGAGATGTGCTTTAATTCCTCCAATATCTGCATCGTGGTTGATCTAGTGGATGCAGCTTCTTCCTCACTAAGAAAATTGAGGTCATGTTGGGTGGATCCGATGTTTTCGGTATGTTCAGCATGCTTGAGATGTAGAAGAGTGGATTGGTCAGCCAACGTTGACATAATTTTTCCCAACTGAATTGAAGTTGACTGAATCGCTGGTAATGTGTTTGAGCAGTGAGACTTATCAGAATCTGCTAATTTAGTGATTTTAGAGTTCAGGGATTGAACAGCTGATTTTATCGTGGTTATGCTGTTATCGATCGAACAGTTTAGATTGTCATGGCTTTCGGAAATGAGTTTGGTTATATTTTTACTGCTGAATTGAACTTCGCATTTCAGCTCTGCAATCGAGTCTGCAAGACCAATTAGTTGCTGGTTATTACATTTTATAGCCAGCATTATATGTGCCAGGGAGATGGTCCGGCACTCTACACAGAAAAAGCAGAATATGCGCTTATACTCTTCGAGATGAGTTTTAGGGTTTCTGCTGAAACCAATGCATATGGGATGGAATTTCTTTCCACATATCCCATTGCATGTAACCATTTCCACTGTGTTAGTGGGTACAGTGCAGTCAGCAAATCCACAGGAAGACATGGTTAAATTAGATCAGAGTATTAGCAAGTAGGTTATTAATTTTTTTTTTAAGACACTGTGTTTTGATGACACTAAGAAATTATGGTGTAAGTGATTGGGAACAGGTAATACGGTTCGAATGGGGTCAAGCACGAAACCAAAACAGGAAAAAGTCAACAGAAAAACAACTATTCACAAATTATCGCTGAGCGAAATTGAAACACGTCCGAACTTGACGGTGGGTATGCTTGCACCGTGATTGTTATTGCAAAAGCAAGACGAACAGGAAATTGAATACGTCTAAAATCAAATGGCAAATCATTTGGGATCATTGGTATTCGTGGAATTAGAACGTCTTCGCCTTTGAATTTGTCCTTCAATATAGTTGCTTCGATGACATTGTGCATTAACCTTTTCACTGTGAGTCTGGTACCATTGCGAAGTTTGGTTGATTGATTTTACGCAGCGTAATTATCATTGCTCCAACTTTCAACTGCAAATTATGTGGTGGCAATCCAGGCAAATCAAGCGAATTTAAAAATTCAGTCGGATAATTCACGACATCATCTTGATTTATAACGCTGTATTCTCCTGGTATTTTTGATAATATGATCGTATTCAATTCATTGACATCTTTGATGCCAAAATTGCTGTCGCTCAACCAATCACGATTTTTTTAATGCTGTCCATGCTGTAATGTTTCGAAATCCACTTTCAATCAATGCTTCTTTTGATTCTGTAAAAGTGCACATATTTGGTGGTATTGTTATGAATCCAGTATCATCAACAGACATTGCACCATTTCCAATTTTCAACAATTGTCTGGAGGACTCAGCGGGTGATGGATCGTTTTGCAATTGAACACTCACGTTTGTTTTCAATGTGAGTTTTTTCACATGTCTCCACAAATATGAAAACTTCAAGCAAGCATACAATTCATCGGCTAGTGTGGATTTGGATTTGGCTATAACTGGTAACGTTTGTCTAAAATCGCCAGGTAATAATACCAAATCACCACCAAACAATTCTTGATTTCTACTTAGATCTTTCAATGTTCTATCCAGACCTTCTAATGATCTTTTGTGAGCCATGGTACACTGATCCCATATACAATAATAAGACTGCATTATTGCAAAAGTTTGCCCATTCCAGATGACTTTGAAATATTGCATGTGAGTGTTTCGTTAACTTGCATATTCAATGACAACTTGAGTGCTGAATGCGCTGTTCGAACGCCATCCAATAGAGTGGCTGCAATGCCAGAAGAAGCAACAGCTAACACAATTTTGTTTTGTGGTCTTATTCGTGCTAGAAGCAATGTTTTTCCAGTACCACCAGGCGCATCTAAAAAATACAATCCACCACCAACATTATCAACAATATTATTGATTGTATCATAGGCAATCCTTTGCTCAGCATTCAATTTTCCAGCGTTTTCTTCAACAAATGTATTCAATGCATTACGATCATATTGTCGCATGCATTGGACGATTTGGCGCTGTCATTCTCAATTGTGCTAATGCCTTATTTGCCATCATTAAAGACATATCTTCGATCAAAATCAATAATTCATTGTAAATTTCCGGTGTGAAATCCATCTCTTGATTGAAAGTAGTACGACGCACACTGTTGGAATGGATTGAATCACGTTCGGAATAAAACTCCTTTTGACAAAATACGATGTAGAGTTTATTCTCTGTAATTAATTTAATTTGTTAACAATATGAATTCTAGGGTTAAATTACTTACTCTTTTTAGCAATTCCTTGGCACGGGTTTCAATTCCAACGACTCGACTGCTTCCTGGCGTGTTTAAAGACGAAAGAAAGCAAAAAACGTGTTCTCGCGCGTATTTTAAAAGAGTTGTCAAATAGCTTGTTTCGATGAGTTTTGGAAATGTCAAAATGACGGCTGGCTGCAGTAGTTGAAATTGAAACCTGTGCCTCGGTTACATTTCGTATAAGTTTATACTTTATCACACACACGATGTAAAATATCGTCTGACATATTGTCTCGATACTTTGGCCATATTTCAATTGAGTTGGCTGAAAAACATGTAGCTAATATGATCGCAAACAATGTCGGCATGTGTATTATCTATCATTTTCCAGTAAATGCAATTGTTGACATGCTTCTCGATATGTCGCACACACTCTTTGATCAACTGTTGAACGTAAATTTTCAAATGATGTTGGTCCACGAACATTGATCAATAACAAACGACCTAATGAATCTGTTGAAAATAAATTTAGATGGCCTTCAACTGCTGTACGTTGTTTACGTCTTTGAAATTCTATTTTCGACGCATTCCATGTAAAATATGTTGCCACTTCAGCTTATAGCAACGTCTGAGCAAATGACTGCCAAATGAACAACTGTAGGATGTCTTTCACAAATTTGGAATGCAAAAATTGCCCATATCGCCTCGTTACTACATATATAGCGCCCCATTTGATATTGATGTATTTCATCGTTCAGACGTATTTGCAAATGTATTTAATCGATTTGACCGAATTGCAATATTCAACGTTGATATGAGCTTTGAAAACTTGTGACAATAATGGCGAATATGGAACAATCCAACGATTATCAACTTCAACGTCCACATTTCCTACATTGATAATTGTTAATCTGCCGTTGTCATCAGTTGATCGACGACGATACAGTGGATAGCCATCATTGCCTGTAACAGTGTCCGAAACCAATGCTCTTGGATACCGTTTCGTACACTTTCCATCAACCATACACGTTGAATACGGATTATGTTCGCCACATGGTCCATGAATCATATTGTTGTTGGGAGATGAAAGAATAAACAACCTTTTTTTTAGAAATTATACACTTTATTTAAAAATAATATGAGCAGGGTTTTATTCTGTTGGACTTACACTTTTGAAGATATTATTACGACTGACTCACAAAAGGAGAAACTGTCTGAGGTTCCTACATTGTTTACGACAACATCAAACAAATCTGGATCAGTTGCTTGACCAGGTATTTCTGCTGATATAATACTATCGATTTCTTCTGGTCTGATTTTATTCACCAGCCAAATCAAAATATGAGCATGTGACAGGCCTCTCTTTTGACATTCAACAGAATACATCCAACAACGTTTGACGATGAGATCTATCAAATATTTATATTTTTGCTTAAATACGCGTGCTGTTATATCGTGACGATCTTTCCGCGTTTGGCCGTTAAACAAACGATATTTGATTTCATCCCATTGTGGATTACATGTGAATGTAATAAATAGATCAGGTCGTCCATAAGCTCGCACATATGTCATTGCATCTTGGGCATATTCGTGCATATGGCGCGGGCTCCCAGTGTATGTAGCTGGCAGAATTACCATTCTACCTACATCAGCTGCATTGCCATCATTGTTAATCGCATCGCATAGATGAATATATTCTTCGGAACGCAGTTTGGCAATTCAATCGTTCCGTTTCGATTTTTGCATACATATCAACCGCATATTGATGGAACAATCGTCGATTGTTCACGAATCATCAATCGATTTGCATAGTAATTCATTGCGCTGACTTTTTTGTTGTTACCCCACCTACAATGCAAACAACATTCCAATAAACCAATTTGTAACACAAGACTTTAGCTCTCGCAGGGATGGTAGGAGAGGACAACGCAGGAACACCCACCCAATAAAACGCCGCTTTGTTGGATTCTCTGCCGCGAGTTGTGCTGCTCCAAAACTGCTCCAAATACGCTGAACAGGCAATCCAACAAATGAATGTTTACCCAAAAAAACGAAAACAATCTCCCCCTCTGGCGTTGAGATCGTCTCGATGATGCGGCAGGACTGGATGGTGGCTCTTTCGTCTTCGAGTGTCCGCGTCTTCGTAATGGTTGCACTGGTTCGTCATTTAATTTGGATATCGATGATCGATATTTGGTTATAGAGGAGAAATGGTATGTCCCCAAAGGCCTTGTGAGGTCATCTTTTGATGCTACTTGATAAGTTGAAGCTCCGATCTGTTTTATGATAACGTAAGGACCGTCTCGTTTGTTGTTGAGTAATTACGTTCAGCAGCTGTGAGGAGTCTCCGAGCGTATTCGATGGGATGTTCATTCTCTTTCTCCCCCTGGACAAGAACTGCCCCGAGAGCGTAGTTGCTAGTATCTGTTTTTAATGCAAAAGGTTGATTTTCTTGCGCTTGTCGTAGTATGCGTCCAGAAGTTAATAATTTTTTTTAGCGTTTCAAATACGTCTTTTTCTTCCTTGCCCCAATTCCATACGGCAGTTTTCTTCGTCAGGTTACTTAAAGGTTTTGATATGTCCGCAAATTTTTTTATAAATCGACTGTACCAAGAGCAAGCTTGCAGAAATGAAAGTACTTGTGTTGTAGCGGCGGCATTAGAGACCCGCGTGTCTATAGAATTGAACTTCCCCGTAACAATTTAAAAGGGTGACTACACTTTGCAAGTGATTTAATTTGTAATGAAATGAGGCGTTTATTCTCTGAAAGGAGATACATATAAGTTTAGAATATTTAATGTACAAGTAACTTACTTTAGAAGTAGATACGTCCGGCGGCTTGGGATCTCAAATGGTAAATTACACTTTTTTGAAGGTGACAGATGTTTATAATAGAGGGATTCGTGTATTCCTACACTGTGTTTTGCGCGCCCTTTTTCATGTCAGAAAGGCAGAAAAAATGAACGAAATTAGTACTGTTCGACTGAGAGTCGAAGTCGCGGCGTTTACAATTATTAAATCATTATTGGTGTAGGAAAAATCCAAATCCACCGACAGAAGAAATTCACCCAGCAGCAATAAAATACCACTTTTTGGTGGCCGTGGTGTAGTGGTAGTAGCAAACGCTTCTCACTCGGAGGGTCCAGGTTCGAATCCTGCCCATGGCAAAATCAGTTTTTCATTGTATAATTGGAACTCAGACAAAAAAATTCTGCGTGTGAAGGCATAACACTGACACGTAGATTTGGCTGTTATAAGAGTTTCAAGCAATGAAAAAAATACTGTGAATTATATCTCGAATCACTCTGAGTGAAGAAAAACTCTCCGTCCTATTCGGACTCCCACCCCTGGAGAGCAAACATGAAACCAAACACACCTGAGTTTCAAACCACTACAAAAACAATTTTCCTTTCTCCTCCTTCTATCTTTCCGCCCGCGCCCTGGCAACAGTAAAAGGGTATCAAACCCCTTAGGCGCGCGTAAATTATAAAAAAAAAAAAAAAAAAAAAAACTTTCAAGTTCTTTATTAATACACCTTGCCTACAACCATTTGGTACAATTCGCTGACGATTATTACTTTTTTCCCACTGCAGAAGTGCAGCCTCCTTTTATACCAGCACGAGAGCTATGGTGAGTACCGCTTCTTGCACTGGTTCGTTGATTATCAGCCAATGGCACGCTTGATGACCATCGGCCGATTTGCATGCCGTTGTGTATTATCATCGCATGATGGTCTGATGCGTAAGCTGCATTGTTGTTCGAGTGGTATGATTGGAGTCGTCTGATGATTGTCATCCGATAGAGTGTGGGATGACTGGACTGGTGGTGTGATGAGTAAGCCGGATTGTTGTTGGAGTCGTATGATTGAAGTTCGTTTGCGTGGGATGACTGGCTGCGAGTGCGTTGGTATGGAAAAGGTTTACATTGGTATTGTTTGTTTGTGACATAATCTTTTTTAGCATAAAATTTTCTTAACAACTTGTTTAACATTTTTTGGTTCTGGTCGATTTGTAATTGCTGAAACCTTTTCTGGGTTAACTTGGAAACCTTGATCTGTGATAATGTGCCCTAAGTATTTGACATCAGAACAGCAGATATGTGACTTAGTTCTGTTAACTTTTAGTTTGAATTCCTTAAGACGATGGATTCTTATGATCACTGTAATGTTCTTCAAAACTATCTGAGCAAAGTATTATGTCGTCAAGATAAATTAATATAAAGGCAGTAGGAATTCCTTTCCGGAATTTGTCCATAAGCCTTTGGAATGTAGCCGGAGCGTTTCGGAGGCCAAATGTCATTCGTTTGAATTGCAATAGGCCAAATGGTGTTATAAACGCGGTTTTTCCACATCCCTGATAGCATCCAGTTTGAAGATCCAAAACACTCTTAAATTTGGTTTTTATAGTTGAATGCAGCAAATCATCTATCCTAGATAGAGCATATTTATCCGGTACTGTTATGCTATTAAGCTTTCTGTAATCTATACAGACACGTATGTTTCGATCTTTCCTGGGTATTAATACCACTGAAGCAGCCCACGGAGATTCACTCTCTTCGATTATGTCCATTTTAAGCATCCTTCTTAATTCTTTTAGTTGGTCCTTTCTGATAGGCGATAGCCTGTAAGGTGTTGTTGCTATTGGCTCGTGATCACCTGTGTTTATTTTGTGTTCGGCGAATGCGGTGGCTTCTGTTGGTGCTTCAAATAAGGATTTTTCTTGCAACAACAACTCATTTAACTTATTTTTGTCGTTTTCATCTAAAGTCTTTGAACGCTAATATTTCGGTAAAGTAAGGTTCAAGATATACCTCCGTTTGGAGATATTTTCGGCGATGTGATATCTGTGATCAAAGTTTTTAAACCAGGAAGTAAGTTGGTTGGAAACTCGGATTTTACCAGCTTAGTTTTGTGTGGTGTCATAGAAATCGAATTTCTTTGTAGGCTGATCAGCGAAATACCACAGTGTTCGTCAAGAACCATTCCATTTTGTTCCAGGAAATCAATTCCAATAAGTGTCCGATTTCCGGTAGCTTTTGGTAGTGCGATAAATTTAATGGGTCTTAATCGATTACCAATTATGATATTTGTTTCACCCATATATATTTCGTGTTCATTTGTGTCACCATCCGCGAGCGTTACGTTGGCTTCAACTTTTAAAAATTTGTTGTCACTTTTTAAAAGATGGATAAAAAGTTCTCTTCCAGCTATGCTCGTACGTGCAGCGGTGTCTAAATAAGGAATTCCTGATTCACCGTGTGAGGATATTGGAATTGTGGGTAACTCGGTCCCAATTGTTGATTGGATGCAGTTGAAGGTCCTTTTGGCAGTTCTTTGCAGTTAGGACAATTAGATCGAACTACCCCAGGTAATTTGCATTTGTAGCAGTAGAGACTTGTCTTTGGTGGATCCGTAGCGTCATTTTTGGTATCGTACTTTGCTTTTTTCTTACACTCGTAGGTATTGTGGCCAACGTGTTTGCAAAAATTGCATCTTTTCTTCTATTAGCATTTCCACAGTCCGAGCCTTTGTGAGAAGCTCTTGAAGCTTTCCCTTGGAACGCCATCGAATATGTAAGAGTCCGTAGACCATGTCTAGCACCATTTTTTCCTCTGGCTTGGGGTCCACGCGCGCGCTTTTCGCAAATAAAATCATCAGTCATTTCGTTAGGTTGTTGCTTTTTTGCGAAAATTGCTACATATATTTGATAGGCTGGCTTAGCTGGAGAGTAGGCATTTCGTAGTAAAGAGAATACATCATACCAAGTTTTAGCCTCCGCTTTAACTCCTTGCCACCAGTAGCTAGCGTTTTCTTCCAGCAGTAAAGGAGCTCCCCTTATCGCATCTTCGTCATTTATTCGTTCTACGTCTTTGTAAACGTTTATTGTTGCGATGAAACCCTCTACAGTAGCAGCATCTCTCTGTCCTTTAAAGTGTGCTGTGCAGTGGCTGAAACTCCCTTTAATGTTGCTTTGCGTCCGCATCGCGTTTCAGCTGCTCATCCGTAAACTGGGCCATTTCGGTGCCTTCTTTTTGTTTTGCGGCAATGCGCTTACTCTTTCTTGCGTCCGTATTGATGATTTTAGCAGACCTAGCTGACTAGTTGAGTGCTAGTTGTAATACGTGACCTGGCCGACTAGTTCAGCTCCAATTGTAACACGAGACTTTAGCTCACGCATTGATCGTAGGAGAAGACCACTCAGGAACACACACCCAATAAAATGCCGCTTTGTTGGATTCCCTGCCGCGATTTGTGCTGTTCGAAAACCGCAGCAATACACTGCCGGTTCATTTGTTCATCCCAACAAATGAATGTCTACCCAAAAAAACGAGATCGGAGAGGAAAAAAGAATAAGAATGTTTTTTCTTAATAACAAGTTTTATTCCATATACGAGTATATACGGAATTTTGATATAAAAAAAAAATTAAATTCGTACACAAGTAATAAATATTGACGGTGGATAACCCGTCCGTCGAATAACAAATAAACTTGGTTTGATCGCGCAAAGTGATACAACCGAAGGCAAGTGTGGCACTTTTCAAAGGCAGTGGTAAAACCCGACCGTCGTCGTTTCCAAATGCCAAACCTGACTGACTTTGGCTTTGATCGTGCTCGGCTTTTATTCACTTCTTCGAAGTGAAGAGGTGAGCTTTTCGAGAAAAGCTTTTTTGTGTTAAAGCTCTCTGGCTGTGGTTGCCAATACAATAATAAATATATATATTTTTTTTTTAGCCACATACCATCGCCGTGAGGTTTTCTCTCTATAGCATGTTCGGAATCCAAAATCGGTTGGGTATTTTGTGTTAGCGATCGAATTAAATGACGCCGAATAATAAAAAATGTTGTTCTGGTACGGCAGCGACAAGTAGTTTTCTACCGACGACTCCGATTATATATGTATATTTCGTTTTAGGAGCAAAACAACAAACGAATCTTATTAACGATGGGTTTATTATCTGAAAATACGAGTACATTATTAAAACAAAACATTTTTAATAGTTTTCAAATTACTCATTTGCTTCCTTTCCCGACACGCAGTCGTCGATGAATATTGACTCAACGAACAAGCCAAACTTTTGGTGATGTTCATTAGTCTATCATCGCCACAACGCAAACGGGTGGAAGCACAATGAGCATTTTGCCTTTGTTCATTTAATCAGCAACACTTTGTGAGTCTATAGCGAACATACGTTTTTTGAAGTTTCTTTTATATATATTCGAAAAGGACAATTTTCTTCAAAACCCCAAGAGCTACGCATCAATCGTGTATTCATGTGGCGTATAGTACCTTGAACAGTTGGATATATATTTTTGCCAAACCAAACTTACCGGAGAAAGTTTGCCCTCATGATCTCTGCTCTCTCTATCATCAAATCTTATGCAATTTAACAAAAACTCGAATCTGTTTTGGCCCATTATAGCTTGAAAAATAAGCGAGTACTTGATCGACCACATGTCTTTTACATCTCTGCGGGATCGCTATTGAACTCCAGCAATGTACAGTAGTCCTATAATCACTCGAATTTCAATTACTATATGTCCGTTTCACCCATGAACCTAGAATTTGGCACTAACTTTGGAGTCGATGCGGAGGTTGATAAAAACTTTTCTCTCTGTATACCAATTTCGATGTTCGTGTTTAGAACGATATGGTCCAAAATAGTACAATCGAAGAGGAGATCCCAAGATTCAGCTTCTGAGCTGACAAACTTAGCAGAACCTTACAGCCTGGCAATGTAAGGACGATGTTTCGTGATGCTGTTCTGCCACTTGATAAATGAGGTTGAGTTGTCCAAAGGAAGCCTTTTTTTTCCTAAGACAACGCCACCGTAATGTCTGCGAAATGAGACTGAATTGTCTTTGCTCGTTCGATGAAAAAAAAAAGTCATTGCGTCAAAAAAAGTCATCTGAGATATCAACGGCTTTTTTATTTAGAAATGCAACGGTTTTAAATTTGAACTGGGGTCCCTACGCATCCCGTATGAGTTGTAGGGTTAAATATGAAATGGATTTGCAAAACACCATATCCTCGTCCTCTAATCATCACTCAATCACTCAACCGGTGATTTCTTCTTGAGGTAGTCTACGACGCAGTTCATCGCACCCGCCATGGTCGGTCTTGAATAATTGTGGAAATTCAAATCCGGGGAACTTGCAAACTCATTATAAAAATGAGTGTCAAAGTTCACTGGCGAACTTGTTTCCCAAGTAGTGGAACCCTCGCTACTACAGGTAACTGTAGAATTATACCTAAATTATTAATTGCTTCAATAATAAACAACTGCGATTTACTTGCGTCCTTGGCTTGCAATGCTCTGCTAGGAATAGTAAATTCTGCGCAGCCTCCACCTCATCAGCGCTTTGGCCTGATCGCTTACGGTTGACCATGTAGCTATTAAACCCGTCACGCAAACTTTTCCACTTTTTCTTGCAGTCTTCAACTAAAAACAAAAATAACACAAACTGTCAACACAAATGAATAATATTTTGGGTAAAAAAAAAAATACTTACTCGGTATTCCAAAATCCTCCGAAACACACGCATTTTTTCTTTGAACTTCTTATAATTTGGATTTGCTAAATTCCACAAGGATTCTTCATTCCGCACCACTTCAATAAATTTTTCCATGTTCATTCTGCGAAATTCTCTAAACCAAAATGATTCAAGACGAAACAATTCATACAAACAAAGAAACTTCAATCGAGAATCTGTAATACGAAGTTGAAAAGCGCCCAACGCGCCTGTTCACATTGTGCCTGTTTACATTGGCGACGGGATGAAAGTCCTCACCATGAGCGTCGTGTTCACATTTGACAAGTGGAACACTTGAATAGGAGCACTTTTAATTTTTAAATTTGAGCAGCTTTTTTCCAATTCATGTGAACAGGCACATTAACGCAGGCAGGAAGATTGTCCGAAAGGAACGCTTTTTATTGAAGTGGGAAGAAGAAGGGTTACTTCTACCGAAAATCCATTTCTAAAGTGGATTTTCGGGTGAAGCACGTCCTTTTTTTCCATATCGTTCCATTTCTGACATATTTTTTCATTTTAGTTTTGATCGTTGATGAGCAAGGAAGTGTGAAAAATAGGAACAAAGGTATGTTTCAAGACAACTGCTCAAATCTAAAAATTAAAAATGCTCCGATTCAAGTGTTCCACTTGTCAAAAAGTCTTTCAACCCCATGAAAATGTGAACACGACGTTCATGGTGAGGACTTTCATCCCGTCGCCAATGTAAACAGGCACAACGAGAACCGTGATACAGATTCACACAATACGCATTATCTTGGCGCTTACGGCTATATATGCATTCAACATGTATGACAGTTCGATATCCGGTACAAATTCAAGCTTCAGATTCACATTATTAGAGTTGGAAGGTGTTGATTTCGTTAAACTGCTAGGGAATCCAGTACCATACCATTTCCTGAGGCCCTTGTTCGATTAATAATCAATAATCAACTTTATTGCTCCCAGTTTTCGTGGACTTTCGTGTATGTATATCCAGAATCTTGTTAAATTGTCGACTGCTGTTTTTCTACACTTTATTCGGATTTAATCGAAAAACTGCTTTACCGACAGTATCTGCAAGCAGTTCATCGTGCACCAACGCACTTAAAACACATGCGCAGTTGGTTTATGAGAGTTCATCGAAGATTTTTTGGACAGTGACAGACATTTTATTAGAATTTCACATTGTGGTTAGTTTTCCTTTGCAATGGAAGTAGAAAATCGAATAAATTAAGAAAAATCACAGTCCTTTTATTATTATTTAAAACGTATACTAATTTTGTGGTAAAAATGCAGAATTGTTTATGTCATGTGAAAAAGAACCTAAATGAATTTGGACTCGGTTTATGTATATACAGTGAAAACGAAAGAGAACTTCATGTTTTTTTTTTTTTGAATTGTATGTCTACCTGAAAACAAATGATTCGAAAGAATTTGGAAAAGCTACGCGTATGGGAATTCTAGAGTTTATGGTATTAAAAACTTTCATTCGCAAATCTATAGATCCAGAATGTCGGATCGCTGTTACTTTGGTGTAAGTTTCAGTTCATAGTTTTATTTCGAATAAAAAAGTTTTAATTACAGATACTTGACACATGGTGTTTGCCGCCAAATGTTAGCTTGGTCATTTTGGATAGGAGCCTCAATATTATATTGGAAACATGCGAAGCTCTCTGCGACGAATTTCATCCAATATATTTAGCTCAACCTAATGAAATGGAGTAAGAAAATATCTCCAAAGAGTTTCTTTAAAAAACAGGAATGCCAAATGTTCTTGGTGCTATCGACGGCAGCACATTGAAATAAAGTGTCCTCCAAATGCAGGTTGCCTTTATTACAATTATAAAAAAAAAAACACCAGCATAGCGTTGCTGGCTGCGTGGGATAGCAACTATGGGCGTGTCTTTCAGGCGATTAGTTTCGGGAAACAAATATTAAGTAACACCATAAATACACCGAAATGTAATCCACTACCAAATACTTCAATCGACTTTCCATATTATTTTGTTGCTGATTTGGCGTTTCCTCTTAGGAAAATATGATGTGACCACACCCTGGAACATTATGGTTACCTGAGGAAGAAGATTTCAACAAAAAATTATCAAAATTTGGTATTCTCACAGCAAGATGGACAGTATTGCTGAATCAAATAAACGCTTGTCCGGAAACCGCGGAGAAAATAACGAAGGCCTGTATCATTTTACATAATTTCATTAAGCTGCATGTTTGGTCTAACTACTGCCCTTCGGGTTTTGTTGACCAAATTTTGGAAACAGATTAACCCATTAAGTCTCGAAATATTTTTTCTTAATACAAACCTTCCATATTCATAACACTGCCTTAGAAATAAGTAAATTACTTTTTTTTTATTAAAATTATAATTTTTTGATAAGTATGCAAGTATGATAACCATGACAACATGCCACATTTTATAAAGTTAACAAATAATTAATTCATACTTCAATAGCTTGATACTTTTAGTTTGCCAGATCTTAATTTCATAAAGTCTTTTACATTGTCATTTTTATCTTTATTACAATTTGTATTATTCCTTTATAAACTCGATTTACGCAACTAATAGAAATTAAGGCAGTTGCACTTACCGGGTCAACATTTTTTTTAAATAGTCAACATTGCAATGTTTCTATAGAGCAAATGGCATGTGATAAAAAACACATTTTTGAAACGAAAACAAATCGCTATTGTTGAACATTTTTTTTTTTTTTTTTTTTTTTTTTTTTTTTTTTCAGAAAACGAAAGGTTGGAACATATACAAAAGTTAACGTAAAATACAGTAAAAATATTATGATTTATTTTGAAAGGAATTGACTGAAATTGAAATTACACTGAGTTTTTTTGGATTCGAAATTTTTTAAAACTGCCAACTTTTATTTTTAGTAGAGTTAAAATGTCTTCTAGTTGAATATTATCCTCGTCGGCCTGTTGTAAATATATGTAGGATCCAATGACCAACGTTGTTAACGTAATAGAGGAAACTCCACAATTTTTACTAAGAGTACAATTCAATCTTTATTAATTTAAAATACGCAAATCTACAGCACTTGTTTTAACCCAATAGATCGCCGTCGTTGCTCCATGACTTCTCACTGATTTCGCACTCTGGATACCCAAATACTTCACATCCATTTAAACAATTTAAAATCGGGTCGCCGATCATCGCCCTGGTATAAACACTTCTTACCATGAGTTCTACTGTGGTGCTTACTCATTGCTTGCTGTGAGGGTGTCGCACAGTGCATCGAGTCAATAGAAAGTGAAAAAAAAAAAATTCGGAAGAACTGATGAACTACAATGGTAGTTCATCACTCTCTCAATACAAAAGAAACAATTTATAGAACTGCAATCCCCACCATCAACACATAGCATACCTGTGCTAAATGAGCCCTCACCATTGTTGGTGAATAAAGTCACTTCAAGCTCTTTCCCTAAGAATTTTAAACTGTCCATTTGGATCTGACCCTTTTGCTTATTCAAGTCTTTGAGCTCACATTTACCAAGGTAGCAGAGGCGCATGACCTTGAAGATCCTTTTCACATCATAAAAGATGAGGTCATTTCTGCACTTAAAGGAACAACCCTCACAATCTAATAAGTGGTTATGAACAGTTTCTATAGTAACATACCATGTAAAAGATATCCAAGCATAAATATAAGAGACACCATCATGATTCTTGAACACGAGTTCTTGCCAATCTAGATTCACCTCACAAAGACAAGACAGAGAACCATTTCCCATTACTTTCTGAAAGCTGACATCACCATGGCAATCTTTCCTCTCTTGGTCTAAAGTATTATTGCAAGAATAACTTCTAATGTCTTTGTAATCTTGGACCATTGATATCATGCTGACCCCCTCTACCAGTTGCCACTTGTTGTTTAGTCAGATGGCTGTGAAGTCTTGCTCATAAGTCCGAACATGAGGCCCACAATGTTTAAGGGGAATGCCATCTATTGAACAGAACTTAGTTTTTAAACTCTCCAGGATTGAGTAGAAAGGTGAAGATGATGCTCGACCAATGACTGAACTAACCCTCAGAGACTTAAAAGTGAACCTATCAGTCTTGTATTGGATTTCCTGACAGGCGAATGTGATGCTTTCATGACGGAGGTTATCACACATTCGTCTATTGTCCCTTTCACACAGCAACAATTTACATATTCTGCAAAAATATTATCTCCAATTTTCAACAAATTACCCATAATTTTGACCTCAATACCCATGAGCTTAAGTAGCAAGTGTTTCTAATTAGAAATTCGTTAACATTTTTATCACATTTCGGGCATCCCTGAGCGAAAGATAAAATAGAAAATTCGATTGAGAAAAGAAAATTTTCAAAGAGGATAAAGTTTCAAATTTAGAAAAAAAAGATTAAGCAAATTGTTGGTGTGCATGGCGTTTTTGTTTATTTTTTTTTTTACTCATCTGATCTAATCTGATCTTTGCTAATCTGAGATACAATACAAAGACCGGATAGAAACTAAAACAAGGAAACAGATTTTAGTTTTGTTCTATTAGTTGTGGAGAATTTCAATTGATTTCTCACAACAAACAAAGATAGAGAATTTTAAAGAAACACCGGAAGAAAATTATTTAACCCTTTCGATCCGAAAAGCCGTTGATGTTTTTTTATGTAATTTTTTTTGTTCCATCACGAGTTTGGTAGTATTTGTTAGCAAATATGAACTTAAGGTTGACAAATTATGTATAGGGGCGGAGGGAGGGGCTGGGACACATATGTCCCGACCGTAATTTTTGGTGGGACATATGTTGTCCCAGTCAGTATTTTGGAAAAGCAAAACTCAAAAATCCAATAGCTTTATAAATTATTATAAATCAATTATTTATGGTACGGTGCGAAAAAGTCCGCGCAGAAGGGAATCTGACACTGTTCACAGATGGTTTTAGTCCGCCTTTCCCTCTTGAATTTTGTGCAACCAGCACAACGTCTACGCGTTGCATTTTGTATTGGCAGGTGTCCGGCATATATTTTTCTTTTTCTTCCGGCGATGCCACTGCGACGAACAACTGCTGTCGTTTTGCCTTCTTCAATAAGATTTTCTGCTAAAACCACCATAAAATCGATAAGTGGAACCTTTTTGCGTCCTAACTGTGAGCTGATTACCCAAGAGTTTCCAACGGACATCATGAGAAGCCGAAAGAACACCTTTTTCCACCATTTGTTGGATTTTCGGTCCAACTCATATTGAGAGGCCATTTGGTCAGCACGGTCAACTCCTCCCATTATTTGCCTATAAAATTTTATCATTTCTGGGCACGGTAAGTTTACCTTTTGACCATTTTTTAATTTTTTTTCCACTGTTGATATGTCAGATGAATGACAATTGCTGACAACGTTCACTTCTTTAGTATCATGCCATTTCACAAACATCAGACCTGTGTTGCTTTCTCGGAAAACAAATTCTCCTTTCTTTAGCTTCCCAGGCAGTACCGGAAGTTTCTTTCGATTTGTCATTACAGTTCCTAGCGCAGCAAAATTTAAAGTCTCAAGAAGATGAACGCTGGTGAAAAACCTATCAAAACACAGGGTGACACCAGGTTCTCGAATTGAAGCAGCCAGTTGGCTAACAACGACACGTTCACCAAGAGTTCCTTCTGCATCGTCTTCTTTACCACAATATACATTAAAGTCGTATGTGTAGCCAGTGAGTGCATCACACCTTAGCCACATTTTTATGCCACGTTTAGTTGGCTTCAAAGACATGTATTGCTTCATAGTTGATCGCCCTTTGAATTTTGTCATGCTTTCATCAATGCTTTGGAATGAGCTTTCATTCCTTGCACACAAAAAGCGATTTTTTAAACATTCAACAACATCTTGTATGTAATATAATTTTGTTGCTTCCGAAGGCTTCTCGGGAGAAGCAAAGTACATTTTTGACGATAACAGCTGAAAGCGATCACGTGAAATGGCCGATTTTATTGCGTCGTTTCCCATAGAAAGGTGACTCGACCAATAGTTCCTGAAAGCTGGAAGATGATTATAGGACATAATAATGATGCAGGCAATAACAATTTTCATTTATCCAACATCGGTGAGTTTTATATTCTTATGTCTTGCTTTCGATTTGCGCAAAATTTCAATATGCTCGTTAGTACATTGTGTAATATAAACAAAAAGGCTTTCAGGAAAAATTCTTTTGAACAATCGCAAGGGGTTGTCAGATCTTTCAAAGCTTGGGCTTATATCAGGAAGTCTATAGCTACTCACTGTTTTTTCTAGGTACAAAATTGGCATCGAGTATAGACCAAATCGTATTGTTTTGAAAAACTGGAATGTATATTTCTTCCAATACCTCTTCTGCAATGTCGTCTTCATGCGTTGTTTCCGCCTGATCATCTTCCCTCTCGCTGTCATGATGTTGAATATCTAAAGTCCCAACTCCATCACTCTCGTCTGTGTAACTGTCACTCTGCTCGTAGTCCGTTGGCTCGTAGTCATCATCACTATCACTCGAAAAGTCTTTATCTTCATCAGAAGCCTCCAAAATGTTGGAAATACCAGCTGAATCCAAATGGTTAGACATAATTAGTCTATAAAAACTAAAAACATGATTCTATGAAAAATGTGTCTATAAATCTGAATGGGACACATATGCCCCACTCAAAAACACTGACGGGACTTTGCTATGCTGGATTCCCGGCACCGATACGGCGATGCCCCGAACCAAACGATAGCACTTTATTCTCTCTCTGGGATCCCGCTATCCCAGCTGTGGGTTCAACCAGGTAGCGCGTTAACGGCAGCTAAACCTGGGCGAAATGAGAAAGAAAAAAAATATGGGCGCCACGTGATTTTTGTGGGAATCACGAAACCTTTTAAAGAAAGAAAAGAAGAAGGAAAAAAAACTTCCCCGAAGAAGAAAAACCGAACCAAAAAAAAAACAAACAGCCAAAAATAAAAAAAAAGGCCAAAAATTTCACCACGTTATAAAAGCCCCGTTGGGGCTTGACGATTTATTCTTGTTTAAATTAGCGGTACACTCGTCAATAGAGTGACCCGCTATTTTCCACGTCCCGAAACAACAACAAAAAAAAACGTTAATCCACGGGTCGCGTGTCCCGTCTTTTCTCGGGAATTTTCGCACGCGCGGCCCACCGGAGTCTCAATTTGCGAAATTTAAAAAAACGAATTTATTATTTTTTTTTTCCTTTTTTTTTTTTTTTTTTTTTTTTTTTTTTTTTTTTTTCTTCACTACACTTCACTACACTATACTTAGCTGTTATTCCTAGCGGTGCTGCGCCCCTTTCTGGCACAGTGCCTCGTTCCTTTCGTCCCGCTACCGCAGCTATCCCAGTCCTGGTTCCTGTCTCCCCCTTTTTTTTTTGTTCCTTTTCCCGTCCTTTTTATCTTACTCCGCGATTTGCGATTTGCGAATTTCTTTATTTTATTTATTTTTTTTTTGTCTACGCGAATCTACTCTAACTCTACTTTTTACAACAAAAGAAAAATTGCTTTTCGCAATATCTATATATATTTTTTTTTTTTTTTTTGTCGCACAAATTGAAAATAAAAAAAACTGAGGCTGACCCTCTCTGTATGCTGGTCGTCACCAAAGTGTCTGCCAGATCTTCTACGATCCACAGCTCCCGTCCGACATACACACACACATTCACACGCACATTCTCTCTCGCATCCGTAGTGGACCCAACGACGGGATTTCTAGCTATCACACTAGCAAGCTTTGCTAGTGTGTGCCCCCGTGTCCGACTAGGCCTCTCACACGTTCCATTTTGCACATTCATACTCAACTCCTCAGACTCGGAGTTCGCTCCCACTTCCAGTAATGACTGGGAACTCCACTGAGCGAGTTTGTGGAAGCTGTGGATCCTAGCTCTTGCCTACTCTTAGGTTCTACAAAAGAAATTGCGAAAAGCAGAGTTTCTTTCCTTTCTGATCGCCGGGTAATTTTCCCCCATCGGATTACACTAATAAAATTTAAAACGCCCGCGAAGGAGAAAGGAAATGCGATGGAATGGTAGCTGAAGTGTTGGGACGGAAGGAAAAGAATATAGATACAATCCAGAAGGGATTGTATCTCAATCCAACCATCCGTTGGATCGCCGCCCCTCACAAAAGCCAAGTATAGTGCCTGTGCAAATTTAAATTTTTATATTTTTTTTTTTTTTTTCCGGGTCCCTACCTACTCCAGTGGATCGGCGTTCAGATTTGGGGGGGGGGGGGTGGGGACTGACAAATAGCGTGTCACTCCTTACAATTATTTATTTATTATTTTTTTTTGTCATTGGGCCCTTCTGCCCTCTGGCCACTCTGCCAGTTTGTACTTTTTTTTTGTTTTCTTTTGCCATGTTTGTTGTCGGTTAGCGTTCTTTATTGTTGGTTGGTGTTCTTGGTTGCTGCTGGTTTTGCATTTATGTTTTCTTGTTCCCTCGGTGGAGGCGGTCTTATTACTTGGCCGTCCGCCTACACGCCTCTGCTGCTCCTTCGGTGCTCCATCGGTGGGGTGCTGGCTTAAAAAGGGGTCGTCATCCCTTCACCCATCGAACCTAACTTTTAAAGCTGGTACGTCGTTGGGGTGTGCCCGGTTATACTGGCCGTCCGCCCGCACACCACTGTTGCTCCTTCGTTGCTCCCTCGTTGGGGTGTTGCTACACAAGAGATCGTCGTCTCTTGACCCATCGATCAAATGGCTTGGTTCGTACACCCCTGGGTAGCATAATGGGGTGTATTCTTCGCCATATGTTGTTTGGCTTTCGTTGGGGTGTAGGTTCCAGGGATCGTCTTCCCCCACCCGTCATCATCGTGTTGGGGTGTCTGGACCAAAAGGACCGTCCGTCCCCACCCGTCGGCGACTTTCAGACGTCCTGTCTGATGCTGCCCGTTGCGAGTCTTCCGTCCATCTATGGGCTCCGACAACGGTGTTCCTGGTGGACCTCCTGTCGCACCCTGGGGTTCTTCCTGTGAACCTATGTGGGTTGTTTTCCGAGGTCTGGGATTGGTGGGCCACTGGCTGATGGGACCATGGCTGCCCTCCACCTCCGCCAGAGCTCGGTGTTCCCACTCAAGGGACCGAAGGGACTTGCAAGGGAAAACGAGAGCCAAACTTGTTGCGGGAAAGTTTACCGCAACAACTTATGTGTCCCAACCACGTAAAGACGAAAATAAAATCTAAACGAAGACAAAGTATGGTACGAGGGCGGGTCAATAAGTCCGTGACTTTTTGAATTTCTGACCTCTTTACTGAAACAGCAACACTGCTCCTGTCAACAGGCATCTGTCAGTTGACTCCTGTCAAAATTTAAACTTGCTGCGTCAGTTAGTTTGTGTTTGACAGCTATTTTTATCAGACTACTCACTAATTTCTTGCGAAAAAAAACCAAAAAACCAAGACAATGCAAGGGTGCACACTAGGGTGTCCCAGGCTATAAGGGTTAATTTTTTTTTTTAGATAGAGATACGCATACCTTTTTTTTTTTCTATTTGACCCAGATAAGTGAAATATCAAATATTATTGCGATCGGATGACGATAACCCGTGCCGACTTAACGCCAAAATCTAAACATAAAAATTAGTATGGAGCAATGGAGGGAAAAGCAAAACTCATTTATTTTTGAAATAAGGCATCCGGTATTGGACTTTATTATTATATTAATTGTTGAAAGTAGGTTAATTATTTATCAATTTTCTTTTTAATGTTTGTTTTTTACAGTCAGGATACTTTTGTCGATGTTCTTGTACGCAACGAAATAAAAATTGCTTTTGCTCCTCTTGAACAGTTAGCAGGCCGTGAAAATCTTGCATCAACTTGACTGCTCTTTCAGCAGAGTCATTAACTGCTTTCAGTTTTAATAGCTTTCCTTTAACATGTTGGTACGAAGCATTTTTAAGCCACAAAGAGGGGCACTCGTGGAGAAAAGCACCATCAATTTTCAATCGACTAAATAAGGACTTGCTTTTGACTGAAACAAAGTCATCGATGTTTTTTTCTGAAAACAAAAAAAGGAGGATTATTGAATTAATTTTTTAGTTATGTAAATAAAAAAGTTAAAAAAACAAACTTAATTTTTTTAACTTTTTTTTTAATTTAAGACATAAAGTCTGCCACAAAGTTCTTCTTTCGATGGAATGTAGCATTTACCATAGACAGATGGATATTCTTTGGCTAAGTTAGCAACCATTTTGACTTTCGTTTCTTGGCTTACATCATCATCAAATAGAGACAAGATAGACACTTCGTCTGTCAAATATCACAAATGCAAGCAAAACTTCTGTAATGCTGCTTTCGAGATGCTTTCATCTATTGTTTCATAAGATTTTATAGCTTTCAGAAAACACAAATCCTGGTAAGGTGCTTTTACTGCTAAAATGCATTGCAACCAAGGCCTAACGTATATTGTCACGATGAACAGGCAGACGTCTAACAGAGCTTCTTTATCTTTGTTAGAAATTCTTAATTGATCACCAAGTAACGATATTTTTAATGAGTAAATCGCTCTCGCCATCCATCGAGCTTGGTGCATGGCACCTGGAGGCCGGATCTTAAATTTTTTTTCTGCATCGCCGCCAAGAAATATTATTGAAAGTTCGATTAACTCTCTGTAATCATCCCTAGTAATTTCTTTAGTTAATTCAATTTGGTAAAAATCGATAAGTCTGTTGATCTCAGAAACATTCAAACATGATAGCCTTTCTGTACAGCTCTGTATTTTCTCGGGATCGACATTCTTCCAGTTCTCTCGAAATTTCTTGAACATTGGAATGTCTGGGCTTGTGGTAACTTGGCAGATTTTTGCTTCAAACACGCTTTTTAGTACTAATTCGTAGACGTGATGGCGGCAAGCAAAAATAATCATTTCCCTGCCTAGTTTCTGTTCGAGAAGTACACAAGTACCATTGATTCGACCAGTATTTGAAGCAGTCGTATCACAACACAAAATCTGCACTTTATCCTCAAGATTCCAATCAATTATAGCATTCCAAAGTACCTGGGCCTGTTCCTTTCCTGTAGAGTTATCCAACTTTGGTACAGCGATAAGTTGTTCTTTATCGTCAAACGTTATAACTATCGGCAGACGTTCTTCCTTAGATTTGCGTGAATCTAAAGCCGGCAAAAGTTTACCATCCCAGTGGAGTGTTACAATATCCGGAACCTGGTTTTGAAAATTAACCTTTATGGCTTCCGCTCGCTCTTTTCGCTTTTCCGTACGAACCCTTTGAATAGTGGACTTGCTTATAGGAAATTCGTCTGTGTTATGTACAAGAGCTTCAATAGTTGCTTCAATAATAAACACAGCATCTCTCACACTCAATTGACACCGATCTAATGCTGCCACTAATTTTGGAGTGATAAAATTCTTCCTCATAACAGTTTTATTTATACTGGATTCTGTTTTGGTTAGGTTTGGCAAAATTTCCTGTAAATCCATCAATTCTGAATCAGACGACAAACTTTCTTGTAGCGGGTCATAAGATGATGTTGAAGGAGCTAAGGATGAAAAATATTTAGCACGTCGTTTTTGCTCCTCGACGTTTCTAAGGTGCGCTCTTTCTTCTTTGTGTGTTTGTTTTTGGTCAACTCAGGCTAAATGACCAGGTCGGCCTGGTTCTCTTTGGCGCTGCAAAAAAATCCTATCTTCATCTATCTTTATTAATTGAAGTGCATCCGCATGTGCAATGTCAAACAAATTGTTTAAGTTTGTAACAAACTCATGTCGACGCTGCTCAAACACGTTTTTTGTTTTGTTTGCATTTTTTTGCAAATTTCTCCAAACTTGATACAATGTAATTAATTTTTTAACACAATTAGGTAGAGATCTTGTCGGGATACGGGCCTTTTCCCAATAAATAATGCACTCACGAATAGTAAGATTTGCGCTCTCATTGACACTTAAATTCACTTCACGAATATTATAGAACAAAACTGCCAGTACTTGCCCATTAGAGGGAAGTTTTGAACCAGTAATTTGATGTTTAACGTTCCCTATTAAAAATATCTCCTTTCTACAACTGCGTAACTCCACCGACATGTTAACAGAACGAGAACAATGTGTTTACTAATAAAATAAACATGCAATAACAAGTTATCGATATGTTATTACTCGCGTGCCATGCCTTGCAAGTACTGACATGTTTAGATGCAAGTCGGCACGGGTTCCTCTGGTTCAAAGTACATGAAACTTTATTTACTATTGTTTTGACAGTATTCGAATAAAATAAGAGGGTATGCGTTACAAAAATTTAAACTTGATTTTTTTGGGACACCCTAGTGCACACATGTGCAGTTGCCATGGCAAAAATCCATGAATTGGGCTATGAATTGCTCCCTCATCCACCCTATTCTCCAGATTTGGCTCCGAGCGACTACTTCTTGTTCCCAAACCTGAAGAAATGGCTTGGTGGAGAAAGATTTGACTCCAATGATGAAGTCATCTCGCAAACAAAGGCCTATTTTGAGGACCTCGACAAATCATTTTTTTTGGAAGGGATAAAAAAATTGGAGAAGCGTTGGACAAAGTGTATAGAGCTCAAGGGAGACTACGTTGAAAAATAAAATTATTTTTTTATCAAAAAATCTGTGTTTTATTCCAAAAGTCACGGACTTATTGACCCGCCCTCGTACTTACCAACTTCAATTCATTAATATGTAACCAACACAACAATCAAATGTAATTTTCGTTTTTATTTGAAACACGAAAACAATATAAATTAATTTATTTCACACGCGAGTAATAAATGCGCTCGCAGCTTTTCACTTTCTTTTGTCTACTGAGCACATGTTTTCCAGTCGAATCATGAAAATCAAACTATTTACCGTTATAAATCATGTGGACTACGGACTGGGACTATTTTAAACTAGTTTTGCATGTTTAATATTAACTTAGGTGTATTTGAACATGTAGCGGGACATATATGTCCCGTTCGGATCGAAAGGGTTAAACCAATTTAAGGGAGAAGGGAATGGTATATTTCCTGGGGGACTGAGGCATGGGAGATTCTGACTGTGCGTCATATCAACATGTTCCAAATATACAAAACTCACACATTAATTATCAACTCCAACATAACCGCCAACAACAGCAAGAGTTGCAAAGACAATTATCAGGATCAACAACAGGAGAAACAAATGTTACTCATGCAACTGCTTTATCACTAACCCATTCGCCAATTCAGTTTGAAACTAGTACCACAACTGTTACTAGTCATAATCAACTGCTTCAGCAGCAACAACAACAACAACAGCAACAACAATGTAAATGTGAATATAGCCAACGTCAACAATAAATTGATTGCATCAAATCAAGGTGTAACCACAACAGTTGGTATATCAGGAATAGCATTACATAAGTACTTGGGTAGACCAAGATCGGAATCATGTGCGGGAAATGTCGGCGCTGAACACAATTTATCTAAGGATCTCCTTGAAAGTGAAGATGAAGTTGCATTGCAGCCACTTTCCAATCAGGTCGGTGGACACACTCGTCTGCTCCTGCTTAATCAGAATACTGTCATAAAACCATTGAATCTGCGTGAATTAGACTTTTATCAGAACATTCCTCAGAACATCCAGAAGTTTTATTCCAAAATATAAAGGTGTAATGCAGGCAACAACAATGGGTGGAACTAAACTTGAGAAACGTTACTCACCTAGTTTTCGTGAGGAGCATGTACGAAAAATGAGCGCTTCTAAAAGAAAACGAGATGATGTCTTACGGATGAAAGTACATAAGAATGGAAATGCAGCCGATGTTATAAAGAGTATTTCACAATTAGACAACTCTAACAAACAATACTTTTTAATGCTCGAAAACATAACGTCACAGTTTAGAAATCCTTGCATATTGGATTTAAAAATGGGCACTCGGCAACACGGAGATGATGCATCTGCAGAAAAACGCACAAAACAAATGGCAAAGTGCGCAGCTAGTACGTCAGCTTCTTTGGGAGTACGTTTGTGCGGTATGCAAGTTTTTCAAGCTGATTTAGATCAATATGTCAAACGTGATAAATACTGGGGACGTGAACTTAATGAAGACGGATTTAAAAAGGCTCTACATGATTTCTTTTACAATGGCTATAGATTAAGAACACGTGTTATAAAGAAAATTCTGCAACGATTACAACAATTGAGAATAGTCATTGAAAAACAATCAAGTTACAGGTTCTACTCATGCTCTCTTTTAATTGTCTATGAAGGTTTTGAAGAGAATCCTATGGTTCATCAAATGGACACGTTTTTCGATACACCCACTTCAGCGGCAACAACAATTACAAATGAAAGCTGCGCCCTTCCGACATATTATAATGACGCAATCGTTACTGATCATCCAGATAACAGTGTTGACGAAGACGATAGTGATGAGGATGTAGAAGACGATGATAATGATCTCAGTAGTTGCGGTCGTACACCAACATCCAACCATTGTTGTTATGATGCTGATGCATCGAATGAGTCCACTGTGTTGAATCTCTCTACATCACACGAAGACAGCGATCACAACCATCGAATTGCAACAGAATTAAATTCGACGTGTCGCCATCATCGAAATCAGCGTTATAATCAACGTCATCAACACCAGCCCAACAATAAACACCACCGTCATCATCACCGCTATCATCGTCATCATAATCATGACGATTCGGTGGAAGGAGATATAGAAGATGATGAGGATCATCATCAAGTAAGTACTGAGGCTCATCATCGAGGCTTTGCTGAAGCAGTGGCGCGTGGAATCAAAAGCAGCAGCAGTAGTAGTAGCCCGCCATCATCACAACAGCAGCAACAGCAATCACAGTCAAGTACACAACAACAACAGCAGCAATCATGTCCGTTCATTCCAATTTCTGAAGAAACAGTATTCTTAGATCCCGAACCACCTCTGCCAAATGTTTCCACATCTAGCCCACATTCGGGTGATTCGTGGATGAACTACAGTAGTAACAGTAGCGATGATTTTTCCGGCCTTTCAGAGCAAATCAAGGCTGTAACTTCAGGTCGTCAAACAGGTAATAATAGCTCTGACGAAAGTAGTTCTGACTATGATAACAGCCTTATTGGGCAAACGGAAGTACTGGTGAAACGGTAAAAGAGTGAAGATTCTTCGCCAAAATCCACTCCAAAAGGAGCAGTCAAACGTCTTCGCTGTAAAGATGATGAGGAAGAAAATTCTATGGATAAAACTGAATCCTCATCATCCGTCGCAAAGAAATCAACTAATTCTTCTGCTAATAGAAAATCTCCCTTAAAGGATTCAGGTAGGGACTCTGCTATTTCTCTACCCTCTACATCCACTGGTGCACAATCACCAGGAATTAAAAATTCTCTTCTTGCTGGTATTCTCATGGATACCATGCAGCGAGAAGAAAATGTTAATTTCTGTAAAAATGAGTGTGGATTTCTGGTTCCCAATGATATTGCTCGACGTCATTCTCATCCGGATGAAGAAACATTAGCAAACGTCACATCTCAACAATTTATTCAGCCCCAGCCACAACAACAACAACAACAACAACAGGAATCATCTTCCACAAAGAAACGCCAGGCAACAAGTGAGATACAAAATCATAGCTTCCACCAACAGCATCATCACCACCTGCCGCACTCGTCCAAATCTCTGGAAATAAGTAGTAATGCAGGCACAGATGATTCACGTTGTCTCGTAGACATCCGCATGATTGATTTTGCACACACCGCCTTTGTGCCGAGGAATGGTCACGGTCTTCTGCCATCAATGCCAGTACACCATGGTCCTGATGGTGGTTTTCTCACTGGCTTAGACAGTCTCAATAAATTACTAAACGAGATTCTTGCCGACGAAAAAATGGACTAAAAACAAAAACGACCTACCTTAAGTTTGTTATTTTCACAGGTTCATTCGTACGCAAGTTAAACCTAAAATTGTTCTGACAGAAAACATCTTAATTTGGTTGGGAAATAATGAAAGGTGATTACCTTATTTTTAAAATAACACAACCTACTCTAATGTTTAATTGTATTTTGTGTCTTTCCGTTATGTAGAAATTTACTTAAAGGAAGAAAATGTATTTAAATAAATAAAAAAGAGCTATAGAAACAAAAGAAGATGAATCCGACGAAAATGCCCCTTAAATCCCTAGAAATAGTTCTAGTTGAAATTTGTGGGTTCTCGTACACTTTTCTCATTATTAAGCGCTCTGTACGCTTAGTAATCTGTACCTTTGGGCCACCCCTATATTTGGCTCCAGTCTGCCTTCATTTTCAACGCGGTTTAAAATTTTACAAAGTTGCGATTACTGAGTGAACAATTGTGAAAAGTTACCTGTTGCGAAAATCGAGGAGTTGCTCCCGCTCGGTGAACGAATTTCGTCCGCAAGTGTCCTCAATCATGTACCTTACTATACCCAATTGCAGTTGGAGTATGTTGTACTTCTTTTGTGTATTGTGTGAGTGCGAGTGTGTTGACTATCTACATGTAAATGAAACAAGATCGTTTAAGTTAATAAATTGAAACATTACATTGTAAAATGTTTTCGCTCCTCTTTAATTTCTCCCAGTGTACAACCTGGTCGTCCAGGACTTTGATACTCCTTATACCATCCAGTTTGCTGATGGGACTTAGCTGAACCAGGAAGAACGGTAGCTTCCGCTTCTCACTTTTGGCTCTAGTCAACAATTGGCCGCGGTATCTTATTTCCCCTAACTGCCGCCATTTGGGTTTATGTAATTTGGGAAATAACGGCTAAAGTTTGTATATGCACGGGTGTGCCTTTAACTTCTACTTTCTGCTGATGAGCCAGATTTACTCTTTTTATGCATTGGAATTTGGGACAACCCCGATAGTTTGCTGTGTGTTCCGTGTTCCGTTCTTACCTAGATCGTATTCCTCGGACTTGTGGTTCTTTCCACACTTCAAGCACCGAGGCTGCATTTCGCAATGCGACGCGACGTGCCTGAACCTTTGGCAGCAAACACATTGTAAAATGTTTTCGCTCCTCTTAGATTTTGCACAACCTGCCTGATAGCACAGATAATAAATCTATACAGATGTCTCATTCATAGGGGATGATTTTCACGAACTTGTAATGGCTGATAACCAACACTGGCCTTGGTGGATTGTATGGCAGAAGTTGGTCCTACAAACCTCTCTGGCGAATACATAGTTCCAACACCGCCTTGTTGCCGTAAGGGTCATATACTAATTCGCGTTGCTCGATTTAGAAAAACCGTTATGTGCCTACGTTGGTCTTCAACTATTAACATGACTCTGGAGGATAATTTATAACAACTACCTTCCCTTCTACATGTCTCTTTATTTCAGCGACACTTTCTATCTCAGTGAGCTCTCTGTGTTTTTCTAGGTATTCATTACTCGTGAAACCGAAGAAATTCTCCGAGCATTTGGTGTGCAAATCTATGCCTGCACATAGGTAACCGTGCGTTGATGATGTAATTTTGGTTCAGCATTGGAGTTTTACCAATGATCTTTGCTCCATGCTTTAAGGCCAACACAGAGGACATTCTGTGACATTCTATGATAGACGGGTTGAGTGGAGACCAAATGATGTTTGTACTTGTCGGAAATAAGATTTTGGCCGACGGCTTCAAAAACCCACCACATGTGTGAATTGAAAAGCAGATCATTATAGCGATAAAGTTCGACATCATAATTAACATTGAAGGACTCTATTGGGGATTGTTGTCCTCTTTAATTTTTCCCAGTGTACAACCTGGTCGTACAGGACTTTCATACTCCGTAGACCATCCAGTTTGCCGAGCCAGATTTACTCTTTTTATGTATTGGAATTTGGGACAACCCCGATAGTTGCGGTGTCCCGTGTTCCGTGCTGCGTAGGTTTTTATCTTTCTGTTTAGGGATGTGCAGGGTAAAAGGGTAGAAAAATGCGGTTTCAAATTAAACACGTCCTCTAAAATGGTTACAGCAAAGAGAAAGTTTATTCTTCCGGAAATTAGTTCCATATTTAACTTTTACAATAAGTGTCATACATTTGTACTAAAAATTTACAATTCGTAATCTTACGTTACGTTTCCTTGTTTACATAATTAATAAGATAGAGTACAATTTCAATTAAGAAAAGAAATAATTATTTAAAAATCAAAATATTTCACAATTGTGTTCACGGACATGCTCCCGCCCGGTGGACGATTTTCGTCCGCAAGTGTCCTCAATCATGTACCTTACTGTACCCAATTTCAGATGGAGTATGTTGTACTTCTTTTGTGTATTGTGTGAGTGTGTTGACTATCTACATGTAAATGAAACAAGATCGTTTAAGTTAATAAATTGAAACATTACATTGTAAAATGTTTTCGCTCCTCTTTAATTTTTCCCAGTGTACAACCTGGTCGTCTAGCACTTTGATACTCCTTAGACCATCCAGTTTGCTGTTGGGACTTAGCTGAACCAGGAAGAACGGTAACTTCCGCTTCACCCTTTTGGCTCTAGTCAACAATTGGCCGCGGTATCTTATTTCCCCTACCTGCCGCCATTTGGTCTTAGGTAATTTGGGGAGTAACGGCTGAAGTTTGTATATGCACGGGTGGACGTTTAACTTCCACTTTCTGCTGCCGAGCCAGAGCGCATTCCTCGGACTTGTGGTTCTTTCCGCACTTTAAGTCAAGCACCGGGGCTGCATTTCGCAGTGCGACGCGGCGTGCCCGAACCTTTGGCAGCGAACACATTGTAAAATGTTTTCGCTCCTCTTAGATTTTGCACAACCTGATAGCACAGATAATAAATCTATACAGATGTCTCATTCATATGGGATGATTTTCACGAACTTGTAATGGCTGATAACCAATACTGGCCTTGGTGCATTGTATGGCAGAAGTTGGTCCTACAAACCCCTCTGGCGAATACATAGTTCCAACACCGCCTTGTTGCCGTAAGGGTCATATACTAATCCGCGTTAGGTATTTAATAGTGGTGAAACCGAAGAAATTCTCCGAGCATTTGGTGCGCAAATCTATGCCTGTACATAGGTAACCGTCGATGATGTAATTTTGATTTAGGATTGGAGTTTTACCAATGATCTTTGTTCCATCCTTTAAGGCGACATTGACATTGAAAGACTCTTTTGAGGGTTGTTGTCTCTTTAATTTTTCCCAGTTTACAACCTGGTCGTCTAGGACTTTTATACTCCTTAGACCATCCAGTTTGCTGTTGGGACTTTCCTGAACCACGAAGAACGGTAGCTTTCGCTTCTTTCTCTTGGCTCTAGCAGTGACGAATGGCTTAATCCCCACGAATTTTTTAAGCAGTACAAGGAGCTCCTCCTAATGAGTCGACGGTTCTAGCCCCCTCAGCAGCATTGTTTGCAGCTTCTCCACCTACGGTCTTAGGAGGTGGGTTCCAAACACGATGACTACTTGTAGTCTGGAAAGATTGCAGGGTGGCTTAGGTAGAATCTCTAATCCAGTACAACTTTACTCAGATTCTTCGCAGTCGATTATCGTGGAACTTGGCCCAACTCTGGATCCCTTGAAGAACCAAGTATTTCTACTTGGGCGTTGGTGATCTAGGTACGTCGTCTAGATCACTGATGGTTTCCTCCAAATAGTCCGGAGTTCCGGGAGATAACTAGGTAACTCACTCTTCTAGTTATTAATGTTCCGATGAAAGTGTGGTGAGACTAGGAAAATCATCTAGTTCACGATGTTAAAATGAAAACACTTTCTTCAATGTTCAAAACTTAACTGACTTTATTCTAAAATCTGTGGTTCTTTTATACAAATTTTTATCCCTACTTGGAGTTAAACTTAATTTACAACTACATGGAAATATGATTACTAATTCAAATGCGAAATATATCTTATTATACATGATAATGCTGAGTCAAATTATGTCAAGAGTACAATGTATTTACAGTGATTTAATGAGCCGAATTATGCTACTAATGTGAATATTTTTACAGTGATTGTGCTTATCAATATTCGAGAAGCAAACAAAAGCATCCCAACATTGTGACTTAGAGTAAACTCTGATTCCAAAAAGTCAAAAATGATTATCTCCTTATAATGTTTAATCTCTTAAGGAGACAATAAAATGTGAGCCAGAATATGATTTACTAAAACCCATTCGCTGCAAAACCACTCTAGCTAGAGTTCTATCACTTTGATCGGTGACGCAATATTTATCCAAAACGTTAATAACGTTGACAGGAGTGCGAATTGAGCGTAAAGCTGGTTCTCGCAATATCAAACGTCGCATTTTTTTCTGTTCTATCATCACGATAAGATAACGCTGGTTCCCAGGTTCGCTGGTTGTGCTTTAATTAAAGTTTTCAAAAAGTCCAAAGCAATCTCTTCTCTTTCAAGAAAGCCTACTTTACGCATAAAAGGTTCAAATTGTAGACCTTGACGTAGCAGACTCATCGGTACTCTAGTAGCATCGAATCTTACGATATCGAATGGCATCTTCCCCCAATGCATTGAGAGTGCTGCTTGGGAATATTGAATCCATACTAATCAAATTGTTAAATTTTAATTTGTTTGACGTAGATAACATATATGTAAGAATAGTAGCTAAATTATTGAGTTCTTGCTTATTCTTCATCTGCGATAAGCAATAAATGAAGGATGATATATCATTATGCATAATTAGAGCCATTAAATTCAATCCAATACCGCCTGCTTCACGCGGAAAGATAGCCAATAAGCATGTAGGTTGAAATACAGCTACATCTGCTCTCTTCTTTGTCTTCATAAATAGCGCTCGCGTGACTTCTGGTCTCTCTGAGATTTCCATCGAACGAACTGAAACACGCGATCCGTCACGAACACTTTTTTCATTCCATGTTTTTAAGGTAACCTTTTTTCTTCTTAAATCAAACGAGTTGACATATCTAAATAGATATAATAATGTCAATATCGCAAATTTTTCTTGATAACCTCTGCTAACTTTTGATAAATATAGACGTTTCATGTTTTCCATGAATGCGAGTGGGTCGTCTATTACACGCGGTTTTTCACTTGAAATTGTCATAATTTGATCTTTTGGAATGTAAAGACCTCTTATAGCTTACGTTTGCACGAATTCTGATTGTCTGGGAAGGAAACAGGTCTTGGGTAGACTCATGCTAAAACGATAAACTTCTAATTGATCTTTAATTAGATTTAGAAACTCATCTACATCGTCGGACGTAAAACTATAATCGATAATTTGCCAAATCTCCTATTGCACGATTAATTATTGGTTTAACGCACCTACCGAACTTACAGTTCTTAAAATCTTTAAATAGTCTTTTTTTCAACGCTAAATTCATGATAGAATTAGCACATAAAGCCGTTTTCTCTCCCGACCCTTCACTAGTTAAGTTACATAGATTAGAGCCATCCATAAGAACAATTTGTTGAAAGTAACGATGAATAGAGTAAAAAGTAAAAAACAATTTTAGTGTTTAATACCAAGCATATATTTATTAATTTTTATTCAGAAGTTCAAGATACAGTATAAATAATTCATACGTTTCTATATGAAGGTGCCAGTCGCAGCACTCGTGCGTACTATGCACATTTTAGACAGAGTTCTTGAAGTAGCAATAGTCGTGATATGCGGTAATAACTTTGAGATACCTTGACAGTTGATTACAGTTAAGTTTTGTCATGTTGTGTGTTCGAGTTAATATATCAGTGAATTGTAAGAAGTTCTCAAGACTTAGAGTTATGTAGTAGCTGAGACGTTGATGGTAGAGTAGTACGGGAATACCGTGTTTCTTAAGGAAGTAGAATGCGAGCACTTTTTTTGTTCTATAGGGCCCAATGAATCCACATGATGTCAGGATGTAGTCATTGAGAATAATCTTCCCACGTCCGAAGGTGGCCCTGCGAATCACTTTTAAGACCTCAATCTCTTTTCGCGAGTGTTTCAGTCCGCTGCAGAATTCCACGAAACCAATGTCTGAGGCACGCTTACACACTGCTTCAGTCTTCGGGGATACATGTAACACTCTCGCCATAGTAACTGAGAAGTTAAAGGATCCTTGAAGCACAATTTGATGTATATCTGCAGCTGGTGTCAGACCACGATGGATTATGATAATACTCTATCTCTGTTGTTATAATCGAACGTATGAAACGAGTTCAAGTATATTTAGACGTAGCACAAAGTGAATGAGTTTAAGATAACGGCTGCGTATTCGATGTATGCAAATGATTTTACGGTTTTGGTATTTTTGTGTACGAAAAGCTAAGAGTAATGTATTTTACGTTGTCGTGTAACAACAAATGATCAAACTAAAACACAACTAGCACAACAGGGTAAAAGATTCTTTCCGCCAAGCTGTTTCGAATAATTCGCGAGTTCTCGGACTAAGGTCTCGATCATTGGATGTCCGGTCGACGTTTAACTTCCACTTTCTGCTGCCAAGCCAGAGGGAGTTACATCCTGGTAACCCTACTCGATCACCCAGCAATACAATACCTTTTCCTATTTGTCTTTCCTATCGTTTGTTTATGCGTAAAGCGCCTCTTACCAATTTTGTCTACACCTATTTGTTTGTGCGTGATTATACTAAGCGTCCTTTTATATTACCTTTTCCACTTGTTTGTTTTTCCAAAAAACCAATCTGGGGCATCGATGCTGAGTAATCGAGGCAGTCGAGAATAGACAGAGAATAGGAACGGAGCTTAAGTCATATTATGTTATAATACAAATATAATAAAAGTATATTTGTATCTTTCTTTTTCGCTCCGTGACTTAACTGGCGCAGTCGGTAGGATACCTATGGCAAATCCAACTAGGTACTTAAATCCAGTTTGTTCACACTCAAATAAGACTTCGTTCTGATTACAATAAACACCACATTTAATGCAGCTAGCCTTCGAGACCATGCTACCTATCTCATTCCCACATTTATAGTTTATGAGGCCGTAATGGATTCCATTAACTACCCCAGGTCCTGTTGCATTTAGCAATAACCCGTTTGAGTTTATGCTGCAATCAACCTTGTCGTTTATGTATATCACACCATTAACAACATTAACTGTCTCCTCTATTGACGAATGTAGTATAAATATTAGTATTAGTAAATACATTGTTTGCCCTGTGATCATTAAATACGATGTAAATCAAATATCTCTCTGCTTGCTGCAAAAAAAGAAAAATGGTACTGGTAAGCAAAAGTGGCGGCTAGTCGTAGACTACCGAAAACTTAATGCGAAAACAATTAGTGATAAATACCCGATTCCCAACATTAGTGACATCCTAGATAATCTCGGCAAATGTAATTATTTCAGTACCATAGATCTCGCTTCTGGTTTTCACCAAATAGAGGTTAGCTAGTTAGCGCATTCCTCGGACTTGTGGTTCTTTCCGCACTTCAAGTACCGAGGCTGCATTTCCTTTGACCTTTGGCAGCGAAAACATTGTCAAACATTGTAAAATGTTTTCGCTCCTCTTTAATTTTGTCCAGTCTACAACCGATAGATAGCATAGATAATAAATCTATACAGATGTCTCATTCATATGGGATGATTTTCACGAACTTGTAATGGCTGATCCCGGTCTCTAGTGTTCCATTGATGAGGCTACAAACTTGGTGTTGACTTGGCGATTTTTTACAATTTTAGAAATGGATTTAAATTTGCAACAATGGATATCCGTCACTGCATTTTAGGACTTGTGCTGACGAACGGCGTTGCTCCACAATTTATACTGCTGCCGATTCTATGAACTTGTATTCGCATACTAGCAGAGGTCAAACACTTTACATTAGAATGTGCAGTGCAAAGTAGAAGAGACAACACATATTTTGTTTTAGATTTTATTCAGAGATATAAGTCATATGTATAAACAGCTTACATACTACTAGAATATAATATTTACATACTACAAGAATATAGAGTTTACATACTACTAGAACTTAAAGCTTGCATATTACTAGAATGTAGGGTTTGCAGGTTTTATTTGATAGAATAATATCATCAATCATATTAATTACATCATTGCAGGAAAGTTGTTGTGTCTCATTAGTAGTAGAAATAATGTTTCTGCAAAAATAGAGATTACGCGATGTCACACAGTTCTTGATCATTGACATGATTTCCTCAGGCACAGTATCCCAGTTGCGTACTAGTTGCGAGTACTTAAATCCACTAGAGAGTTTCTTTATCAGTTCAGATATAGTACACTTCTGTCGGTAGCTACACCAGTACTGGGGATCGGATCCATCAGCATTATGGCTAATGGCAAAAAGACTAAGCTGTTTACAGTACTTGGCTATTCCAGCCCTTTTCAGAGCATTTTTCGAACGGCGGGTTGATGATAATGCACTATCCTGTCCAGACGATGACGACGTTGGTGTATTATCAATCAATAGCGGTCGACTAAATGTGATGGGTGTCTCCATTTCTGGTGTATATGCCCGCTGGGGGATATCGATAGAATGTAATGGTTCAGGTTTCACTGGCGAAGATTCAGCTGCATTGGAGTTGACGGGCGATGAACAAGCTAGCGTGTCTATGGCTAGTGGGGGATATATGGGGGGGTTACTGGACACTGCATGAGATGGTACTCCTATATCGAGAATTACACGTTCACTGCCCGTACCGATAGATCTTTCAGAGAATGCAGCGACAGGCACTGCTACATTGGTCTGCAGCCAGAAGTTTTCATCCCGGTTCTTATTGAGATATGAAACGCTATCGATGTTTATTTGGCAGCTTACAGAGTTTACTACTGGAATTTTTGTAATGTCCGCCGATGAAGGAGAAGGTACATCATTAACGCCATCAGTAAACAGATTGGCAACCGTTTGAGAAAGAACATCTTTCCTTGTAGTTACCTCCGGAGAGTGCACACCAATCATATCGAGCAGGTCATCTGGATCGAAATCCTGAAGACAGTTATTGAATTCACCATCTACGTCAATATCTGATAGTATTTTGTCTATTACTTGAAATAAACTTGGGTCATTGGTTGATAGTATCTTCTCTTCTTCATTAAATGAGGGGGTAATAAGCGATTCATTGTCATTAGAGTTCTTAGACCGCTTAGCGGTTGGCCAATACCCGTCGTTAGCATCGTTGTCTTCATAGAATCTCTTGCCGATCACTTTGGATTAGGTACAGGGGAAATCATCTGACGACGATGGCATAGAATCATATCCTAATGAGGGCAGTCTTGAGCTTATGATTGAATTAGAGCTAGATGTTGGGACCGATTCACTAAGATAGGCACCGTTCACTGAATTATTGTCCTCCTCTATATGGCTAGAGCTGTGTGGTACATTCTGGTATACTGTAGCAGCAGAACGGGAGGTAGAGGGGACACAATCGTCCAGATTTGAGGACTCAGCAATATACGTAGATTTCAAATGTTTCATAGCGTCCGGCTTTGGAGTAAACAACTTTGATTTTTTGTTGGACTCGACTGGTGCGGCTAATACAGGCATATTGTCTTCAATAGGTATGGCTACTGCAGGTATGTTGTCTTCGACCGGTCCAGCTAAAGCTAGTATATTGGCAGCGGGTATATTGATTTGAGCCGGTTCAATCGCATTAATATCAAAGAATCGATTCCGATGCTGTCTGAACTGTTCTTGATAGATTTCATAGCAGTCAATACAGATCTTAAAATTCAGATACACCCATCTGATGAGGCTACTTCTTTCGGTCCTGAGAGAGAATATGAGCTCACTGAAGTCGTAAGGTTTCATATAAATATTACTGCGCCGTCTATCACGAGTATCTCGAACGCGTTTGAACTTATTTGGAAACGAGTTAAGAGTCTTTGTAAAACGGTTTCGACGTTCACGTTTATCACAGTGCGGATAGTATCCCAGCCATAGAATTATCTCCGGAGTGATGTGCACAATAGGTAGCTGCTGCAGTTCAAAAAAAAAGCGCAGTTGTAATCCGCTGGATTGAAATTACAAATTTGTATGCAAAAATCGCGGAAGCTCATTCCTAGATTTGGGCATAAGATGGTCATAATTTCTCGGCGGTGAGATAAAGTCCGTCATGTTTTTAATATGTTTTTAATATTAACCAAAAGCGACAATTTTACACAAAAACAGTTACAAAAAAACAAAGATTAACCTTTACTTAGGCTAGACAACACAAAATTTAAATTGTTACAAATTAAGACCTTTATATAAGTTCAACACACAAAAACAAACAATTAGTTAAATTAGAAAACTTAGTTTAACTTAGTTCAACTGATTTCAGATAAAATAGAACTTGCTTCTAACAAGGCGCTAATTGTTATGCTGCTATCACCAAAGGCAAAGGCTCGCAGAAGGTACCATACAAAGTACCTACTTATGTATTGAGTTGTTTAGATCTAGATCAAGCCCATTATGTACCTTCAAAAGTGCAAGTCCGTTATGTATAGAGTGTTTACAGTTTCAAATGTACCCTCAAGCGTGTTTATAGTTCTCAGTTTGCATATACATTTTCCGAAACATGTGTCTGAACTTGAAACTTTATGCCTCATGCTATGGGACCATTATCACCACACGAAACATACATTGCGCGCGCTGTACACTAAGCATATGACTAAGCATAATATAATTCCACTGCAGTTATCGGGTCGGTCATTGCACCAGCCGATTCTGCATACTTAGCTAGAATAGCGCGCAATATACTGGGCGAGTTTGCGCTTTTGCAACGTGACTAAGGCGTAAACAAAAGATTCGCTTGTAAACGGAAATACATTCCAGCTTGCTGTTTTTTGCACTAGTAGATGATTGTTCGCAAAAAAAAAAACAGAGGGATATCAGCACTCTTGTGCAAAATTCCAATATCGCTCAAGTAATGCATGTTTGTGGGAAAACCGAACATTAAGTATATTTCTTCGAATTATCGCTGGATTGCAAACCGATAGCGCATGAGTACTGTGGTCAGGGGTAATTAATTGCACTTGTATAACTTGATTGGCGGTTACATTGCTAGTCGAAAAAATTATGCATATTCTCCGATTCCGCTCTTACCCCGAGGAATGTGCTTTCCAAATCTGGCAGCGATATCAGCACTCTTGTGCAATTCTAATATCGCTCAAGTAATGCATGTTTTTAGGAAAACCGAACATTAAGTATATTTCTTCGAATTATCGCCATATGGAGGTCGTTGGGACGGCTCCGGCGAGGGACCCATAAGACCGAAATAGGCGTTACGTCATTGACCAAATTCAAACTGCTTGGTACTTAGCTAATTTCCTTCAGAAATTGAACTACAACTACCGCATACAACACAGGCAAACCTTATGGGATTTTTTTGACTTTTAGCCGTTAATGTAGCGCGCGTTTTTTAAACAATACCGTATAAGGCCAATACCGTATAAAGTGTTCATATTGGAATTCAACCCATACCAGCTTTAACTAGTACCGATGCTTTATCGTCTGCTAGACAATATACAGATTCGCAAGCAGACTTCGAAATCTACGCAGAAATGACAGTAGAATCTTATGAACCCACAATGTTGCCACACGCAACTATTCCAAATGTACCAGCTGGTGATATAATGTATAGATCAGAGAACGGGACAGCTGAAAGATATGCGTGTACTTACGCTGGTTTATATCCAACAACAAAAATACTTTAAATAAAATTTGATATTATATTTTATTAATATTTCAAAAAAACTTTTTGGGTGTGGTTTCATTTGACAATCTTTTAATATTTCAGCCACCTTCCACTTATAGATAAATATGCGATCTTTAAATGCTATATCTTGCATAAAGTCGACTACATTATTCGTTAATATAATAATAGTAGGAGTACGTTTTACATGTGTATCTAAATTATGTTTAACCCTCACCGTATATGGATCGCCCCTAAGCATCATTTTAATTGTATCTGTTAAACTTGATTCGTAGTTCGGTTCATTCCAAAGTAACATTCTCTTATTTGGAGCTTCTTGAAATGCGAATAAATTATTTTTGTTTGCTTGTCCAAGTTGTCCATAAGACATTACTATTCCACATAGCATACCAATAAAAAAATTTTTTCCACCACTTGGAGGGGAATGTATAATACAAACGAGTTTCGTTTTGGGATATTTTTATCCATGACATCAACTAAATTTACCAAAAATTCAGATATTAAACAATCGTCATCGTCAAACTGGAATTTCAACAATTTTTCTACCCAATAGACAGATTGTTCGATGCTCATGTATGAGAATCCACAAATGAAAACAGGTTCAGTTGCTTGATTATTTAAATTATCATAAAAATTTCTTAAGGTCATGTCCATTATTTTCGTAGCGTATAAGTCAGTAGCAGCTTGAATGTAATCTTTATTCTTCGGGTTTGTTAGTTGTTCATCGGAGCGAAATTCTGGCATTAATCGTATCGCCTGTAGGGGTGATAAGTGTCTCGCTTCGAGTATGGACGATACTTTGACGAGTATTGATCCGTACACGGTTGAGGATTTCTTGCCATAAACTGAAGTTTCGTCAGAGTTATTAGCTCTTTTAGAAGCTGTATGCGTTTCTCGTCGTCTACGGTCACCGAGCTCCCCCAAATCTTCGATTCCCACCAATTCTTGCCTAGTATTATAGATTTTGGTCCATCGTACAAGTTCAGCTGTAAGTATACATTTTATATAGAAAAGGTTATTTAATATATAAATTGCAGACTTACCGTCATCCGATATTTTCCTGCTTTTTCCTCTGATGTAAATTTCTGCAACTCCAAAGAAATACTTGACAACATCGATCCAGTCGATTCTACGGAACTGCCACAGAGGTCTGTTAAATCTACGAGCTCTGGTCTAAATTCTCCGTACATAGCAAGTTCGTCTCTGAAGTTGTCTCGACAGCTTCTGGTGGAGTAGGCGCAATCATGTATGATGTGGATGTGGTCTCCGTCCACACAAAATCCGAACAATCCGATTCTTCGATTGCTTCCAATGTTATGCAATTTTTCCAAAGTTTTTGGAATGCTTCCACTGTCTTTCGGGATAAACACATCTGAGATGTATCGCCTAGTACTATCTTTACATAACAACATAAGTTCTCCGATGATTCCACCTGCCACCTGTTCTGCTTTGCGTACCATTTTGCGAGAAAATTGTTCAAGATTGTCAATACCTGATTCAAGGTCTCTGGCTGTTTCTCCTGGGATTGAAGGTGCTCGAAACACGCTTTTACCAGAATACACCACCACGCTGGGATCCATACTAGATTATTATTAATTTCACTTTGTTCGTCTGCTGTCAACTTGATTAAAGTTTCGAAAGTTATTTTATTAGCCATATTACTGGTATTGGTAAACTATAAATGTTATTGATCTTAGAAGCACTGCTAAAATATGTTTATAATATTCACCACAGGGAACTGCTATTTCATGAAAGTTAAGTAAACAACTATTATATGAAATAACATCCCAATATGATATATCGTCTTTAATAAATTCTTTTAATTCTTCGTTTGCTCCTATATACGAAGAATAATTTTCAAATATTTCTGTAAGTGTTTCTGAAGTTTTTTCTGTAAAACATTTATGTTGACTATAATACACTGTATCGAACTTTAATTGTTTTGAAATATCACAAATAAATTTATATAAATCGTTAGTTGCGATTTTGCTTATTAATATCTTTTCCACTGCTTTTTGTTTTAACGATGTTGGATTGTAATACTTGCGAATTACTTTTCGATTCGATTCCATTTAAAATTTTACTGCAAATAATCGATAATTTTTCATGGCTTTTATACTCTGGCAAAGTCATTTTAAAACTGATAAAACTTCAAATATATCTCTATCTTAAATACAAAAATACAAGATAATTTATAACTACAACAGGTTATCGAAAATATTAATTAACATAAGCTGACGCAATCTTAACCACATTTAAGTAAACAAGAACCAGTTTATATAACATTTGAAGAATTACAATACTAAATAAGCCATATGGAGGTCGTTGGGACGGCTCCGGCGAGGGACCCATAAGACCGAAATAGGCGTTACGTCATTGACCAAATTCAAACTGCTTGGTACTTGCGCTTAATTTATATATAAATAGATATTAACTGCGTTAATATTCGAACAACTCCAATGTACTCAATTTTGCACCTTACAAATACTTTAAGGATAGAGTTTATTTTTAGTATTTCGTCCATAGCCCTTTATTACGTAAAACATTTTCTACACGTTTAGGCATGCTTTCCACCAAATGCTCTATTATTTCATTTGGAATATTCTGCCATTCCCGCTGTACTCGCTGCCAAAGCTCATCCAGGTTCGTTGGGGCTGATTGGTATTGTCTCAACCGGCTTTTCACGACTGACCACAAATTCACAATTGGATTGAGGTCGGGACTTTGTGCAGGCCACTGCATCAATTGAAAATTTTGTTCGATAAGCCATTCCTTCACGATCTTGGACGTGTGCTTTGGGTCGCCATCGTGTTGAAATATGACTTCCTCAACAAAATCGAAAAGATGAGTCTGCAAAATGTTTAAATAATCTTCTTTCTTCATTATTTCATCGATTTTGTGCAGTGGGTCCAACGTGCCACCATGTGAAGCAATCCCATACCATGACACTCCCTCATTCATCACCGTTTCTTTGACATGGTGCCTTTGAATGGTCTCCCCAGGGCGGCGCCAGCAGTATTATTTTCCATCAGACTGAAACCGATTAAATTTTGATTCGTCTGAACACACTACACGTTTCCAGTCATCTGCTGTCCAATTTCTGTGTTCTCTGGCGGACTTCAACCGTGCCTTAACATTTTTTGCCGACAATGCAGGTTTTTGCTTTTTTACCGCTAAGATGGAGCCAATGTCGTGGAGGGCTCTGCTTGCAGTCCATCGATTAATTGGTTTGTTTATTGCTATAGAAGCATCTTTTGGTGTTAAAAACTTGTTCCTTTTCATCTCTGTTATCATAAGATGTGTGTCCGCTTCCGTTAACATTTTTTTACGGCCTCTGACTTGTGGTTTAGGTACAGTTCCTCGCCTTTTCTGGACTCTTATGACCACTGATTGGCTTATTTTAACCTGCTTTGCTATCGGTTGCGTCGAGAAGGGCTGCAATACGATTTTCAATATCTCGTGACAGTTTCTTCATTATTTTAAATGGCTTTTGTGTCCAATTCCGCAAATATAGTTAACAATTGGTCCCGGTATCTTATTTCCCCTACCTGCCGCCATTTGGGCTTAGGTAATTTGGGGAGTAACGGTTGGAGTATGTATATGCACGGGTGGACGCTTAACTTCCACTTTCTGCTGCTGAGCCAGATTTACTCTTTTTATGTATTGGAATTTGGGACAACCCCGATAGTTTGCTGTGTATCCCGTGTTCCGTTCTTACCTAGAGCGCATTCCTCGGGCTTGTGGTTCTTTCCGCACTTCAAACACCTAGGATGCATTTCGCAGTTCGACGGGGCATGCCCGAACCTTTGGCAGCGAAAACATTGTAAAATGTTTGTTGGGGTGTGTAGGGTTTTATCTTTCTGTTTAGGGATGTGCAGGGTAAAAGGGTAGAAATATGCGGTTTAAAATGAAACAGGTCTTTTCTTCTAAAATGGTTACAGCAAAGTGAAACTTTATTCATCCGGAAATTACTTCCATATTGAACTTTTACAATAAGTGTCATACATTTGTACTAAAAATGTACAATTCGTAATCTTACGTTACGTTTCCTTGTTTACATAATTAATAAGATAGAGTACAATTTCAATTAAGAAAAGAAATAATTATTTAAAAATCAAAATATTTCACAATTGTGTTCACAAACATGCTCCCGCCCGTTGGACGATTTTCGTCCGCAACTGTCCTCAATCATGTACCTTACTGTACCCAATTTCAGATGGAGTATGTTGTACTTCTTTTGTGTATTGTGTGAGTGCGAGTGTGTTGACTATCTACATGTAAATGAAACAAGATCGTTTAAGTTAATAAATTGAAACATTACATTGTAAAATGTTTTCGCTCCTCTTTAATTTCTCCCAGTGTACAACCTGGTCGTCTAGTACTCGATACTCCTTAGACCATCCAGTTTGCTGTTGGTATTATATTACGCCCAGTAGTACCGTGCTTTCCACGTATCAATGTGGAGCAGAGTATACGAGCGGAGAGAACAAAGACTTTTTGTTAAACGTTATAATATTTTCTTTTATTTAAATATATAGATATAGTTAAAGGCCCGCTGTGTAAACCAGGGCTGCGACCTTTACCATTTTTGAGTATTTAATTATCGACTATTTTATAGTACAATAAAGGCCCGCTGTGTAACCAAGGGCTGCGACCTTTACTGTTTGGAGTGTGTCTTAATCTCTCTCTCTCTTCCTTGTCCTTCCCAACCACTGCCTTTTATACTAAATTTTGTTCAAATTTTATCTACTTACGCAATAGCTTCAGTACAAAATAATTCCTGCGATGCATTTTTCATTTATTGATAAGATTTCCATTTAATTGTTCCAAGTGTCCCAGTTAGTTACCCTTTCGTGTCAGCGCCCATGATCGTTCGTACGATCGGTCGGTAATTTGATCCGTTTGACATACAACGGCTTTCTTGCTGCCGACACTTAATGCCTGCCCTATGTTGTTTTTGTTGAGTCGGCGTTTTGGCTTTGACCCATATAACACACTTCGTGAAGAATGCATTGAAGTACTTCATCACTTAATGCCTGCACTGTGTTGTTATTGTTGAGTCAGCATTTTGCCTTTGACCCATATATCACACTTCGGGATGAATGCATTGGATTGTATGCATTGGATTGTTTACAATCGCTTGTGGCAGCTTATTCTGGACTCTGTGTCACGATTATGGGTGTGAATTATAATGTACTTGTTGCTATTGGAAGATGCGGGTAGTGCTTATGGGGTGGGAATATAGTAGTGTAGCGCGGAGTACTACAACCTTAGTGAACGCTCACTTTTAATTTTTTTTTTTTTCAAACAACAACAGTTGACAAAGTGGACTGTAAGCAACATCAAGTCTCTACTGGACACGTCCCAGGAATGTTTCCATGCTTTGGAAAAATTTAGGATTGCCGGTTAGTTCTTGCGATGACATATTAATTTATATTCTGGTGCAAAAATTACCTGCTTTTACTCAGCGTTTGTGGGAGGAGAAGTTGGGTAGTTCGAAGGAATTGCCAACACTGATACAATTTGCAGAGTTACTGGAAACACGTTTTCGAACCTTGGAAGCAGTAGCTAGAACGAGTGGCGTAAAGGTTCTTCTTCATTCAAAGCTGCTGCTGTAGAGAAGAAAACGGTGTTGCACGTCGGGAAGGAGCAGTTTGCATGCCAGGTATTTGGTAGAGGTAAGCACTCCCTTCGGACTTGTCAAAAGTTTTTTGCCATGGAGATCTGTGAACGATCTAAAGCAGTGGACATATTGCGTTCACCACTTTCTTTGATGCAATATTTTATTGATAATAGGATAAGTGAAAAACCATTTGTTTTGTTCCACAAACTGGGTATATATATTATATATTTACTTTTGTTTTGCAATTACGACTTAAATTTAAACAATCAAGTACGTGCTAACCAAGTATGTTCTACTCTGTGGTTTGTTCTGGAATAAAATCTCCTTAATATATCTTAATATCTTAATATCCGACATCTATATTAGCATCTTACAGACGCCATCTATTGTTCGGGCATAATTTCTTATGTGTAAGATACACTACAGACACAATCGCGGTTTGTCGGAACTGTTTTCCGTGTAGTCACAAGACTAGCCATTGTCAAAGCAGTGAGCGCTGCTATTACTGCAAACAGGCCTACCATTCTCTGCTGCATGTTGATAATATCAGTTCTAATCCTACAAGGGATTATAAAAATACAACTACAGGTACAAAAACGTTTCACATAACATTAAAATTTAACCCACCTAAAGTAGTTTCTCCTGAAGTACATCAGCCAAGTGTTGTTCTGGCAACAGCAGTTGTTCGAGTCAGGACGTCAAATTGTAATTATTTTAATCTGAGGGCATTAGTTGATCCTGAATCTGAAGCAACTTTTATTTCTGAGTGAGCTGTTCAATTGCTAGGGCTTCATCAACGGCGAATACTTATGTATTAAGGTTCTCAATGGTGATTGTGAAGCACTTAGCTGGATTTGCATTCAGCCCACAGTTCGATAGAAACTTCGTCACCATGTCGATGTTTCTCTGCTGGCCGCGCTTAGTTGTGGCGAAAAGAATTAGATCATCTGCAAAGGCCGATGCATTGACCTTTACATCCCCAATACTCACGCCAATCTCCTCCGGAATAAGTCCTTAGACTTCATCTATAACAAGAAGAAATAACAGTGTTGATAGTGGATCGCCCTGCTTGACTCCTCTAGTTGGCTTGAACGTCCTAGAGTTGGAGCTGTTGTAAGTGAGGTACGTACTAGAGTTTTGGTATGCAACAGAAGCCTAGTTCACTAGATGCATACCTTTCGCGAGGAGGGTCTCCCTTATCGTGTTGTGTGTCACCGTTTCAAACGCCTTGGCGATGTCCATGGATGCCACATGCAACATTTTAAAGGATCTTATGACCGCCTTCAGCACTACGTCTAGTAGGAAGATGTTTTCATTAGTGCCATCGCAGGCACCTGGTCGTACAGGACTTTCATACTCCTTAGACCATCCAGTTTGCCGAGACAGATTTACTCTTTTTATGTATTGGAATTTGGGACAACCCCGATAGTTTGCTGTGTATCCCGTGTTCCGTTCTTACCTAGAGCGCATTCCTCGGGCTTGTGGTTCTTTCCGCACTTCAAACACCTAGGATGCATTTCGCAGTTCGACGGGGCATGCCCGAACCTTTGGCAGCGAAAACATTGTAAAATGTTTGTTGGGGTGTGTAGGGTTTTATCTTTCTGTTTAGGGATGTGCAGGGTAAAAGGGTAGAAATATGCGGTTTAAAATGAAACACGTCTTTCCTTCTAAAATGGTTACAGCAAGGTGAAACTTTGTTCTTCCGGAAATTACTTCCATATTGAACTTTTACAATAAGTGTCATACATTTGTACTAAAAATTTACAATTCGTAATCTTACGTTACGTTTCCTTGTTTACATAATTAATAAGATAGAGTACAATTTCAATTAAGAAAAGAAATAATTATTTAAAAATCAAAATATTTCACAATTGTGTTCACGGACATGCTCCCGCCCGGTGGACGATTTTCGTTCGCAACTGTCCTCAATCATGTACCTTACTGTACCCAATTGCAGTTGGAGTATGTTGTACTTCTTTTGTGTATTGTGTGAGTGCGAGTGTGTTGACTATCTACATGTAAACGAAACAAGATCGTTTAAGTTAATAAATTGAAACATTACATTGTAAAATGTTTTCGCTCCTCTTTAATTTTTCCCAGTGTACAACCTGGTCGTCTAGTACTCGATACTCCTTAGACCATCCAGTTTGCTGTTGGTATTATATTACGAACAGTAGTACCGTGCTTTCCACGTATCAATGTGGAGCAGAGTATACGAGCGGAGAGAACAAAGACTTTTTGTTAAACGTTATAATATTTTCTTTTATTTAAATATATAGATATAGTTAAAGGCCCGCTGTGTAAACCAGGGCTGCGACCTTTACCATTTTTGAGTATTTAATTATCGACTATTTTATAGTACAATAAAGGCCCGCTGTGTAACCAAGGGCTGCGACCTTTACTGTTTGGAGTGTGTCTTAATCTCTCTCTCTCTTCCTTGTCCTTCCCAACCACTGCCTTTTATACTAAATTTTGTTCAAATTTTATCTACTTACGCAATAGCTTCAGTACAAAATAATTCTCACGATGCATTTTTCCTTTAATGATAATATTTCCTTTTAATTGTTCCAAGTGTCCCAGTTTAATTACCCTTTTGTGTCAGCGCCCATGATCGTTCGTACGATCGCACATAGGGGTATTTGCATCCAAAAACCGGACAAAATTATTTTTTTTTGTTTTATGAATTTAATTATATCTGAAACAATTAAATAAGGTCTTAAAGCTATATAATAGTTGTTAGAAGAATTTTTTTTTATATTTAATTATTTTTATTTATATATGTGTTATATTATTGAAATGCAAAAAAATAAAATGACACAAATAACACGTTTACTTGACAAACTGTCAGAAATCGCTTCTTTGTATTTTTTGGCTCTTCCAGGAGATTGGGCCACTTCCTTAAGCACTTTTGAAGCATCTATCTTTCCAGCCTGACGCAACTTCAATTGAGTTGCGTACACCAGCTCTTCCGTTTCAATATTGTCACGTAAATCTAAAAAGACAAAAATAGGCAGATTGTTTTTTTTGTATTCTATACTAGAAATCTTGTTCTTTTACGTGATAAAAAAATTTCCACCGAATAATGCCGAAGTATATTAATGAAAGCCCATGTTTCACAAATAAATAATAAAAAAAAAAACCTTTTCCCAGTTATTTTGATAATATCAATTTCGATATAAAAACAGTCCTTTGGATAATAAAAATCAGCTTATAATAAAGTACATACCTGGTAGTGAATTATCCATACTTCAAAACTTTCACACAATGAGCGAAAAATAATTAAAAAAAAAATAAAAAACTGTATCGTTTTCGCTGAATTTTTTTGCTAAACAAATGAACCTTTTGACCGGCGACTCCGGAATGATGCTCTGGTCAGATATGTGCACACAAAATTAAAATGATTACGGTGCATAATTCAATGGGAATTTAGCAACCGTTAGGAAAAAATTTACTTAACTCTTCATTTTAAAAAATTGACTTTGGCCAACTTTTTGGTGCAAATACCCCTATGTGGATCGGTCGGTAATTTGATCCGTTTGACATACAACGACTTAATGCCTGCCCTATGTTGTTATAGTTGTGTCGGCGTTTTGGCTTTGACCCATATAACACACTTCGTGAAGAATGCATTGAAGTACTTCATCACTTAATGCCTGCACTGTGTTGTTATTGTTGAGTCGGCATTTTGCCTTTGACCCATATATCACACTTCGGGATGAATGCATTGGATTGTTTACAATCGCTTGTGGCAGCGTGAAGTGGATTTTCCACTGGGTTATGACGTTGGTATGGGAATCACTTATTCTGGACTTTGTATCATGATTATGAGTGTGAATTATAATGTACTTGTAGTTATTGGAAGATGCGAGTAGTGCTTATGGGGTGGGAATATAGTCGTGTAGCGGAGTACTACACAGTGGCATAAAATAGGAACAGACCCCCCGAAGAAGTTCAAAGTCACTCCGTCTGCCGGGAAGCTCATGGCCACAGTTTTTCGGGACTCAAAGGGAATCTTGCTCATTGGGAATAAAAAAAAAAAAATCTTATAAACTCAAAATATACTCACTATGAAATACAGTCCACTTTAATAAACTTAAAATTACCGGCCCATCAACTTATGCATATACACATAGGCAAACCCCTGGTCCATGAAAATAATTGGGGCAATATCCGCTTTAACTGTCCAGTTTTCAAATCCCAAATTCTCCAATGCGTCTTCTGTGCTGCTTTCACGATTAGCTGCAAATATTCAAGAAAACGAAACTTGTTAAATAAGGAATAAAATTCAAAAGCTAAAGACAAATATCTCAATCATCATCACAACAAAACATAATAAATCATGCAACAAATCTCACAGTTGAACTAATGTCTACATATCAGAAAACTATCACATCAATATCACCGAATTAACAAAATCCACAACAAAACAATAACCCATAAATAGTTAAACATTCAAATTTCTGCATCTCAAACAATAATAAAATACCCGCTAATTCACAACTCAAATCATCATTTCATTTAAAGTCAAAATAATAAACAATAACAAATAATTAATTCCCTATCTCATGCAATTTTCACTTTTTGACATTTCATACACCCACACACACAATAGAATTAAACTCTTCAACAATTAAACTAAATAAATCTTATTAAGCCCATAAAATCAAAATAAAATTTACAATATAAAATATAAATACTAGGGTGTCCCAGGCTATAAGGGTTAAATTTTTTTTTTTAGATAGAGATACGCATACCTTTTTTTTTTTCTATTTGACCCAGATAAGTGAAATATCAAATATTATTGCGATCGGATGACGATAACCCGTGCCGACTTAACGCCAAAATCTAAACATAAAAATTAGTATGGAGAGCAATGGAGGGAAAAGCAAAACTCATTTATTTTTGAAATAAGGCATCCGGTATTGGACTTTATTATTATATTAATTGTTGAAAGTAGGTTAATTATTTATTAATTTGCTTTTTAATGTTTGTTTTTTACAGTCAGGATACTTTTGTCGATGTTCTTGTACGCAACGAAATAAAAATTGCTTTTGCTCCTCTTGAACAGTTAGCAGGCCGTGAAAATCTTGCATCAACTTGACTGCTCTTTCAGCAGAGTCATTAACTGCTTTCAGTTTTAATAGCTTGCTTTTAGCATGTTGGTACGAAGCATTTTTAAGCCACAAAGAGGGGCACTCGTGGAGAAAAGCACCATCAATTTTCAATCGACTAAATAAGGACTTGCTTTTGACTGAAACAAAGTCATCGATGTTTTTTTCTGAAAACAAAAAAAGGAGGATTATTGATATAATTTTTTAGTTATGTAAATAAAAAAGTTAAAAAAACAAACTTAATTTTCAAACTTACCATAAAGTCTGCCACAAAGTTCTTCTTTCGATGGAATGTAGCATTTACCATAGGCAGATGGATATTCTTTGGCTAAGTTAGCAACCATTTTGACTTTCGTTTCTTGGCTTACATCATCATCAAATAGAGACAAGATAGACACTTCGTCTGTCAAATACCACAAATGCAAGCAAAACTTCTGTAATGCTGCTTTCGAGATGCTTTCATCTATTGTTTCATAAGATTTTATAGCTTTCAGAAAACACAAATCCTGGTAAGGTGCTTTTACTGCTAAAATGCATTGCAACCAAGGCCTAACGTATATTGTCACGATGAACAGGCAGACGTCTAACAGAGCTTCTTTATCTTTGTTAGAAATTCTTAATTGATCACCAAGTAACGATATTTTTAATGAGTAAATCGCTCTCGCCATCCATCGAGCTTGGTGCATGGCACCTGGAGGACGGATCTTAAATTTTTTTTCTGCATCGCCGCCAAGAAATATTATTGAAAGTTCGATTAACTCTCTGTAATCATCCCTAGTAATTTCTTTAGTTAATTCAATTTGGTAAAAATCGATAAGTCTGTTGATCTCAGAAACATTCAAACATGATAGCTTTTCTGTACAGCTCTGTATTTTCTCGGGATCGACATTCTTCCAGTTCTCTCGAAATTTCTTGAACATTGGAATGTCTGGGCTTGTGGTAACTTGGCAGATTTTTGCTTCAAACACGCTTTTTAGTACTAATTCGTAGACGTGATGGCGGCAAGCAAAAATAATCATTTCCCTGCCTAGTTTCTGTTCGAGAAGTACACAAGTACCATTGATTCGACCAGTATTTGAAGCAGTCGTATCACAACACAAAATCTGCACTTTATCCTCAAGATTCCAATCAATTATAGCATTCCAAAGTACCTGGGCCTGTTCCTTTCCTGTAGAGTTATCCAACTTTGGTACAGCGATAAGTTGTTCTTTATCGTCAAACGTTATAACTATCGGCAGACGTTCTTCCTTAGATTTGCGTGAATCTAAAGCCGGCAAAAGTTTACCATCCCAGTGGAGTGTTACAATATCCGGAACCTGGTTTTGAAAATTAACCTTTATGGCTTCCGCTCGCTCTTTTCGCTTTTCCGTACGAACCCTTTGAATAGTGGACTTGCTTATAGGAAATTCGTCTGTGTTATGTCCAAGAGCTTCAATAGTTGCTTCAATAATAAACACAGCATCTCTCACACTCAATTGACACCGATCTAATGCTGCCACTAATTTTGGAGTGATAAAATTCTTCCTCATAACAGTTTTATTTATACTGGATTCTGTTTTGGTTAGTTTTGGCAAAATTTCCTGTAAATCCATCAATTCTGAATCAGACGACAAACTTTCTTGTAGCGGGTCATAAGATGATGTTGAAGGAGCTAAGGATGAAAAATATTTAGCACGTCGTTTTTGCTCCTCGACGTTTCTAAGGTGCGCTCTTTCTTCTTTGTGTGTTTGTTTTTGGTCAACTCCGGCTAAATGACCAGGTCGGCCTGGTTCTCTTTGGCGCTGCAAAAAAATCCTATCTTCATCTATCTTTATTAATTGAAGTGCATCCGCATGTGCAATGTCAAACAAATTGTTTAAGTTTGTAACAAACTCATGTCGACGATGCTCAAACACGTTTTTTGTTTTGTTTGCATTTTTTTGCAAATTTCTCCAAACTTGATACAATGTAATTAATTTTTTAACACAATTAGGTAGAGATCTTGTCGGGATACGGGCCTTTTCCCAATAAATAATGCACTCACGAATAGTAAGATTTGCGCTCTCATTGACACTTAAATTCACTTCACGAATATTATAGAACAAAACTGCCAGTACTTGCCCATTAGAGGGAAGTTAGTAGAATGAAGATACACTTTATTTCTGAATTCTTACTGCACTGTTTCTGAACTCTGTCTGAACTCGCTCTGTTGTCTGTCTGAACTCCCTCTGTTTCTATCTAAACTCTCCCTGTCTTCATTCTTGAAACTCTGACTCCTTATATACTACATATCTTTTAGTCTCAGGTCATCCCCTCTATTCACACATTCTTGTTAATAGTTTAAGCTATTTTGGGTGCACTGGGTTAGTGTGTCATCCACATGTTACCAAAGTGTTCCAATATTTACTATGCCTAGTGTGTGGTCGACATTCATCATTTGTCAGTTTGTCATATCATGTTATTGTTCGGGTATCGCTTTGTCGGTATTTTATTGCATGTGACGGAGTTTCCTTGTGACTGCGTCACACATGTCTTCATGAGTATACTCATTACTTATGGTGCTTAGGGTTTCCCGGCGATAATGAGTGTACCTGTAGCGAGCATAAAGTGTGCTGCTGACATTGACTTTGCTGAAATATGAGCGTATGATCAGTAGGCGAGTGCCACTTGGCCACAGCTAGGTTTCGTATTGTGGAAGAGTGTGTGAACGAGGAAATGAAAATGACTTGAATGAATTAAATGAGAGGTCTGATCTTATTATGTAGTCCCTAATGTGCGGGCACTACACACATTTCACACAGAATAATTATAAACTAAATAAAATAAAATAAAGAAAAAAAGGAATCATAAAGAAAAAACAAACATTAATCAACACAAAACCAAATGGCACCGGTAAAGTGCGTACACAACACATAATCAATACAATAATAAACAAAAAAAGGATAAATAAACTAATAAAAATATAATATTCAAAGTTAAGGAAATCCTTTAAGAGGATTCCAAAAAAAAAAAACGCGAACGTCAGGATGTTGTCGGACCAGGCTTTATGTTTAGCCCTCTCGTGCACACCTCGACCTCTCTTGGTGTCGAAAGACATCAGACATCCAGGGAGGCGGCACACCCATTTCCAGGACGACCAGTGGGTCGTCCGTTCTGCAATAGCATATCCGAGGCTGTGTTACTTGTAGATTGACCACTAAGAAAACCGAATTCAGGGCTGGTAACCCGTTGAATCGGTACCAGATGTGCTTTAACTTCCCTTCACTAGTCCAGGAAGACGGGTCCAACTCCGTGAAGGAGAGCACATTCTTGGGTTACTAGGAACTCCGAGGAGTTGCGGATCCAGCTAAAGACCAGATCCACACCCATTTTTCCTGCATCCCGGTGGATACAGGCGCCATGCAACACTCAGTCCACCAATTCCGAAAGGATTTGGTTTGATCAGCGGCACCACTAGAAGGTGGTTACATGACTTTATGTCGACCTTGGTTCGACTTACATTAAATAAAACAATACTTCTAATCACGTTTACAATTTAAATTTATTACTTTAACCAATAGTCGCGGTTGCCGTCACGATTACAACTAACTGCCCAATCCATTCCCATCTAACTCCAAAGCTTTGCCTCTATCCAATTGTTCCCATGGATATCTCCTGACTCGTCACTTTTGATATTTCGCATGCATCCCATCCGGTGTCAAGTAGCTTGCGCGTGCATAAACTTCCATGGGAATATTTGCAAGCAAATAATATGCTGACTCAGCTGGGAACCTGTCTGTGCATGTCGAACCAAGTGTAAGGCGATGCATATTGGGTTGTGATAACTTGAAACATCAGTCACCTGAATTCTAAACATATACGAAAATAAACGAACTACAAAAATTTAAAAATGTGGTGGAGTGTGGGCCACAGGGTTGTATCTTCTTGTCATTTGATGTTTTAACACATAGGTTGTACAAAAATCCAACTCGAATTCCTCCTCTCTCAAACCGAAACTTATGAGGTCACCGAATTTTAACTCCGTTATGAGGCTTGTACGTATTCTCATTCCGTTGACGAATGTTCCGTGTGAGCAGTCATTGTCATAAATGAGTGCCGATCGATCTTCTAGTGTCGATATGAATGGTAGCATGTATGGGCGAAACGAGTGGAGTTGGTTGGAGATGGATGATGTTCGGGTATCCATTGCCGATTTTAATGATCCCACGGTTGCCACCTAATGTTATATTAATGAGACTACTGATATCGCTGGCGGGTTTGCAAAGCACATTTCTCAAAAGAAAAACAATATCTGAGCATATTTAATAGTTCTTCCGATTAAGAATGTTCCCACCAAATCTAGTTATACAAGTACGTACAATTATTCCCTCATCATAGCATTCATGCGTTATCGGTTTGCATTTCGCAGAAATTAACTTCTTATTATGTGGTTTATTTACAACACACACAATATGTACAGTGCTGATATCGCTACCGGATACATCCAACAATGAGTAACAACAATGGAAACTTGAGGGACAAATTATTATGATAACAAAGTTGTTGATATAGCTCAAGTATTTCATGTTTTTGTGAAATTCAAAAATGAACTACATACATATATACATATGTATGTATGAGTTAACAAATTATTCTACATAATCCAGACAACCGCGCATCCAATTACTTTGCACGCTGCAATCCAACACCCGCAACCTGGACAAATCCAACAAACACCAGACACCTGCAAAGCGCAAAGCGTGAGAAACAACATGTTGCTGACTTAGCATTAAAATAGTATTTAAGATCTAGTTTTAAGAACATTTTGTTGAGTTGTAATCAAGTAGGCAGAATCGCTGCCAGTCTAAATAAAATATTTTTTTAATAAAAATTTAAATGTAAATTTTTAATTGGCGCCCGAGCAGGGACAGATATCTAATAACGCATTCTATTGTCGGTGTCCTTAAGTAGTGCGAGTACATAGAATAAGTGAGTCAGTGTCCTTAAGTAGTGCCAGAGCTCCGCGTAAACAGTGTCTGTCCCAGAACCCAAAACATTGAGCCAGTGTCCTAAAGTAGTGCCAGAGCCAAAACATTGAGCCAGTGTCCTAAAGTAGTGCCAGAGCCAAACATAGAGCCAGTGTCCTAAAGTAGTGCCAGAGCCAAAATATAGAGCCAGTGTCCTTAAGTAGTGCCAGAGCTCCGAATAAATATATAAATAAAATAAGTGAAAATAAGTGAGAAGCATCGTACTGCTAGCAGGCCCTAAAAACACCTCTAGTGGTCCTCGAATAAAGTGCGAGAGGCAGGATCCTGAGTCACCAGTTTTGGACAAAAGGGAGCAATCCGCTCCGCCAACGTGGGAATGCAACTTATTTTAGTTTTGTAAGTTTATTAAAATAATAAAAAAATTACATGCTACTATAGTGCTAAGCTTAAGGAATGAATTGAAAAAAATATAAAAAAAATTTTTTGAATAAGAAGTTAACATCAAAGAAACTTAGAAAATTTAACTTAGAAGGAAAATAATAAAAGTGTTAGATTTAAGATTAAAATAACCCATAAACCTAGAAAAAACCTCATAAATATAAAAATAAAATTGTTTTGATAACCTAGTTTGAAAAAAAAATTAAAATGCCAAACGATCAGCAACCCATTATCAGGCCATCAGTTTTAAATAGTGGTATCCCCACTCAACCTCAACCCGGTCCTTCCAATTCCAATATAGCCCAATCTACTCCTGAACTAACTGCACTCATTTCTTCTATCGTTGCGGAAGTATTACAAAGTCAAGGTAGGCAACTGATTAATTCCATCATTAATCCAAACGCTGATAGGTTTAGCGGAACGGATCAAACCATCGGTGCCCAATATGCCAATAATCTGTCTGACTTAGACAAAATACCGGACATCGTCCGCAGTCTTCGCAATTTCCAGGGGCAACCAGGAGAATTTTCATCATGGAAAAAGAGCGTAGATCGTATTCTACAAATCTATAGGCCCTTGATAGGAACCCCTAAATATTACGGCATTTTGAGCGTGATTCGAAATAAGATTGTCGGAAACGCAGATCTTGTATTAGAATCATATAATACTCCGCTCAACTGGGAATGTATTGCCCGATGCCTTACTCTCCATTATGCCGATAAGAGAGATTTGGGTACGTTGGAGTACCAAATGACATCTCTTATCCAGGGAAATGCATCAGTCCAACAATTTTATCAGTCTGTTTACTCTCACCTTTCTCTTATTCTAAATAAAATATCCCTCATGGAAATTGGCAACGAATCACTAAATCTGTTAATGCAAACCTACCGAGACAAGGCCCTCGACACGTTCATAAGGGGTTTGAATGGCGATTTGCCCAGACTTCTCGGAATACGTGAATCGGTAGATTTGCCACAGGCTCTCCATTTATGCCTGAAATTAGAAAACCAAAATTACAGATCACAGTATGCAATGGCTAACCATGGCATTAGTAGAAAATTAAACCATTCACTGCCACCTCCTAATCTTCCTCCACAACATAAAAACCCTAATTCTAATAACCCGTCTGGTAGAGCACCCTTCTACCCAGAGCTTGTACACATTCCTAGACAAGCCCAGCAGATTCAATCTCAAAGACCAGCACAACCAGCCTCTTTACCAAGAATGCTGCCACCGCAACACCAAGGAAACAATAGGCCAAATCAACCTAAGCGACAACCACCACCAGAGCCAATGGACGCGTCAACCATTCGCACAAATTTGAACCAACCCCACCAGAGCAGTTGGCCACCAGCACCAAAAAGGCCGCCGATGCCACCATCGCAACAGGTTCATCCATCAAAGATGCAGAGGAACTTCCACGTTAATACCTCAGCTCACCCCGAGGAAATCAAACAGTATGAACAAAGTTTGTCGAATGAACATAACGAAAATGGAGAAACACTACAAGAATACGTTCAAGCCATACAACAACAAGAATATGGCGAAACTGAAGAACTAGTCGAGCTGACAGACGTTCATTTTTTAGACTAAGAGACTCTTCGCTGCCATATTTTCAATGTGCAACGAAGGGGGGACAAATTCTACGGATCCTTATTGATACTGGATCAAATAAAAACTACATACAGTCTTCCCTTATCGAAAATCCCCTGCCTAATGAAACCTCTTTTTATGCCAACTCTATTGGAGGTAATATACTGATAACCCACCATACATTTGTTAACCTTTTCAATTTAGAAGATGTAAAAATAAAATTCTTTCTCATGCCCGAACTCAAATCCTTCCATGCCATTCTTGGAAATGACAGCCTCAAAAGTCTTTCCGCTGTAATCCATACCAAAGATAATTACATGGTCATCAAGAATCGTGTAAAAATACGTATTAAACAGTTAATATCCCAATCGGTTAATACCATAAATATCCGAACTGGTCACATGTCTCCACAACAAAGATCGTCCATTCAGAAAATTGTACGCGATTTCCCAAAACTTTTTGACGAGCCGGACGAAAAACTGACATACTCAACCATTGTTAAAGGTGAAATTAATACAACATCTGATTCACCCGTATATTCAAAATTCTATCCCTACCCCATGTCCCTTAAGGACGAGGTCGAAAAACAAATAGAAAAGCTTCTCACCGACGGTATCATAAGACCTTCACGGTCCCCATACAACTCTCCTGTATGGATTGTTCCCAAGAAAAGTGATGCCTCTGGCGAAAAAAAATATAGACTCGTGATCGATTATAGGAAATTAAACAGCATTACTGTGGCTGACCGATATCCGATCCCACAGATAAATGAGGTCCTCTCACAACTTGGCCAAAACAAATGGTTCACTGTAGTTGACCTGAAAAGTGGGTTTCATCAGATCCCCCTAAAAGCATCTGATATCGAAAAAACGGCCTTTTCGGTCAACAATGGCAAGTACGAGTTCACGAGATTGCCATTTGGACTCAAAAATGCTCCCTCCATCTTCCAGAGAGCACTCGACGATATTCTTCGCGAGCATATAGGGAAAATATGCTACGTTTACATAGATGATATCATCATCTTTAGTCGAGATGAGGCCACTCACAAGCACAATGTCCGAACGATTTTCCACACATTACAGGCTGCAAATATGAAAGTGCAGCTAGATAAGTGTGAATTCTATAAGCAAAATGTAGAATTTCTAGGCTTTGTTATTTCATCCGAAGGGATAAAAACCAATCCGGAAAAAGTTAAGGCAATCCAAACCGTTCCATACCCTCAAACCCTGAAGGAACTTCGCTCTTTCCTTGGTCTGTCAGGGTATTATCGCCGCTTTATAAGGGACTACGCCAAATTGGCAAAACCACTAACAGCCCTTCTAAGAGGGGAGGATGGACGCTTGTCCAAAAATCTTTCGAATAAAAAAATTATTCACCTGGACGATTCAGCTAAGGAAGCATTCCAGAAAATCAAGAATTCTTTGACCTCAGAAAAGATTATACTAATGTATCCGGATTTCCAAAAAGATTTTGAGCTAGTAACAGACGCCTCAAACTATGCTATAGGCGCTGTATTATCCCAAAACAACAAGCCTATTACGTTTATTTCAAGGACATTAAGTAAAACTGAAGAGAGCTACGCAGCCAACGAGAAGGAGATGCTCGCTATAATATGGGCTCTCAACAGCCTCAGAAATTACCTTTACGGTTCAGCGAAAGTCATCATTCATACAGACCACCAACCCCTGACGTACTCCTTAAGTAATAAAAATAATAATACCAAATTAAAAAGATGGAAGGCCATACTCGAAGAGTACAACCATGAGCTTAGATATAAGCCCGGAAAAATGAACGTGGTTGCAGACGCACTTTCTAGACCCCCTATAAGATCCGAAATTAACTCCCTCACTCCAACCATACACAGTGATGAAACCTCATCGCATAATCTAATATGCAGTGTCGACTCTCCCATTAATGTATTCAAGAATCAGATTTTCCTAGATATCGGGAATATCCCCAGTCAAAGATTTCAGATAGTGTTCCCAACATATCACCGTCACATCATTACAGAACCTTTTTACAATATTAATAACCTTTTTACAATATTAATAACCTTTTTACAATATTAATAACCTTTTTACAATATTAATAACCTGACTGAAATTCTAAAAAAGCGATTAAACCCAGCAGTAATAAACGGCATTAAAACCGAAGAACGAGTGATGGGTATGATCCAAGAAATTTATAAAGATTACTTTAGTAATTATCGTATTAGATTTTCTAGAACGTTTGTCGAAGATGTGATTAGCGATCACAGACAAGAAGAAATCATCATAAACACTCACCAACGCGCTCATAGGAATGAACGGGAAAATAAGATACAGATTCTTGAAAAGTACTATTTCCCTGGCATGTCACGTAAAATCCAAAGAATAACAAAACTCTGCTCAGTCTGCAAGGAAAATAAGTATGACCGCCATCCTGACAAAATTGAAATACAAGCCACTCCTATACCAGAACACCCAGGCCAAATTATACACATAGACATTTTTTCTACTGAAGGAAACCTAGCATTGACCTCTGTCGACAAGTTCTCTAAATATGCTCAGGTGAAACGAATTCAATCAAAAGCTATAGAAGATATTAGGCAACCCCTCAGGGAAATTATTTTTGCTTACGGTATCCCAAAGACAATAGTGTTTGACAACGAAAAGTCTTTTAATTCTCTTGCAATAACTTTCATGCTTGAGAACGAGTTTGGTATCCAGATATTTAAAACACCTCCATACACTAGTGCATCAAATGGCCAAGTAGAAAGATTTCACTCAACATTGGCAGAAATCATGCGATGTTTAAAGAATGAAAATTTGCACAGATCCTTCACGGAACTTTTAGAGGCAGCTGTAAACGCCTACAACTTTTCTATTCATTCAGTTACCAAAAAGAAACCAGTAGACTTATTTTTCAGTAGAAATATTGGTTCAGATCCCTTGAAAATCGAAAAAACACGCTCGGAAAACAAGAAAAGACTTAAATCAAGGCAAGACAGCGACCTAGCTTACCACAATAAAGGCAGACCTCCAATTAAGAACTATTCACCCGGAAATATTATATACGTTAAGAAAAACAAACGAATAGGCTCCAAACTCACCCCCAAATACAACAAAGAAATCGTTAAGGAAAACAAAAAAACAACAGTACTAACCCAATCCGGCAGAGTGGTCCACAAGTCGCACATAAAATCTTAATGCATACACCTACCCCTCTTTTCTTTTAGATTCTTTTTATCCGCATGCTTGGCTAACGTACAGATACTGGACTATACTAACTCACGACTAGTAACGATTAACATCGGAACATCCAGACTACAGACTGGGACGTTTAAAATAATACATGAGATTGACCTTTCGAAACATTTACAAGCCATAGACACTTTAGAAGCTTCTGTGAAGGCAAGTTTCCAAACCTCCCATTCCAGTTACCAGCTCCTTACTAAAGAAATAGCCTTAATCCGATCCCACATTAAACGCTTACTTCCAAATTATCCCAGAACCAAACGATCCTTAGACTTTCTAGGTAGTGCCTGGAAGTGGATAGCTGGTAATCCAGATAGTCACGACTTTCAAATAGTACAAGAGAAAATAAATAATGTTTTGGAAAACAACAACAGACAAGTTATCATAAATAAGTTAATTATTGATAAAGTAAACGAGGTAACAAATGCAACAAACGAGATAAATAAATACCTTAAATCAAATGATAAATTGTTAGAAGAATTATTGTTTAGTATTAAGTATAAATTAGACTTGTTAAAAGAAGAAGTAACGAATATAGGATATGCCTTACACTGGGCAAAAGTAAATGTAATAAATTCGTATATTTTATCAAATATTGAAGTAAGCACTATAGAAAATTATTAAATAAAATTATAGAAAATAAAGAAATACCATTTAAGAATATTGAAGAGGCCATTGAATTTGCCGAAATTAAAATCGCATTTAATGATAACATGTTACTCTATATTATAAGTTTACCTTACGCTGAAGAAGAAATTTGTGAAACTATACTGCTAAAAGCAATAAAGCAAAGAAAAACTATAATTAAAATCGATTATAATGAAATAATTAAATGTAAGAACGAAATATATGGAATAAGTACCCAATGTAAAACAATAAATAAACTATCTATTTGCTCTAACTCTAATATTGTTAACATTAGTAACACAACATGTATTCCCAAATTAATAAAAAGTATTCAAGCAAGCTGTACTGTCATCAACAGTCAACATGTCCACACGTTCGAAGAAATATCATCCGACATCCTTCTTCTCAATGAATACGATGGGATAATCACGATAAATTACGACCAGGTGTCAATTAATGGGACATTTCTCATCAAATACAGTAACGCCAGCATTCGAATAGGGAAATTCATATTCAAATCAGTCGAAGTTACGCATTTCAAACCATTACCCGCCATTCTTCAATCCGCCTCGACAAACCCCGAAATAGAAGAAAAACTCTCACTAGAAATGATAAAGGACCTACACAATAATAATACCCAACAAATCCAGACGTTGAAAATAAACTACAGAACCAGCACCATGTTCAATGTAGGATTACTCTTTCTCCTGTCCATAATCATATTGGTCATCCTCCTGAAAATCATAAGAAACAAGAAATCTGCAAATAAACCTATCATCAAAGCCAAAATAGTTACAGAAGCAATAGAAACAGTTAAAAGCTCGACGTCGCAATCGAGTCCAAAGACATCCCGAATTAACCAGATTCCATTTTTTTAAGTGAACGAGGACGTTCACACTTAAAGGCGGAGGAGTTAACAAATTATTCTACATAATCCAGACAACCGCGCATCCAATTACTTTGCACGCTGCAATCCAACACCCGCAACCTGGACAAATCCAACAAACACCAGACACCTGCAAAGCGCAAAGCGTGAGAAACAACATGTTGCTGACTTAGCATTAAAATAGTATTTAAGATCTAGTTTTAAGAACATTTTGTTGAGTTGTAATCAAGTAGGCAGAATCGCTGCCAGTCTAAATAAAATATTTTTTTAATAAAAATTTAAATGTAAATTTTTAATTTATGTATTTCCATGAACTATCGCTGGAATGCAAACCGATAACGCAAGCCTGCTGCGTTCGTGGAGTAATTAATTGTACTTGTAAACCCTAGCGATGCTAGATATGTATGTACATACATACGTATACAATACATATGTATATACATCCAACACCGATGAAAAACAATTGAAACTTGAGGGACAATTCTTAAGTTGACAAAACATATGTCCATACATATGTACTTATGTAGTTTAAATATGTATTTCATGTTTTTGTGAAATCCAAAAAATTAATTATATACATACATGTATGTACATAAATAGGAACTATTGTTAGAATGTAGATGAGCAATATTAGAATTGCAAAAGAATCTAATAATATTCCTCTCTTTTTAACAAGAATAATCTAAAAATCAAAATCCATAAAAAACATAACGGTTTTTTAGCAAGCTGAATTGTATTTCTATTTACAACCGAATCTTTTGTATACAATTTAGTTACATACGTTCTAAACCGTACATACAATACGCACAGTATATTGTGCACTAGTAGCCAAGTATGTAAAATTGACCGATGCAATGACAAACCCGATAACTGCATTGGAATTATGTATAGATATATTATGCTAAATCATATGCTTGTATGCGTAACACACGCTGTATGTTTTGTGTGGTGATAATGATTCCGCAGCATGAAACATAAAGTGTCAAGTTTAGACACATGTTTCAAAAAATGTATGTATGCACACTGCGAACTATGTGGTAATCTTCATAGATGCGGTAGCCCGTGCCACCAACATGCACGATTCGCAACACCCGAATGTTCGATGCCAGGAGTGCGCCTACGTACTAATCCACACCCTTACGACCTTCACTCTATACATAACGGACTTACATGTTTCAAAGTACATAATGGGGTTGATGTATGTATGTAAATAAAAATCTAAAACAACTCAATACATAAGTAGATACTTGTTATGGTATCTTCTTGGAACCTTTATCATTGACGATAGCAGCATAACAATTAGTGCTTTGGTAGAAACAAGATCTATTTTGTCCAAAATCAATTGAACTAAGTTCAACTAATTTTTATAATTTAATTAAAACTTTTTTGTGTGTTAAACATATGTATACGTATAAAAGACTTAATTTGTTATAATTTGAATCTGGTATTGTCAAAGATTTATATTTGTTTTTTTTTTTTGTGTAATAGTTTTTTTGTGTATTAAACTTATATAAAAGACTTATTTTGTTACAATTTGAATCTGGTATTGTCAAAGATTTATATTTGTTTTTTTTTTGTGTAATAGTTTTTTTGTATAAAATTTTCGCTCTTCATTAATATTAAAAAATTTATTAAAAACATGCCTGAGTTTATCTCACCACCGAAAAATTATGAGAATTTGATGCCCAAATCTATAACTGATATGTGTATGAGCCTACGCGATTTTTGTATAAAAATTTGTAAATTTAATCCAGCGGATCATAACTGCGCTTTTTTTTTTGAGATGCAACAACTGTCCTATCACGTTTAAACATGATTAAACATGCCTGATCACGTAGTATCATATTTGAACATATTTTAGACACCTATAATATCAAACTAGGTTTAAACTGAAGCTCAATCGTAACTTTTTTCGTAACTAATTATATATATTGAAATTTGCCTTCCGGCAACCTACGGTCTGGTTCTATAAATCCCAAAACACCTGCAATAAGTTTACCCTCAGGTAATCTGCAATCTGGGCACAGATATCACCGTATTAACAAACTACACGTACTATCACATTTAAAGACGATTAAATATGCCTGATGATATATCGTAGACTCTTTTTCTAAAAAAAAAAAAATAAATTAGTGTAACGATAATTGCTGATAATTAGTTTTTTTTAACTTGCTAGAGGCAATGCTGTTTGTCATTGTTGTTACTGCAATTAATGTTGCTTTTTTTTTACTTTTTCAATATGATTTACATTAGTTTGTAACTAATGATTCAAGTTTAAATTTGAAGATTTTTGTGACGTCTATTTTACAGAGATATGGACGTATTAGTGACCATTAGTAACTTGAACATATGTAGCTAGTTTTCTGTTTTTATGTACGCACATACATACTTCTGAATATATGACTATACGCATGTGCGGCACAGTTGGTTTGCGCAATTCTAATTAACATAATATTCATGGTCAGTGTATGTACCTATACAACTCTTATAGGTAAGTGATATTTTATAGTATTGTTGTTAAACAATTTATTTACGTTTGGGGTGGGTGCAACATTTTTTTACAAAGGGGCAGGGTTAGTAAAGACTGCAAGATTTCATTGGTAGAAGCAATACCAAGAAATTATAATATAGGGTTAATTTTTATACTCATTCTCTGGATACTGGCAAGATTGCACGATCATTCCTTTACTATAAATACATTTCAAGTACGGTTTGTGGTGTCATAAATTTAGAACCATTATACTAGATCTAGAGTTTTAAGAAGTTTCCGTGTACCGTTCGTGGTTTAATAAATATTTTGATACGATGTCTTTAATCTATCGCACTGGATTCTATACTAATCTCATATGGAAAAAACAAGATTATAGTTTCATGAATTGTGATGGTGTTGGTGAAGGATTGCAGGCAAGAGACCACATACCAATGTACATAGATACTGTCCTGGAAAAAGAATCTAATAGACTATTCAGATATTGTGCCGATGTAGCTTCAACTTCTGCTAATATGGATACTAAAGAAATTAAAATTAATGAAAATTATTCAACTCTTTATCCGAAAGAATATATTGATGTGTTTGCTGGTAAATACTTTCTATCACTATTCAAAGAAAAGACATATCTTCTAAAGTTGTTCTACAAACCAATACTTCGAGATCTTATAGCGCTGAATCGGATTGATGTCGCATTTAAAGTACTATCACATAATTTTTCATCTTCAAATTTGTCCAGAGATTTCAAAGATAGTATATTCAACAATGGACCTAAATTAACACTAGGTGCTTTCTTGGATAGTGATATGTGGAAAATCTGCATTTGGAACATGAATCAAAAACTTCAACCGAATTCGAAATATGAGAATCTGGCAACATTTGACAAAGTTTGTCTTGACTTTTATGAAAAGCTAGTAGAAGGAAGCATATTTCATCTGTTGGTTATCTCTGGTGAAGTTATTCTAATGGAAAAATATCTTAATGAGCTATATCTCTACGAATACAATAACATAGAACTGATGCTGTCTAGTCTCAATATCTTTGGGTTTAATTGCTTTGAAATTTGTAACTACTCAATGTCCTTGATTCCAATGAAAAAGTATCTTATAGGATTTGCTATATCTCTCAATATTAAATGTAATTATACTTTCGATGAACATATTTGTGTGATTACTGATCCGCTAGTAATCTCATTTATGAGATTAGATTGTAGTAATCCCGTCACTAAATTTTATAATATGTTTTTTCATCCGTCTTGTGAATTGTGCAACCGGCCGGCGATACGTAACAGTATAAAGAAAAAAATATTTTGCTGACCTTGACGATGGATTTTTTTTCGAACTATACGAGCAGATACTCAACTATAAAGGTGGCGAGATCAAGATAACCAGATCAGGACTATACAGCTTAGAGGGTAGGTTGGATAAACTTCCCATGGTAGCATTCAAAGATATGATAGACCTTGCCAACTATACATTAAATTATCATTTACATGTAAAGCTAATGATCATTGTTCCTTCCTTATACACCTTTGATGTGTGCAGCCAATTGTCAATAATAAGAGATCAATTCGTATAGCTTTTCAAAGCTCTATTAGTAATTATTTTCAGGTGTGTACTAATATGCTGGATCTCTGTTATAAAACAGAGATGCATAAATGTTCAGAGATCGATAACTGCAAATCTCTATTGTTCCGTAATGTAACTAATTTATTAGACTTTATTTTTTTTTTGTTTTATTAACACATTTTTAGAGAAAGAGCCGGTTATTGAAAACAAACTAGATTGTGATATATTTGCAGTGGACGATGAGTGCGCTGTTGGATGTTATAATATTATGTCATTCGTAACTCGATATATGTTCGCTCCCATCTTTGAATACAATGTACACAAGTTGCTCACTATCTATACTCGAGATAATATTTGTGAGGTGCTAAAGAAGATTATTGACTACTATCTTAATTTGTTTTACACTAAATCTCTGACCAATATCGCTCATTCATCAATGTTTATCTATCGTAAAATATGGCAAATGTATGAATATGTCAATGGCAAAACACTGTCTTCTTCTGGTTTATATAGGATAATCCATCCATTGCCCTCAAAAGAACTTGAGGATCTTATTTACATCAGTAAACCACCACAGATTAAAGGGCTATTCAAAAGCAATAAAAAGATTCTTCACACCAGCGATGGGTGCTATGACTGTGAGCGCTTAAATCGCCGCTTAAATAATATTTATCAGATCGAAATCTGTCGTACTCAATCCATGAGTATTTTTTCTTCCTTAACTTCTCTTGACTCGGATACTTTTTCTCGTATAGTTGAATTTCTTGACTGTGAGTCACTTAACAATTTGCGAATTGCATTTACTTTCATACCCAATACTTATGTAGATCTTATGTATTTGACGTAATTGCAGGATATACAAAGCATAAATATAATTTATCTTTATTATGTTTACAAGATGAGACGATATATCGTGTGTCAAATGAGAATCTATCGACATATGTATGTTATGTATAGAAAATTACTCTTTTATTTTTATAGTCCTACTATAGAGTTGTGTTATATGAAAAACTATAAAATTATGTTAAAATTTGTTCACAAAATTTTTTCTTAGTTTTAAGTATACAAAATATATTCTACATATGTATGTATGTAATTTTACGAAAATGTAAATAAAGTCGAAAGATATAGTGCCTGGGTGAGGCACGATATTCTACAGAAACTATTTCTATATAAGAGAAACAATATTATAGTACCTATTGTAAACGAAATCTTATTACAAATAAATGCAGTTATATCTCTGTTTGTATAAAAATTGCCATTTTTGTTTTTCGATTGATGAAAGAAATCTAAGAAAGCAGTTACAGATCATCAGAAAGATCACATATATGTACATATGTCGGTAATAATACTTCTATTGCTCGACACGTGTGCTTATGTACATCTATTCACAATACTTGAAACGTAAAACATTCACTATCAGAGGTGAATGTTTTGATAACCCCAATTACATGTGCGATTGATGAAAGAAATCTGAGAAAGCAGTTACAGATCATCAGAAAGATCACATATGTCGGTAATAATATTTCTACTGCTCGACACGTGTGCTTATGTACATTTATTCACAATACTTGAAACGTAAAACATTTACTATCAGGGGTGAATGTTTTGATAACCCCAATTACATGTGCAATATAAATATTCCGGGAAAAAATGTAAACCATAATGCAATAGTCGTCATTAGAATGATTGTATAGTTGATAATACTTCTATTGTTGAACACGTGCGCTTTGTACTTTTATTCATATTACTTAAAACGTGAAGCATTGTCTCTCAGGGGTGGATGTTTTGATAACCCCAATTGCAAGTTCAATATAAATATTGGCGCAACAAAGAGAACAATGTAATAGAGGTCAATCGAATGATTGTATAATCAATAATACTACTATTGTTTGATATATGTATGTACGTTTATTCGTATTACTTGAAACGTGAACGATTCTCTATCAGAGGCGAACGTTTTGATAACCCTATTTGTAAGTTCAATATAAATATTCGCGGAAAAAATCAGAGAAAACAATGGAAAGAGGTTATAGAATGATTGCACATAAATTAATTCTGTATACGCTATGATCAAGAAACTTGACAATTCAACTTTCGGCGAATCTATAATCATATACATACTTCACCAAAGCTAATCACATAAATTTCCCCCTATGAGTACTCCGAAGACGGTACATACAAGAACTTGTATTAGATTTCTTACCAAATAGGCAAATAGGTTCGACTCCTGGCGGGGGAGAACTATTTTTTTTCTCTATAATTAATAGAAAAAAAAAAAACAAATCATAACACAACATACATAAGCGTATCTATCAAGTGATGGATAAAGACGAGACGAAAACAAGTCATAACACAATATACATATGTAAGCGTATCCATCAAGTGATGGATAAAGACGAGCGGTTTGCTATCGCAATAGTGGATCCAGTATATAGCGTGATGAAATCAGCCCGATGTCGCTTAAATGTCGGCCGGGACTGGTATATCAGAGAGCGGAGGGACAACAAAAAGAAGGAGGAAAGCTAAGCCTAACTATTATTGTTAAACGCCATTCGCTAACAGCTTCAACCGAAAAGCTATCGTATGCTCTTCTCCACATTAATACGTGGAAAGCACGGTATACAGGGCGTAATATAACACATTGTTGTAGGGGGAAACGGGTAAGCATTCCCCGTATCGTACCATACCTATACTTCCGATAAGAAAAGAAAGGAAAAAAAAACCCAACACAGCGAATTTCTTTCTGCTTCTTTTATTTGTTCAAAAACATAAATGGGCAAAGGGAATCGAAAGAATTTTGCGAGTTACGAAGAAAAAAAAAAACGACTACTGCTCGGGTTGACCACAGCGACTGCTGTTTCATGGTGAGGTATTCTCATTTGCCGGTAACAGCGTTGTCAGCTGCGAACCTACATGGCAGAGGAAATTCCTATTAGATAACCATCTATGGTTTCTTTGATTTGGACACTTATCAACGGCTGAGACCTTTGTGACATAGGTTCTATGTTCATTGGTGTTGTTGGTCCAAGAAACTAATTCTGGTGCTAGCAATTTTAGGTTGACTGCAAAGGGGTCCATTTTTGAATGGACGAGAGAAATTCTCGACAAAAAAGGTATCAATACTTTTTTTTCCTACGAAGCACCATTCTCGAGTTATCACGATTTCAGACCGTTAGGTATGCACACATTTCCGCACCATCTCTGAGGTAGTGTACTCGGCGCTTTTATTTTTAACGTGGTTTCCCTAGCAGGAATACTCCACGATATATTTCGATCGAGGAAGTTTAATGGGACAATATTGTATTGTAGCAGCAAGAAAATTGTAGCTATTGGAAGATGCGAGTAGTGCTTATGGGGTGGGAATATAGTAGTGTAGCGAAGTACTACAATGTTCACAGCTGTCAAATTTTACCAGCGCGTTAGATAGGTCAAAAACTAAAGCCACAATTAGTTGCCAATGGAAATAACTATTTAATTTACTTATTCTCAACTATTTAACGTAAAGTGGCCGGATACTAGTGACTGACCTTCCTCCTCAACGTGATTCGATTCACGGAGGCTCGGACGATCGCGGAAGCCATGGCGGAGCTCAAAGACATCACGCGCTTGATTACGCGTATCAGTCATCAGGGGGTAGCCATACACCTTCAGTATCTGGAAGTAGGAAGCATGTACCTGGACTAACTTTACATCTAGAGCGCTTGTACGTCATATAGTTTGCACGATTCGACGCCGAAGCGGAAAATGCAAACGGTGAGGATAACGTTGATGGTTCATCCCATAATACTGTCTGTGGGGTTACATTGTCATCATCACACTCTTTAAAGATAAAGGCTGCACTATTTTCTTTTGGTTTAAAATCAGCCTTAACGCACTTTAATTCTTTTATTGAGCCCAAAACGCCAGAACACATGTTCATGGCAACTGGACTGTGGCAGAGAAGGCCTGTTATAGTCGAGCCATTCTCAAATTGGCATTCGGCAAGTTTCCTGCGTGCCTCAACATGCTGTAATTATCTTAGTCGGTAACCAAGCAGGTTTTCCGTTGGTTCGGCACCTGTTATAGTCATTTGTGGTGGTAGTGGCGCCCAAGGTCCAGAATTACCAGTCATAGACTGTACCACGTACTCCGAAGTTACGTACGAGCTTATATAACATTCGTAGACATTATGATTATTAGTACACGGTGTTCCGAAAGTACCAGATCTAATCACAGTCTCTCCTTCTTTACCAACTTTAAGGGGTCCTTTGGGAATTGCATTCTCTGGAAGGTTCATATACACCTTGTCTCCTGCTGGAGTTAGAGATGAGCCAAAGCCGCATATATATTCATAAATTGGTAAGGGAATGTTGTACTCATCAGCACTAATTGCGACGAGGGGATCCATCAGGTGCTGCAGACTTGGCATCTTTAATTCATACTTTCCATAATGGAGTAGATATGCCATGAGAAATTCTGCCATGCAGTGTTGATATATTTTGTAAGGCAAAGTCCGGGGCGTGCGAAAATAAGTTTGCCGTAAAAGCGGAATAAATCCAGCACAGTCAAAATTTTGTGCCAGCGTTTTCTTCGCTGGCTTACTGCCTCTTCCGTTGTCTACATATAATAACTCATCTCGGGGGGCTGTCTCCCTCTGGCTGGTTGGGACGGGGGGGGGGGGGGGGGGCTCTACGCTGAGGCCGGGCGTTAGTGGACCGGGGTGGCTGGCGAACTGGTCGCGAATACGCCTCCTCTTCGGCATCCACATTATCGATCTGGTTCGCCCAGTTGGCGGAACCGAATCTGTCTTGCTGCTGCCTTTCATTAAAGGCCGCCATTCGCTGTATATCACGGGCTCGCGCCCTCCTAGATACGGTGTTCCGACCTGATTCATTTGTACGATTTGTTGCGGGTATTCCACGCTGTGTTGTGTTTAAGTTTCTATTGTTATTTTGCGCCATTGAAGCTGAACAATTAAGACAGTCAAAAAACGTCCACCGGGCTTGAGTATGTTCGTGAACAAAATGTATCAAATGTTGGGGTGTGTAGGATTTTTTGGGTGACTGTGTGGGGTTAATCGGATAGAAAAAAATGCGGTTTAATAAAACACATCGTTCTTCTTCAAGGGTTACAGCAAAGAGATCTTTTATTAGTCTTTCGGAAATTACTTCCATTTTTACTTTTTACAATAAGTGTTATACACTACTAAAAATCATAACTTTACGTTACGTTTACTAGGTTACATTAGATAAAATAAGAGTAGGGGAAGGTCGTGTACCTCGAAACGATTTCAATAATCTAGCATTTTTCTCTTTTACTTCTTAACCTGTGCTAAAAAAAAGAATTCACGCAGCAACAAAAACATATTATCTCCCTAAAAAAGGTTTGAACTTATTGTTGAAGTGCATAGTTTTTAAGTAAAACATTAAAATTAATTAAGTTTGCCATCGTTCCAAGGTACACTTAGGTAGTGTACCTTTGAACAAGGGGGTGTGTACCTTGGTACGGTTGAGATAAAAGTCTCAGATCTTTAGAAAACAAACATAACTCCAGCTTTATTATTTAAAATTAAGTTAAAAACAAAACAACAAAAAATAAAAAATTAGTAAAAATAAATTGTAGAAATTCAGGTTGACTTACACAAGAAAATTTCGTTCTTAAACCTTCTTGCCTCTTGCTAACTGGAAAATGTCTTCGATGGTCATTTCATCATCACCGCTGAAGTCCTCGTTGCTCCTATTTTCTATTGGCGTGGTGTTTGCTTTCGCATGTCTGAATTTAGGAATTCGTGGAATCACCGGCAGCTCAAAAGTTTCATCATCGTCTGAGGACTCGTTCAAAACTTTTTTCTTCGCTGAATTTGGCTTTTTAGTGGTCTTGACTTTCGAGCTTCCTGTAGCAATTTCTTCCTTCTCAGGAGTGTCCGTAAGAATCCTAGTTCTTCCCCTCTTTCTTCCACGTGCAATAGGATCCTTTCTTGGTGCAGCTTTTGGAAATGGCCTTATTTGCTCTGGTGATACGAAATTTATCGAAGGAACCAATACTGCAGAGGTCGCTGTGGATGTTCCTGGTCTTTGTTCATCTGCAATTATAAGGTCATTTGCATTTTCGGTGGGCATAGCAGCTGGTTTTTCAGGACATGGTCGATCCGTTACGAAGCTACTAAGGAATTCATCTTCGTTGAAAATATCGTGATTGAAGGGATATATTCCTGTTACATCAAATCCTTTAACGATGTTTTGCTGATTGAATGCTTTCGGATAAGCCTGGCCGACAATTTGTGCTACATTGTAAATTGACATTGGTTTTCCTGGGTTGTTCAGCATCCATTCACTTGCGGCTTTGTTGTAGTAAGTTTTATACGGTCCAAATACCGTTCTATCCAGAGGCTGCATTTTGTGGGAAGTATGCGGCGGCAGAGTCAAAAGAACAACTCCATGTTTTCTGGCGAGATCAATGGCCTGCAGAGATATGTGGCTATCATGGTTGTCCATTATAAGCAAAACTTTTTCATCTGGTGTTGGCTTTGAATGTGCTATAAAATGTACGAAGAACTCAATAAACAGTTGCTCGTTTGACCAGCCGGAAGGATTAGCACCACCAATACACCCTGCTGGAGCACCCTTAAGCATATGTTCCTTGAAATGAACTCTGGGGAATATCAACATCGGCGGAACATGATTTCCTATTGCATTAATAGCCGCGACCATAGTGACATTTATTCCTCTTTCTCCCGAGGTCATGCTTCCTATTTGTTTTTCACCTTTGGCAGCTTTTAGCTTTCGGTGGGACGTGAACCGTTGAATTTCCAGTTTCGTCAAGATTGTAAATTCTACTTGGGTAAAATTTAAAACGGTAATAGCAATCTTCCAAATTGGTAAAAAATTGTCCCACATTGCAGCGGTTAAAACTGGTTGATCTGGAAAGACTGGTCGACTTTGGCTTTCTGAGTGATAAAGTTTGGTGCCGTTTAAGAAAGCCAATCATCCACTCTTTGCCAGCTGCTTCGTTTTTTATCCACGACTCCGGAAGAATTTTTCCATTTGCTTTTGCAAAACTAAAGGCCAATTTGGTTGTATCAATTTTCGATAATCCATACTGCAGCTTTGCTGCTGTGGTAAGGTATTCAACCAAGGCAAGTTCTTCTTCATCATTAAGCACTTTTTTGTGTGCAATTTCTGAATGGTATTTGAACGTTGCATCGCCAGATTTCCGATGCATTTGAAGATGACGAAACAAAGTTGTTTTGGAAATACCGTAGTCTTTTGCAGCTCTGCCGATTGTTTCCTTATTGTAGAGAACATCGTTGATAGCTTCCTGTAAGGCATTTTCATCCAAAGGAGTTCTTTTAACACCTTCCTTGCTGCGAGGCATATTCAGACTGCGGCAATGAAAAAAAAAAAACGTAGATGAGTCATGGCGAAATAAAATCTAATTTTGTTTTTAGTAATGTGATTGTAACTTGGAACGGTCCAAGGTACAATTCAAGTGCCGTTCCAAGGTACAAAACATCGATATTTCTTCTTTAATCACTTTAATCTTTTAAATTCGCACTAAATCGGGCTTACCGTTTCTTATTCACCAACACAATACTATGCCTTATTCACTAAAAGCGCAATAATTCGATTCCAGCTGCTCTCAGCTGTACTACACGTTTCCCAAAAATGGTTGAAAAAAAACTTTTAGTGTGCGAAAACCGGATTTTCTTGTTTTTTTGCATCCGTCGCTAACCGAGTATGATGACAGAACGAAACAAGCTGCAACATGAATGCCCTTCAGACGTTGTGGAACCTTTTTCTTAGAATAAGATAAAAATTAAAAAAACAGCAATCGTTCCGAGGTACAATCGTTCCAAGGTACATGACTTTCCCCTACAATTTCAATCAATTTAGCTCAGTTTAAACATGAATTACAATTTTAAAACAAATATGCATATTATTAATACATTTTGTTCACGAACAAATACAGTTCACTAAAAATATTAAAACACACAAATATTAAACACAACACTTTACAAAACATACATACACCCTGAACATATGATCTATATATCTGTGGCAATAAGTTAAAGTAGCTTGATTCTGAATGCCTCAAACAAAATTAAATAAAAAAAAAAATCGATTTCTTAAAACTTTATAATTTTATTAATTATGGGCAATTCAGTTCAAGACAAATTATATAGGGAGGTAACCCTATGGCTCGACCGTCTGGTTTGGTGGTTGCTACAAAAGTGATCTCTAATGGTCTTACATAATTTCATCAGACAGCAATTAACCACACACACCTATCGCTAGAAACCAGTATTTGACGTCATTAATGGTCCAATATTCATTAAACAATAGCATTGCAGTAATCAATAATTTCATACTCAAAAAAGAAAACGGTTCACGAAAGTGTGTGTGCCACTGCAGTGATAATGATTACAAAAATTAGAATTACTTAAACATTAGATAAAGAGAAAAAATAAACAACATAAGGAATATGTTCGAGCCATAGGGTAATAGAAATATGTTTGGCAAAGTTAAATTAACAAATTCAAATTCAAATAAAGGTCGAACAATAAATATTTTAGTGTTTAACAAGCATTATTCGTTTCTCAACATGCCGCCCCCGCTGAAGGAATTTCAGGAACATGGTAGGATCGCTAACTTGGTGATGGGGCGCTTGAACTCTCCGTTTTTCGTGCGAAGCGTTACAACTCGTACATGTCCATCTTGGCCTGGGTGGACTTCGGTAACTCTGCCTAGAGACCATCGTGAAGGTGGCAGGTTTGGCTCCTTCAGAACAACCATATCGCCAATTCGAAAATTTCTTGTAGGTTCTCTCCATTTTGGGCGCTGCTGCAACGTTGTTAGATAATCGGTGTGCCATCTGCGCCAGAAACCCTGCATCATATTTTGGAGCAGTTCCCATCTTCTTAAACGATTTATAGGTGTTTCCAGATAGCTTGGCTCAGAAATCGCGGTATATGGCCTTCCTATAAGAAAATGAGAAGGTGTTAATGCATCAAGTTCTAAATCAGAGGAGGCACAAAGAGGCCTAGAATTTAAGAGGGCTTCGATTTGGGCTAATAATGTATACATTTCTTCGAATGTTAACAGATTATTTCCAAGGACGCGACGGAGATGCTGCTTTACCAATTTAACCCCCGCTTCCCAAAGCCCGCCGAAATGAGGACTGTGCGGTGGGATAAATTGCCAATCGATATTTTCTGCAGTCAACATTTCAGCAACCTTCTGATTGTGCGTCGGCGATTGTATTAATTTGTCCATCTCCGACAAAACGCGAGCTGCTCCTTGGAAGTTGGTTCCATTATCCGAGTATATTACGTTACATTTTCCACGCCTCGCGATAAACCTTTTGAGCGCTGCCAAAAAGGCATCCGTAGTAAGATCTGAAACCAACTCAAGATGGAGCGCCTTAGTTGTCATACAAATAAATAACGAAATGTATCCTTTCGCCAGTTTAGATCTCCTTCCCGTGGATAAACGAAGAGTTATGGGCCCAGCATAGTCACAGCCTGTATGAGCGAAAGCAAATGATGGATTCACACGGGATGATGGCAAGCTCCCCATGAGTTGCGTAGACGTAGACTGCCGATGACGAAAACACGTAACGCAATCGTGAACTAGTTTTCGGATAAGGTTCCTGCCTCCCACGATCCAGTACTCCTGACGAATCAATGCGAAAAGACCCGAAACACCGATGTGAAGAAAGTTTATGTGTGCATCCAATAGAATGAGCTGGGTAATACGATGGTTTTTGGGCAAAATCGTAGGATGTTTTACACTATAAGGGACATCTCTAGCGTTGGAAATTCTCCCACCGACACGCAACAAACCGACATCATCAATAAAAGGCGAGAGCGAGAACAACTTGGACATCTTGGAAACACACCGATTAGCCTTGAGAGCAGTTAATTCGGTCTGGAATGCCTTTTGAGCCCATATGAGGCAGGTTTTCTTAGCAAAACCAAGCTCTGATACCGTAAGATATCCACGTTTTCTATCTTCTTTAGGTATACGACATAACCTTATGAAGCGATGAATATACCCAACAATTCTTACCAGCTTTCTCCAAGCAGAGATTTTAAGCGAAAGATCTTCGAGAAAATGTTCCACCACAACCGAAACGTGAACCGCAACATTCTTTTTTCTCTCCTCAGGAATTTCTTCAGTCCCAACTTCGCGATTAATTGGCCAGTAATCTAAATCTTGAGACAACCAAGCCGGACCTTTCCACCACATATCAAATTTTATTAGATCGTTGGGTGCAAGACCCCGGGAAGCACAGTCAGCAGGATTATCAGAAGAACACACATGATTCCAAGACGAACGAGGTAAGGTTGACAATATTTCCGAAGTACGATTTGCTACAAATGTATTCCATCTTCGTGGAGGAGAAGAAAGCCAGGACAAGACTATTTGGGAGTCACAAAAGGCAAAAACTCGAATTTGTGTTCCATCCAACGACGACCGAATGGCCTCGACCAACCGACCCAAGAGTAATGCTCCACAGAGTTCGAGACGTGGGATTGACAACTGTTTTACAGGGGCGACACGAGTTTTGGCTGCAACTAATTGGACCTCAACAACACCGTCTTCCGAGTGACTACGACTGTAAACTACGGCAGCATAAGCGTTTTCGGAAGCATCTGAGAATCCTATTAACTCCAAGCGTTTAGAATTTAGAGTACACCTTCGAGAAATCCTAAAGTTTTCAAGAAAAGTCAAACTCTCCCTATACCGATTCCATTTTTTGGTTACTTCAAGGGGCAAAGGGTCATCCCAGTCTATTCTCGTTTTAGCGATCCACAGCTCCTGAAACAAAATTTTCAATAAAATTGTGGAAGGAGCTAAGAAACCCAAAGGATCGAAAATTTTCGCAATCTCCGAAAGTAGCTTTCGCTTTGTAGGCAAGAACTGTTCTGGCAAACTAATTTTGTAAGTAAAGGTGTCACTCTGCGGGTTCCAAAGCAAGCCAAGGACTTTGGTGCACTGCGATGAACTACCTAAGTCAAGCGATATAGCTTCTTCACTATCGATCTCCCGCAATATCTCCCAACAATTTGAGCTCCACTTGCTTAGCTCCAGGCCTCCAAACGACAGCATTTCGACGATCTGTTTCTTCAGCTGCAACGTTTCTGACAACGAATCTGCTCCGGTCAATAGATCGTCCACATACATATCGTGCAAAATAGCACGTGACGCTAAAGGGAACTGGTGCTGGTAATCAAGCGCTATTTGCCGAAGAACCTTCATCGATAGATAAGGAGCTGGAGATGTACCATATGTCACTGTGCACAAACGAAAATGGGAAATTGGAACTTCAGACGATTCTCTCCACACAATACGCTGGTAATCTCGATGTTTTGGATGCACCCAGATCTGCCGGAACATTTTAACGACGTCAGCACAGAAAACGAAGCGATGCAAGCGAAAACGCATACAAACGTTAATCAAATTTCGTTGAAGAGGGGTTCCAATGTGAAGCATTTCATTAAGGCTACAATTGTTGGTGTCTTTATGCGAACCATCGAAGACTACGCGAATTTTGTTTGTGATGACAGCGTGATGGGGCATATAGAAAACTCTTCCCGACGTAGGCTCTATTTCTTCATTTGGAATACGCTCCATATGTCCTAAATCCAAATAAGCTTTCATAAACTTATGATATTCTACTCTAAGGTCTTCATCACGTGCAAACCGACGTTCCATAGCAAGGAGTCTAGATAGGGCTCCTGATAGGGTGTTAGAAAATCTTACGTTGTCCTGTCGAAACGGAAGCTCTACCATGTACTTATTGTCCGATGTTCTAGTAAGGGTCTTGGAAAACTTCGTATCTACCTCATCTTCGCTTAACTTAGAAGAAAACTTATGCGGAACCTCCTCAATTTCCCAAAAAGACTTCAAAATCACATCAAGGTCAACACCTGCGTGCAAAGAAATGACAGGTTTATCTGACAAACAACCCGTTACAACCCATCCAAAGAGTGTCTCATGTGCAACGACCCTTCCTTCTTCATCGGAGCGATGACCGCCTCTCAGAATACTCCAAGCTTTGTCAGCCCCTAACAGAATATCTATGTGACCTGGGCTATTGAATCCTGCATCTGCCAATTGAAGATCTTCGAGAAAAGTGAAGTTGCTACATGCGATCGGAACCGATGGAGTTTGCGAGGTTATTTTGCTCAGTATGAAGGCTTCAATTTCAATAAAATGTGGACTAATGCAAGATTTCAAAGTTAAATTTACGGCACCTTGAGTCACACCAGCTTCAACCGAAGAGATGCCAGATATAGGCAAACGAGCATGGGAACGACGAAGACCAAGCCTTTTTACCAGGCTATCAGTCACAAAAGATACTTGCGAACCGGTATCCAATAGAACGCGCGCGAGATGAGTCTTTCCAATTGTATCCAATACTTTAACGACGACGGTAGGTAATATTCCGGAGGAACGCGATTGATTTTTCATGTGGTTGCTCACGACCGAAACAGCAGAGGTGCGGGTATCACCCACGACATTGCCAGGACTAGTTGAATCAGAAAATTTGTTTATGTTATCGATGTGTACTAAACTATGATGACGAGCATTACAAAATGAACAACGCACCTTAACTCGACATCGCATCGATGAGTGCTTAGTACCAAGGCAATTGTAACATAATCGTTGATCTCTAGCGAAGCCGCGACGCAAACTAACCGACATTAACACGAATTCCGGACACTGTGGAAGATAGTGTTCGCCCTTGCATTTTGGGCATGACGCATTTACTACGGCTAGGCTTTTAATGTTCGATGTGTTTGAAGCACAAGAGCTCTTAACTACACGAGTCGTTTTGGGATCACTAGCCTCTAAAGCACTAGAACGTTCTTCTAGGAACTCTAGAAGATCTTCGATAGTCGATTCCTCAGAATTTTTGCTTTCAAGAGCCCAAGCTTTTCGAGTTTCCGAGTCAGTTTTATTTAATAGCAAGTAAACGAGCCACGGATCCCTACCTACTGCCTTTACCGCTTCTAGAGCACGAATGACTTCGTCCGATTTGTCAACAAGCTTACGCAAGCGAATACCATCCTCCGAACCGACGCTTGGCAGTTTTAGAAATTGTTCAATGAGGGCGTTTATAATGTAAAGCGGCTTATTGTACCGGCGTTCTAGTTTTTCCCAAGCAAGCAAATAATTAGAGTCTGAAATGTGTATACCATTTAACAAATTAAATGCGTCTTCGCGTAAAACCGATTTAAGGTACCGAAATTTTTGCGCACTGGAAAGTTTAACATTGCAGTCCACCGTTTGTACAAACACATCACGAAAACCTGGCCACTCGCGATAATCACCGGAAAATGGGGTAATGTTCATGGGCTGTAACGCTACCGCAGATGTATCTTTATTGCTAGTGCTAGAAGAAGCTACGTGCCCTAACCTTTCTAAAAGCCTAGTTTGAGAATTAACTAATTCTTTAAGCGAAGTGTCCTGAGATTCGTCACTAATCGGAGCTTCTTCCTTTATACGCTTCAAAAGAGCACATTTTGCCGTAATATATTTCGATTCTATAATTTCAAATTCGGCTTCGGGATCACCGTATCCCTCCTCAGCATGAAACTCAAAAAGAGCTGACTGGCTATCACAAATATCTTTCCATGCTTTCTCTAGCCTATCTAACCGCACTTCTAAATCTAAAACGTGAACATTGTCCGGAATATTTTGCGTAAAAGTAAAAACTCTTGTAATGGAACCTTTAAAATGTCCGCGTGCCTGTTTCAAGACTTCCATTTTCAAATCACTATTTAATCTATCACCGAATTCTTATATTAATACGCAAAGTCTTACACAACCCGAACAAATCGAAAATTCCTACAGATTTCACAATTTTCCTTACAATCAATCAGCAGCAAATCGAACCCAAAGAAATTATCCACTGGCAGCAACAGTCAGGAGCAACAGACGAAATTCAGATTTAAGATTGATACTTATCTGTGTAGGAATCCCAAGTCTAGCAACCACCAACCAGTAAACGAAAAACCGATTCTACAATCCGCCGAAGAAGGACCAGCTTTGATTCTGAATGCCTCAAACAAAATTAAATAAAAAAAAAAATCGATTTCTTAAAACTTTATAATTTTATTAATTATGGGCAATTCAGTTCAAGACAAATTATATAGGGAGGTAACCCTATGGCTCGACCGTCTGGTTTGGTGGTTGCTACAAAAGTGATCTCTAATGGTCTTACATAATTTCATCAGACAGCAATTAACCACACACACCTATCGCTAGAAACCAGTATTTGACGTCATTAATGGTCCAATATTCATTAAACAATAGCATTGCAGTAATCAATAATTTCATACTCAAAAAAGAAAACGGTTCACGAAAGTGTGTGTGCCACTGCAGTGATAATGATTACAAAAATTAGAATTACTTAAACATTAGATAAAGAGAAAAAATAAACAACATAAGGAATATGTTCGAGCCATAGGGTAATAGAAATATGTTTGGCAAAGTTAAATTAACAAATTCAAATTCAAATAAAGGTCGAACAATAAATATTTTAGTGTTTAACAAGCATTATTCGTTTCTCAACATAGCTTATGTCGATTTTTGTCACTTTTCAGTATAAGCAAAACAAGTTTGGTTTACCCTTTTTTATACATGTTTTATTTTAATAAAAAATAACCTTAAGGGCTAGACACATGAATTTTTTTCCAGTAGAGACAGTAACAATGTTCACGAAGCCTTATATTTATTTTATTTATATCTCAGTCCAATTTTCCGCAAAAAATATTTTTTAAACTTAAGGTATTTTAAAAAAAACATATAAAAGTTAATGCAATCACTTAAGTGACATAAGATGTTTCAATAAAATCGTATTAAATATTTTATGGGCTTATGTCAACTTAAGCTATTTTAAAAACTGATAAAACGAATCATGCTCTTACATAAGCTCTAAGGCCTAAAAAAATTATAGTTTTTAAAACTTCACTTCTAATAAATAAACACTAATTGCTCAAAAGTTTGCTTAATAACAAAACAAAAAATTCCATGCAGGCTTGAAAAAAAATATGTTTCTCAAAAAAAATTTAAATATTTCTGATATTTCCATCAAAAAAGTTAAAAAAATGCAATAAATTAGTATTAATTATCATTATAAATTAATTTATAACTTAATAGCTTAAATTAAAAAAAAAATACTTTGTAGATTTCATCACAACTCGTAGTTTTAAAAGTCTTAAACGATTATAGGATTAGGATGATAACGAATGATTTTACCCTTGAAGTAAAAAAAACGATTAAGAATTAACACAAAAATATTTGAGAACGTCCTTACCTTCAATTATCATCATCTGAAATTTCACCATCCGTCAAATCAGGATGCGTATTTGCGATTTCAGCAGTTTTGAGATTGAGATAAAAGTCATGGTATGAAGTATCAATAACTGGTAGTAGTTCTAGCAAATCTTTTTTCTTTTCTTTGCTGATGACATTGGGCCCGGAGTAACAGTTAGGAATTTGAAAAGCATCAACGACATTCACACCCCGTTTTTTTATATTAAGTCTCTTAAATGCCTCATTTTCATCTAGACTCATTTTGAATTGAACAATGGCAAATTCTTTGGTAAAGCGCAGCCATTTAACATTTTGCCAGTTGAATTTGCTTTTGTCGTCAGCAATCTTTCGCCAAATGAATTTTTCTTTCGATGTTTTGGCAAAGTCTAGGAAGTCTTTTTGAGTCATTTCCTGAACAATGAACGGCTTTTTACCAATGGATCTTATTAACTGGTACCAATCCCTAGGATGGTGAATTTTTACGGTAGATGTTTTCTTCTTTCTCTCAATAGCCGCGTGGTCAGAATCACACTCCATATGTGTGTGACCAGGTACCAGAAATTTATGGTCAATCACTTCAATATTGGAATTGTTACTGAAAACCTCAAACATTGTAGCAACATATCCATTTTTATTTTGACCTACGCAACAATCACTGTAAAAAATTAGATGCTTTACGTTTTGTGGAATTGTTTGGAGGTGCTTGAAGACGCAAGATGATATCTCATTTCCTCCACGGTTTGCCACAGATTCATCCCACATGTAACAATAAGCTTGATTAGTAACACAATCGTGAAGGGTTAAGTTGTACGTCCATAGTTGCCTTTTATAAAACGACACGTTTGTTCTTAAAAACGGTGTGGGCAGACATTGTTGCAAGTCGAATGCATAAACTTTAACTGAATCCATTGTCCTAGCATATTCTTTGTCTTTGTTCTTGGAATTGTATGCTAGATCGGAAGCCTTGTGGTGTTTTTCTTGCTCTTGTTTGAAGATAAGCTTTTCTTCTCCAGTTCCCATTTCAACTTTCGACTTCAATATTTCACATTTGTGGCAAGTATCGAGTTTAGGTTTTTTAAATTTAATATTCATAGTTTTAAATATTTTTGAGAAAGTAGAAATTGAAGCCACTGTCTCGTATTTTTCGCAGTACAAGTTATACATAGAAGAGAGTGTTAAGTCACTGTGAAAGTACTTTTGGCTGCTGTCTCTTCGGGTATAGTGCGATTCGTACGCTGGGAAACTGTTAATGTGATCTCGGATCTCGTTTTCTTGTTGAATCGTAATCCTATTGGACACCCCACGCCCTCGTTTGTCAGGTTCTGTTGTTGTCCCCGATGAATTGATCTTTTTCTTTACAACAGTTTTGATAAATTCCTCCGTTTCGGATAAAGTAGCACGAAAACATTTTTGGCAAACTGAAGTTCTTTTTCCATGGGCTTCTAAGAAATAATAGTTCGAAAAATTTCTATTTCTTGGTCTAGTAAGATGTTTCGACGTCCGCTGAAACTTAGTTTCCGCAACAACGATGAGACCACAAACGTAGGCGTGTCGCAGGTTGTAGTTGCCCAGTGCCCAATACTTTTCAAATATATTTTTTTGATCTTCAGTAGTAATTTTTGATCTACAATTTTTGCGACAAATCCCTAGCGGCTTGAACTCCCTGGCTTTCACAGTTTTTCCGGTAGGCGTTATATAAGCCTTTCCAGTGTTTCTTTTCACTTTCTTGGTAGCTCTATTTTCTTTTACTTCTTTAACACAGCCATTGGATGTTATCACTTCACTATCACTATTACTCACCATATGCTCCTGATGTTCACATAAATTTCTTTCCAAAAGGGCTCCAGCCTGCCTTGTGTTCTCACTGATGACACTTTCTTCACTCTCACTGTCTGCACTGGGGAGAAAATCAGGATCCTTTACGCTGTCATCATCATCATCAACTTCAAAAAGGGGAAAATGTTGGGAAACCTTCTCAACATCGAAGTTACCTCCATAGTTATGCGATGATGCAGTTTCGTTTAAAACTGGGCTTTCAAAAACATCGGTATCTTCAAAACTAGCCCCTTTGAATGGGATATGTTCTGTTGTACATAACAAAATTACAAATTTTAATCGTTTTGAAAACTTTCAATAAGTTAAATGTTACTCACTATCTTTACTGCCTCCGCTGTCGTTAGATCCACGCTCATCTTTACCCGATGAGGCTTTTTTTAATGCCATAGACAGTATTTTTCTTGATCGATTCATATTAACTCACTTAAAAGGCCTTGCGTAATACAATTTTGAGTTTTTGCGACCACTAGGAAAAAATGTATCCTATATTTAGCATAATTCTTCGTTAAGAAATAGCTCGGTTGAAATAGCTTAACAATATCTTGAATAGCACTTACCTGTTCGAAGACCTTTCCAGAAATGAAGATATTTTTATATTCACTTAACTCACGTAAAGGAATTTATTTGCATGAAGGAAAATAGCTTATGTTTACCTAAGAAAACACTAATATTGAATTTCAAAGGAGAAAAATAGCTTATGTAACTTAAGCTGTTTTAAAAAATTGGGTTTTATCAAAAAGAAATTTTTTTAAAATAGCTTAAGTCGACATAAGAACAAATTTGCTGCAATTTAACATTAAGCAAAAATAGCTTATGTCGACTTAAGTGATAAACTTATTATGTTTTCATAAGTCATAATAACTTATGTCATGACTTAAGTTATTTTAAAAAAATACATATTTTCCAAGATTTCATAAATTTTTTCTCGATCTAGACTTAAGCTATTATAATATAATGCAATTGTGTACCAAAAAAACTTAAGCTGTTTTATTTTTTTTAAATGTAACGGTTTTTAACCGACGTAGAATAACGAGACCCAGACTAAAAGAAAGCATAAAAACAGGAGAACATAGTGAACCAAAGAGCTCCATTTTCGCTTAAGTCGACATAAGCTACTCTAACTTATTACCACAGATATATGTATGTACATACGCACAAATCAAATATAGGTCATTCATATATAGAATCTCTACACAATTCAAATCTGGGTCATTCATATACCCAAAGCACATACACACACGCACACATACCAAACTCTACACAAATCAAAACAAAACAAAACAAAATATGTAGCAAAAAGTAAAAAAAAATATATTAAATTAAACCGAACATTCGTTGATTATCTTGATTGCAAACACACACCATCAATTGATTGACTATTAAAACCGAAATTAAATTTGCGCACTACCAAAACAAACTCGCCATTATAATTCCGTGCACTCCAACTACTGTAATTCCATTTAAAGTATTGAGTCATAGGAGTGATAGGGACAACCGATATTTTGTCTTTGTTTGTGCTGTCGGCCATTATCATTGTCATTTTCGTTAAGTTATTCATATTTAATCCAGTTCTGTTTCTTTACATGTTCTGAGCTAAGTACCAGAGATGTTATGGAGGCTGTATGAATAAAATTACAAACTGGACACTTTTGTTAAATGGATGGTGGACAACATGAATGTTGTAGAAAATCAGATCGAGACTTGCGAGCTTCGCTCACTTCGCTCAATGTTTAGAATAATCATTAATTACCATCTATACGCTCATCCTGATGGTAACAACGACCCCAACAATTTAAGTTCGTCTGTGGGAAATGCTTATGGTGTTTGACCCGTGGTGGCGTATGTAATTCGCGCAGTAGCACTACGGTGACAAGAGCAAACCCAAATACTACTTCATACACGTATACTCGTGTGTTTTGCGTGATCTCACTTTGAGGATTAATGTTGATGAACCTATCATCTTTGTAAGTAAAGTATTGCAAATCATTTAGCGTTACCCAGGAAGAATTGCATTGCATTCCGTGTCTTAGTCAGTCAGTTTGTCAATAAGTCAGTAGTTAGTTAAAAATAGTCATGTCGATTTTTAATGTACATATTAAAAAGGTATTTTTTTTTTCACAGGATTCTGGTGACGTCTGACTCCTGCCACTATGTCCTCCTTCATTTTTCGCTCCCTTGCTAGTGACTCTAGTCCCGTCACCACTGCCCCCAGTTAACCAAGACCTTTAATTTTACAAGTGAGTCTGCTTGGAAGGTTGCCAACTTATCTCAATTCTGGTGTTCTAGTTTGTACTGGAAATACCACCAATAGTCACGGTACAGAACCGTTGTCTATTAAGTAACAATATACAGTAAAAGCACTGTAAACATTTTGAACCCGTACTTACTAATTTAACTATGGTAACAATGTATACAATGAATATAAGTAAAACTACAAATGATCTTAATTACTAAATGCTTAAAGGTAGAAATGACACTTATGCCTCACAAGATCAGTACTTATGTTATTCCCTCAAGTTATTGGCACAAAAACTTAAACTAGATTCCTATTGTTAGCTAGTTTGTTCATTGACCATATCTTTACACTTCTAATTGTTATGCTATGTATAATTGCTATCATAGTGATAGGTACCAAAGATGCTAACTATTCTAGTCCAGAACTCAGTCGAAGTGGTTATAGTTTTGAGAGTTTCAACTAAAGACCCATGTGAGTAGATTGGATTGCTTGGATCTAATGAATCTAGGTATGTAAAATCAAAATTTATAACTTTTGTTACATTTAACATTGGTACTGATATAATACATATTTTGTTATCGTCCTCTAAAGTTAGTTTATATGACTCTTTGTTACAAGATATAAAATTGTTGCTGAATGCGCAATTGGACTTAAAAGGCAGTATACCTTCTGCCCTGATATTGTATGCAGTTACAACAACATTTGATTTCATAGTGCAGCCTACACATGAAAATGTAGCTGGAAACTCTTATGAACAGCTTGACTTCTCTACTTGAAGATTGACAAAGTCAACATTTCCTTTCAACATCTTCATTAATCCATTGACACTCGTCTTCGTCTCAAGTACAGTCTTTGTCTGTAATAAGTTGTAATTTGTCTTTGGCAGTTTATTAAGCATCTTCTCTAACCTACCTAGTTTGGACTCAGGTGCTATGCACTCTACTTCACAAGAGTTAACCTGGCATCTTACTACATTTGTGTTGTATGCAGCAGTTTCTCTATATATGCTGATTTGCAAGTCACCTATAATATCAGTCTCAGACATGTTTATTTCCGAAACCCTGACCTCATATGCAGTTTCATTGACAATTATTATCCCATCATTTTTAACAGTCTTCTCTGAAGAGAAACCAGTCACATATATAGGCATGTTTGCATGCCATTTAAGTTAACCCTAGGATTGTTGTTATTTATTAGATGTCTGGTATGTGTCCCATTATATGTCATAGTTATCTCAACTTCCCATATTTCAGACACTTTCTTATAAACTGGATACTTGGCTCCATAAGGGAGTAATGTCCATTTGTACCATACACATGAAGTCTTATGCCAACACCAGGTGTCACATCCAATAGTGTCAGAGTCACAACCATAATTAGATATATTATATTGGTTGCTGTTTTTCTCTTTGAGGCTTGGATGGATTGTTCCCAATTTACACCTTCTATTCCAGCACATGCCACCATCACTCTTACACTCATGCAATGACTCTGTATTGATTGTATACCCCATTGTGTAGTACTGGAGCTGGTACCTGTTTCTATAGTATGAGTCACTCACTTTAATCTCCATAACATTCCCAGAGGTGTCCTTGAAACAAGTCAAGGAGCCAGTGAGTACTGGGAAATCATACATGTTTGAGTTGACACATTTATAATCATCACATATTTTCCCCTCTGAGTAAACAAATAAAGTGTTGTCACATGCCTTAACTGCTGATGCGGCTAATAGGGATGACACTGCTGCACGTATTGCTATATCTGATATGCTACTGGATCTACTTATTGTTGGGTACATTCTCCTGGGCATTTCAGGCTTTGGCTCTTCTCATTAGTGCACCTATTAAGGTGCACTTGGCTCATTATTAAGTATCTCAATATACCTAGGTTCTTGGTTATTAACCTTTGGCTAATTCCCTAAGCTTCCTTAGGATTTCTACATCTATTATCCAATTCAGATCGTTTGCTAAGGAGTAGGCTGAGATGTCGGATATAAATAAAATTATGGCGCTGCAACAGGTTCCACCGCTGGTTGCCCAGCTTGTTCCGTCCGTCACTGCTAACGATGGTATGTGGTGGGGTATGTGAGCTGGGGTAGGTGCCGTGGCCGTGATACCTGGCGAATCTGCAGTAGGCACAGTACGCCGAAAAACCTGAGCGAACCTACTACGCGAGGCCACTATCGTCGGTTATCTGGTTAGTTTTTAGGGTTGGGCTACCTATTATCCAAGTTGAGAATTGGCCACGGGTTAGCCTACACTCTGTCCGTGCTACCGGTATCATTTTGGTTATGTCCGCTACTACATATATCCGTCTACCCTGGTTATCCAAAAACGGGAAAAGTGTGGTGGCCTCGAGTAGATTCCAGGGAGTTTGATTATCGGTAAATATTGCCGAAGGAGCGTGTTTAATGGCACATGGTAGCCTATTATTTACCCACATACTGACATCGTACTTAACATCTGTATATCTCCAGATGAACTTGTCCATAGTTGATTTTAACATATATCGGATGTCCCAGTTGCTTTCGGAGGCCATTTCAGTCAAGCAATCTGTAGGGAAACAGATTCGGTTTATATTGTCATTGCAGCGGGGAGACAGTGTATTGTCATAGCAAAGCGTTGTGGTGCCATACCGTCGCCAGAGAACCCTGCTAATCTACAATATAATATTAAAACATGAGTGAGTGCATCTGAATTTTAAACATATACGAACATAAACGAATTATATTATAAATTAAACAAATACCCGCACTAAAAACTGAGTCTAACAGTTTTAACTTATGTATTAGTAAAAGAAAGAAAAAAAAGCTTAGCATCTTATCGACATTATCAACACCATCCTTTGTCGCATTATAATATAAAATCATTTCTGGTAATTTTTTTGGATTGTCACCAACATTGGGTTTATTGTGCACCGTGCTCATGACAACCGTGCATTTATAGTATATCCCGATACTATAGCAAATACAATTCTGAAAATTCACTTGGTATACCAATGATATTTGCGATCTGCTTTGTATTAAAACTTGACGCAGACATCATTATAAGGCTATCAATTTCCGAATTGACATCGCTGATGATGCCATAACTTTATATTATTTATTTTCAAACGTTTTTTTTTTGTCAAGACCTGTACAAAAATCCAGCTTCACAGTGTACAAACCTGGTCGTCTAGGACTTTGATACTCCTTAGATCATCCAGTTTGCTGTTGGGACTTAGCTGAATCAGGAAGAACGATAGCTTCCGCTTCTCCCTTTTGGCTCTAGTCAACAATTGGCCGCTGTATCTTATTTCCCCTAACTGCCGCCATTTGGGTTTATGTAATTTGGGAAGTAATGGCTAAAGTTTGTATATGCACGGGTGTGCGTTTAACTTCTACTTTCTGCTGCTGAGCCAGATTTACTCTTTTTATGTATTGGAATTTGGGACAACCCCGATAGTTGCGGTGTTCCGTGCTGCGTCCTTACCTAGAGCGTAGGGTTCTATCTTTCTGTTTAGGGATGTGCAGGGTAAAGGGTAGAAAAATGCGGTTTCAAATGAAACACGTCTTTTCTTCTAAAATGGTTACAGCAAAGAGAAAGTTTATTCTTCCGAAAATTACTTCCATATTTAACTTTTACAATAAGTGTCATACATGTGTAATCTTACGTTACGTTTCCTTGTTTACATAATTAATAAGATAGAGTACAATTTCAATTAAGAAAAGAAATAATTATTTAAAAATCAAAATATTTCATAATTGTGTTCACGAACATGCTCCCGGCTGGTGGATGATTTTCGTTCGCAACTGTCCTCAATCATGTACCTTACTGTACCCAATTGCAGTTGGAGTATGTTGTACTTCTTTTGTGTATTGTGTGAGTGCGAATGTGTTGACTATCTACATGTAAATGAAACATTACATTGTAAAATGTTTTCGCTCCTCTTTAATTTCTCCCAGTGTACAACCTGGTCATCCAGGAGTTTGATACTCCTTAGACCATCCAGTTTGCTGTTGGGACTTAGCTGAACCAGGAAGAACGGTACCTAGAACGTGTTTTTTTTTCTTTTTTTGTGTCCAATTCCACAAATATAGTCAACAATTGGCCGCGGCATTATTTCCCCTACCTGCCGCCATTTGGGCTTAGGTAATTTGGGGCGTAACGGCTGAATTTTGTATATGCACGGGTGGACGTTTAACTTCCACTTTCTGCTGCCGAGCCAGAGCGCATTCCTCGGACTTGTGGTTCTTTCCTTACTTCAAGCACCGCGGCTGCATTTCCCTTGACCTTTGGCAGCGATAACATTGTAAACATTGTAAAATGTTTTCGCTCCTCTAATTTTGTCCAGTCTACAACCGATAGCATAGTTAATAAATCTATACAGATGTCTCATTCATATGGGATGATTTTCACGAACTTGTAATGGCTGACCCCTGTCTCTAGTGTTCCATTGATGAGGCTACAAACTCGGTGTTGACTTGGCGATTTTTTACAATTTTAGAAATGGATTTAAATTTGCAACAACGAACTTGTATTAAATTTTGCGTAAAAAACGGATTTACTGGTGCGCGAACGTTGGAAATGTTGGAAAAGTGTTTCGGCAACGATTCTCTAAAGAAAACGGTCGTTTACCAGTGGCACGAGCGCACAGAGAAGTATTTGCATCAAAAACCTGGCCAAAATTATTTTTCCTTGTTTTTGCTATTATTTCTTTAGAAAATTAATATTCACACATTAAAGTACAATATACAGTACGTTCTTTTTATTTTAGATATGTTTTAATTAAAATAAATGCCAAAAAGTTTGTTATGATTAGCATGTTAGGGTAAACATTAACCATATGATCCACCAACAAAACAATATCTTCCAAGAGAATCCAAATATTTTATGCAGTAGTCTGATGTTTATAAGAGAATTGATTATAAAAAAGCATACATTTAAAAAGAACTATGATGCCTAATAAAGTCGACACTAGATTTCCAAACTAGCCCATTAGACTCGACCAGATTTCCTCAATTGCTTGAGTTATTCTAGTAATACCCACTAAAACCCCTCACATTACGCCTTTACGAGGCGGCAACAGGTGGTATTCACCGAAGATCTCAGTTCCACTGATGGGTCCTGGCTGTTGATCTCTTGAAAGCCGAGTAGATCATATATCCACCAAGCAGGACTCTGGTGGATATCTCTTTAATAACAGGTGTTATCGACCAGACGCCACGCCAGGATAGAGTGGCCGATGTGTACCGGACCTCCCGTGCGTGTGTCCTATATTTAATGAGGCCTTCCAGCCCTGGATGTTCCTGGTAGTAGGCGGTCTTCCTTCGCTGTTCGACGTTTAGGTCACGTTGATCGCTTACGATCTGGACGTCTACGACTGTTGTTCGGCCGTCTTTCGTGAAGAGAAGTTCTGGGTATCGTCTTCCAGTTGGAGTACGAAGCTCAGGTTCCACGAACACCAGGAATCACCTGATTCTTATACCGTGAGATCTTTCACATATCTGCAGGACGTGATTAAGGGTCTCCGGATTATGACATCCTGCTCGACACCTTCGGTCCAGCTGCGCTCTTCCGCGAGATGTTCTTGACCGAGTTGGTAGGCCATTAATGCGGACTCTGTTGATGTTAATGAAATCTCGCCCAGTCAGGAATCTTGTCGGTTCCTGCATCCACCGGTTCTGACTTGGCACATCTTTAGATTTTTTCAAAGACGATCCATCGACTGTGTTATACAGTTTGGATCGGCAGAAGTTTCGCAGCTTTGTTCTGGTGTCGAGGGTTCCTCCCCCAGTTGTTAGTATTCTTAGACACTTCTCCTTTTCTTCCTCGATGAATTGGCCTGCTGAACTTCCCTTCGCTTCGTCGGACATCCTCTTATTCATGAGGCGTCTAAGGCGCATATAGGGGACCTGGTATCTCAAGGATGTTATTCCCATACCGCCATCTGCGACGCATGCGTGGATATAGGCGTTAGGGTCATCTTTGCTGAGGAAGCACCACTTCCTTACAGCAGTCCTGGTGATCTTGTCCAGTTGTTGAGGATACCGATGTTAATGTCTCCTAAGACGACTTGGTGGTATAGTCCAGGAAGTACCATTGTTCGCAGGCCAAAGAGGCGCTGCTGTGATTTCATTGCAGCTTTGGAGATTGTGTCTAGGTCTTTCCTCAAAGCAGTCACGGGGTCGATGCGTGTTCTACCTTCGGCAGTAAAACTGACTCCCAGGTAGCGAAACTCGTCTTCACGAGTCAGCTGATTGATTGGTTGCTCCTGAATCGTGAATGGAGTTCTATGCGTTGTTACGATCGACTTCTTCTGCTTGAGCACGTTCTCAATGGTGATTGTGAAGCACTTAGCTGGATTTGCATTCAGCCCACAGTTCGATAGAAACTTCGTCACCATGTCGATGTTTCTCTGCTGGCCGCGCTTAGTTGTGGCGAAAAGAATTAGATCATCTGCAAAGGCCGATGCATTGACCTTTACATCCCCAATACTCACGCCAATCTCCTCCGTGGTATACGTCCTAGAGTTGGAGCTGTTGTAAGTAAGGTACGTACTAGAGTTCTGGTATACAACAGAAGCCTAGTTCACTAGATGTCGCGGCATACCTTTCACGAGGAGGGTCTCCCTTATCGTGTTGTGTGTCACCGTATCAAACGCCTTGGCGATGTCCATGGATGCCACATGCAACATTTTAAAGGATCTTCTGACCGTCTTCAGCACTACGTCTAGTAGGAAGATGTTTTCATTAGTGCCATCGCAGGTTTGGGAGGCTCGTTGTCTTTCATCTAGTTTCGCTATTTTTAGCAATCGCGTGGCAAGAATCTTGCGCTAGCACTTTAAAGCTTTTATTGCAGTTTTTTTCAGACAGCAGTGCTTTTGTTTAGAATGGTTTAGAACTGAACTCTTCCGTGATGCCAAGTCGTTACAAGTTAATTCAGAATTTTTTGTTTGCTTATAATTGTTTGGAAGATATACACATTTTGTTTATGAAGATGTAGTTGTTACATGTTTGCTTATACAGTGGGGAGCACAAATGAGTACATGTTTTGTTTGTTTTGTATATTACGTGCTGACATTTCTATGTTTTGATTACACTTAATATTGAAATTCATAGATTTATATATAAATAGATATTAACTGCGTTAATATTCGAACAACTCCAATGTACTCAATTTTGCACCTTACAAATACTTTAAGGTGCTATGTTTGATTCCCGGCACCGGTACGGCGATGCCCCGAACCAAACAATAGCACTTTATTCTCTCTGGGATCCCGCTATCCCAGCTGTGGGTTCTACCAGGTAGCGCGTTAACGGCAGCTAAACCTGGGCGAAATGAAGAAAAAAATAAAAATGGGCGCCACGTGATTTTTTGTTGGAATCACGAAACCTTTTTGAAAGAAAAGAAAAAAAAACTTCCCCGAAAAAGAAAAAAACCGAACAGAAAAAAAATAAGCAACCGATACAAAAAAACCAAAGTTCCACGCAAAAGTTAAAAAAACAGATTTTTTTTTTTCAAAACGTTATAAAGGCCCCGTTGGGGCTTGACGATTTATTTTTAATTGGTTTTAGCGGTACACTCGTCAATAGAGTGACCCGCTATTTCCACCGTCCCGAACCAACAAAACAAGTATTCTAACAGGTCGCGTGTCCCGTCTTTTCTCGGGATTTGTACGCACGCGCGGCCCACCGGAGTCTCGATTTGCAACACAAAAAAAAACGCGTGTAAATTATCTATTTAATTTTTTTTTTTTTTTTTTTTTTTTTTTTTTTTTTTTTTTCACTGCACTACACTATACTTAGCTGGTATATCCTAGCGGCCTATGCCCCTTTCTGGCACGATCTTCCGTCCCGCTACTCCTGCCCACTATCCTTTCTTTCCTTCCTCCTTTCCCTTTTGTTGTATGTCCTCGTGTGTTAGTTTTAAAAAAAACTTTTTTTTTCGCGACTTTAGTTCAAAAAAAAAAAGTCTACTCTAATCAAAGAAAACCGACAGAATTGCTTCACGCAATTCGCAATTCGCAAAACAAAAAAAAGAAAAAGACTCTGCTCTTCGCAGAACGAAAAAAAATTTCCGCAATCGAAAAAAAAACTTGAGGTTGACCCTCTCTACTCGCTGGTCTTAACCAAAAAGTGTCTGCCAGATCTTCTACGATCCACAGCTCCCGTCCGACACACACACACACATTCACACGCACATTCTCTCTCGCATCCATTCAGCCGTAGTGGACCCAACGACGGGATTTCTAGCTATCACACTAGCAAGCTTTGCTAGTGTGTGCCCCCGTGTCCGACTAGGCCTCTCATACGTTCCATTTTGCACATTCATACTCAACTCCTCAGACTCGGAGTTCGCTCCCACTTCCAGTAATGACTGGGAACTCCACTGAGCGAGTTTGTGGAAGCTGTGGATCCTAGCTATTGCCTACTCTTAGGTTCTACTAAAAAGAAATTGCGAAAAGCAGAGTTTCCTTCCTTTCTGATCGCCGGGTAATTTTCCCCCATCGGATTACACTAATAAAATTTAAAACGCCCGCGAAGGAGAAAGGAAATGCGATGGAATGGTAGCTGAAGTGTTGGGACGGAAGGAAAAGAATATAGATACAATCCAGAAGGGATTGTATCTCAATCCAACCATCCGTTGGATCGCCGCCCCTCACAAAAGAAAAGTATAGTGCCTGTGCAATTAAATTTTTATATATTTTTTTTTTCCCCGGGCCCTACCTACTCCAGTGGATCGGCGTTCAGATTTGGGGGGGGGGGTGGGGACTGACAAATAGCGTGTCACTCCTTACAATTATTTATTTATTATTTTTTTTGTCATTGGGCCCTTCTGCCCTCTGGCCTCTCTGCCAGTTTGTACTTTTTTGTTTTGGTACAATCGTTATTTGTTGGTTGTTGTTGGTTGCTGCTGGTTTTGCATTTATGTTTTCTTGTTCCCTCGGTGGAGGCGGTCTTATTACTTGGCCGTCCGCCTACACGCCTCTGCTGCTCCTTCGGTGCTCCATCGGTGGGGTGCTGGCTTAAAAAGGGGTCGTCATCCCTTCACCCATCGAACCTAGCTTTTAAAGCTGGTACGTCGTTGGGGTGTGCCCGATTATACTGGCCGTCCGCCCGCACACCACTGTTGCTCCTTCGTTGCTCCCTCGTTGGGGTGTTACTATAAAAGAGATCGTCGTCTCTTCACCCATCGTTCCCTTGGGTTGGTGCTAGCTCCATCTAGCTGCATCCACATCGGTAGCAATATGGGGTGTTCCTTAAGCCTCATGTTGTTGGCTTTCGTTGGGGTGTTTGTTCCAGGGATCGTCTTCCCCCACCCGTCATCATCGTGTTGGGGTGTCTGGATTAAAAAGGACCGTCCGTCCCCACCCGTCGGCGACTTTCAGACGTCCTGTCTGATGCTGCCCGTTGCGAGTCTCCCGTCTATCTATGGGCTCCGACAACGGTGTTCCTGGTGGACCTCCTGTCGCACCCTGGGGTTCTTCCTGTGAACCTATGTGGGTTGTTTTCCGAGGTCTGGGATTGGTGGGCCACTGGCTGATGGGACCATGGCTGCCCTCCACCTCCGCCAGAGCTCGGTGTTCCCACTCAACGAAAAGAGGGACCGAAGGGACTTGCAAGGGAAAACGAGAGCCAAACTTGTTGCGGGAAAGTTTACCGCAACAAAGGATAGAGTTTATTTTTAGTATTTCGTCCATAGCCCTTTATTACGTAAAACATTTTCTACACGTTTAGGCATGCTTTCCACCAAATGCTCTATGATTTCATTTGGAATATTCTGCCATTCCCGCTGTACTCGCTGCCAAAGCTCATGCAGGTTCGTTGGGGCTGATTGGTATTGTCTCAACCGGCTTTTCACGATTGACCACAAATTCTCAATTGGTTTGAGGTCGGGACTTTGTGCAGGCCACTGCATCAATTGATAATTTTGTTCGATAAGCCATTCCTTCACGATCTTGGACGTGTGCTTTGAGTCGCCATCGTGTTGAAATATGACTTCCTCGACAAAATCGAAAAGATGAGTCTGCAAAATGTTTAAATAATCTTCTTTCTTCATTATTCCATCGATTTTGTGCGGTGGTCCAACGTGCCACCATGTGAAGCAATCCCATACCATGACACTCCCTCATACTTCACCGTTTCTTTGACATGGTGCCTTTGAATGGTCTCCCCATTGCGGCGCCAGCAGTATTATTTTCCATCAGACTGAAACCGATTAAATTTTGATTCGTCTGACCACACTACACGTTTCCAGTCATCTGCTGTCCAATTTCTGTGTTCACAATGTTTTCACTCTTCTTTAATTTTTCCCAATGTACAACCTGGTCGTCCAAGACTTTGGTCCTTAGACCATCCAGTTTGCTGTTGGGACTTAGCTGAACCAGGAAAAACGGTACCTAGACGTGTTTTTTTCTTTGTTTTGTATCCAATTCCGCAAATATAGTCAACTATTGACCGCGGTATGTTATTTCTCCTACCTACCGCCATTTGGGCTTAGGTAATTTGGGGAGTAACGGGTGGACGTTTAACTTCCACTTTCTGCTGCCGAGACAGATTTACTTTTTTTATGTATTGGAATGTGGGACAACCCCGATTGTTTACGGTGTGTCCCGTGTTCCGTTCTTACCTAGAGCGCATTCCTCGGACTTGTGGTTCTTTCCGCACTTCAAGCACTGAGGCTGCATTTCGCAGTTCGACGGGGCGTGTCCGAACCTTTGGCAGCGAAAACAATGTCAAACATTGTCAAATGTTTTCGCTCCTCTTTAATTTTTCCCAATGTACAACCTGGTCGTCCAAGACTTTGATACTCCTTAGACCATCCAGTTTGCTGTTGGGACTTAGCTGAACCAGGAAGAACGGTACCTAGAGCGTGTTTTTTTCTGTTTTTGTGTCCAATTCCGCAAATATAGTGTATAACGGTCAGCCTTGAGATATGGGTGACAGTCTCGGGTAGAGTGATGTTCTTCTCCCAACTTCGTCGAATTCCCCAGAATTATTGTTAGTCCAGTAATAGCGATGAGAAGCTCAATTAAGGCAGTCAACAAAATTGTTTTGCCCTCTACCGCAGGATATGCGAAATAACGCAGTACTCCTCTGAATAGGCGGCAACGCAATTATATGGATTTAATGACACAATTAAAGTAAGTGTTGGTCAAACCAATGAGGCGGTACTGTTCCTCTATCAATGGGACATAAAGAAAAAAACGCTCGGTTGTCAAGTTGTAAAAACTTGCGCTTATAAGGCAGTAGTGTACCGTCGAATTAATCTCCAAGCTATCACAATTCGAAGTTTTATTTAGTTCTAAAAATAACTTAACCCCTTCATGTCATAATAAAATTGGGTGGGTCTAAAAGTTTTTTTTTAAGACAAATATGTGTTAGGCTTGGTTCAAATATAAACTGAGCAAAAATTCAAAGTTCTTGATGTCCTAGTTTGTTAGTTACAGGATGTTGCCTATAATGGTAAAGATGGTAATGATGGAACTGAGTCCATGGTTGCAAGGAGTGACGATGGGCGACCTCTTTTCCTTGGTAAAACTGTTTGAGATGCGTTCATTGCTCGTTAGCAATATCCAATTGAAAATTTATTAGCGGCATATGATTTAATATGTGGACGTTTGTATTTTTGAGGTCTGTTCGATGCAACAACCAACTGTTGATGCGGTGGTTGATTTTGTATAATTCTAGTAGCATGTCAGCAAGATTAACTCCTCCCATATGCTTGTTGTAGCAATCGACTATGCCTGGACGTGGTATATATGTAAATTTATTGTTTTTTCGGCACCATCTCTTGCACTCACTAATGGGTTTTTACCTGCATAGTTAGATAGCAGTTGCACACTCTTATTGTCATACCAACGACAAGCAATCGAATTGTGCGTTGACTCATATTTGGAATCGCTTGACCCACGTCCGCGTTTTTGAAGCTCCTTCTCACTCCTTAGAGCACAATTTTTCAATCGATTGCTTCGATTTTGAATTGTTGAGCAGCTTATTTGCCTCCAACTATCCGCAACAAATTGTATAGCCTGTAGAACATTCACCTTTGCGCTAACTTCTCTAGCATTTGTAGATGTTGTCAAGAGATTTTCTTCAATGCTTCAAGGATGAACTGCACCAATCTTCCTCGATAAAAAGTCTTTAAGTTTTTTTTATGATTCCCATGCCCAGTGGTTCTATCAAAGATGTGGTGTTTGGTGGAAGAAATTCTATTTTAATATTTTTTTTAAATTGAATGAGTAGCAGAATTCTCCTTGAAGTAAGTTGCAACTCCGCGTCCCAATCGGAAAGCCATTTAGTAAAAATGTTGGCTGTCATCTACGCGTTCTTATTTTCGTAATATAGTACTGGTAGACTGTCCATTCTAAGACCTTTAAAGCACCTAAGTTTAACGGCTTTTCTAATAACTTCCGTTTATCACTTCCCGACATATTACAGCAGCATAACACAGTGACACGATCCATTGCTTTTTTTTTTTAACCTGTGAGTTCATGTTGTCTATAGCTTAAAGAACCATCTAATAAAAGTAAAATAGCCTCGTTTCATCAGCTTTATAAATGTCATTAGGACTCCACATCTATAGTAGTTCCGGAAGCTTTCTCCCCATGTGCTTTCTTAAACTTGATCTCGTGTCTGGTTTTCCATCACGATAGCCAACCATCCGTAGCATTGAAATTGGCATGACCCAACTTTGCCGCAAGCTCGTCTGCCTTAGCTTTCAACATTGGCCCATTAACACAAACTCCTCTTCCAGTTACAATAGAAAACCATTGGTTCAGTGCCTTATCAACATATGGGTCCTTTCCTCCTCGTTTCCGCTTTCTTGATTTTCCTTCCGTTTCCAGGTTTTGAATCTTAGTACCATTTTCATCAAAAAAAATGAATATTACAGTATGCCGACAGCCTGCTAAATACCAGCAAATCTACGCCTTTATCCAGCAAGGTTGGACAAATCATCAAAGTCAGTTCATAGTTATTATCCATTGACATGTTAATGTTTGATGACAGGAACGTTTGATCTTTAGTTATAAAGTATAAATATAAAAAGAATTAGAGTAGTAATACATTGCGAGGTTTATATCCATTTGTAACTATTTAATTCTCATTGAGAGTTACATATATGAAAGCCTATTTAACAAATAAAAAAATGATCTAAACATAATAGCAAGTGAGATATACATACATATATACATACATGCATATACATAATTATAAAGTATAAACAAAAAAATAACTAAAGTTGATATATATAGCTGCTGTGTTTTTTATTCAAAATGAACGACTTTTAATACATGTTACGGTTTAATATTTCTATTACGAACTGTCTTTTCGGTATATTTGATGAAGTCATAGACGGTTTGAAAAAGAATATTAAATTGACTAATCTCTAAAATAGAATAATTATCATTTAGCGGTACAGGCATATTCTTAAAAAGTAGATCAATAAAGTTATTGCGAATAACTGGTCGGTAAAAAACGACATGTTTATTCTTGTTGGGAAAAAAGATCTCTTCCAGGTTACAATAAGTTGCAATATAAAACGGATTTACTTGGTATAATTCTTCTGAATTCTTTTCAAGATAGCTGCCATACATATTAACTAGAGCTGCCCCATCTCTTATTCGATTACCTGTAGTTGTAAAGAAAAGAAGTGAGCATATTCGCGACAGCAATTCCATTGTCCGAAAGGCGGTGATATCGTAATTAAGGCTATTCGGCATGTTAGTACTCAACTTTACCAGATTTCTATAAAGAATACAATAGAAACGATCACATCACAGTTTAAATGATAACAGACTTTTTAATATTGGTTTTAGTAATTCTAGTTTGTATTGGTATCGTATACTTTCAACTTAATAAGTTACAATACTTTACTGGAATAAGTATGAAGGAAGCAGTTTGGCATGTTTTAGCCTAGAATTATATATTGTAATAAAATTAAATTTACATATATGGATCGATTAGAATATATTTTCTCCAAGCTAACAGATATTAAGATTTCTGAGTAAGTTGCAGGCGAAGATTCATATATAATAACTGTAGAGGAGCAAAAGAATCTAGTAAATTTAGCTTTATGCTTTTTTCCACAAGATGATATGAGAAAGAGTATTACCGTCGCAAATATGATAAAGTATATAACCAAGTTAGTTTCGAACAAAGGAAGAAGTTCCTTAGTTGTAGATCTATTTGAGAATAATACAGATATTAGTAAGATTAGTTTGATACAAAAATATGGACAGTATCTTCCAGATGAAATTATGATTGCCGTAGTTAATATAGTGCAGTCATTAAGCGGAAAAATGAACGTAGATGTCAAATCATTGAATAATTTAATTTTTACCAAAGACCTGGGTCGCTTTTCCGGAGTGGAGCCGTCACGTCCTAAGGTGGGATCCTCATTCGAAATTCGTATCTTTCCCTCAATTACCCTTTTTTATATCGTAATTGATTTGTTAAACTATTAACTTTAATATACTTATGTAGATCTTAAGATAATGTGTGTTGTTTAATAAGTTTTTGCTAAAATAAAATTCTTCGTTAGTGGGTTCTCATAAATATTTTGCGTATTCTCTGAACTTTGACACAAGACTTACTCCACTTTAATTGGAGGTGGAACTTTTAAAGACATACTAGCGATTGCACTCATAGGTAAAGATATCAACCGTTCGGACGTTGAACTCTTAAAAAAAGATTTCCTACCGTTTTCCCCATTCCTCACGCAGTTTAACTTCTTGTCTTTTGACACGTGCTATTGTAGACTTAGGAACATCAGTGATCCTTTCCAGATCACGATAGGAAGTGTTCGGGGCTTGGCTTTTTAATTTATCAAGCAAAGCTATTTTATCAGCTAATGTTAAATATTTTCTGGACATTTTAACCAAATGCAACAATCTTCTCGGTCAGTAGGCAACGGATACGCGACTTATTAATTTTATCTCGGCACTTTCTGAAATGAAACCAAAAGCACGCCACGTCGTAGCACAACAAAACTAGAAACATCAAAGCGAATAACAAATTGAAACAACAAGAAACCGTTTTACCCTATAGGGGTGGGTAAAAGGTAAAATGGAGCGCAACACCACGAGATAGTATCGTTACTTGAAAAGCATTGGCTCAATTTGTTTTCTCGTCTTCAACGTCATTATTACTGCAAACGATGGTGTGGCTTTTGCTGCTGTAATTTTTTCGAGACATAGCAGACAAGCAATGTGGCGATATTTTTGTCAAAACGTGTGTAAGATGTGCGATGAATATGTCCCGAATAAATGGCTGCTGTCCACAATAAACGAACAAAATCATCTCTTTTTTGTTTCCGTTCTTGTTCATTTGTCCTAATTAATCGGCTGTCCCGATAAAGCGATGTCCCATATAAGCGGAATCCACTGTATACTGAAAGCGGGATTGTTTCTGTCCCGCCCTCGGGACATTTAATTTTTGGGCTAAAAATCGGGACGTCTGGCAACGCTGCTAATTTTACTTCAAACCAAAAAAAAAAAAAAAAACAAATACTATCACAACCTGCAAATAAAGCTAGCACGCACTACTGCAACTGATCAATTACTCTCATAAGACAATGTTCTTATAAAAAAAAAACCACATGCATTTTCCGTCTTGTTGTGACATTTTTAGTGAAAGCATTATTTGTACTAACGGGAAAAAAAATGCGTCGCTCACGAAAAAAATTTTCCCCCATTTTGGTCAGCTTTTCTATTGAAATTTAACACTGTGCGGCGGTCCCCTGGTCGATTGTGATCGACCCTAGTTCAGATGATTCAAAGTAATTAACTCTCCTACTATCTTGAAAGGTGGCAGTTTAATTTTTAATATCTATTTAAAAACTAGTATAAAATGGATTAGACATTGTAGATTTGTCTGTACACATTTAAATATTTTTAACCTTTTAACCGGCTCAAGAATCAAAACAACGCCTTTGTTACTTCAATCTCAGATCACACAATTCTCTTCAAAATTTCACCCCTTAAAAAATCCTCAATGACTTTATTTTTATTTTTTAAGAGATCTTTTACTTTAAAATACTTAAAATTACTTTTTAAAAAAAAAATACAACAAAAACAGAAGGCAAAAGAATATAAATTCTTCAAATACATGTATTCCTATTTTGTTCTTTCTTTTTATCCTTGTAGAAAAAGAATTGTATTTATTAAAATAAAATGAAAAATGCTAAAACAGTTTTATTCTGTAAATTTTCAAGTTTAAGTAATAGTATTACATTTACGAGTACTACAACTAAACAAAACAAAACGAAAAATGTAATTAGTTCTTAAAAAAAGAAAAGAAAAACAAAACCTTTATTGTACATTCTAAAAAAAAACATGGAAAATAGTAATTCTAATTTAATTATTAAGTTTAACCGAAAATGTATAATTTTTAACCCCCTGAATAATAAAATAGAATTATTTATTTGTTAACTAAAAGAAAAAAAACTAAGTTTGTGGTTAAAAAGATATGAATGCATTCTTGTTTTCAAATGGTGGCATTATTACAATATATACTTATAAATTTTGTTAAGCAAAAATATTATTGTACCTCTAGATTATAGAAAACAAAAAATGTTTATAAATGAAAAAAAAAAAACAAAACAACAATTACACAGTTTTTATTAAATATATTTTTTTGTTTGTTTTTATTTTGAATTCATTAAATTTTTAGTTCGTCCGACTATCCACACTCTTATGGTTGAGTTCTGCATATTGTTTTCTTTTTATATAATTTTCGATGTGTCATAGTTTATCCAAAAAGGTCCGGGACTGATTTCTTAAAACAAAAACACAAATTCGGGCACAACTTTTTACTAAACATAGAAACCTTGTGTATACAGAAATTTTCAACCAGCCGGTAGGGGCTTTTTTGAAGGCTGTTGAGAAATCGAGCATAATGTTGACACATAGGCCGTTTTCGAAAACATCATCTGCATCAAATTGCTTTTGCAAAATGTTCTTATACGCAAGCTGCGAAAGTCATTTGTTCGAAAACAACATCATAAATCACACTACATTTGCAGCATGTTCAATAATGCAGTGTTTGCAGGGCAGATGATCTTAAACGTCAACTGCGCTGCAAAAAAAGCAGCCACAAATCTGCGCTGTGCATTAAAAAAATTGGAAAAAAATGAGTGAATCCGAATATTCAGGGGAATCTCTCAGTCTCGTGAACAGCAAATACATAAAATCGGCAAGAAAAAAATCATGTAGATGACACTGATCAACGATACCAAATGACGTTTGCGTTAAGTATTGCAAATGACGAAAACCGCCATACTAACTCAAAGTTGTCCGTGAGGGGAATATTAACAGGAGTTGCATGAAAACAGTTCTGGATTGCTAGTAAAACACCTCGGCCATAGGGATTATCAGCCATCTTTTCGAAAAAAAAAACGTTGAAATCTGGAGGAAACAGCTCATGGTTTTTAATGTCAGGAATTACGAGTAGATTTGTTTCAGTAAGAACAATTAGGTCATAGAGGAGAACACTTTTGAGAATTGAGATATACGAGTACGGCAGAGATTTTAGAGTGCAAACCTCTTATATTTTGGTAGTAAATGGACAGGCATTGTGGACTGGAGGATACAAAACTCAGTTTGTTAGGAACTATAATAGTTATTTAAGTTTGAGCGAGTTCTTTGCAAGTGAGAAAGGCGTTTAGAGCTGCCATGCGAAGACAGCGTAACTGAGAAACTGTCATGGTAGCGAACGAAAATTTGCATCAATTCCACAGGCTTAATAGGAAGACCTTCTCGTTGAATCGAAACCATAATGTTGGTTTTGGTTATGTCATCAATGCACACGGAGTGGGTTTGTCGTGCGAGTAGGCAAGGTAAAGCCGAACAATTTCATAACTACTCGTATATAACGATTGTCATCAATCATATCCGAAATTTTTTTAGTGAGTTTGACAGTTGGTGAAAGGAGTAGGTCAGGTATTTCATGTGAGAATCGGATGCAGTCGAATTAAGAGAACGAGCGGATGAAGTAGGGACAGGTTGGTCAAGCACCCCGGAACTAGAATCTTGACTAGTGAGGTTGGATCAAGGGGATTGTTAGATGAAGATTAGGAAGGGGTGGTTGGGTTTGGTATATGGGAGCTAATAAAATTAGGATATTTGTCTGATGGGGCAACGTTAGTTGGAACTTGGGTAGAAGACGCAGAGCAAGGTTAAATAAAACTCCGTTTAGAAGCGGCTTTAAAGGTTTGGTGTTGGAGAGGGAGAGGATTTGGTGTTGCGACTCTGGTGTTCTGTATGGATTTAGCGAATTGAGGAAGGCGTGAGGAAAATCTTGGAAACATTTGAGTCATAAATGACCAGTTTGAGTCGAGATGTTGATGGGATATGGCTGAATTGTGGGTGGCTCTCTTTTCCTTTTTTAATAAACTTATGATCTTGATCTACAATATCCTTCCGTTGGGTGACGACCATCTTTGAACATCCAATCGTGCTTAGTGGGTATATGGTACGTATTTCAAAACACTGGCCGTTTTTGCTCTTGACTTCGCCAACTTTGATGTTTTGTATACCATATTTCTTCCTAAAAAGCTTTTGGATCCAGGACGGACTTGTGTGACGTGGGGCAGCTTGGTTTAAGAAAGTTTTTGGTGGCTTTAAGATTCATTTTTAAATTCTGTTGGTCCATTCAGGGAGAGTCCAGGATGTCCGAAAATCCATAATTATTGACAATGGTCGTGGGACGGGATTGGTGATCGAAGTTGCATTTATCTTATAGAGTTGATCGGGGGCTTCGGTGGTAGCGGTTAAGTTGGGGCTGCAGTGGTTGAGGGTGATGTATATAGCTCGTCGTGTAAGGATTTGTTATACGGGCTTACTGCAAATGGAGATGCCGCCAGCTTACTAGAGATGTGCTTTAATTCCTCCAATATCTGCATTGTGGTTGATGATTGGATGGATCCGATGTTTTTGGTGTGTTCAGCATGCTTGAGAAGAGTGGATTGGTCAGGCAACGTTGACATAATATTTCCCAACTGAATCAGTGAGACTTATCAGAATCTGCTAATTTAGTGATTTTAGAGTTCAGGGATTGAACAGCTGATTTTGTGGTGGTTATGCTGTGAATGCACTTAATTGAACTTCACATTTCAGTTTGCAATCGAGTCTGCAAGCCCAATTAGTTGCTGGTTATTACATTTTATAGCCAGCATTATAAGTACCAGGGAGATGGTCCGGCACTCTACACAGAAAAGGCAGAATATGAGCTTACACTCTTCGAGATGAGTTTTAGGGGTTCTGCTCAAACCAATTCATATGGGATGAAATTTCTTTCCACATATCTACAGGAAGACATGGTTAAATTAGGTCAGCAAAAGTAGTAGGTTATTATGTTTTTTTTTTTTTAAAGAACACGGTTCGAGTGGGGTCAAACACGAACCAAACTAGGAAACAGGTCAAACAGAAAAACAAATATTCACAAATTATCGTGGAGCGAAATTGAAACACGTCCGATCTTGACGGTGGTTTTCTGATATTTCATAGCAGTAGTCAGCTAAGGTAATAGAATTCTATAGACTGGCTTCAGATTCATCCAGAATGGTGGGTGATTGATAACAGATCAATGGAATTCTGCCAAGCATCAACGCGCCATTGTTTCTGATCCTCGTTTAGCGTGTGTGGAACAAACTTCGCACAAATCTTTCTTTTGCCAAGATTATTGTGTAAAATGCTATGAATTCTGCAGTTACTAATATTCAGTTGCTTAGACAATATTTTAGCCGTGCCTCGTGGACTAGAAGACAGAAGGAACCGCATGCGTTCAACATTCTCATCCGTAATGGTAGTAAAGAGGCGCCCCTCTGTTGGATCGTGTTTCAACGTTTAGCGACCCTTTTCAAGCCGTTAGTACGATACAAATGCCTTACCGCGACTTAAATATTCACTACCATATGCTTTGACATTTGAAGCGTTTCCGCACGGGTTCTGTCCAATTTAAAATATGTGAATACGTACTTGAGACGAATACTGTTGGCTATTTAATCAAACTATCACGTTGAAACTTTTACAGTGGCTAAAGAAAGGACGAAACGACATTGTTTCATCTGCAAAACGTAGTAGCGCCCCTTGAACATTTTATATAAAATCAATCCGAGAACTTTTTGAATAATCTATGTGTATCTGTGTATACCTGGCTCTTTTCAAACTTTTTTACGATAAGCGTTTCTTGATGGAAACCCGTCTCGCCAAGCACACTGGCATCCATATTTCTTTAGTTTTGAAAACGTATGTAGGTTCGATTGTGTCAGACGTGCCTGTTACAATTCGGAGCCACTCTTATTTGTTATGGTTCGGTCGATTTAACCAATGTAAGTGGGTGCCTTGTTTAATATTTTTTCACTCGAAGCTGTCCAGAAGTTTTCCTGATTTAATGAAGGTCGTTAAGCATTCCGTGGCATGAGGTAGGTCTATCAGGATCAGCATTGTATAAAGCTTTCTTTCTCGTATTGTATTTTGTCAAAATTAAGTTGCGGCGATTGATATTGAATCTCCACAAAAATGTCAGCTTCGGAGCTAGGTTACTGCTCTTAATTTGCAGCCTTCGATTGAAATACTCGTATACATATTGTCTAAGACATTCGACAGAGGCTTAAAACCGTATGGTTCTGAGGTTCTGATACATTTCCAAACTGCATAGATCCCGGGTTCCTTCTTGAGTTGCACGGTAGAACTGTATACTCGGGTCAGAAATTCGTTTATCTCATGCAGCTCCCTGTATCTCCTGTCATATACTGTCTTGTAGACAAGAAAAGAGTGATGGTATTCGGCTTGATATTCCTTAATTTAGTCCAGCATTTGTTGAAATATTAAATTGTGCTAGCAGATCGGATGTCCCAGGAGGGGAAACTACACTGAGATGAGACGTTCACACTATTCCAGAAGACCTACTCGTACATATGAGTACGATTGCTTTTCTTGTAGATCGTGTATAGAGACCTAATATTCCGGCACATTGGTATATTCTTGAGCATTCAGATTCGCTCGTGCATCACTTTTACACAAAAATATTATCGCCGTATTCAGCCAATTTTTTCCAACAAGTAAGTTTGACATGTCCTCGTCTGCTTTCTCCATATCGAGTCGGCAATTGTTGATAATGTTTCTTAAATGTATCTACCACTCTAAGTGAATATTTCGCGTTGCAAGTGCGTGACTATTTGGCAGTTGCTAGTGTCGTTGTGTAGTTTCTGGACCTCTTTTCGGTCACATGACACTTCGAGATTGTTAGAACCGAAACCTTTTTTCTACAAGGCAGTGGTCTGTTTCTTTTTGTTCGTAGATTCTTCGTTAACTCTTCTTAATTTAGGCTTGAACGGTGGCTTGTATGTCATACACATATGTAGGTCTTTTCTTGATGAGTGGGACACTGGAATCATATACTGTTTGCATCTGTGCTTGATATGGCATAGCTATTGCATAGCTATTGCATAGCTATTGCATAGCTATGGCATAGCTATTGTTGTTTGAAAATCGGGCACTGTAAGGACATCTACCATGGAATGTTCCATTCCTTCCTTATGTTCAATTTGTGCCTCGCATCAAAAAGCGCATGATTGATTTTTGTAATCAGCCTTCTGTAGAAAGCCTGGTTGCTTTGTAGATTCTAATATGAGCGAATCTATTGCGTCAAGTTCGGACCGCCGGAAGCCTTTGTCTTTTCACGTATTGGACAGGTTTTATTTTTCATTTCCTTGATAGAATTATGCAAAAACCAATATTGATACTTGTAAAAGCGTTTGTATTTCAAATTATTCCGAAAAATAGGTCTATAACGTCCGCTGCTATTATGCGATTCCTTACGAGTCTGCTCGTCTGCAGATCTCATGAATTAGGTGGCGCTACAGCTCGTAGTGAACCTGAGTCTGCTTCGAGTTGCGCATTCCAAGTCGGTTGAGGTCCCTTTTACTTTTGTGCAACACCTAAGGTCCTCCTATACTGCATTGTCCCCTCAGGTCAGTTTCGAAGACTCTGCGGGACGGAGCATTGGTGTCCATTCGCTCTACGTGTCATAGCTAACTTAGGCGACTGATGCGCAGTTTTCTGACTAGGTCGATGTCGCTGTACAACTCGTATAGTTCGTCGTTGAATTTTGTCCTCCAAAACCCGAATATTTTACGAAGAAATGCTTCTGCGCCATAAAGTAGGACTGCGATGATCTTATATAGAGTCTCGTTGTTTTCCGGGTTGGGCCTTACTACTGAATTGTATTCCTAGCCCAAAGAAACAGCAATCGACAAGAGTTGTTCTTCGTTTTATTTCTGCTGAGGTGTTGTTTTCAGAATTTATAGCAGAGCCAAGGTAAACAATGCCCTTTACTATCTCGAAATTATAGCTGTCCATTGTGACTTTCTGTCCAATTCGGAGATGTGGTGTCTCCACATTTTTTTTTTTTTTTGCAGCTCCCAATTATGATGGTATCATCGGCGTACGCTAGTGGTTGCACTGACTTTTGAAAGGTTGTCCCTTCAGTGATCACTTGTGAGTTCCGCACAATTTTTTCAAGTATGGTCACCTTGTCTAAAACCTTTTTTGTCATCAAAGGTCTCGGTTAAGTTGTTACCGACCTTAACCGAGCGGCGAATATTCTCCATCGTCATTCGCCACAGGGATGACAAGACATGACTCTAAATTTAAAGCTCGTCTCTATTAATGCTGTCATACTCGTATGCAGCCAAAATCGACGAAAAGATGATGGGTATCGATTTTGGCGTTTTGAGCTTTTTCCAGGATCTGCCAAAGTATAAAATTTGTACGATTGTGGATTTTCTTAGACTGATACCACACTGATGTGGCCTACCCAGGTTGTTGAGGAAGTGTTTCAGGAGTTCACAGAATATGGAGGATAAGATCTTGTACGCAATGTTGAGATTCCATTTATCAGGCATACACTCTTCTGACCAGATCTGAGAAATGAGTTGGTGTATGCTCTCCACAAAGTCATTTCCTGTAGCTTTGAATACCTCGGCCCGAAGGCGTCAGGTCCGGCTGATTTATAGGATTTTAACTTAGATATTGCTATCCTTACTTTGTTCTGGTCGTGTGGACGGGGGTTTTGGCTATCATCATCTAAGTTGAATGGTCTATTCTGTCTGACGTGCGGGATGTTGGTTTTTGTCGCCGTTTTACAGTCTGCACCGACTGTGAATCTACTACAAGGTTTCCTTCTTCATCTCTACAAGCTTTTGCACGGGTTTTCTTACCTTGATAAGTTATTTTTACCTGTTGGTGAAACTTCTGTACTTTGTTCCTGAACTACAACCTCTCAATATCTTCGATCGCGCGTTTCTCATCCTATTTTTCTTCTTCTGGAGAAGCCGATGTTCTTCCAGTCTGTTCTGCTCGTAGACCTCAAGACCAGCTCTCGTGCTTCGTTGCAGGGCCGCTTTTTTAGGCTTCTTGTTCAGCTGCATGTCCTTGCCAGCATTCTTTATCAAACCAAAGACTTCTTGGTGGTGGTCGAGTGAAACCCAGCAAATCAGTTGCGGTGTCTCTGATGACATGTTGGGAGCGCCGCCACTGGTCTTTGGTACTTTATGCTCTAGTGTCATAGGAGTTGTGGAGAGATTTCGGGATAAGTGTTCGGCGATGATTCTGGCGATCTCATGCGAATGCAGTTTTTCCACGTTATATATTTTCACAGTAGTGAAAAGTGGTGTGCTTGGGAAATCCGCATTTTCGGACGTCCAGAATACTGGAGGCATGTTTTACGTCGATCGCAATTTGATTTAGCGTTTTATGATCCGGAGACCGCCATGTGCAATTGTGTATATTGAGATGAGGAAACCGTGTGCTTGCTATAGGGATATTACGTATCTGTTGCCAGACGTAGTACCATGTTGCTCACCAACTATCCTATCAAATAAATTTCCTTATGCTTTTAATATTCACTTTTTGGATGGCAGTTGTACCCGCTCTGTGTTAAGTTCTTTCTTCGTTTACTGGGGTAATTAACTACAAAATCATCCATATTTTAGGTCGCTTTACAATATGGAGCTATTTTGTGTAGTTAGGGAGTTGTAACCTACAAGCTGGAGCGATCAGATCATTTAGATAATAGTGCCTGTAATCCGATTAGCAGTATGATCGCAGTTTTAGATACTCTGCAAGATCCTCCGTCACAATATCTATTTCCAAGTTCTGTCTTAAGGTAGCTTACACAAGATTATAATTGAATTGACCTCTGTTGTCGACTTTTCAGCACAAACCTTCGTATTGTGACTGAATTGAGCTGATGTGTAGAAGTTTACACGATTAGATTCAGGACTCCACCTCACTCCATTTCCAAAAGGATTTGGGACCCACATCGTGTCGATATATTTACTAATTATGCTGTTTTGAAAGGGTGCTCCCATTTACTTCGCCCCAGCACTGGAATTTGAATCTGAAGTTGTGAATAGAATGGGGGCAGCATATACGGGAACGAATCAGACCTCAAAGATAAGGATTCCAGAGTGTGACATTCAAGGTCGGTATAAGTTTTTCAGAGTCACACCATATTCAGCCGCGTTGTCATAAGAAATTGAAGCAGCAATTGTTCCTGAACCTTACCGCAAGGCATCGCCAATAATGCGCTACTGCATGCCTAATCAAGTCAAATGTACAAAATGCTTCCCAATTGACGTAATTCCAGCCATTTTATGAAGTGTCTCACAACATAATTTCGTCATTCTCCCATACTTTCCATACCTCCCATCCAAAGCCACATTTCACCACCTAATGCCTGAATTTATATCTTTTATTCATTTGCATAAAACATCATTTCAAGTCGCAATCTTTCACAAATCCACGACAAACTAATAAACAGAAAAAAACAAACAAATACCTTGCCGAGTTTACAAATAAAGAATAAACACAAAAAAAGATAAAAACCAAACACCAATGTCTCTAAAACAAAATCCTTAACAATTCTAAATATTTAAAATTGTAATCTAACATTTTTATTTACCTCCTAAAAGAATTATAATAAAAGCTTCTATTTAAAATGGAAAACAAAAAAAATAAAGATTGGCAACTGAAAAAGGGAAAACTAATCGAATTTTAAACAAAAACAAAATATGTGAGCAAATAATATCAACTCAGGTATATCACGTAGATCGTTAATATTAGTAAAATAAACACAATAAGGCATTCAGTAAAATTATACAAATAAAACGTAAAAAACTAAAAACTACAAAAATCTTTAAAACAAAACAATTAAAACCATCTTCATCACGTTTATCCAGAGTGTTTTTTGAATTGCCCAAAGAACCTCCCTCATTTCATTTCGATTTCTTTCTTTTTCATTTAAGAGAATTCTCAACAGAATAACAGGAAAATAAATTCGATTGCACAAACAGAAATATAGATCGCATCCATTGGGATTAAACAACAAAAAGTATTATTACTAAACAAAATGAAAATAAAAGAAAATGAATTAATGAATTAAAAATAAAAGAATTGTAAAATTAATATTATACAGATATACAGTTTTAAAGAATTATTATATTATACATAAAATCTATATATACATAAAATTATTAAAAAAACAAAAAAAAAAAATTATTATTACGAAAAAATATATATAATATACAAAAATATATGGAATTCGTTTTTTATTTGTTGATCTAGTGTTCCGTGGCCAGGTCTAGGTGGTCATTGAAATTTTTTTAGGGAAGCTATGAAAGCCTTACTTGGGATTGAAGCCTAGCTGAGCAACTAGCTGTGGAGTATGACATCGTTTTTTAGCCTGAGTGATGCTCCGTAACTAGCGGAAAACCGATTGACAAAAATGCAGAGGAATACTGTCAGAAACGCTACCCTCTGAACTATCAAGTCCCCCGCGTGACACCAATGAGCTTGACATGAAAGTCAAGGAATTTACTCTGGCTCTCAATCAGGCTATGGCCGCTACCCGCCCTTTTATTCAACTTAGAGGCAAGAAAAAGCCACATTCGTGGACATCAGCTCTGGGACTGCTTAGAAACACTTGTAGACAACTTTTCAATGTAGCAAGAAGCACAAGAAAAGTGACTGAATCCCTCAAATTATATAAAAAAGAACTGGGCAAGGCAAAGCGACAATCTTGCAGGTCATTCTGTGACAAAATCACAAAAGCCTCCCTACAAATCCTATGATGCCTAGCTGTTTGAAAAAACCCGATGGCTCCCGGACAACCTCACTTAACATGCTATTGGTACTTTCCATGTAACTCCCAACTCGCGGCCAGGAGCAGCCCAAACAGGCCTACTGCAACCGGGACCAAAATTCATGGTCTGATTAGAAGAGAAAAACTGCTCTGGGCGCTGCATAGTTTCAAACCATAAAAGTCTGCTGGTACGGACGGTATAATACCTGCCCAGCTATAGAGGTCCTTAAATACTATTTTGCCTGTGCTAGACAATATTATGAGGAGCTGTGTAGAACTGATGCACATTCCACTGTCATGGAGAGAAGTCAATGTGATATTCATTTCCAAAGCTGGAAAATGTTCGCATATTGTCCCAAAGGATCTCAGATCTATAAGTCTATCATCTTTCATTCTGAAAACTCTAGAACGACTGATTGATATCCATATACGAGCTAAAATTGTTCCAAGACTTCTGTCAACGGCAGAACAAGCCTACTGTAAAGGAAAATCGGTGGAAACTGCTCTGCACTCTTTGACTAGCCACATCGAACGATCGCTACAATATAAAGAGTACACAACGGTTGCATTCCTAGACATAGAGGTCACCTTTAACAAAGTAAACACATCCGCAATCACGACTGCGCTGTCAACTATGCAGTTAGACGATTCACTTGAGGAGTTGATCAGTCTCATGCTAAGAAGCAGAATAATCAACTCCAAACTGGGTGACTCCTGCTAAAAGATGCGTCAGCAGAGGTACGCCGCAAGGCGCTGTCCTCTCTCCCCCTTCTCTGGAAGTTAGTAGTTGATGAACTACTGATATACCTGGAAGCGGGTGGTAGCAGAGTGATTGCTTATGCAGATGACGTTGCTATAGCCGTCTCAGGTAAGCATCTCAATACCATTAAAGAACTCCTTCAAGTAAATTTCAGTAGATTAACTCCCTGAGCAGATCGCTGTTGATTGGGAATAAACCCCCATAAAACTGATCTTTTCCTCTTTTCCAGGGAATACAAAATTCCAATTATAGGCCCTCCTTCAATTTACAGTACCAGTTAGTATTTTCCGATACAGCAAAATATCTGGGTCTCATTTTTGACAGGAAACTAAACTGGAAACTTAACATTCAAGAACGATTCAATAAAGTTACAATAGCTTTATTCTCTTGCAAAAAAAAGTTGGGAATAAATGGGGCCTTCAACCTCGCATAACCCCCTGGCTATACATCTCGGTCATAAGACCGATACTCACCAACGGTTGCTGTCTGGTGGGCGACCGTATACAATGCAGTCAACTTCAGAATATTAGGAAACAGAGTCCAAGGAACAGCATGTCTATGCATAAGCGGAGTCCTACGCTCTACTCCCTCAACGGCACTGGACTTCACTTGACACCCCTCGATATTTAAAGCAGGCAAGTAGCTGCGACTGCAGTTTAAAGCGACTACACAGTGGACAAATAATTTATTTGGCCACGTTAGCATTTTTAATACATTAAGAATCCTCACAGAGAACATCGATTACACCATACCATAACTTTGGTTTGACAAAGACTTCCATGTAAGTTTCCCCTCTAGATCCCTCTGGGAGGAAGATTCTTTCATGGAGTACAAGTCAACCCACTTCTACACAAATGGATCTAAAACCGAAAGCGGAGGTGGTGGCGGTGTTTTCTCAGATGAGCTAGATCTAAGCCTCTCTTTCCGTCTTCCAAATCACTGTAGCGTGTTCCAGGCGATTAAAGAAGCTCTGTCCTGGCTGAAGAAAAACGTGATAACTGCAAAGGATATCCGCATCTTTTTGGATAGTCAGGCCGCTATCAAGTCCCTGGACTCGGTCTCATTATATTCTAAAACCGCCCTTGAATGCCAATCATCTCTCATGGAGATGGCAGAGCAGTTCAACATTCACCTTTGTTGGGTGCCGGGCCACAGGGACATTCCAGGGAAATACAGAGCCGATGAACTCGCCAAAATTGGAACCACTCTGCCTATTCTGCCGGAAAAGGGTAGCATAGGTATACCAATCGCTACGTGCAAACTAACACTAAAGCTAGATGCCAATAAAAGAACAGACCTTAGGTGGACTGTTGGGCAAACATGGCTAGCGACCAAATAGATCTGGCCAGAGCGGCTTTGGCGATTTTAATGTCAAGCTAATCAAAGAGGGCGATTTATTCAGCTATTTTGGTATTTCGGTACTAACTTTTCGGCGACTTGTGTGGCTGCGTCTGAACTCGGCGATTGTTGGTTTTGATTTGAAATTGAATTTTACTGCGAAGTGGCACAGCCATGTGAAATGAAAAACGTCAGATATTACGGAGTGCGTTCACCAACATCTGACGTATCCACATAAGCCAGCGATCACATTATTTGAGGGCAGAGGACCGGAAAGAAGAACCTATACGGCATCACCGCCGGAAGCGGATGGGGTTATTAAATTTGAGGCTGAACTTAACTGAACTATAACCAGCACACGGCTTCCACACCTTGATATCACCAGATCAATGAACCATCAACCAAATTGATTATATTCCGATCGAGGCAAATCACTCCTTTGGATGTCCTAAGGTTCCTAATAGAATCGACTCGGACGATTATCTTGTTGTAGCTAAGATACGAATGTGGATAACCGTAATAGCCCAAAGCCAGCGAGCCACTGTAACGAAGACCAACGTGAAGAATCATCGCAGGATGTTGTGCCACTTATGCCCAGCATATTTAAGTGCTTAGCAAAAATCGAATGCCCTGTCACGACGCCAGTAATAAACCTTCAATCCTTCCTGCTGAAGGACAGCAGAAATGGCGCGGACTTCCTAGAGATGTTGGGAAGCATTAATTTCCCTGCATCCTGGAGAGTTATGCCATCTGCAGTTGTGTTCATATGGGACCCAACTGCCAATGGAAGCATTAACCGAGGACGCAGGCAGACTCAACGTACTCGTAGGTTGCCTGCCAAGTTCATCTGCGATTTCATTTCACGTGATCCCATTTGACCTGGGACCCATACAATGGTCACTGAATATAGCCTTCCGATTGCGTTCAGTGATCTCGTGCATATTTGAAATAGCTTGGAAGTCGTAAGGGGCTACGCGCAGCTTGGATGTCGCCGCAGATGCAAATGCTTTGCCCCCTCCTCCGGTTAACCGCAATATACAATAGTTCGCAGCCAGATGTAAGCTTTCCTAACGTGAAGTGAAATCTAACGTTGTCGTCCTCTAGAAAGACAACATATTGGTTTTGGAGCCGTCCGTGGAGACTTGACAGCAATACTTTCCTGGGCCAGATTCTGGCCGAAACGAGTCCTGGGCACGGGGAAAGTCGATTTCATATTTTTTCCGCAACAGGAGTTCCGGTGTCATTGCATCGGACGGCATGTCCATAGGACCAGAGTCATAAAACAGCCGAAACGCTTCAGTGCGTGTTGTACGAGTATCAAACACCACTTCATTTTAAACGGAAGACGGCTTTCAGAGTGCAGCCCATGATATGAATATCAGGGGCAGGGAGATTCATAACTGCGTCTAGAGCGGAGCCAGAAGTGCTGGGGAAAGCCCCCATGCATCCGAGATAGACCGTTCTTTGGAGTGGGTTTATTCCACCAGACAACCGACGCATAGGATATAATTGGACTTATCATAGCCATCTAGATCCAAAGGACCCTTCTCGGTAACAGACCCTAAGTCTTACCGATAGCTTATCTGAACTGCCAGAAGGCCAGTAGCGTTTTAGAGACTTTCGACGTAAAATTTTTGGTCCAGAGAAGTTTGTTATCCAGGATGACGGCCAAATACTTAGCTCCTTTGGAGAATTGGATGGTGATGCCTTTAAGCACTAGATGAGTCAGACCAGGCAGCTTCCTCCTGCTGCTATAGAGAACAACCTCAGTTTGAGAATTGACTGAAAGGCCATTACCAGTGCACCAGTCGTCGATCACGGCTAAGGCTGCTGCGCTTCAGAGCAGGCAGTCGTTAGACGCGATCCCACAGACAGCACAGTTATATCATCCACGTATTGAGCAGTGGTGTCGACCAACATGTACCATAGCATTGGGGACAGAACGACGCCTGGCAACAACTGTTTATCCCGCCACCAATCGGCCAATATGTCCGAAGCCAGCATCCGCAATCGTCGTATTCACCAGCATTGCTTTTATCCACAAGACTAGTGAATCGTCTACGCCGTGTTGTCTGGACGAGTTACACATGCCAGATTCTGAAGCGCACTCTCGTCGGAACTCCCGCGTTGCTAGGCGTGTTGCAACGCCGACAGAGAATGTATTCGCAAGGTGGTTTTGCGCACATTGATCTCCACCATTCCTCGATGCTTTTTAGCATTAAACTCTTGGCGAGCGAGTAGTCCTCCTTTGTCACTGTTCGCCAGGGATTCGGTATGTATGCCAGTGCCAAGCTAGCAGTGAAAAATCTCTTCAGAGTTGCCAGCAGCTGGTCTATACCTTTTTGTAACATAACTGGGTATATACATACCATCTGTGCCAGGTGACTTGAAGCCATCAAAGGAAGCAACCGCATGTTTATTGGCCTCATCCGTCACCACAACTGATGACATATACCAGCTACGACGTATTGTGTTATCCAGATCACTACCAGCTTCGTTGATAAGAGCTAGTAGTGAGCTGGTTCCAATTAGGTTACCTGGAAAGTGAGACTCATGCATAAGACGGAGAGTCTCTACTTTCGACTCAGCATATGTAGGTACCGTCAGATTTTCTGAGTGGTTCCAGTCTTGTTGATCTCCGCCTTTTGAGGACTTTGGCCAGCTTACTGGTTTCACCGATAGTTTCGATCTTTTCGCAAAAAGCTTTGTAAGCTGCAGGTCTGCGTTCCACCAAGGAACGGGCGATCTGCAGGATTGCTTACTAGCTGAACGTACCATTTCGAAACACTTGGTGAGGGTGCCGTTCAGGTTTTTCCTTAACGTCTATAGGAGTCCGATGCTGCTAGTGCCATTTTGCCATTATCACCAAATGCTCTCTCTACCTTCTGAATGGTCATTATTCAATATCAGCAGGGAACCGTCTAGAATTCTCACGGGATCTTGTTCTGAGCTGCGTCTGCCATTACACCAACTTGCTGTATCTTCGACTTGCATAGTTAAAGCGTCGGTGTATGTGTTCTCAGGTAGGGTGATATTTTCCCGCTCTTAAGCTGAGATGGTCCCTAAATTTTAAGGGCATTGTGTGATGCTGACGCCTTTCGAATAAATTGAGCATGTTGGCACTAATGTGTGCAGTACGCAGGCATACTTAAGCTACGCCACCTAGTTCACGCAGGAAATTGTCCACCTCATCTTCTTCAAAGCTTACGTTCGGTGCGTGTTACGATGTAATGGTGGTCTAGTCTAGAATCTTTTCATCAATATACACATTCTATGATATGACGTCTAGCCGCGATTCTGATTCTGGTGTAAGCCTAAGTCGGGCTCACATACGCTTCAAGCTGATTTTATAGAATATAGTAAGACAGTGTTCCCAGTTGGCCAATACATCATACCATCTTATATCGCTCAGTCCAAGGATATCCATTTCATATAATGGCCGAAGTTCACCTACAAATTATTCAACCGTACCCTAGGCGTTTTGTTTCGCTTCGAAAAAATCGGATTTTAAGTTGCCGCATCCAACAGACCTTTAACACCTTTTGTGAATCAGAAGGCTCGCCATTTGTCACTTTCATTTTGCAATTTTTAAACAAATTTCCCAAGGGCCTCGTATGCAGGGGTCTCATATGCCGAAAGATGTGACATTTGATGTTTGTCCGAGACCAAGGGGCAACATTTTAATCAAAAAGCCATAAGGGCCTATAAAACATTTAAAATGCACAATATTAGTGTGATCGCTCTCGCTATATGCAGCGCAGTGCTATATACACTCTTTGTGAATGCAATGGATTCATATGGATGTCTAAAAGACGTAGGTGGTCGTCATTTGTGGACTAGCTGCATAGCAAATAATCTTCAGGTAGGCGTTATGCACGTTCTGCCTGTCACCCATTTCAAGGCAATTTACCTCACAAAGGTGGACGAACCACGTTTTCCACATTACAATGGGTGTCGTAGGCGTTATATGACTCGGTGAAGACGGTTGAAAATTTCCTATAGAAGTACCCGATTAATGGTTCAATTCAAGCCAGCCACGCTGCCGCAGATGTTTCAAATTCTCTGCTTCAGTGATTCCATTCAAAATTCATTCAAATTGCATAGTCCTGTCACATTTCATGGAAAGCGTCAAGCGCAAATCTGCCAACCGTTAACCGTGTAACATTTGTAAATGTTTGCTTGTCAACACCGGCAATTGTCGTCAACAAATTAACAAAACGAAAAGGAAACGTATAAATAAAACCAACCCTTTCACTTTAATTCTGCTTCATCACGCCACTTACAGGTTTCAGAGTGTGTAGATTCAGCACACCTTGCAACACCGTTAGATATTGTCGAGAATTTTCCATTTTCAGTTGCACAATACTTAGAAGCGATGACCACGGAAACCGAGGACCGACAACTACAACGAAAATGTTAACGTTAACGTCAACGCCAATCCCGACGAGCATACAACGAAAACAACGACTCGACGACGTAACGGTGCCAGTGGCACGTATAAATAAACCAATTTGATGATGGAGTCGTTGTAACTGTTGCAAAGGAAAAGCGTCACATCTGCGTTGACATTGATATGAATAGAGGAAAAGTTTTGCTTTTGATGTATACCATAAGTCAAGTGTACACATTGCAATTAGAAGAACGCAATCACAAATCAATCAGAAATGCAATAAAACAGATACGACTCGAGGAGGAGTTGGTTTTGATTGTAATCAAATCCAACTGAAAGTATGCAGTTTGGGGTGCTCGAAGCTGGCGTAAATTGGTTTCGGTTAGGGTGCCGCAGAGAACTGCGTCCAAGCAGACGTGACGCGTGCAGCAAATGAGTTTTAATTGCGTATAATTAGACATGAATTACTGCAGTTAGATTCAAGAGATTAAGTGAGTGAAATATAATACGAAAGAGACCTTGATAAGACAAGAAAGTGTGTTTTAAAAAGAAAATTGTAAAAATATAGTGGAATATCGCTGTGGTTCCACGGGGTTCTGTTTTGGGACCTTAACTATGCTGCATAAATCACGATGATGTGCTGCCACTGATTTTTATTATTGAGTTGCAAAAATAAATCGTTTAACGGGATCTCTTTGAATTCCTGTTATAAGTTTTACAAATTGGTCTGGGACAGTAGCTATCAAATGTATTATCTTTCAACGCAGAACATACATTTGAGATCGTTTATGTTCCATGGAGCAAGCTAAAGTTGATGCCTCTAAGACAGACAATTGCCTGTAATCCAACTGGTTGAGGTTGTACTGGTTGTACATCCGCTGATTTGCTTTGAGTAAAAGGAAATATGGTCATATCGTTTTAGGTGAAGTACAAATCGGGCAATATTATTATATACGACATTGAGCTTTCGTCTGGAGTCGTAGCCGGGGCAGCAGAAGATTTCAGAACAATATAGCAGAATCGGTATTAGAAGGGTTTACGCTAAAAAGAGCTTTGTCCGTGTAGGAACAAAGCGATGTGCAGTCCAGAGAGCACGTAATCCACCACATATCTTACCTATAGTGGCGTTTATGTGGGTAGACCAAGTAAGGGTCCGGTTAAATATCAGGCCCAGGTTATTAGCGCAGTCGACGTACTCTATTGGACTTTGGGCTAGTTGGATTGGTGGAAAGTGTATCACAAGTGCTTTTGTTTTCTGGGCATTAAGACGCAGTTCGTTCTTAGCTGACCAACCAAGTATACGCTGGAAATCTTCATTCACCTGCGCAGTGGCTTCGTGAACCAAGTTCATGGGAAAACTTAAGTGGATTTTTTTTTATAATTTACGCGCGCCTAAGGGGTTGATACCCTTTTACTGTTGCCAGGGCGCGGGCGGAATCAGAGCATCTGATGATCTGAGCATCATCGGCGAACATATGAATTGCACTATGCACGAAAACCTTTGGCAGTTCATTTACGTAGAGCGAAAAAAGCAATGGCCCAAGAATGGAGCCTTGCGGTACTCCCCTCTTTATTGGCAAATAGCATGAACATCTGTTTCCCGCTACAACCTGTTGTCGTCTTCCTTCTAAGTAAGAAAATATAAGTTTTGTAGAGGGCAATGAAAATTTAAACTTTTTTCTAAGCTTTAAGCAAAGTATAGTGTGATTAACGGTGTCGAATGCTTTTGAAAAGTCAAGTAACGTTAGTATTGTAGCATGGTTGTCATCAACAGCTTTCCTAATTTCGTCAATTACCAATAATAACGCAGTCTTGCAACTTCGTTTTTGACGGAAACCAGATTGATTCTCACAAAGCCGATAGATTTGAATCTGTTTGAGAATACATTTCTCAAAAACTTTTGAAAGGAATGGCAGAATTGAGATAGGTCTGAATTCCACTGCATTTTTATTCGATTTCTTTGGAATAGGAATAATTTTAGCGTCTTTCCAATGAGCGGGAAAGACTGACGTTGTTAAAATTGAGTTGAAGACATGTGTTATAAGAGGCAGTAAATATGGAAGCAGAAGCTTAACAAAATTTGGATGAATTTCATCGATCCCCATAGCGTTTGATTTGATCGATAGTACCGCTTCTGCAACGCCTTCCTCGCGTAATCTGTAGAATTCAAAGTATGATTCTCTACAATCATTCGGTGGTTGGTCGAAAGTAGTTAAGCTTACTGAGGGTGGATCACTTGACATTAAAAAAGTTGAGTTAAGGTGGTTGCAGCCTATATCATCGGGAGTTGTAGGCCTTTGTTTTCCTAACCCAAGTTCACGGATATGTTTCCAAACCTCTCTGCCTGAGGAGCCGCTACCGAACTTCTGATAGTAGAAGGCACGCTTGACGTTTCTTATTTTAGAAACCGCTTCATTACGTCATTTGCGATATATATTCTGTGTTTTTTCCAGCTTTTATAGGCATCATCACGCTTTTTCATAAGCCGTAGGATATTAGGGATAAACCATTGTTTTTAACGGCACATGTTTGTTAAAGAGGAAAGCAATTTTTTCCTGCAGAAAGTTAGTTTGATCATTGACAAGGGGCATCCGATAAATACGCTCCTAACTTGTGCCTATAGTATCAGCTTGCAATTGAGCATAATTTAAGTTATGGAAATCTCTAAACATGACTTTAGATTCAACAAAGTCAATTTTAGCTTGGTAAGTTATATATATATCAAGTCAGGCTTAGAGAATGCAGGTGCTGAGACTTGGCTATATAACAGGACTTTACCCATATCGGATACAAAAATTGAATCGATCAGAGCTGAAGCAGTGGTCGTAAAATGGGTAGGGGTAGCCGTGTTAACTGGGTTTAGATCAAGCGATTTCATATGTTCCAAAAAGCCTATGGAGCTGGATGTATCTAACAGATTACAATTAAAGTCGCCGCATATAATGATGTTAATGGCAATGTAGCCTTTTTCCTCAAGGGTGGTAAAGAGTGGAGCAAAAGAGATGGAGTTATTTGGTCTGTAGACTACACCAATCAATATTTTCTCATGACTGCATTTGATGTTTATGAAATAGTATTCGAGAGAACAGTTCTGGCTTGATTTGCATACAAATTCAAAATTGAGTGTATTCCGAACATACGAGTACAATGCAGCTCCCCCTCCGGCGCGACCGACCCTATCAGACCGAAGAAGCTAAAATCCTTTTACTTTATAAATTTCATTTGGTACGTCAGCATGAAACCATGTTTCAGAAACACATACGAGTATAAGGCGAGTATATCAATTTCAGGAAAGTAATCCTCCGGTTCTGTAGATTATGTCTTTGGTGATACTTATGAAACTTCCAAGTACTGCACTCATAACCTATATTGATTCTTCATTTGAATAGGCACAGCTTGGTTCTTGTGATGAGAACACTGCTTCTCTAGTCCTTATATACAATTCGAAAAGCATTTGCCTTCCCGTTCGGTGTCAGTGTGGTCTGCCGAGAACTACGAGTACCAGAGTCGTCAATACCCACCGCTCTAGTTTTCTTGAGGGTTCCTAAGAGACTTGGTTGTCTGGTGGATCTTCGGGAATTCGTTTCGTTGCTTGGACGACTCATTAGAATTCGAGACCATTTCACCATCGTCTAAGTGCTTGAGGACTGTAATGAAATGTTCTCTTCATCTAGTGGCCTGATCCTGGTCCCAAATCAGAATGTTGTCATTCAAACTCTTCACTGAACGTGGTTTTGAATTACGAGTAACTCCGACAAATGAGTTCTTTGACACAGAATCCAACTCTTGCCCCTGGTGGCTGCTTCTTCGGCCTTTGAACCCTTCTGTGCACTTCCTTCTTTTTGCTGTGAATTTAGGCTTTTAGCTGGGTTTCCTCTGTTGCTAAGACCGCTGCAGGTCGAACCTTCACTGTACGCCAATCTATCGGTTTCCGGGTGTCTACCGACAGCCATATACGACGACTTTTCTGCCCCATTACCGACGTACATAACGTAGCCCAGTAGGTCATTCATATTTTCCTACATCTTGCCGTTGACTGTTTCTGCTTCTATGGCAAAAGTTTTATTGAATTGAGTTGTTGGAGTACTTGGAGAACCCTTAGCCTATCGGTATTGATTCCGGTGCTGTTTTATGAATGCAGTTCGAATGTCCGATGTCAGCTCCAAGTCTGTTTCGGTTGTCTGGAAGACAGTTTCTGAAGCGCGAGAAAATCAATCTTCTCGGATAATTTCATCCGAGATCCAAGCGATCTTGTGTGATTTTGCAAAGTCCACAAACCGCATACAGCTCTCATATAAGGCCTCGGCTTTAAAATCCCCCATCGTCATAACAAAGTCTTTATTAGGGTTTCGGTTTTAGATGAAGCCTTATGGTGGTTATAGAAATTGTCCGTATTATCGTTAGTCGCGTCTTCGAACGGACTGTAACACAGTATGATGGTTATTACTCTTACTCTATTCTGTTAATCTAGGCATTCTGGCCGCTGACAGTCAAGTAGGGGGAACGACACAGGGGCCTTCTAGTACTCTGTGCCTTAATTACTTTCCTGCGACAACAACCACTTCGTGGCAGCCACCGGTATCGCATTCCTAGGTACGATCATGTCTCTGCCCGGTCTGCAAGTAGTCGGGCGAAGTAAGTAGATTCTATAAAATCCATACTCCAAGATGGAACAGCATATGCCGACGGATGCGTGGCCTAAGGGGTATTTAGTCACTAATGTGCGGACAGGCACTCCCCATTTCAATAACAGCCTGGTGCCGTGGATCCACATACCACTTTAGTCGTGGGAAAAATAAATGAGTCAAACGACAATAAAAAAGCTAAAGCTTCCACAATAAAAAGAAATCAGCAAGGAAGAGTTCCGTACTGAACTACCCACGAGAAAAACCCTACAAAGAAAAATAGGCCAAAAAAGATTAAAAGGCGCTGCAAAGAATTGCTGGCACACCTTGTGAAAATGGGACTAAGCTGAGAAGAAGCATACGGTTTCTTGGAGAAAAGATTGAGTAAGAATCCGGACCGAGAAGTCAAATATTCAAAATGTATGTCTAGTCTTAAAGTCCGATTAGAAAAGGATTAGAAAATGTTTGACTGAGTGGGACTCATACAAGAATAGAGATCACTCTGTGACAAAATCACAAATACCTCTGAGACATCGCGGCTATGAAAAATCCTCTCTACAAATCCTATTATGCGTTGCTGTTTGAAAAAAACCAATGGCTCTTGGACAATCTCAACCTGCTACTGGACACCCACTTTCCATTTAGCTCCCAACTCGCGGCCAGTAGCAACCCAAACAGACCAAATAGGCCTGATTACAACTGCTCTGTGATTACAACTGCGCTGTATAGCTTCAAACCATAAAAGTTTGCTGGTCAGGAAGGTATAATACCTGCCGAGCTACAAAGGTCCTCAAATATAATCCTGCTTACGATAGAGAATATCCTGAGGAACTGTGTACAACTGATGCACATTCCACTGCCATGGAGAGAAGTCAATGTAGTATTCATTCCTAAAGCCGGAAAATGTTCTCATGTTGTCCCAAAAGACCTCAGATCTATAAGTCTATTATCTTTCCTTCAGAAAACTCTAGAATGACTGATTGATATCCACGTACGAGCTAAAATTGACATCAATGACATCAATTTTAGAGTTAACGAAAATATGCCTAAATTCATCTATTTTCGGGTACAAACTTTAGGCGTTAATATGGCAGATATGAAGGCCCTTGTGTTGTGTCTGGAGAGCACGGTACGTCAACAGTTAATTAGCGAGGGGCTTTACTGCGTCTTCCAGAACAATTGTGTGATTAGCGACGTTTTGACACCTTTCACGTATTATCAACATTGCTCCTTGCTCACCATACTACTACCGTTCTGGAATGGTGTTTGCGTCCGATTCTCGGAATGAGATCTAAGGCTTCTATTGATGACCGAGCTTATACACTATCCTTCAGTTTATTGAAAGGCTCGTTAACGGTGCACATTTTCTCGTCGGTGAATAGAATCAATTGATGAGCGTAATAATATCGATACAGGAACCACTAACTTACTTGGTGGCGCTATAACTTAGGGTGAACCTGGGTCTCACCTAATAAAGCTCTCCATTTAACCCGATCCTTAACTAACTCCCTCCAGGTGCACACTTCAAGTCTTATGTGCGCCACCCGGGTTAGATTTTAAGACTCTGCGGACCGAAGTATTGGTGTCCATACGCTTTACATGACATGGCTATCTCAGGCAACTTATGCACAGTTCTCTGACTAAATCAATGTCACTGTACATCTGGTATAGTTCATCACTGAATCTTCTCCTCCAAAGCCCGCCAACGCAAACGGGACGGAATATTTTACGAAGAATTTTTTCCTCCAAACGACCGAGGATATCTTTATCCGCTTTCGATAGGGTCCATGTTTCAGCGCCATAAAGTAGGACTTGGATGATCAAGATTTTATATAGAGCCACCTTAGTTTTTCGGGCCTTTATGGCCTTCTTAGCCCAAAGAAACAGCGACTTGCAATAGTAATTCTTTGTTTTATTTTTGCTAAGGTATTGTTGGCGGAACTACATCGAAGTCATAGCAGTTGTTTGTGACGTTTTGTTCAATTCGTCGATGTTGTCCCTTCATGTACCTGGTTTTGCCATCATTTGTTGCTAAATCCATTTTGGTAGCTTGCGTGTACACTCTGTAGTTACAGAAACTTGTTTATGAGTTCCGCGCAATTTTTTCAAGTATGGTGTGAAAGAAGTCACATAATAGCACATCACCTTGTCTAAAACCTTTTTCGTCATCAAAGGTCTCGTTTAAGTCGTTACCGACCTTGATGGAGCGGCGAGCATTCTCCATCGTCATTCTTCACAGGGATGCCAAAATAAGACATGGCTCTAAATTTATAGCTCGTCTCTATAAATGCTGTTATATGCGGCCTTAAAATCGATGAAAAGATGATGGGCATCGATTTTGACGTCTTAAGCTTTTCCAGGATCTGCCGGAGTGTGAAAATTTGGTCGACTGTGGATTTTCTTGGGCTGAAACCACATTGATAGAGGCCACCCGGGTTATTGACGAAGGGTTTCAGAGGTTCACAGAATATGAGGGATAAAATCTTGTACCCAATGTTGAGGAGACATTTATGAGACATTGAGAAATGAGTTGGTGTATCCTCTCGATAAAGTCATTTCCTACAGCTTTGAATACTTCGGGCACAAAGCCGTCAGGTCCAGCTATCTCTATCAACTTACTTTCGTAAGTTGTTGCAGGAGAACAAACTCTCAATATCTTCGCTTGAAGGTTTCTTGTGATTTCTTCTTCTGGAGGGAGAGTTCAATTTTGAATCACTTTTTCGAGCATATTGCTTGGTATCTCGCTAATAACACGTGTAATGTTGTCTTCCAATGCGCAATTGACGCTGGTTTATCGGCACATATGAGTGATTTGTCGTATTCCCATAGAAAATAGTCTTAAGGCGTCAAATCTCATGATATAATGGGCC